>JAWNNP010001101.1:2610000-3920875 GCA_035044805.1 Leucophenga maculata | reverse complement strand
ACCACAGTTCTTGAATGTCATTTTCAGCTTCATATTGAAACATTACAAATATTGACATTGAAAATTGTTTGTTCATACGCTGTGCGCTTGCTTTTTCAATGACAAAAGTGTAATTTGGGTTTGCACATTTTTTGACAGCAAAAATTTACACAAAAATTGAGATGTGTAAATAAATTTGTGTATTTTTGTCATAAATGTTTGTCGAACTATAAATAAGTTTAAATCCATTGAGTTGGCGTAAGTGTGAATCACTATTAAATTTGTAAATTGACGAATTAGGGTAATTTCTCAACTGAGAACATTTTACATGAATATTTTAACATAAGATCAAGAAACAATGCTGACAGTGGACATTTCCGGGTGAAAGTGTATCATAAAACGCCAAATTGTGTCTATCGTGCAACAAAGTTACGGCCACAGTTTTCACATCATTTACCATAAAAACAGTAACAGTAACGAACACTGATTAAGGAGCCACTTTACAGAAATTAACATGCATATACCAGCTAGACACCCTCATTCGTAATGCCATAAAAGTCAAAGGAACAGCCATTTTTACTTTCATGGACATCGAAGGTGCCTTTGACAACACATCTCTCACGGAAGTTGCAAAGGCACTTAACAAGAGGAGTATAGATCCTTACCTTATCAGATGGTTAGTACAATTACTGGACTCAAGAACAGTCGAGACTAGCCTACCTGATAAAAATAACATAGGCAAAACCACAAAAGGATGCACACAGGGGGGAGTTTTATCACCTCTCCTGTGGTCTCTCGTAGTGGATGAACTATTAGAGCTTCTTACAGATAATGGCATCGTATGCCAAGGCAATGCGGACAACATAGTTATTATCTGCAAAGGGAAGCATGAAGACACACTATGTGATCAAACTAAGATAGGCGTTAACATCTCAAGATCTTGGTGCACCAGGGTAGGACTGAGTCTAAAACTACTATCGTTCCTTTCTCTAGGAAGTATAAGATGAAGTTACTCAAGCCAATATGGGTGAATGGCACGCTGAAAGAATTCTCCAGGGAGGTAAAATACCTTGGAGTAATATTTGACAAACGTATCACATGGAAGACTCACTTAGAACATGCAATGAGGAAAGCCACTATGGCATTGCCGGTAAAAAATGGGGGTGTACCCCCAAAATAATAAATTGGATGTTACTCTCAATGGTCAGACCTACAAAAACATATGGGGCCATTGTCTGGGCGGATAGGGCTAAATTGACAACAGCTTGTAAACAACTGAACAAAGTTCAGAGGTTAGCTTGTACATCTATAACAGGAGCAATGCGAACCTGTCCTACTGTGGCATTAGATGTACTACTAAATCTAATGCCGCTGCATCTTCATATCCAACAACAGCCTGACAGAGCCATTGCTAGGGTAGGAAGAATTAACACTAGTAGGAAGACCTGTATCAGG
Organism: Leucophenga maculata; assembly: GCA_035044805.1. NCBI lineage: Eukaryota > Metazoa > Arthropoda > Insecta > Diptera > Drosophilidae > Leucophenga > Leucophenga maculata. Next base: position 3,919,441 of record JAWNNP010001101.1, on the reverse strand, counting down.
AATCAAACAAGTGTTAATATTAAAAACGCCCACCCACTCCTGCAATACCCTAGAGACAACCTGGGCATAGTGAACAACTTCACTAGAAGATTTAAAGTAGGACTCAGCAATAAAGAAGAATGGGGAAACATAACGGTAAACTACAATATCAAACCAGGAGCAATTAGCTGATATACAGATGGTTCCCTAACAGATGAAAGAAGTGGCGTAGGAATCTTCGGACCTCGCACTAAATACTTCGAATCACCAGGGAAATTCACTAGCATCTTTCTGACAGAAATATATGCAATAGAAAGATGTGCTCAATTTAATTTAAATAGGGGGTACAAGACCCAAAACATCGCCATCTTCTCCGATAGCCAGGCGGCTATTAGAGCAGTAAGTTCGCCTGTGATCAAATCCAAACTGGTCATGGAATGTATAGGTAAACTAAACAACCTAGGAAAATTCAATAAGATTACTCTGTCCTGGGTATCCGGACATGCGGGCATACCAGGAAACTTTCATGGGTCGAGAACCATTCTGCGGGCTCGGACCAGGAACAATAAGAATCCTGGTAAAAGAGAAATAAAAGAAAGCAAGAGACTTTTTCTGGGAAAAGTGTGAAGGATTAAAACAGAGCCAAAAGCTTTTGGGCCCTTACAACAAGAGGAGATCGGAAATTTGCAACGGTCTTAAAAGAGACGATCTAAGAATGATTTCGAGCTTCCTAGACTGGACACTGTAGACTTAGGAGACACTGGAATTAAAAGTGAAAGCACTTGTAGATTCTGTCTGGAGGATGACGAAACTCTGGAGCATATTTTGGAGACTGCAATTACCAAGTGACAGGAAAGGCGGTGCATGCACTCAATCCCAAAAACCTAGTGGCCTTTTTCAGGGCAGTGGGGCTGAATGAGTTGCTGTACCTACTACCTAATAATAATAATAATAATAATAATAATAATAATAATAATAATAATAATAATAATAACGAATACAAAATATATTATTCGAAGCTTTTGGATAGATTCAATATTTTGTAGATGTATAAACGAATGCATTCAGCGAAGACAAAGGTGCTTTTTCATCCAGAGAATGCACGGATGCATACGTGTGTACAACAATGTCAAAAATTAATTAATTTGTTATATTTATTTGATAAAAAAATATATTTAGTTGGTGCCTAAAACGAGGCATAGTTGACGTCATGACTTGCAACTAAGCTCGTTAAATGTGATGTGGAAGTTAATTGATTTCAGCAGAATGGTGCAGCATGACATATAGATACAACCAATTCATACATTAGTCTCGAAAATTAAAGATTTTGACTGGTCATCTTGATCACTATATATAGGTCTCCTTGACTTTTTTCTGGGGATATTTGCAGAGCAAATATATCAAATATATCAAATTCTAGCTGCATGAATAACAACAACAAAACTTTTTTATTTAAAAACCCAGAACGGTGGGACATATTTGCACGGAAGCTACCATTTGTAGTAGTCTGATCTAGATCTTATGATTAAACAATAAATTCAGAAGGAGCTTTAGATTTTAATGGTGTGTAGTTGTGCAGGGCAGCTTCGTTAACTACACTCCTGGTGATTCCACTGACTTGACATCTTTGCAATATTTATGTCGGCTCTTCTTCGCATTCCACTGACTTGACATCTTTGCAATATTTATGTCGGCTCATCTCCGCATACGACATATTTAAATATATTTCGGTATCGAAAATTACGTTGATAAGTACAATATATATCAGGCTTTTATTAACAAAAATCTGAAGTCTAGCCCAGGCTCGTTCTTTGACTTTTCAGGTTTCAGCCATACATGTACAAAAATTAAAGAAATTTAAAGAAAATGAAAATTACAAATTGGTTCAATAGCCATTTGTTAGTTTAACAGAATCTAAAGACGAATGAAAAGAGTTAAAAGGAGAGAATTTATTGTAAAGAGAACAGAGAGCTCGAAGTGAGTTATTGAGAGCGTAATTTGACGTGCAAAAAGGTAATTTTATTGGCACAAAATGGCGTATTGGTCGAAGAGAAACATTTAATGCGATTGATTGAAGCAAGTAAGAGGAGTCAATTTCACCAAAAAGAATTTTGTGCAGAAAAATCACAGAGAGCATAGTTCTGCGTGAGGAAAGGGTTGGAAGATCAATTAATTTTAATCTGCCCTTATAAGATGGAAGATTTACATGGGTATTCCAATAAAGACTGCGACGAGCAAAAAGAAGAAATTGTTTTTGAACAGATTCAATACGGTCTTGGTTATTAATATAATAAGGATTTCATACACAGGAACCAAATTCTAAAATGGGGCGGACAAGTGAGGTATAGAGGAGTTAGTGGTATAGGGGTCATTAAACTCCTTAGAACAACGCCTAACAAAGCCAAAAATAGAATGTTTAATAACAATGGGAAGATCATTTATAAAAATATTGAACCGTATAGGAACAAAATGACTCCCTTGGGGAACACCAGAAGAAACGACAATAGTTTTTGATAAACAATTGTTGTGTCCTACCGGAAAAGTATGACTCAATCCAAGAACAAAGAGAGGGTGGAAAGCCTATAGGTTTCAATTTAAACAAAAGGTGCTTGTGACTGAAGTCAGTGTATATGACATCAGTTAGGCAGCCAGACTCAAAACCACAAAAGCAAATTCTTACAGATTTATGCAAATGGATTTGCCTCTAACGAAACCATGTTGGTAAGGACTAACAACTGTTGCGAGATATGTTCTTCGAAAGTGGTTTGTATACAATAAACGGAAAACGGTGCAGGAAATTTTGAAGATGACTTCTGCATTTTTACTTATTTCTGATGAAGACTAAAAAATCATTTAGAGAAAATAATTGGTACCACGAACTAAAGTAAAAAAGTAAGAAATATCTAAATTTTGATAGTACTAGACCAAGTGTAATCAATAGGTTTTAAATATTAAGTGAACACAATTCATTCGCCTGTCAAATCAATTATTAACTTTTAAAATTTCATTATATCTCAGTGAATCGCAGTCATATAAAATATGAATAATGTCAAATTAAACTTTCAATCCGTGCAACCTATACAACATTTAAACTTAAAATTACGTCTTTCTGTTTTAAATACGTTACTAATTCTAAGTCGTATATATATCATCAAACAAAATTCTTAACAAGAAGTCTTTCCAAACTTATCAGCTTTTATTAAAGTAAATATGTGATACAAGCAATTTCCGACTAACAACATGATATAATATAATATTTCCTTTTACTATAACAAACAATATTTTGCGCTACATTCTTAGCTGCTCCAGTCCAATTATAACACAGCATCTTACGACACAACGATGCTGGCGCCTTTAGACATGTTCTACACTACAAATAAGTATACAACACAATATGTAAGAGAGTAAGTAGTACACTGCACTGCTAAGGCTTTTAGCAAGATTGCATTCCATCAAATGACAAAATCGAATAACCGAGCTTACACAAGTAGCAAGCAGCGACAGCAAACGACATACAAGGCAAGTAACCCGCTGTCATTTTAAAATACAAAACCATTAACCTATTTATATAAAATTTTCAAGCAGAAATAGAAATTTATATGTACTAGGTACATATACACTCGTACAACACACAATAGAACGCCGGCGACTTGTAAGAATTTAACAGCAGCTAAAAAGGACAAGTTTGTAGCAAGCAACAACACAAACATTTTCTGAAGAATGAATGAATGCATAGCATGTTTGAATGAATCTATTGAACGAGTGAGTGAGTGAGTGCAAGACTGAATGATTGAATGAATTGAATGCTGTTGTTGTGTCAAGACACGTGTCCAGTATGCCATGAAGAAATAGAAATACAATAATTTTAGCAATGACATGGGTGGAATTTGTTTCACTACTTATAAGTATAATATACCCTTCTCAAATTTGTGTAAATATTGAGCATGGTAGAAAGTCTAGATAGTTTGTAAAATTTTACTTTATATGTCACTATATTAATTGCATATTATAGAATATACTCCCTAAGCTAGCACACTATTTCAAAGCAAAAACTTTAAGAAATTAGAAATGGAAATAAAGCTTAAGCATTTGGCTGGCACTTGGATCCAGTTCTTAAGCCTTATAAAATTTAAAATATATTAGCTGAGCATGAAGACGATGTTTTGGTTTTACAAGATTCTTCATGCCAAATGAGTCTGCCAAACTTTTAAACATCGTAAAATATGGAAAATTTTCTCAGTTTGATAAAATTGAAAGCCAGACATTAAAACAACTTTCACCCAAAACGAATGCGACTTCTCATTTATATATATATAATGTGTGGAGGTCATAATAATATATTAGCCAAAATAAGTTTCTAAAATAGTTTCCTGATATTCAGCAAGTATAAGACAGAGTTAAGCATTTCGGCATTGTAAGAAAAATTTTAAAAACTACTCCTTTCATTAACCGTTCCCATATAATCTATGCTGGTAGTTAGTTCTGATTGAAAGCCGCGAGAGAAAAATACGTCGGGTGATACCTTGCAAGAGTTTAAAGTTATAAAGTATTAAAGTGTAATAATAATAGTGAATAAGAACAAGTTGAATAATATTGCGAATAAATAGTAGAAAATAATCATGTGCTGCTACGCTTATTTCTGTTTTGTGGAATATAGGGTGTGTTAGAAAAAGTGACGCTTTTGCACATCGGTACTGTTGAAGGTGTTCTTCATTAGGCCCTGTACCGAAGGTACAAGAGCCTATTGGGTTTGTGCAAATGTATGTAACAGGTAGAAATAATGGTCGGAGACCCCCCAAAGTTACCCCCATTATGGTCAGGAGTGATAGAGGAGTCGATATAGACATGTCCGTCCGTCCGTATGAACGAAAGGATCTCGGAAACGGTAATAGATAGAGACTTCGTGTTTTTTGCATTCGACTAGGACTGCTCCGGAATTTCACAAGTTCTCTGCGACCTAGTGGATTGGTGGATTGCAGATAACGTCGGCTATCCAAACAAGTGTAAAAGACCCGGTGCGCTACTCTGATATGCCTATCTTAGATACTATAAATGTTGTAACGTATCCTGTAGAAGCATCAAAGCACCTTCAATTGCACCTGCACATAATATGTACTTGGCTTCAAAAATGAAAAATGTAGATCATGCCCAAAAATCAAAACACAACAGATTTGCAATTAGAATGCAGTAGTGTCCAAAAGCAGTCTTGAAAGCAGACTTACATGGAGAATATAGCTTCAGGCGAACATACCACAACTTGCACTAAGAAAACGTCGGATGTCGGATCGATAAGAGCGAAACTGCAGGTGTCAAGGTCATGGTGACAACTTTATAAGGCCTCGATTTCAGTGTAAATTGTAGTAAGAAGTTTCTTCAATGTTTCGAAGTAGCAAGTGCACCATCATACGTTAGGTGGTCGTCTATACAAAAGTATATAGTTTCTGGTTTAATATTAAAAATTTAATTTTCAGTTCCTCCATATATGTATTCTTCTTAATGCTAAGCCTTTTTAAGAAGTTCTGCTAGAATAGTTCAGCCCATTTTTGGTGCTCCAATGTTGTGTGAATTTGTTGCCTAGTCTGAACTGTTACTCTTCGGTTTCGGTTTCATTTGCATAACCTTGTTCAGTCTCCACAGAATTGAAGATAATATACTATCCTGTGGATAGACTTTTGATGCTTTAACGGAAATATTTTTTCTTAGCTGTCCGTGAATACAAAAGATGAATATGATATCTGCAATATGCAAGTCTGGGTTCGAAAACTTTGCTGCAGAGTGCTCTTGTATGTTCGTATTGTGAGATGAGTTGTCAAAATAGATCTCAATCTCAATAAATGCAGATGGTCTTCTCTTAGTTTTTACGAGATCTCGTTTAGATAAATTAAGTTTCAATATGAAGTTTTTATGAATGTCGTAAAGTAGTTATTCACCAATATTTTAATTTTCCATTATTTCGAATAAAGTTAATACAACAAAATGTTTTGCATACGAAAACCCAGAGAAGAGGACAGATTCGAATTAATGGTTTCTCTTCTTGAAGTCCGATATGGACCAATATGGAATAGTTTATTAAAAATAATAAATATTGCTTGCAAAAACTCTGAAAAGAGGGAAAGATTTTTATGGGTATTGCCCCTTCAAGAGAAGTTTGCACGTTCATTACATATTTGTTATCCATAGAGGGAATATGAGAGAACAATGTTCATACTTGAAGCTTTAATATCTAGTTTCCAGGTTTTCGATGTTCATACTGACAGCCAGACAGACGGACATGTTTATTGATTGGTTGTACCTTTCAGTGATATGATTTGAACCTTTGTAGAATATGTAATTCGGATTAACAATAAATGTACTCAATATAGTGTTTATACCTGACTTAAAGCACAGAAAAGAGGCACAGATTTTTATGGGGACTACACCTTCTAGTAGCACTATCTGGACCTAAAGCTATATATACAAGCTATATGAGGAAGGAATAAGAGAATTTAAATATCAAAACTTTCATTAATCAGACTAAATGCATTATTTTCACTAATTCTATAACCAATTTGTTGGCTTGGTTATCGAATCAAAAATTTTTCTAAGTAAAACCATAATTTCTGAATATATTTAATTAAGTTTCTCAATATAAAATCAACTTCGTACTAAAACTCTTGCGAATTTGATGTAAAGCGTATTAAAGCTTAGGTGCTACCCATAATACTTTTTCTGTTTTATGTTACACGTTGATAGGTCACGAGCTGCTGCTGATGAAAAATTACAAACAATTTTCTGGCGCAATGGAGAAAAGTGGCAGCACAAATAAAGAAGGTTCGTGCAGTCAGCGAAAGATCAAATGAATTGTAAAAGGGTAAACATATAAAAATTATATAAGAACGTAGAGACAGAGAATTCCAGCAGCAGCAAAGTGTATTTCTTAACTAAAGTTGTCTGCCTTATCCCTATTCTTTGTTTTTTTTTTTGTTTTTTGCTAGGATTATTTTTTTCTTTTTTTTTAACAATATATGTGACAACATCATATAAAATGTTGCTACGAAATGTTCTTAGATTTATCAAACCTGCAGCAACAAACAAGTAGGCAAGTTAAGAAATGAAAAGATACGACTTTGAGATGCCCTGCTAACTTTCATAAAGCAAACATATTTTGTGTCTTTATTACACTACTTGGAACAACACAACTAAAGCAACGGTATTTTGTCTAATTAGAGCAGTGGTACAGTATACAGGTTGCAACATGTTGGAAACTGTGTTCACAACACGTTCGAACCTGCTTGAAGACGTCGTCCAAAAAGTTTGTTTGTTTAAATGGCCGTCAACCGTCTACCGGTCATGGCCGCGTCCAGGAAAGCGCGCCAGCCTCCATAATCCTGTGCGCGCTGGCGCCAGTCGTTCTGAATTCCAAGTACGGAGAGATCTCTCCATACCTGGTCATTCCATCGAGTGCCCGGTCGTCCTCTATGTCGGCGTCCACCAATCAAGTTTGGGCCCCCCATGTAAACCATGCGTGCTGGAGCTCCTTCGTCCATTCGAATGAGGTGCCCAGCCCAGTGCAGCCGCTGGAATTTTATGCGCTGGACTATGTCAACCTCATTGAATAGCTCGTACAGCTCGCGGTTCATGCGGGACCTAAACTCGTCGCCGACTCTAATAGGACCAAAGATCCTGCGAAGAATCTTCCTCTCGAAAAAGTGTTTCAAGCCAATAAGAAAATAAATAGACATATATTAGGCTTTGTGTGCCTTGCGTGAAAAATTCTTTCTACACTTTAAGTTGAACGTTCAGACGGACATAGCAATATTGACGCAATCCATGCTACTGTTCAAGATGTACACACATATACATTGCTTCCTTGTCTATTACTGCTTGTTACATAGATTTACACAAACTCTGTATACTCTTTGCATTCCAAGGCAGGGTATAACAAGCAAATGTGCTGCTGAGTACACGAATGATAAATCACATAAATACACGAAATGAAAATAAAGCAAACACAAAAAGGCAAGTCGCATCAAAATAAGACAGCGCAAAAAAATGGCATAAAGCTTAGAAAAAGGACATTCGTGTTCTTGCTGTGACACACTACCGCTTCATCATATGTTTATTGAGCTCCGACTTAGTACAGTCAACTTTCGTCTCTACTCTGTACACATTTTTGCCAACTTCTTAACCAAATTGTCACGTTAGCTGTTAACTGTCCGTAGCATGTGTTTCACGTATGCATGTCCTTTTTATATACCTACGTACTCTACAGTTTAGGTATAGGGATTCCGGCAGCAACTCCCTTTTCTCGGTTTCTTGTTGTGCGCGTATTGTAGGTGTTTACTTGCTAAGCTGCTTTACACAATGCCTTTTCTGTTTCTTGGCAGGTGCAAACGTGACAATGTGCTTTGTGTCACCCTTTATCTTCTATATACATGCTTAGTATATATCTTCTCTATCAAAGTCTCAGCAGCAGTTCATAGTTAAGCTTGTCGTAAGGGTTCACTCTGAAAACTTTCGCATAGTTTGACTGTCAATGAGTTTTGCATAGTTGAACTTTGGCTGGTCATTGATATCTGAGTATTGTGTGAATTAGTTGCTCAAGTATTTAAAAACTTTACTAGTTATATTGGGCTACAAGAATTATACTTGGAAATTAGATGTACATTAGCAAACAATTGATATACAGTTTACAAGAAAAAAGTCTTCATATCTACAAAGTTGAAAGAAGACGGCATACATGTTTGCAATACATTAAGCTTATAACTTCTTAAATATATGACAAAGAGTAGACCAATTCTGTTATTTCTAGAAAATTTACCAATATCAATGAAAACAGTTTATACACAAACTCAGAATGAGGAGTAGGTTTGCAGATGAACAGATATAGGTCTACGATGTCTCCTCTTCCTACTGTGTGAATGGTAAAGTTATATCCCTATTAAATAATTAAAATATATATCTTAAAGCGTGTAAGCCTAAAATGGCCGCCGTAGCCTTTTCAAACATACGCTCCCAACTGCTTCGGGAAACCTGTCCGTCTTCTCAAGATATATATAAGCAGTGGAAACATATCACCCGCTCAATGGATAGCGCTGCCAAGGAGGTCATTGGTTATACAAAACCTATGACTAATTCTTGGTACAACAAGGAGTGCGCAATGCTACTGCAGAAAAGAACGCTTCCTATCAGCGAACTCTGCAGTCGGGAGCAACGCTTTTTCAGACGCAAGAAAAAGGAGCAAAAAAGAGGAGAGTTTGAGGATGTTGAGATGCTATGTGACAGAAATGAAGCTCGAAAATTTTATCAAAGCGTCAAGCGTCTGACCGAAGGTTCTAAGCCCAGAGAAACTTACTGTTAAGACGAAAGTGGAAATCTGGTTATAGATACACACGAAACCCTGCGAATATGGAGGAGTAATTTTTCTAACCTACTAGGACAATACCGCCTATAGAGGAGTCACACCGGGGCCACCAGTTAATGATGGCACTATTGGAGACTCACCGGACTCTAATGAGTTGGATTTGGTTAATAACAATCTGAGTTATTCAAGACCGGCATTGAAGAGTTGATTAGGAGTATGAACCAACTTTTATGCAAGATATAGTCCGATAATTGGAATCTCAACCCTTTATCCCGCTATTTGACCCAACTACCGCGAAATAAGTTTTCTTTCCATTGGATATTAGATTCTGTCATGCGTATTCTTTAATAGGCTGAAGCCATATAGGGATTCACTGATAGGACTATATCAGTGTGGCTTCAGACCAAAAAGGTCGACCAGTGATAAAGTTTTCACATTACGACAAGTTCTGGAAAAGACCCGTGAGTTTAGTAAAGACACACATCACCTATTTCTCTATTAATAATCCGCTTTCGATACATGCGAACGAAGTTTTTCGAAGCCCTGCCTGCACTAGGTATTCCGACAAAAATATTTGGTGTTTGCATGACAACCCTATCTCCCACACCAAGCGTTGTCAGGATAGGAAAGAACCTCTCCGAACCTTTTGATGCCAAGAGAGGTTCAGGCAGGGTGATGCGCTGTCTTGCAACTTTTTCAATATTCTGATGGAATACATCCTACGCCAGTGCCCGTACATACAGAATATGTTGTGCTCGATCTTTCAAAAAGAAGTAATGCTGCTCACGTACGCCGATGACATTGATATCATCGGCACACAGGAACGGCGAGTCAGCAAGGCGTTCTCAGAAATTGAGCAAACAGTCTTGGCTCATGGGTCTAGCGGTGAATGAAAACAAGTCGTAGTACTCGATGTCTTCTTGCACGCCGTCATTGTATATCTTGAGTCCGAAATAACCAACAACAACAACGTCAGCCTGTAGTTCAGGCGAAGAATCACACTTGAAAATGTATGATATTTTGTGCTTAGCAAATTAAAAGTAAAGCCCTTTCTTGAAAGACGAAAATCGAAATCTAAAAGGCTCTGATGCTTCCGGTCCCCATGAATGGCACAGAGGCATGGACAATGATTGAGTCAGATGAAACGGCGTTGGAAGTGCCCGAGAAGAAGATTCTCCGCAGGGATTTTTGGCCCAGTAAGTGTCGGTGACGATTTTAGTTACCGTATGAACCGCGAGCCGTATGAGCTATTCGATGAGATTGACATAGTCCAGTTCATAAAATTCCAGCGGCTGCGCTGGTCTGGCCATCTCATTCCAATGAACGAAAGAGTATAGCTTACATGGCGGCCCAAACTTGATTGGTGTATGACGAAATAAAGGACGACCACGCACAGATTGGAATGAACAGATATTGAAAGATCTGTCCGTTCTTCCTAAATGCGGCCATTACCGAACGACGGTTAAAGGCCACCTAAGTCAGTTATTAAATAACCATACTTTAAGGCTGTAATTTATTTTAGTCGCGAAGTTCTCGATGTTCAAACAAATAGCCAAACAGAGTGACATGTATGTATTCACTTAGCTCTTAATGCTGATCAAAAGTGTATGAACTTTATTTTGGTTCTGTCACGCCTTTATCTGCCTATTTACATACATTTATACAAACTTAATGTTACAGGGTATAAGAACTATCTCTCTCAATGAGACAACCAGTTAAAAAATTATATGCTTTGTGCTTTTCTAACTGCAAACTGTTTTCAAGTTCAATAAACCTCTAAAGATATACAGCAAATAGCAATAACAACCAAACACACACAATATGCTACCACTATAAGGTTTTTATTCCCTTAGCAATAAAGAAGAAAAAAACACATTCAATATTTGAAAGCATAATTTATTTGCGCGCATAAATGCAATATGCAATAATAATAGTCATAAAAAGCGCACCAAGCATACACAGACTTATAGATACACGCTCCAAACCATACAACACATGAAGCCGTGCCCAGGGGGACCATGGTCACAATGTGCAATCAATGGGCAATAATAAGCAAGCTGATACCTGGCAGCAAGGATTTGCACTTGCAATTTAATGAAATGCGATCAAAACAAAAACAGAATAAATAAAAAGCGAACTGAGCGCATATAAAAAACAAAACCAAAAAAAGATACAATATCTACTTCAATTTAGTCACAGATACCCACACAAGTGCGTCTCATATGGCATAGATACACCCTCGAAGTTTGTTTCAACTTCTGTTCAAGAGTACTCATGTGTATGAGTGTGTGTGTGTGTGTGCGTAGACTGGACATTTCAAATTCGCATCACATTTCTGAAATTTGTCATTAAAAGCCAAAATATTTTTCAAAAAAGGGGCTGCAGAAAAGCGAAAGTTTGGGCACGAATATTGCTGCGTCTCAAGTGCCATATTGAAGTACTTGTAGCTCATGTGACAGACTTTAAATGGACAGCAGCAGTAATACGATCTGGCAATATTTGTGTATATATATTAAAAAAAAAAAATAAATGAATAAAAAAAACGCCCACGCCACAAATGAAGCCAATAAGCCAGCTGGAAAATAAAAATTTAACATGCCAAACGCCAGTAAGTAGGCAATAAAGACGGTCATACAAGGTTTCAGGTTTGCAACTTAAGTTTCATAAAGGCACATAAAATATTCTCTAATGAAGCTTTTGAAGAAAAAAAGTGGAACATGCAGGCATATACTCCAATGGCGCTAATAAAGCCAAAGACAAGAGCTGTACATTTTTTTATTAAACCCGAAAGCACTTAATTAATTTAATTTAATTTTATATCGCAGCTCTTGCCTGGCATAATTACCAAACATTAGAGCAGCAGAGTACACATTATATTAGGCTATATTTCAGCAGGCCTCCTAAAACAACAGCACCAGCCAAATTTAGGCCAAGCTAAGATGTATATTTTTCTACATAAGATGAAGATGTCAACAAATGGCTACATAATTTTAAAATTACACTCTCGGTGTGAGTGGAAAACATGGCAGCTGTCTTATCTTGCATATAACAAAATATTTCCCCAACACATCATTAGCATGCCAGCAGCATAACCATGTCAATAAGAACCGAGTAGCAGCAAGACGCACGCCCAACTTATTTAATTGCAATTGTCATAATAATAATAATAATATTTCTTGGGTAACATTCGAGCAGGACCAACAGGCAGACAGATATTGTTCAAGCAGTTGTTGTACTCCGCACAAAGTTCTTGTACTCATCCAAAAAACCACAAGGACAACAAACAGCAAAAGAAGGACAACAGCTTGACTTACAGCATACAAAAGACAGAAAACAAGGCAGCCGCCTTTTTCTTAATGTTTTATGCTGCTGATGCTTTTGCTGCTTGGTAAAAGATGAAAAGTGGCAAACAACGCTTCACTGCTGTTGGTTGTTCTTCTTGTTTTTTGGCTAATGTTTTTGAAAATTTTTCAGTGGTCGGGGTACAGTAAGACTGTTTCGAGACAACCAAGCACAACGTATAACAATTTGGCAGCAAATTAACATTTCGCTTTCAGTGGCGAGAAAAACTTTTAATAGAGCAGCGCTTCCCAATGGAAGTTGTTTGTGCCAAAAAGTCTTTGGAAACCACAGAACTACAAAGGAAAGACTGTTTGGAATAGTTTTTGAACGAAGTTTTATTACAATGTTGAGGCATTTAAACATAAAATAAGACTCAACACTTTAAAATTTTATAGGTTTCCTCTTCCTTATAAAACAGTTCTTAGAGACTGCAATAATTCTGATTAGGAAATAATGTAGGAACTCAGAAGTCGCAAGATTTTTAGGAATGTTTCGATAGATGGATCTACAGACTGAAAAGATGATTGATGGTTTTCATGCGAAAAAAATTGTGTCTACAACCTTCAAAACTACTTGAATATAGTTTTAGCAGTTATTAATCGCATAACCCATTTCTTGTTGCATTGGTGATCTCATCTCCGATTTTCTCGCTCATCTCCATACCTACCTAACTACAAAGAATGGCCAAGGAATATGTTTTATCGTAAGCTTGAATGACTAGAAAGTGCGGAAAAAAATAAGATGAAATCATATGCCACTTTAAATTAGAGACTACTCTCGACTGAAGGCCTTAGAACTATGGAAGTAGAATAAAACTTCAGCTGTGATATAATCTAACAACATCTTAGCATATTGTGCTATGTATTTGTCGTAAATGAAGCATCTCCAGAATTGATCACAACTGGAAGTATACACTGTTCGCTTTCTTCTCTAAAGGATCTTAATTTGGTTGTAAGAAACCTCCATTCAAATTAATATGTAAAGCATTGAGCGAATAGGTCGCATACAAACAATACTAAAACGACTAACCTTGTTGAGCTGATCACAACTATATATGCTATATATATTGTATATTATGGGTTTCTAATGCTTCATTTCTGACTTTGTAAACATTAAAACTAAATTTTAATACTATTCAGCTGGGAGGTCAATACTCTGGAGTCATGCAATTGAGTTAAAGATCTTACAAGTGGATTTGTCTTCATTTAATTGAGATATTTGAGTTTTCACACTTAGGATGCTTAGCCGAAACACGCCAATTCCGTCGAAAAAACGCCAGCACCTGTGCCCTCATTTATCTACGATCATACAGTTTAGATTGAATACGTTGCGCTTCATGGGATTCATTGCTACCAGTCTTTCCTGTTTTTATACCATTTGAGCTGGGTTCTCTACTATAGTCCAGTGAATTAGCATATAACATCGGAATTTAACGAGTTCGAGTTTGTGCAAACCTTTATTTTGGCATTCTAAATATTGCCTCAAAAGTTTCATAACATCTCCATTTAGCTTCCTTAGATATTCAAGGTCATAGGTCACTAAAATCAGAGAATTCTGAAAGACAGATCATGTGATATTCAAGTACAGACACCGCCATCTTCCAAAGAAGTTTTACAAACTCCATTCATCTCCATATGAAAGTCGACTTCAGCCAGGATATTGATTATGCTTTGGAAGTATTCCCCCGCAAGATACAGAATGCTGCGGTGGAGGCGTTTCCGCAGGATCTTTCACTTGTTATCACCCCGTACTGGCGTTTGCACTTTTACGTCGGAACTACAAGCTCTCTTGAGAAGAGAAGCGCTCCAGGAGCAACGAACTAGTTTTTCGAGCGTAGGCAAGTAGGTAGCGATGTTTCCTTCTCATTATTATAGAAACATTCCTACAATCGATGCAAGCGGTGCACCTCCGACGAGAACAAGCCAACATTTTTGCCAAGCACATAGCCGAACGTGTAAAAACTTTCCTTTTAGCAACTCCAGAAGAAAAGTGTGGAACCCAAATATTTTTGCCATAAAACCGTTCACAATATCTGAAATAACCATTCGTATCTGAAGCTTTAAACCTTTTACCAAAGCAAGCACTACTTTTTATGGTTTATATTTTCAACGCCATAATAAATGTGCAACTCTTTCCATGTGTGGAAATTCATCAATTGCTTCAGGCTTCTTTTTACCTTTAAGCTGCGTTCTTATTTAGAAAAGTGTAAATTTTCTGTCAAAGTATCTAAATACTATCACCCAGGAAGTTCTTAGCCAGGTACATTTTTTTCAGGTTGATAATAATGATAATTCGTAGCACGATGTGTCATCCGGTCGACCTTAGTAGTGTTTTGCGATTTGTTATAATGAGTGAAAATATTGATCAACGTATTTGTGTAATATTTTGTGTTGCGAACGAAATTTCGTGTGCCGAAAATAAGGGTAAAAAGCGTTCAAGGATGGTCGGAAAATCGTAGAAGACATGCCTCGATGAAAATAAAGGTAAAAAGCGTTCAAGGATGGTCGGGAAATCGTAGAAGACATGCCTTCAATGAACGTAACGGACAATAAGGTCGATAAAGTGAAGGAAATCGTTACGGAAATAGTGAGCTTGGAAATCATCCGAATGGCAGCCAAAAGCCTGATGGTCCAAGAATATTTGCATGTCTTTGGGCAAAAAGAGGCAAAAAGTGTACAAAGCAACAAAAAGTGTACAAATGTATGTTTCTCTATGAATAGATAAATTCTTCCGTTTATACACCTTAATAGCTATGTGATACGCCAGGCCTCCTAGACAAAAACCTCAAAACTTTTAAAAGTCACATTAGTCCGGTTGTCGGTACTTGTCGGGCCAAATTAATTATGGCATCTCAATAGAAGTAAACTCCCGCTTGCAATAAAACGAAAATCGATCAGGAACGTGAAGTTCGGGCTATCGATGCAAGGTCAAATAAATGAATACAGACCTTACAGAATAAAGATCAGAGCATAATTGAAGCCTTTGAGTGATACGTCCGTAATTCCACGTAGCACAAAGACCTAAATTTGGCTACATTTTCTTAAAAAGATAAATTGATCACCTATACGCCTTTGAAACACGGTTGGCTAGACTCTTGGCCAGCAAAATTCTAACAAGAAGGTTAAAAAGTTTAATTGTTGGCATCTTATATCTTAATTTGACGCCTTACCTGCCTAAACTGCCCCCACTCTACTTCAAATTTTAAAAAAATTTTCTTCCAGCAAAGTTTTGAATCCGGAATTTTTGTCTATTCATGCTGTTAATATTTTTATTTTAGCTGGTTTTTTCTATGGACGCAAGTCTGAATTCCCGCATTTTTTATTTTCGTGTGAAGAGCACTAATTCAGTCTATTAGGACTTGACCACAAGACGTTTCTGTTGTGTACAACTTACGGTAGGGACAATAGTTTTTTTCCCAGAGATCACTAATTATGTAAACGCATTTTGTCTCTACCAGTAAGATCAAGTAATCATTGTAGGCAGTCATCATACATCTACTTAGTTTGAGTTTTGCAAGAAATTCGTTCAGAAGCAGCTTCTGCAGTACAGGAGTGCCCTGTATCTAATGAGCCGAAAGTCATTTAAAGAGCAGTAGTTAATCTTCCCAGCCTTGGGAATGAAGTTGCACTGTTTGAAGAGTATTATTCAAATCTTATAACGCACAACCGTTTAAACGCCATGGTTGGAGAACATTTTCTAAAATTTGTTTGATATATTTTATGACCTGACTTGCGTCAAAAATAGTTTTCTTTTATTGTCCTGTTTGTAGACAAATTTCTGTAACCAGAAGTGTATAAAAGTAAATAATAGAACTCGGAGTCTTTGTGATGCAATTCGTACATCCATAAACACATAAACTTCTGCAGATAAGCTGGCACTTGAAGTCATTTGGGAGACACTGTCTCATTAAAATTAACAAAGAAAAAATAAGCACTTAAAGCAAGCAACAAGCGCAATGCACCAATGCAAACTGTTATAAGCAAAAGAAATGAGTTACATTGAAAAAAAAAAAACAAAATGGAAAACAAACATTGATGCCAACAGAAAAAAGTGCACAGATAGCTGACAAAATGAAGTCATAATTATTAGCTACAACTCGCCGACATTATCAAAAAATTACAGCCAACAAAACCAGCTCAAACTCACGCTTCGCTGAAAACAAAGACACAAGCAAACTTGAAACCGAGCGACATAGTTTGGGGTGCCACTACAAAACGACAAGTTGAACAAAAACTTGAATAAACGAAACAAGTTATTATTATAAAGGATGCACTAGAGATGAAGCTTTTGCCAGACGACATTGGCGTCATATGCGCAGCGCTGGCCTGGTACGCAAAATTACTGAAAAACATTCCGGAGTAGCAGCAACAGCGGCACTAATTAACCACAAAGCGAAGATTGCAGCATGTGGAGTGTCAAACGTAGAAAGGATAACATGCTGTATGCGTGCTGCTTTGAATGAGTCTGCTCTGTCGGTGCGACATTAGTGTAAATTAGCGATGCTACTACATCTTTTCAGACAGTCTCTTCTCCTATGTGTGTAATTGTAAACCTCATTGCTAGCAAAACTTTAAAGACTGTCATGTGACACCAACAACAGTCACTGCATGCGCCTGGTGTTTGCGACAACCTTGGATCGGCTCGTAAAGGGTATCGTAATTGTAGCATTTTAAACTGAAGCATTTTAGCAAGCTATCGCTTTGACTGTCTAGTATATAAATGTCCTTATATATATATATATATACAGAAAGGCCATACAGCGTCTGCTCTGTTGGTCCTTTTTCATTTCATGACGTTGGGTAAAAGTTTTGGCACTTTTGCGCCAATTAATTTGTCTATGTGCGGTGTGCGCTCGTGTTCCAATTGTTGGCTTTGGACGTCTAGATGAGCGTAGTCAGAGCATCCCTATCCACTTTAATGCGCTCATTACTTTCATTATTCTGCATAGAGTATATAGAATATGGTAGGATATATTTTTGGCCCGTATTCAGTCGCTGGGCATGCATGCTTCATTTGTTGTGTCGTCTGTGTTGTGGTTATTTCGGTGTACCAAGACAAGAACTTGACACTTTTTCGGTTTGGCTGGCGTATGGCAAGCCATTCTTCTCAGTTGACATTGTGTGGCAACTGATTGTGCGTCTGTGTGCATTGTAATTTTTGCGCTCATTAAGCATCAAATGCAAAGGCATTAATATAAATTTAGCTAATTGTGTTGGGATATTTGGCTTAAAATTATATAAAAATATTAAAGAATAGAATTAACTTGAAAACAATTTAAGACAAAAAAATAATTTAATCATCAAACAACTTTTTAAAATTTTTTCAAATATTTGACGGAAAAGAGGCTTAAAATTATTATTAGGAAAAATAATAAGAAAATAACCAATATTACACATGAATATAATTTTAAGAAGATTGAAACGCTACGTAGACAATTGTTTCGAATTCAGCTAAGCATTCTATTCCAAAGCATTGAATTTTATCTATTCTCTGCCTACCAGCAACACATTTTAATATTTTAAAGCCACAAATGTTTAAATTCTTAAATAAATTTAATAAATTTTCGAAACTGTAGCATCTCAGATATTTCGGTATAAATATTTTGACATATTTACACCGAAATATTCTCTCCAATTTCTAAATCATAAAGTTATCACGACCGAACCAAATAAATCATCATCATCCAAACGACCGCAACAATCACAACACTCAAACAATAAAAATGATAATAAAACTAACGAAAATCTTAACAAATGAGAGGATTTCGGAACAAAGTCAAAAAAGGTGTAACTAATAGTTGAAGTTGAATGTGACACAAAGTGGAATGTCTAACAGAGAAAAAGCAAAAGAAAACAACATACAAATGCATTAAGTCAAAAAGTAACTAGAGTTCATGAGAAAAACATCCACCCACCCAACGAGGGTTGCACTGACGGCCAGCCACCACCAAGAAAATTGCATGATTCTACTTATTTTTCGCTGCTTTGCTTCTTTGTACTACTTATTATCGTTATTTTTTTTTTTCTTTTTCCTTTTTCGATGTTTCTTATAAGGAATTTTGCCGCTTCATTTATAAGGATTATTTACAGCTACAAGGAAAATTCATAACGAAATTACTTGCAACAAATGCAGCAGTAAAGAGACCATGGAAGACTATGGAAACAGTTTAGCAGCAAGGGGCGCGGATACTTTCAATGCTAAACAAACTAATGGGGATGTTGGCGACTGCAACTTGGCATTTTCTTTGCGTTGAACACGTAATTTCCATTAGGTTTGGGTTGTTATTATGCGCTGCATTAAGACTGGGTGGTTTCCAGAGGGTAGTTTGGTTCGTTGTGGGTGAGTGTTTAGTTATAAATGATTATTTGGCAAATTGTGGGATTTATTCATGGCAGTCATTATTAATATCGATAGACTTTATATTACTGGTAAACTTCTAAGCTTTGTAGGTGGTTTCTCACTATTTTATTTACGATTTTTATTGGTTTTCAAATTTAAACGAAAAATTTTCGAGTTGAGAACTTATAGAAACTTTACACCCAAATGTTTTATATGTTAACAGTTCTTACTGGAAAGTTAAACGTAAAAACGTCAGTCAAGGCTTACATTTCTTATCATGGTGAAGTTTACAATCGGGATACGCTTAAAATTTAGTAACGAACTTATGAACCGTTGGTCGGAAAATACGAATCAATATATTCACCGATGGATGTTCATGTCCCCCTCTGTTGTTCTATCTTCTAAACTTTATAAAAGTAAATTTATTACTTCTCGGGGAAAATAAACGCGTTTATGTTTTTGAGTTAGTCCTTTAAGCTTAAAAGATGATATAATTAAACCTGAAATATACATGGTTCTCTGGACAGGACTATATTTTAAAGAAATTGTCTTGCGAACTGTCGCTGTCAATGGAAGCCATTTAAATTTTTTTTTAATATCTAAAGGTTCATTTATTTATATGAAAGTGAGTACAAGCATTTTAGTAAAGCCAGTGAATTTTCTTTTGGTTTTTGGATAACAACATTTTATCATTTTCTTTACTTTTTCCCCATTATGTAAGTTTATCCCAAATAGAAACAAAAGTTTAAACACTGCTTTTTTTGATTTTTAAGAAAGACTTTCGGTTCTGCTCTACAAGTGAGACACATTTGAGAAAATTTATTTCCGGTCAAGACAAATAACAGAGTGAGATAGAGACTAAATATAATACCAAATGACTTTCCATTATTAAATTTAATGTTGCCGGAATTAAAGTTTTAAATCTCATTGTTATTGCTGTCTGCATTAAAATTTCAAGCTTTGGGCGAAGGACAACCCTTCCCTATTAAACAAAATATATCCAGATGGATCTATTAGTGTGAATCACAGTTTTGGAAAATAGACAGGAATCTGTTTCAAACAATTCTGTTCACAGGACTGGTATATTCTGAAACCACATTTGTAAAATTTTGCGTAAAGAACTTGGCCTTCATATTTAAAAGAACTAATTAAGTGAAGAACTGAACTCTTTTGAACATTTGAATCGCAAAAGCTTCTCCGATAGGGCTCTTCCGCTCTGGTTCGTGAATTTCATTGGGGATTAATTTCAGCGATGAAGCTCATTTTTTGCTTAATGGATTTGTCAAAATCTCTTAAAGTGATTGGACTACATTTTTTTATCAAAATAAAAATGATCGCCATAATGCGGAATGGAGGTAAGTATTTGGTTTATTTTCAAAGAAACCTTAGGGGGCAACCTAGTTTTTGACCAGCAGATATTGGCTACCGGTTCTCCTACACATTTTCCATACAGCAACCAAACTCCCAGCGCGATTGATTTTGCAATTTATGCAGGGATTTCAACGTCCAGACTAGCAATAACTGGTGTCGCGGAACTAAGCTCTGATCACGTCGAGTTTAGTGCAAATGCTCAATTCTTTGGTCCACATCGGAAACTTCTACCATAGAATGCAAATATAGAACACTTTCGGTTAAAACTAGTTCAGCTAATAAATCTTAACGTGGAAATACAATCTCGCGATGACATTGATGATGCTGCAGAAATATTTTTACGGAATATTTACAATGCTGCTAATTTTGCTTCACTGGATCAGCGTCCTCATTGTCCTAGATCTCCGCATTGGGCACATGTCACTCCTGAAATTCTTCTTCATGTGAACTCGCAATGAACTGAATAACAGGTCGTGGAAACGAGTTGCTGCTGATCTGCGCAAAAAATTATTTGAAGCAAAAAGCGATTTTTTTAACGAACTGCTATGCAATGCGGATCCAAACAAACCACACGGTTATAATATATGGAGGTTTACCAACAAAATAAAAAGACAACCTTTACGGAACACACCTATCCGTATGCAAAACGGTAGATGGTGCCGCTCTAACGAGGAGAAAGCCAAAACTTTTGGTGGAAAACAGGTTTAAGCACCTCGTTTTAGCCACATCTGCTGATGTTGACTCCACACTAAACCAACTTCGGTTTCCTTGCTCATCATTATCTAACCTTCGACCTGTCACTTACGAAGAAGTGAAAGAGCAAATCAAGGTACTAACGCCGTGGAAAGCTCCAGGATACGATGGTATTGATAGCAGGACTGTTAGGGCTCTCTCAGTTAAAGCTCTCCTGTACCTCGTACTCTTATTTAACTCCATGTCACTTTCCATCACAGTGAAAATGTGCTACAATTACAATGATACTAAAGCCTGGCAAACCAAAAGATCAAGTTGACTCGTACAGATCGATAAGTCTACTACCAATCTTCTCAAAAATATTTAAGAAAATATTTCTTGACAGAATATTGAATATACTAAACGCACGGAATATCATTCCTGATTTCCAATTTGGGTATACATACCATCATGGCACACCAGAGCAAGTTCACAGAGTTGTGCATCACATCCTAGATGCTTTTGAAGAAAAGCGCTACAGTTCTGCTGTGTTTTTGGATGCGCAGCAAGCTTTCGACCGCGTGTGGCATGAGGGATTGATGCAAAAAATCAGGGCTCACTTACCAACAGACTACTTCCTCATCCTTCAGTCTTTTTTATTTGGACGCTGTTTTCAAGTAATAGTAAAAGGTGTTTTCTCGACAATAAGGCCAATATGTGCTGGCGTACCTCAGGGTAGTGTATTAAGCATAACTTTATATACATTATATGCTGCAGACATGCCTAAGCCGGTTGGCGAGCACATGTTACTTGCTACATACGCTGACGATACAGTGATTATGGCGAACTCGAGATGCCTCAATGCCGCTTCAGAGTATTTCATTCAAGAGTATTCGGACACCTTCATCCGATGGGCCAATCGTTGGAATATTAAAATCAACAGCTCTAAGTCTGCGCATTGCGCATTTTTCTCTGAAAAGGGGCAAATGTTCTCCAGTAAATATAAACAATGTGACTGTTCGTCAGGCCAACTTTGTTAAGTACCTAGGTATGATGCTGGATAACCGATTGACATTTTGTAATAGTAAAGTGGCTTTGGCATACAAACTTGGACATTCAGAAAAATGTGTATTTAAAAAGCTTAAATACCGCGCTGCTTCGTATGTCTATAAGCAATATTTTCAGAATACAATTACAGCCAGTTTCTACGAGAGAATTTTAACATTTAATTGCTTTGTTTCGCAAGCAAAAATATTAGCAAGATGCGCAGATAAAAAGCCAAATGATTGACATTTATTGCACATTAAGTATCGACTGAGCCGACTAAATTCCAACAAATTCAAGTCAAGCAGCCAGCTTTAGCAATACATAGTAAATTCGTTTAAGACAAAAAAAAAAAAAAACATTTATTACAAAGAATTTCCAAGTATTGCCATTTCTAAAGTGCCATGTGTGCTTAAGTAACTCAAGTAACTCAGTCTTCAGTTTTCCAATTAATTTTGACCCAGTCAAATAAATGTGATAAATGAAAAACACAAAAATCTAAAGAAAGAAAAAAGTAAGATGGGTGGGTGCTGAGAAAACGAACCAAAATAGCCCAAAGTCATGATGTTAGCTGAATGACTACTGCTGACTGCGACTATATACAAACAATGTTCAATTAAAAATCAAGCAGAAGAAAGTTGAACCAAATGAATTGCAAGTCATGTAGAACTAGTATGCTTTTGGGCGCATTTCCGGCACTTAGATGAAAAAAAAAAAGGAAAATGGCAGGAAGCACAAGTAGTTCAATCGTCGAGCCAAAAGTCAAATTGAATCTTTAAAGTGCTCAAGGGCTACTGTATAGCACATAAAAAGGCATAGCCAATGAAGCTATTTGGGTTGATATGCCAGTGAAAGATGTGGCGTTGAATGTTCTGGCAAGCTTAAGTAGACATTGAGCAGGCTGCAGGACAGCTTCGAAGACTTAACAAGACAATTAAAGACACCAACACGCACTTTTCATGCTCTAGATGCGGCGAGTGTACGCCTTCTTCGAACGAAGCAGCCATGGAGAATGCCTGCCAATTCGCTTCGCATTATCCGTTTGGCAATGCGTGTGTATTATACGGGCGCCTACAACCAAACTCCCTGCTATTTGGCTTAAATCTTCTTTTGCTTTGATGTTGCTTTGTGCTGCATCCTTTTGGCACGCTTAGTTTTCCGGCTAAGATACTTCATTCTTATACAATATAAGTCCATATATGAATGTGCTAGTAAATTCTGCGCCAATTTGATGTCCACTGGTTTAATTCTGTCTGTCTGTCTGTCCGTCTGTCATTCACTTGTTTATTTCACTGCTCAACTGTCCGAATCCTGTCTGCTTTGTGGTGCGAATTTGACACCAAAAGCAATTATTTTTATTTCTTTTCAGTATGTATTTTCTTTTTTTTTTCTGTTTTTTTTTTTTGGGAATCCCCCTACATCGTTGGCACTTTGTCTTTAATTAAACACATTCTTAGCTTGTATCCTTTCTGTTGTCTATTGTCTATATCCTTTTTATTTTTGTTTATTTTTTTGTGAGATTTCATTTCTAAATTGAAATTGATTGCATGATTTGATGCTGTAAGTGATATATGTATGTTCATGACTTATTGGGCAGCTTGGGGTCACAGCTTTATGGGTTTAGTGTCGCTTAAAGCTGACACTAATAGTTTGCTTCCAAACAGGAAATGAAGTTAGTTTTGATTAGAGAAGTGAAGGTCATTGGCATGTCGGATTTAATTTTTAATGAGTGACATGTGTAGTAGATTACATTGATGCCTTTTTTTTTTGGGTGTAGTACTTCGCTCAAATGTTACAATGCAATGCAGCCGAATAGAAAAAATAAAAATATTTCGAAATATTGCTATCCGGCTTAACACAATTAGAAAAGAATTGCTGTATTCAATTTAATTGATTAAATAATGAAAGAAAGCTATTCTAATTAAAATCTGTGAAATTATAATTTTTATATATTCGAACATGTCAGATTGATGTCTGTTTCAAATTGCGTTACACGGGCGGGGAGGGGGCTTCAAACAAAGCATTACGTAACATATTTGTATTTAAATAAGAAACTAGGGAATTAAAATCTCCCATGTAAGCAACCCTTTTTGTTTATATGGGGTATTCCTAGGCTGTATTGAGTGACATTTTTATTTTGATTTCGCTGTCAGTATTCGTTAGTATTACCGCAGAAGCGAAGTCACACTGTAGTGTCCTCAAAATATGGAGGTTTGCATGATCAGCTGTTCTTGGCCTAAAGAGGTTGTCATGCTGACTTGCCAGCGCAATTCTGACTTGCAACCTGCTCTCCTGCAGGCCATAGTTAACATTGCCATTCGTGGCAGCGCTTCTGATGAACGCCATTGAACAGAGATGATTAGAAGATGTCACACTCTTTCGACCAGGTTGTTGTTGATAGGATTTCAAGTTTCTGGAAACAGCATTTAGATTCATTTACTCCCACGCATTTCTAAAACTCAAGAGGAAAGGACGTACGTAGGCACCGTACTCGGAAAGTTATCAAGACAGAGCGCCATGCACAGAAAGAACGAGGACGGCGAATTATGCACTGCTATAATTAGTTTCTTCTGCGAATGCAGAAGTATTTGTAATATATATCTCAAGACGATGAGCCCCGTGTGCCAATAGGTATACCGGCAGTGAAAAGTCAGAGTCCTCTTTTAATGTATATAGAATACTGAGTACTCTTACCTCACGATGACTGGGTCATGGCAGAGCGGCACAAACTTATTCCTAATGAATATAATGATGTCAACGTAGATCCTGACGATTTCCGTAAGGAAGAAATAGTTGATTACAGCGAACCGGCACATATATCCACAAAAAGTAGAACATGCGTAAGATTTCGAATCATTTTATCAAACACCAGGAGGCCAAAGATCATCATCTTTGTAGAGAGATCAAAAGAAACAATGCTCCACTAATTCTGCCCTTTCATGTTGCGTTTTTGTATGAAAACAATTTTGTTGTTGTTGTTAAATTAACTCACTGGTTAAATGGTGGTATAGCGTATCTCAAAGTCGAGCACAATCAAACGCAGCATTATTTCGTTTTTATATTACAAAAGTTCTTTGACCTTTATTTGCTTGCTTGCTAAATTCGTTGATTTCTTTCGCAGACTCAGTCAACGCCCATGTCTAGAACAACCCTTCATATGTATTGTCTACAAGAAACTCGCCAGCGCAACGCGTTTTGCATGCTTGATTGATGAAACATTTGCGCTATTTTGTCGGCGTTTTTCCGCATTTGAACACTAATGGTGCAAATATTGGACGCAAAAAAAAAAAAAAAAAAAAGACCAAAAATAAAATAAAACGAGCAACCATAAAAAGGACAAACGTGACGCATATGCAACTATTTGCCAACTCCTTCAAGAGGACATAAGGACCAAGCATACATTACGCAGACATAACGCCGTCTAGCGTGCGTCTAGCCAGGGAGACCGCTAGCGCTGTATGAAACAAAGCATCAAATCACAGTTTATAATAAAATCATTTTAGAATTTATACACAAATGTGTGCTACTAAAAGACAGCTGTGTCGTGGCGCTGCAGTAAAATGCTTTGCATATATTTTGGCATTCAAGATACTTTTACATACCATATTTGCCGTACGAGAATGACTCACTCGGCTTGAAACCAAACAACTGTCAAATATGAAACTATTATGGCTTATAGAAGCTGTTGTCTGTTGAATTTTTGCAAACTTATCAACGAAATTTCTTTTGCAGCAGCACGTATTGAAAACTACTTAAAGAGAAGTTGCGCCGAAATAAGGGAGCTTAAATGTTGTTGGGGAAAAAAATCGCCCCCGGAAAGTACCGCCGCCGCATGCTACATATAAGTATCATCACATGCTGCACGCTGCTTTGCTTTTGGGGGTTACACAAATAGTTGTATCCATGTCTCCCCTTAGTTTGACATATTTAACGATTTTTTTTTTTTTTTTTTGCGGCTTATGCAGCAAATAAGCGTTCAGCAAAAAGGGCGCACAAAATTGGTAGAATCGATGCCGACAGCCTGCGGCAGAAATGGAAGCACCCGAAGGACGTATAACGCAAATAATGAATTGGATTTTGATATCTAAATGAAATCTGTAGATATAGATTGAAGCAGGACGAAGCTGCTGCTGCTGCTGCTGCTGTTTTGTGAATTAAAAGTTATTGCTAAAGGCGTTGAAAGCGCGTCGAAAAGTTTAATGCAGCTGACGTCTGCGACCGCAAGCACAACTTCCGCTCTAAACACACACACATACGTACGAGCATGGTTGAACTTCCGTTTCCGCTTAACCCGCTGGCAAGTAGTTACTCGCTGCAGACATGCAACGAACCGCAAAATCAAGTGCAAGCTGTCTGCATAAATGGACAAATCATCAAGAAGCCTCTACACCGGTACTGCAATTCGATTCAACGCCAATCGAAACGCAAGTCATATTCCCATAAAATTGCTTCTCTTTCCGTATGCGATTATTATCAATAGCGCCAAAATGCCATACGCAACAGCAGCAGCAAATTGAAGCTGTCAAATATGCTTCGTGCATGCATGAATGAGTGTCATCGTCATCGTCGTCATCGTCATCGATGTCCTTGTCGTTCTTTTTACTTGCAGCGCGCATTGGGGTGTTTGTCGCTGTTTTTTCATAAACAAAGTTGATTGACATGTTGCTGATTGCTTGTCGTCTCCAAATTCTCCATATCGTCTCCAGTGCCTTCTTCAGACTCGTGTCACCCAGTGTGTTTGTGTGTGTGTCCTATGTCAGCCACGCGTCGCATCGCTCAACTCAACTCAAAGCGCTCTGTTCAAGTTTTATTAGCAGGCAACGCAGCATAAAAAGGAAAATGTGCCTTTTTGCCGTCACGAAATTGTCACCGTCGCTTGCACATGCATGTTCACTGAATTTTTTTTCTTGAATACTCTTTGAAGCATTTCTTTTTTTCCTTATTTTTTTTTTTTTTTTTTTTGGTATAAGTAGCATAAATGTTCCTTGCAACTGTTGTAGACAATACCAAGAATAGCAAAGTTTCTCTTGCTCTTTTAAATGGTGTTGCGTTTAGTTTTCATAGTAGTCCTGGGAATTTGCAAGTGTGCTGAAGAATGGAAATCAAAAAGAATAAAAAATCGATACAAAATGATTGACAGACAGACGTGGCTGACTCTGATATGGCGCGACATAAACAAGTCGAAAGAAATCGGTTTGATTCGATTCTTTAAGCAATTTGAATAACTTGTTTAAATTAAACCAATTTCTTTGGTATACACGACTTTGAATCGAAGAAACTTGTGCAAGTAGAGGGGATATTTGCGCCACATACATGTACCTCTTTAGAAATTAAATTCTAAATGAAAATGTTTTCTGAAAAACTAGAAAAGAATTGTATTTTTCCAGTTTGTTTATCAAAAAAGGGAGCCAAAAATCAAGCTAGAATGAAGAGCATTACATAAAACAAAATATACTTAAGAGTGTTCCATTTAGACTTGTGGTACTTTCTTGCTAAATAAAACAAACCTGGCTACGAATTTTTAAAAAATGTTTTGCCTATGAAAGACCGCGCTTGGCTTTGAAATAACCTGTATCTCCTTTGAACCTTGAATTTGTATGGGTCATATATATCATATCCAGATTTCTCTAAAATATTCTATTGAGATTATTATAAGATATAACAAATGTACCAAGATATGCACAAAGTAACTCGAAAAACATGCTTAGGTTGTGCAACATGTGAGCAAACCAAGTCACAGTCACTAAAGAGTTCAACATCCTGCAAAACTGGTGTGTGTGTATGCAACGAAGGGGCTATGAGCATGTGCCGAACCATAGCATTGCCAGAAAATCTAGATTTAAAACCGCTTCAGCTAGATTATAGTTCGACGAAATCAAGAGAACTTCGAAAAATTGTCAAAAACATCTTCCAAACTGGACAGTAGGACAGTAGTACATTAACATAAAAGCCATAAGTAAGCATCATGGATGCGACATCTATCCGCCGTACTCGAAGCTTACTGAGATAAAATTATTTATTTTATTTATTTATATAAGTAGACATGGGTTTACAAAAGAAACTTATGCCTACTGAAGGAGGAGCCATGACAGCGGAGGTCTTCGGCTACTAAGATTAAGTCTATATAATATATTGGTATTAAGAATACATTGAATGCTTAGAATACTAGGCATGTATATACAATGATAGATTAAGCTTAATATAGTAATTCTAATATATTTGGAAAGGCGTATTTACATTTATTACAATTTTTTTTTTTTTATAGAGAATGGAAAATATTACTGATTTTAAGAAATTTAATGAGAGATTTCAAGTTGTCTGCAGTTGGATTGCTTAAAGCAGATAATGGTGAGCTGTGAGGGAAGAACAGATTTCTGGCTTGTTGAGTGGAAGCGCAGAAGTTCAGGAGGTGGTCTAGGTTAAATGTGGTGGAATTACATTGTGAACAACTAGTGGGTGGGGATCTGGTAAAATAGTGGGAGTGGGTTATTTTTGTGTGACCTAAGGGAAGGCGGAGAAGCTTGGTTTCTTCTAGGCGTGAAATAGATAGCTCATGTTTTTTGCTGTGGAAGTTATTGATAGTCAATTTTAGTGTGTTGATGTTACGATACCAAGAGGAAGTCTCTGCAAGAGAATAACCTTTGGGTGAATTATAAATGTTTTGTATGAGTTTTTTAATATCACTGCTGTTGTTGTTTGTGGTATAGAAGAGCGGAAACTGAGTAGAGTTCTTAGCTGTTTTATCCGCTAATTCATTGCCTATTATGTTGACGTGGCTGGGAACCCATAACAGAGTGAATTTAGGGAAGAGCCTGATAAGAAGATTACGGATTAAATCTGGATAAAATGAGGAGTTGGATGTGTTTTTTATGGCTTTAAGAGAGGAGAGAGAGTCGGAGCAGATTATGTATCTGCCTCTCTTGTTTTGTAATAGACGGATAGCTTGGTATATGGCAATTATTTCAGATGAAAATACAGTAGTGTATGGAGGGAGAATACCGAATGAGAGAATAGTATTGTTCGTGGTTATTGCATATCCTGTTGAGCCATTAGTTTGAGACCCATCTGTGTAGATAAAATTGGTGTTTTGGTTTTGTTCTGATTGAATTCTTGTGAATGCTGTCCTGAATATTTCAGGAGGTTTTGAATTTTTGTTTAGGTAACAAGGGGGGAATTTATGATTAAGTTTTGTAATGGGTTTGAGTTGGATTTCCAATGACTTGTGAATTGAGATGACTCTATCTATTGGTGCAAATTTTTTGCCGACTTTAGGCGGTTTATAGTTTTTTAGAATGTTGCTCGTGGGGGAATCGGAACTATTTACTATAACTGTAAACAAATTAGCCGTTAGTTTTTCTTTTCTACTGTTTAATGTAGGGATAAAAGCCTCGTACAGTAGATTTTGATAGGAGTAGTACGGAAAGCGCCTAGGGCGATTCTAATTGCCGAGTGAATGATGGTGTTGATTTTGTTTATGGAGCTCTTAGGGGCATAGCCATACAAGGGGAGAGCAAAGTCAATTTTTGATAATAGAAGAGCTTTTACTACTGAGATTAATGTTAAAGTGCTACAGTTAAATTTAAGGCTCGAAAGGCATTTGATTATATTGAGACGTTGGTGAAGGGACTCAGCAAGATAATCTATGTGGGTGTTCCAGTTATGTTTAGTGTTGAAGAAAACACCTAACATTTTTAGTGATCGGACATTCTGTAGTTGGAGGTTTTCGAATGAGACTGTGCAGAAACATCTATGTTTATTGCAAATATGCATGTGTTTACATTTATCAAGGGAAATACTGGCGCCAGAGTAGGAACACCAGTTTGTGATATTGTCAGCTAAAGAATCTAAGTTAATACTGATGTTTTTTTGTTTATCTAGTTTGATAAGGAGGTTGCAAAGCTATTGTTTCAACAAGTTTTTGATAAGCTATAACAAAAAGAACAACTGATAGTGGAGAACCTTGCGGGATGCCATTTTCAAGTGAGAGGGTTTTAGAATTAAAGTTGCCTACTCTAACTTTTATTTGCCTATGTGTCATAAAGTTTCTGGCGTAATTGATAATTCTGGGGCCAACTTTCCATTCTATAAGTTGGTCAATAATAGCGTGAACTCAGATTTTGTCGAAAGCCTTGCAGAAATCGAGCGAAATTAGAGACAAGTGATTTTTTGAGCACAATGTTCGGTTAATAAGATGATCTGAAAACAACAGACAATCCATAACCGATTTGCCCTTCCTAAAGCCAGTCTGACTATTGTGAAGCAGTTTGTAATTAGTTACGAACCACCAAAGTCTCTTTGCCACTATTTTATCTAGGAGCTTAGCTAAACAAGGATTAAGCGATATTGGACGGTAGGACGCTGGGTCGGTTTTGTTCTTATCAGGTTTTAGGATAGGTACTATAACACTCATTTTGTATTGTTGAGGAATACAGATAAAATTAAATTACTTATTCTATAACGAAAATCTATCGCTATAGAATCTATTACATCATGCTGCTGACCTGAAATGCAGGAAGAAATAATTGCTCATTCGGTGCTAAGTCTAATCAACTTTTGAAGACGAAAGACATTAACTCAAACAACTTTCAAGTTAACTTCGACAATCTGAAATATAGAGAAGCCCTCTGCATGCATGAATACGATTTCTAGAATTTGTATTGAAAGTATCGTACAGGATTAACATAAAGAAATGGCGAGTAACAGGATCTGATAAAGATGAGGTGTCATTGAGAAAGCAGTACACTCAACGAAGATTGTGGGATGAAATTAATCTAAACGTAGACAATCCTAAACAAAATGGTAATGGGAATATCAACGACGGAAATACTGCGAGAAGAGCATTCGCAAATGTTGTTTATCCACAGTTTAAAATTTTGACTTGAAAATGTTTAAAAACTTTTATATATAATATTAATTACCATATCTTGTGAGTATAAAGTATGCCCAGAGACGTTTAATTTATACGTTGAAAAATATGATTGGTATCCAATGTCTCCAACGTCTCCAACCGCGCACAAGGTATTGGTTAATGGACACCATATTATCGATACATCCTCTAGGAGTTCTCGGAGAAAATGCGTCTGAAGCGCGAAACAAATTATACCAAGGCGATAGGCTATCTCATGCAAGGAAATGGAGCCGTTTAGATATTATGACAGATGTGTTTAACAGAGCATTAGATTCTTCTGACCCACTACTGTCTACTCTGAATCTTAAGAAACGACAAAGATTGAGCTAAAGGAAAACTCTGCCAAAAGAAGTCATAGCTCTTTTGGTATCTCTTGATGTTGAGCTTTCAAGAACAGAGACAGATGAAGAAAACAACAACAATGATGTAGAAGAAGTCGGTGACGATAAAATCGAAAATCTTGGACTGGATGTCCTTACGTTGGAAGAAGAATGTTGGGACGACTAAATTATTGAATTTGTATCCAGGTATGGCGTCTTAAAATTTAATTTTAGGGTGCAACTAACGTTTGATTAATTTTTTCATGGATCCGGATAAACCTAAATCGTAGAAATATCAATTTTTATTAATTCAAAATATATTGAAATGTTGTTCAAAACATTAAATTTAAAACAAGTAAGGAAATTTCAGTCGGTCGTAACCGACTGTAAGAGGCCCTGTACCAGTTCAGGTCGCCTAACAAACACATTAAATGTTTCCCGAGCATATGACCAAACACATGACCACTTCTCACTGCGCGAATAAGAATGAAAAGAAAAGGGGGGTCGTTCAAATTCAATTGCTTATAAAATCGTCATTTATTATCCGATTTTGATAAACTTTTTTGATTTGGGCTAAGAAAGACGTTAACTTTATACTGATGTACTCAATTTTTTTTGTGCCGAAGAAATTTTTACCCTAAGGGGTAATTTTATGGGGAAGTGGGGGAGGGGCAAAATTTTAAAATAAACTTGTGAAATTCCGGAGCAGTCCTAGTCGAATGCAAAAAACACAACGTCTCTATCTATTACCGTTTCCGAGATCCTTTCGTTCATACAGACGGTCGGACGGACGGACGGACGGACAGACGGACAGACGGACATGGCTATATCGACTCCTCTATCACTCCTGACCATAATGGGGGTAACTTTGGGGGGTCTCCGACAATTAGTTCTTCCTGTTACATACATTTGCACAAAACCAATAGGCTCTTGTACCTTCGGTACAGGGCCTAAAAATGGTACTGATGAAAGTTTTTTGCTCCTCCCACTTCTCACTGTACGAATAAGTTCCTCATAAAACATTTTTTTATGTATAAAAAGAAAAAAGAGGACGGAAGCATCAAAGGTCAATTCAATTGCTCATAAAATCGTCTTTTATTACCCGATTTTGATGAACTTTTTGGATTTTGGCTTAGAACAACGTTATCTCTATACTGTGGGGATTTTATGGGGAAGGGGAGAGGGACAAAATTTTAAAATAAATTTTTAAAATTCCAGGAAAGTCCTAGTTGAATGCAAAAAGAACGAAGTCTTTATCTATTACCGTTTCCGAGATCATTTCGATCATATGGACCGCCAGACTGATAGACGGACATTGTGATATTGACTCCTCTATCACTTCTGACCATAATGGGGGTAACTTTGGGGGCCTTTGACCAGTATTTCTATCTGTAACACACATTTGCACAAAACCAATAGGCTCTTGTAACTTCGATACAGCGCCTAATTATAATTAATGCAAAAATATATGACTTTTTGAACTGATGACACCCATATTTTCCACGCCAAGATATGAGATGACTAAGAGAAATATATTTGCACAGAATTTTACAATTCAATGGTCTAAAAATAAAGCATGTTCGCCAGAAAGATTATCTGTACTAAAGCGACATAACATCAAGTGGTATACGGGTGGTTCTTTGACGGATCGCTAAGCAAATCTAGGAGTTTTAGGATACATGGTAAAACATTGAGAACCACTGTGCGCCAGAATTGGATGTGCGCAGATTACCCTACATAGAGGCTATCACAATTATCACAATATTGATATTCTATCGGGTAGTCAGCCGGTCATATAACGTACTTTTTTCTAGCAAAGCAAGAAGGTTTGAAATCACATTGAATTTAAGTGTTGAATTTTTCTGAGTTATTGTAAATGTTTATTTATTGTTATACAAATATATTTCCTATAAAAATTTAAGCTTCTTGGAAAGTACAGTGTGTCGCGAAATTGAGTACACACCGCTACAGCATTTTTTTTCTTGTTTTATCTACGTGGTTGCAAGAAGATACAAGAGAATCTGCAGACTAAGACACTAAGGCATTAAATTAATGAAAAATTTATTTGGCTGTTAATATTACGCAATTGCAAAACTAATAAACTACGGTGAAATGGTAAATAATCTGTTGTATTCTATCATCAAACTTTTTTGATGGCATTTATGTCTATTAATATTTTCAACATTAATAATTAACGAGAAATTAATTGTGCATAAATAACGAACATTGTTATTGTTAATACAACTGGATATACCGAATTTAATATACTTTACGGCTTAGGCAGCAGAAAATAAATCGGTTGAAATATGTAAAAATTTTCGTGTCTGTGGCATGGTTTGTAAACATTGAATTTTTTTTTACGTTTCTTTTATATATTGGATCTTCTATATTTTCTTAAGATTAACAATATTTTAACAAATCTTAAAAATTATTATAATCTAATGATCCTTGCTATATGAAGCATCGAAGAAGGCAGTGTAATCCGCTATTTTATTCAACGGGCCTGGCAATCGTTTCTACGAAGTCGGGTTGATGTACTTGTTTTGATTAGGGATCGGTCTAAAATGTTGGCATGTTTAACAACTGTTACGGTATATTTATTTTTGATGTGGGCTATTTCTATTTGAATGAGTGGAACATTTAAATTTCTGTGGATATTTTCGTTGCGGATGTGCCATGGGGCTCCTGTGATAACTCGGAGGATTTTTGATTTAGATCTCTGAATAATTGGTGCCGTATTTTCATATTGGATTTATTATGATTTTATAAAGAAGCACTTTGTAATCGAGGCACATGGTATTACGAGAGAGTTAATGAGCCACTCTATATTGATGGTTTTTAATTTCATTTGAGTTTTGTTTTTGCTTCAATTTGTTTTCGCTGTGCTTTGAGTTTGTGTTGGATTACTTTTTCAAAAAGTTTTAACAAACATGATCAATGACAATATCCATTGTGTTGGGAAGCGGCTACTGAGAAATATTGTAATTGAAGATCTTAACTAAGAACCAAAGAGTTAAGTTGGGAAGCTCTTTTATCATTTGCGATGTAATAAGAACGTGGGCTGGCGACTTTTTCGCGTTTAGTGTATTCAACACAATACATTTAAGCCCTCTAAAGTTTGTTTGAGAGCAGTGGTAGTAGGGTATGTGATATTCTGTAGCTGCGGCAGAACAAAAAATGTTTGAGGGTGCATTAGGCTTGAACACTTTTTGTAGATGATTTGCAAAGACATTCGCTTTTTCTTTTTCACTATGAGTCCAATATACAGAAAGGTTTCTTATTGGTGAGTCTGAATCTATCGGAGCTTTAATCGACTTCTGAGCTTTCCATAGGGAGGCTTGTTGCACCGATTGGAGATAGAGTTTGATGTATTGTCTTTGGAATATACTTTCTTTCAACTTAAGAACTTTATTTAAATTAAGGTGTTGCTTAGATTCAGGAGATCTAGCTGTCTGAAATTCTCGCCTTAATCGTCTTTTTTCAGAGACTAAAAGCTCTATTTCAAATGTTAGTAACGAGAGGTGTATTATGTCTTGAGGGCACCAATTCTATTATTGGTGTTGAGTTCTCAGCAGCGCCAACGATTATTGAGATGAAATCGGCTGAGGCTTCGATATGAAGCTCGGAGCTCATTGTAGCATTAAGGGGTAAATGCGCACTTATATATTTTTTGGAATTTAAGCCAATTAGTACGGTGGGTTACTCATTATTGGCTTCTCGAGAAGATTGAACATAAATGCAGAGTGATCCGATAAGAGTTCGTCTACAGTTTATGTTTGCATTAAATTTCGCGAGATTTTTCGAGTAATTGCGAAATCTATTAATCCGGATTATTACTTGGGTTGGTGAGCGTGTAATATAGTTGCTTCCCCTTGGGAATAGCCAATGTCGAGCCCCAGTGTGGGTGTTTGGCATTAAAGTCACCAGCTGCGAGAAATCGAGATCGAAGACTGTTGAAGAATCTTTTATAACAGTATGTAGTTAAAGAAAAGCTGGGTGCACAGTAAACTGGGTGTACATTAAGCTGATATTCTTTCGTACGTTCCTTGAACGCAAATAGAGGTTGCTTGCAAATAATTTGTAGAATATGGCTCAAACAAGTAATGTTTAATTCGTTTGCGAATTAATATACGCGTTCCACTGGGTGACTTTTAGCGAAAAATACGAAGCCTGGTATATGAAAATGGTTTTTATTAGTGAGACCACATCTACTTCGTTATTTGTGAGGAACTTACTAAGCTCGAGTTTGCGTTGAGTTACGCCGTTAACGTTCCATAGTATTATTTTTGAGTTTTTTGCTCATTTAAGCTTAATAAGTATTTGGAGCATTTGGTTTTGGGTTTTCACCAGTTTTGGGAGAGTGTTTTGCATCATTGTCATACATTCCGACAGATTAAGCAGCAACATTGTATATTTTCAAAAAATGTTGTCAACAAGAAATTAAATCGTCAACAAATTCTGGAGTTTTGGTCAAATCGAAGTATTCTGTGGTAAAATAAACCGCAGTGTTGCTTTATATAGAAGGTCATTGCCATTGTAGTACTATACGAAATGACATGAATAATGGGATATCCAGTACAGAAATGGGTTTTCAGTTTTAAATCGGTTTTTTTTTTTTCTTTTTTTGTGGTCACCAAATATCAAAAGTTTCAAGCATGAATGGATTTTTATCGCTAAATGGGGCATTCAAGAATATAAAGAAATTGTTTTATTAAAAGTGCAAGTCCCATTCATGGTGTTGCGTACATATATATAAAATATTTTGTTGAAATATTTTTTTTATCAGTATTTAAGCGTACTACGCTGAACAGAAGGTATAAAATAATGCTAATAAAAATAAAGGTTCAAGAGTGGAAACAATAGTTTCTTTATGCAGCTCTGTTTATGTTAGTAACTACTTCAAAAGAAATAATTGTGCAGCGTTGACGTATGAAAAAAATCTGTGGTGAAGTATTTTAATACATTTTTGTACTTGACTCCAACCAAATAATTACTTGGAAGATAGTTCAGTCGAACACACAATTAGAATTGTAAAGATTTAGAAACAGATTACTCAATACAAATAATATCTATTGTTCCCACGGATGAATCAACTAATATTAAAGCTAAAGAAGATAATGAAAAAAAGTTCTTATAAATAATTGGATGAAAGCTTGCAAAATCAAATTTTACTATCCTACAAATTTTTCCATAAAAATGTTGAGTAACTTTAATGATATGCGATCTTAAAACAACTATGCGCCACTGCATCTCTCGATTGGTTTGTTGGGGAGTGTGAAGGAGATTGTATTGGACTTCTTAATTTTAATTATATTGTATATTTATATTGTAAGCCGGGAGCTCATCAAAGTCATGGCAACTAGGCCACGACGCCTACAACACATTCGTTGACAAAATACTTTTAAAGGCGTGCTGTGTTGTGGTATCAATGTTACAGCTGTGATAACATAAAGCAGAAGCTCTTGTGCCAGGGTCACGAAATCAGGAACGTTCATAACCCTAAAAGCCGTGTAAATAACTCTGCTTTGAATATGTTTGTCGTAGACTTTCAGCCAAAACATAACAAGGACTTTTACAGCATCACCACTATTTGTCGTCAGATAGTGAAAATTGAGCACCCACGTCGATTTGATGATCTGGTTCAGTGTCACCGATATCGATATTGCCGAAAACCCTTTCGTTGCGCCAAATGTGGAGGAGGCCATGCAACAACTGAATGCGTTAAGCCAATTAACCTAGCAGCCACGTGCGTACACTGCAATGAGGCACACACCGCTAATTACGGAGGGGGCAAAATATACAAGGAGATGGTTGCTTAACGCGCTCCCTCCAAACTCAAATCACACCGACTCTGATTCCAGTCTTTTCTGATCACACAGACTATGCACAAAAAGCAAATCTTCACCGTCATCTTCAGCCTTAGATGAAAAGTTTAATGAGCTCATGTCAAAGTTGGTTCAAGCGCAGACTGAAAACGAAAATGCAGAGCCTGACAATTTTAGTATAAAATTCTCTGAATTAAGTCTGCGTATTGGCAACAACACATCGACATCATGCTTCTGAGTGAGGCTCATCTCTGTTCCCGTTCCCGCATTATAAGCTTCTAGGGTACGACACACACACTGCTAATTATTTTGATGTTAGCCGCATGCGTGGTGGCTCTGCCGTGATTATCTGGTCCGGTGGTACTGATGACATACAAACAACTTCAAAGTCTCCACCAATTGCTGAGATATAATTGTTGCCGCTCTATACTGTCTTCCGAGGTATATACTTTCCGATATGCAGTTTTAGAACTTTTTCGATAAACTTGGTCCCAAGTTCTTGGCTGCAGCTGACTGGAATGCCAAACACCGTCTATGGGTTTCCAGTCAATAACAACATGGAAGTTCTGGCAATTGGGGCCCCAACATACTACCCGTACGATTGGAACTGCCTCCCTGATGTGTTGGACTTTGCTGTATACGCTGGTATTCAGTCTAGGTGTCTGATAATCTTGGACTCAAACGACTTAAACCCAGTTCACTTGCCGCTAATAGATGATGCTAGACTATCAGAGTGTGCCTACGTTTCAAAGCCTAGATTGTTGCCAGCTCACGCTAAAGTTTTAATATTTAAGGAACGACTGTACCAACTACTCAACCTCAACATGAAACTTTCTTCTTCCGAGGACATTTATGAAGCTGCTCAACTCGCCACACAGCATCAGCCAACACGCTGCCTAGCTGAACTAACCTGGCCACTTTTAAAAGCTGAGGTCATGGATTTAGTTAAGATTGGTGTAGAACGGCTACTGAGTAGAAAAAGTTGATGTATAAGGTACGCAGCGATCTTTTTTAATGATCTTCTCAGAAATTCAGATCCAAACTAAAAAGTTGGTTTCAACTTGTGGAAGCAAGGCGCTGGTTACGCGGCAGCCTTTTCAACACGAGCTCATAAGAGAATATAAATAAATAAATAAATAACCACTGGGGTATCAGTGTCAGCACCCCACATAGTAATTTTGTTGTTGATGATTTAGAATACATTTTATGGAGTGACATTACGGCAATAAGTAACAAACTCAATGCGAGAGCAAAATGTGGTCCCAATCTCGCCGAAGCAAGTCTTAAAAGATGCGTACATATATTTGTAGATAACACTTAAGACTATCCTCGAAGAGGTTGGCAATATGTTGGGAAAATAAATATCATTGATAAGACACTTTGTTTTTTATTTTAACTTTGGCCTTCAACCTGCAGGTAAAAACTTATTACAAGACTTTCGCTTAAATAAAACATAAATCAAAATTAATGCAATTGATTTATAATGAACTAGCTTTACCCAGTAAAGCCAAACCGTCCCGACTTTCAAAATGAATAATACTTCTTCAGATCCTATTAATAAAAATGAAAGTTATGGCGAATTTGGTTTATTGCTTATATGAACGGTGTGTGGCTCCCTACGTGATAAAAATTAGTCTATGTCTTTCTCCAAGAACCCATACAACTCTAAGCTAAAATTCATAAAATTTTGTTTCTGTTTAGGCGTGCAAAGTTAACAAATAGACAGACAATTTGAGTTATTATCACATTTATAAAATTACTTCACCCTAACATACTTAGTCGGTTGGTGGAACATAAATTTTTGATTTGTATGTTTGAGAGTCCTGCTGCAGTGTAAAAATTTTGCATATTTTTACACTTGAAACTATGGATTTTTAATATAAATTTCAAATTATGTACTCAAAAATCCTACTAATATTATAAATGCGAAAGTTTGTATGTATAGCAGGTAAAAAATTTTATAGTTATATCGATTCAAAATAGAAGCATTCAATCTACTAAGAAATAATTGTCAAGTAAATCAAAAATTATTTGAGAGTAATTTCTTTCTATAAAAAATTATTATTATTATTATTATTTATTATGGACCGAAAGCGTAAGAGTAATCTTTCAAAAAAGTCAAAGAAAGCACGAGCAATGAAGGTAGCTAGAGCTGCTGAGACACCGGAACAGTCCCAAGCTTGGCGTCAACAGAATGCGGAGCATATGGCGTCCCAAAGGGCTGCTGAGACACCGGAGCAGTCCCAAGCTCGGCGTGAACAGAATGCGAAGTATCTGGCGTCCCAAAGGGCTGCTGAAACACCGCAGCAGTCCCAAGCTCGGCGTCAACAGAATGCGCAGTATATGACGTCCCAAAGGGCTGCTGAGACACCGGAGCAGTCCCAAGCTCGGCGTGAACAGAATGCGAAGTATCTGGCGTCCCAAAGGGCTGCTGAAACATTGCAGCAGTCCCAAGCTCGGCATCAACAACATGCGGAGTATCTGGCGTCCCAAAGAGCTGCTTAAACACCGCAGCAGTCCCAAGCTCGGCGTCAACAGAATGCGCAGTATATGACGTCCCAAAGGGCTGCTGAGACACCGGAGCAGTCCCAAGCTCGGCGTGAACAGAATGCGGAGTATCTGGCCTCTGCACGAGAGGCAACCAACCGTCACTCATCTCGCAGTTCATCTACCGAACGGTGAGCGGATTTACTTCAATGAAAATAATCTAAGAGAAAGATTAGCGTCACCACCTAGAACGACTCTAACTGCATTTTTCCTGCTGTGCCAAGATGACGAATTTGCAAAAATGTTGCTTTACGTTGACGTACCTCGCTATCATACATGGAATGCATCACAAAAAAAAATGGAAACGTCGTTTACAAGGAACACCTGTAGAAGGCTGGACGGGTGTGAAGGCAGGCGACGCTCTTGGTCGCATCTACACTGTACACGTTAGCAATTTTGAATGTTATTGCTTGCGAATGCTACTGAATGTAACACGGGGACCCACTACATTTTTGGACTTAAAAACTATTAACGGTCAAGAACTTGCCACTTTTCGAGAGGTATGTGAGAAGTTGGGAATGTTGGAAGATGACAACCACTGGGATGCCACGATGGAAGAGGCTTTTCTGTGTCGCTCACCAGCTAAATTAAGAGAGCTATTTGCCTTAATGATATGCACTTGCGGTTTATCCAATCCTCTTCACCTATGGGACAAGTACAAGACTATTTTATCAGAGGATATCTTGCATAGATATGAAAGCACAAATGATGATCTCTGTTTCAAGCACTCAAACAGATCGAGGACAAAATAATGTCAATTTCAGGAAAGATATTATCTGACTTTGGTATGCCTACACCACAGCGCACAGGAGAGTTGTCAAATTATTTGGTCAGAGAGCTTAGTTACGACACGACCATATTAGATGCTCACGTGAGGGAAACT
This sequence comes from Leucophenga maculata, assembly GCA_035044805.1. NCBI lineage: Eukaryota > Metazoa > Arthropoda > Insecta > Diptera > Drosophilidae > Leucophenga > Leucophenga maculata. The sequence goes on along the minus strand of JAWNNP010001101.1, from coordinate 3,878,868 downwards.
GTACCACGTCTACTGCCTGAGCAAGAAGAAATTTACCAGAAAATATGTCAACGAATTGAAAGAAATGAAAGCGGGGTTTTTTTTTCTTGACACACCTGGTGGTACAGGTAAAACTTTTTTGCTTAATTTACTTTTAGCTAAAATTCGCAGAGACTGTAATGTTGCAATAGCTGTGGCTTCCTCTGAAATCGCTGCAACATTGTTAAGAGGTGAGCGGACAGCACACTCAATTTTTAAATTACCTCTTAATCTGGCAAGTGAGGAAACCCCAACGTGCAATATCAGCAAGAGTACCAGTCGCGGTGCCCTGTTACAACAATGCAAGCTGCTTGTATGGGACGAATGTACCATGTCACACAAACAAGCCATCGAGGCGCTTGACCGATGTCTACAAGACATGCACAACAATCGTAAGCTGATGGGTGGTGTTACTGGCTGGGGATTTTAGGCAAACTTTGCCTGTTATCGAGCGAGGTACTGCAGCAGACGAAATTAACGCATGTCTGAAAGCATCATATATGTGGAGCAAAGTTGAAAAGCTGCATCTAACCACTAACATGCAAGTCCAGTTATACAGCGATTTAGAGTCGGGTGCATATGCTCAGAAACTGCTCGAAATAGGTGAAGGTCGACTAGAAACAGATGAAGAAGGCATGGTTTTATTCACCAATCAATTTTGTAACATTGTGAATTCGGAACAAGAACTTATTGCAAACGTTTTTCCGAACTTGCAACGAAACATTGACGATGAAAATTGGTTGTGTGAAAGAACTATACTGGCACCAAAAAACGAGATTGTTGCAAAAATCAATAAAAAAGTTTTGGATGGAATAACTAATGAAACATACGTGTACAATTCCATCGACACAGTCATGTCATCCGATGATTCCACGAGTTACCCCGTGGAGTTTCTAAACTCTTTGGACCTATCCGGGGTGCCCTCCCATAAGTTGGAGTTGAAGGTAGGTGTACCGGTTTTGTTAATGCGCAACATAGATCCTCCGAGGTTGTGCAACGGTACTAGATTGCGAGTCACAGAACTAGGAAGGAATGTTATAAAGGCCTCAATTTTAACTGGCGAGGCAAAGGGAGACAGTGTGCTTATTCCACGAATCCCAATTATACCTAATAATTTATAATTTACGTTTAATTTTAAACGTCTGCAGTTTCCACTAAAAGTTGCATTTTCGATGACCATCAATAAATCCCAAGGTCAAACTTTAAAGGTTGCAGGAATACATTTGGGTACGCCCAAATTTTCCCACGGTCAGCTTTACGTAGCTTGATCACGTGTTTCGAACAAGCACAATCTCCATGTTTTCGCTGAACGAAATAAGTCGTTTAATACAGTTTATAGGAGTATATTACAGTAGGTAAAACCCTTAAAAAGTATTGATGTGACGTATAAAATAAAAATAAAATAAAAAACATAACAACAGAAATTTTTAAAATTTTTAAGCGTGGGTTTACAAGATTTTTAACAATTTTCGTTGAGTTTGGTCTCACTTTTACTTGAAGTTTGTAGATGTTTGAAACTATTTTCAACGCAATAAAATACTACTACAATAAGAATACTTTTAGAGATAGCGGACGAAGTCGCGGGTAAAAGCTAGTACTTTATATATGCAGAAAAATAGCACTTAAAACTGCAATCGAAACGGAAAAATTATGTTGTGTAGTAAGCAATCCGCAAAATGACACCAGAGTTAAGCGATTACTTTATAAAGTGTACAGACGTATAGCCATTCACACGCAGACAGACAAACAGACCGACTAAACTCGTATGCACAATCTAGACACTCCAATGTGGCTATCTGCACATTACCAACCAACTTCGCATTAAATTACTATTTACAATATTTTCGCATTATTACCATATTTGCACATTCGGCAGAAAATTTCACACAATCTGCCAGCCACCCACCCAGCGAAGCAACCAGTGTGGAAGAGTTAGACAACAAATACGCGTTACACATGGGGACACTTTTAGAAAAGTCGAGAAAAAAAAATAAAAAAGTACTCGTAATATAGCTAGGGTTGAGGTATCTGACTATTTGATACCCTGTACCGTTCCAAGCTGTGAATTGTAGGGATTAGTAGAGAGTGGAAAGGAAGTTATTAACTAAAAAAAACAGAACTCTGTGTTATACTTAGCATTATTTACAAAAAAAAACAAGAGTTTAAAAGACCAACAAATGATTCGGCCAGATCGTTACTTAAAGCAGGTCATAAAGGTGCGCCTCTGCCACGCTTTGCAACTGCAAACTAAAAGTTTGACAATCACATTAGGTGTAGGGTATAAAAAGCATAGCAAGATTTTCACTTTTCTCACTTACCAACGCATACGCAAAAACATAATAAATCACTTATTTTCGGGTAAAATGCTACCGAGTTGTGATGCCACAGACGTTTCCGCAATGCTAACCCAACGAATGTTGTTGATGAGATGAGTATATAGTCTGGGTGACGCTGAATCTGTATGCGATTGTGTGTGTTTGTGTGTGTGCGCGTGTTTGGTGAATGCTTGCAAATCCTTTTGTGGTTTGTTAGACCACGTTTCGAACTTAAATATCCTGTGACTATAGACAACGAGTATCACATAAATATGAGTGTGTGTGTGTGTGTGTGAGTGCGTGCATGATTGTGTGCTGCATGCCACAAACGCTGAAAATACATATGAAAATGCGACGAGTACTCGCAATCGCACTCATATTGCATGCGAAATTTTTGTGTATGGAAAAATCTGTAGCACGCTTTCGGGCGTTGTAGCTTGTGTTTGTGGCATACGCGCGGCATTGAAATGACGCCGCATATATTTTTGCATTTACCACATATGCAACTCGTTGGCAGCGTCCTTTGGCACTAAATCGTTTCAGAAATTTTGCACACCGTTCGTGCAATTGCAATATATGTCCTGTTTTTTTTTTTTTTTTTTGTTGTTTTTCGACTTTTGCTTAAATCTCATACAATGTATATGAATGAACAAATGAAAACACGTCGTGTGCCTTGCATGTTGAGAAAAATTTTTAGTTTTAGAATTTTATTTCCTTTTCAAAGCAGATTCATTCGCTTTTGCAGGTGTTTCAATTTTATTTAGCCAGCTAAATGAATTAGCAGCGGACTCTCTGATAAAAAAAAATCTGTCTGGCGCAATTGTCTTTGAGTGCCCGCAGATGAGGCTTTTATAACTAAAAAAAAAAAAACAGACATATTAACTGCATTAGTCTGGATTTCCGCTGAAATTTTTGTGCATTGATGTATCTTTAAAATATTAAAATATTTAGAAATACATATTTGTAGATCTTAAAATTTAGTTTATTAAAGAAACAAATTTTGACTTGGAAATTCAAACTTTATTTTAACAGGAACAAATTCAACTCAGTTTTGACAATCACTGATCTGCAATCAGACAATTTTATGCCAAGCACACTCAAGCGCTTGAATCCGGAGTAAGCCAGCCTTATACAGGCGTGAATTTGTTCTTTCGAATGCGTTCTTCGTGGCTCTCAAGATATATATAAATAATAATTGCACGGAAAGCGAAAATTTAAGTCAAATTTTAGGCGGAGCTTGGACTTTATGTCGATAAACCCAAGGTAAACAGAAGCGGCAGTACTATTGATTGGAAGACCGCCTCTTTATATATGAAAGGATATCCAAGAAAAGATATCAGCTACGGCACATAAGGTATTAACTCAATGGGTCCAGAACATAGCCGCATCTACCCTTCAAGTTGGATGCGTTGGTAAAAACGCATCGGAGTTCCGAAACAAGTTTTATAAAATAGTTAGATGCTCACATGCAAGACAAAATAGCCATCTTAAAACATGAATGATGTTTTTTGCAAAGTGCAGGATTCATCGGATTATCGGATGTCGAAAAAAAAAACACAGCAATTATCCAGTTGAGATTATAAAACTTTTAAGACCACCAAATGTAAATTTCTTCAATAATAATGTGAATATAATGATGCCTATTCCTTCGATTTCGATGTGAATAATATTGGGATCAGTCGGGCAGGACACTCTATTTCGTATCCATTACTCTGTGGTTTTTGGGTTCGCTGACATCAAATTAGACGTCAGATTTTCAAGATTCAAAATGGAGGATTCAGTATGGCAGACAAAAATTAAACGGACTCTCTTCAAACTCATTACTCGAGGTTACTTGTTTGACTGTCTTTTCTACCATGAAATCTCAGAAGCCTCTTCCTCAAGTATTCCTACAGGTAAGACACAGTGTTTGTATAAATTTCTTTGTCATGCCTTAATACCTTGTGCAGTGTAGCAGTCATAAGATTTTAAACTCTGTTGGGTTGATAGCAAGTTGACATGACAAGGCAATCAAAATTGTTTGAAAGATCTGAACAAGCTATGACTTATTTTATAAAATTAAATTTTAGATACTTTATAATGTATACAAAAGGACTTTTATTTTGTTCAATTCGATAATTGACTTTTGGCCACGGAATAGAATCTCCTGGCCCAGTGTGCATTGGAGAGAACACCCAGATCCCAAAGTAGCATCTATTAGCAAACTTGATTATCGGTACTAGAAGATACCAGGCACTGCGTATTGGACTCATTAACCGCTGAACGCATGAGCCGTGAGTGTTATTCGATCTTTGAATATGTTTTGCAAACAGGTCGTTCTTGTACTCGCATAGTATCACTTCACTGGAAAATCAAGCACCATATAATCTATATAAATAGGCATTGACAATAAGCCTTGTTCAGTTGATCGAAAATATTCGATACTCTCATCACATTACGTTGAAAAAAAGTTAAAAAAAAAGTTTACAAATTTCAACTAAAAGTGAGAACAAACTCAACAAAATTAAGAATTATTGCCAGTAATTGGCACTGCGTGAGCATGTCTTAAGATATGCCTTATGAACAAATTTAAAATATGTATTTTTTGATATAAAAGGGTTGGGATATGTTCTCTTCTGCTCTGACAACGCTTTGCTGTAATACCTAGTGTAGATTAGGCGTCGTAAAACATCATTCGTATCGGCGTATCAAAAGCGGGAAAATTATGCTTTTTAAAATGTAAACAATAATCCTCTACTTTCTGGAAAACACTTGCTACTTTATCGCATAAAACAAATTAAATGTGCCGTCTTATCTCGTTCACATTTAATAAAAATTTTTTTTTTAAATGTTTCAGCTGAATTCTTTTATTTCATTTATCTCCAATTTTAATTTAATTGTTTTTAACATACATATTTGTAAAATTTGTATAAAACCCAAAAAAAAATAACAATTTTTTTCGGAATCTGCTTATAGCCAGCATATTTCTACAATTTTAATTATTATTCATTAAACATAACAAAAAAGAACGTCCTGTACGCAAACGAGTTTTATCTATGATTCTGTTAAATATTGAACAATTTATGAGCTTAACTTGAAGCAACTAAAACTGAACATGCGAAGTATTTGGCAAAATAGTCAAATAATTTGAATTACGTATATTAATATGTATTAAAAAATCCAAAACTAGCTTCAAGTGCACTCAGAAAATAGCTAAAGATGTAAGCAAATAATTATAATAATTCATTTGTAATGCAATTTTAATTCAATACTATATAACTTCAACACGACAAATTAGCATGAGATTTTTCAATTTTTGTGTCAAGATATCTCATCTTAATTTTATCATTAGCGTGATCGGAGCTTTCTCGGAGACCTTTCGCTGCCTTTGTGCATCATTGTATAAATGAGTTTTCGACAATCTTAGAGATTTCTAAATCTTTATAAATAGCAGCAAATTATTTATGTTTGACCACTTTAATCGCAGATTTATATGTCATGTGACCCCATATGGCATCCAAGAAGTTTTGCAAAAGTACCAAAACAATACGACATGATAAATCCACCGTTTTCGTTATTTGATCAGGTAAGTAGGCACGTCTGAATACGAAATAAAAGCATCGTAGGTATTGTATTAATAATAAGGCTTGATATAAAAGTTTAACCATATTTGAGTACGTTCAAGTTTCTTCGTCTCTAGGTTCACACCTGTTGACGAGCGTCTAGCCGCGATACGCATCAAGGCTAAATATTTTTATATTAGCCTGATCTGTGCGCACGCACCGACGGAAGAGAAAGACGACGATGCTAAAGATGAGTTCTATGAGCGCTTGGAACGCCTGTACGAGCGCTGTCCCAAACACGATGTCAAAATCGTGCTTGGCGATTTCAACGCCAAGATTGGGAAGGAAGGAATCTTTGGCCCAACCGTCGGAAAATTTAGCCTTCACGACACTACCTCCAATAATGGAGAGAGGCTAATCGATTTCGCCGCAGGTCGGAACATGGTAGTTAGTAGTACCAGATTTCAACATCTTAACATCCACAAGGCTACATGGCTGAGTCCTGATCAAAAAACACGCAACCAAATCGATCATGTTCTGATTGACGGAAGGCACGCATCGAACGTGTTGGACGTGCGAACGTTACGTGGTCCCAACATTGACTTGGACCACTATCTTGTCGCAGCCAAGGTACGCACTAGGCTCAGCGTAGTGCACGCCGCACGTTCCAACATGCAACGAAGGCTAGACGTCGGCAAGCTGCAATCAGAGCAGAACGCAGCAGCCTTCTCAAACACACTCTCCCGACTGCTCCGTGAAACTTCTCCGATTTCTCGAGATATATGTGAGCAGTGGACACACATCACCCGCTCCATGGATAGGGCTGCCAAGGATGTCATTGGTTTTACAAAACCTGTGAAGAATTCTTGGTACGACGAGAAGTGTCGCAAAGCTACTGCAGAGAAGAACGCTTCCTATCAGCGAACTCTGCAGTCGGGAGCAATGCGAGCTGTTAGAGAGCGATATCGTGAGAAACGGAGAGAGGAGAAACGCCTTTTCAGACGCAAGAAAAAGGAGCAAGAAAGGCGGGAGTTTAAGGATGTTGAGATGTTACGTAACAGAAATGAAGCACGAAAATTCTACCAAAAGGTCAAGCGTCTGACTGAAGGTTTTAAGCCCGGAGTAACTTTCTGTAAGGATGAGAATGGAAATCTGGTAACGGATGAACAGGAATCACTGAGATTATGGAGGAGTCATTTCTCCAACCTACTCGGAAGCGAGATATGGTCCGATGAACGCATACCCAATGACTGGAATCTCAGTGTTCTCTGTCCTATCTTTAAGAAAGGAGACCCCGCTGTTTGCGCCAACTACCGCGGAATAAGTCTCCTTTCCATTGGATATAAGACTATGTCGGGCGTATTGTGTAATAGGCTGAAGCCATATACCGACTCACTGATAGGACGATATCAGTGTGGCTTCAGACCTAAAAGGTCGACCAGTGACCAATTATTCACATTACGCCAAATCTTGGAAAAGACCCGTGAGTTCAACAAAGACACTCACCACCTATTTGTCGATTACAAAGCCGCTTTCGACACGCCGATAAGAGCGAAGTTCTTCGACGCCCTGTCTGCACTAGGTATCCCGGCAAAGATTGTCCGTCTTTGCATGGCGACGCTATCTAACACACAAAGCGTTGTCAGGGTGGGGAAAAACCTCTCCGACCCCTTTGATACCAAGAGAGGTTTCAGGCAGGGCGATGCTCTATCGTGCGATTTTTTCAATCTCCTGATGGAATACATCCTACGCCAATGCCCGTACATACAGAGTATGTCGGGCTCGATCTTCCAAAAGGAAGTGATGCTGCTCGCTTACGCCGATGACATCGATATCATCGGTACGCAGGAACGGCGAGTCAGCAAGGCGTTCTCGGAGATTGAAAAACAGTCTCGGCTCATGGGTCTCGCGGTGAACGAGGACAAGACGAAGTACTTGGTGTCTTCTCGCACTCTGTCAATGCGTCTTGGACGGTCAGTGACGATGGAGAATTTCAACTTCAGTGTTGTAGAAAACTGCGTCTATCTCGGAACAGAGATCACCAGCAACAACATCGTCAGCCTGGAGATCAGGCGAAGAATCACGCTTGCAAACAGATGCTTTTTTGGGCTGAGCAAGCAAATGAGAAATAAAGCCCTCTCTCGACGGACGAAAATAAAGATATATAAGACGCTGGTACTCCCGGTCCTACTGTATGGCGCAGAGGCATGGACCGTGATTGAGTCGGATGAGACAGCGTTGGAAGTCTTCGAGAGGAAGATTCTTCGCAGGATCTTTGGTCCTATTAGAGTCGGCGACGAGTTTAGGTCCCGTATGAACCGCGAGCTGTACGAGCTATTCGATGAGGTTGACATAGTCCAGCGCATTAGATTCCAGCGGCTGCACTCGGCTGGGCACCTCATACGAATGGACGAAAGAGCTCCAGCACGCGTGGTTTACATGGGGGGTCCAAACTTGATTGGTGGACGCCGACATAGAGGACGACCGGGCACTCGATGGAATGACCAGGTATGGAGAGATCTCTCCGTACTTGGCATTCAGAACGACTGGCGCCAGCGCGCACAGGATTATGGAGGCTGGCGCGCTTTCCTGGACGCGGCCATGACCGGCAGACGGTTGACGGCCATTTAAACAAACAACAAGTTTCTTACAAAAATCATTTTCTTTCAAGGGTTTAGCGGATATTGACACAGCGACTATTGTTGAAAAGTTTTTTAAAAGTTGAGGAACTCATTCATTTGGTAATTGCAACTCCAAGAATTGTGCGACAGCCTCTATTTAGGCATAGCATTTCTTTTCACTTATTCATCGAGAACATCTGCAGATAGATTAGACTGTTGTTACTTAAATCCATTTATTCGATATTTGGCGAAATTTGATTTAATGTCAATTCTTCAAATTTGTTACCAGCCGCGAAGAGTTCGGTGATGTAAGTTGTATTATTGAAAATATTATCAACTAATTGAAACTCAAATCTAATATTTTTTAGTTTGTATTGGTAATAAATACATTTTCATGTAATATTTTTAAGCTATTGTTGGATAAGTTCAGATTTTGTAGTTGCGTTGATCATTAAAAAAGTCATCCTCCAAAAAATGTGCTTCAATTTATCTAATGAGCTAACGAGGAGTAACTGAATACAATCTTTGCATTTCGACTTTGAATTGATTCATTCGAACTAGACTCCAAATCGAACTTCAATTCAATGTGAAGAAATTCGACATCAGTTAAATGCATAATGTTTTCGTAGCAGAGATATTGTAACTTAAAACTAAATACAACTCTGTGTAGCTTTCATAATGGTTTAAAAAGACAGTATTCATTGTTTAGTTATATATATGTAAGAACAAAAGTCTTTTCGTATTTCACGCTCTATTTTTTCAATTAGGTATATCTCGTTAAGTATTTTTCGTATGGGGGCATACTTTACGGCGTTTGAAAGGTGTCTAGTACTACGCTTTTTTGACAGTATTGCACTTGGACAATTCATTTGTGAGCTACAGCACGTCGAACATGGAAGTCTCGGAGGAAGAAATTCGCCATATTTTACATATTTACTATCTGAAATGCAAAAACGCGTGGCAAGCGGCCTAAAAAATTTGTGAAGTTTATGGGGCCGATACTTGTTTAATTCGCGTAGCACAACAATGGTTCACTCGATACCGTTCTGGTGTAGAGTAAGTGAAAAATGCACCACGCTCCGGAAGACCTGTCGTCGAACAATTCAATTAAATCAAGGAAGTGATCGAGATAGAACGTAGCAGAGATCGTACAAAGTAGCAGCCGTACCATCGTCTGGGAGCTGAGTATCACTCATATGACCGTTGCATGGCATTTGAAGAAGCTTGGCTACACAAAAAAACTCGATATTTGAGTGCCACACGAATTGACACCAAAAAACCTCATGCACCAAATTTCCATCTGCGAATCGTTGCTGACCCGTTTCTGAAGCGAATGGTGACTGGCGATGAAAAGTGGGTCACTTACAAAAACGTGAAGCGCAAATGGTCGTGGATTAAGGGTGCCGAAGCGGCTCAAACGGTTGCCAAGTCCGGATTGACCGTCAGTACGGTTGTGTTTGGTGGGATTGGCAGGAAATCATCTACTATGAGCTGCTCCCTTATGGCCAAACGTTCAATTCGGTCCTCTACAATGAACAATAAGACAGCTTGAAGGCAGCAAACACCCAAAAGTGGCCGATAGGAGCGGAATTGTGTTCCATCAGGATAACGCAAGAGAACACACCTCGAATGTGACGCGCCAGAAGCTCTGGAATTTCGGATGGGAGGTCCATTTGCATCCACATTATATTCCGGACTTAGCAGCATTAAAATCGAACGATTTAGCTGGCGAGAAATTGGCCTCGATAGGCTTGCTAAAATCAACTCTCTCACTTTTAATAGGGAAGCTAGCTTCTATGAGAATCTATATTTTCTAGTCAGACAGAAGAATATGTCAATATCGACTGTGTAGCTGCTTCTAGTAACAGGTTGTACATTTTCTCGTACTCATGTAAACACAATACTTTTTCGGGCTTTTATTAGTTGCAGGAGATTTACTTGTTGTTGTTGTGTAGATAACTGCTTCTCCAAGCACATTTCTTTTCCTTCTTAAGCGCTGAGTTGGGCATTTCAGTTGTCTCCATCTCTGCTATTAAGTTCAGCTTGTTCTTGGTTGTCTTCTAGTTTTGATTTCTAACAAATAGAATTATTCGCAACACATGGTCCTAATACAATCCTGTGCAACATATTATCATCTTCAACTCGTTAGCTCTTCTTAAGCAGTTAAATTTCAGTCTTCAACGTTTGATTTTTCTTACTGCAATCGAACTGCCTTCTATTATAAATTTAGTACGAATCTTCAAATAAATCTTAATAATATGAATCTCCATAAATGCATATAAAAGATCAATTATCTCCTACTATTCTTTTAATCAAATATTAAATTGCATCACGATTCGCACATTATATGCGAATACTTAAACAGGCATAGCCATAAAGAAAAAATGATGTCATATATATCGAAAACCCAATCAAAAAAGTTATGACAATTTATATTTAAATAATACTCCGTGCTTCGATTTTTATCACAGTGCGTTGCGTTCTTCTAATCCTGCAGCCAGTCATGTCCTTATAGCAACCATAGAAACATTTGAACTGCCACAAAAATATTCCATTCTCGAATTTTGTCGCATAAAATTGCAAATTGCATTAATTTTATGTCGCTGTTTGAGACACAAAGCCAAAAAAAAATATTCATGCAACGCATTTTTGCAAACAATTTGATTTGGTTGTGTGGCGTCATGTTTTTTAATATTTAAGCATTTGAATATATCCGGTTTTGGTTGTTTGGCAGCTGTTTTTTTTTTTGTTTTTCGTGTTTTAGTCCTTTGTTTTTTGTTTGCTGTTTCAAGCCAATATTAATGCATATTTAATGCATTGGAATGCTCATCTTCTGGCATCACCATCATCATCATCATCGTTGTCATCACATTATTAAATCATGTTTCTGCTTTCATTTTCATTTTGGCTACCAATTTTATGTATTTCTATAAAAAATTTCGAAATAAGAAAAAGCAGAAGATAGTAGAAGAACGCTTTCGTTGGTTCTACTTCACTGGGAGATGCCCTATGAAGTTTTTAGTTCAAGCCAAACTTTTTCGTACACAAGTGAAAAGTTATGGGTAGATTTGACTATATATATACTTTTCCTGATCAGATTTTAGCTTAGCCATATAAACCAAGTTTGATGAAAATAATTGATTTAGTGTACAAGATGTATGCGTTCCTATGAATAGACAGACGGACTTTAGTATATAGACTTGACTTTTGAAGCTAATCATTAATATAATAATATTTAATTTATTTGTTTTATGCTTCATACTTCTTGACTGTTTTTTATATTTAAAAAACAATATGAAGTAAATTTCTACCATAAATATGTAGGGTATAAAGCGTTATTGCTCTGTTGGTACAGAAATGTGTACACCAATTTTTTTTTTTTTTCGTTTTGTATAAAAACGCATAAAATTTGCTGGCATGCAACATGTGCGCAGAATTTTTAAGCATTTCGAACGCCTTTTAATTTGTTGGACATTGTTTTGGAGTTTATTTAATTCATATGCCCTGCGACATATACTTTTCTTTTTGCATTAAAAGTAATGAAAATCAAAAAATTTGCACAAAAATTGATCTATTTGCAAATAATACGGGTGACAACAAATAACCCGGACTTAAATTTTTGATCATAACTTTTTAAGGAACTATATTTGAGAAAATATGCAGAATAGCTATTAAGTAAACATAGTATTCAGCCGGTTTCAAAGTGGCTTCCTTGGGCTGCGATGCAGAGCCCTAAACGTTTCTGGAAATTTAGCGCAATGGGCCGCAGGTCTTCGTCCGATAATCGATCCCATTCTTGGAGCAATGATTGCTTCAGCGCCTTCAAACTTATGTGGCGTTTAGCGCATGCCCTGGACTCCAAAATAGACCACACACTGTAGTCCATCAGATTGAGATCTGGCGAGTAAGGTCCTGAGTCAATTTGGCTCTATGAGCTGGCGCTGAGTCCTGTTAAAACGTCCACTTCGTAACACCAAAGTGCTGCTGGGCCCAAGGAAGCACAACAGTTTCCAAAGTGTCACGGCGGTACACTTCCTGATTGATTTTGACCCCTTGCTCGATTAAAAAAAAGGGGTGTTTTGCCGGTGGCGCATATTCCTCCCCAAACCATTACAGACTGCTCCTATTGACGGCGCTCGATTATTGCAGAGGTACCTGGAGCTTCGGCTGACCAGCTTCTGTCATTTTGGTGATTGTGCGCCGGTTGGATGGTGAATATCTTCTCGTCCGTGAAGAGAATACGCTCCCATTTTTGACCTGCGGCCCGACGCTTCAGCTGACGGCATCTTTGAAGTCTCACGCGCTTATTGTCATCCGTAAGAAGCTGCACTTTTTGGAGCTTGTAGGGCTTGAGATGAAGTTCATTTTTGGCAATCAACCGAACACTTTCTCGATTCACTCCGATTTCACGGGCTATTTTTCTGACCGAGACTCTGCAATTCTGGGTGATCCGCTTTTTCACGATCTTGCGAATTCTGGAAGTGTTGGCGGTGCATGGTCTGCCTCGTCCGGAACGGTCACCTTCATGGCCAAGCTCATTAAATCGCCGGATAGCGTCAGAGACCGTTTGTTTTGGTATGCCGAGCAAACGAACAATGTCGCATTGGCGATTTCCTTGTTGAAACAGTTTTAAAATTGCACAACGATTGTTAGACATCCTGAAACAAATATCAAATTGATGGAAATCACAAGAATGTAAATATATTTGTTTCAGAAAAGTACAAGCTATCGAAAAATGCATTTCTGTAAGGGCTGCACCATAACACATTTTGTAATCGATTGCATCAAAATTTGTCCGGGTTATTTCTTGTCACCCTGTATATCAAAAATCATTTCTGCTGAAGTGCTGTCATCGAATTTTAAATCGTAAAACCCAATTTTAATCGAGTAAACTTTAAAATCATAAAAAAACTGCAATCTAGTTTGCTTGACCTGGAGATACCCTTTGCCTCGTTCAATCTTAAATCTGTATGTGCGATTTATTCCTAAAAAAAACCACAACAAAATGTTTTTCATATAAAAACCTTTAAAGTGGCACAGTTTGAAATGGTGGCTAGCCTTTCTAGTGATCCGATCTGAAGAGACATCAATTTAGGTGTTTCTAGCTAAATATTAATGATAAAAATTTGTTAATAGAAAAAACACACAAGAAGGGGAAGGTTTCTATGTTAAATGTAAGTAAATTATGTACCTAAATGAGGGTGTTTGCGCTATCTGAAGAACAAATAGCAGAGTCCAAATATACAAACTTGAAGGCTCTATTTTTTATTGTCTCCAAGTTCTATTTGTTCATAGCGACAAAAGAGCAGAGGGACATTACCACATCGGCTCATAAGTTCTGCCTCGTCTGCTTCCGCCTGCTACATACATTTGCACAACTATAATATACCCTTTGACTCTAAATGTACAGGGTATAAAAATGATGCTATTTAATATTGAATTTTACTTAATTAAAATTATTTTTTTTTTCATTTTTAAATGCGCATAAATTGCTTATTGTTGCACACTTTTATTGACGCTTTTTATTTGTTACTTAATATTTTTAATTTCTCTTTTATAGAATGTTGTTGATTTTTTCGTTTAAATGCTGCAAAAAAAAAAACAATCAAACAAAAATAATTCATATAAATGCAACTAGTATTAATATAATTTCAATGTGCATTAACACATATGGTAATGCGCATATAACCCAGCAAGCATTTTTGTTACAGTTGAAATCTAGTGTTGAAAAGTGTTAAAGTTGCAGCAGAGAGACGAGACGGTTCTTGTAATTAGGAGATTTTCTGATAAAATTCCATTCACTCATATACTGACCAGCTAGGTTAATTAACCGAAATATGCCTCATCTTATTTATGTAGTGATGCCCATATTTTCGCCAGCAAACTAATTAGGACTCCACAAGTTTGTAGCGCATATGGATCACCTTGAATACTTATGATGTGCGGTGGTGCTTTGTGGCGCAAGACTTATTTAGGGAAAAAACTAAGTAAATTTAGCTAAATGCAATGAACTATAAAACGAGTAAATGATGCCGCATAAAAAAATACTTTGCAGAAGTCATTAAGCCTTATCTTATACTAAAAAGTCTATTTCAAAAACTAATTCGATTTTATAATGAAATGAGCAACATTTTGGAAGCTATTTCTTCTACAGAAGCCATTATAAAGTACAAAATTATGAGCTATATGCAGTGAGCCATTCTGATATTGGAATACCTATGTTCAAAGTTCTTTATTGGTGGTGACTGGAACGAAAGCATTGTCTCTCTGAGGCTTTCCTCCATTATAATAGATATGGCATTAAAAACTGCAAATGCCAATTCATCGCGACTGTCTTGTCCACCACATTACCTCAGTGTCTTTCAGAAGCAAAAACTGTGTAGGCGTTATATGCTATCTATGACTGTACTTGACAAAGAGAGAAAAAAAGCTAGTCGAGGTGCAGACTAATTATTTTGAACTGCTACTTTTAAAAGTATGTAGATATATGTCTATTCCTTATACTTCCAACGTCTGGTGCAATACAAATAAGAACAAGTAAGGAAATACAGTCGGGCGTAACCGACTGTAAGAGGCCCTGTACCAGTTCAGGTCGCCTAACAAACATATTAAATGTTTCCCGAGCTTATGACCAAACACACGACCACTTCTCACTGCGCGAATATGAATGAAAAGAAAAGGGGGGTTGTTCAAATTCAATTGCTTATAAAATCGCCATTTATTATCCGATTTTGATGAACTTTTTGGATTTTTGCTTAGAGAGACGTTATCTCTATATTGGTACACTCAATTTTTTTTGTGCCGAAGGAATTTTCACCCTAAGGGGTGATTTTATGGGGAAGGGGGGGAGATGCAAAATTTCAAAATAAACTTGTGAAATTCCGGAGCAATCCTAGTCGAATGCAAAAAACACGAAGTCTCTATCTATTACCGTTTCCGAGATCCTTTCGTTCATACAGACGGCCAGACGGACAGACGGCCAGACGGACAGACGGACATGTCTATATCGACTCCTCTTTCATTCCTGACCATAATGGTGGTAACTTTGGGGGGTCTCCGACCATTATTTCTACCTGTTACATACATTTGCACAAACCCAATAGGCTCTTGTACCTTCGGTACAGGGCCTAAAAACTCGGATACTTTTGATGATGAGCTTGAGAAAGGTTTCACACCATTTTACCCTGACACTGATGGGTATGTGGACTAGACACGTTATGTTTTAAATGATGCAAATTGCGAATTCAAACTCATTCACACTCGGCCAGAAGCAAAGTTCAGTTTGAAAAAGTGACTATGTCATCTTTTTGTATTCGATCTGCCCTTCCAGCAACCGTATCCCATGAAATCCAAGCTGATCCTGTTTCAGAAATATTAACATTTCAATTTCAAGTTCCAAAATCTTCGAATTTTCAAATTTAAATACTTAAAATAATTTGATTTTGCGAAATTCCATTGATAGAAATTTCTTTAAGCTTTCTTATGATAAATATAATAGTGTATGGGTAACTTTCCGAAAAAAATCGCAATTTTTTTTGAAGGTGAAACAATGTTTAACTCCTAATTTAATTAACAGAGTTGACATCATTTCCACACCATCCTTGGTATAAACACCTCGGCGATATCTCCAATAGACCTAATCCAGGAAATACGTACGGGTACTCGACATTCTTGCGTAAGCAATCATCATCTCAGGCCCGTAAAATTATTTTGAATATTGTACAAAAATTACCTGAAAAACAGAAAAATTTACTTATCTATTCTCAACTAAAAACAAAAATTTAAGAGAGTGACCAGAAAAATGAAATTATTTTACATACATCCGAATCGTTAATCAATTACCTATATGAGAAAAATAACTAATTTTATTCGTTCTTCTGCTGCTTCAGATCGAACTAAATGAGCCATATTTACAAAGAGGGCAGTTTTGAGTTTGAAATTGAAACAAATAAAATAGAGAATATACCAGTTGTTTATGCAAACGCCACAGAGATTCTCAAATATATTTTTGATCAACGCTCTACGGAACATATCATATCGAAACGAAATACTGAATGGCTGACAGTAGTCAAAAAATCTTCAAATTTTCTATATCTATTTTAGAGGAAGATAATCCAATTCAAATATGTACAAAGTAGTGAGAATAAATTGAATATAAAAGAAACTTACGAAAATTTAAAATAAAAAATAGTGGATTTAACACAACTCAACGACATACCATTTAAATCTCTTTCGGATTTCATACTTTTATTAATTGCTTTTGGCCAACAGACTGCAACTGCAACACACCCCTGTCCTTATTGCTTTGTAAAGTTAAATAAATTACAGAAACATGATGTCCAAAGTATAGGACTAAAAAACCTTTAAACTTTTGAAACAGGATTAAACAAAATATTATTCTTCTGTTAAGAATAAAAAGAATGCTCCACAATGCCCTAGTGTAGGTTATCACCGCCTATTTGTGAAAGAAGAAGACGACGAAGATCCATGTAATTGAGAAATGTATTTTAACTGAACTCTATCTTTTACAAGGATTTGTCAATCATCTCTTTGGAATGGCATAGTTCCCCTTGTATGACGGAAAAAAGCTTTATCATTGAAGCAAATTCCAAAAAAATAACACGGCAATATTTTTGAAGGAAACAGGAAAGATTTGGAAGGAAACGCTTGCAGAAAACTTCTAAGCGGATAAATTGGAGAATCCAGAAATCTATGCTGAAGTTGGAATATTTAAAATTCAGCCTTTCATTGCATCATTTAAAGCTATGAATGATGAATACATATCAAACTAATTCAGTTTCTAATGCTGAAAAGAAAACTAAGTTTTGAGACGCTAAATCTTCAGTACGTTATATTCACGCAGGCTTTCCCCAAGACAGTGTTCTTGGATCCGCTGCGATCTCATACATTGCCACTCTTTACATGAAAAAGATCATCTTGTTGTTAAAGGTGATTTTTATCTACCAAATATTAGATAGTCACGTGTGATTGAGATAAGTTCTTTTCTATGCTGTTTCCTGCTGAAAAAAAATTAGTATCTTGAAAATATATTTGAATTGTCTTTGCAACAGCGTAAAATTTTAAGCAATAGTTCTTGTAGACAAATTTATCATAAGGATCTCTCCTTTAACAACTCCAGAAGATAACCATCACCCAACCTTGAAAGTCTCATTTCAGCATTCAGTAGTATTTGTTCTTCACAAAATAGTAATAAATGTCCTCGATTTCTTTTCTCGTAGTTTTTACAGATTAAATAATGTTGTCTCGTTTTCGAATTCGTTAATGGATGATATGGAGGGGAGGTATTCAATTCCAAAGTTCCAAAGTTTCATTGTGTATGAATCTATAAAGGACATAAAATCTCACGTATATAAATTTTTTTTATATATAGCACATTGGACTAATAATAAGCAATGCACAATCTAAGCATTGGTCGAAAAAATTCTTTTGCTTTTGTAACTGCGACGGCTTGGACTACTACCAACATGTGAGTAAGGGCACTGTCGGTCAACCAGGCGGCCAAACAAAAATTCCTGAGTGGTTGGAGTCTTTATTCTTCTTGTATTAAGTACTTTAAATTTATGCATAGCTTTAAATGTTAAATCATAGGTTCTATGCGACTGTTTAAATATGAAGTTTTACTTCGATAAGAAATAAATATATACAGCTTTCTTGACAACAGCTATCGGTGATCCAATAATGATAACTATGTATGCAGACGACGCCGCTGTCCTTGCAACTGATTCATTGTCTATTTGCGTTGTTGGATCGCTTGGCTGCATGGACAAAACGATGAAGTATCATGACTAATTCAGAAAGAAGCCATAAATGTTAATTTCGCTTAGGAGCGACAGTAGTCCAACATCGGATGAATCAGTCCATTAGATGCCCCTTTAGTCTATTTTGGCTTGGTACTCGACAGTCGGTTTATATGGTGTAAGGTCGTCTTTTGAGTGTTTTACGAACATGTTATGGAAAGCTTGCCAATAAGGTACTAGTTTATCGTCAAATTTGTTTTCCTTTTTGGAGATTTAACATTAAAAACTGGGGCATAATACGAGCAGCTTATTACCATCACCTCAACCCACTAGATACTGGTGATACAGCCATACATATGGACAGACTTAAACACTTCCTCGCTTTCTGTCTGTCTCATTGAGCCCATTTGAGCCCAATGGTTACTGGCATATAAAGTGATGAGCAACAAATTTAATCAATTTACTGAAGAACCTAGTAAAGATGCTAGTAAAGATGGTTTAAGGCACATGCAGAAATTTGACTGCATCCTAAATTTGAGAGCAATTATTGTAAGAAACTTTATTATTCAAGCCAGAAATGTATCCATTGACACTGAAATTTAAGATCTAAATTATTACCTCACCGATTTGCCACAGATTCGAGACCTATTAGACGATACTTCGAATGAAGATGGAGACTGAAATTCCTTTTTTTATGCTTTCTTGATTCGGTTATTGCAGAAAATTCAAATTGATTCGATTTTATTGTATGGAAAATTTTTGGTTTCAATGCAAGTTAAAATCTAAGGAAATATTTGTAATAAAATACAAATCAAATCAGTCGTTTCTAAAGACCTCAAGAAATATTACATCTGAGCCGAGCATTACCAGAACTAGTTTCTAAATAGTATTTTATTCTATGCTTTTCAGAAGATTATTACTCTCCGTATAGTTTGAACCATATTGTTTTCTGACAAAACTCGTAAAATCACAGTAAAGAGCCGAAATACTTTATCCCACTGGCCACTTTACAGCACTCAAATTTGCATTTATTTGAAACTCCGCAACAAAAATGTGCACTGGGTTACGCACTCACATAACATTTTAATGAATAATATTTAAACATAAAACCATTATGCAAAATTGTTGATAAGAACGAACAATTCAAGCTCATATGCATATATTACCAATGACTGCATACGATTATTTTTTCACATACGATGGTATGGTGGTTTTTTTCCATTTCGTCGAAAGCTTATTGAAAAAAGATATTAACACCATAATTAAAAGCAATTGCCGCTGTTTTATAAACAATGAGCAATGCAGCAATGAATGCAGCCAGACAGTAAAAGTCCGGACAAAAGGATGCAAATCTATAGAATACACACAAACGTGTAAATACACAGACACATTAAAGGGTGTTTTTTAAGAGTTTTAGAACTAAAGAGTTCAATACTTTAAATTTTAGTTTTTTGTTAGCTAATTAATTCATTATTGACCGATAGAGTAGATGGTTTTATTTGTGGGGATTGTACTTACCGATTTTATATTACGCGGAAATACAATTGCATCCCGTCCAGCAGCTACTTGATCGCATTGTAATCTATAGACGAAGATCATCTGCATACATTGTTATTAACATCTTCAAATGTTGTAAAGTGTAACTCCTCAGCGTTAGAGGTTGGGAAGTAACCCATAAAAAATATTGTAAAAAAAAGACACGAGCTATCTGTCTTGATAGATCTCAACAAGCTCTGCTGCCTTCCAGTTAGATATAAGAGAGAACGAAATATGCCGAAGCTAGTTCAATCTTCATATTACCCATAAAATCAGTGTGCCATAACCAGTGAAAGACCTGCTGTAAGTCATTGAACACAGCGTTTCTGTATTCTATTCCATTGTATTCTCTCCGAATGTTGCTTACCACCATAAGAAGCTGTTGTGCAGTACCATGCTCTGCAACGAGTCCAAATTGGAGGTCCGGCAAGAGCCCGCTGGATAAAATAATGACTGCCAGTTATTATTTGTTCACGATTATTAGTTTAGGAGCTATTGACAGAAATGACTCAGTGTCTTTATTTGCCTTGCTGGACTTGCGGATCATTTTAATAATTTTAAACTGTCAGGCTACACTGAAAGTTAAGTTAAAAAATAAAAAATTATCCTCATTGGTTTTGCCTCAAGCATGGTATTGCACCAACCCTGTCATGAGCTGTCGCCCTTTTGTTTTTGCGGACTTGTATGATGATGTTGACGAGCGATGGGCATGGCCATCTAATTTCAAGAAGAGCTCGATTGCACAGAAGACATCTGTGGGGACCAGATTGTGCAGCATGATTGCACTCCGAGATGCACTGTGAGGATGGCTATCCATTAGGTCTAAGTAGACAGCTCTTGAGAGCAAGGATTTAGTTCTTCGCTGGGGAAAAGGGACTAGTCATTCGTTAGGACTATTAGCTAGTTTCAAATGTACTTTTCAATTATGTGTTCATGAGTTCAAAATTCTAAATTAGATTTCTTGTATTGACGTTGACCTCTAATAAACGAATCAATTGTGTTGTTGATTGTTGGGGCTTATACTAGTATTCCCATAGGCTTCAAAGCTGCTTCAGATTTGTGCTGTTAAATAGACGAAGAGCCGAAGTAGTAACATGTGTCGAAATCAGCTCCATGAAATGATGCTTCCAATAACTCCTTTTTCTGTTCTAAGTCTGATAATTTTTGAATACGGAACTTTTATTGAAATTAATTTCGTCATATGTACCCATTGCAAGTTCTATTAGCCAAAAAAAAGTCCTCTTTTATAAACGCATCAACGATTATTTAATGCAACAAATTGATTGCGTTTTGTCGCCTTTTTTTTTCAGTGCGGTGCCAAATAAATTTTAATAAAATATCACAGCTGTAGCGCAGTGAACAGTGAATATTTTAGACAAATTAATTTAGCAATAACCAAGTTCAACTACATAAGAGCATGTCCTGTTGCTGCAAACAGGATATATATATATATTAGTGCATGCCGACAATAACCAGCCAAAAAATCGCTCGTGCGTACGTAATATGCGTGTGTGCAAAAATTATGCTGGATCTCTTGACTCATGTAGTAGTGTAGGGGACACAGAGTATGGGTTAATGCATGGTTTTCGTTGCTAATTGGTGGCTCAAAAACTCAAAATGCCAAAAATGCTGCAACGATGCAACTCATTGCAACGAATGGATGCGGGTGAAGTCAAAATGCAGCGAGGCATAAATGCTGTTGTACGCACAAAGAGATGCAGCAGCAGCGGTTGCAACTAAGCTGCACTGCAGCGTTTTCAAACACTAACACAATAAGCGACAGGAGCATGAGGACAATGTTTAACGTTCTCGACAATAATGCAACAGCCTGCACTCGTGCGCATCATAATCCTTGCACATCATTGCATATTTTGCTGCATTTGTAAGCCCACAGTTTTCATATTTAGAATGCAACTAGGCTGGAATGGTACTCCACTTAGGCATATACCATGCAACACAATGAACACTTTAATGCATTTAGAAAATATATAAATTTCTATTGAGAACAATTCGCATTCAAACCACTTGTTCACTATTTACGAGGGCAGCATTATATGTTATCGGCATTGACAATAAAAGCCGAGAGCAGCATTGATTGAATTTTTTTTTTTTAGAATGGATGTTCTTGAAATTAGTCCTATAAAATTTTGGTAACTGTGAGCTTTTGTAGTTTGCAGAAATTTAAATTGACCCATAAAGGTTGAAGACTGTCAATTGAAGGCTCTTTTAGACATGGACGATACGCAACCGCAAAAAATGATTACCGAGCAATTGAGTATTACCCAACCAGCCATTACCATACTCCTATGTGCCATTGGAAACGGTCACAGTTCGAATAATGCCTGCCTCATGAATTAAACGATAGGCAGATGGAGCGTTACTAAAACATTTTTGAAACCTTGCTCGCCAGACAAAATAGAAAGTCGTTCCTGCATTGGCTTGTGAATGGCGATGAATTGTTTGAAATATGGATTGTATGGATTGATAAAGAGCAAACTTCAACAATGTTCACAAGAATAAATTGCTTCGGACAGAAGACGATGCTGTGCATTTAGTGAGATTAGCAGTGTATCGTCTACAATGAGCTACAGAAACTTCGTGACACTGTCAATGCCCACCGCAACCAGCAACAACTGATGAAATTGCACCGTGATCTGCGTGAAAAAAGACCGAACAAACACATGACAAGCAGATTTTTCTTCACGACAACGTACCATCAAGATTGATCCAAAATATTTGGAGAGTGCCTCCACTCAGAGTTACTACGCCATGACACTTATTTACTAGACCTGGCCTGTTTTCGTCGATGGTCCACTAGCTCGCTAAGCAACACTTCGATTCTTAAGAAGATGTCTGAATTTGGTATGGACAAAATATCCGAGAGGTGAACAAAATGTTTTGTTATCTGCTTCATACTGCGACTTTACCGATTTACAAAACTTCATCGAGAAACGGAGTTATATGAAAGCTGCTCAGTGAGCCCATATTCTTTTCTCTTGTGAACTTAACTTTAGATGCTGCTTTAAAGCAGAAGTTAAGCCTCACAATTTTATTCCGTATGGTGATATCGGTAAATTCAGCTACAGTTCAATATTAAATCGGCTTTTTGCATTAGATTTGATTGATCTGAAGCTATTCAATTGATAGCACACCTAACTTTTGGAAGTCATAGGACTGTAATGAAAATATTTCTATGAAGTCTTGATACTAATGAAGTTGAAAAATCTGAGATACTATCTTAGTATCTTAACTTATACAATTTCAGTAGAGTCAAGACTTCTCTAGGGAAATATTTTTGATACAGTACTATGACTTCTCGAAACTGCATACGCTATCAATTGAATATCTTCTAGAAATATCGTGCTATGTATTCGAGTGACATACATATATGAAAGAGTTTATTGATGATATGTGTCGATAGACTGAGTCAAGAATAAAATTTTACCAAAATAATATAAACCAATTATTTGTCTTTCCGCCCTCTTAAGCTGCCATTTTGTGTTTCTGCTGTAATTTCATTTTAATTTACGATAAACGCATACAATTTTGTGGTTTTTCGCCGAACGTAACTTTATGGGCGTCGATTTTTCGTCGTTGGACATTTTCTTTTTTTCTTTCAATTAATAATAATTTTTAAATGGGGAGTTTTTGGCGCACCAAATGTGCGAACGGGGGTTTTCTTTTATTATTATTTAAAATCCAATGAACTCGTAGTGTTTAGATTATGTAATGATCAGTGATTTGCAACAAATGAATTCTATGGCGTAGAGTAGTAAATTTTAAGCTCATCGTGCACAATTATTTTCAATAAGACTTGTGCAAAGTTTTCTAGATATTTAACTGCATTTGTAAATTAATGATTGCAGTATTTAAAATTCTTTGCTAAAAGGTTGATATGATGTTTCATGGCGAGTAGCGCGATGCTCTGAATTATGTTCAATTTAATATATATCAATTATGATAAGCGCGCTGTTAATTTTAAACATAAGCAAACATTTTGACTAAAGAGATTTTCAAGCGGAAATGAAAACACGTGTCTCCATTGCTTTTTTCAATTCTTTGTTTGAAACCTAAGCTATGTGAATATAGCAAATACAAAAAATGTTGGAATCGATCTTCTAGAAAAAAGTGATGTCGCTCGTTTACGATGAGGACAAAACAAAGATATCAAGAACTTCTCGAAGATGGATGATGTTTTATTTCAAATTCAGTGTATTGTAATAACAGCACCGTCAGCTTGGAGGTCAGGCGAAGAATCAAGCTTACTCGGGCTTAGCATCCAACTAAAAGGAAGAGAAATAAATTTATAAAGTGCTGATACTCGCAGTAATTCAACATAAGACAAAACCATGGGCTATGATATAATCGAATGGAAAAGTATGGGAGTTTTCGAGAAAAAGGTTATTCGTAAGATTTTTGGATCTATTAGAGTTGGCGACCAATTTCTGTACCGCAAAAATCACGAGCTATATAATGTGATCTTAGTTCTCTTGATCCCATTAACATGTATACCATGTACATCATGCCTATTCCTCAAATCGTTGCAAAGATATGACGAGTTTTGCTTATGAGCGAAGTTGAGCATCGCTGCTTTCCAATTTTCATCAAACTTAACAGGAATACTTCTCCCAACTCCATTTACAAGTGTACCAAATTTCATGTTGTGTGCAGCCTGACGGTTTCGAACCAATCGTGAACGCTCAAAATAACTTCGCTTATCCCAAATTAGTAATGTCATCTGACAATAAATTTAACTCCACTAAGGAAATCCAAGGAATATTTCTTTAATGGATAAGATAGAACTCTGAGGCACAACATTGTTCATTTTGTATTACTTCTTTCCATTTGCAACAACTAGTGAACCACTGGGCACTTGCTTTGAAACACATTTCCACCTTGAGCTTTCGATCGCAACCGAAGTTGTATGGCTTAGCTAGCTGTGAAGCTAAGCTAGAGCCTGAATAGGCTTCTAATCTATTGCAGATGTTCTTAACAGTTTCAGAAATAAGTACAAGCCTTTTTATTTACTACTTATTGGGGGGACTGGACAAGTAGCTCTAAGTAAGATCTTATACGCTCTTCCCCATGACTCAATTCGGGAAAATAACTTATATTGCTGTCAAAAGTAGATGCTTTCAGCTAAAAACATTTGAACTTATAGATTTTTTGTTGATTCATGAAGTTTTCTGATTATCAAAACCAAAGGTACTCCAAACGAGCGTGGAGAGACTGTCTTCGGTCTTTTGCAATTTCATTGTTTCATTTACTACCTCATGTAACGTTACGTGGTCCCAACATTGACTCGAACCACTATCTTGTCGCAGCCAAAGGTACGCACTAAGCTCAGCGTAGTGCACGCCGAACGTTCCAACATGCAATGAAGACGTCGGCAAGCTGCAATCAGAACAGACCGCCGCAGTCTTCTCAAACACAATCTCACGACTGCTCCGGGAAACCTCTCCGTCTTCTCAAGATATAAGTGAGCAGTGGAAACATATCACCCGCACCTTGGTTATACAAAACCAGTGAAGAATTCTTGGTTCGACAAGGAGTGTCGCAATGCTTCTGCAGAGAAGAACGCTTCCTATCAGTGAACTCTGCAGTCGGGAGCAACGCGAGCTGTTAGAGAGCGATATCGAGAGAAACGGAGAGAGGAGAAACGCCTTTTCAGACGCACGAAAAAGGAGCAAGAAAGGCGGGAGTTTGAGGATGTTGAGATGTTACGTAACAGAAATGAAGCTCGAAAATTCTATCAAAAGGTCAAGCATCTGACTGAAGGTTTTAAACCCGGAGTAATTTTCTGTAAGGATGACAATGGAAATCTGGTAACGGATGAACAGGAATCACTGAGATTATGGAGGAGTCATTTCTCCAACCTACTCGGAGGCGATGAAGCGCACAATACCGCCGATAGAGAAATGACACCGGAACCACCAGTTAATGATGGCACTATTGTAGAGCCACCGGACTATTACGAGGTCGATTCAGTTATTAAAAAGCTGAAAAATACCAAAGCGGCAGACTCTGATGGGCTGCCAGCTGAGTTATTTAAGACCGGCGGCGAAGAGTTGGTTAGGAGTATGCACCAACTTTTAGGCTAGATATAGTCCGATGAACGCATGACTGGAATCTCAGTGTTCTCTGTCCTATCTTTAAGAAAGGGGACCCAGCTGTTTGCGCCAACTACTGCGGAATAAGTCTCCTTTCCATTGGATATAAGACTCTGTCGAGCGTATTGTGTAATAGGCTGAAGCCATATACCGACTCACTGATAGGACGATATCAGTGTGGCTTCAGACCAAAAAGGTCGACCAGTGACCAAATATTCACATTACGCCAAATCTTGGAAAAGACTCGTGAGTTCAACAAAGACTCTCACCACCTATTTGTCGTTTATAAAGCCGCTTTCGGCGCGCCGATACGATCGAAGTTTTTCGCCACCCTGTCTGCACTACGTATTCCGCCAGAGATTGTTTGTCTTTGCATGGCGACGCTATCTAACACACAAAGCGATGTCAGGGTAGGGAAAAACCTCTCCGACCTCTTTGATTCCAAGAGAGGTTTCAGGCAGGGCGATGCTCTGTCGTGCTATTTTATCGATCTTCTGGCGGAATACATCCTACGCCAATGCCCGTACATACAGAGTATGTCGGGCTCGATCTTCCAAAAGGAAGTGATGCTGCTCGCTTACGCCGATGACATTAATATCATCGGCGAGTCAGTAAAGCGTTCTAAAAGATTGAATGAGGACAAGATGCAGTACTTGGTGTCTTCTCGCACTCCGTCATCGCGTTTTGGACGGTCAGTGACGATTGAGAATTTCAACTTCAGGGTTGTAGAAAACTTCGTCTTTCTTAGATCCGAAATGACCAGCAACAACAACGTCAGCCTGGAGATCAGGCGAGAATCACGCTTGCAAACAAATGCTTTTTTGGGCTGAGCAAGCAAATGAGAAATAAAGCCTCCTCTCGAAAGACGAAAAAAAAGATCTTTAAGACGCTGTTACTCCCGATCCTATTGTATGGCGCAGAGGCATGGACCGTGATTGAGTCGGATTAGACAGCGTTGAAAGTCTTCGAGAGCAAGATTCTTCGCATGATTTTTGGTCTCATTAGAGACCGCGACGAGTTTAAGTACCAGGGCTGGGCACCTCATTCGAATGGATAAAAGAGCTACAGCACGCATGGTTTACATGGGGGCCCAAACTTGATTGGTGAACGCCGAAATAGAGGACGATCGGGCACTCGATGGAATGACCATGTATGGAGAGATCTCTTCGTACTTGACATTCAAAACTACTGGCGCCAGCGCGCACAAGTCTATGGAGGATGGAGGGCCTTCCTAGACTTGGCCATGACCGGTAGACGGTAGACGGCCATTTAAGCATTTCGTTCTTGCTTACTCCAGCAACTGGTTAATGTGCTAATAGTTCTATTGCAGTCGGAATTTTTTATACTTTTTAGCAACTACTTGCAGATCTAGAGGCAGCAATTCGCAGCTGACATTCATAAGCTCACTAATGGGGGAACAAATTACATATTAGAATAGGACTTCAATAGTATACTCCGAGATTGGGGCTACTATAGATGCAACTGTTGCGGCATTAGTTGGCTTAACTTCCGCATACGTACCGAGGTTACAAAATTTTGGAATGATTCTTGGAACAACCACCTTTCTAACTTTGAAAAAAAATTCCTCTCCCTTTTGGAAATGAACAAAACAAATCCACTAATATCCTAACATTGACCAACGGAAAGTGCAGACAAATGTAATATTTTCGCCAAATATTTTCTTCTGAACCACTCAATCTCCGATGGCCTTAGTGACTTGGTAACTTTGCTTAAAGTCAGTAATAACATCAGTGAGGTCAGTGTTCCCTGAGAACCACAAATATATAAGGTCATCAGTAGTTTCTCAAATTGTAAAAAAATCCTCAAAACTCAAAAATCGGCAGGTCTTGATGGTATAGGCAACTTATGTATACAAGCGTTGCCGGTACTTGACCGTCATAGTCCTAACATGCCTACGCTTTAGTTGTTTTCCTCATCTTTGGAAAATAGCTGGAATCCTGGAAAATGTTGTTAAACGAAAAATTTCAGACTTTGTCACCGATAATAACGTACTTCCAACTCAGCAATTTGGATTTCGACAGGAACGCAGTACAGACAATCCACCACACAGAATAAAAAAAACAAGTAATATATAATTTTGAACAAGGTAAATCTACAGGGATAACCCTCCTGGATATAAAAGCGGCTTTTGACTCAAAAATACGAATATAAGATATAACAGCGGATAGAGAACCGTGCTGTCCCTGCCAAATGTCTTCTCTTCCCATGTAAACAACTTTTTAAGGCATGCTTATTTAAAGAAGAGAAAATAGAAACCATTTATTAATTTATTGCTTTTCCGTTTTGTTTTTGCTTACTCCAAAATATATTGTATTATTGACCAACTTTTGACTTTCTCTTCATTCTATATAATTGCAACATGTTCGAAACGATTCAAAATCACGTAGCCAAATTAGACAATTTTGCTTAAATAATCGTTTGCAGCAGCTAAGTTATCAAACTGTTACACAACAAAGACGCCTTAAATACTGCTACAACTTATATAATTCTCATAATCTACGCCGTATTATTATAGACGTACGCAAATATTGCATTCTACATTATACATAGTTGGCCCAGTTTCCATGACAATACAACGCAGAAGCTTCACTGCTGACTACAAAGTGAGATAAATGCTCATTAATAACTAATAAATTTATGCTTTTTGTTTTGCAGAAGGCAAATAATAATAATTAGCTAAGTAAAACAACCGAGTTCAGCTGCAGTTGAGTTAAATTGCATTTAGTTGCAGTTTGAGTTTCGCCTTAAAACTTAATATCAAGATAAATAGTAATGCAAAGTAATAGCTTATGCACAAAAGACCAAAGGCTTATAGACTTTTCATGCCTTTTCATGCCGACCCTTGCCCAAGCAGTTGCTGCAAATAGCATAAAATTGTGCATTAATATTTAACAATATTTTCTGCTAGCTGCCTGCATTAATATACACAATTAAGGCTTATTACTTAAAAGTTATTTTGTATAAGATTGAAACTTGTTTTTAGGCTGCAGATTAGGCATTTATCGTAATTGAAGACTTTTGCATTTGATATACAAATTTCATACGATATTTGCATTAAAAATACAGTCCTGTGTTCTATATTAATTAAGTTAAAGTGTTTATAAATTATGCAAGTGTGCTAATGGTATCAATTAGAAAGAAATATATTTATATTAGTTTTAAGTAAATATATAACTTAAAGTTATTTTCGTCTATCTTGGTTCCGAGATAACCAACAACAACAACGTCAGCCAGGAGATCAGACGAAGAATCACGCTTGCAAACAGATGCTTTTTTGGGCTGAGCAAGCAAATGAGAAGTAAAGCCCTCTCGAAAAAGACGAAATTAAAGATTTATAAGACGCTGATAGTCCTGGTCCTATTGTATGACGAAGAGGCATAGACCGTGATTGAGTCAGATGAGACAGCGTTGAAAGTCTTCGAGAGGAAGATTCTTCGCAGGATTTTCGGTCCTGTTAGAGTCGGCGACGAGTTTAGGTCCCGTATGAACCGCGAGCTGTACAAGCTATTCGATGAGGTTGACATAATTAAGCGCATACGATTCCAGCGGCTGCACTGAGCTTCCAATGGATGAAAGAGCACCAGCACGCATGGCTTACGTGGGGGAACCAAACTTGATTGGTGAATGCCAAAATAGAGGACGACAGGACACTCGATGTAATGACCAGGTATGAAGAGATCTCTCATGATTTTGGCATTCAAAACGACTGGCGCCAGCGCGCAGTATACTATAGAGGCTGGCGCGCCTTCCTAGTTGCGGCTATGACCGGTTGACGGCCATTTAAGTAAGTAAATCTCCTATTAGAGAACAACAGCATTCTATCCTGTTAGCAGTATAGACTTGGAGCTTTTTCAAACAGCACTCATGATTTAGACAATTTATCAATCTTCGTAGAAGAAAAACTCACAGAAAAAAAAAACTGTTGGCATGGTAGCACTGGATGCTCAGCTGATTTTGAACTAGTGATGACAAATTCAATACCTTAGCAAAATAATTTTTAAATAATAAATTTTTAGTTGATATATATTTTCAAGTATGCATGCATGGCATAGATTCTCATAAAAACATCATCTGTACAGGTGTCCCACAAGGAGCTGCCCTGTCCTGACGGGTCATACAAAAGTATTGAGACAGCATCAACACTTTCACAGAACAATTCGAACTAAGATTCGTATTAGCAATGTAATATAGCGTCGAGTTGCATAAGAAAATTTTTAGTCTCATTGGAAAGCTTTCCAAAAACCAATTAAAAACACTTTCAAAGATCAGTCAGCCTCCCGAGCTACTATTGGTGCGATGGAGTTGGCCGAACAGCGATCATTTCTGAGAAATGTCTGCCAAAACTAAAAAAAAACACCGATCTTAAAAAAAAAAAATATCAAATTTTTTGACCTGACCTCGCTAATAGTCATTATTCTAAGTAAAATTTAATAAGGCAATATCTTATCTTATCCATCTCAAGACTATTGTGACACCCTTTATGTAAGATCTGCACATATGACATTCTCGCACACTGAACAGTCTTTCCCAATATTTCAGTAGAAGTTTATAGCATGTGAACAATATTCGATATATGGACACTTTAGTTTGACCAAAAAAAAAAACTTCTATTTATTCAATCATAGATTAAATTTTTGGTGATCTCCATAATTAAGTTTGTGTCACAAAGATGCAACATGACAGCCAGACAGACGAACTTAAACGTAAAGGCGTGACTACTTCGAAGTAGAGTTGGGTGCAATGGAGTACAATTTTTCCAGCATTGCATCACCGTGAATGAAACATAAATCCAGTGTCTTCTGAATTCTGTACTTCTGACTAGTTTCCATAAACGCTTTCAATGATGATGCAGATTTTCGTATTCGGTTCGAAAGCATGCAAAAGTGTAATATACAGCCAGGATAAGTACTCATTTAATCGACGCTAGCAACTTTTGATTGTAAAGCAATTTTAAATTTAAAAGTTATCAGCTTGTCTTGTATTCAAATTCCAATTACCATAGCAACAACATAAAAAAAATATACGCCATTTTTTTGAGACAATTTTAAACAATAACAACACAAAATTAAATGATATATAATAAAAAAAAAATCAAACAAATAATGTTAAAAGCTTTGCACATTTTACAACTAATTTCGAGCCAAATATAATCACATGCATGAATGAACATGAGCAGCATGAATACAGCGAGCCGGCGAACAGACACCAAAGGTTAGGGACATCAGTACTACTTGTCTATATACTAAATACCATAGATAGTACAAAACAATGTAGACAGACTGACTGACAGACAGAAAGACAGACGTACAGTCAGACTGGCTGGCTGGCAAAATAATATTAAACAATAAACGAAAAAGCTGTAGCTAAAATTAAGCATACGCATTCAGTCATTCACGCACGCACGCACGAATGCACTCACGCAAACTGGATTCGGTAGGTGAAGTAATCAGGGAGGCAGACAGACTTGCAGACAGACAGACGGACAATCAGAACAAATTCAAATTGCAAAGGCGTTAAAATTAAATGAACAGGTGGTAACCATGGACAACGTCAAAGAAGCGGGCAATTTGCGTACACAGCTGCCTACCCAACCACCTACCTAATAGGTTGGCAGTCTCTCAGGCAGAAGGACAAATTTGGATGGAGTACTGCAAATAGGCTGAGTGAAGGTGTCCAGCATGAAAAGTGACAGACTTCAAGCGCATCCAACTTCATTTGCAGACAAATAAACAAATTAACAACAGAGCCAGGAGACAACAGCTCAAAAAAAAAAAAAAAAAAACGAAACATCACATAATAAATCTATAACGCATGAATACACTGCATTAAAGTCATATACGAGCATAGTCGCACAAGTTGGAGTTTTAGCTACTCATTGGGGTTGTCCTTTTGTTGTATATGACGTAGTCTATGACATGCTTGAAAATTTCATTATGCATCACGTAACATCAAAAAACAAAAACAATGCTGTGAATGCGTAAGGCACGCATGCAGCGTACGCAAATTACGCATAAAACGCCCCATGCGTCGTAAAGAGGTCTATGAATTTGTTTCCAAGAAGTGTAGAGGGGATTGATTCGTATGTTTTGCTGTTTAAGTTTGGGGTTAAATATCACTTCCTCTAATTGTCTGTTGCATTAATTTGCGCAGCAAATAAAGAGGGCGACTACCAGAACGTAATGGTTGGGTACTGTGCAAGTAGTAATTGCTAAATTGCAAAATACTAGGCTGATGCGGAACCATACACTACATAGGAAAAGGTTTTCAATTAACCATTTTGTTAGAAGTATGTAACCTAAATTTTATATCATTTCGTAATAAAAAAAAATCTACTTCGTTGTAGCCCTTATATTCAGCCAAATTCTGCAAATGTATTACCGCATGTCACCGTTTGGTGAGGTTCCATTGCAACCATGAAACAGATTACTACATCATTCATTCGGGCAACTCCGGTTGCATTTCTTAAAAATGTCATAATGTCCATTAGAGCGGCTAATTCGAATAAGTAGGGATCGTTTTCGCACCACGTTTATACTTAATGTTAATATGCATCCTGTAAGACGCCGAACAGTGCGCACCGAACAAGCTGTAGCCGCTTTACAGCAAAGCATTGAAGAAGACCCAAATAAATCAATTCGTTCTTGGCTTAAAATTTTTTAAGAATCAACTGATACAGCAAATAAAGCCAAACCGCCATCGTACGACAATGGGCTAAAGCACAAATTGACATTGATATAAATTTTCATTTTAGGTTGAATGTGAAAATTTGACTTCCAGATTACGCCTAGTATGCGCAAGCAAAAAATCGTTCGTATTTTCGCCATTATTTCAAATCTTTATTAAATTGTGTACAATCATCGGACTTAGTTCAAATAAGCGCCGTATTTTCGGAAGTCTCTTTTGAGGCGTTCGACATTGACAAAAAGAGATGTTATATATATATATATATATATATATATATATATATATATATATATATATATAAGGCGGATGCATAAGGACCTCCTATCCAAACTCCCGGAGCTTCTGGCGCGTCACAATCGAAGTGTGTGGTCTGTCGTTCTCCTGATGGAACACAATTCCACTCCTATTGGCCAAAAATGGCCGCTTCTGGGCAATTGCTGCCTTCCAGCGGTCCAGTTGTACTCAGTGGAGGACCGAATTAAGCTCATAGTAGATGATTCTCGGCCAATCCTGCAAAACCTTCATGATCTTCAATCCGGGCTTGGCAACCATTTCAGCCGCTTTGCCACCCTTCACCCTCGACCGTTTGCGCTTCACGTTGTCGTCGGTGACCCACTTTTTGTCGCCAGTCAACATTCGTTTTTTAAATGGGTCGATATTCAGCAGCGATTCGCAGATGGAAATTCTGTAAATGTTTTTTGGTGTCAATTGGTGTGGCACCCAAATATGGAGCTTTTTTTTTTTTTGTGCAGCCAAACTTCTTCAAATGCCTTTGAACGGTCATATGAGTGATATTTAGCTCCTGGGCGACGATACGACTGCTAGTATGGCGGCCTATCTCGATCACTTCCATGATTTTACGACTTCTTCGACGACAGGTCTTCCGTAGCGTGATGCATCGCGAATTGAACAAGTATTGGTCCCGTAAACATCACAAATATTTTTAGCCGCTTGCGATGCGTTTTTGCCTTTCAGATAGTAAAAATGTAAAATATGGCGAATTTTTTTCCTTTGAGACCTCTATGTTCGACACGCTGAAGCTTACAACTGAATTGTCCAAGCGCGATGCTGTGTGCCAAAGAGTGTAGTACTAGACTCTCACAACTTTCAAACGCCGTAAAGTATGCCTCCATAGAACAAAAACTTAACAAGATATACCTAATTGAAAAAAAAGGGCGCGAAATACAAAAAGACTTTTGTCCCAACCCTATATTTATACTCTGTCATGGAGAGAGAAAACTGATCTGATCAACTTTAAAACTTTAGTCTTTATATATATGTCTGCCTGTACCTCCGCCCATTCGCCGTATGTTTAAGTAATTATTTCTCCGAATCTTTAATAACTAAAGTAGCCAAGTTTCCGAACTTCGACTTCTCATACTTGTATGCAGTTGAAGTGTTAAAATGTTTTTGGTACCACGCCCACAAAGCCACCACACAGCTGCTCATATTTTACAAACCAACTTTCTGAGTCTATTCTGACGATATTCATTTTGAAAAAAGTTTTAGGACCGTTTTCTGATCTTCCCATTTTTGCCTAGATCGAAATCAACATAGATTTGCAATTTCATGAATTTCTAGGGGAATTATAAGTCATAGAAGATCAGAAAACGGCCCTTATACTTTTTTTTTAATCTACCAAAAATCATACCAATTGGTTTAGCGGTTTAGAGGAACATACATCCATACATAACATTTAATTATGTACCTTATTAATTCTGTTCGGAATAATAGTTTCAAATCTGGAAATATTTTCATATGGATAACCTTTATACGTTTCTAAAGTATCACAGACGAAAAGAAATACAATAAAAAATAAGAGGAAAATCAAAATAGCACAGGTCAACAATTTTTTTTTTTTTTTCATTGATGTATCAGCTGTTTGCCAGCAGAGAAAAAACGAAAAACTGCAGTCGGATTTTGAGCTACCGGCATTTCTTCATTTTTTCATCAAACTAGATTCAAGAAAATGGATAATACGAGAAAATCGTAATATATCATCGCACGAAAATGGCCGAGATGATTTTTTCAGGTGCCTGCAAAGAAACCAAATTGCACTCAAGCGTCAAAGTGTTCACAGTAAGCTAGGCCTAAAAAATGTCAGACTTTACGAAAGAGACGTCAGATTGCATCTGGCAACATGTTTTGTTGCTCAGGCTGGAAATATATTTAGCAACCTTACAGAGTTGGTATTTGTAAAAGCCAAATTCAAGATAATAAGAAAAAATTATTTATTATGGCTACAAAGTAGCATATTCAAATGATCAGAGCCGCGAAACGATCGCACAGACAGAATTCACAGCTCAATAACATTATGGATGTGTTCAAAGGTCCATAGACTCCACTGATCCCTTATTGTCTAGCCTTTATCTTAATAAAAGGTCAACTATAAATAAATAAAGTTCAACCACATGAAGTGATCGAACTAAAGATGAAATTAGTGATTCTGACTCCGACTCTTATAGTCCATTTTCCTTTGATCTGAATTTGGAGGAAAATTAAAAAAGTTCAAACTTTATTTTTTTATAATAAAAGTAATTGTTAAACAATATTTAAAAAAAAAAAAAAACAATAAAAAACTTAATTTTCTTATAAATATTTAATTTACACTGAGCAAAATTCTATGAATTGTAGGCGGTAGGAGAGACGGCGTGGTCAAATCGGACCTTTGGAATGATCTTACTATCAAATGTGCCAAGTTACGTATTTGCATTTCGATCATTTATCACAGAAAGAAAGTGAGAAAATAGGACGCCTGTTTTTCCAGCATTTGACGAAATAATCAATATAAAGAGAAACATTACGAAAAATGGGCACAAGAATGCTAAAATATTTATATATCACCACGTGGTGAAATTATGGTGAAATTGTATTTGTACAGTGTTGGTCAACTCAACCATAGCAGAAATCTATAACTTTTTATTAATTTTATATTCAGATCGAATTTCCCCCATATTCGATACATCATTTGATGGATATTATAAACATGGATCAGTGTACACCAACTCATTGTGCTACTATTTCACTATTTTAAATTTAAAAAAACAAATTCACAATTAAAAAGCTTAGATCCGTCAGAGTCCAAATTGGACCACCAAAAAGAGTATCCTCTATTCAAAAAGTTCGGTCGATATAGACATATCTTGAAAACTAGACATAACTTGAAAACTATTAAAGATAGAACATTCAAGTTCCGATTCGAGGCTGATTTGATAAGTCAGTGATTTTTTGAATAACCCAAGTAGTAACTTAAAACGTTTCCGCTTAGTAAATTGTATGAGGACTCTGCATCAACTTCAATGATTAAGAAGTGGGTTACAGAGTTCTTTTGTGCAGTGCATTGCACGGAAGCATACGTCTGTAGATAAAAACTCATAAATTTGGATACGAAGGGCTATCGTAACCAGTATATTTCCTGTTTCTAAGCCTAAGCAAATAGCTGTGCGGTAAGAGATTTGGCTCGAGGTCAGATGCCTATTAGGCCCTGTACCGAAGGTACAAGAGCCTATTGGTATTGTGCAAATGTATGTAACAGGAAGAACTAATTGTCGGAGACCCCCAAAGTTACCCCCATTATGGTCAGGAGTGATAGAGGAGTCGATATAGCCATGTCCGTCTGTCCGTCCGTCCGTCCGTCTGTGTGAACGAAAGGATCTCGGAAACGGTAATAGATAGAGACTTCGTGTTTTTTGCATTCGACTAGGACTGCTCCGGAATTTCACAAGTTTATTTTAAAATTTTGACCCTCCCCCCTCTTCCCCATAAAATCACCCCTTAGGGTAAAAATTTCTTCGGCACAAAAAAAATAGAGTACACCAGTATAAAGTTAACGTTCTTCTTAGCCCAAATCAAAAAAGTTCATCAAAATCGGATAATAAATGACGATTTTATAAGCAATTGAATTTGAACGACCCCCCTTTTCTTTTCATTCATATTCGCGCAGTGAGAAGTGGTCATGTGTTTGGTCATATGCTCGGGAAAGATTTAATGTGTTTGTTAGGCGACCTGAACTGGTACAGGGCCTCTTACAGTCGGTTACGCCCGACTGAAATTTCCTTACTTGTTTTTGTATTCAAAAAGACCCTGATTTGTCAAAACACCTACGTATATAGTCTCTTCTTTTCCTCTTCAGACAAATAGTATTTAACAAAGGAGCCAACTTATCTCAAAGGGGTAGTACCTATAAAAATCTGCCACTGAACAATCTAAATCAGACTGCTAGAAGGGGTGGCTGCTATTCAAATCTATTTCACTTTCTACGTTTGTTTTGTTTGAAAAAACGCTTTGATAAATTTGTTGTATTTAACATTAATCCAAATTAAGTAACCCTTACGGATCCAGATAAGTGCAACAGTCGGTTTGGTGAGGAATTTGTGCTGTTTGAATCATTGGACCAGTGTACTTCTTTGTCACCATTAATAGAGATCATTATCGAGCCATAATAAAGCAATTTTTAATTTAATTTCTTGCTGTTAATAACGGGAACAGCACATTTAGTTGTAATATAGTACATTGATTGGACGGCTTTAAGCCTTATCCTTGTATTAATTTTTTTGAAACTCAAAATATAGAACAACAATGCACAATCCCTGACAGCGTTCAAGACCAATATACAATATATATTGTGTTGGTAAATGCCGGAAAACATTTCTCCCTAAACATTGAACATAAATTAAAATGTAACTTGTATGTCTACGATTAAAACATATACGCCCTAAGAAT
The DNA here is from genome assembly GCA_035044805.1 of Leucophenga maculata. Lineage (NCBI taxonomy): Eukaryota > Metazoa > Arthropoda > Insecta > Diptera > Drosophilidae > Leucophenga > Leucophenga maculata. The sequence continues at coordinate 3,841,541 of JAWNNP010001101.1, read as the reverse complement.
GCAAAAGAGCTGTATATGGCGGAAATTAAAACAAATCATACCATATCCATTTATGAAAGACCTATAATACACCCTATTTATAAGCAAGAACATAGCCAATTACTTAATAAGCAGCATCAATGAGCAATTCAATGCAACTTTGATTTTTTCAGCTAACAAAATAGAGCAAAGCGCCAGACAGACAGTAGCCAGCCATAATAATATTACATAAATCATGCATTAAAGCATATGTGGGGAGCTAGCAATTACTTCGATGCCTTCTGTTCTGACTCAACGCTGAACTACCCAATCACAACCCAAGTAATTAAAACGAATCAAACGACTTAATAACGTCGCCATAAATAATTCGCAATACTAATAAACGATTCGCATATTAAAAGCCATAGTAGACGAGCGCCTAAAAAGGTTGCAATTGGAAAATAAAAATTAATATGCATGAGGCAGTCTGCGAAAAATTGAACTAAAATCAAAATAAATGAATTGCAAAATGGCTGAGATGTTTCAATATGACGATGGGTGGACGGACAACTATAAAGAAAATATATTTTATCATATATTGCCTGAAATCACAAAGAAACAGTAAAATTTTATGCTGCATACAGCAGGGCGCAAAGCAAAGGAGCTGTGAAATTATACAAATACACCCACCCACACACACACACACACACACAACGCATAAACTGTGCATGACGAATATGTGATTTTATGTGTGTGCTCGCCATAAATATAAAAATTAGTTACTGGTCAGCAGGCGCAACGGGTATGAGTGGGAATGACCGTGGTCAACGGAGCGACACACAATTAATTAATTAGCTCAGTTGACAAAAATTGTTGGGGAGTGGCACAAGTGAACTCAAAGTTTGAGCTTGACTCTTCTATGGCTCAAAAGGATGCTTGCGGTCAATGTTGCTGTATGCCTGTGTAGCACATACAATTTGCAGCTACCGAAAAGGACAACCAACTACTACTACGACTGACCAGAAGAAGGCACATCTAGGGTCAACGCTGTGCTTGTTTGTTTGTATGTGTCACTCTGTGTTTTCATAAGCGAAACAAATATTTTTACATGCGTGTGCTGGCAAATTAGTTTGACTGCCCACTGCTTACTACTTGGCAAGGAGGTCCTTTCTATGTTTTGTGCACAAATTAATGCTGTGCAAATGTATGCATGACTTTGCTTTGGCATTTTATGTATTTGCGCCTAAGTTTATGCCACAAAATTTGTGCTGGTCGGCATTGATTTTGTGGCGAAACGTCCTTCTATGTATATAGCTTTAATTAGCGTAAATTAAAGGATATGCGATTAAGCTTGTGGTCTTAAAGTGTACTTGGAAATACAAATACATATTTGTATTGGATGACTTTCAGCTGTACTTATGAATGCGACTTTAAACTGCTTGTTTTTTTTAATTGCAAAGTTGTTTTATTTTTTAATTGACCGTGCCACAGCAACAATATATTCTGCACATGCTCCAAATTAATAGTTCAACAAATTCAATAAGAATTTCCCAACAATTTTATATAAACACGTATATATAATCATTTCTGCACTTAACCTGATTTTATTTGTGCAAAATGCGCTTCCACTTCCACACAAACTTTTACACAAAACTTTGCTTGTCACCGAAATGTGAAAAAGAAAAAAATGCGAACAATAAGTTTTGTGGCATTTGTGGCCACAACTTTTCCATTTTGCAACACTTTTAAAAAACCATATAGTATTGTATAAGTAGAAATGCATTTCCACAAAAGCGCAACAGTCAACACTGGATGATGCAAAAACAAAAGAAGTTGGCAGCGCCAGTCAACTATGCACATATGTACGCCCATTTTTTGGACTTTTATAGCGATGACAACGACGACTTCAATGCCACTTAAAGCGCTGAAAACTTCCTGTGAGTGTATATGTGTGTCTGTATCTTTTGTGGAATATAGAGCAAGGACTACGCGACAGAACCCTTCATATAGTAAGAGACTTTTCAAGCGCGCTGCAAATGCACACAGCATTGAATTGCACTTAAAGTCAGTTGCAGTTAAGCAGAGCAGGAAAAAAAATTGTGTAAGGAACTCGAAAGGAAAAACTTGGCGTTGGAAAAGCGCAACAACAGCAAAAACAATTGAAAACTTCTCGCCACATTTTGAATTGTTCGCACATTGTTGCACATTTGTGCTGAGCAGCAGATTTTTCTCGGAGCTGTTTCTTTCTTTGTCGAATTATTTTCATTTTATTTTTTAACTTTTGTCATATGATAGTGTGAGAAGAGTTTTGTAAATTTGCACTTGTAAAGCATTAAAAGAAATTATATTCTTACCATGTTCTATCTATCCATCTGTCTGATTTTATGATAATAATCGAGTGATACTTTCAAATGGCTGCTACATATATATTGTATATATAAATCGGCGTACTAAGCCTTCTCTAGAACATTATTTCCAAAGTTGTCAGAGTTGTCTGAAGAACAGTCGTAGTAGTTTCCGAGCCAATCTGCTTGCATGAAGTATTAGTCTATCAATATATATACTTGTGTGTTCATTTATTTGATCCTCAACTAGTGATTTGTTGAGATCATTTTTGAATTTTTGTTCGGCGAGTCCTATTTACAGTTACCCGTAATCGGCGCAACAACTTGGAAATGACACAGTCTACATCTACAGGACGCTACTGTGGTTTGTATGTGTGTCAGAAATGTGAGGCGCTTATCCAGTAATTAACGCAAGTATTTTTTTGCATTTTTGTGTTCTAAAGTAATACCATTGACTAAAACGGGAGGAGAGGAACTCCTACTGAGAGTGAAGCAAACGTTGATACTTTTGCTTAGATTTGCTCGGCTTGAGCTGTTGGACAAGAGCGCTTGTTCGCATATGACGCCATAAGCAAGGATCTGGGTGAGATCCCGATAGCTGTTTTATCAGGCACAGGCTTGTCAGCAGCAAATAGTGAATACAAAAAAGTTCGCAGCACACTTTCCCTGAGGAACATCTGCCCCCATTGGTTGACACACACAGGCTGGCCACAGGCTGGACAGTACCGGCCGTACTTTGACCCTGAAGGAACGATCATCCAAGTAGGATTGTATTAGATCAAAGTATGCCAAAGGAAATGTGGATTTGACTTTCTACGGCAGCCTCTTGTGCCATTCGCGATCAAATGCCTGAGCAACATCTAGGAATACCGTGTTACAAAACTTCTTCCTGTCAAATGCCTTCAGTATGTGGTCGGTGGTTCTGTGTAGAAGCGCCACGGTACCATGTTCCTCTCGAAAACCGAATTGCTAGCTCTAATTTGCAATCAACCAGTCGTTCCCATAACTTCGATAAAGAAGGCGGTAGACTAATAGGTTGATAGGATTCCGGATCGTACCCTGGTTTACCAGGCATATAGATCATGTTGACGATTGTTGACATTCAGGCTATAGGATAATGCTGCAGTAAACTACCTCAGGAATTGATAGATTTACCTGAACAAGGGGTTTAAACTACAAATTTTGAGTCAATGACTGAGAACAAGAGAGAACAAGTTGCGCATCATAATATCCTATCTGAAATAAAATATATGTGTAGGTATTAGTAAAATATATAAACCCTACTGAGTCGTTAGTAATCAACCATAAAAGGAAATATAAGAAAAACCATTCAGACTTGGACCTTTCACCACATCTCTGGTCAGGTTTAGGCCAAGTTATGGCATTGGATAGAACAACGTTTTACTGTATTTCACATAATTTTAAGTTAGTCACGTAGCTCCTCTTTAACCATTGAGAGTTGAAGTTGAGAAATCCATGTTAGTATATATATAAGGCTATAATTTAAGTAATAAATAATTCAATTAAATTCCTGGCATAGCATTGACATAATGCTGATCACCGAAACCTGGCTGCAGCCTGGAGTCTCCGTATTTACACCTGGCTATGAAATCCATAAGGCAAGTTTCAAGCTCCCACCAACAGCGGTGAACTGTTTATTTCCGCATTAAACCTTCCCTTTCCTTAGTCTTCAGTCGACTTTGAGTATATTTTTTAGTACATTTGGGAGCAAGTTCTTGATTGTTTCTGAAGTAACAATATAGACGATGTGAGAAGCACAAAACTACAAGAATCCATGATAAATACTTCAAATTTTGACCACTAGGCATAGCACGTTTATCTCTTTTCGCTGTAACACACTTCGAGCGCAATAGATTTTTTCGTCGATAATGGACCTACCACCTCCCTTTTTGGACCTATACCACATACTAAAGTCCACTTCTACGCAAGAACGTGGTAAAACTTTTGATGAATGTTTGGAGGCATGATTTAAGCTCTTCTCCACGACTTATGCATAGACAAAAAGGGAAGTAAAATTGATTATAGACAGTTCAGCGCAACTTTCCCTTCCAGTTGGGTCCATTAAAGCCGAGAAAGTTCAGTCGCATTTAAAAAGTCTCCAGACCAAGCAGAATCCAGGTGAAGTTGAGCTGAATAACTTTTCGCTAAATTTCAAGCCAGCCAAAGCAATTCTTTTTCTGGTTCTAACATTTATTGTGATGGTGAGGTTAAGTCACATACCAAGACAGTGGAAAAAGACTAAAATCTGTAATATCCATAAATCAAAATTCATCGGCATTCGCCCTTATTTAAGAATATCCTCATAAAAAATTACTTTGAGGTATTTCGAAACAGTTGCAGTTCAAACTAAAACAGTTAAAAAATGTATTGTCAGGCTTATAAAAGATATCTTCTTAGCTTTGAAACATAAGCCAAATTTCTACTGAACTTGGCAAGAAACTCAACAGCTAAAGTTTAAGAAAATCTGTCTAATGAGAGAAATTAATATTTTAAACACTAAGCTGCCATGAGAGAGCATTTACAAAGCTGTGTATATACTTTTAATTGCTTATTTTCAATGGAGTAAGCATGAATACCTTAACTAGGTTCTTAGAAATTGAGGTTCAAATATTTTTTCTACATGTATCAAAAAAAAACAGAACCGCTCTGTCGGACGCTATTCCCATCTTCGCAGGCCCTCCAGTCAATTGTGCATCCCTCTACATAAAGATCTGAACTATAACTCAAATCTAGTTGTTAGTTGAAGTTTTGTATCTTTTAAGATAAATCTTTAAGCCGGTATTGCAAAACAACTTAAGTATTTGGCACTCCATTAATTGATTTATGTCCACTATTGCTGTAAATCCAATAAACCTAAATTTAGAAGACGCCCACTGCACAGAAAACCTCTACAAAATTTATGTGCAGCAACTGTCAAAAGTTTTCAATGCCACAGTCAAAAGGAAAAAAATGCAACATTTGTGCAAATAAAACGACAAAATGTCAAATGCGAAAGCCGACAAATATATTGCCAAGGATGCGCCAGGATTTGGGACATCAACAGGCGCGCGTTTTAATTTACTAAACAAATAAACGCGGTCATGCCAAGTGTGTTGCATATGTTGTTGCGAGGGTGGAAAGAGTTGGCAGGACTTCAATCGACACAGACAGCTATAAACAAATTTCGAATGAAAATCCGTAAATAAAAATGAAATCAAAGCCAAAACATACAAAATATTTTTGCGAACAGCTGCAGCTGAGCAATTACGAGACAAGCTTGTAGATTATAGGGCGGAAAGTATGGCATGGCATGGTAGGGCGTGACGCCAGCATGTACGCGATGTGTAAACAAAAGGATAACGCAAATCGAAATAAGAGCAAAATATAAAATAAAAAGCCATACGGGCGCGAACTGTTTTCAAACTATGTATTTACAAATAATTCAACCCTTAATTATTTGGGATTAATGCAAAATGTATGCGTTCATAAAATTTATATGCGATATTGTAAATTTGTGGCAAATTTGTTGCTGGACGCAGAATTGTCCTTGCGGCGTTTTGCGCTTGCCGCGGCGATAAATTCTGAATTTGTGGCCGCTTTAAATTGGTTGTGTGCGGAAATTGTTTAATTTGTTAAATAAATTGTTTTCAATATAATTCAAGAGCAAAGTTTTTTAATGCAATAATTTTTATTTTTTTCAATTTCCATTAAACTTGTAGATGTGTAGCGTGTTTGTGTAGTTATATAGTCATTGTCGAGTATGCTTTATTGTTCTAAGTCTATTGATAGTCTATTACTAAAACACTTCCATCTTCATCAATCACTCGAACAGTAGTCGTTGTCAAGTGCTCAATGATGCATGAAGGACAGTTGTGCAAACACTAATTTGTCCAATATAGACGAAGAAATTTATGTGGAGCCACATAGTAAAGGACAACTTCAATCGAAGTTAAATGTATTAAATAGGAGTGAAGTAGTTGCCAATGTAGCTGATGTAAATTTAACTTCAACCAAAAATTTAAATTGTAAAATACTTTTTTTTTTTATTAATAATGGAAAGGCCATCAACTTAATAGTTGTGTTAAAATAAAATATATATGCTTGATAAACATTAACAATAAAATTGATAGAAACATGTCCAATTGTCCGTCTGTGTAGTTGTCTATAAAATATGATACTCAATATCATAGTTATATACCTTAAGTAACTAAGACGCAGGACGTTCCGTTCACTGAACGTGCCAGTAAGGTTTATTTTAGCTTGAAATTCCACAATCTTAATATCTTTCAATAATCTAATAAAATATCACAACCCGACCCAGATAAAAATATGTTCCCCTCAAAAATTTATTGTTTAAAGGAAAAATTTCTTGGCTTTATATACAACAAGAATTAACATTGCAGATGCCTCAATATACGAGCCTAATGTCTCTGCTCAAGTTATAATAATTCATGGATATAAAATAAATGGTTAGATTTATTATTATTGTTGGTTGCCTAGTAGAAAATACATCAGAAGCAAGAAACACATTGTAGAAGAACGATTGAAAGTTGCTAGAAATTGCAATTGATTAAAAAGTATTTCCGATGTTTTCATAAAATCTTCCGGTCTATTAGTACCTAGGCTGTGTTAAAAAAAAAAAACAACAAGTTATCGGAACCATAAAATATGGAATTCAATCATATAAAGAGGTGATTTCTCAGGGAGCTAGTCCGATCAAGAAGCTGCTGGAATAGATGCATTTGTTCTACAAGAAAAATAAACAGATATGAAAAATATTAAGTGGTACAAAGTTGTGCAGTGGGTAGCATAACCAAATGGGCTTAAAAATATTATTATACCCTGCACCCATACGGTAATAGATTATATGAAGTTTGTTCAAATGTGTACTACTAGTTGAAGGCGAGGTTGACACCTATTTCTTCCTTCGTAGAAGAATGTCTAGGCCCTGTACCGAAGGTAAAAGAGCCTATTGGTTTTGTGCAAATGTATGTAACAAGTAGAAATAATGGTCGGAGATCCCCAAAGTTACCCCCATTATGGTCAGGTGTAATAGAGAAGTCGATATAGCCATGTCCGTCTGTCCGTCCGTCCGTCAGTCTGTATGAACGAAATGATCTCGGAAATGGTAATAGGTATGTATAGACTTCGTTTTTTTTGCAAGTTTATTTTAAAATGTTGCACCCTATACTGGTACAGGGCCTCTTACAGTCGGTTACGCCCGACTGTAATTTTCTTACTTGTTTTTAAATTTTTATTGTTGTTATTTTAACTAAAAACGCAACTTTGACCTATTTTCGTTGATTCTTATAAAAAATTCCATATAAATCAAATAACTATAAGATGGGGTAATCCCCAAGCAAATCTGCTCGTTCGTACTAGATTTTCCTATGAAAACTCCAAATTTCAGCTATCGTACGTCAATTTTAATAAAGTATTCAATGTCGGTCAAAATCGGTAGTAAAACGGTAGCCTCAAGTCCGTCTGTGTACCTCTCCCTACGAACATCAAAAACTTGAAGACTACAAGAGATAGAGCATTCAAGTTTAGATATTGAATTGTTTCGATTGAATTTTCAAATATGTAGCTTGTATTTAACGAACAAGACAAACCCTCTTTGAGGGGTAATACCCATAAAAACCATGGAAGTGTCTTTAATACAAAGTAGACTTGGTGGATCTATAGAATATATAGAATTAATGAGTTGCAGAAAATACTTAAGCTCAGACCACTCTGCATTGACTACAAATTTTACTACTTATGCGGATAAAAAAATTTGAACACTGGCATTTCTGTGTTATATACGGAAATGAGGTAACAACATTCAGGAAATATTTCTTAACGAAGCGCAATGGGACCAATCCTGTACACAGTGGTAAAGCATCGTCTGATTCTCAGATACCGGACTTGTTTGTCACTTTCTTTCAATTTACCTATATTTAAATAACTACTTACCCTACTAATTCTATCACTAATTCCCATAGTACCCCAATCCAATGTCTCACTACTCCTTGTTGTATATTAAACTATTCTATTTGTGCTCCATTATCCTAATTTTTTAAACTTGCCATAAAACAAACAAAATTCGCAACTCTTTGTGTAAATTTGAAACCATTTTGTGAAGCAGTTTTGCCACTCCAAAAGAGATATCTCCAAAACATGCGTTTTGAAGGCATCAACAGCTTCTTCGGGAATTAAAAACCGCTGTCCACGTAGTTTTTTTTTTTTTTTTATGTGAGCGATCATGCCATTTTATGCCAAGTCAGGGCTGCAATCCGGATGACCCACCCTTTCGATGTTTTGAGCGTTCAAAAACTCATTTGTTATGGCCGAAGTGTGAGGGCGCGCATTATCGTGATGAACTCTGATTCGTCTACGTCGGTTGGTTTCCCTCAGTTCATCGAACACTTTAGGCAAACAAATGTTTGTATACCATTCAGAATTGATCTTCCTTCTTTCCACAAGCGGTGCAGTCGCAACATGTCCGGCCTTCGATAAGAAACATGCGATCAATTGCTTTGATGTACTGCTCGAGCGAGTAGCTTTTATTCGATTTTGCTCGTCTTGAAAGACCCAGACGGTCGACTGCTTTTTTGTTTCGGACTCATACGCATATATCCAAGTTTCGTCACCTGTCACGATTGAGTAGGCGGCTTTTAACGCACCTCTTTTGAGCGATTGTTATATTTTGCGGTATCCAACGTGAACAAACCTTTCTGACGACCAAATGTTCATGTTATATTGCATATATCCTAGTCATACTAATGCCCAGGGATGCCTCAATATCACGGTATATCACGTGACGATCCTGCTTTATCAGCTCACACACAGCATCGATGATTTCTTTCAAAACTCATAGATATTATTCCAATGAAAAGAACAAGAACGGGAGCGGATATATTTAAAAGCCTTGAGAATTGTGCTGTTCGCATGGGCATAAATTGAAAGCTCAGATTCGGGCAGTGCTAGTCACAAAATTTAGATAGTGATATAGTACCCATCCATTGCCTTTTGAATATTGTCAGGGTCTGAAGCATCGACAGTTTAAACACTTTCTCGAACTTGCCGGCAGAGAACACACTGATATACCATATTATTGCGAAAATCGTTGGCTGAGTCGCGGTGAAACCCTTCAGCGGTTCTTACTTTTTTAAAGAAATTGTTCAGCTAAATTAAATAGTTCGGTTTTACATTTAGAGTATTCACAACTGGACTAGTAATTGCTCAAATGATGAGAAAATGAAAAAAAAAAAAATCTAAAGCTGAATCAGTGCACATCATATGTATTCCCAGACCAAAATGGATTTGGATGCTGAAGCAGCAGTTTATTGCGCAGAACCTAAACTTAGGCTCTTATATAAACTACCCAATTACTAGAACATATTCCAGGTGGAATTATTCGCAATAAGAAAAGTATCACGGAAGAATATCTTAAACAACAATTTATGATATTTCTCGTTTGAGAAGAAGGGTGTTTATGCAAATAATAAATTTTAAATGTGTACGCAGTATAAATATTTGTTGTATTTCTGTCAACCACTTAACATCATTCTTTGTTCTATGTTTCGCAACCGCATCACACCTCAACACACATTGGGTAACTGACCCAAACAAATTGTCCCAACTTGTGATAACTTTCCATTAAAATTTCTCAGTACAAATGCGCAGGAACTCAGATAACTGCGTTATATATCAATTATCAAAGCACAGTTATAAGTCGGAGGACCACGTCTCTTGCGCACACACAAAGTCGTACAACATGCCTCCAAGCAAAGTGTCTCTGTGGGGCAACTTGCTATACAAACACCCACAATACTGGCTAATCAAACAATTACTGCACCTCTTTGGCCCGACTTAGCTTGAAATTAATTTAAATATTAAATCACTTTTTGAAATTTTGGACTTTATATATTTAGTTTGACAATAATATTTCATACAACATTTCTTAGAAACAATCATCGATGCTTGGCAACGAACCGGAGCAGAAGTGCCAGGTGGACCAGGCAGCCCAACCCTGCTGAGCCAAAACCTTCTGTGCACAACGCACCGACTTGGTAATATCGTCGGTCAACAATGCATTGCAACTCAGACCACAACCGTTGTGTGAGAATTGTCCATTAGGTGGCTGACACCAATAAAGATTGTTAATTTGGAAGATACCGTAGTCATGGGAACCATCCGAATTTGCTGGTCCTACCACCCAGGTGCGATAGTTGCTCTCATGGTCAGCAATGCAGGCCCAGCGCGCCAGCTGATCACGTGGTACACCCAAATTGGAGAGTTCATGTGCCAAGGAACAACGATTCAGTGTGCGATCTGCCAATGCAGGAGCTGCCAATGCGGCCAGGGCAACGATTACGATGAGAAGTTTCATAATACTTGCTTTGCGTACTTCGAGAAATATTTAACTGCAGATTGAGTGCAAATGTTCTAATATTTATACGAAAATACTTTTGCCAGTTGACTTTATGATTTATTTACTTAGCAAAAAAAGAAAAACAGATGGTTCACATTGGCTTGTGACCACTTCTTGTATATTTATTTAACAGCTGTTTGTTTCAAATATTTGACTACGAGGTTCTCTTTTAATATTGACTTAAACTGGGAATTTTTCAGTAACTAGGTAAATATTTTTTAGTAGCTGTAGCTAAATTTAGTAGCAGTAATAGCAAACAATGTGAATTATGAAAATTTGCTTCAAAAATATAATTAAGATAAATTTGCCAATTATTAAGTTTCCTACCAGTGAAGGATCATTTAATATAAGAAAAGTGTTCTAGTAAAGGCGAGAACTATTCCAAAAGTACCTATTATTAAATACTAGAATATGATATCCAGCAGCTGAAAACACTTATACAAAAATGCACAGTTGTTAGAATGATTTCAATATGGCCACAAGAAGGTACTGTTCACATAAATATTTTTTTTTGTAACTTGGCCATTGAGGTTTTAGCAAAAAAAAAAGGTGGGGCACATGTGTTACTAAATGTTTGTGAAGCTGTCGTGAACAGATTTTTATAAAAGAATTTGTAATAAAAAAGAACCATAAATGGTTCGTTCGTTTGTATAGAGCTTACCCCAAAGAGGGGAGGGACGCGTCATATGTATGTAAAGTGGGCATCCATAAGCCTCTATATTGACATACAAGGTGGTACTAACATAAATAAAGAAATTTCCATCCAGTGGATTTGAATGGGGATACCCTACTACAATAAGAATATAACAAAAAATATTCAGTAATAAAACTCATAGAGAAAGTGTGATTGTATGGGTAACCTGCTACAGAATGGAGGTAATATGCCCATATAAATAGTTTATCAAGTAAAAATTCTTTACGTAGGCTAAATTTGAACCAACTTTAGAGGCCCTGTACCAGTATAGGACTGCGCCCGAATTAGCAACAAAGCAAAAAGTAGGAAATTAATAAAAAAAATTGGTACTGACTAAAAGTATTTCGCTCCTCCAACTTCTCACTGTATGAAAAGAAAAATAGAGGACGGAAGCATCAAATGTCATTTATTATCCGATTTTAATGAGCAACGATAGACGTTATTTAAACACGATAAACGCACGAATATTTGTATCTAATTTAAGTTATCATAAGCCACTTATAGCATTTGTATCACAAAAGAACGAAATAAATTAATAATATTATTGAAACTTGGTTCCATTTTCTTTAGCAGTCTCACTTCAGTGATGTGCTTATATAGCTGAGGCACATTAATTTTTGCTTGTATTTTTTTCATAGCTGGAAATGCCAAATATAAGTCCAAATTGGCTCACTAGCAGGGTTAGCTCCCTTACAAATTTGTCTCCCTACATTGACCTTTTCTATGAAAAAAACAAGTGAATTACAGTCGGGCGTAACCGACTGTAAGAGGCCCTGTACCAGTTCAGGTCGCCTAACAAACACATTAAATGTTTCCCGATCTTATGACCACTTCTCACTTTTTGTATGTAAAGAAAAGGGGGGTCGTTCAAATTCAATTGCTTATAAAATCGTCATTTATTTTTGTGCCGAAGAAATTTTTAACCTTTGTGGGTGATTTTATGGGGAAGGGGGGAAGGGGCCAAATTTAAAAAAAAACTTGTAAAATTCCGGAGCAGTTCTAGTCGATTGCAAAAAACACGAAGTCTCTATCTATTAACGTTTCCGAGATCCTATCGTTCATATAGACGGACGGACAGACAGACGGACATGTCTATATCGACTCCTCTATCACTCCTGACCATAATGGGGGTAATTTTGGGGAGCCTCCGACCATTATATCTACCTGTTACATACATTTGCACAAAACCAATAGGCTCTTGTACCTTTGGTACAGGGCCTAAAAATGTCAAACTTTACGATGGAGACGTCAGATTGCATCTGGCAACATGTTTTGATGCTCAGGATAGAAATATATACAGCAACCCTCCTAGAGGTTGGTTGTCCGATTTGAATCCTTTTCTTTTTTTTTTTTACACCAAGTTTGGCATTTCTAGTTGATTTAATAATCAAGTAGGTGGTGAGACAAATTTATATGGGGGCATCTCATCTAGTGGACTGATCTGGAGTTAAATATAATAATTTTTTAAGATTAATGTAAATTAGAACTAAATTGAACTAATTTGGGCCGATTTTTTGAGGAGCCTAGAATATGTATATGCACAAACCAAGCCGATATGTTTATAAGTATTTAAATTTCATGAAATTCTGTTCGAATAAAAATGGCAAATTCTAAATATTCCAAAAGAGTTTTCTCTGCCAATAACAGCTAATATTGGCAACATATAACTTTAAACTAATAACAAACTACAAGCAACTACAGCCAATGCTACTAAGAAAGCAGAGAAATATCTCGTTTAATATTTGTTACACACAACGATTACCCAATTTATACTACATAAATATGGAACAACAGCTGCACTGGAAATAACAAGGAACAACCAAAACAACGACAACTCTTAGCAATAATAGCAAAATTAATTATTATTACATATTTTTGTGGTTGTTATTTAAGAGCAAGAAGCAGGAAATAACCAAGAGCGAGGCGCAGTGTTGCCAGATATGTAGTACAAGCAGAGTTGCCTTGCAACACTTTGGACAATAAACAAACAATTTGTGGTTGTAAGAAATTTCATGCAGCATAACGAAGTCATTCTTAAAGCCGTCCTTGTTTTTGTTATTTATGTATGCATGTGTAATTAATTTTATGGAAATCAAATTAAATGCGCAAAGCATACAAACAAATCTTCGTGGGTGGCTATGTAGCTTGTATGACAGCGTTTGTATGCATAGATGTGCGTGTGTTTGTGGTGAAATGCAACCATGCTGCATGTTGTGTGCAGGGTTGTCATGTGGTTGACAGTGTTGTGAAATTGTATTGGTTTCCATTTAAGTTGCAATAAATTTTGATAAATTATACGCTTATAAATTCTATATGAAATTTAATTGAAAGCAATTAATGAAGCATTTTTTTTTTATTATAAATTTATTTGCAATTGCTATATGAAGACTAAAAATTTATGCCATAAATTTGACTTAAAATTCAATTGAATTCAATTTCTTATTTAATATCTGCACGATTTGAAAAAAAAAAAAATAAATAAAAACCTCGCACAAATCCTCTGGCCTCGCCTGACTTAAGCGCGCGCTTATGCACTTTGCCCAAAGACTCAGCCACACACATGACCCAGTTGGAGAACTTTACTTGTACAACTTAAGAAAAAAAAGCAACAAGACCTTAGTGACTTTTCTAATCATCAACATAGCAAATGGATGAAGAAAAAAAAAGCAAGTAAAGAAAAGAAAAGCTAGCTAAACTCTTATCACGCTGAAATCTCGAAAATCTTTGAAGTAGTAAAATGGAAAAATTATATAAAAAAAATAAGAAAAAAACTAACAACAAGAAAGAAAACTTTGTTTCAGCTCTATTGAAACATAAAAGTCACTCGAGCGCTAAAGCTGCCTCATGCTGGACAGAACATTGGAAAAACATTTGGCGTCAAGTCGGGCGGTTGGGTACAAACTACACATCATTTGTGTCATTGAGTCCTTCGTCCGTTTGTTTGTTGATATAGAAATGAAAGCCAGCGCAGAGCATAAGTACGACTATATTGAAAAATGAGTCAACACTCATGTTAAAACATTTATACACATTTCTCTGGTGCTGCTCTAAGAATTTGGGTCACTTTGGGGCTGCATTAGATGTTCGAGTGTTGATAACATTTGCTTTTGTATGTCCAAATGGGTGGCTTTCTTTTTTTTAAGTGTTTGCTGACTGCCGCCGCAAACATGGCCAATGAGTGATGATGATGAGTTCTTGTTTGAAATAGTGATAAGCAGCCTCAATTTATAAAGTATGATGTGTTTGCGTTTATGAATTCCTTCGCTTTAGCTATTGAGAGAGGGTTGTTAGTTAATGCAAGTTTTGTATATTGTACAAATTTTGCTAGAAATTTCAATAAACAAAATAAAAGCAAATTGAATATTAAATTATTTTATCAAATGTTTCACTCTGTAGCAGATTATAGTTTGTTACAGAAAATTTGAAAAGATCTTGAGAAAGCGATAAATAACTAAAGTTAATGAAAAAATAAAATAAAATATTAATACCTGGAGTCATTTAAAAAGGAATGCAAATATAATATTTTAAATCGATCATTAAAATATAACTCCATAAATTTCAAATTTAAATACTTTAATTTATTTTTTATTACAACTCAATACCTTCTTCAGTACTTTCGTGCGGCCACATTGCTAGTGCGTTGTTGCTGGTTATGAGAAATCAACAAACCAACATTCAAACAAATATCCAAAAATTTTTTGAACAGGATGCTTATAGAGACAAAACGATTATATAGTATATATTACTTTAGCAGATAACACTAGATAAACAAAAAAAAACACCTTGAAGATTTTTTAAGGTTTTTATTCCACACTTCTTGGTATCTGTTTTCAGCCGATTTAATTTTTTTGTTAAATTAGTTCACCTTACTCGAAGCTTACAGCACATAATTTCAGAGAAAAAAGTTTCTACATGAGAAATCAAAAGAAAATAAATTTTCTGTGACATATTTGGTCCTATTAAATAGAAACTTTTTTAAGTATTCTACATCATTTTTTACATTTTTCATCATTTGATCATGAACAAACCACAGGATAACACTTTCTTTTATTATTTCCTAAACAACCGCTTAAGACGTTCTTAAAAGCAATTATGCCCAAGAATTTTTTGAGACAACTTCGATGCCTGGTCAGCAAGCAATCTTTTATTTGTTTGCGCTCAAAAATGCTTTCCCTCATTTCAACAGACGTCAGTTTGGAAAGGAAGTTATAGGCAAGTAGCATTTTGCTATTGTCTAGTGAGATCGATAAGATTAAAATTCAAAATTATTTTTCTATCATCTCTAAAAATTAATTTAAGTAAAGATTTTATTTATTTTGGATTAATATTAATTAATTAAGAAAAAAAAATCGGTTCATTGAATTCAATATCATTCGGAATCGACTCATGATGGACCAAACTTATCGGAGAAAAGTTCACCTTCAATTAGAGCTATTGTTGATATTGATTCTCTCATCTCTCGAGCTATTAGCGATCTTCGATATTTGTCGATATCGCAATTTTAGTGATCTAATTTTTATTCAGTGAAGCAAAAAATTTGGGAGATTGGGATTCGTATTCGGTATTTAAGCGTGCTACAGAAAGTAAGTTTTAAAAAAGCTTATAAAAATAAAGATTCAAGGATGGAAACAATAGTTTCTTTATTCAGTGCCGCTAAGGTTAGTACGTACTTCAGAAGAATTGCTTGTGCAGTGTTGCAAATCCTACTAATAGTATAAATCTTACGGCTAAATCCCTAAACCAATTGGTATGATTTTTGGTATAGATATAGATGGAAAAGAACATAGGCTACGTTTTGACAAAATTGGAAGGGGCGTGGCCTATCCCCCCATTTAAACGAAAAAAAAAATTTTTTATATCTTTGCATCCATTTATGGTACAGAGATGAAATTTGGTATACAAGTTAAGAAGATCAAGAGAGCAGTCAACCCTTTAAGTTTGGTCAAAATCGGAGGCGACAAAGCCTCAACTCCTTAACATCCACAAGGCTACATGGCTGAGTCCAGATTAATTTACACGCAATCAAATTGATCATGTTTTGATTGACGGAAGGCCCGCATCGAGCGTGTTGGATGTGCGAACGTTACGTGGTTCAAACATTGTCGGCAAGCTGCAATCAGATCAGGCCGCCGAAGCCTTTTCAAACACACTCTTCCGACTGATCCGGGAAACCTCCCGTCTTTTCAAGAAATATGTGAGCAGTAGAAACATATTACCCACTCCTTGGATAGGGCTGCCAAGCAGGTCATTGGTTATACAAAACCTGTGAAGAATTCTTGCTACGACAAAGAATGTCGCAATGCTACTGCAGAGAAGAACGCTTCCTATCAGCGAACTCTGCAGTCGGGAGCAACACGCAAAATCTAAAGAAACGGAGAGAGGTGAAACGCCTTTTCAAACGCAAGAAAAAGGAGCAAGAAAGGCGGGAGTTGGAGGATGTTGAGATGTTACGTAACAGAAATGAAGCTCGAAAATTCTATCAAAAGGTCAAGCGTCTGACTGAAGGTTTTAAGCCCAGAGTAACTTTCTGTAAGGATGACAATGGAAATCTGGTAACGGATGAACAGGAATCACTGAGTTTATGGAGGAGTCATTGCTCTAACCTACTCGGAGGAGATGAAGCGCACAATTTCGCCGATAGAGAAATGATACCGGAACCACCAGTTAATGATGGCACTATTGTAGAGCCACCGCACTATAACGAGGTCGATTCAGTTATTAAAAAGCTGAAAAATACCAAAGCGGCAGGCTCTAATGGGCGAAGAGTTTGTTAGGAGTATGCATCAACTTTTGTGCAAGATATGGTCCGATGAACGCATACCCAATCACTGGAATCTCAGTGTTCTCTGTTCTATCTTTAAGAAAGGAGACCCCGCAGTTTGCGCCAACTACCGCGGAATAAGTCTCCTTTCCATTGGATATAAGACTCTGTCGAGCGTATTGTGTAATAGGCTGAAGCCATATACCGACTCACTGATAGGACGATATCAGTGTGGCTTCAGACCAAAAAGGTCGACCAGTGACCAAATATTCACATTAGGCCAAATATTGGAAAAGACCGGTGAGTTCAACAAAGACACTCACCACCTATTTGTCGACTACAAAGCCGCTTTCGACACGCCGATACGATCGAAGTTCTTCGAAGCCCTGTCTGCACAAGGTATCCCGGCAAAGATTGTTCGTCTTTACATGGCGACGCTATCTAACACACAAAGCGTTGCCAAGGTGGGGAAAAACCTCTCCGACAGCTTTTACACCAAGAGAGGTTTCAGGCAGGGTGATGCGCTGTCGTGCGATTTTTTCAATCTTCTGATGGAATACATCCTACGCCAATGCCCGTACATACAGAATATGTCGGGCTCGATCTTCCAAAAGGAAGTGATGCTGCTCGCTTACGCCGATGTCATCGATATCATCGGTACACAGGAAGATTGAAAAACAGACTTAGCTCATGGGTCTAGCTGTAAATGAGATTCTTTGCAGGATTTTCGGTCCTATTAGAGTCGGCGACGAGTTTAGGTCCCGTATGAACCGCGAGCTGTACGAGCTATTCGATGAGGTTGACATAGTCCAGCGCATAAAATTCCAGCAGCTGCACTGGACGCTGCACCTTGTTCGAATGGATGAAAGAGCTCCAGCACGCATGGCTTACATGGGGGCCCAAACTTGATTGGTGGAAGCCGAAATAGAGCCACTCGATGGAATGACCAGGTATGGAGAGATCTTTCCGTACTTGACTATGAAAGCTGGCGCGCCTTCCTAAATGCGGCCATGATCGGAAGACTCTTGACGGCCATTTAAGTTATGAAAAACCTTTTAACCGTACAAGACTGAAACAATGAGGAAAATATTGACAACCAGAACATATTACTCTACAACAATATGTAAAATATAATTTGCGATCCATAATATTCTCTTTTGTGTGACAAATTTTATTTGTGTTTAATTCGGTTAAAAACGCTGTTTGGTGTATTTTTTTTTTTGGCAATCTTAAGAAAATATTCCAATGGTCATGCTTAGCCCACTAAAAGGGGTAGCTTTCAACCCTGCAAACCAGTTTTCATTTTCAAATTTTTTTTTTTTTTTTGTTAATTTAAAAAGAAACGCTTTTGGTGTATTTTGCATGAATCCCAACAAAATATGCAATTTGATGGTACTTGGCAGAAGCAAAATTGAAATAAAAGAATTCTCAACTAAAAAGAAAATTCATCCGAAATGCGAACTCTTGGACAATGATTTCTTGAACAAATATTGAAGCATACTGTTTAATTTTTCTCTAAACAATGCGAAATAATTTTAAGCTAAACATTAAAGCAATGGAATTGTTAGACGCATTCTTCCATTTGGCAATATCAATCACATCAAGCTATCGCACAATCGATGTCTCTTCTATCAAGATCCCACAGCTCTAATTCACGAGACAAACCATCTATTAAATGTCAGAGACACAATGGCATTAGTGCGCTATTAAACGGTGTGTTGTCACAACAGGATGTCAAGTAAACAAGCCGCAAGCGTTAAATTCAGACAAAGATAATTATTTTATTGAACTAAATGCGATTTTAGGACATTTGCGCACATGTTCCAATTTTTTTTCCACAAGCAGCTGAGCTTGCAACCCCTAAAGAACCTAGTTACAAGGGCACCTTTGCATAAACAATGGTTAACAAGATCATTGCTAAGGGTGCGCTTGAGGGCGTGAATGAATTTGAGGAGAACAAAGCAAAACAGATATCTGCACAGCTGTGCGGTAGGCTAGCGCAGGACAACTGTCAAAAGTAATTTGACAACAAATTTTATTCTATTGGTAATGACATTAAAGGATGAGCCTATTGTGCGCCAGAGCCAATTGTCTAACTACTTACTGGAATAGAGTAAAATAAAATAAAATAAAATAAGAAAATCAAAAAGCATTTGAGTTTCACATCAAAATGCATATTGACCCAATTTTATTTTTTTCAAATCAATGCACAAAGGAATGCTGTAAAGAAAAGTGAAGAATAAAATGTAAAATCCTTATAAATGACCACAAACAGCTCGTTCTAAACTTGCTCAATATGGCATCAATGGACTGCACAACAAAAGCATAGCCTGCTGGTGCACTGGTGCACTGTGCTACCAAGGACATCAAGGAGGCCAACCTAGCAATATTGAAAAAGGCGCCAAGAGCACGCAACTTCAAAGTACGAATGTTTGGAGTGCGGAATGTTAGTAGTTCTGCAATGTAAAATGACTTGTTTTAAGTTTACAGTGCTCGCAGGGAGGGAAGTGCAGTAGAAGTGTAACAGCTGTTTTAAGGTTTCAATAAAGAATCAATTGTTAGTGGCTTTCAAAGTTAATAGTAAAGAAGTACGTAAAGGTAGTTTTGTAAGAAGTAACTCAATTGAAAGCAGTGCTTGGTTAAAGAAAACATTCGCACTGAACTTGAAGTATTTAAAGTAATTTAACGGCGAGAATAGTTTGCTAAAAAAAATAATTTTCAGCAAATAAGCGTTTTACTTCTCAACATAGTCTGCTATTAGCTCGATACATATTAGGCGGAGAAACTTACTGTCTTGATCGTTCCTTGGTCTTTGTTATGGTGTGATAAATTCTTGTTTCGTCTATGGTAAACGAAACGACGCAAAACTCTTTATAACTCGTTATATTATTTATATAAAATGTATTTTATTTAGTTAAATTCTTTTATTTAGCTCCTTCTCATCTTAAATGGCAATCTAATTATCTCTACTGCTCCTTAATCAGAGCATTTATGTTTCCAAGATATACACTGCACAACACAATATCCGCACATGCTCAGCACACTTATTGCTGCACAAATAATCATCAGACAACACACAGCTATTGCAAATGTGCATATTAATGAAAACATTAAATTCCAATTAAACGCAAACAAAATCAAACGAAACAAACAAACCACGTTTAATGACAACGAAAATTGAAATTGCAAACGTGCAACGTGCAAGATACAATGTATCTCAGTGCAATACCTGACAAGGATAACGACAACAATGGCACTGACAACACATACGCTAATGCGCATCCTTGTGAAACACATTAGAAATTGCATAGAACAACTACAGAGTCAACTTGATTTTCAAACGAATAAAGCGCGAAATGGCAAATTTGTTATCAAGCATACGGCGCATCATTATACTGCATCGCATGATGTTGAAAGCAATTGCCACAGCAACTCACTACATATTTAATGCTAATTTAGCAAAGTTAATAACCAGATACTTCTACTGGAGTGTCACGATGAAGCTGAAGATTGCAGCAGTAGCAGCAGCAGCAGCTAAAAGTGTTTGCATGTCTGTCGATCCGTCTGTCAGTTTGAACGCTGCTTGCTTACTCGCTAATAGAGTTTTTAGATGGCAAATTAATGCAAGCAACTATCATCTACTTAGCGAAGCATATATGTACGCACCGTGTATATAGACTTAGAACACTACTCGACACTCGAACGCTCGATTGCATTTGCAGTTAAGCCAACGATGCATTCAATTTAATGTCTTATCTCAAGTTGAAAGTTGAGTGGCTTCTATTACGTGTACTGATGCCTGCCAACCTATCCGTCTGCCTTTCTGTCTGTCTGTCTGTCTGTCTGTCTAACTGCCTCCAGGTGTGCTGAGTTAAAAGCTAACTTGTCGATGTCATATCGCTTTGCATTTGCTCATTAATATGGCAGCTATATCGTTTTGCGCTGCATTTAGCATGCAGAACTGCGGAAAACTGCGAAATTGTTCACCTGACGCTATTGTTTATAAGTCAAGTTAACTTTAAGTCGGCAGAGCATTCTAAAGCTGAGTGCTGTATGAGTGGAAATATTTCTTCTACCAATTGGCTTTAAATTGTTGTGTATAGTGTATAGTCTTAGGCTTGTTACTTTTATAATGCAAAAGTGCTTTTAGAAATTATTATGTTTTGTAGTCTTCACAAGAACTAGGTAAGGGTTTGAGTTCAAAAGTATATAATTGTTCTTTTTTTCTTTGTAGTGTTACCTCATACCCATCCAGCTTTGCTGATTTCAGCATCGCCGTCTCTGATTTTGACAAAACTTGACAGGATTACATTTTCCGATTCCAATATACCAAGAAAGATATGACGAATTTCTTTTATTATTGATATCACCTCCGCTTATTTTGAAACCCGTTCATAGTGAATTTCTAATCAAAATAAACATACATGTCGATCAGAGATCTTGAGATTATTTAGTCAGTCAGTGGTATTTCGCTTTTATATAGGTACACATATAGATGAAGGTAGGAACAGTACCCATAAAATGAGTACCAAACCAACCTGCAAACCAAAATTTTTGTATGGTCTAGAAAGAACAGCCTTCAGACAAAATTGTCACTTCTATGTTTTTTTATAAATCTTTCACTAATTCCAATATACAATAGTATTCCAATATACAATAGTATTCCATATAGATCCAAATTGTATCATTAGATGAGATAGTCCCCATATTATGAACATTTGTTATTATTTCAAATTTAACTAAAAATGCCAAAATTAGTGCATCTTAAAATAATTTTAATAAAATATCACACACGGATTTACTTGGGAAAATGTTCTCCATTTATATTTAAGTTCATATGGGTACAATAGATCTCGAAGTAGAGTACACTTGACTGCAGCGTTCTTGTTTTCTTTAGATTTAATTTTTTTATTTCGACTTTAAGACACCAACTACAAAGTGTTTTTTTAGAGGTTCAAAATTTTAAGTTAGTTGGCAACACTGCTTTATTTGGCTCTATTTGTTATGTATGCAACAACACCAGTATAGAGATAACATCCCTCTCAGCCAAAATCCAAAGAGTTCATCAAAATCGGATAATAAATGACGATTTTATAAGCAATTGAATTTGAGCGACCCCCCTTTTCGTTTCGTACATAAAAAAATTTTCTAAAGGCACTTAGTCGTGCAGTGAGAAATGGTCATGTGTTTGGTCATAAGCTAGGGGAACATTTAATTTGTTTCTTAGGCGACCTGAACTGGTACAGGGCCTCTTACAGTCGGTTACGCTCGACTGAAATTTCCTTACTTGTTATAGATGGCGTTCGTGGTGGAACTGTCAGACGATATACAAAGTTGTTAATGGGATCGGAAGCAAATCACTTAATGGGTTTGGTCAAGGTCGGAGGGGGCGGTGTAATGGGGTAATGATAAGGGGCAATGAATAATGGGTAATCGTAATAAAAAATTGTAAGAGTAATGGATAATGAGTAATGAGTAATTTATGGTAATTTGAAATGGGAATTGGGTAATGGTTATGGGTAATAGTTATGAGTAATAGTAATGAGTAATGGTTATGAGTAAAGGTAATGTGTAATCGTTATGAGTAATGGTAATGAGTAATGGTTATGAGTAATGGTTATAAGTAATGAGTAATGGGAAAGATAACGTTAGATAAGAAATGTCTGCATAATAGGTGTCAAAGGAAGAGTACTTACAGTACCAGTAATTAGCTTTCACTCAGTGTAAATAACAACTCTTTTAATCAATTTTCTTCGGATCTATGTTTATGTTGTCAGTACTCATTGCTTACTCCAGAAATCGTAATGGAATGATATTGCACGATCGGAGAATTAAAGTTCGTGAGATGAATAAAAATGTAAGCATCTTAGCTGAGTTGCCACATCACATTTTACAACTGTGTGATAACCAAAGATGGCCAAATGTTTGACTGATCACGTTTTTTGAGAGCCTTTAGGCAACTTGTTGTTTGAAGGGATTAAAAAAGTTGAAAAAATTCTAGGATAAATGTTTGAAGCTTTATAAATGACTATGTTAAGAAATTAAACGCTTATTTGCCAAAAAATAAAATATTTTAATCAAAAAGTCAAACCAACCTCGTTAGTATTGATCAACTTTTGCTTTTTTTTTTTAAAACACTGCTTCTATTAGGTTTTAATATGTTTACACCACTTAATTGTAATTAAAACATTTTGAATATTTATATATATTGCTTAGAATGATTTTTTACCTTATAAGAGCAATGCCAACCAATGTCAACACACAAAAACTTTTGAAACAATAGCAAAACAGTCGAAAGTTTTACAACACTGCAACAGCATTTACAATATTATCACGACTTCAAAGTGCAGCAAACAAACCAGTGTCGAGGCCACAAGTGTTACGAAAACTCATTAAAAACCAACTATTTGTGACACCACATACAGAGCTAGAAGACGAAACTGAGTAAACTCAACAGCAGTGTTAGAAAATTGACAAATAGAAAAACTGTAAGAATATTTAAGCTAAGCTTGGTCGTTAGATAAATGCGCTACACCGATGTATGTTTGCAAGAGTGAGTTAGAAAGGAAGTGAAAAAACTGGAAGAAGAAAACTGATTGCAGCCACAAAAAAGGCAAAACAAAAACCGTGCGACATGTTAGCATGAAAATATGATATATTTTTCACCACACGGTGAAATTATCTATGGTGAAACTGCATGCAGATATGTTGATATATAAGAAGAATAGTCGGTATATGATAAATTCTGTGCATATCTTAAGCATCTTTTAATGCGCTGATAGAATTAACAAATGTTTAAGGAGAAGCTATTTCTGAAAAAATATGTTTATAAATTAAATAAAAACTACGGTTGGAAAAAAAATATCACTAGACTATAAAAATTGTTATTTGTAAACATATTTACCAGCGGTGATCTAAAATATATAATACATCACGCCTTCTTCCGCCTGTTACATACATCTCCACAAACTTATTACATCCAACTACCTCTTGGTAGAGTGTATAAAACATCATATTACTAGCTCGCTTATATAAAAAGAAATGTGTCCAGCAACAGAACACGCGACTTTGAAAAATAAGTAAAACGGACATGTGATGAAAAATAACAAATGTACAGTGATAGAAGAGACAGATAGGAAAAGCGTGCAGCAGCTAAAGGCAAAAAGTGTTGAACAACGCCTTACAGAAGCCACATGCATGCGTGCAGCAACTTCAAATAAAAAAAAAAAAAAACTGTGTTTTTTGCAACAAACTCGATTTTGAATTTGCGGCGGAAATTAAAGTAAAAACTAAGTTTTCCGCAGCACGAATGCCAGCATACACAGCCACACATCATATATGCTCTCTGCAACATTGGCATTTGTTTGTCTTTGCTATACCGACTGCCCTGTGCTGGTCCGTCCGCTCAGACAGCAGTTGGTTACTTTTATAAATATATTAATGTAATAAAATTTGTGCCACCACAAAGTGTGGCTTATAACATAGACACACAACCGAACGAACTATGGCAGTTTCAGACCTCTTACTATACTAATTTTTTGGCTCACTCACAGCACATATGCAGCCGACATATGACGCGCTGGCGACAGTGATGATGTCCTGGCTGGCTTCGTTTCGCTTTGTGTCGCAAAATGTGTTGGCAAATTTAATTAAAGTTTTGCAGTATAAACTTTTTCTCTTTTTTTTTCTATGGAGTTGCGACTAATTTCTTTTGGCTGGCTTTGTTGCAAAAAACTTTTCAGTTTTTACCTTGTTGGAATAAAAAGCATGTTTTTTTTTTCTTTCTTTATTTTATTTGCTGGGTTTACCGAGCATAGGATTTATCTGCCATTTTGTTTTGATTAATGCTGATTAGATGAAGTCCTAAGACTGTTGAATTTTTAAGGGTTTTGAATGAAAATAATAATAAAAAAAATTGCTTCTGTACTTACTTTCATTCGAAAGTTTGTAGTAAGCAAGCGCATGATAAATGATGCTTAAAAAGTTCAAAGTAAGCCAAAAGATATATTAAATGCGCGCGCTCGTCGTCTCGAGTGTTTTGCAGAGTGTATAATTGAAATTATGACATGATGCTGCACTCCCTTTCCAACACTGTGTAACGAAATTAAATGAACCAGCACTTGTCAGCGTTGCCAAGCATGACTATAATGCATCCTTGTCCCTGGCACTGTGCGCGCAAAGTGCCACTAGATGCTTATCTTCCCTCAACACAGTTGCGTTTCATTGTAGGAAAATTGACTTCTTGCAAGGATTTGTCATATTTGTCAAATGAATGCGCTCAACGCGTTCATTGTTTGGCTTTGTCTGACTTGAATGATTTGCGAAAAGTTTCATTTCGGAGTAAAAATATGCTGAAAAGTGCATCATCATGGTAATTTGCTCCAGCTTATAAGTGATATATTGTAAGTCTTCAATGAGAATGGAGCTATGAGTTACTAACTGCGTAATTAGTTTGAAAATTATGATATATATCAAGATAATTCCATTGACTTACAGATAATCAAAGTCAATATAAAACAAAAGTCTTGCTTATAAAAGCTTATTACGACTTTTTAAATTTGAATATAAAAATTAGTTAGAATAAGTAGGTTTGAAGCTTCGACTATTTACATTCTAATATTCTTGAGAGTTCAACTATTTTTCAATAAAAATATACAAAATCAATTTTAATTAATGAAACAAAGCCAACCCCAACGATGGTGCGCTTGGAAGAACTACTATTACTATGACCGGATACAAACGGCTGCAGTACATCTTCTTAGTTCACAGAGCAATATTGTGGTATCTGCTGTTCACTGCCTGTATTAACCAGCCGTTGGTATTCTGGCTAATGATCTACCACCGAATGTCAAAAAACCGAATGTCAAGCGATTTACATTTTGCTGGATCTAAAGGTATAAGTCCAACTCTCTATCAAGAATTACTATAAACTTTGTTCGATCCTTTCCGTTGAATCCTAGTTGCCTTAATTCAAATTAGAGATCAGAGCTATATACGAAGCTGCAATGGTGGCTGCCTGACAATTACTTTACCAACTCTACTACAACCTTTGCCGGCAGTGGCTCAACTTGGTCGAGTATCGTCGCCATCGCAGAAGGTTCTTGCCAGCCAAGCTTTCTCAAATATGAACGATTTTAACGTTTTGAAGATAAGCAGCAACAACTAGAGCTTGAGAAGGTCTGAAAAAGTTTGGAAGATAAGTATTATCAAAAGAGAACCGATTCACAGCCATCCCATTAAGGATGATATTGGAGTATAATACATAACAAAAATGGAGAATACATTGGCATTTATAACTCATTTGTCATCTCGGTTCAAGCATCCTCACCTTACGCAGTCTAATGATGTAGAAATAATTTCTGGATGATTTACTGCATATTCTCTAAGACATTCTCTCCAACTGAAGTCATGCAGCAAATTTTAACGCTGAAAGTCAAAGAATCCCCAGTCTGTCACAAAATCAATGCGATAGACTTACAATCCCTAGTTTTGAACGGCATTATATTCCGGTTGCTTATTTTCAACGCCATACTCCGTGTCGGCCATTTTCCAACACAATGGATATTCGCTACGATCAATGGTTCCAAAATAAGATGCTCTCATAAAACCTTTTAAGCTTATTGACAAATTTTTCAAGAATTTTTGAGAAATTATTCCTGCGTAGATTGTTGGATTTAAGAAGCGTCTAAAGAGTCATTTCAAAGCATCAATTGAGTTTCAGGAAAATTCATGGCACATCTAAACAGATCTGCCGGGTAGCTCAAACAATATTTGACGCTTTTGCGGAAAAAGAACAATGCTTGTTGGTGTTTCTTGATTTACAACAGACATTTGAGAGAGTATGTAGGAATTTTGTGTAAAGTACCTCAATACCCACTTCTGAAATTATTTCTCTAAGATATAAACTTTATGGTGGTAAGTAAAGGTCGATCAATCAACTTAAGCCAGTTATTCCTTCAGTACACTGAAGCCAATGCTATATACTTTACTTATAAGTTTCAATTGTCTTAACGAAGCCACAAGACGTACCCAAGAATAATAACACATTCTTGTAAACTGGTTTGAATGATGGAACATCTAGATTTATCATCAGAAGTCCTTACGTTGAGTATTTATAAAAACCTCCATTTTAATAGTAATCTAATTCTGTTGAATATTCCGCTTTATCATTTAAATTATGTCATTTGAATTATGGAGTTATCAAACAGATTGCAGAGATTTGCAGCTTCATAAATTTTCCGTAGTAGCGTCTCCACAATATGGGCGAAATTTTTTACATAAATTCGAAAAATTGATGGTTCGAAAATTGACTTTGTTTATTAACAGTGAATACTGAAATTTGGGACATCCAAATATAAATGTGCTTCAGAACTTTCTTTGAGAAGTATTTTTCTTTTCCTTTCCTTTTACATGCAGTATCAGTTTATACGAAAAAAAACAAAAGATAATGAGGTGGTCGGCATTTTTGAAACAAGCCATGCCAGAGAAGAAAGGTGAAGTTCATAAATTGGAAGAACAAGTGAACAAGTTCCCATCACCAATGATGAAGCATTAACCCTTTCATTTTACAGTTATGTTAAGTTATGCATGAGTTTGCTTCCTTGGATCAACCATTTTTTTCACTAATGTAATATCTTTAAAAATTTAATATGTGAAGAAAACTAATGACAAATTCTTAACCGAAAAGGAGAACTTGGTGTTCTGCATAGAATATGGAAGAAAAAAGGTCTAGACGTTGGATTGGGAAACAGAATGATAGCGGCATTACTAATGATGGAAACACGGCTAGTAGAGCCTTTGCAAATAGTAAAAAGATGCTTAGTGGTCATGCTTATTCAAGAAGCATCAGAGGTCATACATTATTCCAAATTGCATTATCTATGATATTTTCTGGCAAGATATGCTCAAGTTGGAAGAAACTATGGATGAACAAACTTTTGAGTCTACCGGTTGACCTTAAATGATGCTCGAATCGCACGCTCTCAGTCCTCAATCTCGGAAACGATTCAACGTATAAAAAAATGTTTGAAACAAAACGAGATATTTGCAATATCGATTTTTGTGACTTTTGACCTTAGATTTTAATAGACGCGGACACGACCTACCATATGTAGGTTTTGAGACAACTTTAAGGATGTCAAAATACAAGTTTATACGAGTTTATTGCTGGGTATCTCAAATTCCGAGATTCTTACCTAATTTTGACTAATTTGACTGGACTATTACTAAAATATAAGGGTCTAAATATTCCAACTGCCACGAGTGGGTATTGATAAGCAAATTTTTATACACTGTTCGCATTATAGAAAATAGAGGCCTTCAACATTTAGATATTTTAACTCTATTTCAAATCAAACTCTGTATGAATGATCGTTATTGAACGTAGAAATCTCTCAGATAAGCGCACAAAGATGTCAACCATGTGCTCCCTGCACTTTTCATAAACTATCACATCGGGCCACCTCTTATTGTGCTCAAACCATTGTTCATCACACACATATACTATATAGAATCCATCATGCCTTCTTCTACCTTTTACATGGACTTGTATGTCTCCAGTGAAGATTAAGGATTAGAAAATATCAAAGATGAACGAATGAATCTTTCTTTTTTAAAGACATCGTAGATAGCAAAAAATATATACACATATGTCTATTCATATTGCATATAAATCCACACTTACTTTTAGGTGTAAAATCTTCTTATAAACTTCCTCTTCACATACGCATCTCTCCCCTTATGGGTTTTTTTATGAAATCTTTATAAAAGCCAATATGATGACATATTTGGGAGGTCCACTTCACATACATATTTTAGGCGTCCTTCCCTTTTTTTTTGGTTAGTCCTCCTGCAAATCTTCCAGCTAATAGGTTTGTTTATGTAGTCTTATTTATGAAAATCGATATGACTTCTACTCTATATATATATTTTAGTAGGCCTGGGGTAGCCCTCATACAACAATGTTCATATGTTGGCTTCCTATAAACGCACGCTTCACATAAATATATAAAAATTACACTCGCTTTTGGTAACCCAACCAAGGTTACATGTATTATACTTAGTAATATCTACATTAAGACCAGTTTAGGCCATTTTTGTTTTATAAAAAAATTTTAAATTTTTGCGCGCTTTAATGCAATGTTCAGTTCAGCTTTTCAGCTTTTCAAATAGTCTCATTCGCTCATCAGACTCAATACACAATATACCAATCGACTTGACAAGTTAATCTGAAGAACATTTTCTGCCTACATATATAAGAGATGATTTGCTAACCTATTAATAATCCCAAAATCAATTCAAGCGTAAGATGAACATAATGATTTCTGTCAATTACAGTTAAACGATTATGATTTTTGGACGCCATTAAAACGAAAAAACAAAAAAAAAGTGGACAAAAGTTCTCAAAACTTCAATTTGAAGTAGTAGAAATTCTTTGAAAAAGTCTTCGACAAATCGCAAAGACGCCTAAACGAGCAAAGATGCTTGAAACTCTTGAAAATTTGAAGGCCGACCGACCGTACAGACTAAGCAAAAAATCTCAAAGTCAATGACAAACTGTCATGTTGACATATCAAAAACAGCCAAAGTAACAACTCAATTGATTTTGGTTCAAATTGAGAGAGAAAAAAATATAAGCAGCAAGCCGTGAGCCTAACTAATTGTCAAAGTCGTAGTGCTGTTTGGCCTTTGGTACACACGCCTATTGAGCTGGAAAAAAGTCAAAAATAAAATTAACAAAAAAAAACGAAATATTTTACTCTTCGTCGTCAGCAAAGTTTCTTGGAGCATCGCGGAGCAGACTTTCAACTTATTTTTTGACGCGTTGATTAATTACGCATTTGACATTTGCTCGGAACTTCGGCAAGAGGTAGTTGATTTAAAGCAAACTTTATGAGGGTTGCTGGGCATGGCCAGCGTTGAAGGGTGTTCTTTGATAAATGAGTATAAGGTGTTGTTGTATATTGACTGCAACTTCTTCTGTTTTGTTGCTTTAAGTATTTTGACGCTACTGCGCCTAAGAATACGCTAACAAAAGCACTTTTGTAGCTGTTTCATGCTGCATACTTTTCGGTGCGGGAGCAAGTTATTCTATTGAAGTGGGAGTGGAGCTTAATGAATGCCGCGACATCATGTTGAGCTGTCATTTTTTGTTTGTGTCACTTAGCGAGGGTTCCACTACAAAATTTTACGACCGCACGTTGATGCCTTGTTGGACAGCAGTACACATTTAAAAACCACCCATTTACTCACTCACACGCTTGCTCTGAAGTCTGCAATAGTTTGTACGTCTTAGGAAGTTGCACTGGCTCGACTCGAACTGATTTCTACTTGTCGTTTGCCTGTCAGTTTGATGTTAATTAGTTTCGGTCGTCTTTTGTATTCTATGTGGTGTGTGTATGGAGGACTGTGAAGCTTTTGTTTTTCATTGAGGAAGTGTAACCAGACAACAGAAAATGGCATTCAAGTCTACAATAGTCGGCAGTCAAGTAAAATTTTTGAGTGACAGTTATTTGTATGCAAAAGTCTGGCTTTTCATGGTGGTTATAATGTGCAGAAATGATTTTAATTATGTTTCGTTTTGTAGTTTGATGTGCCGAGATTGAGTTTGTTAGAAATGGAGCTAGTTCGTTGCTTTTCGAGCGACTGCCTTATAATTTTAATAGATATCAAAAAAAATGTTGCCAAAGAACATAATTTTGAAATGTTTATATACATCTTTTGCACAACCACGCTCTACATATGCCATGGTCACCGCTACTAATTTCTTTGGGTGACACTATTTTTTATCCGTATCCGGCTTCTTAATAGCTTGATCGACCCATGCGCGTATTGCATCTGTATTGTGTAGACCCACCATGCGATTGAGTACCTTACCATTGCGCATAACCAACAGCGCCGGTACTGAGCCCACATCATAGTCCAGTGCCAGCTCAGAGTTTTCATCTACATCCACCTTGGCTAGCTTAACGGCGCCGGCTTTCTCCGAAATGATGTTCTCAAGCCGTGGCGCAAGCATTTTACAAGGACTGCACCAACTGCAAATTTATATAAGAGAAATTAAAGAACTCTTACCAAATATTTGCATCACATTTCACCTGGCAAAGAAATCCACGATGACTGGCTTATCGCTCTTTTTCACCTTCTGTTCAAAATCTTCGCTGGTGCCCACTTCAAAGATCGATTGGCTATAGGATGTTGCCTTGGCATATTGGCGGGCTATCTGACTGGTAGTCCACACCCGACGTATCTTCATCAGATTACGCATTTTGTAACAAAACATGTTCGCACCGGACATCTTTACAATTTGTATGTAAACTTTCTTTTTCATTTAATAAAAATAACCAAAAAAGTCGCCGAAAAATAGTAGAAACGATAAAATATTTTTTTGCAAACCGAAAATTATTTTTTGTTTTTAATATTAATTAGCCAAAGAACAAATTTATATTAGAATAATTGAAATATTTTGCAAGGGTAACTTGCCTTGGAAAAAAAAAATATATGAGATAGAGTCTCTTAAATTTGTTGCTAAGCTTCTTGAATATTTTGTACAGGTCTTGTTGCAAATATTTACAAACTTCAACTTAAGATCGGTCATGGTTGCATTCAGGACCAGCTGCCTTGGTCTTGTGCGCACTGGCGCCAGTTGTTCTGAATGCCAAGTACAGAGTAATCTCTCAATACTTAGTCATCCAACGCTGGCCCGGTCATCCTCTATTTCGTTCTCTATTTCATAAACAATGCGTGCTGAAGCTCTTTCATCCATTTAAATGAGTTGACCAGCCCAGTTCATCCGCTGTAATTTAATGGGCTGGATTACGTCAACCCCATCGAGTAGTTCGTACAGCTTAAGTTTAATACGGGACCTAAACTCTAGTAAGACCAAAAACTATCTAGACAATCTTCGTCTCAAAGACTTTAAACGCTGTTTTATCTGACTCAATCTCTGTGCCATACAATAGATCTTGATTTTCGTCTTCCCAGAGAGGGCTCTACTTTTAATTTGCTTGCTCAGCCTAAAATAGCATCTATTTGCAAGTGTGATTCTTCGCATGATCTCCAGGCTGAAGGTGTTGTTGGTCACTGACCGACCAAGACGTGATGACGGCGTTCGA
This sequence comes from Leucophenga maculata, assembly GCA_035044805.1. Taxonomy (NCBI): domain Eukaryota; kingdom Metazoa; phylum Arthropoda; class Insecta; order Diptera; family Drosophilidae; genus Leucophenga; species Leucophenga maculata. The sequence continues at coordinate 3,809,254 of JAWNNP010001101.1, read as the reverse complement.
GAAGACCCGAAGTACTTCGTCTTGTCCTCATTCACCGTTTCAAGACATTTTCATGGATAATGTTGCTCGTTATCTCCATTCATCCATTTGTATTCTTGTTATTTTAATTAAAAATGCCTATTTTATGTTATAGTTTGATATGTTATATTCAAACTGAAAGTGTTTTGATTCACAAAGACGACCCTCTTTTAATTTAACAAAGTATAATAGTGGCCGCATTTAATTGGAAACTCAGCGTTAGTGGTGTGATTGATTTGACTTGGAATAGTTCTCGCCTTCACTAGAACACTTTTCTTATATTAAATGATCCTTCACTGGTAGGAAACTTAATAATTGGCAAATTTATCTTAATTATTTTTTTTAAGCAAATTTTCATAATTCACAATGTTTGCTATTACTGCTACTAAATTAAGCTACAGCTACTAAAAAATATTTACTTAGTTACTGAAAAATTCGCAGTTTAAGTCAATATTAAAAGAGAACCTCGTAGTCAAATATTTGAAACAAACAGCTGTTAAATAAATTTCCAAGAAGTTGTCACAAGCCAATGTGAACCATCTGTTTTTCTTTTTTTGCTAAGTAAATAAATCATAAAGTCAACTGGCAAAAGTATTTTTGTATAAATATTAGAACATTTGCACTCAATCTGCAGTTAAATATTTCTCGAAGTACGCAAAGCAAGTATTATGAAACTTCTCATCGTAATCGTTGCCCTGGCCGCATTGGCAGCTCCTGCATTGGCAAATCGCACACTGAATCGTTGTTCCTTGGCACATGAACTATCCAATTTGGGTGTACCACGTGATCAGCTGGCGCGCTGGGCCTGCATTGCTGACCATGAGAGCAACTATCGCACCTGGGTGGTAGGACCAGCAAATTCGGATGGTTCCCATGACTACGGTATCTTCCAAATTAACAATCTTTATTGGTGTCAGCCACCTAATGGACAATTCTCACACAACGGTTGTGGTCTGAGTTGCAATGCATTGTTGACCGACGATATTACCAACTCGGTGCGTTGTGCACAGAAGGTTTTGGCTCAGCAGGGTTGGGCTGCCTGGTCCACCTGGCACTTCTGCTCCGGTTCGTTGCCAAGCATCGATGATTGTTTCTAAAAAAATGTTGTATGAAATATTATTTTCGAACTAAATATATAAAGTGGAAAATTTGAAAAATTGATTTAATATTTAAATTAATTTCAAGCTAAGTCGGGCCAAAGAGGTGCAGTAATTGTTTGATTAGCCAATATTGTGGGTGTTTGTATAGCAAGTTGCCCCACAGAGACACTTTGCTTGGAGGCATGTTGTACGACTTTGTGTGTGCGCAAGAGACGTGGCCCTCCGACTTATAACTGTGCTTTGATAATTGACATATGTCGCAGTTATCTGATGAAGGTGCTTTGCCAAGTTCCCGCGCATTTGTACTGGGAAATTTTAATGGGAAGTTATCACAAGTTGGGACAATTTGTTTGGGTCAGTTACCCAATGTGTGTTGAGGTGCGATGCGGTTGCGAAATATAGGCCAAATAGTGCTGTAAAGTGGTTGTAGGAAATACAACAAATAATTATACTGCGTAGGCATAAGCACCCTTTTTCTCAAACATCTCGTTTTTAAATTTTTGTTTAACATATATCACAACGTACAAAATCTCGTGGCTTTCTACGAAGTCTATAATTTGCTCCGCATCTGTAAATTTCATTTATTTTTCCGAGTTTTCTATTAAAAAATCGTTTTGTCAATGTTGTGTTGCAAACCAGGGAATGACTAAACAACTGATTTTTCTGTCAAAAGTAAGTTTTTCAGTTTCAGCTGCTAGTTTACTGAATTCAGTTTCAGTTTCTGTTGTATGCGACAACGGGCCTTTAGTATTACAGTTGCGTCGATGATACTTCATCTATAAAATTAAAATTGTGTGCGTGATTGAAATCAAATAAACTTCCAAAATAAAAAATCAAAGTTACCCTGGGAAAAGTTCTCATTTTTTCTGTATAAAAATACATTTCGGCATTATTCTTTAAAAAATAAAATTGTTTTTGTGTAGAAGCATAATAAAATTTTCGTTTGGCTCTTTTTAATTTTCGGCAAATTTTTCTTCACTCTATTCACATATAAATGAAAAGGAAATTGTACATCAAAATTGTAAAAATGTCCGGAGCAAACATGTTTGGGTTACAAATGCGTAATCTGATGAAGATACGTCGGGTGTGGACTACCAGTCAGATAGCCCGCCAATATGCCAAGGCAACATCCTATCGCCAATCGATCTTTGAAGTGGGCACCAGCGAAGATTTTGAACAGAAGGTGAAAAAGAGCGATAAGCCAGTCATCGTGGATTTCTTTGCCAGGTGAAATGTGATGCAAATATTTGGTAAGAGTTCTTTAATTTCTCTTATATAAATTTGCAGTTGGTGCAGTCCTTGTAAAATGCTTGCGCCACGGCTTGAGAACATCATTTCGGAGAAAGCCGGCGCCGTTAAGCTAGCCAAGGTGGATGTAGATGAAAACTCTGAGCTGGCACTGGACTATGATGTGGGCTCAGTACCGGCGCTGCTGGTTATGCGCAATGGTAAGGTACTCAATCGCATGGTGGGTCTGCACAATACAGATGCAATACGCGCATGGGTCGATCAAGCAATTAAGAAGCCAGATGTATCTACGGATAAGAAATAGCAAGGATTGACGAAAATAAAGGGACCAGAGCACGGGCATACGTTAAAATAAAAAAAAATTCTTTCAGTTGTAACTAAAATTTGATTTAGAAATCTGTTTACACATGAAATTACCTAAAAAGCTTTTTGATTTCAAGTTTTTCCTTTATATATACGGAAATGTTTTTTTTATAATCTTACCACAAATTCTTGTATATCATATATCAATCTCATGAAACCTCAACACAAGATACTAAACAGAAAAGTTTTATATCTTTATTTAGATAGGTACTAGGGCAGCTACGTCGTCGGAATGTGAACACTTGATGAAAACTTTTGGGCTTTGGACCACTTTCGTGAAGCTGGAGTTCCAAATTTTTTAGAGACAGACAAAACAGCCGTATCCTCTTCAATTGTGGTCAAAGTGTGCACTTTGGAAGCTCCGCTCCAAATTTGATATAAGGAATGAGGCCTAACAAGTTGCCTAGGGTAACTTTCGCTTTATTTTTTTTTTTGTTTTTAATTGTTTTTTTATTGCACGATTATCACATACTGGGCATCTATGACAGTACCGAGGAAAACATTTGAAAATAGAGCGTTGATAACGGTAAAATCTAACAAAAATCTTAAAATATGATTTTAGGGTTGCCACACTTCTGCTGTTCAACTCCTAATAGTCGAATTCAAGCCTCTTTAACGGCTACTACGCTACTATGGTGGAATCTTTTGAAGACAGTTTTCATTTTAAATTTTGTGTTGGTTCACACGGGGATGATCCATCTGAAGGTAGCGGATTTCCATTTAAAGATGGCCAACTTGCCGTTGGTTCAATATGTGGGTATCCATTTGGTGTTAGACCATTTGGTGGCGGGGTATAATTGGTGTTGACCTACTTTTCCACTGTTCATTAGAATGTAGCCCCCGTGGTCCACACGGTAGGGGCTATTTGGTAATAGTATATTAGGTGGAGAACCATTCGGTGGAAGTCGGTCTAGCAATGTCTCAATTTCTAGAAACCAATTATTTAGTAGGTGGTCCTTTCGATATTATCACATTTTTCGATAGCCTATTTAGCTTTTCAGGTAGTCCATTTGGAGACGTGCCATTCTCCAATAATCCATTTGTTGGCGATCCTTTCAATGGGAGTACACTTGTTGGTAATCCATTTGGTTGTAGTTCCTTTAGTGGTCACTCATTTGACGGACATAGATCCAATTTATCCAGCTTAGCGGTAGCTTTTTTGACCATGACTCATAGGTTGCTACAGCTTATTTGGTAGTAGCTCATTTGGTGATGGTGGTCCATTTGATGATAATATTTTAAATTTTGAAGCTCAAATTCGAGCTCGCTTTTGAAAAAAAAAAATGGTCAGCCATTTTGAGGTGACCATTTTGTTTTTCGAAAATCTATGTTCAGATTCGGATTCAGCGAACTCCATTGCACTTTTACTTAAAACTCAATATTTTTCCATTTTTTCTCTTTTTTAATTAGTCTTTATGCTTTCGCTGTGTAGATCATCAGATCAAAATTATATAAGATCTATTATCAACCGCTCCATAAAGCATATCTGCAGCTTTCACTAATTCTTCCAAACGAATTAAATGATGTTGCAATATTTGAATTAAATTAAATAGAACCTACAATTCAAAATCAGAAAAATTGTTAACATTGCAAATTATTTACTTAACACGCTTCGGGCTAGTCAAGAGGGCAATGGTATAGATGGGGGTCTCAGTTTATCATGGCATTTTATTAACTATCAATAATCACAAATGTTCTGCGATAAATTTTAATTTATAGACTGTAGACTGTATTCCTTTAATTATTGTCGTGAACTCCCTTAAATTGTATCAACTATAAATATAGACATGAGTAAATCTTAAGTCGTATGCAGTTCATTGACTCTAGTTCACATTCTCTCTGTTTCTCTCTTTCATCTGCTATCTCTCTCCAACTAACCAACATTATTTTTTTACGCAAAAATCACGTTTTTAATTAAATTTCCATTAAAAATATACATTTTCAGCATGGCTAGCCTTGAAAATTTTAAATACACATTCACCAGCAAGCAATCAGTACTGCCGGTGCACTGAATGACTTCACTCTCACACAAAGTGCAAACAAAGTCTCGTCTGTCACTATTCAAACAATTTGCGAATCAATGCAGCTGTCAATATATATATATATAGTATGTATGTATGTAAGTATTACTCCCACAGACTCCCTATATACCACTATGCAGGAACTATTTACCCGAGTGGAGTCAGAGTTTGCAGTGTTTGAAATAAAAACACAAAACAAATTTGCATTGGTTTGTTTTTTCCCCATATATGTACACCTAACTCTACTCTAGGAATATGTGCTGAAGAAAGTGTTAAAGAGACCATGCATTCATGTATGTATATAAGGTAAGCAAGCGTTTGTCATAAGCAAACTTATTGCACGCAATGTAATTGAGAATTTGTATTCAATTAAGTCCACATTCAATATTTGCATAAAATTTTCCAAAATTCAGACAACCAACGCAAATAGAGACTTCAACTGTTCAAACATACACGCATTATAATATAGAGAGAGTAAACGAGTGAACGGATATTCGTATTTCCTTACATATCCTGTATGTCCGTCTGTCTGTCTGTCTGTCCGGTGTGTTGTGCATAATTTTCGCAAATTCGACATTAAAACAAATATTAGAGCTGTGTCGTCGACCAGCAACTGAACTGAATTTGGTTAAGCGTCGCATTCAAAACCCGCATTTATAGCTACGTATCCTGTCCATGTGCAGAGGAACATACGAGCGTAGTCTAATGTAAATAACCGGCGCCATATATCCATGCATTTTGGATATTCACAAACGAGTTACTTGAAGCGACTGGGAATTGGTTAAAAAAAAAAAAAACCAGCGACTTTGTATATTTAACCGGGTTTGTCTGCATAAAAGTGAGTCTGCTTCGTTATATTTGATGTTTTATGGGAGCATTGGGAGGAACATTTTGTTTAGTGCCATGTTGGCCACATGTCCACTTCCGTTGTTGCATACATATATCCGCATAGAGTTGTACAATGCTTGCGAACGGAGTGACATTTTGACAATCAGCGCCAAAATGATGAACATTTTTTTTGTGTACACTGCGAAAAATGTGAGCTGAGATTTTAAATATGTATTATTATTAAATATCTTATATAGTGCATTTATTGTCAGTCCCTTTATACCCTCTATCTCCCACTTTTTATCTCGCAAAGGAGGTGCTCTATAAATGCCTTAAAAGTAAAGCAAGAAAGTTTAAAGCTATACATGGGCGTATACAGGGAGGGATCAATTTTTTAAAACTTCGTTAAAAAATATATTTTACTAAATATTTTGCTCTTCTGTTATATACAGGAAATAGCTTTCGAAATAGAAAAGTCTTTTTCTACATAGAACTGGATTGCAATTTCGATCTAATATGTCAAAAAGTTTCTCAAAGTCTTCAAATGTTAAAAAGTAGTGGCTTGTAGTGATTTATTATCTCTGGCTATATTTCTTCTAGCTACAAGTGCTCTCCTGACATATCTCAACCATAATCGACAATTCAGTGCGGTGTTTCATTGCTAATATTATGCGAGAATGCTTTCACTGTTTCAGGATTACTCAAATATTAAACTTTTGAGAGACTTTTTGCTTATTATAGTTTACCCCGCAGCATTATAATCCCTCTCTTTTGATTATTTTGACGTCCATAAGGTTAGAAATTGTTTACTTCTAAACAGTCAACTTGACTTTGAGTGAAGTCAGAAGTTGACATTCACATATATTTAAAGATATCGTAATGGGGGGAAGTTTTTGCCATCAATGAAAAGACCAGCCCTTGTAAACCCATATTTGATCGCAGTGTCGATCTGTCGTTGATAATTTACCCACTGTACCCATTGAATAAAAGGGTATATTAAGATTGTAACGAATCGCTATAGAAATGTCCGTCTGTTTGGTTGTCCGCATGAACAACGAGCACTTCTTCTATTCCTTCAGATAACATATACTCAATGTTCGCGACAACTCACCTCTCCCTACTAGAAGAATGGCACTAACCATATAAATCTATTCTTCGATTTAAATTTTTGTATGAAAAAATTTATATTTTTTTTGCTAATTTAGCTAAAAATGCCAGATTTGATATTTCTTACATTAATCATTATAAAATATTCCATATACCCACATTTCTAGATTTTTGCATTTGTGGAAAAAAAAATTTATAAGTAGTACAAGCTCTTCACAGACGAGACAGAACATGTTGATAACGATGGACGCTCCAATGAAATAGTTAAAGCTGTAAAGAAAAATTGTTATGAAGAATCTTTGAATCACTATTAGAGAAGTTGCTGAGGATGTCGACATATCGGTTGGACCATGCCGTGCAATGTTTTTGGATGTTTTGGACATGAGACCCATCGCATGAGCATTATTCAGGAACTGTTGAATAATATCAACGACGATCAATATTTACTCAAGAGGTAATAACTACTGACGAAAAGTTGGTATATGGCAATGAAGTGGAAACCAAAGTAGAATCCTCTCAATGGAAGCGAAGAAGAAGAATCCAGACCCAAAAAGTCACGCCAAGTTGTGTCTAATTTAAATGTTTCTCCTATTGTTTTCTTCGATTAACGCATCTTGAGTTCTTGCCAGATGGCCATAGCCATAGCGTTTGCGTTACCCGTTTGCATGAAGTTATTAGAAAAAAGCATCTAAAATTTTAATAAAAATAATCATTTCTTTTGTATCACATTTCGTTACTTGTTAGTGAGTTTTCGTCGAAAGCAATAGTCGTACCTCAGCTACCATATTCACTGGACTTGATCCCCAGCGACCTTTTGCTGTTGAGGATCTTTGTTTTACAATACGAATATTTCGAGAATAGCAAATAATATCAAATATTTTTAAATAAAATGGCTTTATTTTGTATTCGCTTAAACCAATAGTTGAAGCACTTTTCCCACTTTGATATATCCATGATTAGTCACCTGTGACGATCCTATTCACTTCTTTTGAAGCCAAACCATACGAGCCTTTTTTTGAACGATTGTCAAATTATACGGAATCCAAAGCAAACAAATCTTCTCTACGGCAAGGTGTTCATGAAAAATCGTATATACGCTGATGGAACTAAAGTTTAGTGATGCCTCAATCACATGACTATCCGATTTTGGGCAACCTTTCCGCAATTCGTCGCTGAGCGAACTACGATCATGATTGAATTCACCATACCAGCGATATACAGTGGTTTTTGATAGTGCTTTATCGCATTACAAGGAAGAGAGTTAATCGACACACTTTTGTTGAGATAATCCACATCGAAAGTTGTGAAAAATAATCCAACGAAATCCTGCTCTTGAACTTTCCATTATTTGGCCAAATTGATTTTTCGAACTCACTGTAAACAACACAAATAGCGCTTGTACATATAAAAGTTCTGAGTATGTTCGTGCTAAAAAATGTCAAACATTATTTTAGTACTGCCAGATTTTCCCTATTGACATTAGTGTTGAAACTTCCCGAAATATAAATAGTGCCCCTCGTATGCGGCAAGTCGTTAGCACATTTGGGAGTGACAGCATTGAATAGGTCCATCAATGGAACATTCGCTCAGACACAAAAGAAATGACTTACTGCTTTTCGTTCAAGAAAATACATGAAAACTCCTTCATGAACAAAATATAGCATTTGACACCGTCGTACAAGACGTGACCAATTAATCCAGTGGATTGTACTCACAAAAAGGCATTGGATAAATATTTTATAAGTAAAAAAATGTCTGCATATTTTTTGTACACACTTATCGTTTATTCTTACAGATAAACTTTAATATAAGTTCAAGGTATAACAAAAAAAAACTTGATTTAATGGAATTATTTCAAGGAAAATTTTTTATTACCATTTTACAGAAATCTTTGTCTCAGAACTATTAAATTTGTATGCTTTTGAATACCTCACAGAGATGTTTACCTGTCTCATATAACTGTGCAACTGCATTTCATAATCTTCTCAATATACGAATTTGTCAACCAATCGAACTCTCGCTTGTATTCCAATTATTCGCTGCATAACTTAATAATATCTCACTCCCAAAAAAAAAACCTCCACCTTTTCCCATCATAATTTGTTGCCAGTCTTTCTGGCATATTCGTAGTTTCTGCGCAAACTTAAGCATTTAATTTATGTTCCACCGCACCTATGGTTTGTGCTGCTGCAAAGTTTTCGCCCCGTTCGCGTGATGGCTTAAGGTATGACAGGACTCAGAATGCACGCGAAAGTTTGCAGACGTCTCAATTGCCGCCATTGATGATGGCATACATACAGAAAATCGAGAACCAGAAAAATATGAGCACAGTTTTATACACACAATGCAGCGCAGCACAGCACAGATAAAAACCAATCCGCACAAATACGGACGACGATGACGACGAAATAAACGTTTAATCAACTATAAATTTTTGAATAGTTTCTCCATGGACTACTCGAAGCAACTTCGCGACTCGAACTCTTCTCAAGTGCACTTTATTGGTCAATAAATATTCAAACTCAATTTATTTTTGCGTAAAATTTTCGGGCGAAAAGTTTTTAACTAGTATTTGTATATATACGGGTATATCCTTGCGTCATGGCCTTGTGCATGTGTGCGTTTATATGAAAATCCAATTTTCCGGTGATTGCTCATACATGGCCGCATATCAAGTTGGTGGTTTTTGGCTACTGCCTGCGCCTTTCCAATGCCAGTTGATATTATTAAATTCGGTTATTTGAGTTATCCTTTGCATGTTGACACGACGCTATCTGCCCCTTCTGCTTACGCTTCACAAATAATGCAATTAAAAAATGTTTGTATAAAAATTAACATTCGATTAAATTACAACATAAAACAATTGCTCTATATATGCAGTAAGTCACTAGCTCTCCAGATGACAGATATAGTAGAATTTGTATTTGCACAATAAATTATTTTCGTTTTTGTTTGATGTTGCAAATTGCTTTGGCAAACTCGTACTCTGTCCAACAGCAGCTGAACTTCATTTTCAAATCATATTGCATGCATTCAGAGCGCTACTGCTGGACTCACTGCCCGAATGTATCTGTCTGGACGCGCTCTGAAATCGAATATATGTTGGTCGGTATGAGTGAATTTTTATTGAATTGACACGATACAACACAGCACAGAATAGCAAGCAGGACATACACAACAGGACACGAGGTATATGGAGTTGGAATGAATTTGTTTTGTGGCAGACGCCGTCGATGTTGATTTGTTTTGGCTGTGTTGACGCTGTTGATGCTGTTGTCCTCTTTTGAATATGACTTCATACAGCTTGGTTCAGTGATTATCAACTGAATATGTGAGGTAAATTACACTGAGAAAAATAATGCAATGAAATTTTTCAAATTGGTGACCCCGACACATTAAACTGTACAACTGTATTTTACTTCAGAGTGTTTACAGAAGATCAACCCTCAAAGAAATCACTCGAAACATAATTTCTAAATGAGCTTACAACATTGACCTAAGACTAAACAAGAACTACCAGACTATTTAATAACTAATGAAATATCATCTAAGCAGAATGAACCTAATCCGAAACCTGTCTAGACGATGAGAAAAAAAGCCATCTAGCTAGAGTCGGAACCATAAAATTTTATAATTTGCTAATGAAACATAGTAAATCCAAATGGGACCATATAAGCGAAACAGACATCCTAACATAATATATATTCTAGATTCTTGATATATAGACATGTTTGTCTGTCTGGCTGTCTGTATATGCAACAGAAATTTGAAGACTATACAAAATAGATTCTTCAAGATTAGATATCTCTTTTCAGATAACAATCCTACCTCAAATCTGAAATTTGTTTATGATTCTGAAGAATTTATCGCCTTCAGAGTAACTTGACTTGAATAATTATAAGAGAACCAACTCACCATTAAATCTGGAAATAATGGTTAATGGCTACAATGCAGCGATGATCGATGTATACCATCAAATTTGCAAACAAAAAGAAGTTGAGTCAACCAAAAAAACTTCCTGGTGAAATAAGGATTTAGACAGACTAAGGAAAGTAGTTCGAAAGCTCTTTAATAAATCCAAGCGCACTGGAGACACAACTAATCTAATAAAATATAGTAAAAGCACCCGAAAGCATATTTGAAGCTCTCTCTAAATCTTAAACAGTTTCAGGACTATGTCTGATAAAGCCAGATGGAACATTCACGAAAGATGAGGAAAAGAACGCTCGCTTTCTACTCGAAGCACACTTTTCGGACGCATCACTAGACTGCTTGCAGAAATGTAACTCCGGAAGAGCAAACTTGAGACTGCTTAGTGATATTTTTACGGAAGTAAGGTTGAGATGGGCCATTGGATCTTTCCAACCTTACAAATCTCCTGGTGTCGACGAAATATTTCCAGCATTATGCTTAGAAGTAGCCTGGCTACACATAAATACCGATTTGCTGGTGAAAAGCAGGCAGGTAAGAAGGACCCCTTTCACCCTAAGCCAATAACCCTTACCTCATTCATGGTAAAAACTTTAGAGATAATTGTGAATAACTACATCGGGTCCGAATACTTGATGGATGGACCACTTCATAGAAATCAACAGGCGTATAGGTCTGGCAGATGCACTTAAACTGCCCTCTACCAACTCAATATCTCAAGGGCACTTAACAAGGGAAATATAAATCCTTCTTTTACAAGATGGCTAGTGTAACTAGTCCAAGATCAGTTGTGATTAGTCTACTTGTCTACTTGATAAAAATATCACAGTTAAAACAGCAAAAGGATACCCACAGAGAGCGTACTATCACATCTCCTGTGGAGTCTTGTAGTAGATGCGCTGTTAGACTTCCTTACAGAACATCGTATCGAACGCCAAGGCCATGCTGACGACATAGTAATTATGTGTGAGAGGAAATACGAAGACACACTACTTGATCAAATTTAAATGGGCATCAATATTACACGATCTTGGTGCTCTAAAGTAGGACTGAGTATCAGCCCAGCTAAAACAACAATTATTCCTTTTTCTAGGAAATATAAGCTGATATTACACAAGCCAATATGGGTGAATAGCACGTTGATATAATTCTCCAAGGAGGTCAAATACCTGGGAGTAGTCTTTGATCAATGTACCATATGGATCCACTTAGAGCATAAAATGAAGAAAGCCAAAGGAACTAGCAGTAGCCATCAAACCACTAAACAGAATTCAGAGGTTGGCTTGTTTAACTATAACAGAAGCAATGCGAACCTGTCCTAATGGGTCGTTAGACGTACTTTTTAATCTAATGCCGGTGTATCTTCATTTCCCACAACAGGCGAACAGAGCCATCGTTACGATAGGAAGGACTAATAATAATAGTGAGGCCTAGATCACGAATCAATAAAATAATATCTTGAAGGACGCCCACTCACACCTACAATACCCTAGTGACAACCTAGGTATAATGATCACCTTCAGAAGATCAGAAGATTTAAGGTAAGGCTTAGCACTAAAGAAAAATGGGTAAGTATAGCGCTGAACTACGATGGCAAGACGACCTGGCAAGAATAGTTGCATCTCACTTCACCGGTCCTCGAACCAGGTACAATGTGAATAAGAAAAAAAGAATAAAGCAAAAGACTTTTTCTGGAAGAAATGTGAAGGTTTAAAACAAAGTAAAAAATTTGTAGGTCCTTACAATAAGAAAAGATCGGACATCTGCAACGGTCTTAAAATGAACGATCCTAGTATGGTTTCAGGCTTCCTAACTGTACATTGCAGGCTTAGAAGACACTTTTATAAAATTAGAATCGACCGTGATAGCACTTGCAGATTCTGTCTAGAAGATGACGAAACTGCGGAGCATGTCTTGTGAGGCTGTCCAGCTTTGACCCTAACCAGGAAAAGTATTTTGATAATTACCAAGTGACAGGAACAGCGGTGCATACACCTCGTCTCCTTGTAGGTAAAAACTACGGTCAAGCCACAATAGACCTGCAAAGGTCAAATGAGTGATGGGTGATGACCCTGACTGATTAACTCAACCGCCCATATTTAGAAAAAAGTACTCTTAAAAGGGGATACTCGACATTCTTGATACTCAATTTGCACAATCCACACAATTAAAAATTTAACATGAATATGCACGATTAAGGATAATAGGCCCAAGCAAAATGTGTCCATAAGGTAGAAGAGTATATTAGTTTGTGCAAATTTATGAAATTAGAAGGACGCTAGGCGTACCATATACAATGTATATATTCATGATCAGCAGCAATACTCGAGTCTATAATTTTGAACTGCATTATGTAGACAAGTCGACTTCTAAGCGCATAACCAAACTGTGCATATAATATTAAAGTACAGCCACAAGCTGCCATTCAACAGGACTAAAATAAATTTACATTTATTTTGTGTTTAGTTTTCTTTATGCACTGCTGTCCATACAATGTCCTTTAACCCATCATGTATATTTAATTTAGCATAAAACCACAAACTCATTTTTGGCTTTGGCACTTACAATTTTTCACACTTTTTGCTGTATTTTTTTTCTCCAACCCGACCAAAAAAGATGCAGGAGACTAATGTAAAAAACAAAGCCAATTTCGCTAACGCGACTCTAACTATTCAAGTGACTGGCAAGCTGCCCAGGCGCAACCAAGGGAATTGTAATTCGGAACTCAACAAACGTCTACGCTTGGCTCGTGTGTATTTGTGTGTGTTGAAAATCGAAACCGCGCCAGCATATTGCCAGGACATGGACATTGTCAGTGACAGTATAGCTTTTTATATATAGACATCCTTAATTTTTTTTTTTTTTTTTTGTATATGCGCAACTGACTTTGGCACTGAAATTCGATTTGTTTGTCATCAATATGCAATGACATTGAAATTGTCAGAGAGTGAAAAGAGCAGCTTGGCGACAAAAAGGATGCAGGATTTAGTGAACTTTACGTGTGTCTGTCAACTTTTAAAATGCCTTTACTTCTTTTATAGCGACGCCAACCTACCTGCTTAGAACTGTGAGAGCCATCAGTCAGTACGTTGTTTCCTTTTTTTTTTAGCTTTGTCGCAGTGGACTTTGATTATAGTGACATTTTTTATGACACATCCTTTACTACAAAAAAAAAAAAAAAAAGCTTATATGTTCTCCCTATAATCTTGACTTCTTTTGCATATTTAAACAAATTGATTTACAATTTTACGTGATGCGGTTGTCTGCATAATGAAGCGCATCTAAACTTGATTGCTAATAAAAGAGAATATATTGCGGATTAATGTAAACCGATAACAAAGCGTGCATCCGTCCATGTTGGAAAAGCTTCACAAAAATTCAAAATTAAACTCCCTTCTTTAAATTTAAAGTTCTGTTGCAATGCTGAATGTGTTTGATAGATCGCTGAGAGTGTATCATCTTGTTATATGAAGTAACTAAGTCTTACTTTTAAGGACGAGACCTAGCCATGTCCGTCCGTACTCACCTTATATGTGCCTGTGCGTTCGTATATAAATTTATTCGGCAAAAAAAAAAGCGTGGACAAAGCATTGACATCACATTGGGTGTGCTGGAATAAGGCTCAATACATATCCAGCCCAACTACAAAAGGGAGCGTAACGACTTCAACGACATTCTTAATTCTGTAGGAGGACAATCATTAATTGATGAAGATTGGAATGCTCGACAGTGGATGTGGGGGGGATCGCAACAGCAATACTAGTAACACTTTACTAGATAGATGCCTAGCCTCTCAAAGACCCGCTATCCTTTCAGCTGCAAAGAAATTCCATTCTGCTTAGACTTTGCACTATGCCAAGTCATTACCGATTGGCTGACAAACATAACGGGAGTTACATAGGGAGCATCTGACGCTAATTATTAACATCCACACTCAATCCAAAGCTGTTTTGTCTCACTACTGACTTCTAGGCACTCATCTATTTTAGAGGAAGCTCGATAAATATGGAGTGGAAGACATCTCAGGACATAGATGTTGACCGAAAATATGCATACTGCGGCAGCTCTGTCAAGTGCTGCTGCCAGCGATTCGAATTCTTCAACTGTCTATTGTCTTAATAGAGAGACAATGGACTTGATTCGTCTAAAAAGTCAACAGCTACTGCGATTTATTCACAAGCACCTTCCAGAGAATAATGCTTTCTGGCAACGCACTAGTATGCTACTAAAAGAGGTGCTTAAGATCCACAGAAAAGAGCATTTTGAGAGAAAACGCAACGCAACAGGCGAAGTATGCAGGTCAGATGAGGAAACGGAAAGGGCTTTGGCTATACCCTTACATATGGAATTACCCATAAGAGTAAAAGAGGCAGTTAATGATGATATCAAACGTCTGCCGTGGAAGAAATCCCCGGGGCCTGAAAGGGTATTTCACATCACACTATAGGCTCTGCTTTCTTTTTTAATGTATTGGTTTTCAATGTGATACTAAGAATGTAATACAACCCGATCAGCTGTAGGTTGCAAAAGTTTTAATGAACCATAAACCTGGTAAGCCGATGGAAGCTTCAGAGTCGTACGAACCAATCAGCCTTCTCCCTTCACTCGCTAAGGGGCTGGAGTTGCTAATTTTATTACGACTTACCAAGCATGTGAATCTTGGAGAAATCTTACCAATCCACCAATTTGGCTTCAAGAAAGGGCACGGCGCTATTAAGCAGATCAAAGGGTGGTAAATCATATCTTTAAGGCATTTGACAACAAAGACTACTGAAATGGTATCTGTGTATGGCACATGGGAGAGAGAGAGAGACACCTTCTAGTCCTCTTTTATCTCCTCTTCAGATCGTATCTGCGAGATCGCCTGTTCCAGTTAAAAGTGAGAGCTTCAATCTCCATCCTCCCTCCATACGGCAGTTGGTGTTCCACAGGTGCTAAATTTTTTTTAGGCCCTGTACCGAAGGTACAAAAGCCTATTGGTTTTGTGCAAATGTATGTAACAGGTAGAAATAATAATCGGAGACCCCCCAAAGTTACCCCCATTATGGTCAGGAGTGATAGAGGAGTCGATATAGCCATGTCCGTCTGTCCGTCCGTCCGTCCGTCCGTCCGTCTGTCCGTCTGTATGAACGAAAGGATCTCGGAAACGGTAATAGATAGAGACTTCGTGTTTTTTGCATTCGACTAGGACTGCTCCGGAATTTCACAAGTTTATTTTAAAAATTTGCCACTCCCCCCCCTTCCCCATAAAATCACCCCCAAGGAGAAATATTTCTTCGGCACAAAAAAAATTGATTGCCAGTATAAAGTTAACGTCCCTCTTAGTCAAAATCCAAAAAGTTCATCAAAATCGGATAATAAATAACGATTTTATAACCAATTGAAGTTGAATGACCCCCCTTTTCTTTTCATTCATATTCGAGCAGTGAGAAGTGGTCATGTGTTTGGTCATATGCTCGGGAAACGTTTAATGTGTTTGTTATGAGACCTGAACTGGTACAGGGCCTCTTACAGTCGGTTACGCCTGACTGTATTTTCTTACTTGTTTTTGTATTTGACTATTCATAGAGAAAATTAAAGCAGCCCTACGAAATTTGTCGATTAGCTTTCAAACCTTGTTTTGCATTCTTAAATAATTATTCGAAAACACGTTTCATGAACAAAAACTAAAAATTAAAAAAAAAAATAAAAATAAAAATATTTAAAAAAAAAAATTAAAAGAAAAACATGAATCGCGTACACAAAAGCGATTACGTACCGAAGTACATCAGCGGCAAATGGTTGTTTAACAAGAGCAAAGATTGTTTCGAATTCGTTCCCTACAGCGATCTGGAGAATACCAGCGAAGAATATATACGCATAAATGGATTCCGCTTTCGCCGCACATTGAATCAGATCGAGGAGCTGATCTTTCGGCAGGAGTTCATACGTCATGTACTGCTACCGGATGCGGATGTTGTGCTCATAAAGGACATACGTAATCTGGTCTGTTTTCTCATGCCCAAATCGTTTATCAGTCGCGACTTTATAACCTTCATTTTTACGCGTGAGGTTACAAATTTCTGGCGTGCACTGATTGTCTATTTTGAATACTATCTGAAAATGGTGGAATTTGTGCTGGTGCGCCGCGAAGAGATTGCTGGCGATACAACTGCACAGATACAGAGCACGCAGAGCACCGAAATAAAGGTAATTTTTTCCAACTATCTGTCGCAATACCGTCTACTGTTGGCAAGAGAGTACAGCGTTATATTGCTGGGAGAGGGTCGCATGCAAAGATATTACCATTTGAAGCCTATAGTCAACATATCGATGACCATTAAGGATAAACACTTCTATGAGCATTTCCTGGCTGTTTCACACCAAGTTGTCTGGATTGCAATGCATCGTCGTGCAAGTGATATCATTGCAGCGGAAATGGGACGCCTCTTCCGTTCGGAACACTTTCAGTTGAAGACACGCACACGCATGCATTTCACACGCGCCGAGGCAGACATGCTCTATGGCAAGAAATACAGACGCGTAAACTATCGCGTACAGAATTCGCCGCTGTTGCAGGAGTTGCAGCATGTCTCACCGGAAGATTTGCCCATATTGTGGATAGGCGAACGCAAATATCGTGGCACTGATAAACGCATCGCCGAATTGGAGCTCGAGTATATTGTGCCCGATTCGCAGTTGTGTCTGATCGATGTAACACATGGCATACTCGGACATCCAAAGAAACTCTACAATACACTCTTTCAGCTGGACTGGAGCGCTGTACGTTTCCATAATTACACACAGGACGATGATCCATATAACATTCTACGCCAGCCCAAGCTGCGTATACCCTCTATAGAGGAGGAAAATCTACGCAAATATGCAAAGCACTACGAGTCGTACTATCAAATTATCTCCAAGCACGCCGATATCAGTAATCGTATGCTTAAAAAATGGATGCATCGCGAAGAGATCGTGCGCATGTCCTCCAAAGGACGTTTGCTGACAAATGTTTGGAAACGCGCGCAGGCGGATGTCATGCCGGCTGCAGATCGCCACGATGAATTGGACAACATTGTCTCACGTTTGGCTTTGAGCCATATGGAACTACGCAAGAACAAATCTTTTCACCACAAACCGACCGCAAAAAGCTTTATCAATGAGGTCATTCGACAATCATTGATCGTAACTGATAACAAAGAACGATTGACTTCCATGCGAGATTTGAGTACAGTGAAATGAAAGAATCGTATCTCGAATTTTTTTGTTTTGGTAAAATTTAAAAATTATTGCTCTGAAGAGAAAAGTTCTACTACGATAAAAAAAAAGTTTGGCTAAAAATAGCAATGAATAATGTTAAAAAAATATTATAAAATTAAATAAAATAGTTGATTTTTAGCAGTTTCAAGATACTCGAATCTGATATGAAATCAACTATTTTATTAGAACGCAATAATAAGAAATAATTGGAAAGATAATATTTAAAATAAAAATGACAAAAATTACACAGTTTTATTAATAATAATAATAAATGTAATAAATATTAATAATATAAAAATATTACAAATAAAAACTTAAGTTAATTTAATATTACTTAAAATATATATTCCTATTGGAAATAGTATTGGAAATAGTATAAAAGAACAATTTTTGTCGTTTCAAGTTAAACTCAAGTAAAACAAAAAACTTTGCATACAGAAACGCAGAAATGGGTAAAGTCTATAAGAAAAAAAGTTATTAATTTAGGTCGTGGCACACACAAATTCTAAATTCGCCAGCTTAAAGTCTCCAGCTCTTATGTATATTTCTGAGATCTATTTGATCATACTAGAGATTGGCATAGGCTGGATTTGTTGAGTTCAAGGCGACTGAAAAGCCCAAATATGCAAGGAAAAATTTCTGTTTTTGTATTGATATAAAGACTCATAGTGATCATATATAACAACAACTAATCTATGGCAAAGTCCAGAGATTGACTATAGAAAGACAATATTTAAGAAATAAAAACAAAATATTATTCAGCTAAAAGCAATAGAAATTTGGTTTTACATTTGGAGTATTCACAACTGAACAATTAATTGCTCAGATGATGAGAAAATGATGATTTGGATGTTGAAGCAGCAGTTTATTGCACAGAACTTAACTTAGGCTCTTATATAAACTACCCAATTACTAGAACATATTCCAGGTGGAATTATTCGCAATAAGAAAGTAGCACGGAAGAATATTTTAAACAACAATTTATGATATATCTCGTTTGAGAAGAAGGGTGCTTATGCAAATAATAAATGTTAAATGTCTACGCAGTCTAAATTTGTGTTTTATTTCTGTCAACCACTTAACATCATTCTTTGTTCTATGTTTCGCAACCGCATCACACCTCAACACACATTGGGTAACTGACCCAAACATATTGTCCCAACTTGTGATAACTTTCCATTAAAATTTCTCAGTACAAATGCGCAGGAACTCAGATAACTGCGATATATGTCAATTATCAAAGCACAGTTATAAGTCGGAGGGGAACACACAAAGTCGTACAACATGCCTCCAAGCAAAGTGTCTCTGTGGGGCAACTTGCTATACAAACACCCACAATATTGGCTAATCAAACAATTACTGCACCTCTTTAGCCCGACTTAGCTTGAAATTAATTTAAATATTAAATCACTTTTTCAAATTTTCCACTTTATATATTTAGTTCGAAAATAATATTTCATATAACATTTTTTTAGAAACAATCATCGATGCTTGGCAACGAACCGGAGCAGAAGTGCCAGGTGGACCAGGCAGCCCAACCCTGCTGAGCCAAAACCTTCTGTGCACAACGCACCGAGTTGGTAATATCGTCGGTCAACAATGCATTGCAACTCAGACCACAACCGTTGTGTGAGAATTGTCCATTAGGTGGCTGACACCAATAAAGATTGTTAATTTGGAAGATACCGTAGTCATGGGAACCATCCGAATTTGCTGGTCCTACCACCCAGGTACGATAGTTGCTCTCATGGTCAGCAATGCAGGCCCAGCGCGCCAGCTGATCACGTGGTACACCCAAATTGGATAGTTCATGTGCCAAGGAACAACGATTCAGTGTGCGATCTGCCAATGCAGGAGCTGCCAATGCGGCCAGGGCAACGATTACGATGAGAAGTTTCATAATACTTGCTTTGCGTACTTCGAGAAATATTTAACTGCAGATTGAGTGCAAATGTTCTAATATTTATACGAAAATACTTTTGCCAGTTGACTTTATGATTCGGCAAATAAATAAGAAAAAAAATGGTTCACATTGGCTTATGACAACTTTTCGGATATTTATTTAACAGCTGTTTGTTTAAAATATTTGACTACGAGGTTCTCTTTTAATATTGACTTAAACTGGGAATTTTTCAGTAACTAGGTAAATATTTTTTAGTAGCTGTAGCTAAATTTAGTAGCAGTAATAGCAAACAATGTGAATTATGAAAATTTGCTTAAAAAAATAATTAAGATAAATTTGCCAATTATTAAGTTTCCTACCAGTGAAGGATCATTTAATATAAGAAAAGTGTTCTAGTAAAGGCGAGAACTATTCCAAAAGTACCTATTATTAAATACTAGAATAAGATATCCAGCAGCTGAAAACACTTATACAAAAATGCACAATTGGTAGAATGATTTCAATATGGCCACAAGAAGGTACTGTTCACATAATTTTTTTTTTTTAACTTGGCCATTGAGGTTTTAGCAAAAAAAAAAGGTGGGGTACATGTGTTACTAAATGTTTGTGAAGCTGTCGTGAATAGATTTTTATAAAAGTATTTGTAATAAAAAAGAACCATAAATGGTTCGTTCGTTTGTATAGAGCATACCCCAAAGAGGGGAGGGACGCGTCATATGTATGTAAAGTGGGCATCCATAAGCCTCTATATTGACATACAAGGTGGTACTAACATAATTAAAGAAGTTTCCATTGAAAAACCCATTAATATGTAGTGGATTTGTATGGGGTTACCCTACTAGAATAAGCAGGAGTCTATAATAATTCAATATATCAACTTTTACAATGAAACTAACATAAATAAAAAAAGTTTTATATTGAAAAACCTATAAATAGTCGCTATATGTGTAGAGGGTGTCTATAAAAACCACCATATATCGACTTTTTAGATGATAAATTTGAGGCGAAATTTGAACGTTTTAAATACAAATAAGTACCAGTATAGGACGGCGCTCGAATTAGCTGCAAAACAAAAAGGTAAGAAGAAAAAAAATGGTACTGACTAAAAGTATTTCGCTCCTCCAACTTCTCACTGTATGAAAAGAAAAATAGAGGCATAGAAGCATCATATGTCAATTATTATCCGATTTTGATGAGCAACGATAGACGTTATTTAAATACGATAGGCGCACGAATATTTGTATCTAATTTTAGTTATCATAAGCCACTTATAGCATTTGTATCACAAAAGAACGAAATAAATGATTAATATTATTGAACTCATCTCTGGTGATTATTTTGAAACTTGGTTCCATTTTGTTTTGCAGTCTCACTTCAGTGATGTGCTTATATAGCTGAGGCACATTAATTTTTGCTTGTATTTTTTTCATAGCTGGAAATGCCAAATATAAGTCCAAATTAGTTCAATAGCATGGGTAGCAACCTTGCAAATTTGTCTCCCTACGTTGACCTTTTATATGAAAAAAAAATATTTTTGTTTGTTAAACCAGAAACGCCGAATTACGTTAATCTTACAAAAAAATCTAAGCATATAACTTGTATATAATTTTGTAATATGCCCATTTAAATTACTTTACCCTACTCGAAAGGTGTTAAGTATTTTAAACGAATTACTATTTCGCGCCAAGAATCTACCAGGACAGTTGGGTTTCTTATATGAATCTAACGACACCTTAAATGTCGAAACCCATCCAGCCGTTTGGAATATACGAAGTAATAAAGAAATGTACATGGAAGATGCGCGTGAAAAACCTTACCCTTCCTTGGCAGTCGGGTAGTAAATATTAAAAAAATAAAAAAAGACACACCATACCGGGTTGATCAACTCGGGCCTTCAGCGTGAGAGCCGGATATCCTAAACACTGCGCGTTTATAATTCCAATAGTTAGCCATGTGCTCTCTCTCTCTCTCTCTCTCTGGATCGACGCATTGTCATTTTTTTTATATTCGAAACAAATTGCATACTTTTGTGCGCATCTTAAAATTCAAATAATTATGTATGAACTGTAAAACATACTTTTGACACAATTTCTTCCAACTCCCATATGGTCTAGTGGCTAGGATATCTGGCTTTCACCCAGAAGGCCCGGGTTCGATTCCCGGTATGGGAATTAATTTTTTTATATTTGACAAAATATTTTTTATACACTGCAGTAAAAAATTATACGCTTCATAGCCATCATTTTTTTTAATGCGTTTTAAGTGTTTACAAATAATTACCACAGCTTGATATGAATAAAAATGTGCATAAATATTTAATTCACAAAAAAAAACAATAATAAGTTGTGCACTAACTACCAAAATAAATTAAAAATCACAATTTTATTTAAACTTTTGTAGCGCAGTGTAAATAATTGGACGCTTAGACACTCAGCAGGACCATAGTGAAATAAATAATTTTAACAGTACAAAATATACGAAAGAACGGTGCAAACACTATCATCGGCAATAAGTATTTATGTATGTTCTTCAGAAAGATATCTGCCTAACCTTGACTGGCTCCACGTTTCGATACGACATGGACTGAATACTTTCGTGCTTTTCCAAAAGCATGATCTGCCTTTAAAACATTTACAAATTTTTAAATATAGAAGTGACATATAACATATGACATATCTTAAAAATTTGGGGACTAGTTTTGAATTATGCAGACTTAAGACAGACAAACATGCCTGGTTCAATTTGTCTGGTTGATCAAGAATATAAACACTTCAAATAGTCTCCTCCGATTCTTCATTTCATGTGTTTATAAATCGGTGACAAAATTATAAAATTTTGGTATTAAATATTTAGTAAAGAACTATAGAATTTATAGCAAAAAAAAAAAAATTTAACATTCTCCCCGACGGGGAATTGAACCCCGGTCTCCCGCGTGACAGGCGGGGATACTGACCACTATACTATCGAGGATATTGAATATTGTCTGCCAAAGGTGTTACATAAGCAAAAACACGCAAAAAAAAACAAAATCAATTATTTGAAAAGTCTAATAATTAAAATTAATAAAATCTTAATGCAAATAATTCTTTTTTTTTTTAAATAACCAAAAAAATATCTTAAATATTTTTATTTTGCTTTTTTTCAATCAGTATTTGCTTCTTTGTCACACTTACACATTTGCTCCGTCTCTACTGCTTAGAAATTTAGTGTATCTCAGCTGAACAGCAGCTACAGTGGACGCTCTGTTAACGAACAAATTTGTTTCAGAAATCCCTTTAAAATAAAATAAGTCGAAAAAAGTTTTTACTAGAAAATTTTTAATTTCAACTTTTATTGAAATAAATTTGTCAAGGAACTGCATATAGAACGGAATATGGCAAACTGAAATGGAAAAAACGGGGAAAAATAAATTTAAAATAAAATTTTTCTATGAACAATGTATATCTTGGCAATAAGAGAACTCTTCAATGTGATCATCTTGAAAGCTTTGTTGATAGTAAGTAGTGTTGACCATAAAAAGCAAAACACGACATGGAGAGTCAAACTGAAGCAAATATTTACATGCTTTACTGTGCGACTTCCACATGACATTTTGCCTGCTTTTATCTACAATCACTAAATGACAAACAAGGAGTGTTTTATTTTCAAATCGTAGCTTGCATTGGCACAAAAAGGCAAAGTAAGGCAGTCCATAGTGTAATAATACATAGTGACGCCACTTCAGCCATGCGCTCTCAAAATTAACTACAGTTCAGCGAGGATAGCTACACTCAGAATGCGACTGAACGTCTCTCTCTCTCTCTTCTGCTCTCAGCAACATAGATTGTAAGAGTTGCGCTACTTTCTATAAATATACCATGAGGCAGTCTTTCATTGGCTTGTAGCCAGACATTGGGGTCTCCTCTGCTGCTATATATGTATCGGTGAACATTTTCTCCAAAAAAAAGACCCTTTTTAAACCTGCAGCATTTAATATTCACAAGTTTTTGAAATTGCCAAAGAAACTTTCTGCCATTACGATGTAAAACTTTCGAACCACGCTTTCCTTGCTTTAAGCACTTCTTCGCTGGCTGTTGATGTTCTTGGTGTCTTTTGCTATTAATATTACGAACACAGGTGAGACAACGAGGCAACTACAACAACAAAGCTAAAAACAGAAATTTAACGCAAAATTTGATATTTTTCCTTGTTTGTTTTCATATTGCTATAAATTTCATTCGTTAACCGAGAGTTCACTGTACTTTGTAACAGAACATTTTTTACTGTACAGCTGCTATACGCCTTGCTTGTAAGTGATGCAGATAGTACGGAACAAACATTTTCAACGCTTCCATACATACATATAACGCTTTGAACACAGATATACTCAACATCCCATATGGTCTAGTGGCTAGGATATCTGGCTTTCACCCAGAAGGCCCGGGTTCGATTCCCGGTATGGGAAGTAATTTTTTATTTTTTTCAAATAATGTTTATATTTTTTTTCAAGTGTTTGCATATTTTAAATATCTTCCAAAATTAAACATTATCAAATCGAAGAAGAAAGAACGCAGCAATCGAGTGTTCTCGTTTCGAAGATACCCTATATGTGCCTGATGACCACAATTACCTTACGAGCTGGTAACATTATTTCATTGGTTCCATTGGTTCATTTGTTGTTGCATTTTTTACCATTGTCTGCAAGTTTGTAACGAATTAAGAAGCATCGCAGACCCATGCACCATCTTAAAAGCAATTTTTATAGTTAAAGATTATTTTTTTTATACAGCTTACTGTTACCGTTAATAACAACTTATACTATAGCGAGATCCAAAATTTCAACAAAATATATACAAATATACTTACTTAAACCTAGATGATATGGTGAGTGAATAAGGAATGCGAAGGATTATATTGTTCTATTTGACAGATCTGTTGGATGAACTCTCTGGAGCCTCCTTCTCGCCCTTACTCCGTAATTATGTCTTAGGAGCCTTCGCGCTAACTGGTTTGGATGATTTACAAGCTTGACCAGATATGCAGCAGCTTTGACGGTTTATAACATCTCCGACCATCAGTATCTGGAGTTCTTTTTTAATGTCTCTGTTGCGTATGTACCATGCCGCACCACTATCCGAATTCTATTGAGGTTCGACTTTGCTGCTATGTCGTATACCTGAATATCATATCTTCACATGGGTGCCAATATGACTTTATAGATATTCGTCTTGTTGTTAAGCGAAAGCTTATTCCTGGCACTAAGGAGCCAAGCCATCCTGTACGCCTTTGCCTTTAGGTGCCTAACTACCACAGTTATGTAGCGCTGGCAAGTTAGACGCTTGTCCAGAGTGACGCCCAGATACTTGTGAACATCCTTCTGGGCTAAGAGCTCTCCGTGTAAGAATACCTCAGGATAAGGTGTATTTTCTAAGTGTGTATGTGACTGATAGCACACTTGTCAGGCTTTATAGCGATATTCCATCTACAGGCCCAGTTCTCAAATCTTCTTAAAAGCAATACTCTGCACTAAGAACTAAAAAACAGTCATGTGAATGGTATTTGAGCTACGGTGCAACCGAAAGAAAACGTACGAGTGTATGGCCTATGCATGCGGAATAGGACTGAACCATTTTTTTTTTTTGATTTTTGATAAGCTGGCATACGATTTGCCAACAGGTATACGGCTCAATTATCATTGAGTATTACAATAACAAAGTGGTATCGCTGTTATATGCCAAGAAAGTCACTGGACTAGATCAACTGATGACTTTGTGCTGATTCGAATTTTAGGGATCCGACGTCGGATCCAGTAATGTTTCACAAATTGGCAGACCAACTGATAACTCCATTTCACACTATGTGTGATTTTTTTTTAATTTAGCTTCTTAAGTAACAATCAAATGTTTTTTTTTTTAATATTTTTAATATGTAATATTAAAATAAAAATTAAAAATAACCATTTGCAGTTCGTTGGGCTAGTTCTACTGGGTGAATGAGCTTTCTCGTGTGAATGAGGTTAGTAGCTAATTAGGCTGGATGTGCGATTAGTCGGATGCGGTAGTTTATGCTGATTTTAAAAATTTTTTCAAGAACCGTTGGTACTCTTAGAAGCAGTTACACAAAAGCGAAGAAGTTTCGATTGAAATCTGTGAAGGTTTTTCAGATTGGACCTTAATGCGGTGCCAACAACAATGTCTTCCGTCAATCAAAACATGTTCAATTTGGTAGCCTTGTGAATGTTGAAATCAGGTGGTACTAACTAACATGTTTCGACCTGCGGAGAAATCGATTAGCCTTTCTCCATTATTGCAGGCTAAATTTACTGACGATACGGTCAAAGATGACTTCCTTCGCAATTTTGGCGTTAAAATCGTAAAAGTTCATTGAACTTTTGCTTAGTTTTCGGACCAAAATATTATTAAAATATAGATTTTTAAATTATTGAATTTTTTCTCAATAACTTTAAACATTTATCCTTAAGCCGATATTTTTATTTTATTTTATTCACACTTTTCGTTTAGAAGTCATAAATATTTGATTTGTTTTAATTTTTGGTTGGGATCACTTTTGGTTGGGGTTACTTTTGGTTCAATACGTAAGTAGTGAACTATCAAGGTATGTTGTATATATTTAAATAAATGTTGAACTTGTAGGTAAATATGAACGCCAACAAGTCCTTGCAGCCATGGAGAAAATACAAGCAATCTCATGTATACGATTTTTCGAAGTTAAGTCTCCGCTATTTAAAAAATATATAAAAGTCACAAATAAAGCACAGTCCTGTTTCGGCACAATTGGTTATTCCGAGGACACCGTAATGAAACTAAACTTGGCTCCTTATTGCTATGATAGGAGCACAATAATTCATGAATTGCTGCACAACTTGGGTTTCGATCATCAGCACAATTCGCCACATCGTGATAAACATGTTCAAATAAATTGGGAAAATGTAGAAAAAGATGCAAGGCAACAATTCAACAAAGTTTCAAGCGAAAACTTCACCGATTTCGATCTGCCCTATGGCTATGATAGTATTATGCATTACACTTCAAAAGCATTTACGCGTGGAAGGCATTTAAATGTTTTTGAATTAAGTGGCTGCTGCTATTAAAATTTGGAAGTTGGTTAATAGGGTCGGGGATTAGCAATTGCGAGAAAACGACCATAAGAAAAAGTGGTGTAGCCAATGTTTGACCAACGGGTTGTTCTACGGATGAATTCGCATGGGATTGTGTATTGTTAAGATTCATTTTTACACTTTTAAAGATATGTTCTTCTGCGATAGTTGTCAAGTTATTCCTGTTTCTAGTAGGGCCTTTTCTATTCTTTAGTTCTATAGTTTATAAAAAATTATTTCAAATAATGGACCGAAAGCGTAAGAGTAATCTTTCCAAAAAGCAAAATAAAGCATGAGCTTTGAAGGTAGCTCTAGCTGCTGCGACACGGGAGGGCTGCTGAGACACCGCAGCTGTCCCAAGCTCGGCATCAACAACATGCTGAGTATCTGGCGTCCCAAAGGTCCGCTGAGACACCGGAATGTTGAAAGATGACAACCACTGGGATGCCACGATGTTCTGTGTCGTTCTGTGTCGCTCACCAGCTAAATTAAGAGAGCTATTTGCCTTAATGATATGCACTTGCGGTTTATTCAATCCTCTTCACCTATGAAGCACTGAAACAGATCGAGGACAAAATTATCTCAATTTTAGGAAAGAAGTTATCTGACTTTGGTAAGCCTACACCACAGCGCACAGGTGAGTTGTCAAATGATTTAGTCAGAGAGCTTAGTTACGACACGACCATATTAGATGCTCACGTAAGGGAAACTGTACCACGTCGACTGCCTGAGCAAAAAGAAATTTATTAAAAAAATATGTCAACGAATTGAACTTGACACACCTGGTGGTATAGGTAAAACTTTTTTGCTTTGCTTCTGGCTAAAATTCGCAGAGACTGTAAAGTTGCAAAAGCTTCCTCTGGAATCGCAAATAGAAAAAAATATTTTTTATTCCACTTCCATATTTTGAGTATTTAAAAAAAAAAAGGCCTTTGGGCAATAAATAGTGTTGATTTTAACGATTTTTTTAGATCTACATATTTTCAGCGATTCAAATATTTGGTCGTGCAAGGACGAAAATTATGTTTTAAGGACAATTGGTCCTTTCATTCTAGAGAATTTTGTCAGGATCGGACTAAAAACACTAAAGATATATTGTAATAAAATAAAATTTCAAAATACATAATAAATTTTTCATCTGAAAAAGCGCGGACCTCCCCTATTATGGTCAGGAGTGATAGAGGAGTCGATATAGCCATGTCCGTCTGTATGAACGAAAGGATCTCGGAAACTGTAATAGATAGAGACTTCGTGTTTTTTGCATTCGACTAGGAATGCTCCGGAATTTTTACATTGTAAATGTTTGATATTTGATGGAACACATATTATAGAATTTACTCGACTACTGCGTACTTGTCCCAAATACATAATTAAAAGAAAACTTTATATAGCTACGCTATATATACTGTATCGCCCATAAAAAAAGCATTACACAATATATTTCTGTTTTTTGAGAATTCTGTAATATCATATGAACATAAATTGTATAATTAAACTTTTAGACATGCCTATTATTTAAAAAATGTAAAATTAAAACCAATTTGAACGAAAAGATGCGCTTCATTACAATCTTTTAATATTTTCATATTAATTTATACAATCACAGAAAGTATTTTTAATATTTTGAGAACGCTGCTGCCTAATTGGCTACAGTTTAATAAATTTTAGCCGAAATTTTTGAGGCGCCTATCACATATTAAACCTACAAAATTTATTGATTATTAATAATAAATAATTAATCAATTAATTGCACAATTAAATTATGTTTGGCAAGCAGAAAACCTTAATATTCCTACTTTTTGTAGATTTAGTAGCATGTTTTTTTCTATAATTGAAGAATTTCAGTTGCGTTTACATGCATTTGTCTAGCTGTAGCATATTTCTTGTACAGACGAGCTGTAATATACGAGTACGCACATATAAGCTAAATATAACTGTACAAATTTTCATATACAGCTACTTGGCTTGTAAGTGTGAGTAGAGCAGAATGCGTAATATGTACAATAACAATGAGTAGCACGTGGTGGAAGCAAACATGTGGTGGAAATTTATTTTCTATGGAAAAATCAACGTAGCTGATATTGGTTAATTGTTTAAAATTATTCATCCTCCCATATGGTCTAGTGGCTAGGATATCTGGCTTTCACCCAGAAGGCCCGGGTTCGATTCCCGGTATGGGAAATATATTTTTTTTTAATAATTTTAATTTATATATTATTTAATATTATTATTTACAATTATTTTGTTATATTTTAGGTATATAATAATTTATATTTAATATTCAAGTATTTTTGTTTTAAAATTGAAAATATTTTATGGAAAATTAAGAACTTTAAAGAATTTTTTATTTTGTTTTTTTTTTTAGTTTTATTACTATTCAATGACTTATAATTCACAAGCAGTTCATGTGGTTTTTTCGCCTACTGTGCAGAGTTTTGTGTTATCAAATTGTCATTAGTTGAGGTGAACTGACGTTCTACCCGAAACTAAAGGTCACTTGATGTTAACAGATTATGATTGCTTATGTGATTATGATTCACCCACATCTCTGACGGGGTTGCTCCTGCCTAGAGTTGCTGGTTTGACTGATGGCCTCGACCAAAATATAATAAATAAATATAAAAAACAAAAATCAAAGTTTTTTGATCATAAGAAAGTGGGATTCAATAATCTTAAAAAAGTCCTTAGAATGTGAAGAGGAGTTTTCGACGTATTTGTTTATGACTACCGTAAATGTGTCAAGACTGCCTTTAATGGGTGTTCTTGAAAGTTGAATGTTTGAGTATTTCAATATTATTGGATCTCATCTCTTCAAAAGTGGAACATTTTACCATGTTCTTCGATTAATTTTATGAATTTTCATGCAAACAAAATTTATTTTCAAGAGAACTCGATTTATTACACGAAAAGTTCGGCGACTCGGCTATTTATAGAAGTATTCAAGCACTATTATGTGAACTACTTTTCTGCTTAAGTTGAACCTTGCAGCATTGCTGCCAAAATTTTGAAAAATTTATTTTGTGGATAGAAAATAAAAAAAAAAAACTTTAACATTCTCCCCGACGGGGAATTGAACCCCGGTCTCCCGCGTGACAGGCGGGGATACTGACCACTATACTATCGAGGATGTTGAATTCTGCTTGGCAAAATAGTAATAAAAGCTACTGCTAACATATGCAACTGTCTTCTAAAGAACTGCTTAGATCGATTTAACCCTCTATTGTAGAGTGTATCACAAATACAAAATCTATTTTAATTCGCTTTTTTTTTGTAGATCTAATAATTATTATTAAAAGATGTAGTATGTGGAAAGATACACACTTGAAAAACATCGTAGCTAAAGAAATTAGAAATGCGAAATTTCTGATCAATTAGAATCTATATTTTAATTTTTTCAAAGCTGGCAAAGGCTTACCTACATGCCTTGGATATGCTCTTGGCTACAACCTTCGCCGACCACCTTATCCCCATTTAAATGATGCTCCCAACTCGAGACAAAGGAAACTCTTCAAATTGCACTACATATTTCTGCAGTCGAGACGGATGAACTGATCTGTGAAATTAGCAAACTAAAAGCATCCAAGTCACCTGGGTACGACAATATTTATGTCCATGCCGAAATAATCCTCATTTGCAAACCTGGCAAGTTTGCAGCACATTTCACCTCATATGAACGGTACTCTCCAAAGTAGTCGAAAGATTACTTCTGCGTAGAGTCCACCTAATACTGGAAGATGCTGGCTCGATCCCTGTACATCAGTTTGGCTTCAGAGAAGATTATGGCACGCCTGAAAAATGATATAGACTAGTCGATAGGCCGTCTTTCTGGCAGAGTGTGGCATGTCGGACTGCTGCACAAGCTAAAGACCACTCTGCCAGCACCGTACTATTACTTCATCAGGTCCTACATTGAGCGCATTAGCTTCTTTGTGAGGTTTGTGAAAGAAAGTTGTGAAATAAAAGCAGTCAGAGTCGGAATTCTACAGAGAT
Organism: Leucophenga maculata; assembly: GCA_035044805.1. Classification (NCBI taxonomy): domain Eukaryota; kingdom Metazoa; phylum Arthropoda; class Insecta; order Diptera; family Drosophilidae; genus Leucophenga; species Leucophenga maculata. Next base: position 3,778,408 of record JAWNNP010001101.1, on the reverse strand, counting down.
CCATCCTTTATACGCTCTATACAGCTGACATGCCGATCATCGAAAAAGAAAAGCTGCTGGCAGTACGTATGTCGACGACACTGTTTTCCTGGCATCTGACGTCTCCGGTGACAGGTGGCTTCAGCCATTCTTTAAAGGCAGCTTGACAACACCAATACTTGGCTTAAGAGTGGAAAGAAAAGAGTAGACTGTCCCCAAGTTTATCTTGATGGAACATCCATTTTAAGCAGCGCTACAGCTAAGTCTGGGCATGGTGCTGGATAGAAGGGGAACATGGCGTCATCATCAACAAATGGACTTAACAAAAGGCTAGAAAAGCATTTATGGCTGATTGGTCGAAGGTCAAATCTCAGTCTGAGGAGCAAGTTCCTAGTATACAAAGCGACAATGCTACGTAATCCCGATTTCGGGCGCTGCACTTTACCACACAACGGTTCCGTCAATATATTGTCAACTGTTTCTATTAAAATTTGCTGATTGTCCTATATAAGGGTTAACTCGATTTTTATATAAAAAATTCAAAAAAAAAAAAACAAAGGAGTTACATATTATTTATATTTTTTATATAATAAAGTTGTAAGAACTTGCTTATCCTGAAAATATTTAAACACTTTTTAATTCTTAATTAAAAATTTAGAAATGTATTATTTGCCTAATTATTATTATTTGAAGGCATCTTAAATTGCATAATAATTTTTAAGGCATTATTGTTCAAATATTTCTTGAAGGAATTTTACCAATTATACCCTAAAGCATATACTGCATTTCAACTCTGTCATTGGCGCGATCAGCATTGGCACCTCTTATTGCCCTACCCTTGTGCGGCATGGCGTAGATGAGCTTTCGCCAAAAATTCGGATCATTCCATTTGACGTAGGTGTTCAGCTTTAGATACGTTTTCAACTCGTTGTCGATTTTCTCAAAGTTCTCCACTTCCTGATACATGACAACGATCAGCTTTCGTCTGCGTTCTTTCAAAGCAGCTCGATAGGCCATAGTAAACTCCATACGACCCCAAATGGAGTCCAAAAAGTTTTGCGATAATATTATAATAACACGCCGTGAGATGTTTACCGTGGTCGCAATTTGATCAGGTATACAACCACCCGCTAGCCAATTACGATCATGCAAACAGAGTTTGAATGCATGTGGTCCCTGCTCCAAATGCTTCACAAGTTCCGGTATAATCTCCTCATCCTTGGTTGAATACGATATAAAAGCATCGAATATTTTATCACGATCCAGATCCTCCTCAGTAACGCAGCAAAGGCAGACTTCATGCTCATAGAGCCACATCATGAGCCAATGCCTGAAGTTGTAGCCCAGCAGTGTGGCTATAATCACAAGTAAGCTGGCTAAAACGTAGTACCACCAGACTTTTAGGGCATAAATCTCTTTACAAAAGTCATTTATTTCAATGTCAATTAATGGTTTTGCACCTTTTGGCAAAGTGCAGTCAATTTTATGCGCATCTTTGACCATTTTTGGAAACATTTTCAGCAATCTGTACAATTCTTTTATTTGGCAGTCGCACTGCCAAGGATTTTCGGCCAGTTTCAGTTCGAGACTGTTATTTCTCTTCGCAAATTCGTTGAGTACATCAGCGGTGAGTTGAGTTAGGCTGTTATTGCTTAAGTCCAAATACTCGATATGCGGCGAAATTTGATTAAAAGTCAATTCTTGAATTTTATTGCCGTCCGCATAGAGCCTACTAATGTTTGCGTAGCCATATGTGGATATATTCTTCAGAGATTCGATTGCATTATTTGATACATTTACAGTTATATTACCATTGAAGGGTATAAACATGTCGGGAAATTCGCGCAAATTATGAGTTTGACACTCGATCACAAATCTTTTTTCATATTGATCAAAGAAACAAGAACACAGCGGCGAACAAGTTTTTCCATTTATATCTTGCTTCGCACTGCATCTCCGCCTAGCTTCGCAGGTTGTAACTGCCAAATTATGAAGTCCTACGATTTTCACATTTTTTGTATCCAAGTCTCTGAAATTTGTTTGATTGAAATGAGACAGGTTAAGCGTTGCGTTGTGGTATGAATATAATTTAAGTACTTCCAAACTTTTAAGAGGTGAGAGTACGCTGCAATAGAAAATGCTGCGGTTAAATGTTTTTCTTAAGATTTGTATTTCAAGTCTCATCACACTTACTTGCCTATGAACAGGAATTTGTTGAAAGACAGACCCAACCGCTTGAGATTAGTTGCTCCAACGAAAAAATGTTCGGGCAAAGTTACCAACTGATTAAAACTCAAATCCAAGTTAATCAAATTTGCGTTGTTCAACAGTAAATCTTCATCAAGTGAACTCAGATTATTGCTTTGCAAATTTAAACTTTCCAATTTCACTTGAGAATTCAGCAGTTGAGCAGGTATTTTGATATTTTGATTGTTTCTAATGTCGAGTGCGACTATATTTATTAAGCCTTTCAATAACATCGGTGGAAGCTTGCCAATACACTTTTCAAAGAAAATGTTCGTCAATTGCTTTAAGTTGGCAAATGATGTGTTATGCAACTCCAAAGCGGTTGCGCTTTTTTCGATTCTTAATTCTTTGAGTTGTGTTAGCGAATCAATGCCATATTTGTCCAAATCAATAGTCCTTTTACTTTCCGATGTAAAAACGAGTTTGTTAAGTCTTGTTAAACGTTTGAATATATTTCCGGTAAAGGTGCTCTCTAGGCCAAAATTAATATGTGTGGAAGTATAATTTTCATACGGTACAAATACGTCACTATTAATTATGGTTGAGTGTATGTGTAACGAGAACCTGTTCGGTTGAAGCACCGGGAATTCACCAATTGTAAAATTATTATTCGCTACAGTAAATATGTAGTCGTCCACAGTGCTGAATCCAAGGGATTTTACCACATCAACACCGGATAAAGTCAAGGGGCAATTTATTATTTGAATTGTTTTTAATTTGGCAACCGCCGCATACTGTTGCCAATCATACAAATTTGGAGATAACGCACCGCCATTGTGGCATTTCACTGCTAGTGTATCACTAGTATCCAGTATCACAATTTTGAATTGATAAAATGGTGAAATTTCATCGTAGAAGAATATGTCTATCAAATCTTCTGTTGCACATTTAAGTGCACCGCTAATCCGGTTGCAGTAATGTGCTGGAAATTCTTTAAAATAAACATCGCCTTCCTGACCACATATTATCTGAATTGTGGTGCATATAATTAAATAAAAATGCAAATTCTTCATTTCAAAGAAATTCTTTCGTATTACCGACGCGTTTGCAGGTCGCGAAGTGACTGTTTTTCTTTATCTAGTTTTAATAAAAATTTATATAGTCTCTATATATGTAGAATAAGAGTTCCATATCAGAAAGAATACGTTGCACTGGGTCCATTTATTCCAATAATCGTAGTACGGTATTTAAGACTTAAGCCTACTAAATTAAAACTAAAAAACGTAGTCGCCATCATCGCCGTTGCCCATAATCATGGTAAAATATTTATGTATTAAAAATCTCGACTTTATTTATAGAATTCATTTACTAATTTATCGCACTGCGGTACTACAGAGCTAAATGTTTTCTCGAATTGTTTTATCGTTAATAAATTTTATTTTTTTTTGTATTTCTTTTTACATCAAATTTTTTTTATTATAAACAAGAATGAATGCCTCGAGTCGACTTAGAGATACTCTGTTCCTAATGATTTGTCTGTGGGCTACGTCTTTTAGCGGTTCGATCTTTGCCTATATGAAATATTTTCTTAGCAATCATTCGAGATTTTGTTAGGAATCATTCGACGTTTCTAGTTAAATAAACAATATTATTAAAAAGTTTTTCATACAAAAATTAAAAAAAAATTTGGATAGATTTGTACGAGGACTACTCTTTCTAGTGTTTTAATCTTGGCCTATTTTCTTAAGAATCATGGAAGATACACACAATATGGCGTTTCTAAATAAAAAAAAAAAAAAAAATGTTTTTCTTTCAAAAACTCAGAAAAGTTGGATAGATTTTTGTGGGAGCTATTCCTTTTAGTGCACTAATAAGGTTTAACGTGGGGCATTCTTAACTCTGAGAATAAGGAATAGGTTTGCAAGGTAAGTGTCAATTCCCGTTAGATAGGTAAAGTAAAGAACTAAATCGTTCTTAGATATATTTGAATAAATTAAATAATTTTTAATCATATGTATTGGTATTTAAAATACAGTTTTTTATTACAAAATTACTTTATAACAAGTCAAATTAGTATTAGATTCTTGAGAATCTGTTCTAAAATATATAATTCAACTCAATTTCATCATTGGCGCGATCCGCGCTGGCACCTTTCAAGGCCCTGCCTTTGTGAGGCATTGCATAGATTAGTTTTCGCCAAAAGTTCGGATCGTTCCATTTTATGTAGGTATTCAGCTGCAAGTACGCACCCAATTCGTGATCGATTAACTCGGAGTTATCAACTTCCTCATAAATAACAATGATTAATTTACGTCTGCGCTCTTCCATCGCAGATTGATATGCCATACGAAACTCCATGCGACCCCAAACGGAATCCAAGAAGTTTTGCGAGAATATTATAATAACACGACGTGATAAATCCACCGTTTTGGCTATATTTTCAGGTATGCAACCACCTGCTAACCAATTGCGATCATGCAGACAGAGCTTAAAACCATAAGGTCCCTGCTCCAGATGCTTAACAAATGCGGGTATAATGTCCTCATCCTTGCTGGAATACGAAATAAACGCATCGTAGGTCTTATCATGATCCAGATCATCCTCAGTTACGCAGCAAAGGCAGTGCTCATGTTCGTAAAGCCATGTCTTAAGCCAATGTCGGAAGCTAAAGCCAACCAGTATTGTGGCAATAGTAATCAGACTTGCTATAAGAATGTATAACCATATTTGAGTAGGTTCTGGTTCCTTACAAAAATCTGTTTCTTCAATTTCAATCAATGGCTTCGTATATATTGGCACGGCACAATAAATGTTTTTAACGTCTTCGATTATTGTTGAATAGTTTTTTAGAAATCTGCGGAACTCCTTTATTTGGCAGTTGCAGTTCCAGGGATTGTACGACAATCTTAATTTAAGCGTGGCATTTCTCTTCATTAATTCAACGAGCACATCGGCGGACAGATGCGTTAGACTGTTGTTACTCAAATCCATGTATTCGATATTTGGCGGAATTTGATTTAATTTTAATTCTTGAATTTTATTAACAGGCGCATATAGTTCGCTGATGTTTGCGTAGCCATATGTGGTTATATTTTTTAAGGATTCAATCGAGTTGTTTCTTAATTTTACAATGACTTTGCCTTCGATTGGAATTAGTAGTTCGGGCATTGCACGTCGTTTAAGGTTTTGACATTCTAGGCGAAAATTCCAAGAAATTTTTTCAAAAACACAAAGACAATCTGTAGGGCATTGCCTTTTGTTTATATCCTGCTTGAAATCGCAAGTCAACCAATGACTGCGACATATAATTACTGCCAAATTACGTAGTCCCTTGATAATTAAATTTCTGCCCTCAATAAATTTCATTTTATTTTGCGTAACATTAAAAAGTTCCAGAATTACGCTGTTCTCCGTTTCCATTATAAGCTTCTTCAAATGTATGAGTGGTGTGAGCACGCTGCAAGAATTTTTAATTTAGCATCGATTAAAGACTTCAACGCGTGTATCCGACTTACCTGCCAATTTTCAGAAATTTGTTATTTGATAGATTTAGTTCTTCGATTTTATTTGTATTATTGAAAATATTATTGGGTAACCAGTTTAATTGATTGAAACTCAGATCTAATTTTCTTAAGTTTGTATTGGTAATAAATAAATGTTCATGCAATGTCTTCAAACTATTTTTGTTTAAGCACAGCGTTTGTAGTTGCGTTTGATCATAGAAAAGGACAGCGGGTATTGCTTCCAGTCTTTCATTGTTTTCGATACTAACATACCATAGTTCCAAGAGTCCTTTGAAAAGTTGGCGTCGGCAGTTCGCGCACACATTTAGTCAAAACAAATTTCTCTAATTTTTTCAAATGCGCTAACGACGAATTACTGAATACAATTTCTGCAATTTCACTGCTTTTAATTAAATTTTGATTCAAATGAATCCAGATTATTTCGAGCTTAGTTAGATGTTGGAATATAGTTCCAGTAGCTGTGATATTGGAAACAACTTGCAATTCTAATGCTGTGTAGTTTTCGTAAGCCTTCAAAGCATCAGTATTCATTAGTTTTTTACGTATGGATAAATTGAAATATTCTGGATGAATTGTCATTGATTCAGTTATTGAAAAATTTTCATCTGGTTCTATATAAATGAACTCATCGGCTGCACTGATTCCAAGCGATTTTAGCAGCTCAATGCCGGACATTTTCAGTGCACAATCGAATATCACAATTTGTTTGATCTTTCCAACGGCGGAATACTGCGTCCAATTATATAAATTTGGTATAACACTACCAGCAGCATCGCATTGAACGTCCAATCTGTTTTTATATTCGATAATCTTAAATTCGAAACTTCTCGAAGGATTTTAAGTTTTTAGTAAAATAAGTTTCTATGACTGTTGAAACCACTTGTTTACAATCAAAATCGCCGATCATCCGGTGGCAATAATCGATTGGCAGTTTTTCAATGTATTCATCTTCTTCTTTGCTGAATTTTAGGCCAATGGCAGCGAGTAAAACGAAATAGAAATATTTGTACTTCATTTGGCATAAATTTTCTTCACATAAGCGTTGCGTACGAATAACTTCCGATGACTGATTCACATTATTTATTATGCATTTTATTTATTAAAATTTTTATTTATATACAAGCAGAAAATCATAAGTTTTATAATGTTGATAAGAGTTTGTTTGAAAAAACCTCTTGAGGAAAAAAAAAAAAACACAAGTAATAAAAGCCGGTATACAAGTCTTAAGAACTTACATCATTTCTGTGACCTAAGATTTGTGTTTATTTATTTTATTTTTAACAAAAAAGAACAGAGCAGTTAAGTGTGCTTGAGTTCGTGATAGCAGAGGGCAGGGAGTATATGAATTGTTGATCTACATCAAAAGTCCAATCTTTCTGTCTATTATTATTATTATTATTAGTGGGTAGTACGCACTGCGACCTTTACAGGTCTATTGTGCCCTAACAGTTGTTGACTTACAGCAACTCATCCAGCCCTACTACCCTGAAAAAGGCCAATAGGTTTTTAGGATTGAGTGAATGCAACGCCCCTCCGGTCACTTGGTAATTGCCAAGATACATGTGTCTGGTTTGGGTCAGAGCTGGACAGTCTCCCAAAATATGTTCCGGAGTTTCGTCGTCCTCCAGACAGAATCTACAAGTGCTGTCACTTTCGACTCCGATTTTGCATAGGTGTCTCCTAAGTTTACAGTGTCCAGTCAGGAAGCCTGAAACCATTCTTAAGTCATTTCTTTTAAGACCGTTGCAAATTTCCGATCTTCTGTTGTTGTAAGGTCCTAACAGGTTTTTGCTCTGTTTTAATCCTTCACACTTATCCCAGAAAAAGTCTCTTGCTTTCTTTTCTTCCTCTTTTGCCAGGATCCTCATTGTTCCTGGTCCGAGCCCGCAGAAGGGTTCTGGGCCTATGAAGGGGGACGCTGCCCCTCTTCTAGCCAAGTCATCTGCTTGCTCGTTTCCTGGTATGCCCGCATGTCCGGGTACCCAGTATAGAGTGATCTTGTTGAATCTTCCCAGGTTGTTTAATTTACCTACACATTCCAAGACCAGTTTGGATTTAATCACAGGCGAACTTACTGCTTTAATAGCCGCCTGGCTATCCGAAAAGATAGCGATGTTTTGGTTTTTGTACCTTCTGTTCAAATTAAATTGAGCGCATCTTTCAATTGCATATATTTCTGCCTGAAAGATGCTAGTGAACTTCCCTAGTGATTCGAAGTATTTAGTGCGAGGTCCAAAGACTCCTACGCCACTTCCTTCGTCTGTTAGGGAACCATCTGTATACCAGCTAATTGCTCCTGGTTTGATTCTGTAGTTCAGCGTTATATTTCCCCATTCTTCTTTATTGCTGAGTCCTACTTTAAATCTCCTTGTGAAGTTGTTCATTGTGCCTAGGCTGTCGCTAGGGTATTGCAGGAATGGGGGGGCGTCTTCCATATTAACACTAGTTTGATTCCCCCAGTACAGGTGTTTCTTCTAGTGTTTGTTCTTCCTACCCTGGTAATGGCTCTATTAGCCTGTTGTTGGATATGAAGATGCAGCGGCATCAGACCTAAAATTACGTCTAGTGCCGCACTAGGACAGGTTCTCATTGCTCCTGTTATGGATATGCAAGCTAACCTCTGAACTTTGTTCAGTTGATTCCTAGCTGTTGCTAATTTGGTTCTGTTCGCCCAGACAATGGCACCACATGTTATTATGGGTCTAACCATTGTGAGATACATCCATTTCAATATTTTGGGGGTACACCCCCAGTTCCTACCAGCAATGACTCTGCAGGTCATCATTGCCATTGTAGCTTTCCTCACTGCATGTTCTAAGTGAGTCTTCCATGTGGTACGCTTGTCAAATATTACCCCCAGGTATTTCACCTCCTTGGAGAATTCTATCAGCGTGCCATTTACCCTTATTGGCTTGAGTAGCTTCATCTTATACTTCCTAGAGAAAGGAACGATCGTAGTTTTAGATGGATTGATACTCAGTCCTACCTTAGAGCACCAAGGATCTTGTGATGTTGATGCCCATCTTAATTTGATCACATAGTGTGTCTTCATGCTTTCCTGTACAGATAATAACTATGTCGTCTGCATAGCCCTGGCATATGATACCATTATCTGTGAGAAGTTTTAATAGTTCATCTACCATGAGGCACCACAGGAGAGGTGATAGGACGCCCCCCTGTGGACATCCTTTCGTGGTCTTTACTATAATATTTTTGTCAGATAGGCTAGCCTCGACTGTTCTTGAGTTCAGTAGCTGTACTAACCATCTGATAAGTTGAGGATCTATACTCCTTTTGTTTAGTACCTTTGCAACTTCCGTATGTGATGTGTTGTCAAAGGCACCTTCGATGTCTGTTCCTTTGTTCTTTATGGCATTACTAATTAATGTGTCTAGTTGGTATAGGGCAGTTTCAGTAGATCTGCCAGACCTGTATGCATGTTGATTCTTATGGAGTGGTTCTTTAATCAGGTATGTGGTCCTGACGTGGTTATCCACTAGTTTTTCTAAGGTCTTCAGCATAAATGAGGTGAGACTTATTGGTCTGAAAGACTTAGGTGAGAAGGGGTCTTTCTTGCCCGCCTTGGGGATGAAAACTACCTTTGCTTTCCTCCAACACATAGGTATGTACCCGAGTGCCAGGCTACTTCTGAACATTTTCAGCATTGGCCCAATTAGGAGGTCTAGTCCCCTCTGTAGCAATGCTGGGAATATTCCATCTTTCTGTCTATCTGTACGAAAATTAAGATCTTGAAGGTTATAAGAGATGAAGCCTTCAAATTTGCATATTTAGGTTACTTGTATACAATAAACTTTCTAACCCTCGCTTAAAACTTAATTTAAAAATTGTCTTCATAGTAAATATTTATAAGTGCATTTTGCGTTTCGCCTATTTAAATGTAGTGATAACTTTAGTGGTTCCATTATTTATTATCGCTGAAATAAGTCGAGATGAGAGGATTTAAGAGTGAATAGATTAGTATTCACCCATTTTCGCGCTTTTGCCAATTTAAGTTGCGTAGCTGTCTCAAACTGTCTTCCGTTCTTGAAAACTTTAGAAAATTGTCACCAAACTCTTTAACTCACTGTCCCGAAGGTCAACATTCATTCTGGTTGAGATGAAGCATATATGACTCCACCTCCAAAACCTTGCTTGAAACAGTATTGCCGATCCAGGCACATATATCTCCAATATTTTCTGAAAATTCTTCATCTCTCTTCGTCCCAAAAACGATATTTGTTTGCAAATTCCATGCGAGTCTTCATGTGCCATTGTAAAGTTTTGGTTTCGGTTGCCTAAGGAACTGGTTTTTATACAAAATTTGGACTTTTCGAGTTCTTGTTATTTGCAGCCTCTCTCTCTACTCATCGAATCAACCATAACAAGACATTGTATTGCACCAAATATCGATGTTGGTTTTCCGACCGCTGCGTGGAGCTGTACCGTATTTACTTGGATTTTTTTTGTGTTTGCAATCTCTGTATTTTTCGAACCGCTTTCATGCAATCGTTTTATGTGATTCCTTGTTCATGATCAGACAAACTAGTTCCAAGAGTCATTTAAGCTCACAAATTATAAACTATTCGGCGTCTTTTCTGATTGCAGCTTACTGAAGTCTAGCTTTCGTAGCTTGTTGGGACACGCTCGATGTGTGTCTTCCGTCAATCAGAACATGTTCAATTTAGTTGCGTGTAATTTGATCTGGACTCAGCCATGTAGCCTTGTAGATGTTGAGGTGTTGAAATCTGGTGCCATGTTCTGAAAAAATCGATTAGCCTCTCTCCATTGTTGCAGGAAGTGTCGTGAAGGCTTAAATATCCGAAGGTTGGGCCAAAGATTCCTTTCTTCCCAATTTTCGTTTGTGGAGCTCGTCATCACCCGGAGTTAAAGTTTTATTTTTTACGGTGGCGGGTCCCAAGCCTAGCGCACCAACCCCTAATCAAAGGGGGTGATGCTCGCCTTCTCACAGTAAACGTCTGTTGAGAGGCTATCCATGTCGTAGCGGACATTTTATGACCATTCCCAAGTGAAGAGCAGTCAAAAACTTTTCACACAATGTGAACTTCTGCAAACGAACCCATCTCCCAAAGTCCAGTACACTCGTTTAAATATGGCAAGCAACGTGACGTTAAAAATAAAGTTGCATACTTCTTGGCATACCCTTTTAATCTTTCAACAAGCTATCACTGAGGACGGTAGTCCGCGCAAGTGACGAAAGCCCATCACAGTGGGCTAATGTTTAAGAACTACACATTTTACGCAAGTTCGATCGAGATTTATTAACATGATGTTGAAACGTATATAAAGATGAAATTATAAATTATATAAAATCGAACTATAGTCCCAAATTATACAAGTTGTCCCAATTTTTATATGCTCAACAAACTCAAAATGTTATAGTTTAGTTAACATATTTTCGTATAGCGAATGTGTTTACTATGCTGATTCGTATGTGTTTCAAGATTTCAAAACTAAAGAAACTGCTGATTATTTTCGCAAGATAATCGAAAATTTTATGGTTCATAACCATCCATATAGGTGTCCATCCCATCGGTACTATTAGACTTATTTCTATGAACATTTTCTTCATTAATTTTTGAACATTTTGAGGGATCTTAGACCTTTTTTAAGATGAAAAAGTCGCCATGTTGCAAGAATTCACGTTAGAAGTGTCAACAAACATAATATAACTCTTAGCTCTTAGCTTGTACCAGAAACAACGACGTGATGATATGATGGTCCTAGTTTAAAAAACATTATATCGTCATGAGTTCGTTATCTACTCAACTTAAATGTATCGTAAGGAAAACTAAACAATTGCCTTGTTCATTCTTATCGGATGGAATCATCAATCATATTGATTTCATATCGTCCCCAGAATTTAAGAAATTCTCTATGAATTGTCTCTCTAGCTTGCTCTGACCATGAACCCAAGCCTTGCTTCTCTAAGAAGTAGAGACAATGTTTCATGTGTTTCAGTAACTTCAATACCTCTAAAAGCTTTATCCAGTTCATGATTAAGTTTTTCTAAGAAATTAACAGCAAAAATTTTTCAAGAATTTGCGATAAGCGTTGCCTTCAAAAATTGCTCCTTGGTAACCAGAGGGACTTAAGTCTTTCCAAAATAAATGAAATCGACGTTTGTTTTCAATTTTAAACATCGTCATTTTGTATGCCAAGTACGGAGAGATCTATCCATACTTGGTCATTCCAACGCGTGACCTTTCGTTCTCTATTTCGACGTCCTCTAATCATGTAAACCATGCGTGCTGAAGCTCTTTCATCTATTCGAATGAGGTGCCCAGCCCAGTGCATTCGCTGGAATTTTATGCGCTGGACTATGTCAACCTCATCGAATAGCTCGTACAGCTCGCAGTTCATACGGGACCTACACTAGTCACCGATTTTAATAGGACCAGAAATCCTGCGGAGAATCTTCCTCTCAAAGACTTTCAACGCTGCTTCATCCGATTCAATTACATACATACCTCTGCGCATTACAGTAGGACCGGGAGTATTAGCGTCTATAGATCTTGATTTTGGTCTTTACTTCTCATTGGCTTGTTCAGCCCAAAAAAGCATTTGTTTGCAAACGTGATTCTTCGCCATTTCGTAATTTCGGATCTAAGATAGACGAAGTTTTCTACAACACTGAAGTTGAAATTCTCCATCATCACTGACTGTCCAAGATGCGATGTTGGAGTGCGTGAAGACACCAAGTACTTCTTCTTGTCCTCATTCACCCATGCTGTGACTGAATTTCACCTACGCAAACATATTTGGAACAGACTCTTTGTACTTGAAACTACATACATAAAAATGGACGTTTATAACATGAATTAAATGAACAACCGTTAATCATATGATGGTGTGTCCATATATATATATTCGTAAAACTTCTTTAGGGTAAAAATTTCACAAAAAAATGCGAAATGTTGTATTATATAAAAGAAGAAATTTGGTTTTTACCGGACATAAGATCCAAAAATTTATTGGACAAAAAATTTTGATTTTACTTTTTCTACCAAAAGCACCCAATTGATTTTTTAATAATAATATTTGGATTCCTTATTTCTTCACGAATTTAAAAAAAAAAAAATAATGGTGAAGACTTTTCAAATAGCCGAGATGTAAACGTTGTAATAAATTTTTCTATTCGAATGATTTGGAAGAAAATGTAATTTGAAGATATCTCAAGAAAAGAATCTGCTGGGATGTCAGTTTTGGAAGTTTGAAACACATGCAAGCCTAATTTTCATCATATTAATGACTTCTTGAAGCTCAGTGTGTATAATTAAATAAATGCATAATATTATTGAACACATCTCTGGTGACTATTTTGAAACATGTTTCCATTTTGTTCAGTCTTCTAAATTCTAATAAAATCTATTATTTTCTCATATCCCATATGGTCTAGTGGCTAGGATATCTGGCTTTCACCCAGAAGGCCCGGGTTCGATTCCCGGTATGGGAAGATTTTTTTTATTTACGTATTTAAATTTTTTTCTTACAAAATTTTTTACACTTCGATTATAGCTAATATTCATGCAAACCAGGGGTGCGGTTTGGCACTATGTCTATGTGCCACAAAGGGTTGCTTACTTATAGACTGTTAAGGGGCTGATAGCAAGCAAAACAAAAAGCACTTAGCACCGCGTAAAAAAAAATGTTGATTTCTGCGACTGTAAGATACCCTACAACATGTTTATTTGGAATAGAAAAATTTGATAATTCTTTAATTAACAATGAACTTATGGAACTTTCACTACCTATAAGCAATATCTAAAAGCAAAAAGCAATACCCGCAAAAAAGCACGTAAAAAAAGAGTGTTGTCATATCTGAAATGTCAGTTTAACGCTAATTTATGCCATTTGTCGCAACTAAACTATAAACCGAAACACCCCCACCAAAGTAGACGCGTTTGTTGAACTTTTTTCCTTTTGGTTTGGTTTGTTTATTTATTTATTTGTTTGTTGTAAACGTCTGTGACTTAGTTAAAATTTATGTGTCTCGCATTGCAAACACGCAGCAATCTAGGCAGACGGCCAAACCGCCCGACCGACCAACAATGCAACCGACATCATCATCCCCCTGGGTGTATTTTTTTAATAATACTAAAAGAAATGTCGCGCACAATGGGTTGTCTACATCTAAAAAAAAAAATAAATAAAAAAAGCGCAACACTTTCAGTGTCAGGGAAAGTAGCTAACAACAAAAAAAAAAAAAAAGGAAAAAAATGAACTAATGAGTATAAATGTCGTTTATTAGACTCCTAATTGGTGACTTTCGGAAAACAAAAAGGGTTAAGTGTGAAGTCTGTTGTAAGATCAGTTTATAACATTTTTGATAAGATGCCCAAATAGATATGTAAATGCAAGACAGAAATGTTCAGATGATATTCGACTATGTTATACAAAATATTCCATGACATATTCGGCTGCACATCAATTATAAAGTTCCATTAGGCTTCATTAGCTGTGCAAATTTGTTACGCCACTTTGAAGAAGAAAAATTACTGAAGCACCCAACTAACCTGTCAAAGATTTATGACTATTGCACATTATGGACATCTGTTGCGGTTTGTGTTGTGCCAATTTATTTTTTTCTTCTTCTGCTGGTACTCGTACTATTATATTTGCAAAATTTTATTGATTTGCTTGTGAACCACCCTTGAGAACTACCCCAACAGCATTTGCACAAGAGACATAATTTAATAAGTGCATTTTGTGAATTTTATAAAATATTTATTACATGTACCATGTCAAATTTACTTATGGCTCATTGAATTAGCTGTTTACATCTGTGATCATGGGTTTAATATTTGCTGAACGGGTACCATGCAGGGTACACCATAGAAAGATATCGAATTGGCGCATTACACAAATTGTTGTGTTAAAAAAAATGTTCCATTGATTCGCCTGTTTTTAATTTAACGGAGTTTTTTTTCCTAAATTTTCCTCTAAAGCACAATGATAAATGGTCTATAACTGCCAACATTTGGAAGACATATAATTCAAATTTTATTTTAAAGAATTAAAACAAAAATTGAAAGTACTAATGATTAATACAAAAGGAGAGGGATCCTTTGAGCTGTTCACTTTTATTTTATATACCTCATATATATATATATATATATATATATATATATATATATATATATGTATATATACTGAATGCTGTTGATGTGCTGCAGATTGGTTTTGTATTGCCTATTTTGGGCATTTTCTTCAAACAAACTATATGTACAAACTATATAGACAACACTTTATGAAGAAGTCCTCTTATAACCTATATCCATAAAAAGGATATAATAAGTCACTGCAAGTCTGTGTATAACAGAAGAAGATGGAGGTGAGCCAGAGTTGAAAAAGTTGCATCGATATAAACATATCCGTCTGTCTAGCTTTTGGTATGAACAATAAGAACTTGGAGATTGTAAAAAATATAGACTTCACGTTTGAACATTTCAAAACTTCTACACTTTCTTAAGATAACTTGTATTCCTTCTTAAGGGGTAAAATTCATACAAACCTCCATACAAATCCTTCTTTAGTTTTATTCGCTTAAAGTTTCATTGTTGTGTTTCTTTTAGCTAGAAAAAACTAATTGGTTTTATCCTACTAATATTATAAATGCGAGAGTTTGTATGTATGGATGTATGTTCTTCCTTTACGGCTAAACCGCTGAACCAATTGGTATGAATTTTGGTATAGAGATAGTTGGGGAAAATGGAAAAGAATATAGGCTACGTTTTGACAAAATTGGAGGGGGCGTTGCCCCACCCCACATATAAGTAATAAACAAAATTTTTCATATCTTTGCATCTATTTAAGGTACAGAGATGAAATTTGGTACACATGTTAAGAGGATTAGGAGAGGTAAACCTATTAAGATTGGTCAAAATCGGAGGAGGCGATAATCCCTCCATATAGTTTCAGAACTAAGGCAAAATTAAAAAAAGTTGTTAGTTATTTTTTATCGAAAGATATGCGGACGAATTAGCTATATCTCGTTAAATATTTGTCGAATGGGGTAACTTTACTTCGTTTGAAAGGTGTGAGTGTCTAGTACTAGTTTGAGCCTCTTCTCGTTCCAGTTCGGGGGCTAGCAGCTCTTAGTGCTGCAATACCCAGTCGCCTAGCTAGGCTGTTTGGATGAGATTCTAGCATCTCATTGTATTTTTTAGCAACCTCCTGGATTCTATCTACAATTTTAGGCACCTTGAGATCGCGTTCTGTACCTTTGAAACGGCGTTTCAAGTGACTCCGTAACCAGGCGGTATTGACTCTCATGCGCAAAAGCGTGTGGTCTGAAGCATTGCTCCAAGTTGCTTGCAAACACTTCTGTTTTGACCAGCCTCCTGACGGGTCTCTTATAACCGATTTAGGTGAGGCCTGAGCCTTGTACCGTTTAGTAATACGCCACAGAGAGTAATTTGTGGAGGCATCGGTGCCCAAGTTCTCTAACAATTCGTCAATTAGATGCTGTTTTCTGCAAGCCAGCACCTTATGAAGGTGATTTGCCTAATGTAAATCTGCTGGACTCGGGCATCTCCTGTTCTCGCCTATTCTTTCCTGACCTTACGTTTAAGGCGAAGGAGATCAGCTATTATAGGAGGTAGCTGAAGAGAAACTTGCGTACTTTGTTGATTTCTCGTTGCTGCTCGCTGCTGCTTGTTTCCACTTTTTCATAAAAAAGTTGATGGCGTTGTCGATATCTTCTGCTCCTTTGATTTTCATGCTTAGGTCGATCAGTTGCGCCAGGTTAGCCTTGAAAACCTTTACATCAGCACCACGAGCGAGTAAACGAGACCGTTGTGGATTGATCAGCGTGCAAGTCAGCCAGAAGAGGATTTTAAATTTTTACTACCTGAAGAATTTGTGATGTTTACGGGGCTGATACTTGTTCAATTTGCGTAGCACAAGAGTGGTTCACTCGATTCCGTTCTGGTGTGAAGGAAGTTGAAGATACACCACGCTACGGAAGATCTGTCATCAAAAAAGTCAATAAAATCAAGGAAGTGATCGAGATAGACCGCCATAGTAGCAGCCGTACCATCGCCCGAGAGCTGAATATCAGTCATATGACCGTTCATATGACCGAATTAACACCAAAAAAGTTCATGAACCGAATTTCCATATGCGAATCGCTGCTGAATCGCAACAAAGTCGACCAGTTTCTGAAGCGAATGGTGACTGGCGATGAAAAGTGGGTCACTTACGACAACGTGAAATGCAAACGGTCGTGGGTGAAGGTTGGCGAAGCAGTTTAAATGGTTGCCAAGCCCGGATTTACGGTCAGTGTGTTTAGTGGGATTGGCAGGGAATCATCTACTATGAACTGCTCCCCATGAGCCAAACGCTCAATTCGGTCCTCTATTGTAAACAAATGGACCACTTGAAGGCAGCAATCGTCCAGAAGCGTCCATCTTTGGCCAATAGGAGAGGAATTGTGTTCCATTAGGACAACGCCAGACCGCATACTTAGATTGTGACACGCCAGAAGCTAAAGGCGTTGGGATGGGAGTTCATTTTGCAACCACCTTATAGTCCGGAATTGGCATCATCGGATAACCATCTCCTCCTCTCAATGTCGAACGATTTAGCTCGACTGTGCCACTTTTTTCCCAATAGGGAAGCAAGCTTCTCTGAGCGGAGCATAATGAAGTTGGAATCTCGTTGACAACAAGTTATTGATCAAAACGGCGCTTATTTGAACTTAATCCGATGATTTTATAAGGATTTGAAATAAAGGAGAAAATACGAACGACTTTTTGTTCCAACCCTGTTTACAGTTCTAAT
Source organism: Leucophenga maculata (assembly GCA_035044805.1). Classification (NCBI taxonomy): domain Eukaryota; kingdom Metazoa; phylum Arthropoda; class Insecta; order Diptera; family Drosophilidae; genus Leucophenga; species Leucophenga maculata. Next base: position 3,760,916 of record JAWNNP010001101.1, on the reverse strand, counting down.
TTTGAACCTATCTGGCAGGTCGAGAGTATGGAATCGTATTAATCTCCTTAAGTTATCTGTGTTGTCAAATAAATCAGGTGCCAGGTGATTTTCATGATAACAAGTATGTTGTCTATTTATATACGTCACATAATTTTTTTTTAGTTTCATCATTTACAAATGGCAGGATTAGGTCAGGGATATCAAGTGGATATGTTTATTGCTCATATACCAAGAAGCACCTCCTGATTGGTCGCTTTAAGTATGTCGTTGCCTTCTAAGACTGTACTTAAAGTCACTTTTATATGGATCAAGATTCCTTAGATAGTTTGCCTTATGTTTAAGTCTTTGGCCGCTTTGTTGAATCTTTTCTGTCAAATGATGTATGCCATATTTTTCGCAGTTTTCTTTTTTCAGCGATCTGTATTCTCAGTTCTTTGGAAAATAAAGATTGTCTGTTGATAACTGTTTAAGGTTTCTCCTTGATTCGAACTGTTGATCCATAGTTCACAATACTTGGTGAGTGATCAGAATTCAGATCAAAATTCTACTCTATTTTGAAATTGTGTCGCGGTAGACAATAAAATACAGCAAATCTGGGATTTTCATAGCCAATGCGTAGGCGTATCGTGAACCGATTGAGCTGAAATTCACAGACACGAAAGTAAGCCGGATAGGTTAGTCTAAATCCCCCATAAAAGAGCTACAAGAAATTCTACATATCTTTGCATCCATTTGAGATACAGGGAAGAAATGTGGTATACATGTTAATGGGATCGGATTAAGCACCATTCATAGAGGCGATAAACAAAATTCATCATATCTTTCCATCCATTTGAGGTAGATGGATGAATTTTGATATATTTGTTATTTAGACCGAGATGTGTGAGATCAATTGAAAAAGTGGAGAGGGCTTAGGTGTCCATGAAGAACCTACATACATATATATATATAGACAATATGTAAATAAATTTTTTTTAGCTGAAGGCCTCAGTAGCCAATGATATTTCTTTAAGCTAGATTTCTAGATTAATCTAAGATCTCGGTGTATATAATAATAAATTGTTACTGGACACAGCAAAGCGTGCCGGGTACCACAAGTTTTTCATAAAAAAGATTGTAAAAATATATTTAACTGACCGAAATATGCAAGGTGTACCGCAGAAGTGTACACAATTTCGACCAGCAGCAAATGTCAAACTAGCTTAGCTATATCCGGCTGTAATTCTGCCCACAAAACTTGGAATTGTAGGCTTGTTTGATTTACTACCCAAAGTAATTAAAAATAATTATTTTATTAAAATTTTTTTTTTTTACTTTTTTAACAAAATATTTTTCAAGAGATGTAAAAAAATTAGCAGTAACAGCAAGAATATCTCTCAATTTCATTTCTATGGAATTGTAGAGAATTGGCATGTGCACATTCTATAGCGTGAAACAAGATGGTAGTCCATAACGCTGATCAAGTTCTTTCACAAAGTTACGAAAACCTTTGTCCTCGATGTCCTCGGCCGGAATGACCTTTACGACGTCAGTGCACGCCTTTTGAATGGCAACCATATCAGCATAGCGCCATCCTTTCATGGATAATTTTAGATTGCCGAACAGAAAAAAATCATATGGTGCCAAATCAGGCGAATACGGCAATTGGTTGAGGGTCAAAATGCGATTTTGGTCAAAAAATTGGTCACATGTGGCGATCGATGAGATGGTGCATTATCTCGACCTGGGCGAATACGACGAACCAAACGCTTCATAACACCAAGATAAAATGGCCAATAAATTGTTTGTCCCGGTGAAATGAACTCTTGGTAAATAATGCCGAATTCGAACCGTAGAAACAAATAAACATTGGCTTCACTTTTGACTTTTCCAAATGCGATTTTTTGTGCCTTGGCTTTCCGGGCGGCTTCCATTCGGCACTTTGACGCTTGATTTGAGGTTTGGTATTCAAAACACCATGTCTCGTCACCAGAAACAATGTTAAAGAGGAAGTTTTCATCCTTTTTGGCATCTTTAATGATGTCTTTCGTGTATTGAATCCAAAGCGCCTTTTTCATGTCTTTCAATTGATGCGGCATCAATCTTGCACACACTTTCCGATGGATTGGATCTTTGGACAATCCCAATTCCAATTCCATGAACCGCAATGACGATTTCGGCTCATTTTTAATGAATTCACGGACGATTTTGATGTTCTGTTCGTTCACTGAAGATTTTGACCGGCCCGAACGTTCGTCGTCAATCAAGTCTTCCCGACCGCCTTCGTTTTAAAGTGTTTTAAAGACAAATTGTTGTATTGGAACTTGCTGCTTACGAAGTCACGGAACTTCGCTAAATATTAGCCAAAGTAGTAACAAACAATTAAAACATTAGCACTTGCCTAAATTCAACTTGAAATTAAATTGCCGCATTAAGTGAATTATTTTACAACTAACTTTAGTGCATATAAAACTTTTACTGGCAGCGCTTTATGGCGTTGAAGAACAAAATCTGAAACATAATTTTAATACAAAGTATTCATTAAACGATGCGAAATGTTTGTCATAAAAGTTAATTTCTGCCATTAAAGTAAATATTTCGGCGACTGAGTGTTAGATATCATGAAACAATGAAACAGAAAAGAACCGAACATATTCTTTAGTTATTTTAGTGGTTAGAACATACTGATTCAGCATTTGATATGTGAATGTAATGTAGTTTTTTTTTTTTGACGACAACATGTTTTCTAAATACTTATATATAGCGTGACAAAATGAATTTAATAGTACTCGCCTAAAAACCAACAAAAAAAAAAAAAAAAACAGTGGAGAAATTCCTGAAATAACTTTTTGACTACTGCGTTTCGTGTTTTCTTTTTTGTTTATTCAAGTCTGGAACTTGCAACTTCAATGCACACCCAAGTAGTTGAACACACCTTATAAATAGCATGTCGGACTTTATATCCTGCGACTCTTTTTTCTTCCTGTATGCAATTCTGACAATTGCAGTCAATGTTGTACAAACGTTCGCATGTTTTGTCACCATAGCGTTTCAATAGTATTTGTTCCTTCTATGCTTCTGGAAATTTATTGCCCTGTCAACGGCAATACACGGCAAAAGTTTCTTTGGTCTTGACAATTGTTTATTAGAATAAATTTTCGTAGGCTTGTTGTTAACAAATAACAAAAATGGTAATGAAGTTCAAAGCAAACATCTATTCGACATTTTGATAGTTTTAAGTGATTCAAATGGCATTCAACCACATAACAACCACTTAGAGTACGGACTTTGTTGATTAATTGGTTGCATTTAAATACACACATCAGGAAATGTGCAAGGGGGAAACTTAGTTTGAGCCAGGTTTTCAAATTAAAAAGACTTTTAAGTTCCTGGAGGTGTAAATATTTTTTTCTTCCAATTAATGTCTCGAAAATTTAAATAATAAGAGTTGAGGATTTGATATGTAGTTGACACTCTACTCTCAAGATTTTGCCTTGACCGGGACTCACTGATTGTGACAAGTTTTGTCGAAAATTAGCTTCATAATGTTTCTTTTTGCGAATATTGGCATAAAATGGTTCTAGAAGAAAAATATTGCCAAATAATTTTGATCCCATACATATCTATTCTTCTTTCTGTGTTTTTGTAAGAACAATATTTTCTTGTGGTTCAGTTTATCTTATTTTCTAAAAAATATTTTTCACATGGATTCAAATAACATTCTCCAAAAAATTAAGGTTCAATTGGAGTACAGGGTATCTCTATTGTCTTAATGAATGTCTTTGTATTCTTTTAGACAAGCAAACCATACCCACATTCCCAAGAATCCCATTAACATGTATACCAAATTTTATGCCTGTACCACAAATCGAGTCAACTATTTCACTACAGTATATTTCTGTACCAGTGATACATGGCACCGTAGTTCCAATCCCAACTGTAACTGCTTCAGTTCACAAAGTTCGTTAAAATAAGAAATCTCTAAGATCACATTAAAGCAAATTTCGTTTAAAGATTAAGGCCTGCACCTTCACTTGATCAAATTACCCAAAAGTTTAAGTACCTTCATCATATGAAGCGCCGTAAACGACTGTAAGAGGCCCTCTTCCAGTAGAGGTCGCCTAACAAACACATTAAATGTTTCCCGAGCTTATGACCAAGCAGTCCAAAAAAATGGGAGGAAATTAATAAGAACAAGTAAGGAAATTTCAGTTGGGCGTAACCGACTGTAAGAGGCCCTGTACCAGTTCAGGTCGCCTAACAAACACATTAAATGTTTCCCGAGCATATGACCAAACACATGACCACTTCTCACTGCGCGAATATGAATGAAAAGAAAATTCAATTGTTTATAAAATCGTCATTTATTATCCGATTTTGATGAACTTTTTTGATTTGGGCTAAGAAGGACATTAACTTTATACTGGTGTGCTCTATTTTTTTTTGTGCCGACGAAATTTTTACCCTAAGGGGTGATTTTATGGGGAAGGGGGGGGAGGGGCAAAATTTTAAAATAAACTTGTGAAATTTCGGAGCAGTCCTAGTCGAATGCAAAAAACACAAAGTCTCTATCTATTACCGTTTCCGAGATCCTTTCGTTCACACAGACGGACGGACGGACAGACGGACATGGCTATATCGACTCCTCTATCACTCCTGACCATAATGGGGGTAACTTTGGGGGGTCTCCGACAATTCGTTCTTCCTGTTACATACATTTGCACAAAACCAATAGGCTCTTGTACCTTCGGTACAGGGCCTAAAAATAGTACTGACGAAAAGTATTTTTCTCCTCCCACTTCTCACTGTACAAATAATAACATGAAAAAAAGGGAGGACGGAAGCATCATAGGTCGTTCAAATTCAATTGCTTATAAAATCGTTATTTATTATCCGACTTTGATGAACTTTTTGGATTTTGGCTTAGAGGGAGGTTATCTCTCTTAATTTTGTGCCGAAGAAATTTATAGGCTTGGGGCTGATTTTATGGGGAAGGGGGGGAGGGGCAAAATTTTAAAATAAACTTGTGAAATTCCGGAGAAGTCTTACTCGAATGCAAAAAGTCTCAATCTATTACCGTGTCCGAGATCCTTTCGTTCATACGTACAGACGGACATGTCTATATTGCCTCCCGTACCACTCCTGACCTTAAAGGGGGTAACATTGGTGGTCTCCGACCATTATTTCTATCTGTTACATACATTTGCACAAAACCAATAATTGTAGCCAGAATTTAGTATGTTCGGGGCAGCATTGTAATGACGACAGTGTGATTTATGTTTATTGTGATTGGTCTGTTACAAGTGGTTGCTGTAAATATGGCCAAGGCTCTGTCAGTTTTTGGCCACATCAAGATACAACTTGTATTAACTGCAATATTAGTTATACAAAATTACATAGGCCAAGTGAGATCGATTTTGGGAAGCATTTACCATATTTTCTTATGAAGGATCCTGAGAATTCCTACGCCAAAGCTGGACATGCTGCTTATAGTGACGCAGTCCCATACAGTACTCATAAAGCGAACATGTTTAGAGTGCAGTCAACTTATTTCATGGCTAATGTCTCAAGGTGTCTTAAATCGATTTATTTAATAGCAGTTAATTTTAAACTTAGTAATGGCAATAGACACATCCGTGGAATTTTGTTCCCATCTCATCCATAGCTTCGCTATTTCAACCGAAAGTTCGCGTTTACGTAGATCTGCCGATAGTTTAACTAAAGTGGGTAGCTCAAATTTTTCTGGAATTACTCTAACTAAAATCGCCGGAATTCTTGTCCTAGCTTTTGCAAAAACTCAAGTCTTTGAAGTCGTTTAATTTCGGATGTTTTGAGGTATAGTTCTAAATGGTGCAACACATGGTTTTATATTTTTACCAGTTCTTCTCAGTTATATAGGCGTGCCATTGAATTCTGTAAAGCTCGAAAATATTCGTCGACAAGCTGCGTGTAAAGAGCAAGATTAAAAAAAAAAAAAAAATATATATTACGATATATTTGATGTGGCCTTCAATAATATTGAAGTTTTTTGTACTTCCTCATTCTCGATGACTTTATCAAAAGCTTTTTATACCAATAAGTATCTCCTGTGCCATCGTTCAGTAAAGCTCTACAATTTTTTCTAAAAATAAAAAAAAAAAAATTTTAAAATATTCTGTCTACTGACTCTGTTGCCATCTAAATATCGCAGTTCCAAATACTGATTCAAATGAATCCGCATTTTATTTATTTTTTATTTATTTTGTTTTACAAGTCTTTTGACACTAGACACAAAGCGGCAATCTGATAATCGAATGGATAGCAACTACCATAAACATATTACCTCCATTTATTTTCAAAGAATTGTAACCATTCCTTGTGAACTTTAAAAATAAACGATTGACTTCAGCATATGGGAGAATCATTCATTGTTACACAACTCGAAATACAATCTTGTATGAATGACAATGCATGATATAAATCGCTCGTTGAAATATAATGCATTCCTTTGCTGTTTTGAGGCCACTTTTAAGTATTTTACTCGTAAATAGAAATAATACACATTTTTTTTTCCTATTTTCTCATATTTTAAATATGCAAACTACTCGTATATGCGCTCATATCGTTTGTATGTAAAAATAAAAAATCATGTATCAATGCTAACTAATTTTATATTCATGAAATCTCTACGAATGATATATGAACATACAACAATGAAAAGAAATCTTTTGCCTACATACATGCGTAACTATGGATACACTCCGAACTCTCATCCCAATGTACTTCCGGTTTTTCAAACTAAAAACTTCTAACTTTTTGCAATGCCATCTAGAATTCTTGCTTGTCTCATCGTCAAGAAAAATATGCAAACTTTTTTATTTATTCGTCCTGCACGCATCAAAGTCTTCGAGCATACTTTTTGCAGTGTCTTAACGGCAATAGGATATGCTCAGAGAAATTGTTGCTGTTGACATGTGGAAATATATGCTTGTACAATGGAAATAAAATATATTCAAGTGCGACATGTAGAGCAAATGCGAATGAAATGTAAGAAATTGCAATGATAAATGATATTTGTGCCTTTGATGCTAAAGCATCTAAGGACGGAAGGACAGAACGCGCAAGCAAATCGAGCAAGTGTGAATGCGAGCTGTATCTATAAATGTCTCGATATTCGCACATACGGGTGACTGGGACTGACTGAGACGAACTGACTGACTGAGTGGTGAGAAAGTGGCAATGTTTTGTATAATATCGGAAGATGTCTTGAGCTTTGGGTTTTTGTGTGCATTGAAAATGAATTGCGTTGCTTGTTGGCTGTCATGTTGCAAATCGAGGTGACAAGTTTATGTCTGTGCACTGAAAAAAATACGTGTATGGTTGGGAATTATAAAGTCTCAATGAAAATAATAGCAACCTGTTAAGAAAGTATCGGTACCTGCCTAACTACTCACAGTGAGATAGTAGTTAGACAGGTACCAATACTTTGTTGTAAGGTTGTATACCAACTTTTTTTAATTACATGCTGATAACTTCCAAAATTTAAAAAAAAAAAATATATATATAAATATTTAGTGAAAGGCTGTCGAGTCGTGCACATGTAGCTGCTAAAACATAGCCTGAGACTGTGCAGAAGAATCCGTTGCAATCACTTCGGCGATATGCTAAGGGACTCAGCCTTTTGTAGACATTAATTGGTAAAATTAACCATGAAGCCTAAATCCGTACAAAATTCTACTGATCCAGAAGCTGAAGCAAAATGACCATAGATAATGCCGTGTGTTCGCTGGCTGTACTTTGGATCAATTTCTGAAAAGAAATTCCATAAAGTAGGGGAAGTCTATATAGAAATGTCTTTCCGTCTGTCTGGCTGTCCGTATAAATAACAAGAACTTTGAGACTATAAGAGATAGTGCCTTCATGTTTGTATTTATAAATTATCATAGTCCTTATTGAGATAATTTGTTTTCAATGAATATGCTATCCGGCTCCCTATAAGGGGGGTTGGCGCTTAGGAAAATTATGGAAAATTGTTTATTGATGTGTTTAATTTTGCTAGAAACGCCCAATTTGATCTATCTTACGTTAATTTTTATAAAATATTCCATACTTGCTTAACCCGCGGCTTCGTCATCTGATTTTTCTTCCGTCTCACCATTCTCAAAAACGTCTTCGTCGTCTTCATCATCGTCTATGGCTTTCGGTATAATCCTTGCCCCTAGAAAGTGATCAATTTCGAAATCAGTTGCCAATATCACCTAAAATTCTTCATTAATCTCATTTTTGTCGGATGAAACTACTGGCGGATCGAAAAAGTTAAAGAATAAATCAGTTGGGACTTGCTTAACAATTGTGCGCACAATTAATTTTAGGAAGTACTACATACTCAAAAGTGTGTATGAGTGCTTTTCATCATGATCATAGATCACCCCCTTCGATTTTGACCACTCCTAACACAATTAGTTCTTCCGTTTTCATTAGCATGTGTATCTTAATTGGAGCAATGATATGACAAAATTTGTTTATCGCTTATATGGAGGGTCAAGGAATTATTATTATTATTATTAGGTAGCAGGCACTGTGACCCTGATAGGTCTATTGTGCCCTAACAGTAGTTGACCTACAACAACTCATCCAGCCCTGCTGCCCTAAAAAAGCCCATTATGTTTGCACCGCCCTTCCTGTCACTTGGTAATTGCCAAGATATATGTGCCTGGTTTGGGTCAGAGCTGGGCAGTCTCCCAAGATATGCTCCGGAGTTTCGTCATCCTCCAGACAGAATATACAGCTGATATCACTCTCGATTCCAATTTTACATGAGAGTCTTCTAAGTCTACAGTGTCCAGTCAGGTAGCCTGAAATCATTCTTAGATCGTTACTTTTAAGACCGTTGCAAATTACCAATCTCTTCTTGTTGTAAGGGCCCTACAGCTTTTTGCTCTGTTTTAATCCTTCACACTATTCCCAGAAAGACTCTCTTGCTTTCTTTTCTTCCTCTTTTACCAGGATTCTCATTGTTCCTGGTCCGAACCCGCATGGCTCTGGACCCATGAAGGGGAACGCTGCCCCTCTCCTGATCAAGTCGTCTGCTTGCTCGTTTCCTGATATGCCCAGTACCCAGTACAGAGTATTTTTGTTTGATTTTCCTAGGTTTTTTAGTTTACCTATACAATCCATGACCAGTTTGGATTTGATCACAGGCGAACTTACTGCTCTTATAGCCGCCTGGCTATCGGAGAAGATAGCGATGTTTTGGGTCTTGTACCCCCTGTTTAAATTGAATTGAGCACATCTTTCTATTGCATATATTTCTGCCAGAAAGATACTTGTGAATTTCCCTAGTGATTCGAAGTATTTATTTAGTACGAGGTCCAAAGACTCCTAAGCCACTTCCTTCGTCTGGAACCATCTGTGTACCAGCTAATTGCTCCTGGTTTGATATTGTAGTTCAGCGTTATGCTTCCCCATTCTTCTTTATAGCTGAGCACTACTTTAAATCTTTTGGTGAAGTTGTTCATTATGCCCAGGTTGTCACTAGGGTATTGCAGGAGTGGGTGAGAGTCTTCCATATTAACATTTGTTTAATTCCTGATACAGGTCTTCCTACTAGTGTTAATTCTTCCTACCCTAGCAATGGCTCTGTCAGGCTGTTGTTGGATATGAAGATGCAGCGGCATTAGATTTAGTAGTACTTCTAATGCCACACTAGGACAGGTTCGCATTGCTCCTGTTATAGATATACAAGCTAACCTATGAACTTTGTTCAGTTGTTTACAAGCTGTTGTCAATTTAGCCCCATCCGCCCAGACAATGGTTCCATATGTTATTATGGGTCTGACCATTGTGAGGTACATCCATTTCATTATTTTGGGGGTACACCCCCAGTTCTTACCTGCAATGACTCTGCAAGTCATCATTGCCATTATAGCTTTCCTCATTGCATGTTCTAAGTGAGTCTTCCATGTGATACGTTTGTCAAATATTACTCCAAGGTATTTTACCTCCTTGGAGAATTCTATCAGCGTGCCATTCACCCATATTGGCTTGAATAACTTCATCTTATACTTAATAGAGAAAGGAACGATTGTAGTTTTAGATGGGTTGATACTCAGTCCTACCTTGGAGCACCAAGATCTTGAGATGTTAACGCCCATCTTACTTTGATCACATAGTGTGTATTCATGCTTCCCTTTGCAGATAATAACTATGTTGTCCGCATAGCCTTGGCATACGATGTCATTATCTGTAAGAAACTCTAATATTTCATCCACCACGAGACACCACAGGAGAGGAGATAAAACGCCCCCTGTGGGCATCCTTTTGTGGTTTTGACTATAATATTTTGTCCTCTTGCCTTTGCAACTTCCGTGTGGGATGTGTTGTCAAAGGCACCTTCGATGTCCATAAAAGTACAAATGGTTGTTCCTTTGCCTTCTGTGGCGTTAAGGTGTTTAGCTGGTATAGGGCAGTTTCAGTGGATCTGCCACACCTATACGCATGCTGATTTCTATGAAGTGGTTTCGTGATCAGGTAAACGGTTCTGATGTGGTTATCCACTAGCTTTTCTAAAGTCTTCAGCATAATTGAGGTAAAGCTTATTGGTCTGAAGGACTTAGGCGAGAAGGGGTCCTTCTTGCCTTCCTTCGGGATAAACACCACCTTTGCTTTTCGAGTGCCAGGCTACTTCTAAACATTTTCAGCATTGTGGGAATATTTCGTCGACCCCAGGGGATTTGAAAGATTTGAATGAGCCGATGGCCCATCTTTGCCTATCTTCCGTACAAATATCACTTGCTAGTTTCCAGTTCACTCTTCTGGTGTTACCCTGCTGCAAGTATTCTGGTGTGTTTTCTTGCAGTATGGGGATACAGTTTGGATACTTATAAGGATTACTTCTCCCTATTCCATCGTCATCTCATTAAATTTCATTTCTGTGCCTCAAAAGAATGAAAAGATATGGAAACTTTTTTAATCGCTTATATTAGGGGGGGACTATATCCCCCCCTAATTTTTTCCACAAAAAATTTTCTATATTCGTTTGCATCGTCCCATCTTTCTCTATACTAAAATGCATACCAATTGGTTAAGCGGCTTAGGAGTAAGAGAGAAACATTCATACATCCCCACAAACGTTCACTTTTATAATATTAGTAGGATAGGTCCAGATCGAACAAATACAGAGAGTAGCCACAAATTTAAGGTTCAATGGGGATACAGGGTATGTCGAAGTCAGTTACATTTGACTGGAACGTTATTTCATGTCCTACTTTCCTTTGTAACTGTCTTCAATTTTTTATTCATTAAATCATTAAACCATAAAAAGAATATTAAAAATTTCCGGGTTACTTTTTAAATTTCCTTAAACCAATGCAGACTATTAGAAATATTTAAACAAATTATTTTTGCAAAATTTATTGCGAAAGATAGGAACCTTATGTTTTAGTACTGTCCATCGTTTGCCGCTATTTTGAAGCTTCCTTCTTAACAAATACATTAAACAGGTCACAATTTTTTTTTTTTAAATTAATCATAAATTTTTATTTTTCATTAGCCATGAAAAATCGTAGGTCATCCTCACTAAATACCTTTTGAAACATGTTTATAGTCTTTTCAATATGTGCGAATTGGTATTATTTTTTTTCTTGAAGAATAACACAGGCCAACAAATTTTTCACCCAGAAACAAGACCTGACATACCCGAAGGATTTTGATGCGCTGAATCCGAATCTTGTGCTCCTATACGTCAGATTTTCGAGATATCCTAGCCTAAAAATGAAAAAAACGAGTTTTTTGCAGTTTTTGAGGTTACGTGACGGAAGGAAAAAAATATTTATCAAAAAACGTTGAATGTCAATTGAAAGTACCACCCTTCCACTTTCAAACCTTTTTGAATTTTTTAAAATATCTTTTTTTTTTGACCGAAATACCGAAAACCTGATGTATAGGAGCTGATCTCTGGATATAGACTTTTGTCAAATTTTGTCGGCCTGTGTAATTGAGTTCCAATACGTTTAGAACTCTTTAAAAAGCCACTTCACCTTCATGAAAATTTTCCAGTGTATTTGTAACAAATCTATACAGCTCAAGTAGACTTCATGTACACATTTTCTGGCACCAACTTATTTGTGAATTTAAGATACTTTTTGCTTAAAAGCGTCTTACTTTCTTATCAAGCGGATAAATTGTGATAAATGATGCTGTTTTGCATTGACGCTGAAAAATTTGCTTAAATTGGCAAAACAAGTAAAGAAGTGGAAAATGCACAAAAACTCAACAAATTCACAATAAATATTTAGAATATAGTACATGGTTGCATTTGCATTAACAGCTGGCGGGTGCCAATTAATTTTGCCAATCAGCGTAAAACAAAAAAGTTATGCATGCCATTCACACACCACTCATACAATGAATAAAAGTCGAATTTAAATGAAAATTTAATTGCAATTGCAACTCGAATATACATATTGAACGAATTATTAACAATTTTTGATTTTGTTTTCTTGGTTTCTATTCCACAACACATTTCTGTGTGTGTGAAGCAAAAAGCCAATAGCTAAATAAACAGTGAAACATCGGCTACCATTGGCAAACAAACAAACAAACAAACAAACAAATAACTTCAGTTATCCTTATTGTTGTAGGGTTCTCCTCTCTTTTAGACACGGACTCTGTGTCTTTGTGCATTACCTGGAGCATATGAATTCGCTTTGGTAGAAAACTTCACTGTCCTTTTTTGTCTTTTTTTTTTATTTTTTTTTATTTTTGTGGTATGTGCTTGGCAACTCTTTTGGTATCCTTGTTGTGCTGCTGTTGTTGGCTTTGTCTGCGTTCAGACGGACATATACAGTAGAGAGGAGCTATGTTTGTACATGTCTCTACATGTTTGCACACGGTTACAATAACATTTGGCGAAGTTTTGCATATGAATCTGATGCCATTTCGTTTATTGTTTGCAGAACGAGTTGGTGAAAGAATTTAATATATATATCGAGAATATAATTTGAAGTGGCAACTTTATGATACAATAGCATTTATGAGTAAAATATTGTATGACGAGCTCTACAAAATTTAAATTTATATGGGTTAGCTTGGTAGTTGAGGGGGATTTGGCGGCATGCAACCTATTCTGTTTGGAAAATAAAATTTCGAAATAGTATCCGACCCATTAAAGAAGTGTTGATTCTTTCACCCAATAGAATATATAGTAATATGCATACATTAGATTTTATATAAGTATATAGATTGAAGTGCGCTATGTAGCTGTCAAATATGTTGCACAACAACAAAATAAATATAAAGCTTAAAAGTTTCACCTACTATCTTCATCATTTGATGGAGGGAGACTGAGAGAATGTAAATTATTGATGCCTATTTTTACTACCATTTATTTGTTATTGTTTGCTCGTTTGTCGGAAGATTCCCTCCATCCTCTTCTATTTGCAGTTTCATGCTGATTTTATATCGATTTTGCTACGTTTACACCACAAGCTAATCATAAATAGCTTCGCTATAATAAATGTAATATAATATAGTTCGAATAAGTTCAATATTATAAATAAAAACTAAGTTGAAATAAAATTTTATTTATTTTTCTTTGCCAAAGAAAACTTCAAACTGTTTAAGCGCCTTTGGAAGAATGATCTCCGCGCGATACCAACAATTGCAAGGCGACAACTTGCCACTCACAACATACATTGATACCAATTAATAAACTTCTTCACAAGCATTGTGACTGGCTCCAGTGTTAGATCTTTTTCTCATAAAACCAATCAATCGCAGCATGAATCTTAAGTAGACCGAACCAAGTTCGTTAAAAAATGTATTTTACTACATATTTCGAACTTTTGCCAACTAAAAAAAAAAATTACAAAGTTAGCAGTTCACTAGTCCACCAAGTTGACTCCCGGTAAGATTTAAGAATTCCATCTCAAGTTCAAAGAAATAGGTTCATTATGGTCTGCATCGATCTTTTTTTTCATCACATCAAAGGGCTGTGAGCTCATTTCTCCTGAGTCGTGTTTCGATATGGAGTAGGGTTAGAGATCTTGCGAGTGTATTAGAGTGAGAGTTGAGTTTGCATTCATAGTTCTGCTTAAATCGATCTATTTCAGTTTTCACAGTTGGGATGTTAAGATCATTGTGAATGTGAGTACTGCGAATATACCAGGGTGCTCCGGTGAGAGTTCTAAGTATTTTTGATTGAGCTCTTTATATTATATCCACCTTACTGGAACTCGCAATGTCCCATAATTGTGAGCCGTACGTCCAAATAGGCTTTATTACGGAGTTGTAAAGAAGTAATTTGTAGTCCAAGCTTAAGGGGGACCGCGGATTTTAGAACCAGTGTAGGGAGTTGGCTTTTAGCTTTATTTGTGTTTTCTTGGCTTCTTTCGAGATGAATGCCGAGATGCATGACGCCTGTGTATATTGTAAGTCTGTGATCCGTTGGTATGTCTGATGTGTATAGAACATATAACATAGGACCAAGAACGCTGCCTTGGGGTACTCCAGCTTTAATTTCAGACTCCTGTGCTATGTAGTCATTCTGACGTACTGTGAATGCTTTATTGCTGAGATATGATTTAAGGATTTTGTGAGTATTTTGGGGTGGCAATACTTTTATTTTGTACTTAAGTCTATTCTTCCACTGAGTTGGAAAATATCCGCATTTAAAAAAAGGGTTATACAATTTTGTGATATATGGACTGGGAAGCTCCATGATCATTTTTGGGGAATTCTTGGGATTGAGCTGGGCTTTTATCAATTTATGGGTGTGAACTCTGAGGGGTTCAGAGTTGTTCGTGTTCGAAGGAGAGGGAAGAACAAATGCGTTTGTTGACGGATTTGGCTGAAAAACAGTTCTTAAATGGGTCGCTTTTTCTATATCAGTGCGTGCCCGCTTTCCAGTGTGGTCTCTTATGGGTGTAGAGACTATAGCCGGCGGTTTAATGTCTGCACGCGCTTTCTACAGGGGAAACTTAGAGCTTGTTGGAGAAAGACGTTCGATGTATCGTCTCTGAGTGAGTTTTTCTTCGAGTTTAAGAGCTTTGCTTAGCTCACGTGTAGCAATCTTAAGATTGTGCTTAGAGGTTGGAGATCTTAGACACTGCCATTCTCTTCTTAAACTCCGTTTCGTCATAACTAACTGTTCAATATGACTGTTGTGATCTTGAAAAGATTGTTGGAATAGGTTCCAATGTAATAATTGTCTTGCTATGCGCATAATATAACCAAATCAGATCCATTTAAGTCTCATGATGATAATGTCTATGGGTTGCACGTAACAGTTATTCGGCAGAAAAGAGAAGTGTTTTTCTCAACAGTTTGATACTTCTTTTATATATCAGGGGCTACAGCTGTATAACTTCGCATTTTTTCCCTTTTCCTTTAAGGGACACTAAGCAGATTGCGCAAATCCTCAATCAGCGCAATCATCAAGGATTTCATGTTTGTATAGAGCTGCCCAAATGTATGCCCGATTCAGACTTTCTAAGGCTTTCTCAAATTCGATGAAGATTCAATGTAACGCTCGATAATAATGAGAAAAGTTTTTATCTGTTCTGCACAAGAAAAACTCGTTTTCGAAAGGCCACCTGACTTGAACTGCTTGTAGAAATTTCTATCAGCTCCTTTATTCTGGCTAAGATCTTGAAGATAAGCGAAAGTTTAAACTTTAAATCACCGTTCTTAGATAGCTTGGCAATTATGCCTTACTTTCATTCTGCTGGAATCGACTGGCACTTTTAAATATATTTAGTATCTAAGAGGAGTGAGAATTTCAGCAGAGAATGACCCTAGCAGGACTCTACCTCAATGAGAACTGGAAGAGGCTCATCCCATTTTAGCGACAAACGATGAGTAACCACGCGGCAGCGGTTATTTTTTTAAGTAAAAAATTAAAATAGCTTTTTCGTCTAGAATAGCATCAAATTTTCCCGATTCCTGATATTAATTGGAGAACAGCATGTTCGTCTTTTCTCTGCACTTGACTCAGTTGTACGAAGTCTAAGAAATCCTACACTACCTTTCGAAATGCATTGGCACTAAAAGAGATGGTCCCCCTACCAGTCGATATATACATGCCCGTCTGTTTGAATATGAACAACCAGAACTTGGAGACTATAATAGATAGAGATTTCGAGGTTTGGATACTTAATGCCTGTATGGTTTCATGAACGTAACAACCCTTCTCTAAAGAGGTAGTACCTATAAAAAACGACCTCGTTTCTAAATTTTTTAAAGAAAATTTTTATTTTATAGATGGCCTTATCGAAGATACAAGAGCCTATTGGTTTTGTGCAAATGTATGTAATAGGTAGAAATAATGGTCGGAGACCACCAAAGTTACCCCCATAATGGTCAGGAGTGATAGAGGCGTCGATATAGCCATGACCGTCTGTCCGTCCGTAAGAACAAAAGGCTTGAGAGGCTTCATTCGTTTTGCATTCTACTATGACATCGCCGGACTTTAACGATTTTATTTAAAAATTTTGTAGGAGATTTTTTTAAAAAAAATATTCTCAAGTCGATTGGAAGATTTCATTTTAAGATCCAATGGCATCCTCGTGGTGTTTCCTGGATACCGATTTGAATTTACATAATCAGGAGCTAATTCGAGCGGCGACCTGTACTGGTACAGGGCCTCTTACAGTCGGTTACGCCCGACTGTACTTTTCTTACTTGTTTTGTTATGGTTTAGTTTAGTGGTATTTGGTATATTTTATATTTAGCCCAATAAAATTTCGTACATGGATCATGAAATTAATATATTTTCCATACAAATTTGAGTTTCAATGGGAGTACAGGGTAAACCGAAGTCGAAGTGCAGCATTTTTTTTTAGATTCGAAAAGAAAAACACCATTAATCAGCTTCTTGCATTACATGAATCTATGAAGCGGTTGATGTATTAGTTCGGTGAACGTCGGTTCATAACCTGATTAAGAGTTTAGGCATAAGAAGATAGGCTTCATAAATATCTGCAGCCACTTCAATCGGAGCATAGTACTGCACATCACTGTATAGATATTTCTGATCCTCTATTTAAAATGGTTTGAGATGATCCTATATGAGTCTTGTTAAATTACAACTTAATATGGATGCGTTTTGCCTAAACGAAATAAAAGTTCAGTTGCAGTACTTAAGACCAGTTGATTACTTATGTCCTGCTGACTTGTTGCATCTAGGACTTTCAGCTTGAGGATACTTAAATACAATCCGTTTGTATGTATATTAATTGAAGAAAGTGAACGAATGGGTTAGTGCAGCGTGATGAACTGGAAAATCTAAATGGGTTTAAGAACAGTGGACAAAATCTAAAACTAACGTCTAATAGAAATGAGTTATTTTAAAAGCTTCATCGAATTAGTTAACACTGTCACTAAATAGAAACAAAACCCTTTCGAATTCGCATTGAATTTCTGTGCACAAAATACTCGTAGAACTTTGACCAACTATGTATACGGACAATAGTTTCATCAATACTTAACATGTTTCTGCTCTGAGCTATTTACGGCACAAAACCTGAAACAAGTATAAAACTTTTACTTTGCATATTTTAGTTTTATGCTGAGTTGGCAGACTGGTTTCGAAATTGCCATTCACACCTCTCGAAGCGTTGGCTATGCGACTGCATATGCTCCTATATTGTACTCTCTCACATTTGGTCCTGTCACATTTTGTTAAAATTTTATGCTTTTAGCCAAAAGTGACAAGTACGTGTGGTACGTAAAACTTTATTGCACACTCAACTTAAGTCAACTCGATTTGGCGCTCGTAAAAAGTTCATAAAGTTTAACTTGCATTTACTATTTAGTACACCCTCTGCCCATTGGGGTACCCACTCAATACCCGCAGTGTGTGTTTCTAAGGGACTCAACTTTGTTGATTTTTCTGTTGTTGTTGCTGTAAGGTGTTACAAATATGTATGCATGAAAATCTAATTGCAAACATTTTCCAAATAACTTCATTTAGTTTAAGTATCCTTGCTAGATATTCTAATCCAAGAAAATATAAAATTTTAATATCAATAATAGTGTAATAGCATTAGACTAATAGCACTCTATGCAGAATATTTTTGCTTTTCGTTTGCTTTGCAACTGATTGCAAGCTACTTAAATATTCAAATTTTCAAATAACAAGCATGCAAAGGATTCTTTTCGCCTTTTCCCATATATGCTGCATTAATGTATAACGAAGTATGTAGTTATTCGAGTAAGATTATATGTAAAGTGCAAGGTTGCATGCAACTGGAAGCACAAAAGCTGCAAAACGGCCAATCGTCCTGCACTGCTAGTAGAGTCGGGCTCTTATTGCCATTGATGTCCTTACGCACACTTGAGCACATGTTACATCTAAACGCCAGTTAATGGTATTAAATTGATGTGCATTCGATGCGACTTTGTGCATGCATCTACAAACGAATACACAAAGTATTGGTTGAGATTTGAATTTGAGTAGGATTTAGAAAAAAGAAAAGAAAAAATGAGGTTTCAATATTCTTTGGTGGAAGTTGAAGCAAACCAAAGTTGCATTTTGAAGCTAATTTGCTTTGATTATGTTTTCAATTTGTATGCATTTTGATTTTCTGAATTTTATTTTCTATTTTTTGGTTATCAAATAGCAATTCGAAGTAGTGCATAGATGTGATTAGGATATGAGTTACTCGTTAAGCGAATTGAAGCAAATTGGCAAAGCTGCACTGATTTCGAATCGACTCTTTGGCTTGGTTTTCTTAATAATTGAGCCATGAGTATGAATTGTATGAAAAGTATTTTGCTCCTCCCCTTCTCACAGTATGAACAAAAAGTAAGGGAGGACGAAAGCATATAAGCATAGGTCGCTCAAATTCAATTGGTTATCAAATCGTCGTTTATTATCCGATTTTGATGATTTTTAGATTTTGGCTTAGAGGGGCGTTTTCCGTATACTCTAATTTATTTTGTGTCGAAGAATTTTTTAGTCTTAAGGGTGATTTTATGGGAAAGGGGGAAAGGGCAAAATTTAAAAATAAATTCGTAAAATTCCCGCGAAATTCTAGCCGATTGCAAAAAGAACGAAGTCTTTATTTTTACCATTTCCGATACGGACGAACAGAAGGATTGATGGACAGACGGGCATGGCTATATCGATTTTGTATCGCTCCTGACCATAATAGGGGTAACTTTGAGGGGTCTCCGATCAGTATTTGTACCTGTTACATAAATTTGCACAAAACTATGCACAAGGTTTTTCGCTCATTATGGAGCTTTTTAATATTTTATATTTAATATAATGAGCGTAGATCTTGGAGATAGTTTTCCAGCAGTACTGTGGATCGACAGAAGTCACCGAATTTTTCAGAATGGAGTTACTAGCATTACATCCTGGTGAATAAGATCCGCTTTATAAATTGAGTAAAAGTTTGATTTCAAGACGCAACCCTGTGGAAGCCAAGCTAGCATGTGGCTAATATCTTCTCTCGAACTTTAAAGACCATTCGTGGCCCTCTATATAAGAAGGCAACATTGAAAGCACCAACGATGTGGGTGACTAGTTGCAGCTGTCCATGGTATCCTAATTGGTAGACCAGCATATTAGCTCAAGACTTGAGAAAACTAACAATCCGGACGACTAATAGTCATTCTCAAACGTTCAAGTTGAAACACATGACACTGGTTGGCGGTTATGACTTCCGGCTTTGCCAGTTTTGTAGATCATGGAGTTGACTACGAACTTTCAATGGGAGGAAAGTTTTGCACTTTCATTCTGATATTAAAGATGCATGCATTCCATATGCTGGCTAAAAATATAAATTTTCCGATTTAAAACGCTGTGAGAAAGTGTAAATTTTTATACGAGTGCACCGAAAAAATTTTGCAGTGTCACGAATAAGTGAAAGGTTTTCAAATTGATACTCTTGAAACATTTTTCAAGTTCATTTTTTGGCATGAAATCTTTTAACGAAAGATTTCAAGTGCCATTAAATAGTGAAAGCGTTACGAAGAAGTGAAAGAGTTTTGAAGTGAAACGTCTTTTTTTATAGATTCTGGAAACGTTTGAACACATTTTGTAGTGATTTCTTCACATTTTCTAAATTTTTTCATAGAGAATGATGAGAAAACGTCACTAAATGTATAAATTAAATCGTCGCGAAAAAGTGAATCACAAAAAGTAACCGAGTGAACGTGAAAAGTGAATTAAAAGCATTTTGTGAAGGTTTCTCATGACATTCTCGGTTTTTCATTAAAGTTTCATGAAAGAACGTCACAATCAATAGAACAGTTTTTGAAATCAAATATTTAAACCTTCATAAAAAAGTAAAAGCGTCACGAAAAAGTGAAATATTTCTGTAATAATTTGTTTTAAAGCAATGAAATAAGATTATTTTTAAAGTAACTAAAAATTTTTAATTTTTAAAATACTATTAGTCATCACTGACTCCTATCTCCTTAATTTTACCAATGTTAAGTAAAAGTGTTACTTGTATCCTTTTTCAAAGCGTTCAGCAGGAAAATCGAACAAATATTAAAGTTTCACTAACCGTTTGATGATCCATTAGCAACATGACAACCCTATTGCGCTCAAACGATGTGTAAACTTGTAAAATGTGCAATCGGAATGAAAAAAAGTGAAAAGTACTTGAAATGCATACGTATAAATAATAGCAAAATGTCAGTTTGCATTTGAATTGAATACTTGTGCTGTATGAGATGAGATGAGACGAGAATGTATGCAGAATAAAGAAAAAGAAAGAAAAACCCGGAAAGTAGACAGACATTGACAAAATGCGTTCAAAGAACTTCACAGCTAGGACGCTGACGAAGACTTGACGACAAGAGCGAACGAAGGAAGCTTCAACTTCTTCAAGGATAACGCCTTCTTCAACATGTTGGCGTGCTTGTTGTCTGCAATTCGCACGCCAACACATACACAATATGGCGTATGTAGGACGGCGGCAGCTTCAAAGTGCATTTCCGTTTCCTTGCGTAGAGGTGTGCGGCGCAAAGATACTCGCATTCGTAGAACATCGCATGTATTTGTATTGTATTGTCGTCTATTTTACAATTTGCATTTAATATCCTTGTGCGAATAATTTACAAATGCAATAAACGTAAATGCGTTTTGCCAGCACATAAAGACAACTACTGCCGCACACCAACACAAGTTTACGCATATTCGAATGCATTTGAATGCACTCAGACATGCCAGCAATTTCTCTGTAAAGTCATTCACTCTCTCTCTCATTCACAATGCTTTACAACACTGCTCGACATTGTTGCCGCTTTGCTACACTTCATGTCTATTCATGTTCGTAGTGTCTGTGTTTGTCTGTCCGTCTGTCCGTCTGTCTGTCTGTCTGGCTGTGTGTTTCAGTTGATGCGCTTGGTTAGTTGCTTCGGTTTGGTTTGGCTTGGTTCGGTTGTTTGTTGTCTGCCAGCCAGTCAGTCAGCCAACCAACCAACCAACCAACCAGCCTGCCTGACTGTGTGAAATTTGCTGTGAGCAATAAGCCTGTAAGGATATTGAAAGTCACTCGTTTCTGGTATTTATTTATGCATTTGTTTTTGGTGCTCCAAGCATGTTCTTGCATAAGATGCAATCTACGCAGGCAATGGTTTGTATAGCAAAATGCTCCATTTACTCCCTGTGCACACTTAGCAGTACCGTTATATGTGCATATGTATAAGTAAGGATTTGCATTTCGAAACATGTATGTGGAAAATTTCCGATTTCGGTATTAGCAATAATCGCATATTAGTTCTGTACTTTTAAATATTGCATATTTTATTGGCACTTGAGCTTGGGTTTCTTCGTTCAATTCGTTTTTGAACAGTGTTGGTAAATGGTGAAATGTTTTGTTTCAATAAACGTATTAAGTTCTATAGGAAATATTTATTTACATAAATCTTAGCAAACGTCTACCAATTTATGTTAGAAGTTCAAACATTTTCATCATCGTAGCAAAAGAGTGAAATATTAGAGAGAGGGCGAATAGAAGAATAAAATTATTCCTAAAATGTTAAGAATTAATGGACACAAATTGAAGGAATATTATAAGAAAATATATTTAATGGCTATAAGTTAGAGAAACACTAGACAATAATTTAAGGTGGTGACAATGGCACCGTGCTTGAAGGACCTTAATTGTATTTAATTTATTTTTTATCTGAAAATATAGATTGTGAAATATATAAAAATGGAGAACATACTAGAAATCTCTTTCAAAGTACAATGAGAAAAATTGGGAGTGATTGAATACGAAAGTATTGATCCGATATTCCGTGAGTCGAAAAGTAATTTAGGTCTAACTTTATTAATCAAACTCGAATCGAACTCATAAGGGATTTGTTAAAAAATTTTATATTTTTATATTATTTTTAAGATAAGCTTGTGAATATGGGTAAAGATAAAGATGCAAAGTTTGCATTAAAGAATGCTATCGCTACAGGATATCAATGCTGAGTAGTGTAGAACTAAAAGTAAATAGGCAGAGGTCTTCACACAACACCTCGCTGAGCGCTTCAAGCCATGTAACCTGGCTGCACTTAATGACGTTCAATCCACAGAGGCATCCTTGGAGTCTTCACTGTAGATGTGTGTGCCAATTGTTTCCTGACAGAGATGGCAGTGAATGCTCTTTTGTTTCTGGTTACACTTTTTAATGCTATTATACGGCTACAATACTTTGAAAACAGCAGTAGTAACAATGATCCATAAATATGGTGAGCCAGAATGTAGTCCTGAGTCGTATTCGCCAATTACGTATACATCCGTCATCCTAGAAGGTTTAGGAGATGCTCCTTATCTACAGGTTAGCTTGTGTTGCAGACTGTAAAAGTTTATTGCCAGATCACCAGTTCGGCATTCGCTCGGGGCAAGGAACGCCTGAGCAGTGTCACTGAATTGTAAATAATATTCTTGAAGCCTATGGGAAAAAGAAATATTATAACTCTGTAAAGGTGTAGCACACCGGGTTACTGTCAAAAATGAAGAACAAATTGCATGAACCATTTTATTATACCCTTTACTCGAAGGGTTGAAGTGTATACAAAGTTTGTACAAATGTATGTAAGAGGTAGAGGGAGTTCAAGCAAACCTCATACTTAGCTGCTGGTCACGGCCACATTCAGGAGAGCGCCACAGCTGCAGTAATCTTGTGTGCGCTGGCGCCAGTTGTTTTGAATGCCAAGGACAGAGCGACATATCTATAATTGGACAATCCACCGTGTGCCCGGTCGTCCTCTAATTCGGCATCCCCCAATTAAATTTGGGCTTCTCAAGTAAATCATGCGTGTTGGGGCTCTTTCATACATTCGAATGAGGTGACCTGTATCGAAGGTACAAGAGCCTATTGGTTTTGTGCAAATGTATTTAACAGGTAGAAATTATGGTCGGAGACACCCTAAAAATACCCCTATTATGGTCAGGAGTGATAGAGGAGT
This sequence comes from Leucophenga maculata, assembly GCA_035044805.1. Taxonomy (NCBI): domain Eukaryota; kingdom Metazoa; phylum Arthropoda; class Insecta; order Diptera; family Drosophilidae; genus Leucophenga; species Leucophenga maculata. The sequence goes on along the minus strand of JAWNNP010001101.1, from coordinate 3,737,555 downwards.
CGATATAGCCATGTCCGTCTGTCCGTCCGTATGAACGAAAGAATCTCGGAAACGGTAATAGATAGCGACTTCGTGTTTTTTGCATTCGACTAGAACTTTTCCGGAATTTTACAAGTTTATTTTAAAATTTTGACCGTCCCCTCTTCCCCATAAAATCACCACCAAGCCTAAAAACTTCTTCGGCACAAAAAAAATTAAGTATGTCAGTATAGAAATAAAGTCCCTCTTAGCCAAAATCATCAAAATCGGATAGTAAATGACGATTTTATAAGCAATTGAATTTGAACGAGCTGTGATACTTGCGTCCTCCCTTTTTCTTTTTATACATAAAACAATGTTCATAAGCTTGGTCATAAGCTCGGGTAACCTGTACTTATACAGGGCCTCTTACAGTCGGTTACGCCCGACTGTAATTTTCTTACTTGTTTGTGCTGGACTATGTCAAGCTCATGGAATAGCTCATACAGCTCGCGGTTCATACGGGACCCAAACTCTTCGCCGAGTCTAATTGGACCAAAAAAGCCTGCTGAAAATATTCCTCTCAAAGAATTCCAGCTCCGTTTCATCTGAATCAATCACGGGCCATGCCACTGCGCCATACAGTAGGACCGGGAGTATCAGCGTCTGATACATTTTGATTTTCGTCTTTCGAGAGAGGGCTTTACTTCTTATTTGCTTGATCAGCCCAAAAAAGCATGTCTTTGCAAGCCTGATCTCCAGGCTGACGTTGTTGTAGATGGTCATTGCGGATCCAAGATAGACGAAGTTTTCTACAACATTGAAATTTAATACATCGCTTTGTGTCTGTCATAGTTTCATCATGCACTGCGTTCTTTTCTGCTGTAGCAAGGCGACACTCCTCGTCGTACCAAAAACTATTCACAGGTTCTGTGTAACCAATGACATCCTTGGCAGACCTATCCATGGAGCGGGTTATATGTTTCCACTGCTCACATATATCTTGAGAAGACAGTAAGCTTTCCTGGATCAGTCGGGAGAGTTTGTTTGTCCTTGCAGCTTGCTGTCGACTAGCTTTCGTTGCATGTTGGAACGTGCGGCTCGCACCACGATGACCCATCTTGTCTTTGACAAGATATTGGTTCGAGTGGATGTTGGGACCACGTAACGTTCGCACGTCCAATACGCTCGATGCGTGCCTTCCGTCAATCAAAACATGATCAATTTGGTTGCGTGTAATTTGACCTAAGCTCAGCCAAGTAGTCTGGTGGATGTAGAGGTGTTGAAATCTGCTTCTACTAACTACCATGTTCCGACCGCATCACAGTTAGCTCACCTCCGAACGGCTGTTCAGGGTAGCCTCTGAGGAACGTGACCAAGCGGACGTTGTGAGCTGATTCGTCCATTTGCAACAAGAATCATTGTTGGTCATTCCCATGTGAATGACAGTCAAAAACTTTTCGTACAATGTAAACTTGTGCAAACGACACCATCTCTTAAGCAGACCCCATAAAGTTTATATTTTCTCGATTATCATCAAAATATGTGTCGATATAGTCATGTTCGTCTGTTTGCCTGGTTGTCTGTATGAAAATCGAGAAATGGGGTATTATAAGATAAAGATCTTTCATGATTGGGTATTTATACTCTCCCATTCTTTCTTCAGATCACTTATATCCAATGAACATGCTAAATGTCCCCTCTCTAAGGAGGAGTTGATACTTTCCACTTAAGCCTTTACTGTATTCTGGGTTTTTGTATAAAAAACAGTATTAATCTTGATAATTTTTGCTAAAAATACCAAATTTGGTCTAAATTACATAAATCCTTATAATTTATTCGTTTTTAGTCGAGATCGAACCTCTAAAAGTCGAAACCTCCGTACAAACTAGTCCAAACTTTATATATTTTTGTATGATAAAAATATGTTATTGTTAATTAAGAGACGCCGAATTTGTTTTACTTTGCATTAGGTTTCAAATTGGACCACTAATGGGGTGGCCTTATACAAAAAGTCGATAGACATGTTCGGCTATGAACAAAAAAAACCAAATAGAACTTGAAGACTATAAAAGTTTCAATATAAGATGGTTCCGATTCACTCTTCCTTATTAATGAACGTGCCAACCCTTTTCTTTAGAGGGTGGTACTCAGAAAAACCTGACATCCTGTCTTAGTATTTCAATGAAACAAAAATTTAGTTAAAACTATCAAATTTTTGGTTAAAACTACCAAAATTTTTGTTTCTTAAAGAAATTATAATGAAATATGCCTTATATGTTGATATTGGAAGTGGCAGTCCCCAAACAAATCTATACCCATTACCCGAGGTTTTGTTAAAAAAAGTGGTAAGTGCAACAAATTCTTTTTAACTTATACTTTTGCAAATATGATCCATACAAATTTAAGGTTCAAATGGGAGGAGGGTATCGCAGAACATGAGGTGGAACATACAAATTAATTATGACAAATGTATCAAGAGGAAAGCTCCACCTCAAAATACACTCAACGGTTTAGTATTGCAGTAAACCTTACTAATTATCTTAGTTTCATCCTAGATAAATCTCTCTCTCTCTCTGGTTCAAGGACCATATCGTTCAATAAAAGCACCTGACCGGACTTTTGGCTCGTCAAGTCTTAGACGCCTTACATTAAATAATAGCTGATTCCGGACTGCTTTAATCCCTTCATAATAAGTGAAAGCAAATAGTAATAGTTTGAGTTTATTTAATTCGCAGTAAGAACATTCATTTAAAGATAAACCAACCATAAGCAAACAGCAGTTGATTAATAATCTTGAAAAACACTTTATTCTCAAAATGCAACTTAAATTCTGTAAAAGCGTTTCCTAGCAACTCAGACAAAGTAAGCAAGTCGCACTATGCAGCAGTTGGCACTCAAACCACTCACCAAGTCATAAAGAAAACAAATTTTATATAGTATTAAAAAGGAGCGATTCATGTCGCTATAAGTATCAAACTGCATGCAGGCGAAGTGAAGCAAGCAACGCGTCAGGATATCAATGTCATATCAGACGCCAAAGCTAAACAACACAGGAAGAAACACCTGAGGGCGGTTGGCATCGCTCGCGCTCAAAAGTCAAAAAACCACGCACAGACTACGATGATGATGATGATGATGGCGTTGCTGTAAGGATAACAACAAGCGTAAGGATACTGAAGCAACTGGCAACGAAACATACTGCTGAACGAAAATGGCGACACAATAAATATAATAAAGATGGCGCGTAAAGAGCTAAAGGTGCAAAATATGATATTAACCGCAGCGAAAAAATGGTAGAAAATACGACAAAAAGAAACATTGCAAAAGGATAAGAGACAGCAAAAATAGCAGACGTGGCTGAAATTTTTTAACACTGACTGAAAATTTACTTTTTTGCAATTCATACCGGAAAAATGGTAAAAAAAAAAAACCGGAAAAGCAAAGTCTGGCAGGATAACAAAAACAACAACAACAACAACTGTGAAAGTCAAGGACATGTGCGTCGCATAAAACGGAAATATGCGCGCATTATATGCGATATTAGATTGGCTTGTTTGCGAAAAGCCACTTTAAGGCAACTCAACATCCTGCACATAAATCCTTTTAGCATTCATCATTTAATAAGCATGCTAAGACCTGCAAAATTTCGTTTACTCAATCCAAAAAAACTTTTGTTAGCTCCTGCTAGCATACAACATACGCAAGCACTTGAAATATTTTCGCAAAAACTATTTTGCAATTAATTTGAAATGAAAGTCCAAATATTTGCAATTAAATAAAACACAAACAGACACAAAACAATAAGAAAAACTTGCATCTTAAGCCGCAATTGACATGCTTTGATATATTTGTGCACAAATTCGATTTTATTTGATATTCCAGCAAGTGTGTATATTGAATACTTTGCGTGCGCCTATTACTCGTTAATAGCAGACATATATACATGCATATATATAGATGTGACTTACGGCCAGACAAATTGCTGTTCAATTGCTTATGCACTTGCAAATTATTTTCCATTAAACATTTAACAATTTCTAACAAGATGAAATGCAACAAACGCACTCGAAGCTGCAGACTTGCATTTAGAAGTTTTAAGTACTTCAGATTTTTGTGCAATATGTGCATTTCTTTGTTGACTTATTGCGCAAATAAATTGGCTAAATTGTATAAAACTTTTTTCTGAGTCTGACAACAAGTATTTAATTGTATTTTCAAAGTATTTAGCAGGAAGCCTGTTCAATAAATATATTTAATTTTAAAATTTTGAAGCAGACTTTCATATTTTATATATTTTTGAGGAACACACGTTAAATTAGCTATTAATTTCTATATATGGCCCCAAAAGAAGGCAGATTTATATGGCGATGGCCGTTTCTTGTGCTCCAGTATTGATCTAAAAAAGAATATTTTATTAGAATTGAAGTTAGATGCTACAAATTTGACATTTTAAGCTAAAATAAAAAGCAAAAGAAATATTTTTCTATTTAAAAACGAATAAATATGTGATTCGTGGATTTGAAAATAACCATTCGCTAAAGTGCGAACAAATGTGGTTAATGGGAAAGGATTTTGTTCATCGAAACGCTTTTAAACTCAGTTTTTATACTCTCTACAAGAAATAATTGAATAATAATAATAATAATTGAAAGATGCTTTGCTGTTTAGGAAACTTCACCTCTAAGGCATGGGCAAATAATGGTAAAAAATATATATTTTGTTTCCATTGTTGGATTTATTTGAAAACTAGTCTAAATTCAAATGTATTTTCCTGATGATTTATTTTATTAGCAAACACTGTTTTTCAAAGACATTCCGTTTGGAGTAGTTCATCAACTATCTTAGAGTGTATATTCAAGAATTCCAATTTGTTTTCTGTTCTAAAAATAAAAAACAGTTTGTTATTAAATACTTTGAGTATTTTAACAAGATTTGGCTGCCTTTACTTGCCTAGTCGCATGCTGGAACCTGTTAAGTAGAGAGGGTTGGTCGTAAATCAGTTCTTCTTTTCATTAACCAATGATAAAATATGTCTGTTTCAATATAACCCTTTTATATGGAATTTTTTCACTGTATGTCAGATCTAGATGCATGGAGTTCATGAATAAACTTTTGACGATGACATTCCATCCAAGTTACTTTCTTACTTAAACGGCCGTCAATCGTCTTCCGGTCATGACCGTATTTAGGAAGGCACGCTAACCTACATAGTCCTGTGCGCGCTGGCGCAAGTCATTTTGAATGCCAAGTACGTAGAGATCTATCCATACCTGGTCATTCCAAAGAGTGCCCGGTCGTCCTTTATTTTGGCGTCCTCCAATCAAGTTTGGGCCCCCCATGTAAGCTATCCATTTCATCCATTCGAATGAGGTATCCAGCCAAGTGCAGCCGCTGGAATTTTATGCGCTGGACTATGTCAACGGTTCATCGCGGTTCACATTAAACCTGAACTCGTCGCCGACTCTAATAGGACCGAAAATCCTGCGAAGAATCTTCCTCTCGAACAATTTCAACGCTGTCTTTCGAGAGAGGGCTTTACTTCTCATTTGCTTGCTCAGCCCAAAAAAGAATATGTTTGCAAGCGTGATACTTCGCTTGATCTCCAGGCTGACATTGTTGTTGCTGGTTATCTCGGATCCAAGATACACGAAGATTTCTACAACACTGAAGTAGAAACTCTCCACCGTCACTGACCGTCCAAGACGCAATGACGGAGTGCGAGAAGATACCAAGTACTTCGTCTTGTCCTCATTCACCGCTAGACTAATGAGCCGAGACTGTTTGAGAACGTCTTGCTGACTCGCCGTTCCTGCGTGCCGATGATATCGATGTCATCGGCGTAAGCGAACAGCAACACTTCCTTTTGGAAGATCGAGCCCGACATATTCTGTATGTAGGGGCCCTGGCGTAGGATGTATTCCATCAGCAGATTGAAAAAACTGCACGACAAAGCATACCCTGCCTGAAACCTCTCTTGGTATCAAAGGGGTCGGAGAGGTGTTTTACCACATTTTGTCTTTACCGGGATACCTAGTGCAGACAGGGCGTCGAAAAACTTCGATCATATCAGCGTGTCGAAGGCGGCTTTATAATCGACAAATAGGTGGTGTATCTTTGTATCTCACGGGACTTTTCCAAGATTAGGCGTAATGTGAATATTTGTTCAGTGGTCGACCTTTTTGGTCTGACGCCGCACTGACATCGTCCTATCAGTAAATCCGTAAATCCTCTGCCTATTACACAATACGCGCGACAGAATCTTATATCCAATGGAATGAAGACTTTTTTTCGCGGTAGTTGGTGCAAACAGCGGGGTCTCCTTTTTTTAAGACAAGACAGAGAGCAATGAGATTCCAGTCATTGGGTATGCGTTCGTCGGACCATAGCTTGCATTAAAGTTGGTGTACTCTCCTAACCAACTCCTCGCCACCGGTCTTAAATAACTCAGAGACTGCCGCTTTGTTATTTTCAGCTGTTTGATAACTGAATTGACCTTGTTATAGTCCAGTGACTCTACAATAATGTGATCATAACTGGTGGTTCCGGTGTCATTTCTATATCGGCGGTATTGTGCGCTTGATCGTCTCCGAGTAGGTTAGAGGAATGACTCCTCCATAATCTCAGTGATTCGTGTTCATCCGTCATCCTTACAGAAAGTTGCTCCGGGCTTAAAACTTCAGTTAGACGCTTGACCTTTTAATAGAATTTTCGAGCTTCATTTCTGTTACGTAACATCTCAACATCCTCAAACGCCCGCCTTTCCTGCTCCTTTTTCTTGCGTCTGAAAAGGCGCTTATCCTCTCTCCGTTTCTCACGATACCGCTCTCTAACAGCTCGCGTTGCTCCCGACTGCAGAGTTCGCTGATAGGAAGCGTTTTTCTCTGCTGTAGCATTGCGACACTCCTCGTCGTACCAATTCTTCACAGGTTTTGTATTCATGGAGCGGGTGATATATTTCCACTGCACACATATATCTTGAGAAGACGGTGGGGTTTCCCGGAGTAGTCTGTTCTGATTGCAGCTTTCCTATGTCGTTGCATGTTGGAACGTGCGGCGTGCACTACTCTGAGTCTAGTGCGTACCTTGGCTGCAACAAGATAGTGTTCCGAGTCAATGTTGGGACCACCTAACGTTCGCACGTCCAACACGCTTGACGCGTGCCTTCGGTCAATCAATCTGGACTCAGCCATGTACGCCTTGCGAATATTGAGGTGTTAAACTCTGGTGTTACTAATTTTCATGTTCCGACCTGCGGCGAAATCGTCGGAGCGTGCACACAAATCAGATTTATATAAAAATATTTAGCCTTGAGGCGTATCGTGGCTAGAGGCTCGTGAACATGAGTGAATCTGGAGACGAGAATACGTAGTTTCCTACTTACCAACCTACTCAACCACATCCAATTTTGTGCTTGCCCTCATGGCAGCTACAGTAGATGTCACACTACGCTTTCCATCATATTTCCTGTATTGCACAGATGACAGCCTTACAACTTTCGAGGACATCAACCATCCCAATTAAAGGTGTGGACATTCCAGGTGCATATCCGTAAATCGTGTTCCTTATATCGTTTGCAGTGGTAGTCATCATAGGGTTCATTCCGAGGCCTTCTACTTGTTTTCATTGGAGATTTGTTTTTTACAGTGGCGGGTCCCAAGCGCAGCGCACAAACCCCTAATTAAAGGACGGGCGGTTTTCGCCTTCTCACGTTAGCTCACCACTGAACGGGCGTTCAGAGGCTACGGATCATTTGTAACAAGAATCATTGTTGGTCATTCCCAAGTGAATGACTGTCAACAACTTGGACGAGCAGTTGATCTAAAGATTGAAGAATTATCTAAAACACATTTTTTTAAATTTTAGAAGTTTAATTTGTAACCAAAAAAATCAGAGGGCTCAAAAATGGAAATCACATAAAGTAGAGAATTTGAGAGAATTTGACACTTTTCTCAATATAAGACGCCTTTCTAAACCAGTTACCAAACTGTGAGTGCAGTCTTTAATGTTTTTCGATATTTAGAATCATTATTTACGCTTTGATTTGTAATTTTTCCGGCTAGGTTAAGGCTTTTACTTGACCGGTTTTACGTTCTTTTTAAATACGAATAACAGGAATTCACGTGCCAAATGTAACAATCTTTAAAGAGAGAGAGAGAAAAAGACAGCGAGAGAGACGGAGAGAGAGAGAGAGAAAAGAATATTTACACAAAGATACCGTGAGGCAAGAAAAATCACTGCGAACAGACAAAAAGGCGGACAAGTCTGTGTTGACTTGACTTTTGATGATGATCAAGAATATATATACTTTAAAGGGTCTGTCTCGCTTTACTGTGACTGTCACAAATAAACTTAATATACATGGTATAAAAATACCGTTATTTTATCACACCGCATTCGAGACTTTAATAACTACAGGTGTAAAGGGCGAAGAATATGTTATTGATCAGTGCGACAAGCTGGATCATTCTAACCAGTCAAACCGTGCTTTTATATGGGTATGAAGACTTTTGATAACCAGAAACAACAGACTATGTATACAAATGAGTGACATGAGTACACATATGCCTCTGTTCCGATTTCCCAATCCCAATAAATTGTGCGGATGTGAAGTTGTTCAATTGGTCTTATTTAAATATCTAAATGCCAGAGAATTCAAATCGTAATATCATTCGCAGAAGTTTTCTGTTCATTTATTTCGAATTCAGAAATTAGAACATGCATATTTATTTTCCGACTTTTACCTGAACTACGAACTGTCGTTTTTTTTTTTGAATTTGTCAAAATTATATCTTTAAAATTTTTAATTCATTTTTGTTTTCATATTTTGTACTTCGATGCTGATCAACTACAGTTTTCCTGCGCTTTAATCCTTGCTATGTTCGCTTATCAATTCCAGAGAAATAGAAAACTTTCTAGTCCCCGATGCCATTTGAAAACTGGTGCAGACCGTAAAGAACTCAAAGTATTTCTCACAAAAGTTAATCCTTATTTTTATGTATTAAAGTTCATCTGAGTTCCTCTTAAGTTACACAAAATACCTTCCCCCTGCATACAATAGCACCCCACAAACACTCTACAGTTGACATTATGTGTATACACTCGCATAGAACTCTCTGTCAACTCGTTAAACTTGCATTAAGTACAAAATAGCTTACAAATCTATCTATATAAACCATCTTTTGTTTGCTTCATTTTATGCTTTTATTATTTGTACACTGTGCGAGCATAAAAAAAAAAAAATTATATATAATAGTTGCTGCGCATTCATATAATACAATGTAACCGAATGAGTTTTCATTATAAGTTGGCAGCGCTGTGGATGGGTTTTCTATGGCACGAAATTATTTTGCACTTTTCAATTAAAGCACACGACCCAAGCGAACGTACGAACGAAAGGACGAAATAAATGAAGGAAGCACGACCCCAAAAAATGGAGTTCGAGTTGAGTCAAAGCGCTCTGCAAAGCTGGCCATAATTATAATTTCTTAATGCAAATAAAACTCTTTACAGATTTTTATTATTATTATTTTTTGTTTATTTTTTTCGCAAGCACTTGCCCTCGCATTACGGCTGCCATTTTGTGCACCCTTTTGCGCTGTTTATTTGTCTGTGTGCGTGTGTTAGAGTAAATAAAAAAGAGTTTCGCCGCAGGACACATGGGGTGCCATTAAAAAAATTTTTCACAGCGGTTACATTGTATGCAGTACTGCTTCAATGTGTACGGTCAATGAAAACTGCAGTGGGAAAATGCATTTTTAAAGCGAAAAATGAAAAAACAAACAAATAGAAAGGCGGAAAAGCGCTTACATGGCGTAAGATTAATATTTAAAAAGGGTTGAAAAAATTATGGCAAATTAAATAAGCCAAAAGTTTACTTAAATTTTATGCTGCTTTTGTAGTATGTATTTAAGATGCTCTTTCTCATTCTATTTTGTGGTCTCGCTCTTTCTCTTGTACAAGGGTGGAGTGTTAAGTATTTGGCATAGGCAAGAGAACATAATATTTTTAGTCAACAGTTTAAAATAAGAAGCAAGCAAATGGTGTTTTAATGTGAACCAAACACATGTCACAGCACGCTTGTATAGATGACAATTAATGAAAAAATAAGCCAGCTTAGGAACGCGTTGTTACTCAGTCTTGTTGGACCATCAAGCTTAATATGACCGGCGTGGGTAACTCGCTTATAATTCCTAAGATCATTTCTTGCACATTGTGATACCTTTTCAACTCTCTAATTCCTTCTACTGACGTAGTGTAAATCAATTCGTCTGTACTAGAAATTAGAAGAGTTATCTAAGAAGCGGTTTCAGAGGGAGACGTGTGCTGCTCCTACTGTGAGAAAATGTTCAACAATTTTTGCTGAAATGTGTAGCCATCGACCCGCCTTAATTGTTTAAATCGATATAATAGTAAGATTATGGTTTTAAGAGCGTGGAATATATAAATGTTGCAGAAGACTATCAGGAACCAGAGTATACACCCGGCCACGTAGTGGTTACAAAGGCATACTTTCGCAATCTTTGCATAAACTATTGCAGACCGCAGAGAGAATGTTCTCAGAGTGGACTGACTTAGTTGTGCGGTCTAGAAGTAATTGCAACACAAATTGATTCGGTAGTATATAAAAAAATTCCTATTGTCATTACAAAAAATATGTACAACACAATCCTTGTCTTTAGTTATAGTGTAAAACAAATGGACCCGCCTTGCGTTGCTAAAAATATTATATTGATCTGAACTCATGACCTCTGTCACTTAGAAAGTTGGTCCACAAAAAGGGAATGCAGAGAAAAAGTTAGATGAAATGTGTCGAATCTTGAGTTTTAAAATAGTAGAAATAAACAGTCAAGAAATAGACTTAATTTATTGATTATTCGATAGTTTGAGTGAGATGTGCAAGTTCCATCATACATGACAGCATTTAGTTCCACCACACCAATACAGAAGGGTACTGTACAGTTCAACCAATCTGGCTTCCTGGTGGCAGGAAGTATTATCTGTGGTTATTTCGCAGATATTATTTCCTGCCACCTTTATGGATTCAACGAAGCTGGCTTAGTTAGCTGTCAGTTGGTGCTTTTTATTTTGATGATATTTTGTTTCGCCTATTCTTGCAGTGTCGTTCTTGTTTTATTTTCCCAATGGATTAGAGCTCTCTCCTTCGTTTTGTTCAGTGTTCTATCCTGCTGAAGGTGTCTTAGATACCATGTTACATTCACTCCTTTCAATACTCTGCACCTCGGTTCATTAACACCAACTGACTCACCTAATGGAGATAGGAACGACATTGTATCAGGCTTACTATGTGGCGAGTGACTTTCAACATTGCACTTGCATTCATTGTCTTTATACTCATTTATACGAGTTTATACAAGTTTATACGAGTTTATACGAGTTTCTACGAGTTTTTACGAGTTTTTACGAGTTTTTACGAGTTTTTACGACTTTCTACGACTTTCTACGAGTTTATACGAGTTTCTACGAGTTTCTACGAGTTTTTTCGAGTTTCTACGACTTTTTACGAGTTTCTACGAGTTTATAAGGGAGTCTTGGGGTATCTACGGGAATCTTCGGGTATCTACGGATATCTACGGATATCTACGGGTATGTACTGGTATCTACTGGTATCTACGGGTATCTATGCGAGATTGTACGGGTTTATATAGTTTATCTAGAGGTATCTACGGGTATCTACAGGTATCTACGGTTATCTACGGGTATCTACGGGTTTATGCGAGATTGCACGGGTTTATAAAGTTTATACGAGTTTATAAAGTTCAAACGAGTTCAAGTTTGTACCAGCATATAAAGTTTGTAGATATTTTAAAGTTTGTAGGATTTGTATACTTTGTAGAGTTTATAGAAAATATAGTCGGTAGATTTTGGAGAGTTTATAGAGTTTTAGTTTATAGTTTGAATTTAAAGAATGTATAGTGTTTTATAGTTTTTTATTTTATATCCTACCTTGGAGGGCTGAGTGCAAATTTAAGTAAAATAATGAGGTAGAAAAGGTTATTGATTATTGATCAGCATCAAAAGCTGGGGGGGAGGTTCAAAATTTTAAAATAAACTTGTGAAACTCCGGAGAAGTCCTAGTCGAATGCACGAAGTCACTATCTATTACCGTTTCCGAGTTACTTTCGTTCATACGAACGGCCAGACGGATAGACGGATATGGCTATATCGACTCCTCTATCACTCCTGACCATAATGGGGATCTCCGACCATTATTTGCATCTGTTATATACATTTGCACAAAACCAATAGGCTCTTATACCTTCTGTACAGGGCCTAATAAAAATATCAATAAGGCAAATAATCGTTCTTATTAATCTGTAGCCAAGGACGATTACTTTTCAGCCGTTCTGCACAACAAACACAAACACGTTCAAACGGCAACCATTTTTCTTTTGCGGCAAGCGGAAACGGAAAAGCGTATTTTGATTTGATTTTTCACTCAGCTGACGTCACGTCGTGCATCGAAAGTCGTCGTCGTCGCCGTCGTCGTCCCATCTCACTGGCTGTCGTGTGCAAAATGATTTATTGTTTTGATCAAATTGCGCGTAAACAATTGCTCGGCAACTCTGGCGGAAAAAAAACAAACCAAACAACCCAACCGGATACTCACTTCAACACTGCGTATACTTAATGTGTGCAAACTTTAAGCGCAATTCCACTTGAATCATTTGCAGATACTTTAACTTTAACTCTTTGTCGTAACTCATCTGCCAGCGTTGCCCTAATTCGCTGATTCAATATTTTTCTATGCACTTTGTAAGCTGTAAAATGAAAAGTTTTTCAGTTTTCATTGTCTGCACTCGGGCTTTCCATCTATTTTCCCCCGCCGCACTAAATTAGTTGGAATAAGTCAACAACAATGAGGACGATGAAATGAAAGCAACGAATCATTAGTTTTCCACACCATGCTAGATGGCATTCTAGATATGCACTGTATACATTGAGTTGAGATTTCGACGCTGAATTACAAATAGATTTTGCTGTAGATATCTCGCAACGACACCACAAAGTTTATTTCGCTCGTCACGGAAATCTTTTTGCCAAGATTCATTTATCTTAGCCACATTTCCACGGCGTCGTTGCATACATTCTGGCGTTGTAAATTGTGCAGAAATAATAGTCGCAGTAGCAGTCGCAGCTATGTTAAAAACAAACAATAAAATGCTTTGCTAATACAATGTCGTCCTAGTTGTATACTACTTCAACGCAGCATCCAATGCAGCAGTTTCAAACTCATACCCAGTAGTAAATCGTTTTGGCAGTGGGTAGTCGCCTTGCTTAGGCATTTGTCTTTTGGCTTGGATTGTATTGGATTTGAGTTTTCCTTGGCACAGCGTGCAACATTTACCACCACCCATGGCGAAAAATCGTTTTCGCTGCGCGACACAGAAACACCTCTTTCATCAATTTTCACAGCTGCTGTCAGACGACAGACGACAATTTTGAAACATTTTTCTTTCTTTCTGTTTGTGTAAAGCGAAATTTAAACGACTTTTGATTTGTGTGGCGTATATGTTTAAATATGTGTTGTATATACATATATAATATATATGGAACATACTTGAAAAGTTTTGTGAAAATAATAGCTTGCACAGGCAAGTCGTTTGGTTGAATTTGGTTTATTTGTTGCTTAGTTCATACGGTTATTTTTGTAGTTTTTAATAGTTATTTTAGTTCTAGGCTTTAGTAAAAGTAGCAGCTCTTGAAAGCAAGCAGTTTTGTTGAATTTGGCACATTTGTGGCTGAGTTCATTAAGTTATTTTCGTTGCTATGGATCGTTTTTTAATAGTTTTTTGTAAGTTTTAGCTCTGCAATGTCAATGGATGTGAATTCATAAAAAGTTTTTGTGCAGTTTTATATAAAATAGTGAGGTAAAATAATTTCGAGATAATGAAAAGCAATTGAAACGGACGAATGGTTGTGGTATTTAATTATTTTTATTAATTTATTGAAGACGGAAACTACATAAGTAAACTGATGAAGAAGATACTATTTTTGAACTGATTCCATATGGTCTTGTTGCATACCATAGTAAAGATTTCATACACAGGAACCAAATTTTAAAATTGGGCCGACAACTGAGGTATAGCGGAAATTAAGCACCTTAGACTCATATTTAACAAGGCTAGGATTAGATGTTGCTTTGTTTACCACTGATCCAATGCGATTATTATAAATTAGTTTGAGTTCCATAAGGAATTAAGTAAAATACTGCATTAACTATAACCCTTGATCAATTAATACAAAGAAAAAAATTGTTTGGCATAATTTCGCTACACAAAACAATATCGTTGCGCAGCAAAAATTCTTAAAATTCAGTAAACATTCGAAAGCAATATCTGCAAATCAAATAAAACCTCAGAAATGTTCGCATTGCCAGAACAAAAGCATCAAAATTCAGACAAACAATGAATCGTGCTGATGAACGGACAATCTAAACCACATTAAATAATTCTCAAAAACATATTTTCGTAAAGTAAATAAAATAATTTCACTTTAAAGTCTTGCGGAATGCAGCAAATAGCATCGCTTGCGGTTATATGAGTATGTACAATACGGCCGTGGATTGGGAGAGCGTCCTGTGAATGCCAACAGCTACACGGACCAAACGCAGCATTAGCCAAGCTGCCGGCGAAATTATCTCAGAAACATATGTACACAAAATGGGCAGGGTATAAGTTTGAAATGGACATGGTTGGCATCAACGCTAACAAATAAGCAACCAACATTCCAATGGATTTTGGCATATTTTTAGACACTGAATTCATTGGGTGAAAGGGTATATTAAGTTTGTGCAATTGTATGTAACAGGCAGTAGGAGATGAGGCGGACGACACAAAGTATATATCATCTTGATGAACAGTGAAAATTTTGAGACTTTAAAAGTTACTAAATATCTTTCAAACTTGTATGTAAACCATTCGGCTTAAGTAAGGAATACAGCTGCCATACAAATCAAATTCAATTCAATGCGGGTGCAGTGTATCTTTGAGTCGGCCACATTCAACTGCAACGCTCTTTCTTGTTTTTCTTATAAAAATCTGTGTAATTTTTCTTTACTTTTTAATGCATTGTACACAGGTGGACATTTGGCTCTGTTAATAACAATTGAAAGCCAAAGTCCTTTTACAGGATTTAGCTTCGCTCTTTGGGATGTCTCTTAATTTTTTTTTTTTTTTCGTTTGCTCAATAAGCCTACAAAAAAAAAAAAAAAAACTTGCTGTGATTGAAAAACTGTCGTTTGTGGCCTTAAGTTATTTTATGTTTTGGTCTTGTTCTTAGTCCAAAGGCGATTTCTTGCTCACTCCCAGTCGTCAGACTTTAACTTTTCACTAGACTGTTGTATATATTTGGCTTTTCTTTGTTTTAAACTTTGTCCTTTTGTCTTCTCTGGATATGTAACATCTTTCTTATCTTCGAGAGAACAACGACATGAACGTAATTCAACCGCATAATTGGCCCCTGAGCATTTTTTCGAAAGGTATTCGTTTACAATTCTCTTCGTTTGGTTGGCTGCTTTGTGTACATTTAATGCAATTTTTCAATTAAAATGTATGTGTTCGATGCTGTGTGACTTTGGATGAAATGAAATGCTTCATTTAAAGACATTTGAAAGTTGATTTAAGGAAAATAGTGCATAAAAATAAATAGTAGAATAAATATTTTAGAGCTGCCCTATTCTTGTTTGAAGTTGTGAATTGCGAGATGAGTAATGTTATTTTTTAAGATCTATGACGGTATATGACGTCTGGAGACTGATTCTTAAATTTCTGCTCTGTATCTCCGCTGAGAAATTATATTCCAAGCTGAATTACAGAAATTTTACCAGTTTATCAATTTCTGAAACATTGTGTGCGATTTTCTCTGTTTTACCGCTGCAATATAACCAGTAATTGTTCTCTCCATCGCATTTAATCACGCAGAACTCAATGGAAAGTACCAGACTAACTTTGAAAATCTAGTAGAAGAACTATGTCAGTCACGTACTCCTAAACATATTATTGGCAACGAGATCTCCATCATTACAGATTGCATAGGCAAGAAACTTCGGTTTTTATCAAACAATGTGTAATTTTTTTTTTGCAAATCTCTCCAAACAACGTGTTCCTCCTGACTGCGTGTATATGTAATGGATGAATGCATTTATTCGTGCGGTTTTCTAAGACAGGGTGTTACTAGTATTACTTAGCGTCGTGTTCATCAGTGACAGTATTCAATGGGAAGCTACTGTCATTGAGGGTATTTTTTAGTATATTTCATTTGGTTGAAGCGTAAACAATTATTTTTTCTATTCATTTGAAAATGTTAAACTTTGTGGCAGATAAAGTGTTTTTGCTCTGGGAGCTCTTCTTCATTAATGTAACATGAAGAAAAGTGCTACCGAAAGTCATCGTATCGTAGTGAAAGTTAATGGTGACCATGCTCTAGCTGAACGAACGTGCCGAAAGAGGTTTGCATGGTTTAAAAGTGTCAATTTCGACTTAGAAGACGAAGAACGATCCGGACAGCCAAAAATGTTTGAAGATGAAGAATTGAAGGCATTGCTCGATGAAGATACATGCGTCTATGAGATTAAGCAACCACTTCCAAACGTTTAAAAGCATTGTGATTCATCCAAAAGCTTTGAAATTCGTTACCATATGAATTGAAACCTAGAGACGTCGAACGCCGATTGTACATGTCGGAAATGTTGCTTGAACGCCACAAAAAGAAGTAATTTTTGCATAGGATTGTCACTGGTGATGAAAAATAGATGCATTACGATAACTCCATGCGCAAGAAATCGTATGTGAAGCCCAGCCAACCATCAACATGCATGGCAGAGCCTAATATTCATGGTGCCAAGGTAATGCTCTTTATTTGGTGGGATCACAAGGGTGTGTTGTATTATGAGCCCTTGAAATCGGGTTAGACGATCAAAGGGGACCTCTACCGAACACAATTCATTCGTTTGAAGAGAGCGATCGTAGAAAAACGACCAGAATATGCGACCGTACACGAAATCATAATTTTGCATCATGACAATGCTTGGGCACATGTTGCAGGACCGGCTAAAAACTATTTGGAAAACAGTGAGTGGTTCTACCTCATCCGCCATATAGCCCAGACATGGCCGCTTCTGATTATTACTGGTTCAGATCAATACAAAATGCCCTTACCGGACTACGCTTCACTGCAGAACAGGGTATCAAAAATTGGCTCGATTCGTTCATAGAAGTTCTTTTGGGATGGAATCCGCAAACTGCCAGTAAGAGGGGAAAACGTCGTATCTTCCGATGGACAATCTTTTTTTTTTTACTATCCTCAAAACACATCTGATACGCGTGAACTTCTCTTGATTTTTTCGGTCTTCGTTCTTTTGACCTCTTTTATTGGAATGATTAGGCATTGGTATCGACCTATGTCCATATCCATCTATCCAAGTTTTGCCACCAGTTATTCAACATCATTTCGACAAACTTCAATGCCACACATTTCTCTAAAAGTGATTCTCCATAAAAGTTCTATTTACTACTTCAAAGATTTCATTAGTCCTTGATATGTTGGAGATTTAAGAGCCTGCTTCGTCATTAAGCTTGTTTTTCTAACAGAATTTCAGGAAAGGGAAAATAAATAAATATGAGGGTTACTCCTGCTAGCGGTGCGATATATTCGAATTGTAGTAAAATTTACCAAATATGCTGTTTGTAGCTGAATTATCAAAATAACAAAATTTATGCATTATTAAAATGTTCGTCCTTTGTGGCCACACTTATTATTGGATAAAAGTGGCAACATTTTATACATTTAGCGAGTTGCCTTAAAGTTAAAAGATACTAAATGCACACTTTGTCACATTGTCAACAACAAAAAAATATACTAAGACACTCAATGCGTATGACATAACGCAAGTCCTTCAGATTGTTGTGGCGGCGGCGTCATCTTAAGTGCTTCCGTGTTGTGTATTTTTGTTGGAGTAGGCCAATAAGATTGATCGCCATTAATGACGTCTGATTGAGTGCGTTTTATGCTTGTTTGCTTTTGTCTCCCTCGGCGGCGCGTACATAGCTAATGCTTTTAAGTGTCATTCGATGTCGATGACATTATCATCAACAGTTTTCCATCAAAATACGCAAATATTTGCCAATGACACTGAGTGAGATAAATTGTGGCAAGCAAACAAAGTCAAAGAAGCCCACGAGCTATGCAGCTAAAAAAAAGAATATCATAAAGAAAACTATTTTCAATAAATAGTGGCACATTTGTCTACACATAGCGCTCTCTACACGGCCTATGATTAACGGCGTCCAATTGGCGAAAATTCATTTTAATAAATTACTACGCTCAAGTGCTACTTATGTATGGCAGCAGTAACGCAGCAAACTAGGTGGCAACCACAGCATCATAATCAGCGGTATGAGGTACGTATATACTATATACAAAAAAAAAACTTGACTGCCGCGCATGCGCATCGTTGCCAATCAAATCGCACTTTGAAATTATTTATGCTCCACTTTTGTAGCCACTTAAAATTAGTAGCCACAGCAGCGTACAAAGCGTCGGCTCGCTGTATAACAAGCTGATTATACGCTACAGTGGCAATGATTGAATGAATGAATGAGCGTTGTTCTGGCTGCCGTTGGCGTTTGCAACAAATCAACGCGCTGCACTGCAATGAGCTGTACAAATCAATGTGCATGTAATCACTTGACCAAGTTTACGCTTTCGCGCGGCTGCAGCAGCAGCGGAAGGAGAAGTCGTTTGGTAACTCGTTGAGTGTAGCGCTGGCACCACCTTTGTCTTCTTTAAAATTTTCTCCAACAACTTTTTCAACTTCTAAGTACTTCTTCAAGCACATTACTCCAACATTGCTTCTCACCCGCGGCCATTGGCAATGCGGAAAATCTTCATAACGGTTTTTTGTTTTCTCGCAAGCGATGCGCGTAATTTTCGCGCCATCAATTTGAAATTATTTGCGCCTGCGCGCAGTGTGGAATTTTATGCTTGATTACGTCAGTTATTAGTTGCCTTGGTGCCTGAGCAGTCTCAGCTGACTCTAGTCGCCGATAGTCAACGTTTAACCAGCCTCTTTTGCGCATTTCTGCATGGCTTAGCATAAATAATGTGCCTTAACATGGCTACAAAGTAGGTTGTGGGTTGTTCGAATTACTGTGAGTTATGCCGTCAATCGAGCAACTCAATAGTAATGAATAAACAGAATTTTGTGTTAAGAATATTGGCCGAATAAAGGGTGTGCTAACGTCAAACGCGAACTATAGATTGCAAGCAGATGAACCTGGATTTAAAAACATATAAAGTGCTTCTCAGAATCCAACGCTCTCCAAAACTTTTTATGAAATGAACGAAGAAATGAAATGAACAATGAAAAAATTATGAAGATTTTTATGAAAATTTCCCGAAGTTGTTACGACATTTTAAAGAAGATTTTATGAATATTTTACGAAGATTTTACAACATTTTTTTCGTTGATTTTACGAAGAGATTGCAGAGTTTTTATGAAAATTTACGAAGATTTTATGAAGATTCTACGAAGTTTTTACGAAGATTTCAAAACCTTTTCTTTCAAAATGGGAAAAAAGTTGTTAACTGCCATTCACTTGGGAATGTCCAACAATAATTCATTTGCAAATGGTCCAACAAGCTCACAAAGTCCGCTAGGACACGTATCTCCTGGTTAGACTCTGACAGCCGTTCGGAGGTGAGCTAACTGTGAGAATGCAAAAAAAACCCCCTTAATTTCGGGTTGATGCTCTGGGCATGGGACCCACCACCGTAAAAACAAATTACTCCAATGAAAACAACAAGGAAGTCTCGGATGGAACCCCATGATGACGACCCCTGCAAACGATATAAAGAACACAATTTTTAACAACGTTAGCCAGGAGTTGAGGCGAAGAATCACGCTTGCAAATAGATGCTATTTTGGGCTGAGCAAGCAAATTAGAAGTAAAGTCCTCTCGGAAGGCAATAATCAAGATCTAAAAGTCTCTGAGAGAAAGATTCTACGCAGGATTTTTGGTCCAATGAGAGTTGGCGACGAGTTTAGGTCCTGCTCTATGAAATATAAAATTCCAGCGGCTGTACTGGGCTGGTTTCTCATTCGACTTCTTCATTGGAGGACGACAAAATATACGACAACCATGCACGCGTTGAAATGGTCAGGTATGGAGGGATCTTAGCATACTGGCGCCTTCCTGAATGAGGCCATAACCGATCGACGGTTGAAGGCCCTCTAAGGAAGTAAGAATAGCAATTTGCAGCAATTTTTGCCAGCCTATAAGGGCGTTGTAATTAAAAATAGGTGCCATACCGGCATGGTAAACGTTCAGAAAACTATCTTCAGGACCTTCCCATTGCCCAAATTTTCTTCGCACAGCGATATTGGTCTTTTTTCGAGTAGTCGATTTTAAGAATCATCGGGTCGAATGGGGTATTTCAGAGAGCCCTAGCATTCTCTGCTCCAGAAATCAATAAAAGTTATACTAGAAGAATCAGTCCTCGAAAATCAAACCAGCACGGCAACCCATTAACAGAAGACGTTGATGCATTCGATTAAGACACTCAGAGTAATTATTTTTTTTTTTTTTTTTTACTTACTAACTGATGTAATGCGCCTTCTGGGTTGACTTCATCTTCACATAGGCGAATTATTTTTTAAGGAAAGGAAATGTTAAACGTGAGCGTAATATGATAATCGCTAAGTCGTTTGACTATCTGTCAGAATGAAAAAAGGAAAACTGATAGTTCTTCAGGAGGTTTTTACTTCCATTTCCATAAGCGTAATGTATGACATTAATTCTTATTTGCTTGAAAAATTTAATATTCAATTAGACTTCTACATCAAAGCACAAAATAAAAATGTTTATCAATATTGCATAATTTTAATGACTACAAACAGAGCATTGCAGAAGATATTCAAGGAAGGAGCGTGTGTATAAATGTTAACGAAGTGGTAACAATTGTCGACAAGGCTCAAGGACTCTAAACGATGAGCACGGTCAATACGCAACAGTAGAGTTGCAGTTCATGGCAAAAATTGAGTACAATTGCGAGGTGAGTACGTTGTGTAGCATGAAAGATACGCGAATGCCCAGTGCAACTTGCTGTAAAGGTTGCAAAATGAAAAACAAGCTGAAGGCAAACAACTGCCAGAGCACAACAAAATATAAAACGAGCAACTACATACAATCCAAACAATTTCAATGCATCGAAACAATGAAGCTGATACCGATTCCATAGTCAGAGCAAGGTACTGAGCAGGGGAACATATACACATACACATACTCAGACAAAATAATGCTTACATTTGTCAATATGTTGGAGCAGTGTCGTAACGAACTGAACTGGCGCCCGAGCAGGGTTACTTTATATGTTAAATTTTATAGAAACAAAGCAAAGTTTTTTAAACGTGAATTCGATAAAAGAGTTGTTTGCCAAAATTACAATCACAGAAACAAAAAAGTTTTTGCGCTCTCTGCTCTCCACTTGCCCTACCACTGCTACGGCACTGTCTTATTATCCGACAGAAGGCATCACAAAATGAATGAATGCCAGTCAGGCATGTTGAAACGAAGCTCGGTGCATTCGATAGGGTTACCATTGCCATTTTAGACGGTTTGCTTGCCTGCCTAGCTTGCGCGTCAGAATGTATGCAAAGGAATGCGACTACGCGCGCCTGCCGTGTATTTTTTCAGGCATAAAAGGCATTGACATTGTACATTGGTCGCAACATGGCAAAGGACGACAGCACAGTACAGCTGTCCGTCCGTCGTTTGTATAAAAATATGCGATTGAAATGTTAAATAAATAAAGGCGCAAAATACTTGAAGGGCACAAAACGTCAACAAAAATGGTGGCCAAGCGGAAAGCGAAGCGTAAGCAAGTTCCTCCTTGCTGACGCGACAACGCATCGTCTATACATATATATAAATGAATTGCTATAACTTTTGCAGCAGCAGCAGCAGCAACAGCAGCAGACGACAACGATGACGTTATATGAATGGAAATATGAAGCAACAGCAACGACGCCATATTGTATTTATACTTGTGTTACCTGTGCAGTGTTGCCAACACATCGCAAACTGACATTTTTTGCTCTACCGTCACTTCCACCATTTTGCTACGCCTTTGTTTACGCGTTTGCCGTTCGAGTTCAGCGCAAATTTTCATTTCCACTTGAATTTACAATTATGCAAGTGACTGACTGACCGGCTGTTTTGGTTCTTGTTATACCCTACATGTTATACATAGAGTTTGCCAGTTTGTTTGTTTTGTTTAGCGCCAACTATTGTCAGTGTTGCCAACATTGAACAATCGGTTTCCTCACATGGTACTCTTGCTTACTGAAAGTGCCCCGTAGATCGTGCAAAGTGTAATAAGGTTGCGGTTCTACTGAACGTATCATGTTTCTTGTTTTCATTTTATTGGTTTTGGTTTGGGTCGATGTCAGTGTTGTGTTGTTCAGTTCAATTTGTGGGCGTTTCTGACTTTTCTCCACCTTTTTTTTAATGCCTTTTTGATTTTATAAACTGTGGTTTGGTGCGGCGTTTTCCATTTTTCATTTTGTGTTTGGTTTTATTTATTTTTGTAATTTTTTTTCTTCTTCAATATTTGCAAGGCGAGCGAACATGTCCATGCACGTGTTTCGTACACGCCTGTTGACAATTGTAACAACGGCAGAGTTGCCAGAGTGCAGAGGGCAAAAAAAAAAAAAAAAATTTCAATGCTGTTACGTGTGTTTGTTTAAAGTAAATGATGCGTGGGCAAAGTAATTATTAGCAGATTAAAAATTGCAAAGATTGACTGAATTGATTGAGGAGCTTATTTGAATATAAATTGATATGAAGGCAAGTGGAAACGTTATTCCGAAGCTTAAATACTTTTTACGTTTAACTTCATATAGTCTATTAGGGTTTTTAAGGCTGCGATTTATAGTTCATCTTTTGGGAATTGCTGTAAAGTATTCTTGCCAATAATATGCTCAAAGAGAACAGAATATTAATGAAAAGTACAAAAGGCCGTAATATTTAGTGAGAGACTCTACTATATGACCTCAAGTATACACAGCGTTGCTGCTAAACCGAACATATGGTCGAAAAATTAAAGAAAATAAAACATTTATATATCTCCGATTTTTAAAGCTTATACGCGCAAAAATTTAAAAGATTTTAATAAAATATAATTTGTGCATATTTGCTCAGAATCTTTCAAAAAATAAAATATCTGGTTTTGAAGACTTACTAACTTACTTAAATTGCCGTCAACCATGCGCGCTGGCGGCAGTCGTTTTGAATGCTAAGTACGAAGAGATCTCGCCATACCTGGTCATTCCATCGTCACTGACCGCCCAAGACGCGATGACGGAGTGCGAGAAGACACCAAGTACTTCGTCTTGACTGAGACTGTTTTTCAATCTCCGAGAACGCCTTGCTGACTCGCCGTTCCTGCGTGCCGATGATATTGATGTCAGCGGCGTAAGCGAGCAGCATCTCTTCCTTTCGGAAGATCGAGTCCGACATATTCTGTATGTACGGGCACTGGCGTAGAATGTATTCCATCACAAGATTTAAAAAATTGTATGACAAAGCATTGCCCTGCCTGAAACCTCTCTTGGTATCAAAGGGGTCGGAGAGGTTTTTCCCCACCCTGACAACGCTTTGTGTGTTAGATAGCGTCGCAATGCAAAGACGGACAATTTTTGCTGGGATACCTAGTGCAGAAAGGGCGTCGAAGAACTTCAATAGTATCGGCGTATCGAGAACGGCTTTATAGGCGACAAATAGGTGGTGTGTGTCTTTGTTGAACTCACGGGTCTTTTCCAAAATTTGGCGTAATGTGAGTATTTGGTCACTGGTCGACCTTTTTGGTCTGAAGCCACACTGATATCGTCCTATCAGTGAATCGGTATATGGCTTCAGCCTGTTACACAAGACGCGCGACAGAATCTTATATCCGATGGAAAGAAGACTTATTCCGCGGTAGTTGGCGCATACAGCGGGGTCTCCTTTCTTAATGATAGAACAGAGAACACTGAGATTCCAATCATTGGGTATGCGTTCATCGGACCATATCTTGCATTAAAGTTGGTCCATACTCCTAACCAACTCTTCGCCGCCGGTCTTAAATAACTCAGCTGGCAGCCCATCAGAGCCTGCCATTTTCTTATTTTTCAGCTTTTTAATAACTGAATCGACATCGTTATAGTCCGATGGCTCTACAATAGTGCCGTCATTAATTGGTGCTTCCGTTGTCATTTCACTATCGGCGGAATTGTGCGCTTCATCGCCTCCGAGTAGGTTGGAGAAATGACTCCTCCATAATCTCAGTGATTCTTGTTCATCCGTTATCAAATTTCCATTGTCATCCTTACAGATAGTAACTCCGGGTTTAAAACCTTCAGTCTGACGCTTAACCTTTAGATAGAATTTTCGAGCTTCATTTCTGTCACGTAACATCTTAACATCCTCAAACTCCCGCCTTTCTTGCTCCTCTTTCTTGCGTCTGAAAAGGCGCTTCTCCTCTCTCCGTTTCTCACGATACCGCTCTCTAACAGCTCGCGTTGCTCCCGACTGCAGAGTTCGCTGATAGGATGCGTTCTTCTCTGCAGTAGCATTGCGACACTCCTCGTCGTACCAAGAATTCTTCTGACATCCTTGGCAGCCCTATCCAAGATGCTAGACGCTCGTCAGCAGCCGTGAACCTAGAGATGAGGCCACGTAGTTTCCTACTCACCACGAAACCACATCCAAATTCGTGCTTACTCGCATGGCAGCTATAGTAGATGAATTCTAGATGTTTTTTTGCGGTGATGTCAGGCTTGCATCTTTCGAAGACATCAACCATCTGGATATTTGCACCATCCCAATTAAGGGTGCGAACAATCCAGGTGCATATCCTTAAATCGTGAACCTTATATCGATTGTGGGCGTCGTCATCATAGGGTTCCTCCCGAGGCCTCCTGTTAGTTTTCATTGGGGTTTTATTTTTTTAATGTGGCGGATCCCAAGCCCAGCGCAAAAACCCCTAATTAAGGAGAGGGGGGTTTTCGGCTTCTCACGTTAGCTCGCCACTGAACGGAATGTTCAGAGGCTACCCAGGAGTTACGTGTTCTAACGGACGTGTGAGTTGCTTGGACCATTTGTAACAAGAATCATTGTTGGCCATTCCCAAGTGAATGGCAGTCAACAACTTTTCTCGCAATGTCAATGGTGTTTCGATAAAGAATTCCTAGAACATCTGCCTTGGGGACAATTTATTCCATTTAATCTAATTTAATTTAATTATCTTTCCACCGTGCGCCCTCCGTCGGATCCGAGCCAGTATTGGTAAATTCTTAAACAGCAATAGTTGTTAATTTTGCCATTGTAATGCCGAACTGAAACCTCGAGAAGCAAACAACCAATTTTTTTCGAATCTGTTTTTTTTCTAAAATTTTTGCAAACCTATCCAAGCGTCGTATGATCCAGTAAAATCAAATGGTACCGACTTTAGAGCATAGCGAATTGTTCTTAGTGAACTGCGATTGTCAACTTAAGCCTACGAATAATGATCGGGTCGGGTCCTCCAACTTTGGTATTCTTCATATTGGCAGCTGTCTTTAGAACTTAAGTTTGGGTGACTACATACTAGCCATCTGATGTCGGGTAGTTAATACAAATATGGAGCGTTCTATGGAAACATGTTATTTAAAGATTTGGCATTTGACTAAATCTCGCCGTCCTGATAGTTAGCTAGTATTATTATCTAGTTTCCAAATATTCTCTTCGGGCTTTAACCATTTCCTCACTTCACCAGTAAACTGATTTATGATGAATGTTGCAAGGAAGGATTCTATCAAAATAATGAAATGTGAAGGTCAGCTGTTAAAAAACTTTGAGGATAAATTTTATACCTTCCCGTAGGGAATAAGGGTAAACTAAGTTTTTACAAAAGTATGTACGAGGCAGCATGATGTATGACAGACCGAAGACCTTAAAACTTGGTACGGAGAATTTTTGCAGTAAAAATAATGAAGCCTTATAGTAGAATACGATTAACTCAACTTAATTTTTATATAAAATCTCTCAAATCATGTAAGCCCCAATTTAATAAATAGTTTAAGCTAAATAATAGATTTACTAGAAAAAAAAAACACAAAAATAAAATTTGCAATTTTATTAAATGAATAAGAACAAGAAGTAGAAGTAATATGCAAAAGGAATTTTACATGACTGACTTAAAAAACAAAGCAAGAAATTTCTTATGCAGTGTGGTTGCCTTCGTTCATTGCAACAGAATTTCGTATGCTACTTTATTTATGTGATTTTTGCATAATTTTACAATAAAAAGCCTTGGAAAAAGAGAAAGTCTAGAGGCGAACATGACGACGGCGCGGAAGATGATGATGAAGTTCTCAACGAAGTACGCTGACTGGCATGTCCTTACGCCTTGTCATGGCGCTCAGTTGCACGGTTTGGCATTGAAGTCAATGCACGCATTTTAATAAAGGAAATGAGAGGCAAGAAAAGCCACTTCAAGAACGATGAGATTCCGTCTCCGCCGTCTGCGCGCGTAAATGCAGCCTAGTCAAACAAATTGAATGAAATCAACTCGTTAAAAAGTAAATAAGTCTGATGAATGGTAAAAAATGCGGTTGTGGGCGTGGCAGTGATGTCGGAATTGCCCTAGGGCTAGCTCTATAGGCAGCTCTGGAAAAAAAAATAAACACAGAAAAAAAAACAAAATACAAATAAAAATGCAAACAGCGCAAACCGACAAAGCCAAAGCTCGAAAAGGTACAAATCGTCCATGAAGTCGATGTCTGAAATGAAAATTGTACGCTAGCAGTAGGAGAGAAAAAAAAATGAAAATAAAACATATTCTCATTCAGGACATACAGGATGTGAGTTGAGCTTAGACTGAGTGAGCTCCTCCCGCATACGCTGTGGCATGCTGTGCAGTGAATTATTATATGAATGATGAAGATGGAGGCGTTAGGAGTAAGGAAATTAGTAAGCGAGCGGCATTGAATATGAAAGGAAGTTTAAACGGATATGGTAGGCAGTCAGCGCTTGGTTGGTAGGAGCACTCCAGAAATTCCGTAGGCGTTCAAGTCGGCAGTGGCGTCTATTTCCTTTTCCGTTTCATATTGATGAACTTGAACGAACTTTGCTGATAGAAATTTCTTTTTTTATTACATATTTCTCTATTTTGGTTTTTTATTTCTTATTTGTTGTGAAGTTGGAGCAGAAGTTTTAGCTGCGGATATGCTGTTAGGCATAATAATGAAATAATGCGCATGTAAGCAGGACCTGCTACAACTTTATTTGGTTTGATTGCATACATATTATATGAGATGCAATGCCATAGATAAGAGACTAAATGGTACTAGGAATTGTACAAGTATATGCTATGTCTACTCATTGTGCGGGTTACGAAATTTTATGCTGTCTGAGGTAAGCCAGGATTCCTGCTATTCATGCTTGATTAAATCTATGATTATTTTATGAGCAGGAAGTTTCTATTAACTTCGTAGAATATGCTGATATTTCTTATATGTTGTGGTACAGAAATTTAATCATAGTGCAAAATTATTCAGATACAAACCTTCTTCCGCTTCGGAGTTTTCGGATGAACAAAATAGACTGCTTTGGTCTAGCTTGGAGAAGGCATCGAATATAATTGTCTAGCTTGTTCATGAGATTTTATGTTGACAATGAATCTTTTGTGTTTTGGTATTCAAATAAGACAGACTCTGTTGGAAATTGCCAGAAAGTTGAAATTTTTATGATATTGAACTCTCTGATTTCAACGACAGTGAGGAAACTTATGGGGAATTGTCTGTCGAATAAAAACTTGGCATATCTTATAGTTTGTTCTTAGGAGATGCTGTTGACTTTTGAGAAAACTCACAGTTAGGACCTCTTGTTTAATACGTGTTGAACTAGAGTTGTTTCTTAGATTGTCATAGTATGTTCGGCAGGAAATTTATGTGAACTTGAGTTGTACTCTATTATATATTACTAGCTTTTACCCGCGTATATTTTTTTTATACATTTTGACCAAACTTAACACATTTACTTTTTCTGATACTCTTAACATGTATACCAAATTTCATCTCTGTACCTTAAATGGATGCAAAGATATGACAAATTTTGATTATCGCTTATATGGTGGGCGGGGCAACGCCCCCTCCGATTTTGTCCAAACTTAACAGGTTGACTTCTCATCATCTTAACATGTATACCAAATTTCATCTCTGTACCTTAAATGGATGCAAAGATATGACAAATTTTTAATATCGCTAATAGGGGTGGTAGGGCAACGCCCCCTCCGATTTTGTCCAAACTCAACTGGTTGACTTCTCCTCATCCTCTTAACATGCATACCAAGTTTTATTTCTGTGCCTTAAATGGATGCAAAGACATGACAAATTTTCATTATCGCTTAAATAAGGGTGGGGCAACGCTTATCCCATCTATCTCTATTCCAAAATTCAGACGAATTGGTTGAGCGGTTTAGCCGTAAGAGAGGAACATACGTTCATACATCCTTGCATACATCCATATATCCATAAAAAAATATTTCCATACATACATCTATACATACATCCATACATACATCCATAAATACATCCATACATACATCCATACATCCATCCATACATACATCCATACATACATCCATACATCCATGCATATATCCATCCATAAATCCATACATACATCCATACATACATCCATACATACATCCATACATCCATACATACATACATCCATACATACATCCATAAATATATCCATCCATAAATCCATACATACATCCATACATACATCCATAAATATATCCATCCATAAATCCATACATACGTCCATACACACATCCATACATAAATCCATACATCCATGCATACTTCCATCCATACATACATCCATACTTACATCCTTACATACATCTATACATACTTCCATACATACATCCATACATACATCCACACATACATCCTTACATACATCTATACATACATCCATACATACATCCATACATACATCCATACATACATCCATACATCCATACATCCATACATCCATACATCCATCCATACATCCAAGCATACATCCATCCACACATCTATACATCCATACATACATTCATACATTCATCCATACATACATCCATAAATACATCCATACATACATCCATAAATACATCCATACATACAATCATACATCCATCCATACATACATCCATACATACATCCATCCATACATACATCCATACAT
Source organism: Leucophenga maculata (assembly GCA_035044805.1). Classification (NCBI taxonomy): domain Eukaryota; kingdom Metazoa; phylum Arthropoda; class Insecta; order Diptera; family Drosophilidae; genus Leucophenga; species Leucophenga maculata. The sequence continues at coordinate 3,708,315 of JAWNNP010001101.1, read as the reverse complement.
ACATCCATACATTCATCCATACATTCATCCATACATCCATACATACATACATCCATACATACATCCACACATACGTTCATACATCCACACATACGTCCTTACATACATACATACATCCATACATAGATCCATACATCCATACATACATCAATACATACATCCATCCCTGCAACCATGCATACATCCATACATACATCCACACATACGTCCATACATACATACATACATCCATACATAGATCCATACATCGATACATACATCAATACATACATCCACACATACATCCATACATACATCCATACATCCATACATCCATACATACATCCATACATCCATACATCCATGCATACATCCATACATCCAGCCATACATACATTTATACATCCATCCATACATCCATGCATACATCCATACATTCATCCGTACAAACATCCATACATACATACATCCATACATACATCCACACATACGTCCATACATACATACATACATCCATGCATAGATCCATACATCCATACTTACATCAATACATACATCCATACATCCATACATCCATCCATACATCCATGCATACATCCATCCATACATCCATACATCCATACATACATTCATCCATACATACATACATCCATACATCCATACATACATCCATAAATACATCCATACATACATACATCCATACATACATCCATACATTCATCCATACATAGGTACATACATACATACATACATACATACATACATCCATACATACATCCATAAATACATCCATACATACATCCATCCATACATACATCCATACATACATCCATCCATACATACATCCATCCATACATACATCCATACATACATCCATACATTCATCCATACATTCATCCATACATACATCCATACATCAATACATACATCCATACATACATACATACATACATACATACATACATCCATACATACATCCATACATACATCCATACATCCAGCCATACATACATCCATAAATCCATCCATACATCCATACATACATCCATACATTCATCCATACAAACATCCATACATACATACATCCATACATACATCCATACATTCATCCATACATTCATCCATACATACATCCATACATACATACATCCATACATACATCTACACATACATCAATACATACATCCATACATACATACATACATACATACATACATACATACATCCATACATACATCCATACATACATCCATACATCCAGCCATACATACATCCATAAATCCATCCATACATCCATACATACATCCATACATTCATCCATACAAACATCCATACATACATACATCCATACATACATCCACACATACGTCCATACATACATACATACATCCATACATAGATCCATACATCCATACATACATCAATACATACATCCATACATACATACATACATCCATACATACATCCATAAATACATCCATACATACATCCATACATCCATACATCCATCCATACATACATACATCCATACATACATCCATACATCCACACATACGTCCATACATACATACATCCATACATAGATCCATACATCGATACATACATCAATACATACATCCACACATACATCCATACATACATACATCCATACATAGATCCATACATCCATACATACATCAATACATCCATACAATCTTTCGCATTTATAATATTATTAAGCGCCCATGATTTGTGCTTTCACAGTTGATAGAGATTTATTTCACCAGAGAGACGTGCTGGTGTGGTACATGTCTAGAATTATACTAGTAAATTTTTCTGTTCGTAAGTCTGCAACAGAGTTGCTGTTTGAGCGTACGCCTATAATTTTTAAGTCAAGCACTTCTTTGTACCTGCACCCATTTATTTTTTAAGATACTCGGGTTTTGATTTGAAGGTGTTGATGTATCCGCCATGAGGTCGAAAGCTGCTGCAGGATGCTGGTGCATTTTTAAAGCTCTTCATGTTCGTTGCAGCTACGGGTTGGTGGTGCTCAGGGCCTTGCACCAACACCATTTAGTTCTCTGCACTTTTTGGCAGATCTGCAGATCAACCTCCGCAGTTTTCTTTTATTTTAATTTCCATAAGCTTGGGTTAATCTATACCAGATTAAACAACCATCTAGGATTCAGGATCATGAGTGAGTTTTGGTCCCTGCTTGTCCTTCTGAACTTGAATGGTGTGCAGAATCGACTCTGTTTCCACCCTTTGTTGACAGATTTCCTGCTTCAAAGATAGATGGATCTTTCCACGGATAAGGAGCTGCACTTGACTTTTAAACTCTTCTATTCTCAAACGATGAGGAGATTTGGCATGAGCTCGAAGAGGCTCCGGAATATAAGGATTTCCTAAGCAGCCTATGGGGACTCTGCTATATTATAAATGCAGGGTGAATAAATTGTCTAAATTGTCGTATGGTAAGATGTTAGTGGTCTCTGACTTCACTGCAAAATCATCAAAGAGACCAAAGCATAGAATGAGTATTTCATAATTAAGTGACTTTCTGAACATTTAAGACAAAGCTTCGACCACCGGTTGGTTTAGTATTACGATATAATAAAGATTTAATCGATCCCAATGCTGTATAAAATGTTGCAGGAAACTAAATTGGAGTCTAAACTTCAAAGAAAAATGAAGAATCATAGCGCTGTGCCGATGCAGGTATTTTAAGCGTTTAGATATTTTTTAGGAAGCTGGGTTTTTTTAAGATTTCGTTCTCAATTCTAAATGTTTGGCAAGTCCTCGTGCAGTGTTTGAAGCTTGAACAGAAGTTGGAAATTGATACACTTTTTCATCGACAAATTTTCTGCAGCGATGAGTTTCAATTATGCCAATTTGTAAAAACAAAATGTGCTATATCTGGAACGAGAAGATTTTAATGGAAAAGCATAAATTGTTGACAGACGTGGCAAAAAAATATACTAATTGGTGTGGTTTACTGTTGTAATTGTTGGACCATACTTATCCAAAAAAAAAATTTAAGAAAATGCAAATATTATCGTCTATGGTGTTCAATATCGATCCATGTTGTACAATATTTTGTTTCCTAAAGTATGCGAACATGCTTCGGAAGAATTTTGGTTTCAAAAGGAGAGTCTTTGTTCTACAACAAACATCGATTTATTGAAGAAAGTGTTTTATGGCATCGTAAAGTTCGACGTCTGTGGAAAATTATCTATAAGCCATCTTTGCAAACAAGCCCGTAGCGATTTCAACAGCTCATATCCAACCTTATGTTTCTTTGTACTGCTTAATGGTTCATCTTATGGCAGTGGGATCTTTGGTTTACACGCCTCATTAATAAGCTCAGCTTCATTACTCTTGACTCAAAATTAAAGAAACTATTGGGCGTAGTCTATTGTGTGAAACTCGATTTTAGGAAGAATTCGCAAGTCAGGAAGATTTTTAATATTTAAATATTCTGATGTTCTATAGAGCATCCCTTATAATTAGTAGGCCTTCTCTATATGGGCAATAACTTAACTTCTATAAACTATTCTACTTGATTTCAACCACTTTTGTAAGACCCTCAAACTATTTTCCATTGATTCGTTCATATCTAAGCAAAAATATGCACAAGTCAAAGAAATACCACATGAAATCAATTGGAAAATACGCTCAAAGCGAAGAGTTAAGCATGCATGAGTCTTTCTATTTTTTATTTTTTGCTCCCAACGCATTTCTTTGGCATTTTCTGTTCTGACACTACTCAGCATATTGCCATATGTACCCATTTCTTAGAATGAATTTTTTACTTCAGTCGAAGTTCAAATCAAGAAATAAATGAAGCAAACAATTGCGTATGGTATGTGTGACTGACTTCATGTCATTTGAGCTTGAATAACTTCAAATAACGAGCGTAAAAAATTTCGGATGGAAAAAAAGAAAAAAAGCGAGTAGCGAACTTCAAAGCATTTCTCAATGGAGATATTTTCTTTGATACGCTCAATAGAGATATTGCTGTAAATAGTAATTTAGTAAATTAGTTTATTTTTTTCTTTTTTGAATTATTTTATATGTCAGTTGCATGCACGATTTTATATGACTTTGGCTTCTTCACTGACCCTCTGAATTTTCATTTCAGTTGCGCATTTTATGGTTGCACGGTTAAAAGGATTTTTTAATTACTTTAAAAGGATTTCAATGGCGTTGAAAAATTATGTGCGCGCACAGAGAAACTAATTAAAGCGCAATTGCCTGCCCCCGAAAAATTTAATGTTGTCGAGAAAATACTTAAACAAGAAAGCACGCTGCAGTCAGTCGAGTGTGCTCGACTTTGAGATAACCTGTACACATATTGAACATTAAAGTTTGGGAGATATATTTCTACCTGCATTGGGATTATGTTAAGAATTTCGTTTCAAGAAAATAAGTAAAGTTTGTTTCTGCTGTTGAGTAGCCAATGCAACTTCCTCAATCTTCCAGCAATTGCTTTGGTAACACTTGTGATGTGGTTTCTAAAAGTCAGCCGCCTATTCAGTAATACACCAAGGTACTTGTAACCGGAGGATTGGCACATCAGCTGGTTATGAATAAATACTCCCGGACAAGAGTCTGGACGTAAAGCATATGTCACATTGGTACACTTATTAGGGTTAATCCCAATTTTCCATCGTTTAGCCAAGCGCTCAAAGTACAAGTATTGCTGCAGGATATCAGATGCTTCTTATACACAGTTGTCTCTGACCAGGTTAGCTGTGTCATCTGCAAAAGTTGCGATGAACAAATCTTGGGCACTTTCAATTATTATTTCATAACTAGTGGGCATATCGTGCGTGAACAGTGTGTATAAAAGCGGGCCCAGCACACTGTCCTGTGGAACTCCCGCACGTTTGACTTTGACACCGGACTCCACGCCATCCAATGCCACAGAAAAATCAAAGCCCTGTCATGCAATTAACTGTGCATTAATAACCACAGCTGAGGCGGCAGCAGATCATCATGCCAAACTCGATCAAACGCCTGCTTAATGTCAATATAAGCGGTAATCACGTACTCCTTAGCCTCGAACCCTTCAAGGATGAAATTTACAATACTACTAAGCTGTTCAGGTGTTCCGTGCGACTTACGAAATCCAAATTGATAGGAGGGTATCCTTCTCTTGACTTTACTCACGTCAAGGATTCGTGTCAATAGACAGCGCTCAAATAATTTTAAAACCGTAGGCAGCAGACTAATAGGCCTGTACGAGTCCAAGTTACATTGACTTTTGCCATTTTTTTTTTGCCTTTTCCATTGCTTAGGAATATGTCCCAGCCTCAGCACAGCGTTGTAGATGAACACCAAAAAGAGAACGGCTTTCAATGGCAATACTTTTAAAGTAAAGTTATCCAGCCCATCATCTCCAGGAGCTTTTTAGGGTTTCAAAGCTTTAATGTAAGCCGAGACTTCTTCCACTGTTATGGGAGCGACTGGAAGGCAAAGTTGGCCGGGTATATGAAGTACTGACTGAACCTCACGTGCTCTGTTCTTTAATGCATGACCAAACTATTGAAAGCGATTTTCTAAGTTGACAGCAAATGCCTCTGCTCGTTCGCTTGGAGATCTTGCCCAGGATCCTTCAGCCATCCTGAATGAGAATTTAGAGGCCACCTGCTGTTTGTATCTCCTGGTCAACTTATATATAGATCGTTTCGTCGAATCATCCGGGTAAACATTCGCCAAGAATCGGTCAATTTCGCATTGTTTGTGTATTGCTAGAAGTTTTTTCACCTTATTTGCTACTCTGCGGTAGACTCTATTCACATTGGGTTGAGCGACAATATTGGCTTCTAAGCCTTATTTTCATCAGCAATAGTGCCTTTAGCGCCACTGGAAGTCCGAATATTGACCTTTAGTACCGTGATGCATAATTGTGAGTAGCCAGAAGGGCAGTAGAAATATGAAGAAATAACGAATGCGCATCATCAATATCATCTGGAATGAGTATATCCAGATTCAGGTGTAATGTCTTTTCCAGATCTCGACGAAACTCATTTATGTAACATCCAGGCGGAAGCAAACGGGCTTTCGGTATTTTAATCTTCGGAGCGGTGTTAAAGACAGCTACAAGGGTAAGATGGTCGGATGAAAGCTGGTACTCAGTACTTATGGACACGTCATTAGGATTTAGCCCATTATAAATAAAAAAGTCGATTGTACTTGTCGTATGGCTTCAAGGAAAATGTAAATGAGTTGTATGACCTGTCGCTAATATCTGGCATTAAAATCTCCTTCTAAAAGGAACATATTTCCCAGACCATGGAATAATTGATCAAATTCTGATGTTGCCCATGTGAGAATCGGAGGCAAATATAGCGACGTAACTTTTAACTCACCCTTACTGCTAGCAACTTGAATGGTGTCCATTTAAGGTGCAAATCGTACCACCTAATGGAGTATTTGATAAACTATTCAGTTTTGACCTCCATGTAAACCATGCGTGCTGATCAGCCCAGTAAAATATGCAATATGCACTGGATTATGTCAACTTCATGGAATAGCTCGTACAGCTCGGTAACTATAATAGGTCTAAAAATCTTCGCGTCAATATCGGTTCAAATATTTCGCAGATTTTCCCGTATAATAAATCGAATATTTAGAATATTTGGATATTCTAAATATTCGATTTGTTTGTCTTTCTGCAACAAAGTGCAAATTTTGTATACAAACGAAATGGCAGGCCGATTACACTCAAGGACCATGAGAGCTCCAAGCAAGACCTAAGGTTATTGCTACATACATATATTGTACTGCACTCATTTTGGGTCGATAACCATAACAAAAATGCAATTCGTGGCAGATACGACTAAGAATGATATTTTCTTGTGCAAGTCTTTTGAATTTTGTTCGAAGCATACATGAAGTGGGATTCGAATTTTGTGAATTGTATAATTTTTGGCCATTGCGCAACTGTAATATGAACTATGATCTAAAGGGTATATAGTAAAAAAAAATTAATAAAGTTATTTTTTAATTTGGCAAAACTTCATAAAAAGTCATTACATCGTTTTTTTAATCAGTAATTATGCGAAAATAATTAAAAATTTAAAAAAAAAATCAAATTCAATTTAGCCAACAAACGCAGTTTTAACTGCTTTTAACATAAATATTTTTTTTATCTGACTCATTTGGCTATTAAAGAGCCAAAATTAAATTTAACCAAATTAGCGCTAAATAATTTGTTATTTAGCTGCATATTAAAAATCATTAAACTAATTACTAAATGAGTTGCTGCTATGGAAAATAAAGATTCAAATTTGCAAAGTATCTATTTCATACAAAGTATTTCAAGCTTAAATGTTTTTATACAATTTTTTTTTGATTTTGCTCCCGTCTGGCTCTGAAGCGAAAACTAATTAGTATTGCAATGTTTTTGACGCTTCGCAAATTGCCAAACCGAGCGTGTCAACGAGCTGAGCAACAAATTAACACTATAGCATTGGCATAGACTGTAGCTAGGTATATCATTCGATAATATCGATAATTATATTGAAAAAAAGTACCTAAAAAGGTTTTGAATTAAAACGAGAGAGTTGTATTGAGACTGTGTGGAAATTGGAATGCGCTGCAAATAATGCTTCTAAATCTGTCATCAATTTTAAACTTAAAAACTTCAAAAATATAACTTCTAAGTGTTTTATACAACAGTTTTAAAGTCTCCAAATGTAGGACAGACATGACCATTTGCACGAGTATATATGTGAAGCAAACGCCCTTAGAGTCGAGATTTTATTGCTATGTCCGCCTGTTTTTTGGATAATAATGATGTTGTGAAAACTGGTAGGGAGTTTTCATATATTTAGAAACAATCAAGCTATAAATAACACCATGACTAACACTCGGGATGGTAAAGGTTCCATATAAAAACACTTTTGGAATAAAAGCGAACCTCATTTGAATACACTTAGCTGAAACTCACTCTTATTGGTTAATTTAATTAAAACTCTTCTTTAAACTTTTTTTTTTATTCCGTAGAAAAATTAAAGAAATAGAGACGATCTAAAATTTTGTTTTTTTGATTATTCCTCAGAAACTTCGGACCAAAATGTAACCATAATTTATTTTATTTCCAACAGATCATCAAATCTCTATATCACGCTTCATAGGCCTATTGTGGCCTTCAGCTTCTTCAGTGAATTCCACCTTATGGACACAATTGTCTCAAAGTCATATCCTCAAACAATTAACTTCCGTCGTAGGAAAAGAAAAAGTGACATGTGCCAATTTATTACGTTTTCATTTTACTAAATAATTGCGTACAAAATGAGATATGTGAGCACAATGACCAGCAATCTTGTCAGAAGTAGTGCTTTAACTCGTGTCATGCCTAAAACATCGTTCATAACGATCTGCAGCGATCCAAATGATATACCAAGCTCTGCTGCTATCTCCATGTTGGTCACACTATGATATTTTGGTATACAATTATATCGACTTTTCCGTTGATTTTTAATCAATCTCAGAGGTGGATTGACTGCCGGAATGATGGTTTAAACTCTTTGTATCACACGTAGTGATAACTCAAAAGCCGTGCTAGCAAAAAAATAAAAAAAAAAAAAAACAATAAACGCTGAAATCGAATGCACTCGATTTCGAAATACCCTACACCTTATAACCTCTTCTATTTTGGTGGTGAAATCAGCTATGTTCAGTGCAGTATATAGGGGAGACTGGGCAATTTATCTCCAATATGATTTGATAATGTTTTTTCCTCAATAATTCAAAATTTCATACAATGGTGAAAAATTATCTGCATGAGCAAGTACGAGGGTTCTAGCCTGAGCAACAAAACGTCTCCATCGTAAAGTCTGACATTTTTTAGGCCTAACTTACTGTGAACACTTTGACGTACAAGCGCAATTTGGTTTCTTTACAGGCACCTGTAAAATTTATCTCGGCCAAAAAATAGAATTAAACCGTGACGTCATGCGATGAATTATTATGATTTTCGAATGTGGATTATCAAGACAAGAGTGCACCAATCAACTAAAATCAACTATTGGTGATGAAGCTCCATCCTTGGCCACAGTGAAAAACTGGTACAACGAATTCAATCATGGCCGCAGTACGCTCACCGTGAAGGTCCTACAAAATCGGTCGTTGTGCCAGAAAACACCGATGCTGTGTGTGAACTGATAAAGCAAGATCGTCATGTGACATACCGTGATATTGAGGCATCCCTGGGCATTAGTATGACTAGGATACATGCAATATTACATGAACATTTGGTCGTTAGAATGTTTTGTTCACGTTGGATACCGTTGGATAATTTGACAATCACTCAAAAGAAGGCTCGTGTCGATTGGTGCAAGCAAATGCTGAAGAAATTCATGCGAAGTACGTCAAAAGCCGTCTACTCAATCGTGTCAGGTGATGAAACGAGGATATATGCGTATGAGCCCGAAATAAAACAGCAGTCGACCGTCTTAAGACGAGAAAAATCCAACACAAGTTGCTGGCGCAGCACATGATCGCTTGTTTCTATCAAAATCCGAACATGTTGCGACCGTATACCGTATGTGGAAAGAAAGACGGTCAATTCTGAATGGTATACAACCATTTGTTTGCCTGAAGTATTCGATGAACTGAGGAAAACCAACCGACGAAGATGAATCATACTTCATTACGATAATGTGAGCTCTTAAACTTTTGGCCGTAACAAATGAGTTTTTAGACGTTTAAAATATCGAAACATAAGACATCATGCGTACAGCCCTGACTTGGCACCAAATGACTTCTTTCTGTTCCCTTACATCAAAAATAAACTGCGCGGACAGCGAAGCTGTTGACGCCATAAAAATGCATGTTTTGGAGATATCTCTTTTGGAGTTGCAAAACTGCTTCACAAAATGGTTTGGGTGAATGTAAAAGTCTATCGATCTTACTGGTGAATATTTTGAAAAGCAATAAAGCGATTATTCTTATAAATTACCGTTAGGCTAGAAATAGATGTAGCAACCCTCCCCATTCAGATCTTTCCAAAGCAGACCGCTAAAAGAGGGGGAGCCGTCTCTACGAAATGTCAAATACTCATGTTCGTCTGTTTGGCTTTGAAAAACAAATGCTTGTAGAGTATAACAGATATAACCTTCAAGTTTGGAAATTTAGTTTCTTTTATACCCTTTTCAGGTAACTAATATTCAACGAGCAATAGAATCTCTCTCTTATGAGTACTACCTATAAAAACCTGCGTCTCCCTTGTCATTTTTTAATAATAAATGTTTGTGTTTCTTATTATTTCAGCTAGAAACGGTCAATTTGTTGTACTTGACTTCAATTCTAATAAAATATTCCATATGGATGCAACATGAAACACTAGAAGGAGTAGTTCCCATTGAATTTTGTGCCCATTTCTCCGGTTTTGTAAGAATAACATTTATTTTTGTGGTTTAATTTAGAAATAATAATACTGAACAAAATCTTGCACACGGATCAAGTTAGCAATATATTCCCCATGAAAATTTAATATTCAATGCGGGTACAGGGTGTCTCAAAGTCGATCATACTTGACTCCATCATTCTTTCTTGTTATATTTGTAATAAAGGCTCACACCATTCAAAATTCCATTAAAAAATATCGATTTTTAAATAGTATATTAATGAATGGGTCACCTATAATGTAAATTTTCAAAAATAAATCCGGCCTAGCACAGTTTTTACATACCAAACACAATAACTAAATAAAACTTAGAATTTTTTTCAATATTCCTACTGAAAATGTAATTTCACTTAAAATATTATTTACAACTAAATGCTCAATCACCTAATGGTACCGCAATTATTTAATCATAAAATAAATAAATATTTGATCATTACCCGTTTTTTGTGTCACCTCTAATTAATGACATTAGATCACACCTTCCACACAATTGACTATAAATAAGTTTGCGTGTTTTGGTTGCGCTCAGTAAACGAATAAACCTCAAACCAGAACTACACGCAAGTAGCCAGTTCCACAATTATACGACATGAAGGGATTACTAATGCTACTCGCAATGGCCAGTGGCTGCCTCTTGTTTAGTCGCAGCGCTATGGTGAGTTCCAAGGCAGCTCTGCTAGAAATACAATACAAATAACTAAGAGTTTAAATAATATAATACAGGCTGACAGCAAAGAGATTTTGGCAAACTGTCTGGAGGATAATGGTGTCAGTACACAAGAAATGGAAGATGTAAAATCTGGTAAAATGAAACCGGAGAATGTCAAGGATAACATGAAGTGTGCTACGCAGTGTGTTTTGGTCAATGCCGGCTTTATGGATGGCAACGGCAATTTACAGGCGAGCGCATTGAAGAAGGCTTTATCCAATTCGTCCATGAGCACCGAAAATGTAGATAACGCAGTGCGTGCGTGTCAGAACGTGAAGGGTGTAAATCCATGTGACACAGCATTTCAGCTTATCGGCTGTTTGAAACTGAACGATGTCGATTTAGAAAATGTGCAAATATAAGCGCGAAGCCGTTGTTGTTATTTATTTCTATAAGAAAAATTCTCCTATTTTCTTAAAATTAAACTTTCGTCTTTCGTGTTCGTCTTTCAATTGAACAATAAAATCGTTCAGCAAGCATTTGCCTCAATTTAATGTTTCTACACCACTCTGCCGCTGCACGTTTGTCAATATTGGCGTAAATAGCCCTTGAGAGAATGCCAGCAATTTAATTAGTTTACACAACATCGAAAATTCGCCAAACTCATAAAATTATAACCTAAAGGCATACATTTTGTGGAAGGATCTGCTAGACCCGCACCACAGCTTTCGCTTAAAGTACTTTATATACAGCAATAGTAGGGCATACATATATATCGAACACAAAGTAAACTATTTTACGAATACAAATAATCAAAATAAAAAAAAAAATTATTTTCTTTTTCGCAATTTCGAAGAATTTTTAATTTCTACTCTAGGAAAATATTTATTGAAACCGTGCAGCAATGCCCAAAGGGCAAAAATGCTCGAATGCTCGCGAGCAAGTGCGGGCGTCTTTATAGAAAAATAACAACAGCAAATCGTTCTTTTTCCAGCAACAATAACCTCTGAAGTTCGCGTTTCACATTATTATTTTTTTTTTTTTTTTTGTCAAGGCATTTTGCCAAGAAAAACAACAGAAAAGGCCAACAACGACCATTTTTTATTATATTCACATTTTGTGGCTTGACTTGAAGTGGCTGAGAAATATTGTTTATAGAAAAATAAGACGAAAAATTCCAATAAAATGCAATATCAGCGTAAAAAGCTGGCGGGCGACTTGAACGATAAAGCACAAAGCAAACTTTGTACATTTTTAACGATAAGCAAAGCAAAAGTTTGCGTTTTTGTGGCAAAGTGTGGCAGTTGGAAATATAAGAAAATTTAATAATAGTAGCCCTGTTGACTGCTGACATTGTTTGCAGCAACCGAGTTATTCAATTGGAGTCGAAAGAGTAAAAGAAATCGTTGCAAAAAAATTGCAACTTCCGGGTAAACTTTTTCAATGACCGCAGAATCAATTTCCGATTTAGCGAATGGAGCGAGAAATATTTATAAGGCGCATATTTAAGCAAGTGTAAACTGAAACAAAGCTGCAAATTAAATTTACTCTGCTGCCGAAACCGTTATAGAAATTCCGCCATATCAATCAAATTTCTTCCAAAACTTAAAAAATTGTGTTTATTTGTTGATATCGATCAAAAGTTAGGATTCATACGGTTCAGTGTGTCCAATATCTTACGGTGACGATATACTAGAAAAACTACAATGACGCAAAATATCACTGAAAAGGTTGATGTTCCGAAAACCAAAATAGAAATAAAATGTAATTTTGATTCACTGAAATTAAATTCGATATAGAAATGTTATAAATATATTTGGTTTTCTACTTGTCCAAATTATTTTATTTTCGAAAATACATACCTTTTTTGGGAAATCCAAAAATTTTTTTTTTTATGATAAATCTCTAATTTTGGCAAATAAAATAGTGTATACCACTAACACATGGTATTACCAGCTAGTGGGCAAGTTTATTCCTCTGCCTGTCCGACCGTTTGTCTGTTGCTGCTCATTCCAGCATTTTCCGAAGTTGTGGAAACTAGCAGTCATCACAATGATTCCCAAGCTGGGCAAACCGGAGATGGACCCTGGATCCTACCGGTCAATTAGTCTTCTGCCTTTAATTTGAATTTTCGAAAAGACTGGTCATTGCTAGGCTTGCGATCACTGCGTCAAGCATGCGATCACTGCGTCAGGCAGGAGTGATAATTGATTGATGAAGAAATTATGAGCATTACACCTGGGGTTAATTCTTGATCGCGATCTTAAACTAAGGCACTATACAGCGCGCTCGCAAATAGTAGATGTGGGATTGCAGAAGTCTAACTACGCAAGTTTCAAATATAGAATATGAGGATCGACACCGAACCGAACCGAACTTCGAGCACACAAACATCATGTTTGACACCTTCTCATGAACGCTGAGATGCAAATACGGCTGTGGCGTCCTCTTTCGATGTTTACTTATCCGCATTTCAACAATCTTAAAAGGATAGAAAGAGAGAGAGAGAGATCTTCTGCCGTGAGTAGTACATTTACTGGTCGTAAGAGAAATGCGTTACAGGTTTCATAGAAATTGGTGACACGATTTGATACATCTCCAAGGTTCATTCGATTTGGAATTTTTTCTCCACACCATTACAACCACCGAAGTTGCCCTCAAGAGTGATGGCGATCTAGGTCTAGTGAAAATAATCGACCTTAATGTGCTTTTTAAAGCACAAAAATATTTTTACGTGGTGTGACGCATCTCCATATTTGGAGATAGTGGTTTGCCTTTTTGCTCATCTTCTAAGTTGTCCGATGGATGCGAAGCGGATGCATATAGTTTCTTTGAATAAAAAAAAACAGTATTCCTTCCTGCACCAGCTTGCTGCAATGAAAAACTTTCTGCGTATTTCTTTGTGGTGAAATTTTCTGCCAAAATTTTCACGCCTAAACTGAGTGTTCTGTCGTTTTTCTTTGAGCAGTACTGCAGATTGCTGACTCAGGTTCATCTTTGAAGAAAAGAGAAACAACAGAAACTTTATTGGACCTAGAAGTTAAAGTAACTGGAGCAGTCAAGATCAAGCCAAAAAGTGATATATGAGCCAATAACAAAGCCAGCACATTATGCCTGAGTTGCTCTCATAATGAGTTGTAAAACTCTGAACAATCTTTTGTTTGCAATGTAACATTCTGATTTAGTCTGTTTCTTTTTTATAAATGAAAAATACTTGTCTCGATTTTCAAATTAGTATAAATGATATATCGAAGTCGTCGTTCAATCCGGACAGATGAGCTTCTTTTCGATGACTTTAAATATGTGAATGTGCCCTCAGAGCCTGAGCCTGAGCATGGCTCGAGTACGAGACACCCTGTTCCTAGCAACTACACTTTCAAAAAATTGTTCATATGTATTGGGGCTACCCCTTTTAGTGAGCCGATCCTGACCAAAAGAGATTATTTTTTATGGATTAACAAAAGTTATGTAAAATTTTGTGTTTCTAGCAAAATTAACAACATGAATGAATAAAATTTTTTCATACAAAAAATTAGAAGGAGGAGTAGATCCAACTCCCTTTTAGGGGAAAGATTAGGTTGGAAACATTCATAGAATAAAAGTGATCTGAAGAATGAATAGGAGAATCTAAATATCAAATATTTGCACAAACTTTATATAGTCTTTTTTCTTATGAGTATAAAAATACTGTGTCAGAAAAAAAATAGTTACATCTTTGTAGTCCCTAAGAGTTCGTTCTTAGAAGAATTTGTAGAGCAAGAAAGAATTCATGCTACTATCTCTTGCTTCAGTTTGTGGCCGATACGAGGGATAGTAATCGAAACTAAAACTAAAAGTAGTCCAGCAAAGCACACTTGCACTCTTTCCGTACATAGATATAAGCCAAACTATTTAAAATATTTCGGCTTATTGTTCCATTCAGAAGTAGACTTGAAATTTCCCGACTTTGAAGAACTAAGAAGGTTTTAAACTGTTTGGAGATGACTTTCTATTTAGGAATGGCTTTCTTAATAAGAATAATATAATTCCCCACAGTTTGAAGTCTAGTGCAGATTTTACACCCTGGATTTTTATACCACGGACCACTAGAAGAGATAGCCCCCATAAAAATAATTTTTATAGAAGTATTTTTGGTTGTGGTTTAGTTTAGCTTCAAATCTAAATAAAATATCAAATAGAAAAATATCTTTTATTCAAACTTAATATTCAATCGGTGAAGTCAAGTTCATTAGTCTCCAGCGTTTTGACACAATGTCTAGAACGAAAGAGTGTGGTCTACTTTAATATAGTCAGTACTTCTTTGAGGTACATACAATTGGCAGCTTTCAAACTTAATAAACACAAATACAAAAATAAATAAAAATATGGAGGATATATTTGAATGGGCCTAATATTGGTGGCTGGCATGTTCATTTAATGCGTAAATGTTCTATTTCTTCTTGTGTCGATGTCGAACATGCATATATCGTCTTTATCTTTTATGTTGTTCAAGAATAAAATGAATGTTCTGCTAAGACTTATTTTCTTATCTTCGTCGAATAATCTTCATCATACTTAAGTGCGTTTAAAATATCTCAGATACTTTACAAATAAAATGAGAAAAAAAATGCAATTTACAACACTCAAAGCGCTGCTAACACGTGCAAGTGACACGCGTTAAACTTTCGTTGCTTATCAGTTACACGATTTAAAATCCAACTAAGTAGTTTTCAAATTCCACTTGCTCGCCCGTGCAGCGCAGATACAAAATGAAATAAAACTCACACTTTGCACACTTTTGGTTTGGTACTCGAATTTCAAACTAATTGACGCGTGTTGCGCAGCTTGCACGCTCATCGCAAATGTTGGCAGTAATTTTCAGCCTGGACAGATTGTCTATCGATCTCGAGTGTCTAAAGTGCAAATACATAATACAACACTTGTACTTTTAAGTCTGCGCACAAGTAAATTAATTGAAAATGATATTTATAGCATTTTAGCTAATTAAACGTGCAAAATGTCAACACAACATTGCAGCCAGCAACTTGTATCTGTCTGTCTGAGTCTATAGAAGTATCTTAACTTACAGCATAGCTGACTGCCTGCTTGTCGCGACATTTATGAACTTTATGAAGTCTTCGTCATAAATCATTTCACACGCGGCGGCGGCGGCGTATGTGCTTATGAAATTTAATGAAAAATAACAAAACAGAGCAGTGTGGCAAGCCTTCGCATGCATACTTCTGCTGCTGTTGCCACAAAATGTTGCGTTGCGCTGCGTTGGAATTTTGCGCGCATAGAAATCATAACTTCATCTTTTGCGGTCTTTTGCCTCGAATCAACTGCGACTGTGGCTGCTGCCACTTGTATCTCAGTGCAACATGTGCTGCCACAACGTCTTCGTAGCTTTCGTTTGTATCTGTCACTCTCCCCTTTCATATATATATGTATTTACATTTTCCTGCTTCAGCTTCATATTTGCGCAGCGCGTGAATTTTCCGCCACTCATGCAGATTTTCTTTGGCTCTGGCATTTTTGTATTATTATTATTTTAGCACGGTTTATTATTTTTCGCTTATTTCTAATTTTTTTTTCTTCTTTTTTTTTCGTATCATACAATATTTATTTTTCACTGATTTCTCTGCTGTTCTGCTGTGAGTTTTCCTTTTTTTCGCTACGCGTCTGTGATTTATTTTTCCATTAAGTTAATGTGGCGCGATATTAGAATAGTTTTTCGCAGCTTCAACTCACTTACAATATTTGCTCTCCTGCGTGGATTTTTCAATTTTATTTGATTTTCATTTCATTCCACTAATGTGCACATTAAATTGCAAATTTCTAAAATATTTCGTATCATGAAGTTTTCTGGTTTGTGTCATATGCAAATGTATATCTCTTTTGTTTTGGAGAAAGTGCATCATCGTTTGCTAATTTTCAACTGCATTTTCTGTGTGCTAGAAGTTGTAGAAATTGTAAAGCTTGTGACGTATCACTGTCAGGCCTCGTCAACATGTTTGAAAATGGAGACGAGGCTACGTACTTTCCTATTTACATGTTTTTGAGTAAACCTATAAATTCCTGGATTGTAGTGACGTAAGCCTTCTGTTTATAAACGAAATCAACCATCATTTGCAGCGTCATCAAAGGTTATCGTATGCAGGATAACGCCATTTAAAATCTTAGCCTATAGCTCAAACATATCGAAGAGCATTACACTTTCTCATTTTTATCTAAAAGATTTATTTAGTTCTAGACGGAACAAGACCAAGTTAAAATTAAAACGAACATTTTTTTTTACAACAAGTCTAAACATCTCATAATATTAATAATCATTTGGCTTACTTTAATATATCATGTTAAAAAAAAACTGTTGTTAAAAGGATATATTCAAACGGTGTCAACTAGAATCTTGTTTTCGGGAAAAATTCAAAAATAGTTATATACAATTAATTTACAGAGGCATCCATTGACCAAAACTTACATAAATTAAAAATAAAAACAAAAAATAGCCTTTAAATTTTTATTTTATTTTTACTTTTAGTGTTGTAGACGGTGAGTATTTGCAGTTCTTAGCCTTCTCGTGTGAGTGAGGTGCATAGCTAGTTGCGCTGCTAATAAGTTTGGATGTTCGATTAGTCGTATTCGGTAGTTTTTGCTGATTTTAACTATTTCTTCAAGAACCATTGGTACTTGTGGGAGCAGTTATACAAAGGCGGAGTAGTTTCGATCAAAATCTGTGAAGGATTTCCAGTTTGGATGTTGATGCAGAGCCACATATTTGGATTCTATAGGTCCATATTGGTTTTAAGGCTTTAGAAGCCAATAAAGAGATCCTCTTGTTTTTCTCACACTAAGTTGTTTACGCTTTGTAAAAAAAAAATTGTTGTTTATGTTGAGTGAAAGTTACATCTAGAAGGGCAGCTGTGCAGAATTCTTTTCATTTCAGGGTAGTTCTCACATATGTATAGACTCTATTAACTTACTCAATTATAGACAGATACGTACAGAAATCAAACTGATGCGATGGTATGAGTTGCTTCCTCTCAATGATTGGCCTAATGCCTTGTAAGCAATTGGGAGCGATTGGGAGTAGACTTATCGTATTGTACGAAGATACCGATTCTAAAGATTGGCCTGGTTTTGGTATGAGAATAATCTGCGCTATTTTCCACTGAGCTGGAAAGTGTACGCTACGCAAGATTGCGTTAAATAGCTCTCTCCATATTTTGGACGTTCCTTATAGATTTTTCCAGTGATTAAATCATAGCCTGGAGTTACGTTTACAATGTACTTAAAATAGTTCCAGCTATTCCTTTTTTACTGGTTGAATATTATTTGTAGCGATGATAGGAGTATGATCTGATGATAGGTCTAGACAAGACTGCAGCAATATGGGTTTTTGGTATTGTATATACTTTACTAGACCAATAAGTTGGTTCACCTGTAGATACGTGAGTCGTGTGGGATAGTTTCATCGCTCGAAACAATTCTCATCCTCTGGTAGTAGTCAGTTGAGTGCCCCATCGATAATCTTCAAATAATTGCGATTCCTCCGCGGGCAGTACCGGTAGGATGATTTGTTGTATAGACTGAATACTTGGGGATTCGAATACAGCTTTTTTTGTTCCATGAGTTCCTGAGATCAACATTATGTCAATGTCTTTGTCTGTCAAGAACGTTGTTAGTTATTGTATGTGTTGGGCAAGTCCATTTGCATTCCAAAGGGCTGTGCTTGCAATAATTCTTGGTGTGTCTAGTGCACTGAGGTATTTCTCCTCTTTTTTTTTTTTCTTGGGCGCTATGATATTTTTGTGAATAAAAGTGAGCTGCAGTTATGAATATTTTTCGTTTTAAGTTGACATAAAAAGGGATGGTTATTTCTTTGTGACAGCCTGTCGGATATTGTGTACGTTGTCTACAGTAAAGCAAAGTTTATCAATAGTATTTTGTACTACTTGTCTCTTGTGATTACTACTGCCGAATTAAGGAACCAGAATTCCTCTCTAGCTGCGCAAGCTGAGTAGATATTGCATTGTCTGTCTGACGGAAACAATGGATTGCAGAAACCAAATAAGCTAGAAATTTCAAACTTAGTTGTATATCAGAACGTGTTTATAGAATTTTTTACGAGTCATGGATATAATTTAGGAAAGGCTATTATGAGTAAGAGATAGAGAAATCCTTGACTTAGTCTCGTCAATGCTGAAATTTAGTATTGCTTAGCATGTACATATGTCAGAACTCCACTCTTTATATCGTTATAAACCTGCAATTTATACAATAACAATTTATGTTAATCAAAAACAATTATTTATTGTAAGCAATTATATTTTGCTTCAATTTAATTGAATTATTAATTTTGTACCGGAGCGATACCTTCTTCTGGTCACATCACAGTCCTTCTACACGTTCGTTGCTTCTTATTATATAATGTCTACAAACCAACTATCAAATAAATATGACAGACAGAATTATTATGCGGAGCTTAGCTGTGCAAAGATTTTTTCAACGGAGCGCAGATCAGTGTGGAACGCTAAATGTTGCTGCTTCAAGTGACTGGTTCACTTGTTATCTAAAGAGTGCATAGGAGTATATAAATATCTAATCCATGATCTACAAGATATCGTTGTTCATATGGACAGCTTAACGGACGGACAAATTGATATGTTTATATTAATTAATATTTTGATACTGATCTAGAATGTATGAACTTTCTGGCGTCTGACAAAAATAGCAAAGATAACATAATTAAGCGTAATATTTTGTGAGAGACTACTTGTAACTCTGTTAACTCTTGGTGTTGTTGGTCTGATTTTATTGCGATTTATATAGAGTTCTAAAAGTGTGGAATACATGTCTAGATATTAGTATGTATTAGCATGCAATTGTTTCTTCTTTAAGTGAATACTATTCAAGCCATTTACGCCTTAAAATTTAACCGATTTTAATATGCTACAGTTTTTGCATCTTCAAAAATAAATAAATCAAGCAAATATGCGCTTTTTTAACCAAGTAAATGGTAAAATCTTAACGCATTAAACTTAAAGAAATCCGTTCAAAGCATTTTCATTTACATTCCACCACAGAACTTTGATGGCACTGGGAGCTCATATCAATTTACCTCTTAGCATACATAAAATTTTCAGCCAGTTTTTAATAAAAGTTATGAACCTTCGTTTGCTTCTTAACATTAAAATTATGCATTGCAACAAATGCCCAGTAAATATGCTTCAACACACGCACAGCGGCTTATCACTTGGGATGCTACTCCATTGTAATATATGCGAATAATGCTGCGCAGCCTATAAACGCTAAATGTGCGCACGTATATAAAACAATTTGCGCACAAAAACGAGACCATAATTCCAAATTTAAATTGTTTATAAAACAAACTTGCATGTACACACCGCGCATAAACTCTGTACATATGCATAAAACTTGGACGCCTTCAAGTTGTGGTCTATGTCCGCAATAGCTCCCAGTGGGCTGCATTAAATTTCCCGATGTATGCAAACATAAAAATGTTATAAAGCTAAGCAAGCGAAAGCTAAGTACACCATGGGGACAGCAATTGATGATAGAACCAAAAACGTCAAAGTCAAAGTGAGGCAATGAGGGGAATGTACTGCAGGATATAAAAAAGACTTAGGCGTAACGCCTACGTAAAAGAAGAAGACGAGTAGCCCCCCTGCCAAACTAACACTGCAATTGGCTACACTCGTTTCAAAAAAAAAAAAAAAAATATGTAATTTAGAGCAACTTATGTGAGTAAAAGACCAACTCAGAAGGCAGTTCAAGACATTATGAAGTCATAAATGCTGCGTCTAGGACATTGCAGGGCATGTACGCTGTGTATTTGTTTTTTTAGCACATGTTAAAATTGTTTTGTCAAAAACATAAGCAAAAGTAATTTTCATGGAAATAAAAAAATAGACAAGCAGACGACGACATCAGCATAGCGCCTAAAGCTTAAAACTGGTATTATCCTGCAGCTTAACGGCAGACATGGTCCAAGACATACAAGCTAAGCCTCAGGATATGTCATTTTGTTGGTTGGTCTTAGTTAGTAAAAAAGAAAAAAAACGAGAGTTGTAGTCAGCCAAGTGGAAAGTAGACAAAATGAAAGCCAAAGGGAAGCTTGTCAATAAGGGTGGCTGTACTCTGCTGTTCTGTAGCTGAAGCTTAGCACTTTTGGCTTTAAACAAACTATTAACTTGATCCTTGCAAGACAAACTGCAGTAAAATAGCCTAGCCAAACGCATGAGACCTTGTTCTCATGCATGAAATTTATGTAAGGAAAAAAAATTGTCCTACTTTTTTGTTTTTTTTTGTTTTGGAAGGTGGCTATTCTAAACATTTGCAACATTTTTCGTAGACATATATTTGTACATATATACATATCTCTCTCATGCGTATCCTGTTTCAATGTCGTGTCCTGCATGTTCTGTTTCAGCCAATTCTCAAATGAATTGGATTTTTATAACGTGCGCCTATGCTGCAGGCAGACACACACACAGAACGCATTTCTATGCAAAATAGTACAACAAAGTGTTGTAAAATATGTGCAGACGATACGAAGTAGTGTGAGGCAGTGGCATAGTCAGACGCTTAGACGACTATGCCGCACTAATGTCCTTGTTTTTATGTTATTTTGGCTATTTATGTGCATGCTTTGGCAGTTTATGTTTCGTATTTGTTGACTCATGGGGATTTTAGTGACTACTGCAACTACGTACTTCTGTGATATTTAAGAGAGCGTAGTGTTGAAAAATGCTATTAGAGAAAACATTTCTGTTTATACGGTCTTGGCTTATGAATAGTTTCATATGCCTTAGGCTGTATATGCATGTTTAAGCGTAAATTCCTTGAAATTTAATAGTTTTTCTAGTGTTTGCATAAAATATTTATTAAATTTTTGTATGCTCCAGCCGTCGTGTACAACAGTTTAATAGCCTGCCTAACCTTATTATACTATGCTAGTTTGAGAGTAGTGTGCAGAAGTTGAAGGATTTCATAATTGTTTCAAAGGCAGGGAATATTAAATTACTTCATGCTAATTGCATTTAGTATAAAAAAAAATATTTATATTTACCTATAAAAAACAAGTATGCTGCAGTCGAGTGTGTTCGATTTCAAGCTACCCTGCAACCTCGAATCATAAGTTTGTATGTGTTGTTGATTACAAGTAATATACAGAATGAATATGAGCGTCTAAATATTTAAACTTGGATACCTAACTTTTATAGCCTCCAAGTTATCGATGTTCCAACGGACAGCCAAACGGACTGACAGACTGATCTATGGCGACTCGATTATTGAGCCTAATAAAGAATATACTCTTTATGGGGACTGCCTCGCCCACTTTTGCATGTTGCATATAAGAAATATAAAGAAACTTATGCCGAGTACTTTAGTTCTAAAAAAATATTAAATGATACTTGTTGCAGGTATATAAGCATTAGTTAGCATCAATTGACTTAAAAACAGCCAGAAAAACACATATTTTTTGTTTCATACAAACGAAAAAGTTAACTAGATTTCGGTATCTACACATTTTCCTTATGTGTTGGTCACTTTCTGTATACCACGTCTAGAAAATTACTTCCTCTTTTAGGCAAACAGTTTTCGGACATCTTTGTAAAGAAAGAAATGCTCAGCGAGCGTAAAATTATGGTAGTCAGAAGAAGCCATGTCTGTTAAATTATCGGCAAGGGGTAGCGCTTCTCAGTTGAATGCCTCCAAGTAGTTTTAGACCATGAATCAAAATCAGTTTTTCATGTCTTTGTTGATAATTCAGCCTATTTTCACGCGGAGCACAATGCTATTTCAATAGATGTTCAAACGAGAATTGTTAGGAAATTTGGCTTATTTTTTTCGATAAATTCAAATCATGTACAATGTCATTTGGATCCGCATGAGTTAACAAAAAATATGGCTCAACCTGAATTGATTCATAACCAGAACCCTCATAGTCAACAATACTCATTTTTATTGAAGAGATATACATTATATAATGAACAAGCGAACTAGGCTTGCACTGCTACGCCTTTTTGTCTTTTGTCTTGAGCCATCACTGAGAATGACATTATTCAAAACCAATTTTACAATATTTGATTTGTCATGGCATGCACCGATTCGTAACTGACCCGAAATGCTCTGCAATGCATCTCTTTATTACCTTCTATGCATCAGGTAGGCTTCAACGTTTATTAATTGTAATACATAACCTTTAGCCGCCAATTTGTTTGATTTTGAAGAAAGTCAACAATTATAGCCCAGCATAATGCCGCAACACGCTCTCCCCGCTGATCATACAGTACAGCGATTAGCTTTGTCCGATTAGCTCACTTCTCTCCCTCGCATCATAACTGCACACTTTAAATAATTTTATTTAACAAAATAATCTTATAACTCTCACCTAGTCATCACACTCTTCCTTCCGAGCGCTCACCCTCCCGTGACACAGCTCTTAGACAACCGCCTATCACAATCACCAATTATCACACACCGAAACCTAAAGCATAAATATTATTCTGAATCGTATTTTAGTAAAGATGTATTATATCTATACTATGCACAGAAGTATACTCAATAGCTTCCTAAAGTTTCATAGTGTTCGGATGAATGGTATACTAATCTATAAGGGATACATTCTTCATTGTGCACCAGTTAATGTTCGCAGAATTTTTGATGAACCTGCTTGAATGATTTCCATAGTGCTGGCACTTATACTTATACCAGAGAGCCATATATCCAAATCCATTAATTACAGAATTATAAAGGAGGACTTTATAGTCTAGGTTAACGTTTGAGCACGTATTAATGAACCAGTGAAGAGAGCACGCTTTCAGCATCATCTTGGCGTCGATGTGTTTACGAAAGTTCAGTCAGTTAGTTATAAGATGTATCCTCAGATGCATAATATCGTTGGCTTGGAAGATACTAATGTTTATTAGAATAAGGGTTAAACCTCTTCGAGAATTGTGAGGACTTCTGCTGCTCGTCTATTGGCTTGTTCTATGCTACAATATCTGCTATTCAGCAA
The DNA here is from genome assembly GCA_035044805.1 of Leucophenga maculata. NCBI lineage: Eukaryota > Metazoa > Arthropoda > Insecta > Diptera > Drosophilidae > Leucophenga > Leucophenga maculata. The sequence continues at coordinate 3,684,267 of JAWNNP010001101.1, read as the reverse complement.
ATGTTGATATTGTGAGTTTGATATCTGTCGGTATTAGTGAGGTATACAGTGTTCTATGTATAACATATGACCGAGAACACAGCCTTGGGGTAAATACGTCTTAATTTCCGATTCGTCCGTCACAAATGCATTCTCTCGTACAGCGAATAATCTTTAGCTGATATAGGTCTCAAGAACTTTGCGTATATTTTCGGGTAGCAGTATTTTAATTTTAATCAATAGAGTACCTGTGTAACATCGGGAAAGAATGCAGAGCCGTAATCACATTGCTTGAACGGGTTTCGAAGCTCAGAGGTTATATAAATGACTTGCTCAATGATGCTACTCTTTTCACGAAATTCAAATGGATTGGGATGAGTCCTCTGAAAACGGGTTATGGAACATCATTTTAAAGAGCTTCGTTAAATAAGAAAGTAGACTTATGGGTCTATATGATACTGCCTGCGACTTATCCTAACCCGGTTTCGGTAACATTACTCTAAATGATTTCTTCCAATGAGCTGGGAAGTGGTTACATTTAAGAATTGCAGCGTTGGGAAGTTCCATTAGGATTGAACTTGGTTTTTAAAGAAATTTTTAACTTCTAACCCGTACAATATGTGAGCTGCAGAATGATTCGTAATCTAAACAGCTTGTTAGTGAGTTTGGTTGAAAAACTACAAGCTGACTTAACTATAAGATTTTTGTTGGCTGTAGCTACTTCAGTACGTGGTTTAATAATAGTACAAGCTTACTAGAACGGAAACATTTAGCTTTTGGGGGAGAGAGGTTCATTGTATTCTGTTTGTGTAAATTTCTTGTAAAGTTTTAAGACTTTGTTTGAATTACATGTAACAGTTTTTACTTTGCAGTTGGCGATCTTAGGGTAAGCCATTCATTTTTTAGATGACCATTCAATATGTCTATTAATTGTGCAATAATTCATCGAAGGTTTCATTAGCAAGAATTGCGTTTACCGAGTTGTCAATATTAAGTTCGCATTTAATTAATTACGTTCAGTGCAACGAAGCGGCATTTGTGCAAATATTTATTTTCAAGCTGAGCGTACGACATTTTAATGACGTTGATATATAATTTAGTATTTAATTCATCAGAATAGAAATTCTAATAAAAAATATAATTAATTGAAATTAATAATATTTTATAGCATTATTGCGTATTACTGAGTCTAATCCATTAGGCCTGTTAATCAAAGTTGTAAAACGTGCGCTTACACGATTTACAAATGGTGACGCAATGGTTTTCTATATAAAGCAACACTGCAGGTTTTTGTACCACAGAAGTCTTTGAGACTTTAAAGTGCAACAAGCGTTTAGAAAATGTCAAACATATTAAGTAAAAATAGTTTTATAATAGCTTTACTGCTTTTAATGATAGCCAATAGTTCAGCACTAGAAGACAAGCAAAACGCTGCCAAAATACAAAAGACTGATCTCAATGTTAAAAATTACTCTGATTCAAATACTTGCCATAAAAGAATTACTAGAAATGTTTTAAGAAGTGATTCATTTAAATGGCCATTTGGCAAAGTTCTCTTTCGATTTGCAAAATCTGTAAGTAAGTAGTAAAGAATCTAGCTTTATTCTAATATAATCGTCTAAAAAGTTTAAAAAATTATGAACTCACAGCTAAAAAAGAACGTTTACAAGTCTATGGCGCCATGAAGCAAATACAAGCGAACTCATGCATACGATTTGTTCCTATAAGATCGCCCAAATTCAACAGTTATATAAACATCACAAATGATGGTCACTTTTGTTTCGCCACATTGGGTTATGACAACGATACTGCCACGGAGTTGAACTTGGGTCCCGATTGCTATACGGAGCGCACAATAATTCATGAACTGCTGCACAGCTTGGGCTTTCAACATCAACACAATGCGGCAAATCGTGATAAACATGTTCATATAAACTTGGAAAATGTAGCAAAGAATGCAACGCGACAATTCGCTATACTATCAAGCGAAGATTTTACCGATTTTGATTTGCCATACGATTTTGATAGTATTATGCATTATAGAGCAGACACATTTGCGCAAGATGAGCATATAAATACAATTACTGCCAACGATGCTAAGTGGCAAAATAAAATGGGTTTGGGTAAAGCTATGAGTAGTTCGGATATTATTAAGTTAAATTTAATGTATAAATGTAAGTTATCAGTTGATATGTATAAAATTTATAAAGAACTTCTTCTATCCAATAAGTCAAAGTTAGAACCAGGCAGCAATAACGAACTTCTTACGAATGAGTCAAGGCGAAGGCGTAGAAGCAGCGCGAAAGCGTTCATATTCTAAAAAATAAAAAGTATTAAAGATTAAAAATTTCAATTAATTGTTTTAATCTTATATAAACGACTGCAACAAAACCAATAACACATTAACGAACTACTGGTCAAAGCAAGAACTAAATGAGAATTATGATATGCTAATGCAGGGAGAAGGAGAGAGAGAGAGAGAGAGAGAGAGAGAGAGAAGAATGTTTGAATGGTAGCTAACCAACTTTAAATCGTTATAGTTCATTGATGGTCATTCAAAACTAAAATCAAAATCGTTATATCATCAATTGTGAGATCAAAATAACGGTTGTGATAAACGGTATTATCACATTGTTTACTCTTAATTGTCACTAAATAAAAAATAAAAAAATTTCGTTATATCTGATCAACTTTTTAAAGCCGAAATATGGGAAAAATCAGCTGAATTAGGAGCAACTAAAAAAATGTGATGTATTATTATGTATTATATGGAATGATATGCCGTCGCGAGATAGCAGCTGTTTGGATTATAGTTTTTTTTTTAGGTAATGATTCCTAAATTTTAGGGAAATTTTTTTTTTTGAGTGTGGTCATTCCATCGAGAGCCCGGTCGTTCTCTATTTCGGCGTCCACCAATCAAGTTTGGGCCCCCCATGTAAACCATGCGTGCTGGAGCTCCTTCGTCCATTCGAATGAGGTGCCCAGCCCAGTGCAGCCGCTGGAATTTTATGCGCTTAATTATGTCAACCTCATCGAATAGCTTGTACAGCTCGTGGTTCATACGCGACCTAAACTCGTCGCCGACTCTAATAGGACCAACAGATCCTGCGAAGAATCTTCCTCTCGAAGACTTCCAACGCTGTCTCATCCGACTCAATCACGGTCCATGCCTCTGCGCCATACAGTAGGACCGGGAGTATCAGCGTCTTATAGATCTTTATTTTCGTCTTTCGAGAGAGGGCTTTGCTATCCATTTGCTTGCTCAGCCCAAGAAAGCATTTGTTTGTTAGCGTGATTCTTCGCCTGATCTCCAGGCTGACGTTATTGTTACTGGTTATCTCGGATCCAAGATAGACGAAGTTTTCTACAACACTGAAGTTGAAATTCTCCATCGTCACTGACCGTCCAAGACGCGATGACGAAGTGCGAGAAGACACCAATTACTTCGTCTTGTCCACTTCGTCTTGTCCGCGTTCGACCCATGAGTCGAGACTGTTTTTCAATCTCTGAGAACGCCTTGCTGACGCGAGCAGCATCCCTTCCTTTTGAAAGATCGAGCCCGACATATTTTGTATGTATGGGCACTGGCGGAGAACGTATTTCATCAGAATATTGAAAAAATCGCACGACAGTACATCGCTTTGCCTGAAACCTCTCTTGGTATCAAAGGGGTCCCAACTTGACAACACTTTGTGTGCTAGATAGCGTCGTCATGCAAAGACGGACAATCTTTGCCGGGATATCTAGTGAAGACAGGGCATCGAAAAACTTCGACTGTATCGGCGTGTCGAAAGCAGCTTTGTAGTCGACAAATAGGTGGTGAGTGTCTTTGTTGAACTGACCGTTCTTTTCCAAGATTTGGCGTAATGTGAATATTTGGTCACTGGTCGACCTTTTTGGTCTGAAGCCACAGTGTTATAGTCCTATCTATGGCTTTAGCTTATAACACAATACGCGCGACAGAATCTTATATCCGATGGAAATAAGACTTATTTCACGATAATAGGCGCAAACAGCGGGGTCTCCATTCTTTAAGACAAGACAGAGAGCAATGAGATTCCAGTCGTTGGGTATGCGTTCATCGGATCATATTTGGCATCAGAGCCTGCCACTTTGTTATTTTTCGGTTTTTTAGTAACTGAATCGACCTCGTTATAGTCCGGCGAGTCTACAATAATGCCATCATAACTGGTGGTTCTAGTGTCATTTCTTTCTCGGCGGAATTGTCCCGTTCATCGCCTCCGAGGAGGTTAGAAAAATGACTCTTCATAATCTCAGTGATTCCTTTTCATCCGTTACCAGATTTCCAGTGTCATCCTTTCAGAAATTTACTCCGGGCTTAAAACGTTCAGTCAGACGCTTGACGTTTTGATATAATTTTCGAACATCTCAACATCCTCAAACTCCCGCCTTTTTTGCTCCTTTTTCTTGCGTCTGAAAAGGCGTTTCTCCTTACTCCGTTTCTCTCAATATCGCTCTCTAACAGAAATTTGAGCATGTTCAATAGAAAAAACTACTGTTCAGCATACAGCCTTCAATCGTTAGCCTTTTGGTTTGGACATTGATAAGTGTGTCCTTTAGATGGAATATGTGTTTTATATTCAGCCGAAATGTCCCCACTTACTTCTTAGGATCCCATTAACATATTTACCAAATAGATATAAACTATGCATTTTATTTATCACATATATGATGCGGTGCATAGTTATCTCCGTTTTTGGATTACTTTCCTGGCCTAACTAAAGTTCATTTGTCAGTTTGGGCTTAATCAATTGAACGATTTCAAGATAGTTCAGCAGAAGATGTAAGATTGCACGATGCAAATTGTACAATGCAAAAAGTTGAAAGTGGGAGAGGAGTTCCCATATAAATCCATCACCTCGATTTATATGAGAACTATGCATTGAAGTTGGTGGCAAACTTTTATTAGAAAATAAACCGTCTGAGATTTATAAAAGTCTTCATACTCGTTTTCAAATCTGTAGTTTCAAAATGGGATACTACATAAATACAGAAGGGGAGATTGATTTTGATAGATAGAGATGGGTATATCGATGCCTCTTGCGAGCTAAAAAAAATATGTAAACTTCTTGGAACCTAAAATTGTCTTAAATGCAGTTAAAACTAAAAAAAAATTACTTTTAAACCACGAATACAATAGTCGACTGTTGCTACTGGATCATCATTCTTTGCTGTACATAAAAAATCAAAGTCACCAATCACAACACTCTTGTGCCTATAGAAGTCTATATAAGTGAAAAAGCATTTTGGAGGCTATTTGTAGAATGGTGCAGTAATTAAGTGAATGAATATCAGTCTTTTATATGGACTCTATATTCATGTTTCGTATGAGTGTGTTAAAGACGATAAGGAAATCCCAATAGGCAACATATTATCGCTTCTTCAGAGCATTCGTGAAAAAACTTACAGTCTATATCTACATATTTTTTTATAATATTATAATATAACGAGAGTCCAAACAATACGACACAACAAGTTTGTAGTGGGAACCTCGACAGCTTGTAAATAGAATTGTTATCAGCAAATTTAAAATTAAATTGACTCGACTTTATAAGTTGCAATAACACAATATATATGGAGTGTATCGTTATACGATTATAAGAAACAAAGTCAAAGTTTATTAAATTTTTTGTTAAAGTGTGCAGAAATTGTAGGGGTGTATAGTTTTAGGAGAGTTTGAAATGCCGTGCAGCATTTTATATTAAACTTTGATGTATGATTTTTTAAAATGTATTAAATATTCGGTTACTCCAGTCTTTTTATATTTTTTTTCTTTTATACAAGTGACAAAATATTTTATTGTAAGTATTTAATGTATAAACTACTTATGAAATATTAATGCAAATTGCCTAAAATTTGTATAGCCTACACCCATGATATTACCTCCCTTCCTTAGTGGGAAGCTCCATTTTTTAGTGAAAAAAAATATACCTATGTTATATTATTGCTACTATCAATTAATATCGGCGTTGTCCGACTTAGAAATGAAACAAATCAAGTTTGAACACGTTCGTATTGAAACCCAAAATGCTCTCATAGAACTTCTACCCAACCCAATTTTTTCTGATATTTGTTGTGGAATCTTTGAGTGCGCAGTTTTTCAGAATCAGCATATTTAATTATTTGTTGTTGTTGTTGGGGAAATTTTGTCATTCACAACGAAGTCGAAAAAGAGAAAAGAGAAAGTTACGAGAGCTGCTTAGAGTTGCTTTGCATGGAGCTCAGCTGACTTCAATTGAATCGAAGGATAATAAGGTTTGGCGTGTGTAACAGGCAAAAGGATGTAAACATATGCTTGATCAGCATCAAAAAGGCGAGTCCATATAGACATTTCTATTAGTCTTTTTATATGTCTTTCTATATGAAAATCGAAAATTTGGAGACTATAATAGATAGGTCCCGTATGAACCGCGAGCTGTACGAGCTATTCAATGAGGTTGACATAGCCCAGCGCATAAAATTCCAGCGGCTGCACTGGGCTGGGCACCTCATTCGAATGGACGAAGGAGCTCCAGCACGCATGGTTTACATGGGGGGCCCAAACTTGATTGGTGGACGCCGACATAGAGGACGACCGGGCACTCGATGGAATGACCAGGTATGGAGAGATCTCTCCGTACTTGGCATTCAGAACGACTGGCGCCAGCGCGCACAGGATTATGGAGGCTGGCGCGCTTTCCTGGACGCGGCCATGACCGGTAGACGGTTGACGGCCATTTAAGTAAGTAAGTAATAGATAGAGCCCACTTTTCAGCGTTTTTGTATGAAGAAAATTATTTTGCTGTTATTAATACAGCTAGAAAGGCCGAATTGGTTATATTTTCTCTCAATCCGAATAAAATATTCCATTAGTTCCAAATTGGACCACTAAAATAGGTGGACCCCGACAAAAAAAGCAAAGCAATATTAACATGTCCGTCTATCTGGCTATGAACAACCGGAATTTGAGCCTTTAAGTTGGATAGTTAATGTCGCCTATTCTCTCTTTAGATAGGTTGTGTTTAATAAATGTGATAACCCCTCTCTAAGGGGTAGTGTTAATAAAAATCTTCCCTTCTTTTCTAAGAATGTATATAAAAAAATTGGTGTATCTTACTTTAATACTACTGAAATATTCCATATAGATCACAACCATTGGACCACTAGAAAGGGCTGCCCTATACAAATGCTGTTCTCACTTGGGGTTTTGTAATAAAATTATTTTGTTGCGGTTGAGTTTAGCTTGAAACGAAAGTTTTGCTGTATCTTATTTTAATTCCAATAAAAATCCATATAGAAACGAATATCCTACTAGTCCTACTAATATTATAAATGCGAAAGTTTGTATGTATGGATGTATGTATGTTACTCTCTTACGGCTGAACCGCTCAACCGATTCGTCTGAATTTTGGAATAGAGATAGATGGGATGATGGAAAAGAACATAGGCTACGTTTTGACCAAATCGGAGGGGGCGTTGCCCCTTCCCCCATATAAGCGAAAATCAAAATTTCCCATATCTTTGCATCTATTTAAGGTACAGAAATGAAATATACATGTTAAGAGGATCATGAGAAGTAAACGGGTTAAGTTTGGTCAAAATTAGAGGGGCGGTACACCACCCCCGCATAGTTTCACAAACGACGCAAAATAAGTAAAGTAATTAGATTTGCTACTTTTTAAATTTAAGGTTCAACAATGGGCTTACAGGGTATCTTGAAGTCGTGCACACACAACTGTAGCATTCATTTTTGTTTGATATTGTAATTCTGCAACTAACCAATTTTTCATTGACACGTTAATGTGACAGCGAAACCCGTGATCAGCTGAGCATTTTTCGCTGTACAGACGAAGTTTTTAAACTTATGCTTCTACACGAACAAAGTTTCTCAGTTTCTGCTGGAATTTGTGTGGACTGGAATATGTATTCGGATGGCGCAAGATCTGGTGTGTATGGCGTGTGGAATGGGACATCCAAACCGAAGTGCATTAATTTTTGTTAATGTAGAGTACTGAAGGAATACTATAACTTTTTAGTTGACCAAATATGTATATTTCTCGTGGGCAGTTGGCACCAGTACTTGTCACAATTGATTGTTTGATTTAGTGGTATAAACTTATAAACAATATCTATTTTGTAGACCCACCAAAGTACTTCGTACTTCGGAAAATAATATATTTTTGCATTCATTTCAAAACATCATTCCAAAATCACGAAAATATAATAAAAAGACAACAAAAATTTAAGCCAAATTGAGCGGACTAGATTGAAATTTAAATTGATGTGACAACATCATATACTAACAATTGTTTAGTGGCAACACTTGACAAAGATTGCCACCTATTGATAAACTAACTGAATCAAAACATTTGCAACTGCAACGAAACACAGCGACAGATACAAGCAAAAAGCCACCTAGGACCAAATTGAAGCAAATTCAAAAGCCACAAAAATTATACGAAAAACAGGCAACACTCAATGCGCTAATATGCCCCATGCAGCAATTGCAGTTGACATCGAAGTAGCACAATGAAATGTGATGCTACCGAAATATAAAAGACAAATGCACTTTTAGATAGCGAAGAAGTCGCAGAAATGAAATTGCATCAAGTCAATTTGACTGCAGCGCACCATGGGGAGTTGGTTCGTTGTTTTGTTGCTACAGCAGCCTTGTGTTGCTTCGTTAGCAACAACAGTTCAATGGTTGCCACTTTGTAGCAAACTAACATTCTAGAGAGTTGGCAATATCAATGCAGCCACGGTGAGCTTAAATTTCCTACTATACCAACTCGTTCAGCTGCCGCATGCCGTTTGCTGCAGTACATTTTAGACGATTCGCTCGACTTCTATACAAGTTGTACGCAGTAGGTACCTGTGTGTGCTGTGTGCTCCAAAGCCCTCTTTCACTTTTGCACCATACCCATCGCATGCATGCTCAGACGTGGCTCGACACACCTGTTTGGCCCCATAAATTATGTCGCAAGAATTTAATTTACCTGTGCTGCAGCTTTTTGACATACATGACGCGTCAGCCAAAAGGATGGCTGGGTGGAGGCCTGCCTTATTTCTATTTTGCACTAGAATGTTCGGGAAATGCAGTAAAAACGCGCACACTCAAATAAAAGCGAAAATACTGCGCATATATTGTACTAAACTCATATGTATGAAATATGCAGCATTCGAGAGCGCAAGTGACACAAGCTGCTTCATATGGCTGAAAGAAATACGTTGAAACAGAAGTTGTAATACCCTTTTTTTCTCCTATAACTCCAACAGCTGTCAATAAAAAGAGTTACTGTACCAAATAACAGTTCGAAATCTATAAAATTGAGTGCATAATATGCAGATCAAACAGAAATAGTCAAACGGACCAATACGACTCATCTAAATCAGTTAATGTGGCATCTCTCAATATGCTATAAGCTCAAGAACCAACCTATAAAACAGTTTATATGCCATATGTGTAGTGTGTAAAAATAAAAAAAATAAAATTGTGATGTGTGCTACTTTTGCGTTAGGGAACAAAACGGGGGAGTCACCTCTTCAGCATTATAAAAGCTAGCATAATATTTTTATTGCGGTTTCTATTCATATACACGCGACTTTGGGAATGTCAAATGCTGCTGTGGCAGCTGCCACATGTAGAAAGGTAGCTTCTTGCTGTTTGTATAGATAAATTCTTTTAGAGCTGCTTTATTAAATTGTTTGCGGGTATTGTGAGGCATGTGACATATTTGTGGCAGCAAGGCGCATGCTTTTACTGCAAATAAAATTGTGTTAAGCGAGCAAAATTTGCACTAATTGAGTCAAATTCTATTGCAATGCGCTGTGTAAATTGCGCTAGTTTACAAAATACTTAATAAAAAAAACTATAACACTTCAACAGAAAGCTGAGTTGCTTAGCAATTCATATGTAGTGCAAGTTCTGTCAGCATAGAATTGTTGAACAGTAACAAATATAAACACCTAAGCTGGTTTGAACGTTAGAACCATAGATGTACAGTGATGTAATTTCGTATTCGTTGCAAAAAGGAAAAAAGATTAAATTATGAATTTTTGCTGGGAATTCAATGCCGAAATAACACTTAGTTAAGGCTCTTTAAGTCAACGGCTATATGTGTACTACTTCGCACACTGGTTGAAATTCAACCATTATAGCGCCAAACTTTTTTTTTCATATTCATATTTTGTCAAGCGTCTATATGGAAAATTGTGAGAGTGGAGTTCCAATGCATTAAAGGCAAATAAAAAGAGAGAAGAGGGCTTTGAGATTGGTCTTACTTCTATACTTCTATTTATAGATATCTGGAATGGCTGATCTTGTTTACAAATTGATAACATAGAAACTTAATAGTATTATAAACATATGTCATCAGTAGATGTTCATAATTTCGTTGGCGTAAGCGGTGGGTCTGACTGAAGCCAGAGGTTATGTGCCAGTCGGAGGTTATGTGCCATTTGTCGATCATTATAGCGGCTGCTGTAGAGTGATATTTTATCTTTAATCTCTATCAGCACTGAGTTCTGGGCTTTACAAATGCAGCTCATCATTCGCAGCATGGCATGATTTTGCAAAATTTACACATTTTTGCGGTTCGAATATGAGGACATCAAATATATCTGAGAAAAACCTCCACATGAGGGCTATGACTTGCGTGTATATCTCTATTGTTAGCGAGAGATAGTTTTTATCATAGGTTTTCCCACGAAGTGGCGTCTTAATTGCTTAAGTAAGGGCAGAACCGTTTAGTGTTAAAACTGGGCAATGTCCTCTCTTTACATCATCGTTACAATTGCTTGGATGAAGAGACTCGGAATGTATTGCATCACCATAATAGCATTGGAGATCAAAGTGAGTAGTTGAAACGCGCTGTCCGGCAGAGACTTACGTTTTCCATACGATTTCGTAGCTTGGGAGACAAATCCATCGGTGACTTCGTCGTCAGCAGTATCCTGCATCGCTGCTATTTCGTGCGTTTTAATAAAGAAAGCACGAGTAGATCCTGTGCAGGCGACGTTTGTCTCTTAATAAACTGTGAAACTCTGGTGTAAGCCTATACATGCCATCGTTGTCCTGCGGGAATAGACTCTTGGTTAAAGAGCTTCGGCTGCATCAGTCTATATGTTGCTGGTCAGACTTCAACATATCGTGCCCATGTTGCACGTTGTCTGGTGGGTTTCATAGTGAACACCCACAAATATCGAAGTCGGTGGGTGCGAGAGCGTTGCGACGTATAGTCACATTAGAAAAAGATGGTTTTCGATCATTCTTATAAACATTTTATTCTTAAGGCTCTAAGAATAGTACCAATAATTCAATAAGTTAGTTGTACTTCCCAGTTTTTGATGATTTGGGACCAATTTTTCATCGCTCTTCCACACATATCCGCTGAAACGCAATTCGCATTTTCGCGATCGTATTTTGTCTGAGCTGCTCTATTATGGATGACTTGTTGAAACTCAACGGTTGGTTTAACGTAATCTCATTTTTTTTTTTTTTTTGTGATATTTCATTGAAGAACGAGCGCACATTGAGCGCTGGGTACGGGATTTATCACTTGTGACATGCAATTTAATGTATGATATCGAGAATCTTCCACTTTTCGGCGACACCCTGAGCGACCATCATTGCAGTGAAGAGGCAATGACGCAAGCAATGGTTTAACGACAGATCAGTGACGTGGATAAAGGTGTCATTGAAACTGCCACATATATGTGCATCGCCGAAAAGTTGTAACTTCAATGCAAACCTTGACTGACAATTTTGTTATTAGGCCCTGTACCGAAGGTACAAGAGCCTATTGGTTTTGTGCAAATGTATGTAACAGGAAGAACTAATTGTCGGAGATCCCCCAAAGTTACCCCCATTATGGTCAGGAGTGATAGAGGAGTCGATATAGTCATGTCCGTCCGTCCGTCCGTCCGTCCGTCTGTGTGAACGAAAGGATCTCGGAAACGGTAATAGATAGAGAATTCGTGTTTTTTGCATTCGACTAGGACTGCTCCGGAATTTCACAAGTTTGTTTTAAAATTTCACTTCATTTAGCCCTGTCACGTAAGAGAAGGCTACGCGGTTTAAAGGAGTCATTAGATATAGTTCAACGCTACGTTTTTCATTTATTTTTACTACTGAGCTCTACTTTATACCTTTTAAACGATCTGCCGATGATGATGTTCTTCATATTAAGGTTACCACTAGGGTAGAGCACTGGAGTATGGGTTGTATGCCTTATTCTCACTATAATGGCTTCCTAACCTAAGATTGGCTCTGTCCGCCTTTGTTGGATGTAAACGTGTAGCGGCAATAGATTTAAAAGTTTATCTAATGCGGAAATAGCAGAGGTTCAAATTGTTCATGTTATACTGATACAGGCCAACCTTCGAATTGTATTCAATTGTTTGCTGAATATTAAAGGGTGTCCCCAGTGTGCTGAAAAGTGTTGACAACAAAACGAAACAAGCTGACAATTTAGGAATAGTCAAATTGGAGCACTACCCAAAAGAATAACGTTTTTTTATTCTTGAAAATTTTTTTTAAAAATAATGAATATTTTCATTATTGAACAACATTTCATTACTTTGAATTGAACAACTTAATATTTATAGGCTAGTATGTTTAGCATTCCGAATTGTTCCAGTCTCCTTAAATTTTTCAATTCTTCTCTTCATAGTTGACGAAGGTAAATCAATACTCCGACCTCAGTATTAATAATAATTTTGAAAAGATTGTTCAACTATAAAAATATTCATGATTTTGGAAATTTTATACAAGAATAACCGCACAGTATATAAATTTCATTATTTTTGGAGTACATCCCCAATTCTATTCAGAAATGGCTGTTATCGTTGCCATTGTGTTTTTTTACAATATTTTCCAAGTGATTCTGTCTGAGGTATGATGGTCGAATATTACGCCAAAGTAATGAAACAATTATAATCTTAGCAGCAAGTTTTTTGTGATATTGATGCCCATTTTGATTTAGTCGCATAATACATCCTCGAATTTCCCAATTGCAGATAATTACTATGACATTAGCATAGCCTTGGCATTCAATGCCCTTTCTGTAAGGGAGTCAAGTAATAATTCAAGGCTTCTCAGACGTGGGAATAGTATATATCCCTGTTCATAATTAGTTCAAGTTTAATTGGCATAGAGCAGCTTCGGTGGATCTATTAGATCCATACATATGTGGATTCTGTGCAGTGGCACAACAAGTATTTAGCCGTAATTTGGTTATCCATCATTTTCTTTAAGCATAAAAAAGATTATCAATTAAACATTTAGCACCTCTCCGATTTTTTTGAATAACGATATATGGATCAGTTATCTTTTTACGATTTAAAAATAGCTGAGATATCAAATTTGTTTGTCTCACGGCGTACGCTTTTCAAATGCAGGGAAACTAGCCTGAGATCGCGCATTTAAATTAATTTGGCTTAAACAGACGAAGGAGTGTTTTTTGTTAATAAAATAAAAAAAAATTTTATTGGTGGTTTACTAAATTTAAGAAGCGACACGGAATCCGTCTCTCTAGTGTTGTTTCTTCAGTCACTCCGTTCATTCACAGATTTCGTGCAGAGGTTGATGAGATGGGCTTACACTTAATGTCGACGAAAGGGGATTATTTTTCAGCTGCCTTCCTGATAAAACATACGCCTCTACTTTTGAAAAAAAAACGCACCTGGATATAAAATTCAAAAGGAAAGAATTTTTATTTTACCTGGAGAAAACTCTGATGGATCACACAAATTAATGCCATTGGCAATTGGGAAAGCGAAAAAACCAAAGAGTTTTCAAGAATTTAAAAATCCACTTCCAAGTTGGGATAAGGTACAACAAAGAGTGAAATCTAGATCAAAGTTATTCAACTGGGACTCTAATCAGTATGATAACGACGATGATGTGCCGCTAGCACAATTGATGCAAGCAGATCAGGAATGCAATGAAGTTATTCAGAGAACTCAAGCTCTTTTAGCAGAAATAGATCTGAACAATAGCATCAGCAGAGAAGATATTGAAAGATATTATGAAGATGTATTTGATGACGTATCTGCATATGAACCCAGTAGTGATGTTGAATTTTCAGATTGCAGCGAATGCGATATTGCTGAAGTCTTACCAGTTGTTTCAAACTCGATAGTCATTGAAAGCGTTAATAATTTAATTATATGGTGCAACCACTAAGCACATAAGCAATTTGCTGGTTCTCCGCAACGATATAGTTGCATTAGATTTAAAAAAAATCAAAACAGCAAACAAATAAAGCTGCATATATGTCACAGAAAGATTAGTTTTTAACTTGCCGTCTGCGTCTCCATTAACTTTAAATTAATTTCTTAGCTTTGAACTTAATCGCAATTATTTTTAGTTTTTGTAATACATTCAATTTTTATTTAACAAAATACTTATAAATTGTGTATACATATGATGTAATTGGGGTGGAACATTATTTAAAAATTTATATATATCTCTGATTTTCTCGAGACATTTTGAGCTTACTAAACTATAAGTCGGCTTGACAGTCTTGAGGACGTTAGTTAGTTTGTATAATAAATAAAATGCATATAATTGAAGCTTAGAAGTTAAGTCCATTATAAAATATTGTTCCAATTGTTTAATGCTTAATACTTTTAGTTTCTAGAATGCAAACGATTTTCTACTTATTTTAGTTATGACTTAATCGATAGAAGTTCTTTTCTGCTTTTCGGTTTTGAGCTATTGGATAGAACCAGTTCTTTATAAGTATTATACATATCCTCAGTTAGCTTGCAATTGTACATTAAATTTAATTTAATAATATCCATATTACTCATACTCTCCACCATGCCCATTTTATGTTGCCATTTTGCATCATGTGCATCAATGGTATTTAAATGTCTTTGACGCGTAAATGCTTTGGATGTGTAATGCATAATACTATCATAGTCATAGGGCAGATCAAAATCGGTGAACTGTGCGCTTGATAGTTTATCGAATTGTGATGTGGCATTCTCAGGTACATTTTTGAAGTTTATAGTAACATATTGATCCCGATTTACCGCATTGTGTTGATGTTCAAAGCCCAAGCTGTGCAGCAGTTCATGAATTATTGTGTCCTCAGTAAAACAGCCGTTACCCAAGTTTAACTTCATAGCAGTGTCCTCAAAGTAAGCCATGGTGGCGAAACAGGAATCTTCATTATTTGTGATGCTAATATAACTTCTAAATTTCGTTGACTTGATATGTACAAATCGTATGCATGAGTTGGCTTGTATTTTCCGCATGGCGGCATATACTTGAGAACGCTCTTTTGTAGCTGCGAGTTTATAATTAATTAAATATTTTAGAAATTTATATTAAAATATCGCTGAATAGTTTACTACTTACTTATTGATTTTGCAAAGCGAAATAGAACTTTGCCATTTGGCCATTTATATGTGTCACTTCTTACCACATTTCTGGGAATTCTTATATGCGAGGAGTACTGCTTAGAAGTACTGCTATCAGTCTTATCATATTCTTGTGCCAAACTTTGGCTTATTAATACGAGCAACAAAGCTAGCACTGTATAGCTTATGTTAAAATAATTGTTTCTTAATATGTTTGCCATTTCTTAACGTTTATTTCACTTTAAAGTCTTAAAGTCTTCTGTGGTACAAGAATCTTCAGTATTGCTTTATATAGCAGACCATTGGGCGACCAATCGAACATCTTGTTACGCACGTTTAATAGCTTCGATTAACTAGCTTAATGGCTTAGTCGCAGTAGTATGTATGCTATGAAATATTTTCAAGTTAAATTTCTTTCTTTTTTAGAATTTCCGTTAGTAGTCAGCAACTATGAAATACTCTAAGCAGAAAATTTATTAGAAATTCTGACGAATTTAATACTAGAACATTTATTAACGTCATAAATATGTTGTAAGTAATTTGAAATGCGACATGCAATAAGATTTTTCTTTGAATGCTGAAGTGTCATTCATACAAGGTTTATATGTATGTACATATATATTATTGAAATATTGAATAAATGATGTTTTATTATGCAAATTTTATGAAAGAGTATCAAAAGGAAATATTGTGATTATGATATTAATTTGACGAAGTAGTGTAACGCACAGTGGGGTATTTGCATGATGAACCAAATTATTGAAATTTCATGCTTAAAATTATTACAAAATGGTTTTTTGGGACATATTAAAATATAAAAATAAATTCGCAATGAATTGCATTTATGCATAGATTAATAACAAAAATTTTAGATTTTGAACCCATTAAAGACGAGCTATAAATCAGCTCCTACAATTTTGATAACTCTTTGAAATATGTGTGCTGTGGACCATAGAAATTAATGAAGATATTACATGGGTATTAATTTGCCGAACAAATCGGAGTCGAACGTCTGTATGATATAAAAGTTAGACACATGCCATCAGCTGGTGATGATGATACACATGCCGTAAAAGAAACCGAAATTGAACATAGCAAAGAGGATGAAGAGGATACGCCGGTGACAAATCAACGAAATCCAGGAAGGTACCGATGCAAATCTTTGAAGGAATGAAACCAATGATCACATTGCAAAATTCTCGATTCAATAGGATTCCATTTGATGATACAGAGGCCATTTCGCCTCTTTATCGATGAGGAGGTGTTCAAGCAGTTGATCAGTTTTTCACCAACCAACATGCTGTTCATTGTTCATCATTAATTACAAAAAAAATTTTTTAATATCATTGCAAGCATGTGTTTATTAGTCAAATCGAGAATCTGTGGGAAGCACATTGTTTAAAGACTCTATTTTAAGCCACAAACTGAAATAAATCTGACAATTCTTTGACATGTGCAACGCATCAATGAAAGGCTTAATAAGTAATAAATTACTTCAATTCAGCGCATTTTCACATTTCCTTTCAAAGGATGAACAAATGATTGCCTACTATTTCCATTATTTGTACAAAACGTTCAACAAGGAAAACGCAATTCATTTCGGGTACAAGCTATGATGGTTGGCGTCGCCATATTTGTCTAATCCATTCGCTGGTGCAACGAAACAGGTGAAGCCAGATCTCGTGCTGGTAGAAGTAGTTGTTCTATGTTCAATGTTACGTTTGACATATTTTTTACAAGTCACAAATTTATGACTCGTCTACGGAACATTGTATTATTTGCTTTGGGAACTGTTCGTAATAATCGAAGAAATCATGCTCTATTGTTGAATGATAAGAAAATAAAAAAGAAGATTGGCGGAACAACTGACTTCCGTCTCGATTCTGAACTGGAGATGCATTTGAACGATAAAGTGTCAAGTTATACACAGAAACATTCCATTTTGTTCTTCGGTTCATTCTATTTATTTGTTAATATGTGCTTTATTCAATCTTAACGTATTTCCTGAACCAAAAAAAAAAAAAAAATGGCCGCACGAAATGTTATGATTGAAAGTTACGAAAAATGGTTACGATTGGACAGTTCCAAGATAATCATTTCATGGGAGGTCCATCCCTATTGAACAATGGAATTAAAAATTTTCGAACTCTGAACAAATATGTTCGGCGCGACTATGGAAAATTCGTGGATGCTACATGGCCTTTGCTGCAAGTATGACAAGAAGCAAGCAATGTCTTAATGCGAGGGTTGCTACATATATTTCTAGCCTGAGCAACAAAACATGTTGCCAGATGCAATCTGACGTCTACATCGTAAAGTCTGACAGTTTTTAGGCCTAACATACTGTGAACACTTTGACATACGAGCGCAAATTGGGTTTCTTTACAGGTAACTGAAAAATTTATCTGGGCCGTAAAATAAAATTAAGCCGTGAACTTTTTCGTGCGTTGATTTATTAAGATTTTCGACGAGGACCAATTAACCTAATTTAACGGTTGGTGATGAAGCTCCGTCCTTGGCCACTGTGAAAAACGGGTACAACGAATTCAATTACTAATTTCGTGAAGGTCCTACAAAATCGGTCGTTGTGCCAGAAAACACCGATGCTGTGTGTGCACTGATAAAGCAGGATCGTCATGTTACATACCGTGAGATTGAGGCATCCCTAGGCATTAATATGACTAGCATACTAACAATATTTCATGAACATTTAGTCGTCAGAAAGGTTTGTTCACGTTTGCAATCGCTCAAAAGAAGGCTTGTGTCGCTTGGTGCAAGCAAATGTTGAAGAAATTCATGCGAAGTGCGTCAAAAGCCGTCTACTTAATCGTGACAGGTGACGAAACGTGGATATATGAGTATGAGCTCGAAAAAAAACCGCAGTCGATCGTCTGGGTCTTTCAAGACGAGTAAAATCCAACAAAAGTTACTCGCACGCGTAGCACGTTGAAGCCAATTAATCGCATGTTTCTTCTCGAAATCCGTACATGTTGCGACCGTGCCGTATGTGGAAAGAAGAACGGTCAATTCTGAATGGTATACAACCGTTTGCTTGCCTGAAATGTTCGATGAACTCAGAAAAACCAATCGACTTCATAACGGTAAAGCGAGCTCTCACACTTCAGCCGTAACAAATGAGTTTTTGGACGCTCAAAACATTGAATTGATGGGTCATCTGGCGTACTTGGCACCAAATGACTTCTTTCTGTTCCCTCACATAAAAAATAAACTGCGTGGACAGCGGTATTCAACTCCCGAAGAAGCTGTTGACGCCTTAAAAACGCATGTTTTGCAGTTATCTCTTCTGGAGTGGAAAACTACTTCACAAAATGGTTCGGGCGAATGCAAAAGTGCATCGCTCTTAATGGTGAATATTTTAAAAGACTCATAAATTACCGTTTTTTCATGGATAGGCTAGAAATATATGTAGCAGCCCTCGTACATATTTCGAGTGGAGTTCTGAGAATCAATTATGAATACTTCCAATTATCAGCAGCTTGATAGAACGTCGAGTTCTGGTGCACAACTGGTAATGCGTTACGATCATATCGATCATTTAATCGATCACTAAATCTTGTTGCTTGAAGTGCCAGACAAACTTGCATACTCTTTGTTGTTTATTGGATTTCAACAACGAAGTGGCTCTAGATAAGACCAAAACTTACCTTTACTCATTTCGTTAAAAAGTTTAGAAATCGAGTCATTTATTCATGGTTGGGAATAGATAATTTTCGAATGAAAAGTCTGGAGAATGCGGTGAAGCCAATTAAAAATGTTATTCCATCACATTTCCCAATGCTTTGATTGCAGTGTTAGCCTGTGCTTTGTCATGTCACCATAGAAAAATCTATATCCTTGCAGCACCCAAAAAAAAAAAGACAGTTGCTATAGCTTTTTCGGCTTATGGAACACTCTTTAGCTTCTTCGGTGCACTCGAATCCGCTTCTACCCACTCATGTTTAGTATTGAATTAATGTTTCGTAGAAAATTATAAATAAACTCAAATTGTTTGGACGTGCATTTAATTTTCTATCCACAATTTACGTTTGTTTCCGCTGAAATTAAATTCTTGATCAGCTATCCGAGCTGTATCCATATCGTCCGTCTGTCTGATAGCTATCACTCAATTTTTTTGTGAATATGCAGCTGCCTCGACTTTCTTAAGATTAGACTTGCCACGTAAATTGTTCTGCAAAATCTTAAAATAAATTCTGTTGGGAGCATCGTTCCGCAGTTCTTTTTCCAGTTGTCGACACTATGCATAGGCATTAGTTTGAATTTTTCCACAAAAGTCTGCTTCACTGAGGATTGAAACATGACTAGTCAGCTGTCTAGTCACCAAGTTACTACTGTCCCATGAGCTTGGTAGCCATAATTTATTTTATAGTACCATATCACAATGACAATGTTCTAGACAAGTTGATGCAAACGGCTTGCAACAACATGAGCTAATCGCTGATCAGCAGCCGATCGACTTTATATCAGCCGTGACCAGTCATTGACTGGACCGTGCGAAAATAAATAAAATTCATTTCATGTTTTTAGCACAATTTACTTAAATATGTACGTGTGCTAAAAAAATATTTATTTTTCTTTTTTTTTCGCATATCTGACTACAAATTTTACAACTCAAAGCGGCAAACTTTCGTTCATTAGCGCCAACGCAGTCAGTCAATCAGCGAAAATGCATTTCAACAACCAAACCTAATTATATAAAAATATCGAGAAAAAGAATAATACTTCGCAAAAGAAGCCAAACAAAAAGAAAAGCGCGTTGAGTGCCATTTGGCAATGTGTTTTGCATATTTATGAATTTATATAAAAAATTCGAAAGGAAAAACAAGAAAATTAAGCGTGAAGCAAAAAGAAAATCCCACAAGAAAAAAAAAAAGGAACAAAATTTACTGCAAAAATTGTCAACAAATTTTCAGCGAAATGTGAATGAAAAACTTGCGCGAAAATTGCACGTAAAAGGAGAAAAGCACTTTGATGAATACGCAACTCGCATGCAAAACAGCTTTCAGAAAATCGACAGCGTCGGGAATTGCTTGACGACAGACGTCTTTGGGAAGAAGGCAGCCAAATCGGTGTCCATAGAGAGTAGCTCAATGTGTTGCCACACATCTGTGTGTGTGTGTATAAAATATATAAAACACAGCAGCTAGTGTTTTAGAGGAGCAAAGGGGCGTGTCAGCAGCTGTTGTCAGCGTGGCAACGTCTCCTTCGTCTGATTATAGACAACTTGGCGTATGCTTAACTTTATTTTAAAGCAAAAGTGTCAAAGAAACAGCAAAATTGCGTTAAATTCAAACATATAATGTTGAAAATAGCATAAATCAGTGGAATATCGTTGTAGGCGTGGCAGTAGAAGCGATAACGCATGTTGAATGTTATATATGGTACAGTTTGAGTAGCATACAGTTTTAGCAGCACTCGACATAAGCGCTGCTCAAAGTACAGTTTGTCAATCATAGACTACAAAACTGTAACTGCTTAACAGAAAATCTAATTGGAAATTTTATTTTAATAATTTAAAATCAGGAAATAAAAAGTAAAATGTTAAAGTAATATTGATATATAGGGTGAGTCCGAATTTTCATGAAACATATATATTTGTATGTTTAAAACTGAGGCAGTGCTGAGACGAGTGCTTCAAAAATTCATTATTTTCCATTTATCTTTCTCATTTGATTAAAATCTCTTGGAAGCTATTTCTTAGTATAAGACAACAAATAGTCCGTAGAATCAGATTCCAAAAAAATAAAGAGTTTTAGGTAGCAATTTGAAGTGCAAATCATACAGTTTTGACATTATTATGATAAAATATCTCTTTAGTTCTTCTTATGAAGCTGGTTCCTATTGATTACAAATAAAGTTGCATAGTAAGCATTTGTTATTGATTGTTTCTTGAATCGATTGGCATACAAAAAAAAAAACATAATAATAAAACCGATGGAACTAACTTTACCTTCTGTCCATCAATCGATTCAACCAACTGTTTAGACTATTCCTTAATATCTGCGATGTAGTTGTTGATCCATGTTTTGAGCATTCGCAAATGCCATTCTATGAAAAGCTTTCTCATACTTAAATTTGTCGGGTAATAACTGGTGCACACAATCTGTTGAGATGTTTACCAATTCAGCCATCTTACTAACTTGCAATCTTTGATCCTTTAAGACAGTAGCATTAAAATTCGATGCTTGATCATTTTCAAAAAAAGGATAGTCCAATGATGCCTCCAGTCCATAATTCGGACCAAACAGTGACACGTTGTAGAAGCATGTGTTTGTCAATAACCATTTCAATTCAATTCTATATGGACTTACATATATGTATATGCATGGCGGCAGAAAGAAATTTTTTAGAAGGGAACTTTTCTAATTTTCATAAATTTGTTTTCTATTTATTGCATTAGAATAATTTCTTTTTAGGTTAGGATAATTTGGTCGGATTTTACCAGATCAAGCTCAGCAGTTCCTAGTGCTCATATATAACAGCATCTTACATGCGGGTTACTTTCCTACAGTCTGGAAGTCTGCAAATATTATTATGATCCTGAAGTCAGGAAAACAGCCAACTGAGGTGAACTCCTACAGACCAATCAGCCATATGCCATATTGCCTACCCACACAGCAATCTCTGGAGTAGATGAGGAAGATGTACTAATCGCGACATATCCATACAATACTGCTGTGCTCACAAAACGCCGCTGCTTTACCCAGGCCACGAGTGCACTTCAGCAGTACTTTGACGCATTCCAGGAATGGGGTGAGAACTGGAACGTGCGCATCAATGGCGACAAATGTGCAAATGTGCCATACACAAATCGGAAAGGCGACTGCCCTGGTGTCTCACTTAACGGAAGAGTAATAGAACACAAGCCGGCATACAAATACCTTGGTGTAATCCTGGATAGAAGACTAACCTTCGGCAGACATGTCACGTCGTTGCAACAACCATTTAGGACAAAGTCTTGATTGCTTGCACCACGTTACAAGCTGCCTCTTGAAAATAAGGTTAGAATTTCCAAGTGTATACTAGCTCCTGGCGTCTTCTATGCCATCCAGGTATATGGAATTGCAGCCAAAACGCACTTGAAAAAATTGCGGGTTCTCCAGGCAAAAACACTAGAGAAGATCTCAAGGTCTCCTTGGTACATGAGAACCAGGAATATAGAACGCGATCTCAAGGTGCCAAAAATTGCAGATAGAATCCAGGAGGTTGCTAAAAAATACAAAGAGATGCTGGAATCTCATCCAAATAGCCTAGCTAGGCGACTGGGTATTGCAGCACTAAGAGCTGCTGACCCCCGAATTGGAACGAGAAGAAGGTTCAAACGCCACCACCCTCAAGACCTGCTGGACCGGGTCTTGGCTTAAATTCCCAAAAATATTGCCAAAGCTGTACATTACTACTGTACCTGCCTACTACTTATTAGTAATAAATAATAATACCTCAATTATTACTCACTCAATGTACCTCTCGTAAGCTCTGTATATAACCTATGTCAACTATAGCAGTAAATAATCGTTTGAACCAAACTTTTATTAGATTAAGTTGCCTAGATGGTAGCAGAGTACTAATCGCATATAAACATTTCATTAAATAAAAAAAAAAAGAGTTTCAGATGTCCATTTTGGTCGGTCACTCACCCATTCTGGTTTCCATTATATGACAGCATGATCAGGAATCCAGATGACTTCGATAGAGTGCTGTTGGATATAGTTTAGTTATGCCACAGTGTTTTCTAGTTGAGTTTGTGTTTGTGATGTGTAAATACAAAGTCTTAACTACTGCCTGCCTGGCTGTCTACGTTGATTATTACGTTCCTTGGATTTTCGATTTCGATTTTTAATCAATTTAAACGACTGCTAGACTGCATATATTTCTGCCTGAAACATGTTACACTACTTTACCAAGCAGTTCCTCTGAGAAGACCTCGATATATAAGTGTAAATAGAAAGCTTATTTCACATTCTGAGTGATCCGTGACATAAGTCTTCTCCTGTTGTGATCCTGGTTTCAAAATGGTTATTCTATTTGAACTCTTCTACACACACTCCTTGTCCAAAGCCGGCTTCTCTACTCTACAAGTATGTAAGATGTTTTTGTGGGCTCCAGCATAAGGCCTGAGCAGCAGATTTAGTATTGTGAGTCTAACATAAAACAACTAAAGCTGCTTGGAGGTTGACTGCAAGTTAATGCCAAGGCAGGATGGTGGACAGAATGTTTAAGCCGCTCCCCACCATAGGCTCCATAGATCCAATAGTATACAATAGGCCTGAAGAACGTATTGTGAAGCTTGTGTAGATCTTTGTTGCAGTTGCCATATTCTTCCAAACCTTTACAAATGTAGAAGATGTCCCGATTAGGGGCGCTGAGCTTGGGACTCGCCATCGTAAAAAAAAAATTACCTATGTATATTGAAAACGAAAACGAAGCCTCGGATGGAACCCTATAATGAAGACCCCCGCAAAGGATATAAGGATTATATTATATATTTAGAGTTTTTCGTCCAAGATGATTTTGAGTCCAGAATTACACTAAGATTCTTGGTTCGATGGGATAGCTTGAGCTGTATACCTGCTAAATGAATATATACTTGCTAGTAAAGGGAAATGGCCCGTTCCTGTGAAATGCCTCTCTTGAGATTAAAATTTATTTCCGCGGAACTCAATTTGGAATTGATCATTCGGCAGCGAAGCATGTGGCCTAGCCCTCGGGTGCTTGGCGATTTTGACAAGTGAGGTCGGTGTCGAATTGAACTTGACACTGTTGAATGTTCCACGATATCAAATAAGGCTGCAAATACAAACTCCATCCAAAAATCTAGTGGGTTCAGCTGAGTTCTTAGTTGGAAATCTTTGGAGGTTCTTAGCAAAAATGATGATAGACTTATAGACCTTAACTCTTTTGGTATGAAGTGATTAATCTTCACAGCTTTGGGATTAGCTAGGAGCTATTAAGAATATCAGGCTGCAGTAGCTCAACTTCGGGTGAGTCGTCGGCAGTCTGTCCGGCGATACTGGAGAACTTTTATTTTGAGTTTTTTTATTTAGCAGCCTTCTCTCTGTTCCATTTGGCATCTTACCGTACCCTTTAGTGGTTCGAAACAGAATAGTCCTAATTATTTGGCAGTTGTCAGTAAGTTCGACATAGCTTTGTGAGGGCTTAATATTTGTTAACTTAAGTTTTTTCAGAACCTTACAAACAAAATGCTTTTAAGAAATGAAAGTATGCTATACTTATGACACCCACTGTATGTAATGCATTTATAATTTTTAAATTCTAGATTTGAATTTTAAAGTACTTGTACACTCCCCCATCGCAACCTACAGTTCATCACGCATGCAATATAACTAAATTAAACACTAACCAAATCGTGGAGCAATAAAAAAGACTCCTTGTACTAAATAACAAATTTCTAACATTTACTTTACACTTTGTTCACACTTACTCACTGACTCACTCACTTATTCACATACAAATAAAGCAATTTCCTTGTCAAATAATAGCAAACAATTTGCATATTAGACAAAGCAGCCAAACAGCAAACGCCCACAAAACGAGCCAAATGCAAAAAAGGGGTCTTTGAAATATAGACGCGCAGCAGGAGTGAGCCATGGTGCAAACCCGTATCTTAGAATGGTGGCGCTGGATTGCATGGCTGTATTAAAATTACGCCTACAAGGCGGCAGCGTGCAGAGAAAAGAAATTGACATGCATACTCAAACCCCCCAAACAGAAAAGACTTTATTTGGGGGAGCAACACTAAAACGTTAAACAAAAATGGAAAGTGGTTTATAAAAAAAAAAAAAAAAACCTGCAAATATGTATACGAAATGCTAAACAAACCCCTTCATATAAAAAGTATCTCACTTTCTTTCGTTTTGGCAAAGCCAGAACATTTGCAATAACTTTGATTTATTGAGCGCTCGTTATGATAAATTTTATGTATTGTAGCTAGAAGGGGTCTGAAATGTGCCTAGCAACTGCCGAGAAATACAATTGGATGTAAGTAATAATAAGAAGAACATTCATTTTCTTTTCAAAGTGAGTAACAGTTTGTATTGACCATTTGGTCTTTGGAGAGTAAGAACCAACAGCTTGCAAAGATAGATGAAACCTAGCAAGTTTTATAAGCAGTGACCCATCCTTGTCAGTATTCGATTTGGCCTTGCAAGGAGATAAATGAATAAATAGTTTCGATATATCGTCAATCCATTTGGCGGAATGTTGGAATAATTTATGTTGATATATAAATATTATTAAAACTTGAAATTTATTTAATTTGTAAGAAGAAGAAAAGATGTAGCAGCTTAGATATTCCTATAAATTGAGATCATAGATATTTTACGGTTACAAGAATTTTTATATTATAGACCTCTGTTTGCCTCGTCGATTGGATGTATTCTACGGAGCCGTCTCTTTATACTAACTTCAGATTTCTTGCGCCTTTTGAGTTGGCGCCTAGCTAGCACGTTTTGTTGATTTTTAAGATGATCCATATACATCGCTCCATGCTGTTTGAGAACATCTCCAATTTTGGCAACATTTGAATTTCGTACAAGCTTAACAATTCTCATGTACCAGAGTGTATCAGAAAAGCTGGGAAGAACCTTCGCTTGAAGCACCTTGATCTTGTCAAGGTGCGTTTTAGCAGCAATGCCATTGACTTGCATTCCGTAGGGCCAGACTGGTGCAATTATTGGCTTCTATATTTGTACCTTATTTATGTATCCTTGTTATGTATCCTTGTTTATGTATTCTTTTTTATACAGAATTTATGACTTTGTTAACATAGATATTAAATGTGAGTCGTCTATGCCAGGTATGCATGCCCAGGCTGATGATCAAGAAGCTGATCCTGAAAATATACATCAGACACATCCTCATATAAATCATTGCTTTCTTCCATTGTGATGGAATGTATCCTACTCTAAGTACCGCATTGAAAATTAAAATCTAGAAAAGCACCGTCTTCACAGACAAAGCCTTCATAGTGATGTTTCAAAGCCCATCCCCGCCTGGGGCCTTCCTTGTCTTCAGGTCCTTCATAAGGGCTGTAATTTTGTTCAGCAGTGATGGGGGCTACTGGAAGACACAACTCGAGCATTGTCTGGGGACTTAGCCCAAAAACCATCAGACCTCCTGATTAATTAGTTTATTTTAATTTATTAATTTATTGGAATATATACCAAATGTATTTAGATTTTGAATAATTGATTTAACAGCTGACAAGCTGATGTTGTGTTGCATGGAGGATAAATACTTTTAATATTTTTTTTAACGTTAGCTGCGAGCGTGCGTTGTTGCTTTGTATTTTTCTTTTCTATAAAATTATTCTTTTTCTATTCTTTAACTAAATCATTTCAGATAAATTAATTAAACGTTTCTAGAAATCCAATAATGAATTATAAATATTTGAATATATTTAAACTCTTTAATATTTTAACTTAAGCTGCTTTAAAGACTTATGAAAGAACTAATAAAAAAAATCAAACATGTGTGAGCAAAGAGTCGTCAAGAGGGTAGTTCCCCTACGCAATATTTACCAGCTGCCTAAAAGTATGCACCGATTTTTTGCTGTCTCAATTTACACGGCTGCTAAATAATTAAAGCGTAAAAAACGCCTTCAAGGCAAATAAGAACGTCAAATAAATATAGAAATTAAAGCACAGGCAAATCTGAGGGGCTAGCACATGTAACCCCCTACTCCACAGTTTCAAAACAAACGACTACCGAAGAAACTGCAGTCGCATACTGCCGCATACGCTAGCAGGAAGTGCCGGAAATGTGCAAATAACCCTTGCTTTGGGCATATTGCTTTCTTACGAGTATTGGCAAATCGGAAGGCGCTGTAGGCCAGGTTTCTTAGAAAAAAAATGTATAATAATAATTTAACAGGCAGTCAGACAAATGCATATGACTAAATTTTATATTTTTTATGCAGGGGTTCATGTTTGCTTTTGGGGGGGGGCTTGAGTGAAATTTGCATAGCAGACATGTAGCAGTTGGGCGGATTTATAGATGGAGGCAACATATGTTGGTTGGTATAGTAGCTAGAAGAACTTAGTGCAGCGTCAATTAAAGTAATGGGTAAATATTTCCAAGCCATTTTCTTTTTTATGCTCACGAATTGAATGAGTAATTGAAGGCTTCGAGTGGTAGAATGCATTCAAGCGCAAACTTAAAGAAACAAGCTGCATGAATATGAAAATTTTCCGTTTTTTCTCGCTTTCCAACTCGCTCATTGCAGCCAATCATGTTAAAATGTTGCACATAATGTCAAAAGGACAAAAGACAAAAGGCTACAAAAGCGAAAAAAATCAAAAGAATGAAAGTGACATTTCCGTTCGTTGACAGCTAATAAATGCGCCATGGCCTACGACGACGCTAAATGTTGCAAAGGGGCTGTGT
The DNA here is from genome assembly GCA_035044805.1 of Leucophenga maculata. Taxonomy (NCBI): domain Eukaryota; kingdom Metazoa; phylum Arthropoda; class Insecta; order Diptera; family Drosophilidae; genus Leucophenga; species Leucophenga maculata. The sequence goes on along the minus strand of JAWNNP010001101.1, from coordinate 3,656,496 downwards.
CAATCTCGGCGCAACTGTCTGGTGGCGTCCAATTGTCAACGCATTCGGGTGATGTACTTCCTTCCTGGCGCACTTCCGGCCGTACACGCGTCACAACTCTTAGTCAGAACTTTTGTAGTAAAATGCGCAGCAAGTAGTGAAACAGCGCAAAAAAAAAGAAAGGCTGAATAGCAACCAATGAGTTTATTGGCAACACAATCGAGTTACACTTGAGTGCATCTGCAACTGACAATTGCACACATAGCAACTCCACCCACACCATCAGTATGTTCCATCAGCCGCTACTGCTGCTGTTGATGGTCGAGGATGTCTGCGTAGTAAATAAGTCGATTTCGATTACGCCGCTGTCTGCCGGTCGGTCTTTGTCGCTGATTTTTGCCTTTATTTTCTTACGCAACGTACGCCGATGTTGCTTTTTGAAACGTTTTGCGTTTTTTGATAAATGTTTTGCAGCAATTAGGATATTGGCGCGTTGTTAAAATTGCCGAAACAATTTGCAAATGGTTTTTTGTTGGGCGAAAGCGTGACAGACGGTTGTTCGGACGGTGGAGTAGTGTGTTTGATTGTGTATGCAGCGTTCATTTTATTATTTTGCAGTTGGCTGGCTTGGCAGTTGTTTGCCTAATGGAGCGAGTGTCTATGCTGTTTGGTTGTCATGAAAATATTGCAAATAGCGTTTATTAAAATATTTTACATAAATGGTAAATTTTATAATGGAAGCTTTTGGTTTCATTTGTGCACTACACCTGCGACAGGAGTTTATTTTTTAAAAATTTTTTCAAATGTGTTCTTGATTTGGTTTACCGAACTCATTCTGAGTTTTTGTAAGAAAACATTTTATTGATGCTAGTTTGGCTAGAAACACCAAATTTTGGGTTACCTTACGTCAAGCTACCATGTAGGTCCAGATCAGACTAAAGGGGGTAGCTTCTTTACAAATCTGTCTAATCTTTCCAACCTTGATTTATGATTCCAGAATATTCTATACCACTCGACTGCAGCATTTTTTTTGTTATTTTTAAATCAGATAACTATTGTCGCATGTCATTCTATGGACGTTCTATAAGTCCACGAACCACTGGCAAATGGTAACTATCGTCAGTCCATTTTCGCTAGCCTGGCAAGCAACAACAAAGATATACATTTTTTTTTCTGACAATTGATGTCAAATGAACCTCAAGTGTTTTTTTAACAGCAGAGGAAAAACTGTAATAATTTGCTCGTTTCGTCTAAGCTGACTCTGTCCAAATGAGAAGGAAGAAATTTCGTATCATTCATTTCTTATTAATGCCTTTCAATAGAAAAGTTGCATTGCGCTTAATACCGACTAAGCCATAATTTTTAGTGTGCAAATTGCAAAATGCAGCCGACGACATCGATAAGTTCGTGTGCTGCAAACTGATTCTATGAGCAACAAGTGAACGCTCTTTGAGCGTGAAAGATATATTTCTCTCTTTCTCTCTCTTTAGTCTTATACCAATGAAGAGGTTTCTTTTTATTATTATTATATACAGCGAAATCTTAGATTAATCTAAGATCCGTCCGTATGAACATCGAAATCTTGGAGACTTTAAAACATAGATGCTTCAAGTTTGGATATTTTGTATCTATTATTCTCTTTTCAGGCTTTTAAGGGGTAATACCAATTTAAACCTGCGCTTGGTTTCTAAGTTTTGTTTACAAAATATTTTTTGTATTGTATCTGGATCTATATCGGATCCCAAGTAGCCGTGGTTTTTGTATGAAAAAATTTGTAAACACCAAATATTGTGTATACCAATTAAATTTTATTAAAGTATTTTATTTATAGGTCCATGTCGTACAACTAGGTGGTATAACCAACATACAAACATTGCCCCCGTCCTGGATTTTTGTTGGAAAAAATTTGATTGTGGCTTCGTTTACCTTGAAACGAGAAACTTGATGCATCTTATTTCAAATTTAATAAAATATTGTATATAAGTCCATAGCGGACCAATATATTTGGTCGCCACATACAAGTTTGGCCGTCAGCCGATCAGGCACACAAGGGGAATAACATGGAACACTCCGGCGTACGTGCCGTAATTGTGTGCACTGACGGTAGTGCGAATATATCCTCTACGCAGGGCGGCTAGAAACAGCCTTTTAGAAAGTCAATTAATCTTTACTTGCTATAAGTGCTGGCTAATCTGTAGTCGGGCGGATAGAATGAACTCTCTTAAATAAAAGTCAATATGTCCTTCCTCAGACATAAAACAGGTTGCGTTGGGCTAGTGACCCGACCGTAAAAATTAAACTCACTTAAGAAACGGAAACAAGCCTTGGATACAACAACAACCGTTCAACGATGACGACAAGTCGCTTTAAACAAATGACTCGATTAGGAACATGGAATGTGCGCTCTCTTTCTGACCCTTCTAAGCTCGCGCAAGTATGCAGAGAGATGGAGCGCTACCAGATTCAAATTCCCGGACTTTCTGAAACCAGATGGCTCGGGCAAGGCGAATCTTGCACCCTGGCAGGTCGCTTCTTCATATACAGTGGATACACTCAAAGACGAGCAAAAGGTGTGGGCATAATAATAGCCAAAAGCCTGAAACACGCGCTGATAGATTACAAGCCTATTAAGAACATGTTCCGCAACATAACCATTGTTCAGTGCTTTGCACCTACCGAACCAGACACAGATGATTCTAAGGACGAGTTTTATAACCTTCTCGACTTGAAAATCAACTCTGTCCCTAATGGCGATATAATTGTGGCACTAGTGGACTTCAATGCTAAGATCGGCGATAACAACACCAACGTCGAGAGGTTCATGGGTCGACATGCGCTGGCGTACGCAAGGAACAACAACGGAGACCGGCTTCTCGATCTGTGCGCTACCCACCAAATGTTTATTGGCGGCAGCAAATTACCGCACCTGAACATCCATAAGTACAACTGGGAGTCGCCCGATGGGCGCACTAGAAACCAAATCGACCATGTACTGATTAGCAGACGATTTCACAACTGTCTGATGGACGTGCGTGCGTATAGAGGAGCTGATTGTTGGACGGTTACGTCTACGTCCAGAAGGAATCAGAAAGCAACAGCAATGCAAACAGATCTTCAACTTGGATGGCCGAAAACGCCAGCCATGCTCCAACGGTACCACGAAGAACTATCCTCTGCCCTCTCGCGACATATTTCCTTACCAACTTGGAAGCAAATCCAAACAGCGTGCTCGTGCACTTCAGACGGAAGCCGTGGATAAGTACCGCCACTTGGACTCTGATTGAGGAGCGCAGGCTGTTGAAAGCACAGCTAAATCCATGTGCAATACATGACAGCAGCAACCTTCGTGGATCATATAACGAAGTGCAAAGGCGTGTTAAAAAATCAGTCCATTCGGATAAGAGGGCTTATGTGGAAGGCATAGCCAGTAAGGCAGAACAGGCGGCGAACTGCAACAACCTTTGCGGTGTCTATATAGCGGAAAAGGAACTAGGAAACGTTAAGCAAAATATTCCACCTATCAAGGCTAGTGACGGATCCAGTTTATGGTCAGTCGAAGGCCAACTTACACGCTGGAAGGAGTTCTTCACAATCGATGGCACTGATTCAGAAACTCCACCAATACCCAACACCGATCAGCGTCGAAACCCCAACAGAGGTATTTCTACTGATCCGCCTACTGGGGACGAAATAGCCCTGGCCTTGAGCAAACTGAAAAACAACAAAGCTGCTGGACCAGATGGTTTACCGGCCGAACTGCTTAAGTGCAGCGCAAACACCATCTTACGCGCACTACACCCCATTATTCGTGCAGCATGGATATCCACGACCAACCCAGGTGACTGGAAGGAGGGGGTGATCGTCACTATCCCCAAAAAGGGAGACCTGAGTCAGTGCAGAAATTGGCGTGGTATAACTCTTTTAAACTCCATTCAAAAGGTCTGGCCTTCATCATCTTAGCCAGAATCTCGCCAACTTTAAACACCCAATTACGGCGAGAACAGAATGGGTTCCGACCAAATCGGTCTTGTGTAGACCACATTAATACCTTACGCCTGGTTTCAGACAGGATTAGCGGAAAGCTTCAATCATTCGTTAACAAATGTTTGAGGATTATCTGCCGTATCTTCTGGCCAGAAACGATATCAAACGCTGACCTATGGAGAGTAACTAATACCGAACCAATCAACATCGAAATTAAAAGACGCAAGTGTAATTGGATAGGCCACACCCTGCGCAGAGAAGATGACAATATTGCAAAGATGGCCTTTCAGTGGAACCCACAAGGCAGCCGTCAGAGAGGTCGTCCAAAGCAAACATGGATTCGCACTGTCCATTCCGAAATCAGGTCCAGGACTTCGTGGAGTGAACTTAGAGCTCACAGCAGATAGAAGTCGTTGGAGGTCATTTGTACAGGGCATATCGAAGTCGAGCACATTTGATTGACAATCAATCAATTGCCTTAAAATTCAAATTCGAAGTCTTTTTGGTCCGTTTATAAATACTATCCAGCCAAACCTTTAAAAGCTGATTTACAAAAATTTTACTACTAGTTCGCTTAGGAAATTTTTAAATAAAACTGTTTTGAGCTACAAGACTAAAATGTCAAGTTGTTGAATTATGCACAGCAGATACAATCTAGCCATAGAAAACGTATTAGATTACATGCCGCGATAAATTTGTAAAGTATTCAACTTCACTTTTCTCTTTTTTACCACTTTTCCCAAATGTCAAATATGACAGTTGAGTGCTTTTACACTCAACTTCAACTACACCCACCCAACAAAGTATGCCACCACTCAGAATACTGCATATTTTGTCATGCAGCAAATTCATTTCATACTAAAATGCGCACAGTTTGATACAATGAAATAGAATGGATGATGCTTCATTTCATTTCTATTCTCTATTTTTTATTTTTATTTTTTTATTATTGTATTTCAATGTGCGTCATTCGAGCGTGCGTTTTTCACAATAATTTAGTCATTTGCACCCATTGCGGCCAATTCGCGCTGCGCGATCTGTCAAATGTCAAATGCATGTCAAAGGCAGTCAGTCAGTCAGTCAGCTGGGCGGCCTAAGTCAGATTATGCGTTGCGTTCCTCAATTTCTTTTATATATATGCCAATTTTACAGAACAGGACAGCACAGGACGATAGTGTCATCTGCATGCGTTGCGTGTTTGATTGCCGGGCACGGCGCTGCCAACTTCAGTGCCGCTGGGTGGTTGATTGCCACTTTTTTTTTTTTTTGGTTTTTTTCATCGATTGTTGTTGCAGTTTCCCCCTGAAAAATTGTGGCTTTTGATTAAAAAACGCAAAGTAAGTGTTGCTCGCGGACGTTGACATGTCAGGGGAATTACGCTTGATTTGAAAATGTTTTTTGTTTGCATTGATTAAAACTTTTTCCAGGTTTATTGTTCGCGTATAAGAAATATTACCGCAAAAGTACAAAAAATGGCTCGTTAAATGCGCAAAATGTGTTTTTTTTTCTTTATAAGAATGGCACATTTAAAATGCATTCGTTTTTAGGCCATAAATCGATTGAGTGATTTGTAATTGGAATGACATGCATAATTATATTTGATGGCTAAATGGAGCGAATTAGAAATGGAGTTTCTACATTTCGTTTATTTTTTTTTTGTAAAAAAGTTGACAAAGCTTATAGCTAGGACGAAAATGTATTGATCAAGAATCTATAGTTGAAAAATAATACCCTTTTAAGCGGGGTGCTACTACTACTGCTACGTCCTCTCTTTGTCATCCTTTTGCAAAGGTGTGGCATCGCCGAGAATAAAATTTGTCATGACATGCTATGATTTTTAGCTGAGTGGCTCTAGATGTATCCAGCATACTATTCCCTCAACGCTACTACATTCTGTGCCGATAACGCTCTGTAGGATCAGTTATATTCTCTATTCTATATGTAGTATTCCAGCACTCGCATCGACATTTCCCCCCTTATACTATCCACATAACTCTGTCTCTCCATTACAATCACCTCCCAGCATACTTTGCCTTCCTCGCATCATAACCGCGAATTATGAGCATTTTTATTTAAAAAAAAAAAATTTACCTATAACTCAACTACTCATCCGGGGCGCACAGCCTTAAATTCATCCTCCAGCACACACCTCAACCAAAATCATAAATATTATTCAGGAGACTGTTGCTTATTTCTTATGACACAGAATCTTTCTTTATTGCAAGAAGGGCTCTACTACTAATTTGCTTGGTGAGCTCAAAGTAGCATGAATAATGTTTCTACAATACATGTTGACAATCTCCAGCATCACAGAAGATACTTAGTACTTCGTCTTGACAGTACTTAGTTTTTCAATCTCCGAGAACGCCTTGTGTATCGATAATATCAATATCATCCGCGTTCGCGAGCAGCTTCACTTCTTTTTGGAAGATCGAGCCCCACATACTCTATATGTACAGGTACTGGCGAGCAGCTTCACTTCCTTTTGGAAGATCGTGCCCGACATACTCTGTATGTTCGGGTACTGGCGTAGTATGTATTCCATCAGAAGATTGAAAAAAACGCAAAACAGCGCATCGCCCTGCCTGAAACCAAAGGGATCGGCTCTATAATCGACAAAAAGGTGGTGCGCGTCGATCTTAAACTCACGAGTTTTTTTCAGTATTTGTAGTGATGTGATAATTTGGTCACTGGTCTTCCTTTTTGGTCTGAAATGGATGGAAGAAGACTAGCGGGGTCTTCTTTCTTAAAGATAAGACAGAGAACACTGAGATTCCAGTCATTGAGTTTTCGTTCATCGGACCATATCTTGCATAACCAACTCTTCGCTGCCGGTCTTAAATAACTCAGCTAGCAGTCCATCCGAGCCTGTCGCTTTATTAATTTTTAACTTTTTTATAAATGAATAGACATTGTTATAGTCCGGTGGCTTCATAATAATTCCATCATGAACTGATAGTTCTGGCATCGCTTCTCTATGAATAGTTTTGTTTAAGATGGTGTTCAACCTCTCTTCGTTTCTCCCGATATCACACTCTAACAGCTCGAATTGCTTCCTACTTCGTAGTTTGTTTCCTCGTCATACCAAGAGTTCGCGACAGGGTGGCTGTCATGAATGACCAACTTATGTATACTAAAGATGAAACGGTTCCCCAGATCAATTGGGAGAGTCTGCCGCAGAAGACTTCGGAGGTCTGTTGTGATAATAACTTGTTGAAGTCTAACTTTTGTTTAGTATTGTAAAATACGCACTGAATCTAGTGCGTTCTTTGGCTGCTACAAGATATTGTCCCCAGTCGATATTGGAAACATTTAACGTTTGCACGTCCAAACGCTTAATTCGTGCCTCCACTCAATCACAACATGATCAATTTTGTTGCGTGTAATTTGATAGAGACCATATATCTTGTTGTGTCAAGAAATATCTCCTTTCCAATTTTAATGTTGATATCGGTTAGCAGGATTTTGATCTCTTGTTTTGGGTAACTCTCGTACAGCGCTAGTAGATTTCCTCAAGGTCTTTTTAGGCCCTGTACCGAAGGTACAAGAGGTAGAAATAAGAGGTAGAAATAATAATCGGAGACCCTCCAAAGTTACCCCCATTATGGTCAGGAGCAATAGAGGAGTCGATATAGACATGTCCGTCTGTCCGTCCGTCCGTCTGGCCGTCCGTATGAACGAAAGGATCTCGGAAACGGTAATAGGTAGAGACTTTGTGTTTTTTGCATTCGACTAGGATTGCTCCGGAATTTCACAAGTTTATTTTAAAAACTTGCCCCTCGCTCCCCTTCCCCATAAAATCACCCCCAAGGGTAAAAAATTTCTTCGGCACAAAAAAAAGTAAGAATGCCAGTATAAAGATATCGTCTTTCTAAGCCAAAATCCAAAAAGTTCATCAAAATCGGATAATAAATGACGATTTTATAAGCAATTGAATTTGAGCGACCCCCCTTTTCGTTTCATACATAAAGAAATGTTTTAAAAGGCACTTAGTCGTGCAGTGAAAAGTGGTCATGTGTTTGGTCATAAGCTAGGGGAACATTTAATGTGTTTTTTAGGCGACCTGCACTGGTACAGGGCCTCTTACAGTCGGTTACGCCCGACTGTGATTTTCTTACTTGTTTTTCTTGCGTCAACAGTCTGCACTAACCATGAAACTGTTTTCCAATTCGTGCTTTCTCCAATGGCAGCTAAAGTAGATGTCACAGGATGCTTTTTAAGAGCAGCCCTGTCTCATTTATCGTATTTCATGTATTGCACTGTTGCCCACCTTTTATTTATATTTGAATATTTGTTGATTTCTAATAAAATATGGGAACATTCCACGCATCAACATCAAATTAATGGGAAGGTGTGGTCGATTTCTCACAATTTTCTTACCCCCGAATGGTTATTCAGAGGCTACTAAGGAGATAAGGAGATACGTCTCCTAACGAACGTTTGTGAGCTGCTTGGGCCGTTTTTAATAGACTTCTTGATTTTTCTTTTCCATTTCGAAGCGAACTTTAACCATTAATTTAGACTTCTGCACTTCACCTCATTCTCCTTAATATTCTTTAATCAAATCTGCTTAGAATACTTCACCAAATTAATCTGGAAATAGAAAAGCTGCAACTGGTTTATTTTTCGGGAACCTATTTATTCCAACTACCTATGTTTCTCTGAGTTCATTTTTATGTAGCAAATGTTCTCCTTAATATAAATTTTGAAGTATGACTTGAAGATGGAAATGGTTTTCTATTATGATTTCTTAATCTCTTTAATATATTGTATTGAAATATGCAATGAATATTGTATGAACTACTGATAAAGTAAACCTTCATGGCCGATGTATATATTTTTTTAACCGTCAAAACGGCTCATAAGCATTTATTAGCTTTAAAAAGTTATAAATTTAATAACTTTGGATAAAATACAGCGTTTCATACGCAATTCATGTTAACTGAAGTTTGAATTAATGGCTCGAAAGAAGCGACGAAATTTAAAATGCATATTAAACTGTTTTGAATATACATACAACTTGTCATCATGATGCCTTTGTTTCTCTAGAAATTTTCAAAAGTCGTCATTAGCAACTAAAACAACTAACCTCAACCCTTTTCTATTGAAAACTGTTTACACGAAAACGACGAATCCTAGATCACATACAGCTGTTCCTTCTATGTGCGCAAATCTTGGGCGACATTTTGAGTGACATATCACCCAGAGGCATCAATAGCAACGCATCAACCTCAAACTTAAACTCATAATGATTAACATATACATCAACGGCAACAACAACCTAAATGAAACCCCTTTTTATGTGCGTAAATACGATTTGCAACCTAATGCCTCAATATTTACTTATTATTAATACAAAGAGCGTCAGACAGGCTATATGCGTATATATGTATATAGTATATATAGATGGATAGCTGCTGTCTCCGCGCGACACAAGGCCTTCACTCGAATTAGTGAAGACTCACCCCAATGGCGTTTTCAATTTCATTTTAATGTGCAAGCAGAGCGTAGTGCTTCAACCGCTTTGCAATTCATTAAATTGAAATATTTTACAGATCGATCATTGTGCGAGCTGAGCGCAACAACCCCTGCCAGATTTCCTTGAACCGAAGCTGTACTATACGCTTTTGCTTATTAGTAAATGAAAGCCGAGTCGAGACATTGTCGAAGGGTTTAATGCATGTCCTTGCCACTTGTTCAAACAAAGCTGTAGCAATAAGAGCAAGAAGAGAACGAAGAGAACGAAGAGAACGAACAGAACACGCAGTACGTGTGCAATTCCAATCAACGCAGCAATCCTTTTTCCGAAAGTCAATGCGCAGGAATAATGAGTGCTTGCATGTGTTTCGGACACGCGTTCAAACAAAGTAAAGCAAAGACGCAAACAATTCAACAACTTTCGGCCTATAATGCCTCAGTTGTAGTAGTAGTACTCTACTTTTGTTCTGCAAGTGTGGGTGGGTGAATACGCTTCAAGATTGCATGCTGCACTTGTGCTCACAGTGTCTCCAACTGCTCGATTAAATCGTCTGACTATGCCGCTTACCTTGTTTGTTGCACAGCAGGATGCGTGTTCCATTGTTGTTGCTGTTATCCTTTGTCGTTTTGGTTTGTGCGTTCGCTCATTTGTGCACACTAATCGAAATTTCCACAAAGTACATTTACAGGTTTGGAATTTTTTTCATTCGGCTTCTCTATAGGTTTTTTTTTTTGTACCCTTTATATATGGCGTAAAAATAGTTTATTATTTTGGGCAGAAAGTTTGTAACACAGCAAAAGCGGTGTCAGATGTATATGATATGAGGTATGTAGTCTGAAGCAGTTTGTGTGAAAATTTCGCTGTAAGTCCATCCATCGACAAACCTCGTTTCATAGACTACAGCTGGTTACGGTACCAGAATCTCTATAAAGATTGTTTTGACAATAACTACTCGTAGGCAGCTTGAGATATTTTTATGTTGCTCTAAGTCTTCATTGCACCTGCTTAGAAACCATTATATTTTTTTGTAAGACAATAGAATTAATGTAACGTATTATCCTGGATAATGTTCAATTGAGCGTTGAGGTGCACCATCTGTAATATTAAACTTTTTTTGTTGTTTCACATTCTGAATTATACAAGAGAAGCCGCTTGTTGAAATACATTCATTAAATTTCTGTGTCACTGGCCCGGTTTGCCGTATTACTTTTTTCATTCTGTTGCTAACAATTCTTTCCAGGAGTATCCAAAAACATGCAGGGGCCTATTGACCGATATAATGAATATTTGGCTGTTTATTTTTCTGGGTTCTGGACTTTCCATCTTAAGAAGAAACAACTTGTATGTTGTACTTGAGGATGTATCAAATTTTTTTTTTTTCAAATTTCAAAATTCGAAAATAAAATAAAACGTTTCTGAAGATGGCATAGAAGCGTCTAAATAGCTAAGTTTTATGGCTCTTTCTCTTATAATCATAAAGAATATACATATATGTATATACATATATATTTTTTGTGGTCTGCCTTGCCTTCTGAAGCACACTTTCCCAATGCACCATACCTATTAAAATTAGACACCAATAATATGTACACTGACTATATACAAATGCATGTAGTGTATTAAAGCTTCGTTGCCATTCAAATTGAACATTATTCCTGGCTATTGTCATAACATGCAACCCTTTTTTTCATAAGCCTCTAAAGGCACTGAAGCCCTCTGCCAAACATTTTTTTGTTTATATTGTCATGCTGTGCATGTAATTCCTGCAGGATTATTTAGTTTCGACAATGTTTTGTATTTGCGCAGTTGTCTGTTGAAAATATTTCTTTCTTTTTTTTTTGAAAGATAGAAGTCAAATTATTAATCCACTTTCTATGGTTGGAGCAAGCGAACGGTGTAAGGGGGTTAAGCTTACACTCCCACACTATTGGAGATATACGACTAAATACTAAACCAGATGTATGCTAAAATAATTGGAATTTTTTTTGAAACATCCGATTTAACATTTTTTAGAAACACATTTTTTTCCAAATATTTAAACTCCAGCTTATACGCTCCGTCGCTGTGTTCTGCTAATCACCAGCTTAAAATTTATTATGACACCAATGCACACCTACTACTAATAATAAATTTTACTCTAATATCTTACAGTATTGCAATCTGTCTCATTACTTTCTCTAATTATTTTACTATGTGACACTTGTGTCCTGCACGCATCCTTCGCGTGGTGCTGCATGTAGTAATAGTTTTTTTAACGTTTAATTTTCTAAATTTTCTCACAGTATTTATAGGAGACTCACTTTTTGAAGACATATGTTAGTATTTAAAGTTCTAGATACAAGTAAAAGGTAGCTGCCTACTTTTTAGCATACAATATACATTTTTTTAGTTTCTCGGCTTAGTTTTCTTGTTGGTGATATTTTATATTTAATGCTCTTTTGCAGCAATTAGTTGTATTAATGCGCGTAATTTGAGCTACATGCATGTTGAAGTTCGACGAAGGGTATTCGAAATGAGCTGTGATGCTTGCCACATGTTCTTCTCAGACGGAGTGACTCCTGCTGTGTGCGTCTTTTCGGAAAGTATCTCAACATTTGAACGGATGTTGTGATTAACTGAAGTAGAGTCTTTGAACATATTTTAAGTGTCTACTAAAATAGCATCGAGTACAAAGAATTTGAAATTTGTTTAAAAAAAAAACCGTTATATTTTCTAAATAATTTACTTAAAAAACAAATTGTGAGCAAATAAACATCGTGATTATAATCGTGTTTTAATAATGTCTTTAAATATATTTTATTAATTATTATAAGATAAACTTTTAGCATGAAGCTATATGAGCCAGATCGGGCTGTATTTAAAAATGTATTGCGAGCCTCTACCGCAATATCTAGTTGAAACAATTGAATTGTCGGCACCCTAAGCACCCAGCTGGTTGATATCCTCCCTAAATACAAGACTGACATCACTGCAATACAGGAAATACGATGGATATGACAGCATATGTCCGTCTATCTGGCTGTCCTTATGAAAATCGAGAACTTGGAGACTATTATAGATAGAGCTTTAAAGTTTGAATATATAAACATTTCTATACCTTCTTCTTCGAATAACTTGTGTTGATTGTATTTTATTTTATTTAAAACTTCTTATTATTGTTAATTTAGTTCGAAATGCCAAATTCGGTGTAATTTTCGTTAATAAATATAATAAAATATTTCATAAAGCACACCAAATCGGACAACTAAAAGTGATAGCCTAAATCAAATAACTTTATCGATATAGACATTTCCGTCTGTCTGGTTGTCCGTGTGATAGTATTTTTAAGTCGACATCTAGTCTCTTCTTTTTCTTTTTAGTTATTTATAATTCAATAGGGAGGTCAAGTCCTTCTCTAACTGGTGGTACCCATAAAAACCATTCCTTCCTTTCTGAAATTTTATATATTTTTCTTCAATTTTAATTAAGAATTTCACGTAGGTACTTATTGGACCCCTCTGAGGGTTAGCTTTCGTTTAAAGCTGTCCCTATTTATGAGTTTTTTTTTATATTTTTTTTTTGTGGGAATTATTTTAGGTTCAAACAACAAATTTTGTATATCTTACACTAATTCTATTAAAATATTTCATACGAATCAGATGAGAGTGTATCTTCTATACAATTTTAAGTTTCAATGGTGTTATAGGGTATCTTAAAGTGGAGCATATACGTCTGCAGTGTTCGATCATCTTTTTTTAAGTCTTAATGGAGTACATTATAAGCTAATACAGTAGACGCTCAGAAACTATATTTGCTGCTGTTTCAAATACTTTCGAAAACGAAAAAAAAAACCTTACACAGTGTTGAATATCCTGAAATGGAAAATCATCTATTTAAGTATACCCAAATATAGATGAAACTTCGTTTCAAGCAAGTGATGGCAAATTTTAAAATACGACACGGTATTCCTTGCTTAAAAGTGTGTGGCGAGATACAGGGTGGCTGATGAATATTGCTACATTAAGAAACTCGAATAACTGTTTTTTTTTGTTGACGGAATGTATTTTTTCTTGCTTCATTTGAAAGATAGTGCATTTTTATTACGTTTTCTTAATTAGTTTTAAAAATAATGGATTTTAAATGGCCTCCTCTTTTATTAATGCAAGTGCGACATCTCAGCAAAAAGTTGTTCATTACTGCCTGAAGGGTTGTAGCGGGAATTGCCTCAATTATTGTTCGAATGGATTGCTCGTTCAAATTTGTTGGTTTTGTTTTGTACACTTCTTGTTTGCAATAACCCCATAAGAAAAAAATCAGGTGCTGTGAGGTCAGGAGACCTGGGGGGCCAACGGAATGTGGAGTTTCTTGAAATCAGCTTATTGAGAAATTTCCGCTGCAATTCTGTTATGACAGGCTGGCTTATGTGAGGTGTTGCACCGTCTTGCTGAAACCACACAGAGTTGAAAGGGATTCTCTTTCGACGTAGTTCTGGGTAGAAATACTCTTTCAACATTTTTAAGTAACGGTCTCCAGTGACTGTAACAGTAACACCGTTTTCTTTGAAAAAGTAAGGCCCGACAATGCACTTCGATGAAACTGCACACCACACTGTGACGCGAAGTGGATGCAATTCCATGTCATGGAGTATTTGTGGATTAGAATCACTCCATATTCGACAATTTTGTTTATTAACATTGCCGTTTAAATCAAAATGGGCCTCATCAGATATAAAAATGCATTTTAGGACGTTTTCATCCTCTTCCACCATTCGAATGATCTTCTGGCAAAATTCTAAGCGAATCGACAAGTCTGCTGTGTTCAGTTTGCATGTCAGTTGAATTTTATAAGGAAATAAGTTCAAATCTTGGTGCATAATTGTCTGCAGAGACTGTCTGCTGATACCCATTTGAGCAGATAAACTTCTTGTCGAAACTCTGGGATTGGCTTGTATAGCAGCGGCTACAGCAGCGATAGTTTCCTGCGTCCGAACAGAAGGGTTTCGATGGTAGTGTCTTCTTGCGACTGACCCAGTTTCGGAAAAATTGTTTACGAGCCTCATTATAGTAGTCCATCTGCTCGGAGGAGTGCCGCCAAACGTGCGCCTATAGTCTCTTTGTACCAAAATTACGGACTCCAATGCGTGATAGCGGCGCAGAATCCAAATTCTTGTTTCTATGTCCCAATCGTCCATGTTCGTTAAATTTAAGGATCAATCTATAAAATAAAAAAATGAAACAGATTGAAAGCATAGGAAAAAAGTTATTAAATTTTGTTTTAGTAGCAGCTTTCATCAGCCACCTGTTACTTTCCAGTGATGCAAAATTCGCAGAGATGGTGTTAATGGAATCACACATATATAATGCTGACGAAAGCCGATTATTTTACTATTGCCTTCCAAACAGATGATATGTCACTGTTTGTGAGAAAACTGCACATGGATACAAAATCCAAAAGAAACGAAATTCCATTTTATTTGGCGGAAATGCTGATGGTTTACATAAGTTAGTGCCACTAGTGATTGGAAAAGCAAGGAAACCTAGATGCTTCAGGCGATTCAATAACCAACTCCAAGATATTTATTAAAGAAGTAAGCATAAATAATAATTTTGTGAAAATAACTTGCCTCCGAAGGCACTTCTGCTTATTGACAACTGCTCTGCTCATGCATCAATTGATAAACTTCAGAGTGATGATGCAAACATTGTAGAATATTTTCAATGGACCAAAATCCCATGACAAAAACTTATTTACAGAAATAAGCTCAATTAATAGCTGAAGGTGATGAAGTCACAAGTATTTTAAACAATTCATTCCATCCACAATGCAATAATTTATCTGGAACAGGCTTGGAATGAGTTGCCCCACAAAGTGTTAAATAGCGTTTAGTCTAAATTGTTAAATTGGGACTCTGACCATTATGACTGCGACGATAACTTACCCATAGAGCAGTTGCGGCAAAATAATGAAGACTACAATAAAATTCTTCAAATAAACCAAACACTTTCTACCGAAATCGATTCAAGCAATTCCATTTTTATACAAACCATTGAAGAATGGAATAACGATATAACTGAAGTCGAATCTGAACATGAACTCAGCAGCGATAATGAGTCTTCAGATAACATCGAAGGCCACATTTCTGATGGCACACCAGTTATTTTACATTCGACAGCTATTGAAAGCGTCAATAATTTAATAAATTGATGTATAAAGAAGAATTCATTTACCACTGATCACATGACACATTTTCTACCCCTTCGTAATAGTATGTTTGTATCATCATTGTTTGTTTGTATGAGCGTCTACTGTACCCATAAATAGAGAATATGTTGGGCTTGACATTGCATCAGGAAGTGATGTTGTGATGACATTGACATCACGAATCATTGATTTAGCGGTGAATGGGAACAAGTCCCCATATCTGTTATATTCTTTTACATCATGTATTGAAATGTTGTGAATTTCAACTTCATTATTTTAGAATGCCTCATCCATCTGGTAACAGAAATGTTCAGCAACAACAACGTCGGTCTGAACCAGAGGCAATGAATTATGTCTGCTTATTGATGCTACTTTAGAGTCAGCCAGAAATGTCGAGAAATAACACAGTATTGATACTTCTCTATGCCTTAGAAGCATTAAACCTGATTGAACTAGTTGAAACAGCTTTGCGAGTCTTTGAGAGCGCAAAGTTTCGGTTCCGTAAGGACCGCGAGATATATGAAATATTCGGATATAGCATAAAATTCCATCGGCTAGAGTTCCAGCACACGTGGCTTACATTGGAGGCTTAAACATAATTGCTGGAAGATGCCATAAAAGACGTTGCAAAGTGGCCTCTCAGACTAAAAAGCGTTGCAAATAATAAACAACGGACAAATAGACATATCCATATCGACTCCATTTTTATGCTGATCAATAATATATATATATATCTATATAGTTATATAAATTACTTTATCTGAATGCATTTTCCTGCCTTTCACACAGGATATAAAACGTTTTTAGTGCATTATATAAAATGTTTTAGCGAACGGCTTGAAATCTAAATGATTTAAGCTTCCATTCCAAAAACAAAAAATATCACCCAGAACATTCAAGTCCATACAGCTTCATGGTTTCAATAAAACAGCTGCAGGCGTTCAGACACGGAAATGCATTGTAAACCTTTTTCCATATCCGACTTCATGAATTCACACCGCACATTCATAATCAAACCCATTCATTTCCGAGTAAAACCGAAAAAGGAAAATTAAAAGAAAATTTTGCCGCAAGCCAGAAATCCTTTTTTCACATACTCGAACAAGTGAATAAGCTATTATAAAAGCGTCATTATTATTATTAAACCATGCCATGCGAGTGTTAAGCTTAAAAATGTATGTAAATACGCAACTTGCATAAATAAATTCAAGATAGAAATTATTAAGGATTTGCAGTAGACAAAACAAGAAGCAAGAATTTCGCATGAAATATCCGAAAAACTTTTGCAGGCAACGAGTGGCCAAGCACTTTCTCTGCTGCTGCTGCTGTACTACGGCAAATAAAGCAATAAAGCCGCAGGATAATTTTTTATACAAAAGCGTTTGGTATGAAATATTTTTGAAAATGAAAAATTTAGAAAGCAAAATTCATAAATACAAATTTGTATTTTGTACATCCATTTCTATATATATATATACACATGCATTGGTTGGCATGAAGGCGTGCCGAAGGATGCAGATTATTTGTCCAAAGGTTTGAGAAACGTGCATATACGCAATGTTGTGGCAGCAGCACGTGACTTTAAAGCTCATGGGATTATTGCCACAGATTTTTGTCGGTTTACACGTGCAAAGCTCAAAGCTAAAATATCGCAAAGCAAAAAAAAAAACAAATGCATTTGATATATGCGATAGGACAAGTAACCAAAGTGGGGAGCATCTAAGGACTCATTCCTTGCCATTTGCTTTGCGTTTGACAATCTTGTATTAATTTACAGTTTTATAGCCTGCAGTGCAGCAGCATCGTTGAATTTACAACCACCGCAAAAAGTGATTTTTAAACGCCAGGACGCGGTACTTGGGGTTGTGCCTTAAAACCCCCCCAGTGGCATTTTTATTTGCGGCCAAAAGCAACAAACCAGCACTGTGTAAGATTTCACATTAGTTCTTTGGAAAAACAAAGCCAAAGTACAAATTAAAACAAATTGCCAAAGTTTTACTTGCAGTGCGTAATTAACGCGCTCATAATTCTCTCTTTCTCAAGCGGGGGGCCATCCAATGAACATACTAAACATACGCACTGCGACTACTGCGACAAGAAATTTTCCAAAAAAAGGACGTATTGCTTTTTTGAAAAGTATTTGAAATTTAATTAAGTTGCATTTGCTACGCAGATTTTTCCGCCAGTGAACACTTAATTTGCTTCATGCGGCTTTAGCAAAAGTTTCGCTTTTCTTTGACGTAGAAGATGAAGAACATTTTGGGGTTGTGCTCTTCTTGGTCATGCATCGAGAACCCTTTTGCAAAAGTTTATATTCCTTAAGTAAATTAGAATTTATACTTTTATGCAGCGAAGAGTTTTATTTATAGAAAAAAGAAAAAAATTCCAAATGAGTAAGTAAGAAAATGTTGCTTTTCTATATTTAGCAAAGGCTTAAGCAACATAAATTTTCGTTGACCCATAAAGTTTTGAATTGCTTCCGGAAACTGCATGAAATGGTTAGAGAAAATACATCGCAAATTTATGGTTTTTTAAAATGTTTACTCGAAACTTGCTTGTCTTAGCGCTTAATGCAATTAGAAGCGGTTGTACTGTAATATAAACAGGCACAGAAAAGTTTTAGGCACAGCTTAATAGAATTTGGTAGAAGTTGACAAATTTTAATTTAAATAAGCACAGTTGAAGCAGCTGCTAATGGTGTTCTTAGTAATGAATACTTATACTATTTAAACGAGGCATTTCTGAGGTTGGCAACATTAAGTATTAGCGGGGGTTCTCCTAAGTACATTGAATACCGGCGTCTGTTTAGTACGAAAACATGTCATACTGTGAAATTTGTCATTAAAACTTTCTGACAAATGGAACCCAAGTACAGAAACACTGCACTTCCGAAAATTGTGCGCACAATTGATCTGAAAACAGTGGACAGTGCAGTAGCAAGCATGACTCGTCCTCGCTAAACATGACGATTTCTTTTAAGATCCTTGATACTTGACTTTAAGTATCGTTCCTAGTTGGAGCATAGTGCAGACAACTTCTATCATCTTCTATGGTTTTTAATTTACTCCACGTTGTCTTGGATCACGTTTCAGAGTGGACAATGCGAACACATATTTGCCTTGGACGGCCTTTCCGACGGCTGCCTTGTAGGTACCTCTAGAAGGGCATCTTGGTAATGTTGTCGTGCTTTCTGCGCAAGGTATGATCTATTGAATTCCACTTGCGCATTTCGGTTCTGATGTGCATAGAATCGTTGTTTGTCATCAGAAGCATAGTCTAAGTCGCTTAGCTTCTGATTTAGTCTCTACTGTAGACCTTTTCTTCGATAACCACCAGATAGGGAGAGGTTAAATTATAACACTATCGCATACGTAGGTTTATGATGAAATTTGTGCTGTTGATGATCAATGGATTCGTCAGGGACCCTACAGCCTGTCAATGACTTCCATAACGCGTTGAATGTATCAAGCTCGCATTCGAATTCCACTAAGAGTGGGTATAACGTGAACCTCCACTCGTCCGATTTTTCCACATGTGATGTGATCTATATAAGACCGATTTGGTGTTTTATGTTTGCGAGATTCTGGCGAAGGTATGAAAGACAATACTTTTTCTACTGAGTCTAGAAGCGTTATACTGCGCCAGATTTTACATTGACTGAGGTCGCTCTTTTTGGAATAGTGCCGATCACCCCCTTCTTTCAGTTATGTGGGATGATTTAAAGTTTAAATTTTAAACGACTTCTTATTTCAAATTTGAAATCAATTGTCTTTGGCTCCACAGTAGCTACTGCTAAGCGAACTTGCGTTAAATTGTGACACTTCGGACTTCTTTTTATCAAAGAACAAAATGGATTGAATGAACTACAACTTATCTAATCCTTAGGCCACAATTTAGACTTAAAAATTACAAATAAATTTCCTTAACAAATTACAAATTTCACAAACATTTAATTTAGTCTATATTTGCTTTAGTTTTCACTCAAATTTTTCGACCAGACTTCCCCTATAAAGCAAACATTGCTATTATTGTCATTTCTGCAGTTCATTTTAGTCATAAATTTTCGATACTTTCAACAGTTAACAGCTCTTCTTAAAAAAATTATCAATTGCAAAATTTTTCTAATTAAAAATCTTTTTTTTTTTTTTTCTAAAAATGGCCGACGATGCAAAATGGGATTCGGAGAACATCAAGTATTACAAATCCGTTGCAAAGATACAAAAACAAATGCGCAAGGCTAGCTGGACTTATCTGTGCCGTCATCCAGAGGTAAGAAATATATACATATACAATATATTCATAGGAAAAAGATATAAACAGATATGCATTGGAATGATTTTTCTTAAATTCAGATACGTGCCATTATACGTGTTATACTGCACCAGGCAATAAATCATAATCCAAAGGATATATTTCAGTTCACCTCTGATTTCTTCAATTGCTGCAACACACCCGTACTGGTGGCATTGGTAATTATATGCAGTTTGAAGTTACATTTGATTAAGCTTACATGAGATACTTTCAGATTAACGAACAGTTGAAGCGCGTCAACGATCAACTGAAACGTGGACGCTGGAGTGCATTTGATGGTGAGATGTTCTTCACCGAGAGCACCGAGTCAACTCACTCCCTTTTGTCCAATGCTTCCGTCATGGATAGCGTTAATCCTGTGTTGGCATATGCACTTGTGCTCGAGAAACCCGATGAATGTGATACTTGATTGAAGTTCTTTGTTTCCAACAAAATTCGAATAATTTTGATTCGGTAAAGCATTGTTAATTATAAACTTTAAGTTAAGGCGTTGAGACTTGTACTATAGAGCTTGTCCATGCGTACTGTTTCTTGATTTATATTATGAAGTATTAAGATAAGTTGTAGCCGGGAAATTAAATGAAAAATTCTCTTTGAGTTATACTGAGAATTCATTGAATTTTTTCAATTAATTTTTTGCACTTAGATTCAATTTTGAAGAACTGTTGCTATTGTTGAAAGCGCAAGCTGCAATAGTGGTGACGAACGTAGTTGAAGCGAAGTTTGCAACTGACGCCATTGAAACATTGTGGCAGCAATGAACGTATTTAGATGCAGCTCCACTTGATCGAATATAAAAAAAAAACAGTAGATTGAGTTTAATTTGTGACTAATTTGATTTTCGTGCAAGTAGCGAACAAATTTTTTTCTTTGTGACTTGTTAAATCATCTCCATGAAGTATGTATTACCGTGCATTCAGAAGCTAAAAATTCAATGCTTTAAAATATTTAAGCGGTTTTCTAAGTTTCTTGTGCGTTCTGACCAGTCCTGTGCATAATATTTGAGTGATGTCAGGTTAAATATTTAAAAACTGAATAGTCATATATGAGTCAATCGTGCTGCTGTATGATAAGCGTCTCGTAAATGAGCTTCAGGAGCGCTTATAAGTTTGGCACTTACGTCAAATTCGTGAGGACTAAGTCAAAGGCACCATCATGAATAGCCGTCTTTTATGATCAATGCATTTTTTCCAAGAAGAAAATCATTAAATTAAGTTAGTTTCTTTGGTTTATTGTCCATTATATCATACCCTGCTCAACATACCAGGTTGTGTTCCTTGCCGCTACTGAAGTGAATTTCGATTAGAAGAACCTTCATTAAAGCGTTCAACTCAGTCCTCTGTTAGAGTGCTTGTCTCATTATTGTCTTCCCCTTTTGACTGATATCTTTGTGAAGATCTAAGGCTTAGAAACGATGAAGCGTACCATCAAGTTGATTGTAGACCCACTCGTACCGCTCTATACCTTGGTCCATGTTGGCCAGAGTATTTGTAGAACTAAAGCACAGCAAGCGTCGTAACCTAGCTGCCAGTATAAACCATCTTTTCAGAGGACTTCTTGAAGATATCTGCAGATTATGCGGTCAAAATTCTTAGAACCATCTTTGCTGCTATGTGGATCTTCTGGACGTTCATTCAGGATGTCTATGTCTGTGAGTACAAAGTTTCAAACTTTCCAAGACTTTCGGGTACCGACTACACTTGAAAATTGTTTTAGATGAGTTAAAGGCTGGTCTAATTGCATTTATCATAGCATAGACCTTCACCATAACGCTGACCGAAGTACTTAACCGTGAATTTTGAAATCATGTACATAAATTAATAATTCTTGTCTCTAGCTCAATACAGCCAGACATTATTGAGGAAGCCTTAAAGTAATTCATGTCTTTTGACTGAACACTACTCAAACCATTATCCCAGAGGAGGCAATGAACAAAGCAGTCAATTAAATGGCTAATTTGTGGAGCAAGTTCTGGAGTACTGAAAGGTTGTACCATTAATGTTGTCTGATCCGAAGAGAGCTTCACTTTTGATCACTTCGAGATTCGTTAAAACAAATTCTGCATCGAAAATTATGTAAAGCCGTGCAGCGACAAGCTGGATTTCTTTTCCATCGACACCATAATGTATCTCTTACAACAATTCTAGTGGAACTACTGTAGGTAGACATTGAAGTCAAAAAAAGTTACATATAATGGGCCGGGTAAGGCCCATTAGTGGAGAAAACTTCCTAGTAACATTGTTAATAGTCGCATATCGCCACTTGTACGATTGAGACTATTCATTACACATCTAATATCAAGAAGAAGACGCAGTGATTTTAAAGATCTCATTGAACTTAACTTAGCCTATCTATAGAAATAAAAATGAAAGTTGTTTTAAGTCTGGAACACTAAAGAGCCAGGCCGAACTCAATTTGTCCAATTTTCGTCACATTATTCTTCGACTTACTTCACAACTTAAAACAATTGCATCTAACTGAATTCATTTAGTTCAACTTTAAACTCCACTTCTCTCAAGCAGCTAACTAAACTAATTCCATGTACACTCGGCGATAAGCATCTACAGACAAATAAAAATACGTTCATAAATCGAGCATCAAAACAACTGCATTCAATGTCACGCCCAGTGCATAATTTCGAACGCAACCAATGTCAACTCTGTGCTCTATCTGGAACACAAAATCTACGCATTTAGCCATCGCCCAACAGCTATCTAAGCGCTTCATCAACTTTTTGTTGCGTCATCAAAATGTTTTTGCTATAGAATAATTTTTATATGCCACAACCGGATGTCCGACATTGCGGATTTCAAATACTGGGCGGTTGTTTTGTAGACACCCTTCTGCACCCTGCGCTCACACGCAGCTGCAGGCGACAATCTTGATGCTGAGTTGCAGATCGAACATCGTCGATTGTAATGTGACAATATTGTTGGCGTGTGTCCTTTTTGGGAATCTGGGACTGTGAAGTGTGCAACTTTCTCATTACTAAGCCATGAAATGAAAAATATGAAGCTGAACTAATCGCGGCATAACTTCCTTTTTCGATTTGTTGAGAAATTTATATCACTGTAGCCATTAGTGCTGCTTGGTGTTATATATTTTTGATATTTTTTGAGGGTGGACCTTGCTAGAATTTGCTTAATTTAAATAAATTTCATTTGATAAAAAAAAATGTTTTTTTTTTTTTTGAGGCGTGAAGCTGTGAGTGTAAAATTTGTGTGTGTGAGAAAGCAGAAGGCTATAGAACTAAAGCCAAGGCCTTGCTTTGATTTATAGTGAATAAATTTTCTGAGTTGAGACTTCAAATGCATTTTTCTTTAACTCGTCGCATTCGGTTGCATCCAATTAGTTTGCCACAACGCAAAATTTAATTAAAAGCATATTATTCCTTCTTGTTTGAAATAATGCAGCCAACTAAAAATTTTTTGAGCAGCTCATTAAGTGCATCAAGCAACAGCAGCATCAATAGTTCATATCCTTTTATGTGCTTTGCGCATTTTTGCTCCAACTTTTCTTTTTTTATTTCCAAGTCTGAAAAGTAGCAAAATCCTTGCTGAGCTAATTAAAAAGGTAGTTAAAATACTCAAAAAAAAAAAAAAAAAAAAAAAACCAATGAAATAAAAGTAAAAACGAATAGAATGGTAATCAAAAAAGGGTTATTCGCGCAAAATGCACAAATAATGAACGAATTTATTTGCAATGGTCAGAAATGAAACAAAAAAACTTTGAGTTTGGTTGAATCACTTGTACACTTCGCAGTCAGGAGTTATTAGAGAAAAGAAGTGAGTAAGGAAAAAAGAGACATTCAATGGATAGTATTTATACAAACTAACTCGAAGAAAAAGAAATTCGCCGAATTTAATAACCCAATGAAGAAATAGGTTCTGATGTAGCAAAATTTGCTATTAATAGACATATTTAAAGCCACAAGGATTTTCAATTCTAACTTTATCCTAATTGTTTGATTTCAGCAATACCATTGTTTTGAATACCAAGTACGAAGAGATCTCTCCATATATGGTCATTCCAACGCGTGCCCGGTCGTCTTCTATTTCGGCGTCCTCCAATCAAGTTTGGGCCGCCCTAGCAAAACCATCCGTGCTGGAGCTCTTCTTTCATCCGTTCCAATGAGGTGATCAGCTCAGTGCAGCCGCTGGAATTTAATGCGATGGGCTACATCAATCTCATCCAATAACTTGTTTAGATCGAGGTTAATACGGTACTCAAACTCGACGCCGACTCTAATAGGACCAAAAATCCTGTGGAGAATCTTCCTCAAAAAAATTTCAAACGCTGTTTCATCTGACTCAATAACGTTCCATGCCTCTGCTCCATAAAATAGGACCTGGAGTATCATCGTCTTTGATTTTCGACGATTTCACCTGATCTCTAGGCTGACGTTGTTGTTACTGGTCAGTTCGGATCCAAGATAGACGAATATTTCTACAGCACTGCTGACGCGATGACGGCGTGCGAGAACATATCAAGTACTTCGTCTTGTCCTCATTCACCAATAGATCCATGAACCGAGTCTGTTTTTCAATCTCCTTGCTGATTCGCCGTTCCTGCGTATCGATGATATATCATCGGCGTAAGCGAGCAGCATCACTTCCTTTTGGAAGATCGAGCCTGACATATTCTGTATGTATGAGCACTGGCGGAGAATGTTATCCATCAGAAGATTGAAAAAATCGCACGACAGCGCATCACCCTGCCTGAAACCTCTCTTGGTATAAAAGGGGTCTTAGAGATTTTCCCGAACCAGACAACGTTTTGTATGTGAGATAGCGTCGTCATGCAAAGACGAACGATCTTTGCCAGGATACCTAGTGCAGACAGGGTGTCGAAGAACTTCGATCGTATCGGCGTATCGAGAACGGCTTTAAAGTCGACAAATAGGTGTGTGTGTGTCTTTGTTGAACTCACGGGTCTTTCCAAGATTTGACGTAATGTGAATATTTGGTCACTGTTCGACCTTTTTGGTCTGAAGCTACACTGATATCGACCTATCAGTAAATCCGTATATGGCTTCAGCATATTACACAATGCGTGCGACAAAATCTTTTATCCGATGGAAAGATAGGAGAACACTGAGATTGAAGTCACTGGGTATGCGTTCATCGGACCATATCTTGCATAGAAGTTGTTGCATACTCCTAACCAACTCTTCGCCTCCGAGTAGGTTGGAGAAACGACTCCTCCATAATCTCAGTGATTCCTGTTCATCCGTAACCAGAATTCCATTTTCATCTTTACAGAAAGTTACTCCGGGTTTTAAACATTTAGTCAGACGCTTGACCTTTTGATAAAATTTTCGAGCTTCAATTCTGTCACTTAACAACTTAACATTCTCAAATTCCCGCCTTTTTTCTCCTTTTTCTTGCATCTTAAAAGGCGTTTCTCCTCTCTTTGTTTCTTTCGATATCGCTCTTTAAAAGCTCGCGCAGCTCCCGACTGCAGTGTTCGCTGATAGGAAGCGTTCTACTCTGAAGTAGCATTGCGACACTCCTCGTCGTACCAGGAATTCTTTACAGGTTTTGTATATCCAATGACATCCTTGGCAGCCCTATCCATCCATGGAGTGGGTGATATGTTTCCACTGCTCACATATATCTTGAGAGGACTGAGAGGTTTCCCGGAGCAGTCGGGAGAGTGTGTTTGCTCAGCCTAGTGCGTACCTTGGCTGCGACAAGATAGTGGTCAATCTTATATTTATGCTTATAAATTATATTATATAGTTACAAATCGAACCAGTAGAGGGGATAGCCTTGCCTCACATTTTATGGTTTCTGTATGTGACACATTTTGTTGTTGTTTTTAATTCAACTAGAAATAGAAAACAAATTATGTTTGAATGGATAAGATATGTCCTTCTGTCTGGGTCTGAACAACAATAACTTCTAGACTATAAAAGCAGTTTAAAGTTTGGACATTTAGTTTCACCTATTGATTCTTCAGAACTTCCTGAACTTCCTCAACTTTTGAATAAAAAAAATTGTTTTATTCCTATTTTATGTTGCAACTTTATTA
This sequence comes from Leucophenga maculata, assembly GCA_035044805.1. NCBI lineage: Eukaryota > Metazoa > Arthropoda > Insecta > Diptera > Drosophilidae > Leucophenga > Leucophenga maculata. Next base: position 3,630,530 of record JAWNNP010001101.1, on the reverse strand, counting down.
AATTCTTATTAAATATTCCATACAGTTTCGCATCAGACAACTAGAAAGGTTATTCTCCATACAAATTTGTCCACTTCCTGATTTTTTTAATTAAGACAAACATTTTGTTGTGGTTTGGTTACTAATCCCAATAAAATTTCCCACACGAATCCATATATGAAAATATCACCCATACGAAATTAAGGTTCAATGGTGGTACGGGGTATTTGTAAGTCGAACACAACCGACAGCAGTGTTCTTTCTGGTTATTTCTGACTTTATTCAAATAGTTTGCTTCGTAAAGAAATTTCTGCAGTACCGGTTTAAAGGGAAATGTACTGAATTTTGGCCTCCTAATTAGCTCTCATTGGATTTTTTGAAGCTTCTTTTGAGATTTTTGTTTTTTTCCTTTAATTCTTTTAATGTAGCTCCATCATTGTTTATGGTTTCTGCCATGGTGCTGGTGCTACAAAAGTAGTCTTAAATGAACGCAATTGGATCCTCAGATTTCATATTACATTATTAATGGCCCCGTGCCCCCTCCTGGGTTTTTATGTTCTTAGTGAAAGTGTAACGGTTGGGTATGTATCCAAGTTACCTGAGAAACTATAGAATGCCATAATACATATGGACTAAAGTTATAAAATTATTTAACAAAAAGAAAATATTTTTAGTAAATTTAAACGAACAAAATTTTTGATAAATAACAATAATCATATGCCGTTCATGTAAATTTATAAGTCGCTGTCATCTGTATCAATCGCTGGTCCTTCCATTTTTAAGGCCTCTTCCCAAGGAAGTTCTGACTCCGATAAATAGCGATGATCCCCATTGCAATAAGGACATTTACGCCGCACATCCGACCAAAAATGTTTCTGTTGAATAAGAAAATTTAGAAACAATGAGGTTCAATAAAAATATTAGGATAATCCGGTGGAAAGCGATCTGAAATAAGCTAACATTAGACTGTAAAACAAAACTTTGAGCTTGACAGCCATCAGATGGACATACAGAAATCAGTTGAGTGACAACTACGAAGTATTATTATGCAAAGTTTTTACGCATTTTCGTAACTGCGTATGAAATATGAATTCAATGCAATACACCGAATGCCAAACAGTACTAAAAACTGTAGCTCTGGCTGCCTTTCATATATGCTTTCATTGGCTGCCAAACATAAACCTTATACATCAGTTCGCTTCAAAGCTGTTCATGTAGTCTTATTATATATGGCACAGTTTTTTAGCAAAATTTGTTTAAAAACTGCAAGCGCCGTCTGCAGTAACTAAAATAATCCAAACTTACATATCGATGCTTTTCGCATGGCTTGAACAAACGTCCGGGAACAAAAAGATGACAGCGTTCGCAGCGAATCGTCTTCATTTTCCTATTGCATATGCAGTTTTTGCGATTCTCTATCGTTTGTTAGTAAATATTATTTGGAGAACGTATTTTCAAAAGAAATATACAAACCACTCGTCGACATATTTAATTTGAAAATAAAAATGAAAATTTACTTGTAATGTCGAGCAATAATTTTACAGTTTGGATGTAGCCTGAATACTGAATTATAATATTTATGATAAGTTTTCATTTGCTTGCTTTAATTTCGATATATAGTTTGAATAAACTGGAAGAAAATGCTTCAACGATATTTATATACAAGTATATACCCTGCACTTAAAAAAAGACTAGTATAATAGGTATGTGCGTATGCATGTAACTAGCAGAAGGAGCTGTAGCAGATCCAATAAAGCATATATTTTCCTATATACTGCAAACAAAAAAAAAACAAGAAGCCTCTCAGAGTTACAGACGGTAATGAAGCATATTTATTTATGCAGGTGCTATACCCACAACAACGATTTTTTTTTGGTTCCTTATATGCACATGTCCAGCCAAAAAAATTTGTTTTCTTTAATTATTTTTGTACCCTGCTCAAAAAGTTGTTGTAACAGGGAATATTGAATTTGTTCATTTTTCAAAAAGTGTGGAGGTAGCCTTGAAGCGTGGGAGCTTTACTTTACTCAGTATTATACATATGGATGTTTAATATTAATTATTTGTATGCGACCGTCTGTCTGCATTTCTTGGCTGCCATTGGATGAGTAAATGAGTCATATTTCGGCTTAACTATCTTCGAAGTGTTACATGTACAGGTGTGAGTTCAATTTCGGTCATTTTCTTTTAACGATTATGAATATTGCTTAGAGTCACTAAAGTCTAGTCGAATGTGTTACAAACTATTCAAAAAATTTAAAATACCCTACGATAAGTGTAAAACAAACAACTAGAATGAGGTAAATCAAAAAGTGAGGACAGTAAAAGGTAGAAAGTCAGTAGAAATCATTTAAATGTAGAAATAAAAGCTAAAAATCAAATAAATCTGCGGCATGGCAAAAAAAAGAAAAAACTGCAAAGCGCAAAAAATGCTGAGTAAACCTTATTAAAAAAGGATAAAGGCGCACGTAACCTGACAACGCGAGCAGCAGGACTCTGATTGTGAAAAGTTTGAGGCATTTATATGATGATTTTAGCTGCGGCACCGCACGTCATGATATGCGACATACAGCAGCGTCCTGTGCGATATCCTGCGCGGCAGTCAGTCAGTCAGTCAAGCAGCCAGTCGGGCTTAATGCTGTTAATGACCAGCAGTTGATGGCAGCATTCGAAGTCCCTCCTCAGTCATGCAACCAGCGAAGCATTGCCTCACCCATGTTGTTGATGATGATAATGATGACGAGGATACGACGAAGATGACGACTCATTATGATGTTTTATTATTTAAACAATTGAAGCTGCAGCAATGGTGCAATGTCATCCGTCAGCAAAGTCATCTGAGACGAAATGAGTTGAAGCCGCGTCAAGGAAGCAGCCACCAAAGGTTGTCATGTGATTTTTTTTTTTGCTTTGCGTCCTTTGTCATTATATGTATGACTTGGTTCAAAAACTGCTGCATAATGTTTATTTACACATTTCTTAACTCGTTGCAAAATGTTTATTTTGCAAAAGTCCGTCCTGCCAAACAAATATTTACAAAGGGTGTAAAGGATTAAACGTAAAGTACGGAAGCGCCTGCAGCTTTTTTTGCAGACCTTCTGCATTATTTAGATATCCGTATTTGTTTAAATTTCTAAAACTTCTTTCGTAAGCAATTGAAACAACGAGTGCAGCATGGCAGTGAACTTGACTGTCTCAGTGTTAATGAACTTTGATTAGAGAGATGGCGAAGTGCTTAGACAGTTTTACTGTTTAAAAATTTTGCTGTAAAAAGTTTCAAAAATACAAAAATTTTGATTGTTATGGGCGCACGGCCATTCTGAATGACACACAAAAATATTCTTGTTTCGATCGGAATGCCACGAATAAACCTACTAAGAATATTTATTTCTACTGCTACAGGTGTGATCGCATCACCTCTTGACGAGGAAGAGAAGCATTCTTAATTAAAAATAATATTCGCCATATTTTGTTGCCATTAATCAACACAAATCTAATCGAAAGTATTGCCATTCAAGTTTACAGTGTTGAGGTTTCAACAAAAAAATGGTGTCTTATAATATTATACAGTAGAGGACAAGATTCTATGTTGGATATATTTCTGACAAATTGTCTACAAGTTTTGTTTCATGCCAGTGCTATCAATCATTTAAGTTCCGACCACCTTCTAGTCCACGTCTCTAATAGATCAGACACTATGTATAAATTGAGGATTGATCTCAAAAAAGCGATGTGGTTGCGCTTTACAAGCTTCATCAGGTTGCAATAATTACCTATTAACTCTATTAACTGATTTCACTAATGTCACAACAGAAACAAAAGTAACCAGCATACTCAAAAGAAGTATTCGTTTTGTCCCGAAATCTTTGCCCAATAGAATTCGTTGACTTTTCCAGCGTAGAAATAGTTGCCGTAGGAGTTGGCAATGTTACTGAAATCGAGAATATTTAGCATTAGTTGGCTTTACTTCTGCATTCGTACCGAGGTTACAAAATTTCGAAATTAATCTTGAAACCACAACCTGTCAAACTTAGATAAAGTATTCTCTCCCTTCAGAGATGCACTAATATAAATGCAATTCGTTATGCTGCAGACAAAGGTATTGTTTTCGCTAATTCTTTTCTTCTGAACCACTCAATCTCCGATGGCCTTGCTGAAACTCAGTAATTACATCAGCGGTAGTGTCCCCTTAAAGCCACTATTATGCAAGGTCATCAGTAGTTTCACAAATTGTAAATAAATAAGAAGCTCTATAGTTGCTGGCGCTCTTGTAGCAAAGGTTCTTTAAATTTTTATTGAGGACTATGCCAAAGACTGATTCCAATTTTTGGTCCTATAGTAATGGCAAAGGCACAGACACTATTCAACAGACTGGAATCAGATGGTGAAAACAGCACCGGAAAACAGTTTAGTACAAGTAATGGGGCTGGTTTGAACAGTTTAAATGGCTGTGTGTTACGGTGAAGGGAGAGGTCGGCTCAGCAGACGCTTTTCGTGAAAAGTTTAGATCAGTTATAAAAGATGGAGGTTACAAAGCAGATCAAGTTTGGAAAAGAATGCCAAAGAGAACATTCATTTGGAAAACCATGCTTAGCATATCTGGATAAAAAATCGCTAAGGATCGGTTCACATGGCTACTTTGCAGCAATGCTTCACGAGCTTTTTTTCAGATGATGATCTATCAAAAGTTTCTTATAGTGAAGAACAGCCAGTTTCTAAAGAGAAAAAAAAAACTGCAGCAAGGCCTTGAATTAATAAAGCCACTTGAATCTTTTTTTTTTTAAATGATAACCTTTGCAAGTAAAGGCGTACAAAGTTCAAAGAGCATGATTAAAAACAAGTAAGGAAATTTCAGTCGGGCGTAACCGATTGTAAAGAGGCCCTGTACCAGTTCAGGTCGCCTAACAAACACATTAAATGTTTCCCGAGCTTATGACCAAACACATGACCACTTCTCACTGCGCGAATATGAATGAAAAGAAAAGGGGGTCGTTCAAATTCAATTGCTTATAAAATCGCCATTTATTATCCGATTTTGATAACCTTTTAGGATTTTTGCTTAGAGGGACGACATCTTTGTACTGGTATACTCAATTTTTGTGCCGAAGAAATTTTTAGCCTTGGTGGTGATTCTATGGGGTAGGGAGGAGAGAGGCAAAAATTTAAAATAAACTTGTAAAATTCCGGAGCAGTACTAGTCGAATGCAAAAACCACTAAGTCTCTATCTATTACCGTTTCCGAGATCCTTTCGTTCATACAGACGGACGAACGGATTGACGGACGGATAGACGGACATGTCTATATCGACTCCTCTATCACTCCTGACCATAATGAGGGTAACTTTCTATCTGTTACATACATTTGCACAAAACCAATAGGCTATGGTACCTTCGGTACAGGGCCTAACAAGCAAACAGCCTAAAATAACATGTTTTTTTCAACAACAATAAACGTAAATTAATAGCCAGACAAACCCCACGGTTACAATATGTGGAGGCTAACCAGTAAAATAAAAAGACAACCTTTACGAAACACAGCTATCCGAATGCAAAACGGTAGATGGTGCCGCTCTAGCGAGGAGAAAGCCGCAACTTTTGCCGACAAACTAGAAAACCTGTTTAAACTCTTCGGTTTAGCCACATCTACTGATATTGCTAAATCGGCTTCCTTGCTCACCATTATTTAACATTCGACCTGTCACGTACGAAGAAATAAAAGAGCAAATCAACGTATTAAAGCCGCGGAAAGCTCCAGAGACGATGGTATTGATAACAGGACTGTTAAGGCTCTGTCTGGTAAAGCTGTCCTGAACCTCGTACTCTTATTTAACTCCATGTTACGTATCTGTCACTTTCCATCTCAATGGAAATGTGCTGTAATTACGATGATTCTGTATAGACTGTATAGCCCGAGGGTCAGGTTCACTCATATAGACCGATAAGTTTATTGCCAATATTCTCAAAGATATTCGAAAGAATATTTCTTGCCGGAGTACTGCCAATATTAAACGATGGGAATATTATTTCAGATTGTGAGTTTGGCTTTATACATCAGCATGGCACTCCAGAGCAGGTCCACAGAGTCGTTCATCACATCCTTGATGCTTTCGAAGAAATGCAAATCAGCGCTGCTGTCTTTTTGGGTGTGAAGGCAGGCGTTTGACCGTGTTTGGCTTGAGGGTCTGCTGTTAAAGATCAGGAAGCACCTACTAAAGGTATCCTTACTTCGGTATTCTTAAATCACTTTTCGGGGACGCTGATTTTAAGTAGCGTTAAATGGAACTTTATTGACAATTCGACCAATATGCGCTGGAGTACCAGAATGTAGTGTACTAAGCCCTACCCTTTTTTCCGGGTACACTGCGGACATGCTTGACTGCCGTACAAATGCTGTTAATGGCAAACTCTGGTAGCCCTAATGCTGCTTCTGATTATCTCCAAGAATTTTTGAACGTTTTTCATCAACGGGCTGGAACATACATATAAACAGTTCGAAGTCTACTTACTACTCTTTCATATTTAAAAGTGGCATATGCCTCACTTACCAATGCAGCTTTAATTACGTCAAGTACCTAACTATTGGCTTTTTGGCTAAATTGGCTTTTATTTCCATCATCCGGTTAAACAATAAACTACTCGTCGTGGGGATACGGGATACAACTTTGGGGCACCGTCTCAAAAACTAATATGCAACGTGTTTAAAGGTTGCAGAATAATACACTGCGTTTAACATCCTTCGTGGCCTGGGTATACCAACAATAATGGATGAAATAAATCGCCATAGCTTAAGATACAATGATCGGCTCCGCAACCACATAAACCCGCTGGTTTCAGCGCTTGCCTGCAATTCAAGCAGAAGGCGCCTCAAGAGGCTCCACCCAAACGACCTATTAAGACGATAAAAGAATCCTGCATTCTAAATCCAATTACCTAATTAAAACAATATTAATTTATTAATATAATCTTTCTGTTAGCTAGGTTTTATATTGAATAGGTAGGAAATTAAAAATTGATTCGAAACCCATGACGAAGTTGTACGTTAAAATATAATTTTAAATTAATTTTGATTATCGATCAAAATTCTGATTAAAAAAAGGAAATTTGATAAAACTTTCATACATATTTTCAACTAAATAAAGTTAGAAAAATCATATTTTTTTACCATTACATATATCTGCTACATTATTAACTCAATTCATTATATCACCACTTCAAAAATATGTACATATAACGTTTCGAAAAAACCTTTAAATTAAATCACTTTCATCTAATAAAAACCACAACATTTGTTAACATTAGCACAGTACAAATTCACAACCACTTGCAATAAGCTAATTTATGAAATAATAAATTACATTTTAATATACTTTCGCACTTTGAAAAGCTGAAAAATTCGTAATCAAAATCTAATTACACAAATTGCGCTAATAAATCCAACTGTGCGAATTTTCACTTCATAACAAGTTTGTTACAAAATTTATATTTTACAAAATTAGCAATTTGCATAAATCATAAAATATGACAATTTTGGTAAAAAGCATAAAAACGACAATGGTCACCCAACAGTGGCAGTAGCAGCAGGAGCAGGATAACAATAGCAAGAAAAACAACAACAACAGTGAAAGAGTAAAGTAATGCAAAAAATATAACAAATTACAAACGCCCACAAAAAAAAAAAAAAGTGCTTCAATCTTTTTTTGGGGGAAGGACAAAATATGGAAACAGTAACAAATATGAAGCCAATAATGCCTGATGTTAATGTGTGGGGGCGAAGGGTAGAGAAATAAAATACTGCAATAAGCAATAGTAAAACGGAAAAAGGGGTGCACAATATGAGCTATAAGTGCATTGAAGGGCTGCAATCTGAACGATGGTCGACTTTACAGAAAAATAAAGCACCATTAAACCGTAGCTTTAATACCCTACATAAAATAGAATATCAAGTCTTAGATATGCAATGAAAAAAATTTTATTTAAATTATTTTATTTTATTTAAAAAAATTGGTTAAATATTTTGGGCGTAAAAAAATAAATATTACATGCAGCTTATGAGTATATATGGTCACCTATATAAGTTTTCTTCAACTGAGCTATTCAATCAGGTAACTACATAACATACGCAACATTTTACAACATCTCGGATCAAAATGCTGGCTCGAACTTGTATATGATCGTCAGCCTCACTCTAAATGTTACCAATTTTTTATGCGTTCGTTGAGTTTGACTTTTTCAATACAAACTAAAATATATTCTATTTATAAAATTTTTGCAGGGTATCAAAGAAATAAGTTTAATAAAGCTCGCGGCACTGCTAAGTAACCAAATCCGTTTAGAGTAAAAAATATAGTGCACGCTAGAAAAAAAGAAAAAAAAAAAATGAAAAAACATTGGGGTGTCATGGGTGGTTGCTACGTACGTACGTATATAATGCATAACTGTGGGCGTTCGTTTGCCATTTTAGATTAATGCCTGAAGGCAAAGAAAAGTCTTCACGTAAAAAACTTTAAGCAGATATTGAGCGCACTTACACTTACATATCCTTGAGTAATGTCCTTAATAAAGCAACACATACGCCAAAAAGTGAAAAATCGTCAGAAAAGTATTAAGAAACTAGAGTAAATTGCTGCTGCCAAAGCAACCCTGCCATACTTGTGGCTTAGTGAAAAATTTTGCATTTCATTAGGCAGACCGTTCACCCAGACCACCCCCTTTTTTTTACACTGCGTGTAATATGTACGCAATTTCCGGTTACTATGTTTCAAACAACGAAATGCCGCCCCAGCGCATACAATTTTTTATTTTCTTTAATATTTACTAATATTGACAATACTTAAAAAATTTTAAAGTGTTGCATTGCAAAAGTATTGGGGGAGATGAACTGTAGTAACCAGAAACCCGAAACGACTTTGATATATTTATAGTTGACAATTGTCCAAATGCATAGCATCAGGGTTGAGCTACAGTTTGGGTGTGTTATAGTCCCTGCCCGTCTTTAGCGCGCTAAAGGGATTTCAGCAATATTTTCAAGTGCGCCGCCACACGTTCTGTACTATTGTCCCTTGGTGACTTATTAAGGGTTGCATTTAGTGGGCTTTTCAAAAGGTTCTTTATATGCAAATTGGATTAAAAAAAAAAGAAAAAAACAGTAACGAAAATTTTATAATATTTATTTCCACTGCGCTACGCCGACATCGCCGCCAAATTAGCAAAAGTTCGTTTGATTCGAAATGTAATGAAGAGTGAAGCCGCTTTTCATTTTCGAATACTTTTCCGGATCTCTCACTCTAAGATGTACATTTAATAAATAAAATTTTTTGATTAACTCAAAGCGCTTTTGATGTCGTATTTTCAGCTTGGAATGCTCTCTTCTGTATCTTAGTTTTGTGCTGCTGGTTGCGTAGGGGATGTAATGCTGTGGCATGCCTTACAGAGTTCTTAGCCGCTTTGATTGGAAATTATTACAAGTCTAAGCTTATTAGATTTTATTTCAGCAATGCGCATGATTTTTTTTGTATTTCTGTTTCTAGTTCTGTGCAATTGTCTAATTTGATTAGACTTGTGAATTGTTATTTGGGAAATATGATGCAAATATTACGTTGTCAATTGTTTTCGCTGACAGAAAGGATTATACAAATTATTTTATGTTTTTGTGTACTTCCATTTAATGACGGCTTTAAATAAATATTTACTTCGATTGTACAATAATTTTAGCTCATGCAATTGACTACTTAAAACCGCGTTGCTGGTACGCTTTCGTTTATTTAAATTGTGGAACTTATTGAAAATTGAACTCATTTTGATATAAAAAAGTTCACAATTAATAGGAGAGACATTAAATATTAATTCCAATTCGATATGAAATGGAAAGAACCAACTCGTCTACTCTACTTCAAATATCTACTTGGTGACTTGTTATAAGGCCTTGGACAAATAATGGATGATCATAAGTATTCGGCTCATTTACGTCGAATCGGATCCATCGAAACCATTGAAATAACTAGCTTGACATCAGATGTACTATTGCTTCCCCTAATTACATACAAAATTCATGAATAATATCTCAGCAATAGAGCATTCACAGTACGACAGAATGACTACATAACACAGGAGTCTGAAATTAAAGCTGGAGTACCCCAAGGCAGCGTTCTCGGTCCTATATTATCGGTTCTATATACATCAGACATACCAACGGATCACATTTGCTGATGACACAGCAATCTTAAGTAGATCCGGATGCCTAATAAAAGCAACAAGACTACTAAGAAACCATCTCATTCTTCTCGAGGAGTATAAAAGTTAATGAGCCAAAAACCAAACACGTTACATTCACTTTAAACAGAGGTACTTATCCACCGCTGACTCTAAACAACTTTATGATTCCACAGGCCAATGACGACGTGCCTCTCGGCATTTATCTCGAAAGACGGCTCACTTATCGTAAACATATTGAAGCCAAGAAAACACATATGAAGCTAAAAGTCAACTCCCTACACTGGCTTCTAAATCCTCGCTTCCCCTTAAGCTTGGAATACAAATTACTTTTTTACAATTCCGTAATAAAGCCTATTTGGATGTACGGCTCACAATTCCAGTAAAGTGGATGTAATACAAAGAGCTCAATCAAAAATACTAAGAACTCTCAACGGTGCACCCTGGTATATTCGCAATACTCACATTCACAATGATCTTAACATGCCAACTGTTAAACTGAAATAGATCGAATGCAAACTCAACTTCACCCTCAAGGCTAAAAATTTCTTCGGCACAAATGGCTAAAATCGAAAAACTTCATCACAATCAGATAACAAATGACGATTTTATAAGCAATTGAATTTGAACGACCTATGATGCTTCCGTCCTCCATTTTTCTATTCATACAGTGAGAAGTGGGAGGAGCAAAATAATTTTCATCAGTACCATTTTTGTTATTTATTTCCAACCTTTTTGTTTTGCAGCGACCTTTATTGGTACAGGGCCTCTTACAGTCGGTTACTCCTGACTGTAATTTTCTTACTTGTTAGGCCCTGTACCGAAGGTACAAGAGCCTATTGGTTTTGTGCAAATGTATGTAACAGGAAGAACTAATTGTCGGAGACCCCCCAAAGTTACCCCCATTATGGTCAGGAGTGATAGAGGAGTCGATATAGCCATGTCCGTCTGTCCGTCCGTCCGTCTGTATGAACGAAAGGATATCAGAAACGGGTAATAGATAGAGACTTCGTGTTTTTTGCATTCGACTAGGACTGCTCCGGAATTTCACAAGTTTATTTTTGTTTTTCTTAATGTTTCTAGTGTTGCCATACTTATTTCTGTTTACCAAATTCTCCAAGTATAAATGCTAAAACTGACGAATTTTAAACCGAGGCGTTTGAAGTATTTGTTTGTTTTTCATCCAAATTAGGCATATTTTCTTTGAAAACAGTTTTGGTAGGCATATCTTTATTTTTTTTTCAGATAGAAAATGATGTAGCATGTACGAGGAATCGTGTATTATACCTTATAATTAATTTGAATAAGACGTTTAATAAAATCTAAATCCGCCAAATCACAAATGTTTAACATTTAAAAACTTTGCAACGTTTCAAAGAAGACACCATAGACTCCATTTATAATATACCGGACAAGTCAAACAAGCAATTTCCGCCTATATTGCAGTTTTTGTTGTTGTTAAATAAAATATCAAAGTGGACTTGCCATATTAAATTTTTTGAGGTGGCTCTCATACAAATCACTGCCCAAAAGTGATCTTTTTGTATGGAAAACATATTTTTGTTGCAGTTAATATCAACATAAAACTTGATGCTTACTTCTTATGGTCAGACGTTTTACATATATATTATTGGGTATGATCCACTCACTTTGGTGGTAGCCCCTTACAAACTCACCACTCAATTTTGTATTTTTATACGAAATACTTGACGTTGCGGGGGTAATATAAACATTAATTTTGATATAAAAATTCATATTTGCAAGGTTTTTTGTTTAACTGATGATGTCAGCTAAGAAATTTTAATAAACATTAGTTTAGTTACTCTGCATATGCACTACACAGAGAACTTTTCACTTAGGTCATTTACAGACACCATGATCACGAATATATGTATTTTATGGGGTTTTAGAAACTGTGTAAGCTATATAGATTTTGAAACTTAAATTAACTCAATATACCCCGATGCAATGTTTATTGTGCAGAATATAACGTGTACAGCTTTGGTGTGAAACATCGTAATATTCTAAGTTCAAGAGGGTTTATATATACTCGGACATGCAAAAAAGGTTGGACTTCGTTCGGCATTAAGAACGAGTAGTTGAACATCAGATCGATTTAGTATGAGTTGCGCTACCTTGTATTATTGTTCGCTCCCGGAATCATAGACTCAAAAATATTTTCAAAGTAAATTAAGTAGTTTTGTGTTCTAATTTTAAGTCTAAAAATTATTTTTAAACATTTTGTTTTATGTGTGCATCACAAAAATTCAATGAAATCTCGATGCACTGGCAATTAATGGCATTCTTTAATGTTTTCGACATCTTCAAGTTGTCTGCTTAATGGGTAAACTTTATGCGAAAACCATTCTCACACGGTCTAAATAATATTCAGATCTCTAGAGTACATAGGCCACTCCATCATGATAATATTTTGGCCTTTAATCCACTTCTTTACTATTTGAGCAATGTATATCGTGGCAATATCTTGTTCAAATATCTAAAGTAATGATCCAAAAATTTTAGGAAAGTGTGGGAATACCTTATGGAGTGGCCTCTGTAGCGAGAAGCTTGATGAAACCAATTGGAGTTCAAATGTGTCATAATAATGTACCAGAATACATTCAAAGCTAACAGCTACGCAAATACCACAGCTATTCTAAAAATAGAAAAAACTGATTAGCGTTACTAAGTAAGCCACCTAAAAACAGCAAGCTTGCGCGATGACAACGACGGGTAGATGGAATGGCAGCAAAGTACCTCCAAGCATCATGAATTAAAACGGTAACAAACTGTCAAAACGCTTCCGGCTCTAGATTTTGGACCTAGTACGTCAAAAAACTCATTCGCTTTGCTTAGCGATACAATCGATGTTGCAAAAGAATTTAACAAAGGAGCCGATCTGGAAGAACTTGAGTCCCCGAAGTCTTCACCAATTCATATTCATATTAGATCGTACCATACATAGACTACACTATTCATCCGATCAACATGAAATGAAATGAGGGTGGTTCAAGATTTGATGGGATCACCATTTAAAATTTGCACACAAAATGTATCAAACTTCTTTCATACATATACAATGCAATGCTCAGGCTAGAATATTACCCAAGCAATGGAAACGCGCTGAAGTAATAATGTTGCTAAAACTGAATTAGCATGAAAAACACGCTTCATCATATTGTCCAATTAGTTTGCTGGACGCATTCTCGAAATAATTTGAAGGAATACTTCTAAGTAGAATGCTACTGGTCCAGGAGGACTTCAATACCATATCCGAACATTAGTTTGGGTTCAGGAGAGGGCACAGCACAATTGTTAAATACATATTCTTAAATATTGTGTAGATTTATTCGAAAATAATCAGTATTTTGCTGCCACATTTGTGGATATTAAGCAGGTATTTCACAAGGTATGGCACGTGGGCGTACTACATAAAATCAAACAGTGGCTTTCTGCGCCTTAATGTTTTAATGTTAAAATCATTTCTTTCTAACTGAAAACTTTATGTCCAACATGCTGGCGAATGCTTGAAGTTATACCCAATAAATGCTGTAATGCCGAACTCGGAACCCATACTATAAAACTTTTTTAGAGCAAACCTTCCAAAAACAAATAATGTTGATGTTGCGCCGTATTGAAAGTCAGATTGCAGTACTTTGAGGAGCAGCATGGACTCATTCCAACATAGTTAAGCCACTGGAAAATTGCTGTAAATGTCCAAAAATCTGTACAAACAATCAAAAATTGAACATTAAAATGACTAACATCAAATATATTTGCTTATTTCAAATCTTTCTACATTGGCTCACTTGCCGATTCGTCGTGAATGGTTACATATTAAAAATTCGCAGTACTTTGAAAACTGTTTCTGCAATACATAAATCATTAAAATACGGCAAATAAGAATCACGCATTACACAATTTAATGAAAATATAAGCCAATAGCTATACAACAATTCAACATATAGCAACGTCAAGTTTAATGAACGATTTAGCGCATGTAAGTACGAAGCCAAACTCTTATAGAAACACTCAACTTGACATGCGCTTCATTAGATCCACTCATTCATACGGCAAAGTCAACCACAGGCTTATAAATATTCGATAAATAAGCAAAAATTACATAATGCGCTACACATGCACACAAACAGAGAAGGAGTATGCCAAGGAAGGAGTATGGAAACAAATGTAATTTGTTGTTAATTCCCTCGAGTGGCTTATATGATACTCATACCCTTTGGGCGAACTTTTCCATCGTACCGGGGCAAACAGAATATTGTGGCGAAGAACCCAACCAAATGCAGAAGGCACACGCATTTTAGCAATAAAATTCTAGCTATATGGCATAGAACTCATATGATTATAGTACATTTGATGTGAAAACCGCAAAGAACATTTGTAACTAAAACCTTAAACGCATGCCCCGGCACGCGTCTACAATGTCTATTCGAGCATCCACTTCCTAAAACGAGTAGTAATATGTAGTACGTTCCCGATGCTGCTGCTGCTACTGCTGCTGCATGATAAATGCACGAAATCTGCAACAAAGTGTTAGAAACACGCGCATTAAAAAGGATCACATGTACTTTGTATATTGTTAGCAATCTATCTGCGCTTTTAGTTGGTTGTTGCGTTGTGTGTGAGAACTCTAGATGGAGTTCACTGCAGTCAAGAGTTGTCTAATGACAAAAGGCAATACACATGAGCTGTGAGATACAATTGATATGCAATGCTATACTGCATTCCCAAATGCACTTGGCTGCAGCTAAAGTCAAGTCGAGGGTTGTTGCATACACCACAGGTAAATGTCGTGGCAACTCTGTTGGGCTTAGCGGTTCAATGCACCCCCCCTAACAAATGCGTGTGTATGCATCAATTTTTCATAATCAACAAAAGATACAGCGCAACTATTCTATTCAATAAAACTATAATCATTCATTGTTCGGCAAACCATTAATGAGCATAAATTAACAATTGTTGTGACAGGCAGTCAAGTCGGTATAAAGTATATTTCAGAGGGTGTTGCAGTCAGTTGCAACACGCAAATAATATATCGAACTAACAGTCAGATAGACAGGAAGTAGCCATTTGGTCTTTGGCGCCTACTCGCCTTTATGTAAACCATTGATTTTCCAGCATCGAGAGGGTATCATATATTCACAATTTTTATGTTTTTCCTGACGCTATAAAATTTTTAAACTCACACATGGCGCAGCCTTGACACAGTCAGACAGTCAGATAGACAGACTTCATGCAGCTAAACCCAAGAGATCATCGCTGCATGCACTGTTGGGATTGTCTTCTTAAGCATTTAACGCCTTTTCGCCTTTAGGTTGATTCTCCCAACCACTTCCTGTGGCAGCTGAAGGGGTTGCAGTCGTCCTCTCTCTGTCTGTCTCAGTTTATCTTTACACGGCTGCCGCACGTTTTCCTTTGGGTTTATTGCCACAAACTGCTTGGAATGGCATTTTTCACTGCTGCGCTGTTTTTCCTCGCATTTTCATCGAGTGCGTGTGGCATTTTATTGCATGCATTTTCCTTCTACAGTTGTGAAAATTGTCAGTTTCGCAGCTGTTCCTTTTTGTTGTGGGTCGTCGCGACATGCAGTTGAGTACTCTATAATTTTCCGCTACTTTTACTCAAGCGTTTTGGAGTTGCATAAAGTGCAGGAATTGAATTATGAAACGGATTTTTTTCGTACGGAAGCGGCTGTAAACTTCATTTAGGAATAAAATTGAAACAGATCTTTAAAATTTTTATAGAAAATGTTCTGTAACTTTCTTTATCTGTAGTTATCTGTAGTTATGCTATGCTAAGAACATTTATGGTAACAGCACCATCAAAAAATGGTTCAGACCGTAAAATGAAGAAAGTGTACTAGATATTTACATGGGACACTAAAATAGTGTCCGGAAAAATTAAGATAACTCTAAATATTTTCACTGGAAATTTTTTTATTGATTTCCAAATTATTCTCAACGAAATTGTAAACCAAACCCGAAAATCAATATTCCCACTATGAAGCTGGTGTCTCCAAATCATGAAATTTGAACGTCTGAACATTAACTCTCAGAACTAGCTGAAAATTTTCTTCATTGAATTTTAGCACTACAAGCCCTTTATTTTAATCATATAAAAATTCATCTAGTGTTTCTTCCATTTCATCGTGAAAGGCATTTTTATACTTCAAAAACTTGACGTAAGTCCGCTGGGTATTTAAAAAACTTCGTTCATAAAGAGATCAGGAGGAGGAAGATTTGAATTATCGTTCCAATAAAAAAAATATATAAAAGATTTTTTTCCATAAGAAAATAACTATTATTAAATAAAATAGAATATTGGAGATATTGGGCTGAAATTTTCTTTTTTGAGGTACAGTTAATTTATTTTAATATATCACTTGCTACTTATAACTTCACAGTGAATGACAGTAGGGTGTAGCTGAAGTAACTTCTACTCGTTCACTGATATTTTTTATATACAAGGAGTGTTTCAAGATTTCGCGATTTTTTTTTAAGGATATTTTCTAGTGGCGCCATCATTTGCTGAGGACCTGCGTTGCATTTGGAAAAAAGGAGTATTTTTTTTTGTCATCGGTGCAAAATATAAAGTTTTGTTTTAAACTTGATAAAACTTTTACCGAAACTCACGAATTGATAAACAAGTTTATGGGAATAGTTATCCATCTCGTACCACAATTTACGACTGGTATACACGTTTCAAAGACGATCGGGAAGATCGATCATCTTCAGTGAATGAACAAAACATTAAAATTGTCCGTGAATCACCGTATTTTGGTCGATCATTTGGGCTTCCGGAAAATGTGTGCACGATTTGTTCCGCATCAATTGAAAGATGAGGAAAAGGCGTTTCGGGTTCATCAGAATTAATACTTCCTTTTCAACATTGTTACTGGTGACGAGACATGGTGTTTTTAATACGACCCTGAAACCAAGCGTCAAAGTGCCGAATGGAAGAAGCCCGCCAAAACCCAATAATCACGTTTGTAAATGTCAAAAGTGTAGACAATGTTTATTTGTTTCTACGATTCAAAGGGCATTAATCGCCAAGAGTTCGTTCTACAGTAGCAAACAATTAATGGGCCATTTTATCTTGGTGTTATGTGGCGTTTGCTCCGTCGTATGCGTCGTATTCGGCCAGAATATCGCGTTGAAGGAAGTTGGCGTTTGTTGCACAATAATGCGCCATTTCATCGATCGACACTTGCGACCGATTTTTGACCAAAAATCCCATTTTGACCATCTACGCACTCGCACCACTATTTCAATGAAAATTTTTAAAAGTACTTTTAAAAAAAATATAACAAGAAAGGACACTGCCGTGGAGTGTTTTCGACTTCAGGATATCTTGTACCCCAATTGAACCTTGCATTTGTATGAGGAATACATTCATATCTTGAGCTGTTAATAGAAATAGCATAAGATACATGAAATTTATCATTTTAAACTAAACTAAACCACAAAAAAGGTTTTTCTTACAAAAACGCAGCAAAAGGGCCTGATTTGTATAGGGCCCTTTTAGTAATCCGAAATGGATCCATATGGAAAATCACATTCGAATTTAAGATACACCAATTTAAAATTTTTTTTTATATAACAAGAAATACATTTTTTTTTATTTAAAAACTCAGAAATTATGCGCAGGTTTTTATGTTTGGATGGATTGATACCTCTTAATAGGGAATAGGAGACATTAAATATCTAAATCTGAAGGCTCGATCTTTTATAGTCTCCAAGTTAAGTAATAAAGTAATGAAAGTTATCTGAAAAATGAACAGCAGAATCTAAATATTAAATTTTGAAGGTTCTATCTCTTAAGATCTCGATTTTCTAAATGACAGCCAGACGGACATGTCTATATTGACTCGACTGCCTATGCTGAACAAGAATACATATACACGCTTTCTTCTGCCTGTTACATAAATTTCCACAAACTTGGTATATCCTTTTACCTTATGGAAATATTGTATAATGATTCAAACTGTAATTGAATAAAAGATAAAATTGTTCTTTCAGAGTTTAATGATTCATTTAGTCCTGGGTGGTATAGTTGTTGGCTAGATCCTAGAAGTACTGTTCAGTTTGCCTGGTTTTGTATCTTAAATACTGAGGTAAAATCCAAAACCAAATTATTGTGTTCCTACGTTTTTTGAATCCCAATGCGGGTTTTCACGAAAAGTTTTAATTTTTATAAATTTTTTTTTATTTAATTTTAACCGTAAATAGTTGAAATATGGCCAACATTAATTTAAGTTTAATTTGTATTGAAGAAAATATGTTTCAGTTTGGTATTCGCAGAGATGAACTAATGGAATATGATGACATTTTGTTTTTGTTCAATAAGTTGAAGGTGTTCTCGAGAAAAATCAAGATTGGCTACATATCAAACAATGGACTATAAGCTCTATAAAAACTCTGCTGATTGGATTATGACTATAGTCATATAGATATATATTATAGATATAACGTTTTGATCTTCTATGAATGCCCAATTTTTATGCATAGTCGACATCATTTTTCCGCTGGCGCCAATACTCAACCGGACAGCGTTCTTTCTGTCATAACTCTAGCATTTTTCTTAGCACTTCAAACTAAAATATTAACAAGAATACATTGTTGCTTGCGCCACTGAGCTAGCCTCTACCATAGCCTGGGGCATTCAGTATTGCATTTAATAATGCGCTCAAGTTTTTCGATCGTGCCGATAAGCGCGTTGTACATACTTACTATGTATGAGCAAGTCTTACAATACCTATTTGCCTTGAAGCGCTTCGACGCCTGACCGAGCGTGTTTGGTAACATAAGCTTGTCGGACGCGATCTTTTGAGCTCGTTAATTAAAAATGCTTTCACGTGTGGTGTGTGTCTATGATATTCTGCCTCGGAGTTTGTAGGCGCCCTTAGATACACATCTCTCTTTCGCAGTTAACAATTTCATTTTATTATTATTGCAATTTTTAGATACACTTCTTCTTCTCTTTCTACTTCAAAGTAAATTCAAAGTCTGCTCTACTCTACTCTACTCTACTACACTAAATTCAATGCTATTCAGCACATGTTAAATTGCGCTTAATGTTGTGCACTTTGGGCCTTAATATATTTTGCTGGCTTAGGCGAATTGGCACTAACTGTCCGGCAGTGCAATGGCAGACACTAAATTGACCAGAAATGCCTCTGACTGTCTTTGCCACGGCTTCGGCTGCGGTGCCACTTTGCGCCTTGCTGCCTTCTTCATTCCTTTGACGTCCTTTCGAAGCCGAAGAGGCATTTATTGTAGTTTATTTTATTGTTTCATTGCTATTATTGTTGCTGTTCGTGTTGCAGCTCAACTGCCAGCCTGCCTGTCTCACTTCCTTCCTTCCTGCAACATTGTTGCATCGCCTTAGCTGTGCGGAGGAGCCTAAGTCGATCCAAGTCGAACCGCACTGAGCAAAGTTGAGCTGAGCATGTAATTTGTTGCATTTATGTTGCCATCCATTAGAGCGATTTTTCGCTTTTTTCGATTTTTTCGCTTTAGAGAAATTCGGTTTCTTCGATTTATTTTTAGCGCGCATTTTTTCGACATGGTTAATGTCTTTGTAAGTAATTGATTGGCGCTTTTTGATTAATGGTTTTGGTTAGATACAATAGTTAGTATGGCATAGTATAAAGTGTATGGTTTACTTTTGCCAATGGGCTTGTTGAGTCAAGGCGGCGGCGTGCACATATTATTGAAGAGCGCCCGTTGCGGCACTGTGGCGACATGCTTAGCGAATGAGTAATCGAGTTTATTTTGCTCATAGAGATCGATTTTAAAGTACATAGTGTATTTGGCGCCAAAGCTATGAGGCAGATACATACAAAAAAAAAAATAGTAGCAAGATCGAATTGTTGTTAAGATTCGTTAGGTTCGGTTTCAGTTTATATTTATCTAAAATGTTTCGATGAAGCTTAACAATTTTTTAATACCAGTCGATGGGAAGTTAAGAATACTGCAATAAAAACGTTTAATATATATAAATACCTTTTATTGGCACCAATTCTTAGTTGTATTGAAGTAACCGTGCAGTATATATCTAAATTGTGTTCTGCTATCAGCCTTATAAGTATCGGTCAGCTTAGCCAATTGCGAAAAAAAGCAACAAACCCTACAAGTGAGTCAATCGGGTTTGAAAAAAAAGTAGTATCTCCAGCACAGCGATTGTCTGAACGATCATCTTGAACTACGACCGTAAACTGGCAGCGAGTTAAAAGAATCGGTGGGAGTGGAAAGTACTAAGCCCTTGCCTTTCGTAATTCTTCAACAACGGGCTGTACTATTTATTTTCCAAGCCGCTGAGAATATGTTAAACGATTCGAACTGTTCCGGTATACCATGGTATTGCCTGAAGCTAAATAATTTTACTCATCTGCAACTGCGCATATTCTATGTACTAAGAAATGAGCGCTCAAATATTTTGCAGAAATTATGCGTCAAACTTTGTCTATAGGAGTCAATAAAATTCTCTGGTGTAATAGGAAAAGTACTGAATGTGAGTCAATGCATCAAAAAGTAACAGTAAGAACATCCCTCCCATCCATCTATCATCCAGCCCATCATAGTCAGTTGTCTGCATTTTTTCTTTATGGTTTAATGCCATAACTCGTCTGGTAAGAGATTGGTAGAAGCTCAGATAGTTCAGCTTCTAAGAAATACTTCTTTCCACTAACATAACTTGGGGTTCCAGATTAAACGTCATAAATCCCGGATTTGCAACTTTTAATGTCTTATTTTATTAGCAGGATTGGTTCGTTTTCTGTCCGTAACATGGAAAACTTTTAGGTATCCAGGTAGTACTTATGAAATCAATCTTCATAACTTGTGCAGATGTTATTAATGCTTGAAGAACTTCCTAGTATTTTGTTTCTTAGGAAATAGTAGGCAAACCATTTTGAACTTGAACCAAAGTTTGTGAAACTAGTCAAATAGGTTTTTTTCGTGTATAGCCGTATTTCTTGGAACATTCGGGATACGGCTTTGGAATTTAAATAAAGTTCTTCAGCACGAATTTTTTTTGTATCAGTCTGGTCTCCTCGTTAACTTTAGCCACCATTCATATTTTTATCGTTGATCGTATATTTTAATCGAACTTCTTGAGTTTCTTCTTCTACCAAAAAATATGCGGGCTAAAATCTTCGAAACCACTGAAAAACAATTGCATGGGATGATGCATTTGATTCATATGCAGTTTGGCATTCATTAAAAATTATAATTGGGTTGAGTTGACACAGAATGCAGCAATGAGTCTTTACTGTATTAGTGGTGGAGGTACTTCTTCCGACCTTGCCGAGGTAATTTAACGTCTTCATGTCGATAGATTTTCTTAAAATAAAAATAAGTAATAAAAATGTACGACCATTCTGTAGCGTCTACAGTTCTTCTATATTTGAAAATAATTAAAATACCAACAACTAAACCGACTTATGTTAGTCCCATCGTACATCGTTATGGAATGCCTCCTTTTTGGCATTGCAAACATTGTGAATAAATTTTAATACTTCTTTCATTCTCAGTATGAAGATCATATAAATAGATATTATTTTAGCTGATAATGGAATGCATGCTTCTCTTTACGGTAACAATTGAAATGGATCCGATAGAACTTCGTTCACAGAGTTCATAGCCAGCCCAAAAATTTGCTGAACTAATAAACTTGACAGTTTTTGTCAAATTTTAATTGCGAAAGTGACTTATTTCATTTTTAAAAAGTTTCAAGTCGCACAGAAAAACTGATACACACGTCAATTCGTTCTAAGGAAGTTTACGATAAAAAAATATGCCAAACTTCACAATGGAGACATGCAAACTAATGATTCAACATTAGTATTTGAAATATAAAAGGCGCAACAAATTTTCTAGCTATTTTCACTAAAAATAAAAATAAGTAATACAACTCTTGCATATATCCAAGTACACCTCAAACATCTAAATTCCATAAGCACTTATTAAACAGGCGCCAATTTTTCTATGAAAAAAAGTGAAAAACTAAAGGCGACGGTGTCAATTGACCACTCACAAACTTCAGAGCCTCCACCAACTACACTCGTCGACTACGTAATTAAAACAGCGCAAAAAGCATAACAAATACTAATTATGAAACTAATGAGTCTGATTTGTTTTTCACGGGCATGCCGCCACCGCGTCGTTGTCGTCGTCGTCATCATGCAACACGATATAACGAGAAAAATCGCTGAAGATCGCGGGACAGCGTATGAGTCTCATTACCAAGTGGTGCTCAATGCGTTAACTGGTTTAACAAGCGTATGCGGCGGCGCTATCGAATGCAGAACGGTGCGACCGGTCGCACTTGGCTCCAGGTGCGAAATACCACGAAAAAAGGCGCTTTTTGTCTGCTTCTCACTTTTCGTGTGGCAGTGAATGGCGACGGCAATGGTGATGGCGAGGCTGGCATTCAACAACTTTTACCATTTCGTGGTCTTGCCTTGTTTGTTTCAATTTCCCTTTTGCGCCTTTTTAGCATACTTGATTATGGGCTTTTTCACTTGGTTTTCTCGCCAGACAGTCAGCCAAATGGTCAGTCAGTGCGCCCGCCATCCATCCATCAGTCAAGTCACTCATTGAATGCTCATATGTCCATTAAGCAGACGCCAACCAAAACTTACTCGGCTTGTTTGCCGGTTCGCGTTGCCAGGCGTCATTATCTTGTTAAGTCATTGTTACGTCAATGGTTTTATATTTAATACATTGTACCCATTTGCTCGTTCGGTTCATACAGACTATTATACTATACCTCCGAATACCATACATAGGTTCTTTCGATCGTTGCTTAATTCAGTTCGTGTGTGCTTCATCTATAAAAAAACGAAAAAAAAAAAAAAAAATTATAAAGCGCAACAATGTTTTTTTTTTTAACATCTGCATATACTCATATGAAAACAAGAATTTAACTACACATAATAAAGTTTAAATATAACTGAACTTTATGTACCCTACATAGAAACATTTTGTAAATTACATTTTAAGATTTAGTTGGTGCAAGAAGCTTATTATTAGATGGACACATCATGAACAATAAGTGACATGAAACAGCCGTTAAACACCGCGAAGCAATTAAAACAAATGGAATTTTTCGAAAGCCAAGCACCATTTGCTCGATATTCTCTCTATAAATTGTTCAAAGAAATTGTTAATGTTCACAAAAAAATTCAAATGGAGTAAGCCTACCATTTACTTGTATTACACCTTAAACAGAAAAAAGGTTTTTTCAATATCAATTCGATATCAATTTATCGATCATTTTTGCCAGATTAAGATTTGATCATTTTGACGGACGAAGTTGCAGATGATATCAATTCAGATTAATATGCTATTTTTTTATATCAAATTGTAACGTTTTAATTTGATTTTCAAAGATAATATTCTCCTCTAAATGATATTTTTTTCATTGATATAAAAAAATTTCACATTGATCTATATCTGTGTTCGGCATCAATACTGTCAGATGTTTGCATTGCGTTAGTATGCGATTTAACAGAATTAGAACAGCATCAACAACTGCTGAACAGCAACTGATTCATTTTGCTTCGCCTCAACAGCGGCATTACAGCGTATCAGTGCCATAACACCGCCATAACAGCGCCACGACAGCGACTTAACAGAAAAACATATATCGTAGAAGCGAAACCACAAGAAAGTATATACTGTACGTGTGCATGCAGCGCTGCGGCAAAGAAAATCCCTATGCGCGGTACATGGCGTGTGCCGGTCACTGATCTGGAGTCAAATTATCTGCTAGAGCGATGAATAATTTGGATGACAGAGAGATGGAATGTGTCGAGCTTCGAGTTTAAAAATACAATAGTCGTGGTTCAAAACTGAAATGGAAAAATCCACTGTAAACACTAAAAAATAATGACTTTTTTTTAATAACATTTTCACATTTTCTATTTTTCTGAATGCTTTAAATGATTAAAATCTGCCAAATATTTTGACGATTAAACATTTGCAATTCATTTTCTTTGTGTTAAATACTTTATTATTACCATTCACTTATAAGTCTAAGATTCTTCTTCACCAAACCTAACCTCCACATAACATAGTTATAAATAATTAAGAAGTTCGAAGTGAAGCCTTTTTAGATTCCTACGGCAGGATTTCGTTGCTAACGTCACAGCTAATTGATTGAATTTTAGGTGCTGGTGTGTCGGTTGATTTGCATTCTAATCGTAGTCACTTGCACTTGTATATATCACAGATAGCGAATACAAATCACATGTTATTAAGTGAAACTTCATTAGGACTAACCTGACACTGAGCTTGATTCACTTAGTAAAATAACATTTATCTCAGACAGACTTTCAGGCGGGTATACGGATGGATGGACGCGCACAGTTAGATCGATTGTATGATTCATTAATTGCTATGTTATGTATGTTCGAACAAGCCCAATATAACCTGCTTACAAATAATTTTTGTGCAAAATTACAAAGATTGGCATATAATGCATAAAAAATGGGGGTACTAATATTTTCGATAATAATTTGAAAAAGATATTACATACTAAAATTTTTGATAATAAGACTCTGATGTAACTCACTGACGCAGTTGTAAACACTAAGGCTTATGATTTTTAATGCACCTGTTTAATGGATATCACCTACGCATTAGACAATAGAGTCGACATCGACTTATTTCTTTAATAAAAGTTCGGCAGGATTTGTGATTTTTTGTTTGTTTAATATTTCATATAGAGCCTCTAATTTTTCAACTATTGTGGATTCCCTAAATTAAGTTCATATGAAATGTATCCGATTCTTGGACCGATTAAAAGCATTATCGGTCCTAGAATCGGTGAAAAATTAATTTAGTAAAATATTATTTTTTAATACATTTTTAAAGATAGTTAAATAGTTTTTATGGGTACTTATCTTCTGTTCAAAGAGTGCCTGATGTGCTCAATAGAACGAAACATTTTCCATTATTTCTTAATATATATTTTCCGCTTCAAAATAATCTCCATTAGATGCAATAGAAATATTTCAACGGATTTTCCAAACTACAAAACATTTTTCTTAGACTGATTTTTGAAAAGCTTCCAATATCTCTATTTCAACCACATAATCACTCCAACCATCGTTGGGAAACCATACCCAAATAACCAAGGCATCGCGCACGACATGCCTGTGGCCACCGCAAAAAAACGATTCCAATAGCCATGTACAGCGATAAAGACAATGGAAAAATATTGTCACATTCTCTGCTCAACAAAAGTCTACACTCCTCTAATTTGGCAGAAGTTGCTTAGCTTGCCGAAGTTACGTGACCAGTACTAAATGGCAGCCATTCGTGCCAAACTAAGACCGCATAAGTGTTGTGGACATGGTACCGGACCCCAATCTGGTCAGCCTATCTGTTATTTGGTTAATACCCCTATTGCAGAGTTGTTAAAGGACGTCGAAAAATTTTTGTACCAACTTAAAGGAGTTAGAACTGGCCACTTGACTATGGGGACTATAGGAAATTTGGACTTCAGTCCAATAAATGGCGCAGAACTCAAAGGCATGGATCTCATAGAAAGATTGTGGGCGATGTTACTATTGCAATAGAAATTGTGCTATTTGGAGGGAACTAAGCGAAGTGAAGCACTTAGTAATATAATAGATGATCCAATAACCATTGTGTCGTCCTCCAAGTCCGTGCAGCTTTGGAATGGAATTGAGAACCGTCTACCGAAGCAAATCAAAAAACAAAGTTAGATAGCGCTATAGAAGGTGAGGCTGCAAACGACACAAATGTGATTTGTGGTCTGAGATACGCATCAATCTCTGCTGAAATTGCATTTCAATTTATGTCATGCCACAAACATAGTGCATCTCTGCTCAAGCTCGACTGCCATATCCCTGATAAAGTTTGTAAGGTTTTATTAGCAGAAGTGTTGTACGAAAGACTAGAACGAGGAAGTATTTTAACTCTAGTATGTCTGTGATAACACAAAGCGTTGTCAGGGTGGGGAAAAACCTCTCCGACCCGTTTGATACCAAGAAAAGTTTCAGGCAGGGCTATGCTATGTCGTGCAATTTTTTTCAATTTCCTGATGGAATACATCCTACGTCAGTGCCCGTACATACATAGTATGTCGGGCTCGATCTTCCAAAAGGAAGGTGATGCTGCTCGCTTACGCCGATGACATCGATATCATCGATACGCGGGAACGGAGAGTCAGCAAAACGTTCTCTGAGATTGAAAAACAGTCTCGGCTCATGGGTCTGGCGGTGAATAAGGACAAGACGAACAACTTAGTGTCTTCTCGCACTCCGTCAACGCGTCTTGAACGTTCAGTGACGATGGAGAATTTCAACTTCAGTGTTGTAGAAAACTTTATCTATCTTGAATCCGAAATAACCAGAAACAACAACGTCAGTCTGGAGATCAGGCAAAGAATCACGCTTGCAAATGGATGCTTTTTTGGGCTGAAAGACAAAAATAAAGATCTATAAAACGCTGATACTCCTGGTCCTATTCTATGGCGCCGAGGCATTGATCATGATTGAGTCGGATGAGACAGCGTTGAAAGTCTTCGCAGGATTTTTGGTCCTACTAGAGTCGGCGACGAGTTTAGATCCCGTATCTATCAATGAAGTTGACATAGTCTATCGCATAAAATTCAAGCGGCTGCACTGGGCTGGGAACCTCATTCGAATGGATGAAAGAGCTCCAGCACGCGTGGTTTACATGGGGGCCCAAACTTGATTGTTGGACGCCGAAGAAGACGACCGGGCACTCGATGGAATGACCAGGTATTGAGAGATCTTTCCGTACTTGGCATTCAAAACGACTGGCGTCAGCGTGCACTAGACTATGGAGGCTGGCGCGACTTACTAGACGCGGCCATGACCGGTAGACGGTTGACGGCGACTTAAGTAAGTAAGTCTGTGATTCCGACATTGTAGAGTCTTCATCGGCTTTTCTATAAAATTACTAAAACGCAAAAGACACTGACTTGCCTACCATGTAATTGCGTATCAGCCATCTAATAGATTATACAAATTTTGACAGAGTTTCTTTGATCGAAAGGTAGAAACAATAAAAGTCTTCTTGAGGCTTTTAAGATCTTCGCACCGAATTCGTTTGATTATTGCTAAAGTGAGAACGTGATCAAGGCAGTACAATGAATCAATTATAGATCTATATCACCCTATATCAATTATAGATCATGTAAACATTTTTGATATTGTTCAACAACGCTTTGAGAGCACTATACTCTCTCATTAATATTGTAGTGTGCCAACGAAAAGAAAAATATGCACCGATTGCAACTTGGAACTTGTTAACTTCAACTCGGTCGCTACTTCTACTTCATCATCTTTCGTTAACTTCGCATTCCGTGGACGGTAATTATAGTTTAGTAGGTGTTGTCATTAACTAGTATGCTCGCTCTTTGTCGCTCCTATTTACCTCCCGACAAGAATTTGCTGCATAAAATTGTAACTGCTGCAGCCGCTGATGATACCCTTTAATGTTGCAGCGCGCAACTACTGCATTCGAATTCGCTGCCTGCGCTTTATAATAGGTCCGTCTGACTGCTCGTAGTCATTTAGACTTATTTTTTCGGTGCCTGCTTATTAGTGTCAGCAGTAATTGTTGCTTCAAGTGATACAAATTGAAAGCGCATTTAATTTGAAGGTTATTGCGCCTAAATTTGAAGGGCCTTCCGACGCCGTGCGAAACTGGAGCAGATGCGTGACTTGAAATGAGTAAAGAAATTGAAATTCGACATAAAACGATACGAAAATGTTTTGACCATATTTTCAAATTTTCACAAACTGCTGCTAAATGTTTTTTTTTTTTATGATAATTTAAGCAAAGCTGCCAACTCGCGCAAAAATATAATTAACGAAAATGTATGCAAAAAACGTTTTGTTCCGAAAATATTCGCAAAAAATTGCGATGCTTCCTTTAGTTATTTTTTAAACAAAAACTATTTATGCAAAAACAAGGAAAAACAAAAAATTCTGTTATGCGTAAATTTATTGAGTTTGTTAAAAAGTTGGCCAAAGCTTAAAATGAAATGAAATGCGGCAAACAGTCCGCAATCTGAAACGCAAAATTGCAACTTTTCAAATGGTTTTTTTTTTTCAGAGAGTCTTGTTTTTTTTTTTTTATATATTTTTTTGGGTTGCATAAAAGTTTTTTGGAAAACTATCAGCGGCAGCTGCAGGGAAATGGAAATTTTGTGCTTTTAGTTCGTTTGGAATTTTTGGTTTGGCTTCTTCTGATATGGCAGAAGCGGATTATTTTTTGGTTCACTGATGCGCATGATTCGCTATTAATTACCAGTCGATTTTATTTTATATAACTTATTTTTGCGTATATTCTGCTGCGGTAGTTTTCATGCCCAATGCGCTTCGCTGATCAAAAGTTTGTGGAAATATAAAGTCAGCGTTTTAAGTAATCGATAATATTTGTGAGAATTGAGTTACTAATTTTATTTTTAACGGAAGCCATTTAATTAAACTAAAATTTGAATTCGTTGCAAAATGTTACAAATTTTGATTTTATATCATATTAGAGAAGACAAAAAAAGGACCTGAGTAGGAAATTGGAGAATTTAAATGTTCAAATCAAACTGGTGCTTTTACTTGCTGAGATCAGTTTCTTTATACAGCTGGACGGACAGACTAACAGATATAAAGTGTTTTCGAATAAAGGCAAAATCTTAACTTCATCGCTGAAAATTATTTTTCTATAAAATTCAGAACCTTTAAACTTTTGCAGAGCGCAATCGAAAAAGTTTTTTTTTTCATATACATAATTTTTTTATTTGATAGGAATCAGGTATCGGTATATCCTATAATCATATCATGTCGCACCCTTCTATAATAATCTCCAAACTGTACAAATTATTGTGATAGTGTTTTCGAAATTTATTAACAGTCATCTCTGCCTAATACGTGTAGCTCCAACTCCAATAATAGTCCTTCTTAATCTTCTTATTGGACGCCTATGTGGCAAACTCCTTGCAATGACATGATTTAGCAGCCTGAAGATGTAACGGCTTGTGTGGAGGATGATTTCTTGTTCTATGGTATTCAGCCTCAAGTCTCGGTGTACTGTTGTGTTGCGGACGTACCAGGGGCACCCTGTAATCTCACGAATGCTTCTATTTTGCAGCTTTAGGATTTGCTCTCTCTGTGCTTTGGCTGCAATGCCCCATATTTGTATCGTTCCTATCGTGCTCCTTCTATTAAGCATCTAAAAGAGCTGCCTTAGTCTGAGGCGACATCTTGATAATAATATATGGACATGTCGTAGAAATGTAAGCCTCTTATCCAGCGTCACACCTAGGTACTTGACGTCGTTTGCCTGATCAAGGGCGATGTTGTTAAGCCAAATCTGGGACGGCATTATTTTTCTAACTGTGAAACACACATTAATGCACTTCACTGCATTTAGTTTAATATTTCATTGCTTGGTCCAATTCTCCAGCTCGTCAATATGATATCTTGGGTGGCATTATAGCCCCATCGGGGACAGGGAGATTGGCAGTGAACAAATAGTACAGCAACGGCCCCAGCACACTTTCTTGTGGAACTCCGTCTCTCACGTGATGGACAGTTGAGAGCTTCTCTCGCACTTTCACTTGAAAATGCCAGTCTTCCAAGTAAGACATTATCATCAAGTAGAAACGGAATGGAAGGACAGCCTTGATTTTCGCTAAAAGACCAGGCTGCTTGCACGTTCACAAAAACTCCATTGCAGTATTTCTTTCCATCAAACGCCTTTAAAATGTGGTTCACTAACCTGTGAGCTTGTTCAACGGTGCCATGACTACATGATGCTCAGGTATAACCCTTTGGTAGAGTCTCCGCTCTGTTACCCGCGTCGCAAAAATTCTTTCCCAAACCTTCGTCAGTGAAGGTAGAAGCAGTGAGCTGGCAATATCTTCAGGCTTGCCAAGCTTATAGACTATAGTGATTCTCGCAAGTTTCCACTTTCTAGGTAAATGCTGCATCCTCAACATTGCGTTAAATACTAATATTAAATAAAGAAACGCACGACTTGGCAATGCCTTTAAGCTATTATGACAAATTCGGTCGTGACCCGGGGCTTTGTTTCTGGGCAAATGCCGTATGACTCCCATGATTTCTTCGGGACGAACTGTTCTCATTGTAAAGACCATTTGAAGCTGGACTTCAAGGAATTGCAGCATTCTGGCTACGTCATTCTCTTCAGCAAGTGAAAACGGTGCAAACCTGGCCTCCAGTTTCTGAACTTCAAATGTATGAGACTAGCTTTTGAGATAATTTTATATTGTAACGGTGTAGGCCAATATTTTAATAAAAACTGAAATATGACATTCTCTTAATCTGACTTAATCCAGATCGATCAGTATGTCTATTTGTCTGTCTATCTTATTGTCCAAATGAATCACAAAATCTAAAAGACTGTAAATGTCAGAGACACCAAACTTCCATATTAAGATACTCCAATACCAAACTCTGGCACTATGTAAGAAATGAACTATCGAATCTAACTATAAGGGAAAGCTTCCATGGCGTTGGGCATCCATTTTCGAGTTATTATTGGAACCTTCAATTGACATTTGGGCATTTACATAATCTATTGTAAATGAGCCTATTGTGAATGAGCGTCTTTAAATGTTTGTGTCCTTTGGTTGAAACGCTAACAACAATACTAAAAACTCCCTCGAACATGTCGAATTTCGTTTTTTTTTAATATGAAGAACAGTGCAACCGAGAATCATTGAATTTTTGTGGAAGCATACGGCGAGCATGCACTATCTGAAGAATCGTGTGGGATGCGGTTAAAAGTGGTCGGGTCAACCCAATAAAGTTTTAAGACGAAGAATTGGAATGATTTCTCTATGTGAACCAATGCCTAACTCTTCAGTTGTCTAAATCATTGGAAGTGGATAAGTCGATAGTCAACAATGCAAGGTGGGATACAAGTTGAAACACATTTAAAGATTTTTAACTATTGAACAGCTTCTCGAATGTCAAAAAGAAAGGTTTTTTGCATCGTCTTGTGAGTGGTGATGAAACGTGGATCCATTACGAATGGTCCAAGCGCAAAAAGTCAGCCAGCTAACAACATCATTCACAAAGCCGAATACTCATGTCATGAAGCTTATGCCTTGTATTTGGTGGGACCAGCGCGGCTTGATCTACGACGAGCTACTCAAACCGAGTAAAACGATCACGTGGGTATAATATCGTATGGAACTCATGCTTTTTAACCACCTACTTAGGCAAAAATGACCGGAATACGACGAAAGACATAACAAAAAGATTTGCAGCATGAAAATGCTCGACCACATGTTGAAAAACCGGTCCAGACCTACTCGGAAACTTTCAAATGCGAAGTCCTACGCCACCCGCCGAAGCTATTGCTATTGCTCCGTTCGTCTGCTACTAGTTCCGGTCGATAAGACATGGCCTGCCCCAGATGATTGGAAAGCAACGAAAGAGTCAAGTTCTGACAAAGTTATTCTAAGTTGGTCCCAAATTTCGTTAATTAATTTTCCAAATTTTTTGTTACCAACTTTACTGTGCTATGGAATGCCGGCTTCAACTTTAATATATCTAAAATTATTAAGAGCTTAAAAAAAATGCACACTTGCTTCGTGCAAGCTGTATGTTGATTTAAGTTCAGACTTATGTCGCCATTAGGCTTCAAATTAAAGCCCATATAAATCCACAAAGCTGTAATAATGCAACATGCAATACTGACATGCGTATTGGCAATAAAAATCGAATTTACAAATTTTGCCAATAGTTTCAGTCAGGAAGTATGTAAAGCTTGCAATCGAGGCGCAGTCTTCGATTGGCACATTAATTGCTCCACAAGTAAATTGAGAAGCGTTGCTTTTAGTGCTGCTTGCTACTAAGTCCAAAGCACTCAAACTGCAACATTTTACAACAATTTTCCTCAATTAACATTGACAGTAAATATGAAATTTGCAAACTAACTTTAAAATGCAAAAGCCTGCAAGGCTGCAAAAGCAAGCAGTGAGCTGGAGCTGAGAAAAATGCATGCCAACTAGAACTAAACTTAAATGGGACACACATTGGCATGCAACATGCGGCAGACGGGAGGCAGCAGCAGTTGCAATTGCTGCTACTACACTTTGACATTGCAGTGCAGTCGCTGTGGTGTCCTCGATTGCAGGCAGTCATCAGTGGCAGCAGCAACAGGATGTTGCAGCCAACAGCCGCTGCGAGGCATATTGAAGTTTTCTAAAAACGAGGAACTAAATAGTAAGGCATGTGAATATATATCTGAGCGCTGTCGTCGCAGTTCAAGTAACTTTGGCACGATGGCAGCAGCGCTTTTTAATTTGTTGTTGCCCTTTGCGAAATTGAGTTCAGTTGTTGCCGGAGTAGCTACGAGTTGCTGTCACATCCCCTTTCGACTCTCGACTCGAACCGCCACACTACTTCTATCTTGTTCAAATTGTCTGTCAACGCAGGAGCAAACGTTGCAACACTTGCGCCTGCAGCACATAAAGAAAAAGGATGCTGCCGCTAAAGTTATCTGTTGTCTCCACACTCTATTCTTTACTCTGTATACGAGGGGGTTAACAAAGGTGCGCATATTTGCTGAGATTTTATTTTAATTTCGATGAAAATAATATTTGATTTGATAGCGAAAGCAATTATTTCGCATTTTTAATTAAACTTATTAAAAAAAAACAAATCAAATGCGATCAGAGCTTTGATGATCGATAAGTCGGTAGTAAAGAGTGCGTTCTTAGAAGACTCAACTGAACTCTTAGTAATATACTCAACTTCTTCACAACAGAAGTCGTAGAAAGGTCTTCATTCCAGATAAAACTGGAACACCGAGTCTTTTTATTCAAACGCTTCATGAATAGCTAGGAAAGCTTGTTTGGCATAATTTTATAACAATGTAAAGGAGCGCCGTGGAATTTTCTAAATCCGTATTGATGATCTGAGATGATGTGTCCATTATCCATAGCTCCATAATTCTAGCAAAAAGTATTCATTTAAATATTTTTGAACAAATATTTAGTGGTTTGCCAAACACACTTACATTGGTTGGGTAAGTAACTTGAATCCAAAATACCAAAATATATTTTGCCTTCAACAGCAATAAAGTTTTATCTCGTAAGGCTCGTATATCGATCAAGAGCATCTATTGCATCGTATCTCAGTGCCATGGTTAGTTTTATATTACTTTTCCTTGATTACTTTTTCGGGCAGGTGCACCTGGCATGCATCGAACTTGGGACTCTCTTCTAAATGTATAACAAATTTCTCTCGCAATAAGCTGGGAGCGATAAGATAGGTTCACACTGTGCCAAATATCTGACAACAAACAGATTTTTTAACAAATTTCGTTGAGTTTGTTATCATGCAATATGATAAAGGTGTCAGATATCTGTCACGATGCAAACCTATACTTAGTCTTTTGAAGCAAACGTTGTGCTCCGAACTCCCGGGTTCAGACTTATCTTGAAAATCGCTTGCTTAGGGAGGTGATTACTTTCCAGCACATCAGGAAATTTTTTTATCTATAATCCATTAAGTGTACAATAGATAGATAACTGCATACTCATTATAAATCTGTAGAGGAAGGCAATATTTTTCTGGATTGCAGAGTCTGAAGTCCGTTTGGTTTTGAAGTCCCCATAGGCAACCAATGACTGACTGACCAGAGATCTGCTGGAACATCATGTCCACGAACATGTTTCCTTGAAGAACGTAGACCGCAGCTAGCGTTAGATCGTCCAGTACTTTGACCACTTCAGGGCATTGCCGAACCTGTGTGCTGAAGTTTTTTTTTTGTTTTTTTTTTTTTTGAAAATATAGAAATAAACTTATGGCATATCCTGCAGCTGAGCGTCTGATAACCAAGCACACAAACTTGGAAATCTTTCAAGAACAGCTGGAGCGTTCGGTGCACCTTGAGGATGCCATTAAGCCTCGATTGGTATGTACATACCGCCACCGAGGCCTGCAGCAGCAGGAATTCAGTGTCAAATAGAGCACAGAGGGAGCTTCGGTGCGCATTGACTGATCACAAGGCGGTGTGGTTTGACGCCAGGCTTGCCAACACTGGCACAGACAGAAATGCGACGCACTCGCTTTGCCAGCGGTATATGGTGTCGGACCGATCAGGAATAGGCGGAGGTGTTTGCTAAACACCTAGTCGAGCGCTTCAAGCCGATCGACCTAGCTGGTGAGCAGGAAGTAATAGAGACTCATGAGTGCCTTTCCCAAGCGCTCCAAATGGATCTGCCCATCAAGCCCTTCGACCCAAGCGAGATAGCTGAGGTAATTGGCCGCCAGAGTTTAGACAGAGCGCCAGGCCCCGAAGTTATTTGCAATGCCACACTGAATGCAATTACCTCGTCGTTCAATCCTCTACATAGCGTTGATCTTCAACGCTATTTTGAGGTTGCAATACTTCCCAGTGGAAGTTTCGATTAATTTCCATGATCCATAAACCTGGCAAGCTGCACTCTTCTTGGATATGAAAGAAGCATTTGATCGGGTATGGCACATATGCCTTCTGGAAAAACTGCCTGCGCCATACTTTAGCCTACTGCAGTCTTTCCTAGAAGGAAGGCAGTTTGCGATCCGCTTCCACTCGGCGATTTCTGCGAAGTATAATGTGGAAGCATGTGTTCCACAAGGAAGTGTGCTGGGCCCGCTACTATACTGCCTGTACACGGCTGACATGCCGCAGCCAAACGAAAGCTTGGGTGTCGATCCAGAAAGAATGATGTTGGCTACATTCGCGGATGACGTCTGTGTTACGTACAGATCAACCTGCGAGTACGAAGCAGCTGACGGCATCCAAGAATATGTCGCAATGTTTGCGCTATGGGCGAGGCGCTGAAACATTAATATAAGCAGCCACAAGTCGGTCAATATCT
The DNA here is from genome assembly GCA_035044805.1 of Leucophenga maculata. Lineage (NCBI taxonomy): Eukaryota > Metazoa > Arthropoda > Insecta > Diptera > Drosophilidae > Leucophenga > Leucophenga maculata. Next base: position 3,595,421 of record JAWNNP010001101.1, on the reverse strand, counting down.
TATTCACGCTAAGAAGGAACACGCCGCCGGCAGTGTTCGTAGAAAAGGTACCCGATCAGCGGACTGTTACCGCCAAATACCTTGGCATCTTCCTGGACCACAGGCTTACATTTGCTGCCTACATTACAGCTATAAGGTCTCGCGTAAAAGCTGCTGTGGCCTAGCACTATTGGAACAAGGTTACCATCTATAAACAGTTCATGCTTTCGTTTTATTCCTCCATCCTCTAAAAAGACTTTTTATGTAACTTGCTACAAAAATAAAAAATTACGCTTAGCTGTGTAGATATCAGCTGTTTATGGAGCTGGTTAGATGGTTTTTTTTAAACTATACAGATATATTCTTAATAGTATTAACTTAAGAATGCGTAGTATATGTGGCAGTGGAGACGGCGTGGACAATTAGTGCAAATGTTTCATAACGGAAGAGACATATGCAGACTCTCTTTGACTAATAAAGCAGCAAAAATAGTCAGCGGGACAATAGGCGCAACCCTTGAAGGTGTGGATTTCCTCTGCAAACGATTTAGAATAAGGCACTTGCCACACAAATCTAGCATTCATTCTCCAATTTTTGTATGAAAAATGTTGAATTTATCTTTGTTTATTGAGCTTTTTAAATAATCCTTTTAAGTCCAGATCGGATCACTAGAAGGAGTAGCCCCATACAAGTCTATCTAAACTTTCTGGTTTTCAGTTATCTCGAAGTCGAACACTGCAGCATTCTTTCTTGTTTCTAGCCAACTTATTGAACATTTGTTAGCCCCCACATATACTTCATGTTCTGCTATGCATGCATGCAACTTCAACTTCAGTCCATGTAACCATGGTGCTGCATCAACAGCCAATATGGCAATATGTTGACAAGTTCTATGCTTAATTTATTGTTTTCGCTTGTCAACACGTGAAATTGTTGCCCGCGGCACAAAAGCGCTGAAATACACGCAGTACTGAAAGTTGATGTTGCAACGCATGAAATTGATGAACGCAACTGCGAAAGAGGCGACATCCCATTAATGCATGCTTCTATTGCAATAAAAGTGCATTGCACTTGAAACCTATTACATACAGCAAAAATGCTTTCGAGACTATTAAATCAAACTTGCCTGCCTACAAAGTAACTAAGGAAACCTTCAAAGCGCTTCAATTTAATTACGATTTTTATGTTACACCAAACCAAGAATCTTTTTATAGAATTCTCGACGCTCTGCTTTTATTAACCTAATCACATATCAAATATAGCCAATTATATGTCAATTAGTGGCGTGTGGCGGTGTTAAATCACTAAGAATTCTATATGAGTACTGAATTCTAGCCAAAATATAAACGCCCACTTGTTAAATATATTCGGACACACTTCAATCAATGCCGCCTGTGCGTTGTGGTTTTTACTATGTGGTCATATATATTTAATAGCAACCTTTTATTTATTTATTTTTATTCTTTAAACAAAGTCTGCATGAAATATATAATTTTCAAAAGCTTAAACGATTTCTTGATAAATTGACACATTTTGGGCGTGCCTAGGTATTTTGTTCAATGAAGTTGTCAATGTGCAAACCTGTGAAATTAAATCAAATAAAGTTTTTAAAGTCATGCAGCTATGAATTCTTATGTAAATAGACTAGAATCATATATATTTGAGTACAAAGTTTCATAGTTTCAGATAGAACTATTTGAAACTCATCTGTTTGAACCATTCCCATATAGTGGAAATACATAGTTAAGTCAGTTTGTTCGAAAGTTTGAAACAGATTAAATTGGACATCAAAGAAACTGAATTATATCTTGATAATTATTTTTTTTTTTTACATCATTTTTGTGTGTTAAGTTTCGTACAAGCCTAGCGCCTTATTTAAGGTTTTTTGTGTAAAAACATGGCATCTTTACACCCACATAACATACTATTTAACGTGTTCTCCCACTTTTTGGGAAAGCCTCCATACAAATCAGCCGACAGCTTTTGGTTTTTTGTTTGAACAACTTCTTTGTTTAAGCCAATATCAGCTTAAAAGTCGATACAGTAGCTTCTTACGGTCATCCGATTCACATACATGTACCAACAGGCATACATGTACCCCACAGATTTAGTTCAAAATAAAACAAGTAAGAAAATACAGTCAGGCGTAACCGACTGTAAGAGACCCTGTACAGGTCGCCTGTACAGGTCGCCTAACAAACACATTAAATGTTTCCCGAGCATATGACCAAGCACATGACCACTTCTCACTGCGCGAATATGAATGAAAAGAAAAGGGGGGTCGTTCAAATTCAATTGCTTATAAAATCGTCATTTATTATCCGATTTTGATTTTGATTTTGGTTTAGAAGGACGTTAACTTTATACTGGTATACTAAATTTTTTTTGTGTCGAAGAAATTTTTACCCTAAGGGTGATTTTATGGGGAAGGGGGGAGGGGCAAATTTTAAAATAAACTTGTGAAATTCCGGAGCAGTCCTAGTCGAATGAAAAAAACACGAAGTCTATCTATTACCGTTTCCGAGATCCTTTCGTTCATACAGACGGACGGACGGACAGACGGACAGACGGACAGACGGACATGGCTATATCGACTCCTCTATCACTCCTGACAATAATGGGGGTAACTTTGGGGGGTCTCCGACAATTAGTTCTTCCTGTTACATACATTTGCACAAAACCAACAGGCTCTTGTACCTTCGGTACAGGGCCTAAAAATATTGTCACAGACAACTTACTGATCTGTTTGAAGTCGATGTCGAACGCTTAATTTGGATAATTTGGATAAATAATGAACAATGAATTTGTAGGCACAAGCAAATATGAACGATTAAACGTAGGCGCATTATTTTTCCTGGACGTAGTTCGTATGAACGCCTATGCAATCACCCGTTGCAGTTGCCTGACATCTGTCTTCTACCTGTTTGGCTTAAAACCGACATCAAAAAGATTAATAGGTAGCCTATGACAATATTTTTTAATACATTTTTTTTTTTTTTAAGTATTTATAGAAATTTTGAATGAATGGCATTAGAGGTTCGGTTCAACCGATATTTTGATTTTTAGGGCCTTAGTTACAAGAGCCTTTTTTTAGGCCCTGTACCGAAGGTACAAGAGCTTATTGGTTTTGTGCAAATGTATGTAACAGGTAGAAATAATGGTCGGAGACCCCCCAAAGTTACCCCTATTATGGTCAGGAGTGTAATAGGAGTCGATATAGCCATGTCCGTCTGTCCGACTGTCCGTCTGTCCGCCTGTATGAACGAAAGGATTTCGGAAACGGTATGTTTTTTACATTCGACTAGGAATGATCTGGAATTTCACAAGTTTATTTTAAAATTTTGCCACTTGTATCGCAGAAAACCTTTTATGTGCATAAAATTAGTAGGGATATGATTTAGGCGTCCTTATGTACCCTAAATTAAGCTATAACAATCATCTTGTGTGTATGGTTAATAAAGCTAAAGGTGTTCTTGGCTTTATAAAGCAGTGGTCTCCGGAAGTTAATGACTCTTATACTACTAAACTTTTATACACATCACTTATTCGTCCTATCGTAGAACTTGCATTATGTGTTTGGAACCCACATTATGCCAATTGGGCTTCTGATATACATTTCCCTCCATATGTGGATCGATTAAAACTTATTGATCTTCCGATTGATTTCCTTCACAAGATTCTTTGTGGAGAAGTTGATTCTCCTTATTTACTGCAATCTCTTTCTTTAAAGGTTTCCTCTCGCTTCACGCTTGTCATTTTGCAGAACAAACTATGCTTGTCACGATTCAATTCGGTCTCTCTGCTATACCTATAACAAATCTTCTCAACTATTCTTCGACAATTTTTCTTTAAACTATATAAAAAAAAATCGGTCCTTAACTCTGAACTTCAATAAATTGTAATTTCATCTTTTCATTTTAATCTTTTGATTTGTAATTGCGACTGCTTGAACCACTCCATGACTGTGAGTCGAGGCACAGTCGGTCAACTGGGCGACCAAACAAAAATTCTCCAACGGTCGTAACTTTCCTCTTTTTTTAACGTTTAGTCAGCAACTGTTTAAATTTATGTATTTGTAATTAATATAAATAAATAAATAAATAAAAAATGGTAGTCAAAATCCAGATAAAGCTATCGATCAATCAAAAGTGCTTATTCTCTTTCAATTTGCCTTTGAATCCATTTTCTTTCTATTTGTCATATAGACAATGTCCCCACCAGACAAAATTAATTATCGAATTTTAACCAGTTGGCGAACTGAGGTGATATTTTTTTAGGAAGGAGTATGTATATCTTATATATATATTATATTGCCTTCGAGACTTGAGTAAGTAGTAAATGCTTTGTATAGCCAGAGTATTGGCAACTCTGGCCACTTTTGGTATTGTCGAGAGCTAATAATGGGCGTGTAATATCTTTCTGTATGGAGAGATTAAGCTAAATGAAAGGCGATTGCAATATGAACTTAGCTGCTGCATCCGTCATTTTGTTACCAATGAAAGGAACCCAAAATATAAAATAGTAGCAGAGCGCTTTTTACATTGTTTACACCCTGTAAGCATTATTAAGGGAGTATTTGGAACTTAAATATTTAATGTCTAATTTTGTTTTTTTTTTTTTTGTACTATGTTTGTGGAATAAACAATGAATTCTATAGATTAATCCTTTTTCAAAGAATTCTCATGTCTCTGTGTTTTAGTTAGTTAAATTAAATAATATTACGAAGACGTACTAAAGGCGGTTTAACTGTCACGATAACGAAATTTAGTTCATTATAAAATGTTAATGCAATTGTTTTAAAAATTTTATCTTTAATACGTTTTCTTTCTAGACTGCGAGCACTGCTTTCAAGCTTTGACTTATTGGATAGAAGTGATTAATACATTTTATATTCATACAATTACATTTATGAATTACATTTATACATTAAATTTAACTTTTTAATATCCAATTCACTCATACCCTCACCCCTGCCCATTATATATTGCCACATAACATCTTTAGCATCAATCGTATTTAAACGCGAATCACGCGTAAATGTGTCTGATCTATAATGCATAATACTATCATAATCATAGGGCAGATCAAAATCGGTGTACTCACTGCTTGATACTTTATCAAAAGCATAGTCTGCCCCCTCTACAACATTTTCTAAATTTATATTAACATATTTATCACGATTTGCCGCATTGTGTTGATGTTGAAAGCCCAAGCTGTGCAGCAGCTCATGGATTATGGTTTGCTCAGTAAAGCAGTTGGGACCCAAGTTTAAATTCAATACACTGTTCTTATTATAACCCAGTGTCGAAAAACATCCTTCTTTGTCATTTGTGATATGTACAAAACTTTGGAATACCGGTGGCAATACTTCGAGGAATCGTATACATGAGACAGCTTCTATTTTTTGCATGGCGTTATACACTTGATCTCGTTGATTCATATCTGTAAGTTTATAATTCGATTACATTTATCAGACACTTACATCAAAATATTGGCATTAACTACTTACATATTGAATTTGCAAACTGAAATAGAACTTGGCCGCTTGGCCATTTATTTCTGTCCTTCTTTATCACATTTCTTGCGATTCTTTTATGCGAGGCGGGTGAATGAGTGTACATTTTGGGATTGACATCCGTCTCTTCTACTTTGGAGGTATGTACTATATTGCTCGTCCTCTAGTGCCAAGCTGTTCGCTATTAAAATGAATAGCAAAGCCAACACCGGATACATAATGTTGAAATTATTTTTTACTCGTATATTTGACATTTTCTCAACGATTATTGCACTTTAAAGTCTCAAAGTCTTCTGCGGTACAAGAGTCTTCAGTGTTGCTTTATATAGAAGACTATTGCGACCCCAGCCGCTTATCTTAAAATTTTGACCAACATGATTAATATGTTGGACCTAGTCATTCGTATGATATAAACGATTTTTGATAAAAGTATTCCGTCATTAGAATGAGAGAACTACGCACAGATTCTTTTAGAATTTCAATACTTGTATTCCAGTATGTTAAAAAAGCAACCTTAATCTTCCAATTGGAATCGCATGAGTTTACTAAATCTATATAGCTCCAGGAATCAAGTCGCAAAGAGCTGCACCTATCAATAGATTGGTGACAAGAATCTCAGATTACTAACCTATTAAAGCTTGCCCATAGATCAGCTCAATCGATTTTTATAATATTGTAAAATGTACCAAACAGACGACATGTCTTTACCGATTTTACTTTAAGTATGGAGGCTACTCGTTTAGTGTTTCGATTTAAACATTTATAAAATATTTTGTTAGAATTGAAGTAAAATGTACAAAATTTGTAGCTAACTGAATTAGATCTTTATATATAACTATAAACAAGGATTTTAATAATGATGAAGAAGTTAATGAGTGTTTGGCCTTGCATCGCTTGTGTATCACTTGGGTGAGGTAAGATGTCAATGAGTGACATTATTTAACTCATCATGCATTTTTAAAAGCGGAGAGCAGCCCTATTTTGTTGGAGGAAGATGTGCGGATAAATTATATCCAAATTTCTCGGTGTGTGAATTTCTCCCTTCTGGTTACATTTCTATCCCATGGCTTTTCAGACTTGTCTGGTAAAGCTAATGGAGCTTGTTTGTTTTTGAGATTTGAATGGAAGTACCAACAACCGAATTTAACGGTCGGGGAGAGACCTGTCTCCCATTTTGGAGATAGATGAGGAAGTGGAAGTTGAGTTGATATCTACGGGACCCAGGTCGCCTTCAGCCGAGCAGACATGTGCCGCGGAGACAACGAGCAGCTAGACGCCAACGCCGCTACGGTCTACGGGGTCGTTGAAGATTCTAAGGAGTGACCGGAGAGTGTCGCTGTGGCGTCACTGCGTACGCTACCACTTAGTGCTAAAAATGTTGCGCCAAATATTGATTGATGACACTGATGATGTATTAAATAAAACCGAGCGTGCTACAATTATCTATTTAAAAATACAAAACGCGAGTTTTATTACATTGTTTTTTCGGGCGAATGCTTTTACAGGCACCCTTGACGACCCTTCCCCACCTGTCTGCGTCAGCATCTACAATTTGTTTTTATTTCAATGGGTGATCCAAATGCCTAAGAGCGGCAAAGCAAACATACGTAAAATCCATGGTATGAATGGTACTTCAGTTGTCAATGAAATCTTTGGTTGATATACTAATTTAAGATTTGAGTCATTCTAATGAACTCTCATTCTAATGACGGAATTCTTTTATTGAAAATAGTTTATATCATACGAATGACTAGGTCCAACATATTAATCATGCTGGTCAAAATTTTAAGATAAGCGGCTGGGGTCGCAATAGTCTTCTATATAAAGCAACACTGAAAACTCTTGTACCGCAGAAGACTTTGAGACTTTAAAGTGCAATAATCATTGAGAAAATGTCAAATATACGAGTAAAAAATAATTTCAACATTATGTATCCGGTGTTGGCTTTGCTATTCATTTTAATAGCGAACAGCTTGGCACTAGAGGACGAGCAATATAGTACATACCTCCAAAGTAGAAGAGACGGATGTCAATCCCAAAATGTACACTCATTCACCCGCCTCGCATAAAAGAATCGCAAGAAATGTGATAAAGAAGGACAGAAATAAATGGCCAAGCGGCCAAGTTCTATTTCAGTTTGCAAATTCAATATGTAAGTAGTTAATGCCAATATTTTGATGTAAGTGTCTAATAAATGTAATCAAATTATGAACTTACAGATATGAATCAACGAGATCAAGTGTATAACGCCATGCAAAAAATAGAAGCTGTCTCATGTATACGATTTTTCGAAGTATTGCCACCGGTATTCCAAAGTTTTGTACATATCACAAATGACCAACAAGGATGTTTTTCGACACTGGGTTATAATAAGAACAGTGTATTGAATTTAAACTTGGGTCCCAACTGCTTTACTGAGCAAATCATAATCCATGAGCTGCTGCACAGCTTGGGCTTTCAACATCAACACAATGCGGCAAATCGTGATAAATATGTTAATATAAATTTAGAAAATGTTGTAGAGGGGGCAGACTATGCTTTTGATAAAGTATCAAGCAATGAGTACACCGATTTTGATCTGCCCTATGATTATGATAGTATTATGCATTATAGATCAGACACATTTATGCGTGATTCGCGTTTAAATACGATTGATGCTAAAGATGTTATGTGGCAATATATAATGGGCAGGGGTGAGGGTATGAGTGAATTGGATATTAAAAAGTTAAATTTAATGTATAAATGTAATTCATAAATGTAATTGTATGAATATGAAATGTATTAATCACTTTTTTCCAATAAGTCAAAGCTTAGAAGCAGTGCTAATTCGCTCGCATTATAACAATAAAAAGTTTTCAACAATTGCAATTATTAATTAATGGACTTAACATGTATTAGATTCATTTTATAAATATGGCATGAGTTTGTCGCCATATTGAATTTCGATTACTGTCATATATTCAGTAATGATGGCAAGATTGATTTAAAAATCATCCAAATCGGTCCACGCGTTGGTCTTTAGAGCGACAAGAAGTAACAAACCTACATACAGAGACAGATAAACACATTTACACACACTTTTTTGCGTCGCGCAGTCGTGAGAATTCTACAGAACTTTTCTATTGGTAAACGTGCTGCTTTACATATTACATGCTGCCAAATACCAATTTCTATCAAATTCATATCCGTTCATTTCAACTCATTACCACATCTAATCTGTGCAATAAATATAATAACAATTCCACACACAAAACATCGAATATATTTAGCTATCTAGGTAAACGCTGCAACTAGTAGAGAAGACGAGTTGATTTGAGTTGAGTCGTTGTCCTTTCGACAAATTACATATGGTCACGTTTCACTGCCACAGAATCAAATCAAGTTCAATGAAAATGATGCAAAGTCTCGTTCGTTTCAGTTGCTCCGAACAACATCAACGAGAATGGAGGATGTGGCTAGGAATGCGGAGTACGTTGAAGCCAAAACTAATGTTGTTATTAACTCATACAGCTGCAAATGCTGAAGATGAAGTCCAAACCAAAATCGCCGCCATTCGCCACTTCTGCAGAAAATTATAGACTACGCATATGTCTGACTGTCTGACTGCCTCGATGGCCGTAAAGCTGTATAGCTGACTATATCATGCAAACAGCATACTACCATGCACTACATATAGACTCGTTAGTATAGCGCGTAAATTTCTGATATTTTTTTTTTTTTAAGGAAGTGGTTGACTACACTCTTGCATTCGAATGCTGCCACCAAGTCAAAATAATGCTCAATAATAAATGGAGCACTGTGCAGATGAACAACCAACTCCAATGGGCAGCAGCGGCAGCACTGTTTAATATCGGATCGGGTTGGGTAAGTGAGCGTGTCCCTTTTGATTATCATGATTATTAAGCGTACTCCTTCTTGCCACGCACAGCACAAAACGAGTTTGAATTGAGTTTGACTTGGAGTTGGAGTCGAGTCTATTGGTTGTGTATGGCCATACACCTGTGTGTCTGTTATTATTACACTCGGGTATAGTCAAACTGCCCTCCTGTAGTATCCAGTTTTGTGGCATGTAGAAAATATATTACCTCGACATCTTTTCAATGCCATCGAATGTGTTGGACTATAGCACCTTGAACTTCTTAAAGCTGTTTCTCAAGCGTTTTTCTCATTTCTGAATTAGTTCAACAGACGTACATACTTATAAGTGGTGCACGTTTCACGACAATAAGTGTGGCAAATTTATTGATTTCGTATACAGATAGTGTGCCTTATATGTCCTCTCTTATATAATAGTAATAATAACCGGCTGCGCATGCTGGCATCTCGAAATATCTTTATAAGGATTATCCCTTTTCTGCTCAATGATGCTTTGAGATGCTTAAAGTGTCATGCGTAACTGGTATTTAGTTGAGTTGATTTGATTTTTTATTGTTATTTTATCGCAATAGCATTTGAATGTTTTCATGTTCATGATTATGTAGAAGCCCCGATGTGGCTATATTGAATAATGGAATAATAATAGTTGTCATTAGTACTGCGTTGAAGGACTCAGGCTGTTAGGATAAATGAAATGAAAGGTTGTTGTGCCAAACCTCAAATTTAATTTAAAACTTCAAGATCTATAAATGGTTTGTATGAAATATGCGGAAAAGAATTCGAACAAGCGAATTGGTGTGCCATGATTTTGCCACTTTTCAAATCAATTCAATCAAAACACTCGCGAATGCTGGGGTACTGTTCGGTAATCTATTTAAAGACCCACATTGCGCAGGCTTTTTTAAACTCCCAGCTTTTCAGTTAAAATTTCGCACTTAGCAATATTTTTTGCTCATTGGGTGTAGAATATCCCGCTTTGCAGTTCCCCTCAATATATTGGTGCCTAGCTACTCAGGTGAGGTAGATTCGTTGAGTTTTAGCAATTAGTCCAGTTCCATGAGTGTACCTTGATCTTCAGGTTCGTCAAGATTACTCCTACGAATGTGCCAAAAATTGGATTTCCTCAACTAAAGAACTGTGCTGTTGGCGAAGTTGTGCTTTTCTAATTATGCATCATAAGAATTTATTAGCTTTTATCACCCATAGAGCTAAGAGAGTTCTCTAGTTACAAGTTTTTGAGCTGGCATTGCTCCTAAGGACGAGTTCGTGGCACAGTTTGTAAGCTAATTTCGGACTAGTCAAATAAGGCAGGCATCATCTGTCGGTGATAGTGTCCAGAAGAATGATTTTTAAAGCATACTCAATGCCAAGAAATACCACTGGTGCGCAATTCGTTGCTTCTGTCACTTTTTCGATAGTTGCCACAACATAATGAAGGGCTATATGCTGGCACTTGGAGAGCAAAGGGTTTATATTTTGCATAATGTATATATCTATCAATCTTTCAAGAGTTTTGAATAGATGAATGGTGATTAGCTAATGGGCATTAAGGCCTGCGGACTTGGATATGAGGAATTATCCGATTTATGGAAATAAAGCATTTAAGCCCTGTTATTTGTAAGAGTGGAATATAGCATTTGCCCCCAGGTACTGTTACTGTTGATGCTGATGCATTGAAACATCATTATTGCCAAAGTTAACCGATTTGTAAAATGATGTATGATACATCAATGCTGTCTAAATCATTGAAGAAATTTGCTATCACAACCATTAAAAAAAGCACGGAAATGGCTGCGATTTGTTTTACTGTCGTCTAATATTATGCATCTAGCCATCACTAAAACACTAAGAACAAGTAAGAAAATTACAGTCGGGCGTAATTGACTGTGAGAGGCCCTGTATCAGTACAGGTCGTCCCTCGTCGTATTAACTGAAGATTATGTAAACTCAAGTCGGTATCCAGGATACACCACGAGGAGACCATTGCTGTGACAATGGGGACTCAAAATGAAACTTTCGAGTCAACTTGAGTTTATTATTTTTACAAAAATCTACTAGTTCCCAAAAAAAAAAAAAATACATTTGACTAATACTGACTGAACAACATGGATGAGAATTGGTATATTGCGGGGAGAAAATAATTTAATTGAAAAACTGTCCTTTTTCTATCATTTTGGGCTATCTGTCCAGACTTCGCTTAAGTGCATTATCAGCTCTATCGAGGTTGATGCGACGCGTTAGCTAATGATTCAATAATACCATGGAAATCAGCCCATGAGGTGCGATTTGCTTTCCTGATAACATTTTTTATTCGCCTAGATTGGCTTTATATTCTTCCCAAGATGAGTCGTAGTATATTTGATGTGCTTGATTAAAGCTTCTTCTATATTATTTCTTAAGTTCTCAAGCTCTTTACACCACTATTATTCACACTTGCCTCATGGATCTTACTTCTGCCGATCCCATTAACATATATACCAACTTTTATACCTGTACTTCAAATGGATGTAAAGGTATGACAAAATTTGTCTATTGCTTATATTAGGAGTGTCCAAAATTCCTAAAATAGGCGTGGTTGATTAATAAACATCCATCCATTAATACATTCACCCCCACACACTTTCGACTTAATATATTAGTAGGAAGTAGGATGTTTAGGAATTGGTATTTGTACTTTCTGCCCTTCTAGAAACAGTATACCATGAAATCCTAGCTGATCCTGTTTCTGAAATATCAACATTTCAATTTCAAGATCCAGAATCTTCGAGTTTTCAAATTTGAGTCTCACTAAAAACTCCATAACTTTTTAACGATTTAAAATAATTTGATTCTATGAAATTCCAATGAAAGAAAATTTTTCAAGCTTTCTTATTCTATGTAATATGGTTTGAGTAACTTCCAGAAAAAAATTATAATTTTTGTTCTAGGTGAAAAAATATTTAACTCCAAGTTTAATTAACTGAGTTGATATGATTTCCACACCATCCTTGGGATAGACACCTCGACGCGTTTTTTTTTTAAAGTGGTATCTCCAATCCACTAATAAAAAAGGTTTTTTATAAATGCTGAGTAGAAAAAGTAGCTACCGTTTTTTTTTAATCGTGCCGTGCCATGGTATTATTGAATCATCAATAATATTTATCTTGAATCTATCACAAAATTTGCGAGATTCTCTATGAATAGATTTGCCAGCTGGTTCGGACCATAACCCCAAACCATCATAATTCAATTGTTTAAGACCCTGCTCTAAATTATCAAGAATTACATGAATTTTAAGAGTTTGAGAAACATTTATACTTTGAAAAGATCTGCGGAGTTCGGTCAAGTACTTATTTATGTTAGTAATATTGACTATGTTCGGTGTGAAGCAATTGTCAACAATAGTATTCAATAGCTTTAGATGAAGCAATGAAAGACTGAATTTTAAATATTCCAACTTCATAATAGATTTCTGGATCCTCCAATTTATCCGCTTCTCTTAGAAGTTTTCTGCAAGCATTTCCTTCAAAAATATCGCCGTGATAGTTTTTCGGAATTTACTTCAAGGGAAACTATGCCCGGTAAAAGATGGAGTTCAGATAAAAAACATTTCTCAATTACATGGATGTAATCATCTTCTAAAATAGAAATAGAAAATTTGAAGAATTTTTTGACCACCGTCAGCCATAATTTTGATCTTATTTCTTTCGATATGGTTAAATATGGTTCATTTTTTTTGATCTGGAGCGCATATGATCGACGTAATTTGCTGATACTGTCGTCATTTCAAACTGAACTTTGCTTCTGGCTTATAAAGGGTAAACAAGTGGTATTTTAAACCACATGTGGACTCATGGACCCTGGACATGTTTATGTGTCTAAAAATAACTTCCTCTGCCTAGTACTCCTGCATGTGCAGATTCCCGTTCCATTTCCTCTTCTATAAATCAAAATATTCCGATTAAGTTGCTGAAAACTTATGCAGAAAATGCTCAAATTGGCAGAAAAAGAAAAAAAACAAGTAAGGAAATTTCAGTCGGGCGTAACCGACTGTAAGAGGCCCTGTACCAGTTCAGTTCGCCTAACTAACACATTAAATGTTTCCCGAGCTTATGACCAAACACATGACCACTTCTCACTGCAGGTCGTTCAAATTCAATTGCTTATAAAATCGTCATTTATTATCCGATTTTGATGAACTTTTCGGATTTTGGCTAAGAAGGACGATATCTCTATACTGGCATACTTACTTTTTTTTGTGACGAAGAAATTTTTACCCTTGGGGGTGATTTTATGGGGAAGGGGGAGGAGGGGCAAGTTTTTAAAATAAACATGTGAAATTCCGGAGCAGTCCTAGTCGAATGCAAAAAACACGAAGTCTCTATCTATTACCGTTTCCGAGATCCTTTCGTTCATACGGACGGACGGACGGACAGACGGACAGACGGACATGTCTATATCGACTCCTCTATCACTCCTGACCATAATGGGGGTAACTTTGGGGGTCTCCGATTATTATTTCTACCTGTTACATACATTTGCACAAAACCAATAGGCTCTTGTACCTTCGGTACAGGGCCTAAAAAGGAAAAAAAGTTTTACGTTTTGGTCATAGCAGAACCTTAATGAAAATTCCAATTATTAAAAATATTTGTCTTTAAAAGATTAATCGTTTTATATATTTCGATGGCATAACTGAGGCCGAAAATGTATTTCCACAATTTCCATAGTCATTTAAAATTTGTATTTTTTTTTTTTTTTATTATTATGCTGCCACTCTTATTGTTTTTTCTCGCCATGTGGCTGGCAATGCTGTGTAATTATTGCCAATCGTTCGTTGGTTGACTGGCTAGCGCGTAGCCGTAGTGTGGGCCGTACTCTAAGTGCGTGTAATTACATGTCCGTGGCAAGCCAAAAATCGGTTTTACTACAAAATTTCGGAAAAATACCAAATTAAATGAATGGAAATCGAACGCATGAATGAATATACGATGGAATGAATGTGGTCCATGAAAAAATAAATGTACTTTCGGCTGATTTTTTGGCATATGATGGTTGATGCTGCTGCTACTCTAGCCTCTGAGTGTTCCAATATGTTTTATTTTGGTTGCGAATTTTAACTGAACATGAATTCGCGGTTTTTGCGGTTCAGTTTCAAGTGCTGCCTGCATACATCTATATGGTTTTTAGTGCTCTGCTCTTGTCGTCGGCGGCTAAAGTTATTGTTTGTTAGAATTACAACTAAAATGTGTTTTTTTTTTTGATTTTTATTCAAGTTATTTATTAGTTTTTAATTGAAAAATTTTACAAAATGCAAAATGCGCAAAATGGTTTTTTGGTTGGTCATTAAATGAAAGTAAGTCGAGTAAGTTTAAAATATGAGAGAAAATTGCAATAATTAAGTTTTGATTTTTAAGTTAAATATTAAATTCATTTACTTGATTTAAACTTGGAAATAATTTCTTGCAAAAAAGGTTAAAACTTCAGAGTTATATGGCAACCAATTTGAAATGTTTTTTGCGGTTAGTTTTTTCTAAAAACTTCTGGAAAAATCTAATCTAATGGCATGATGTCCGATTTTTGGAAAGTAACCGGCGACCATTTGTTTCGAAGTTCTTCGAACAGTGATACCATTTATTTGGCTTGGTTCACATTCGAAAATAGTCGACAATTAATTCATTTCATGATTTTTAATATTATACACGTCTTTTGAAGCGCCGTAAATTTTTGTGCACTTGATGCATTTATTTGCACCAATCGATACAAGCATCATTTAGCGCTTTTACATATTATGAGAGATTCAAAGCGAAGAAGAGATCTTCTAAAAATTATATGAATGGTGGTGAAACAAATGTCTAAGTTCGCCTTAATCTCACGGTATGTCGCATGTCAATATTAAGTTATCCATTTTTAAATAACTTCTTCTGGACGAGCATGTTATAGCATAGTACGGGGTCTCATCGGTAAAAGTAGAAGTTACTATTGTTTTGATAATCCACATCGAAAGTCGTAATCCATTTTTTGACCAAGTTAATTTGAGCAACACATTTTTTGAGTATTAAGTATATAAGCTTAAGTCCACTGTTTTGTTTTTGTTTTTTTGTTTTTAATAAAGCCCATAAAGCTCATCACATTGCATTGAAAATTAAAATATATATAAATTTGAACTAGATTTAAACTAAAAAAAATCTATGCATATAAGACAATTGTATACAGCCATTTTGTCATTCTGTTTGTGTACGTATCACGTAAAATCTATTCATTCGATTCAAAGTCGATTTATTGAAATATAAGTAGCTTTAAAGTGAGTAACATTTAGCGTTTATATAATCGAAATCGACCTGCAGAGTTAAAAGATATTAATAGATTAAATTACTAAGCTTTAAAATGAGCCTCTCTTATTAATTTATTTAAAGTACTGGCCTTCGCTATCTTTACATTCTTCCCCTCTTACGGGAAAAGAAGGAACGAAGCGGGTTCTTTTACCTTTCATTTCAAGGCAAACCATCTATCAATTGGGACATCTTCCTAAGAATCGAAGTGCTGTTCAGCGAGGACATGGTCTATCGACGAAAACAGGTCGTAGTCGGAAGGAACCAAATACCTCCAATCTTGGCGTGTACCACTCAAAACCCGATGCAGGAACGAACCTAACGCCACGTAAGCATATGGAAAATAATGGTTGAGTAACAAATAATTGTTCGGTAAGCAATTTTTACCATTGGGTATCCAAAAGAGCCTGCGATTGATGGTCTTTCACCTTTGTTAGACGATTTTTATGCTACTTTTCGCTTAGGTGAATATTGCCGTCTTTGTACCGATGAAAAGAATCTCTGCACGTTGTTTCCGATAAAGCGCTTTTGCCAGAGGCCTACTTAACAGAAAAGCAGAAAATCAGATCTGCCCGCATTGCACAGATTATTTTCTTGACAATGGCCATAAAAAGAAATACCAACTACTGTCGTCTATTTAAACTTATATATCTGATATGTTAATGCTAAGAAATGTAAAATTTAAAATAATATTTGGAGAGAGATGACCTCATTACTGCTAGTGCTTATTATGCAGTAAAGTTTTCTATCTAAACCACAAATGGGGTCCATCTTTCAACGCCTGCCTCTGTAGAATCATTTGCGCCGCTTATGAACCAGTCTGCAATAGTGATAAGTGAAGGATATCGAAATCGAAACAACGAGAACTTGGAATCTATCTAAAATATATAACCTTTTGGGTATTTAGCACTTTCGACCCCAGCTTTTTCTTTAAAGCTAACAAAATATTGATGTATTTTTGTGACTATGTGTTTCATTTTATAGTTTTATTAAGTTTATTTTATGTGATCTAGGATATAATCATTTTCCACTTTTTTGCCGATTCGAATAGCTTGAGACGCTCTATCACATGGTGATAACCCAAAAGTCACCGTGTGCTTTAAAGTGCTCATAGTGCTTCTTCCCACATGTATGTACTCCATGCTTGTTTTCCTTCAACAGCTATTTTCTTGTTTTTCCTATTTCACATATGTTATTAGGTACGATAAGCCAGACAACATTTGTTATTATTATTACAACCTAGACTTGGACTCTTCAATCAAGACATTTACACATCGGAGTTCCTGTCTTGCACCATCTGCAACGAAATTTTTTCCAACTACTAAACAATATTCCACTTTATCGTGTAGCTGTGAGTCTGGAGGATTCCGCTGGAACCGTATTTTTATAATTTTAGTTGGATTGAGGATTGTAGCTCAAAATAGAGCCAACGGATGAAATTGAACTAAAATCGCTTTCAGCATTGAGAGGTGTTTTCTTTTATTTCTATTTTTTGGATTAAAGAAGGCCCGAAGATTGCAAAAAGTTCATCAGCAATTTCCAGTTGAAATGATATGCTTTTGATTTGGGTATTATTAATTTAAATGGCCCTCATTAAAAATTCTTTTGTACCATTTTCTTGAACTGTGGTTTATTTTGTGGAGCTTCATAAGCATAAACAACAATTGTAGACCTTGACACACCTTTTCTTTTAGGTGTCCTGCATAAAGATATTAGTTGTACTGTTTTATTGTCAAACCACATCAGATATACCATATTATAGTTTGCTTAACATTTTAGATCGAAAGATCCCTCTCCACGCTTTTTAAATTATGCATATGACAGCAACGAGAAGTTTTCTATTAGATTTTTATGTACAGTTTATGTTGCAAATGTCAAAATAAAGCTTAGAATTGTTGTGTTTGCGAAGATCTTTTGCCAAATTTTAAAACTGCCATGTTGTTTCCGGGCAATTGCCTTCACCAACATACAGTGTAAACTCCTATACTAATCTAAATCATCCAACACGCATAAGTACTTTCAATCCACATTTGTGGAGTTTAAATAGGTTTTCTTGTTTCAATATTGATGGACCTAAAATAAAGAACAACTACTTCTTGAATATTTATAAATATGTATTCTGAAAAATACTGAACCATTTAAAGTCCAGTCAACCTATGATACATAGTTCGATTCAGTTTAGTGATAAAATTCGCAAATTTCTTCAAATCTTCTTGTAGACTTAGTAACAATATTTGCGTGGAAAGGTTCTTCATAAGCATTCCTAACTGCTTACTATTAATAGTTGAACGCATTACATTCTAAAACCGAAAAAAAATCTATCAACAACCAACTGCCAAGCCGATAGGAAAATCTCTTTTAATGAAGGAAATTAATGTCGTCAATTTTCAAAAATGTGTTTGCAGTAAGTCATATTCTACGACATTTCCTTTCTCCATTCATAATATTCATATCACACTTTCTATTAAAGTAAACGCAACTTTCTGATTACCTCTAAGGAGAAAAAAATTAAAACACTAAATCATCGATTGGACACTTATCTGACTCGTATATGAATTATGAGCGCATATATTAAATAAATGTTTATATATTTAAACATTTGTAACTAAACTAAAAAAGGATGCGCCCAAATTTCGCCCGGAAACGGAAGCCAACTATGAAAGATGCCACTCAAATTTTTGTTGGACAAGATTTTATAGATGCAAACAAACTCAGAAATATGTACACACACACACACACACAGTCGGACAAAAGGAACGAAAGGCGCATAAGCTTAACCCTTTTTCCCAAGTGGGCAGTTGGCGGTCGTGCCCCACATAGCATAAAGGACATCCGCCATGCCATATTCTCTATATATTTCGAGTAGTGTGGCAAATTTGAAGCAGCAGGCGTCCATTAGAGTGTGCAGAAACGATTGTGTGAGTTCGGATGGCATCGATGTCCTTTGCCAGCCAAATATTTGCGCATTTAAGAGCATCAATATAAGTATCTATGAGTATGAGTCTGTTTGTTGGTATAAGTGTGCGTGCGTGCGTGTGTGTGTGCGTGGCAAAAGCGCTTTTCAATCCATTTGATGGGCGTATCGAATTGCATATTGAAGATTTATTGTCGCTTGATTTATTTTTGTGACATGAGCGCGTGAAAAATATTTGTACGCGCGCATATAAATCAGCGTTCGGGTGTCTGTTTATCTGTGTGTATTTGCGAATTGAAAATTATAGTTTACCACAAACACAGACAGACAGACAGACAGATAGACAAACAGTAGCAAAAAGGATGCAGCAGTTGACAACAATAACCTTTTAATTTGCCGTGATTCGAGGCATTAATCCTTTGCATCATCTTTCATGCGCCTGCGACAAAAGTCAAATATTTTGCTTACGCTCGTGTTGATTTTCCCAGAGTTGCTATGCGCCAGACAGCACACTTCATTTTGCAACGTACCGCCTTATAGACTGTCACGCGCAATAAGCTTCATTATATATCTGTCGTGTTATACCCTTCATATAGTTTGTAGAATTTAATAACATTCTTTCGAATGGTTTGTTTCGCTTTGCAGAAATCAACGAAAACTTTATAATAGTCTATATTTACTTGATCAGCTCTACGAGATATAGTTAACTCGCTGTTTTAATCTGTCTGTCTGTCTGTTTGGATAGTGATATGCGTTTAAAAATTTTTTGTAAACTTCTGGTTGCTAGCTTATAGAAAAATTCTTTGTATTTTATTTTAAATATTACTGAAGGTCCAATATTTGATATGAATAATTCGACAAAATTCGATTACATATTTAACTTGCAAAATACATTATGAAGCATGCTTGATTTCAAGCTCGAACCTGTTGTGAGCGAACTTGCTCGATCGAACAGTTTTATATTTAATGTCTAGCGCGAAGCGTATTAAAAATTCGTTATCATTGCAGCTCATTTTCTTTTCTTGTTTTTCTTTTCGCTTTCACTGCTACAATTTTTCACTTTTTTTTTTCCACGCCCCGCAGTATTTCCATTTCCAAAAGATTGCTCGGCAGCTCTTGGATTTTTATTATTTTTGTATGCTTGCGGCTTGAAAAAATATTTTTATTTAATTTATTTATGAATGAAACGCTGCAGTCTCGCACTCGAATTTGTCGCTGGTAGGCGCGCAATAAAAATATAAACAAACACACAGATACACACAAATACACTCATTCATCCGGCGTACCCGCTTTCGCGCATAGATAAGCTGCTGCCTGGCGCGTAAATCACCAGCGAGCAAGTGAAAACGAAGAACGAGATGAGGCAGCAGTGGCATCATACAAACGCGAAAAACGGATTTAAATTTTAAGCAAATAAACACAAATCGCTATAAAAAGGATAATACAAATAAACAGACAGACAGCCTGCGGAAGCAATAGACTCTACGCTTTAGCAATGAGTTCGGCTTAAAGGATATAAAATGGAGTTAGAAATGCGCAAGTGAACTGTGAGAATTACTAGAGCCTGTCTAAGAGTTGAGATTTTTTTATTAATACATTTTAAGCTTAGAACAGAAAAAATATAAAATAAATTGTTTCATTTATTTTAAAGTTGAAACTAAAGAAATCATAAAAATCTATCATTCTCTGCAGCAATATATCAACATGCAAAACTTCCAAGCTTATACCAGCTGAGTTTCACTGCAAACTAAACCAATTTTCTGTACAAAAAATTCCATAACATGACTCATGCTGACTTCACAGCAAAAATACCGAATTCTCAGAACAATAATACAGACGCAAATCTTCACAAGACTTTTATGAGTAACTCATTTAATAATGATACAAACAAATGTTCCCAGGCTTCCAAATTTCGTTCTATTGTTAAATTCATTAAATACGACCAAACGAAATGGAAATTCTTCACGGCTTCAACGCGCATATGTAACAAATAGTTTTAAAACCAATTTGCGTTCAACGAAACATAAAAGTTAAACCGCAAAGACAACAATTAAGCTTAACTAATTATTTTTTTCTTTGAATGGGAAAATAGAAATAGATATATGACAAAAAAAAAAAAACTAAAAATAATTAAATCATAACTCGAGGGTAAGCAATACACCTGGTGCGAAGTTAGCTATTTATTGTTTCACCTCTTTTGTAGTTTGTGTGTATATATTTATAAAATTTCATTCAACTTATTATAAAGATTTTAATTTGATATTTTCACAAAATCAATGAGATGTGATTTTTAATGCTGACAGCAGCCAGCCTCTTCTAAAAACACATGCATTCATGCACACTATTCCAATATTGGAACCATGGGGTCTTATTTCTCTGTAATAATCACACATACACTTGGGATAACGCAAATGCCGGCGGTTGACATTCAAATTTACTTTTTTTTTTTTGCAGAAATACCTCAGCATTTAATTTTTTTTTTGTTTTCGTGTTAGCCTAGAGGTATCGCTGAAGACAGGAGATGATGTCGACGCCGCAGTTTCATGTTACTGGATCTCTTTTTAAACAAGAATAAAAAGGAAACTTAACCAGGGCTTAATTTCTTCCTCTTGAGATTGATTCCACAGATTGAAGGAAAAAGAAGACTAAGGAAGATATGGCAAATAACTCGTATTCCGACTGATACGATTTAACGATTTAATAAGGCGGCCAACGATTTAAAGAGTAGATTATGGAATGTTAAAAATGATGCTACAGCATCATTGAACCATTTATACCCGACACTGACTATAGTCTTTGGAAGGCCACTAGATATTTGAAGCGACCAATAAATAGATCTACTATAATAATTGACAGCAATGGGCAACACCGCCGAAGTGATGAGGAGAAAGGGGAGGCATTTGCGCAGCACTTAGAATCAGTTTTTCAACTAAATTCGGAGTATGATGCAGAAATTACAACTGAGTTACACATTTTTTTAGACTCAGAGTGCCAGATGAGTTTGCCAATGCGTCCAATTACTTTCTCAGAGGTACAGGAAGAGGCAAAAAATTTAAATATGATAAAAATCTCCAGATTATGATAAAATCGACGGTAACACGATTAGAAACTTGCCTTTAAAATGTAGAAAATTGTTCA
Source organism: Leucophenga maculata (assembly GCA_035044805.1). Taxonomy (NCBI): domain Eukaryota; kingdom Metazoa; phylum Arthropoda; class Insecta; order Diptera; family Drosophilidae; genus Leucophenga; species Leucophenga maculata. The sequence continues at coordinate 3,573,688 of JAWNNP010001101.1, read as the reverse complement.
CTTACATATACAATACCATGCTTTGGTCTCCGAACTCGTGACCCTATAGTAGACAGTGTCTATCGTAGGGTATCTAATAGGGTCAAAAAGCTGTTGGTGAAACATAAGCACCAGGAAACTGAAGAATTACTACAAAATGTCACAGCTGATGCGAACACAAACTACTCTCTTTGGTCACTGGCGAAGCGCTATAAAAGACAAGCAGTTCCAAAGCACCCAATCAGGAAGGCTGATGGTACCTCGAAATGTGCCGAAACGTTTGCAAAAAATTTGGAGGCACGACTACTACAGAAACAAAAATTAAAGTAAAGTTAACGCTAGACAGCCCAGGGCAACTTGACCTTCCAGTTGCACCCATTACACCCTAAGAAATTCAGTCACATATAAAATTCCTCCAGAACAGGAAGATCCCAGGTGAAGATGAGCTGGATAACTTTTCGCTAAAAGTTATGCCAGCCAAAGCAGTACTTTTCCTGGTTCTAATATTTAACGCGGTGCTGAGGTTAGGTCATATACCAAGGCAGTGGAAAGTGGATCAAATCTGTATGATCCATAAATCACGAAAGAGCCCGTCGTCAGTGGATTCATACAGGCCCATCAGCTTACTTCCTGCGGTAGCCAAGCTATTCGAAAATTGTTTGTTGACGACGATGCTGGCGCTTGAAACTGTCAAAGAACGGATACCACATTCCCAGTTTGGATTCAGGAAAGCCCAGAGCAATTGACTAGAGTGGTCAATTTCATTCTGGAAGGTTTTGAGGCCAATGAGTATGTAGTGGCGGCCTACTTAGATATATCGCAGGCTTTTGACAGAGTATGGCACGATGGCCTTCTTCATAAACTCAAAAGTATGTTGCCGCCCCAACTGTACTTAGTATTGCGGAGCTACCTGTGGGATAGAACCATTTCTGGATGGAGTAGAGTCAAGTGTTAAGGTCATCCGAGCTGGAGTACCTCAAGGAAGTGTTCTTGGTCCCACACTGTACTCGCTCTTCACACATGACATGCCTACTGGCTCTTTAATACCTTTGGATGATCCACAAGTTTTATTATTAGCCACATTTGCCAACGACACAGCTATCCTATCTAGAGACACATGTATCTATAATGCCACTGATGCACTGCAATTGTATTTGCATGATTTCGGACAGCGAGCAAAGCTGACTTACCTGTCAGCACCAATGTTGAGGTAGCAACTTATACTGATGATACTGCCATCATTGCCACGAGCAAGGATCCAGTCGTCGCATCAGGCCACTTGCAAGAGGATCTTAAAAAAGTGAAGTATTGTGGTAAATACACAGAAATCTGTTCAGATAACATTTTCTTTATAGAAAGGATACTGTCCATCCGTAACTTTAAATGGCGCTACTATACCAGTTAAGGAGCAACGTACTACCAATTTGTGGAATCACACTTGGATCGTAGAATGACTAGCAAGGCTTACATTGAATCAAAGCAACAGGTGCACCTTGGTCCATAAGCAATTATGATATTCATTAGGACCTAAAGATATCTTTTGTGAGAGACGAAAAATTATATAAGCAGACTTCACAATCTTGATAATAATTTAGCCCGTAGCCTTCTAGATTATAGTAGAGTTGTTAGGCGTCCGAAAAAATTTTAAGTACTGGATCTTCCTCATTGATTTAGCAATTAATATTGTATAAGTCAAGTATATTAGTTCAATATATTAGTTGGGATCACTGGAACTCATCTAATCCTGTTAACTATTTTAAGTTAATTTGTTAATTGTCATAAGACAGATTGCAAATTTATATAAATTAATTTAAAAATAAATATTAACAGTTATTTTATTTTAGATCCATTAATTTTTTTTCTAAATTTTAAATAGACGGGCCGGAAAAACTGATAGATGGATCGATCTGCAATTTTACAGGGCTATTGTGGGTAAAGTGCAGTGTGAAAATTCCTAAGAGTCTAAGTCTCCTCATAAATATTTGCGAAAATAAAGTCCAAAATGTTTCAAGTCAATATTAAGCCAAAAAAAAAATTGTATTTTAAATGTTTTGACAGGATTTTAATGGAAATTTAATCAAAGTTTCGAAACTGACCTTTAATTTTCTGAACGATCATTGTTCACTGAGATATCTATATGGTTCAAGACATGGGAAATTTGGGTAAATTGTTTTTATTTTGTGAATCAGTCATTCATGCCACACTTTGTCAAAGGCTTGATATACATCTTGGAATATTACTGAGCATGCTTTCTTGTTATGCAGTGAACTTGACCAATTGTAGAGTGGTGAGGCCTAAAACCAAAAATTATGAGTCGGCTTAGTTCAGCTTAGTGTACTAGGAATTTCATAAAGCTTTGCTTTATCTCCTGGATAAGTCTTTTGTCACCTTTTCCGAAGATTTCTTTTTGCCCGAATGAGACTTAAAATTTCTGAAGGGTAATTATTTCATTTTATTTTTAGACTGGTTGCTGAAGTAACGTTTCATGCTGCGTGTTGCATTATTTCAGTGAATGACCATGCTTTATTCTCAACTTGACTTGTATTATGCATTATGGATAATGTGTCAACTTTTTCATCTACCATTCTTTCAAATAACTGTCAGTTTGTCAATCTAATGTATAGAAATGGTGCAGGTTTTTTTTTATTAACTGGTGAATCACACAAAGTTAAATATATCGGCGAGTGATCAAAGTTTAAGTCTAGACCATCCTCAATAATCAGATTCTTATATGTGATTTTTCTAAATATAAAAAAATTAATCAAATCAGGAACTTTTTGGTTAACTAGTTTACATGATTGTTAAGTTCTGCTTTTAATAAGTTTTTATTTAAACGAAAAATTTTTCTTTAATTCACAAAATAGTGAAAAGACGTGTTTAATATTTTGACATCATACAAAATATCAGTCGATTGCATTGTGAGGGGGTTAGCGTGTTAATTGCATAAAACTTATCTGACGAATGAGTAAAAGATGCTAAACATTTGAAGACTCTATCTGTCATATTGTGTCCCTCATAACGCAAAACACAATACACAGGAAAAACATTCTGTCAAGTTGATTCCCTACTAGTTCCTGCCTAACCAATAATACACACCTTGGCCCAGTCTTCAATTATGCCAATCGTCAGATAACTACTACCTCAACTGCCACTTCCGCTGTTACCAATCAACCTTGAACCCAATCAGTAATTATACCAACTTTATGCTATATACTACTCGTGTAGTACGTTAACCAAAAATAAAATAAAAAAGAAAAGAAATAAATAAGGTGCTGCATTTTAATTAATAAAGGAACCACGTGTGTGCAGATAAAAATAAATCGTATAAAAAAGCATCAGTTATATTTTTTTCTTTGTGGCACATTCTGCAAAACATCGGGGAAGTTCGTTGAACGTTTCGCACTTGGTTCGTCCCAACTGCATGCACTGAAACTAAAAGAAAAAATGTGCAAAAAATAATTAACGCTCAATCAAATCAACATCACGTACTAAAGACGTGAGCATCATTTTTTATATTTAGCACTTTTTTCTGTTGCTGCAGAAGGTAAAATCACCTCGATTCGTAATTTCGATATGATTTCTGTAAGCTATATAAAGGTCCGAGTATATATATGCATTTTCTTGCTTCGTTCGTGCGATTATGTTGTACTGAGTGTCAGGAAAACGAAGTAAACTGAAATCAGTTACTGATGATAATAATAATAAGCGCGGTCAAGATGATTATGAGTGGTGATGAGAAAGATGAGCAACAGTAAAAACTGAGCACTGGGCATAATAATTGTTGAGATGGACTTTATAAAATAACAGAAACCATAGAAAATTTTTTTAAAATTAAAATACAATAGATACTGTTTTATTTAATATACAAATACTATATCTCTGACTGCAGAGAAAGAAATAAATAAATTGTTATACGTGTCGGCTTACAGCTTCCAATCTGAAGTATTGAAGTACCATTCAAACCTACCATCTCCATTCTGAATTTTTGTATGCAAACCTTTTGTTGTTGTTGTTAATTTAGTTAAACACATCATCTTTTACTTTAGTGCTAATTAAATTGTCCGTAAGTGCAATCGGGACAGCCTCCCAATAAAGTTTTTGTATGAGAATAATTTTCGGTTGTTGTTAATTTAGCCATAAATGCAAAACTTGGTTTTATTTTAATTTAATACTAATTAAATATTTTGTATAGGTACAAATCGTATCACTAGAAGAGGAATATCCATACAAACCTGAGCTTGAATTTTGAGTTTTTGTATGAAAAAATTAAATTTGTTATTTTTAATACAGTTAGAAACACTAAATGTGTTGTATTCTATGTCAATCCTAACCAAATATTCCTAAAAGTCAAGTCAATGTAGACATGTCCGTCTGTCTGGCATCACCAACTTGGAGATTATACAAGATAGAGCTTTTAAGTTTGGATATTTAGTATCTCCTAGTTTTTTCCAGATAACCTGTATTCAATGTTAGTGTTTCCTATTCAGATAACTAGTATTCAATGAACACCGCTCAAAAACCTGCCCTTCTTTCTGGATTTTTCTATGACAAAATGTCAAATTTCGGTGCATCTTCAATTCTAATAAAATATTTTAGTATCTGAGTGGATTTCAACGAAACGAGTCGTCAAGCAGGAACCTGCTCAGTCTCTTCGATTTCACCTTTTTATTGATGATATGGTGGCTGATTTTTTTGCATAGAGGTGTATAACTGTATAATACTGTATTTTAAATACTAATATACTCTGAGGGAGGGCATGGTGATCCTCACTTAAAAATTCTAGACATAACGAATATCTACACTCCACTAAGAACTAGGAATCTAAGGTGAACGGGCAGATGATATTATTCTCAAATGCAAAAGAAAATTGTAAAGAATACCAAATTTTTGGTATATTAATGACCACAGACATGAATCTCAAATATCACAGACGTTAAAATCACAAAAAATGGCTACATGGAAGCACCATCTTGGAAGTAACAACTTTGGTGCCAGTACAGTCAGACAGACGGACATCTCTATATAGACTCGAATTTTTATGCTGATCAAGAGTATATGTACTTTATGGGGTCTGTTTTACCTCCTTTCGCCTGATACATATATTTGCACATACTTAATATGACATTTTTCCCTATGGGAATAGATTATTAAAATACTTTCTTATATTTTGAAGAAATATTAAAAAAAAATCGTATATATTAAAATAAAAAATTTTCAAAGTCAAATGTTTCGAAAATTGGATCCAACTTCATCATCCTCCGATTATATGTATTAGTCACAAAGTTATAATAATTTTTTTTTGGTTTTTGTCCAGCACAATTTTAAAACACCATCAATCTTATACTTGCCAAATACTCTCTCATGAGTACCATATTTCAATAAGTCAAATATTCTTGAATATTAAATTCTCGCATACTGAGTATCAGTAGAACTCGAAAAATTTTAATTTGGTTATCTTAAAACTGTTCATATTCCTGCATCTATAGTATCTACATGAACATACATCTCCCGAAACTTTCTACGCTGCCATTCGTTATTTTGGCTGCACCTTCACTTTATTATTAATCTCACCACTTCTAAAACCATTCAATTTCACAGATCCACTATTCTGCTGGACAAAATTTATGCTGACTTACTAGTCAATAGTACGGAGAGCTCATAATTAATATAACACAAACGCCCACAGTCTGAACACAGACAACTACAGAACACATATATAGACAATGCAATTGTCAACGTTCTCATACTCATACTGAACCAAAGTCAAAGTCAAGTAACATGATTCCATTTGCATACGATTTGCATGCCAAATTGTATCTCCAATGCACCACGATTCGGATACAAACAGAAATTGTAATGCAATTGTACAAGTGCAGATGCAAACATAGACAAATGCCGAGTAGTAGTGGTGTAGATGTGGTCTGGATGCACCTGCAAACGGTACATCGAAGGAACAACTACTGAACTACCCAACCGCAGCCCAGCACAAGAATGCAGGAGCAGAAGTATTCTACTACTACTCGCTGTGTAGACAATCAATTCAATCCAATGCAGCCCAGTCCAATGACATGACTTAAGTGCAAATGCGCGCAAATCGCCACTTATGACTTACGCAATGCTGTGTGGGGTTTCTTGCTCATTCCGGTTGCAATTGGAATTGAAATGATATTCGAGTGAATTGTGTAAAGCCATTGGACATCGCGCGAATTACTATAATTAAATTCAAAATTATTGCCAGGCGATTGCAATTGTCCACACGAATGAGTTTCCTGCGTGAACACATTGCACCCTGCAATACTAATAATAATAGCCTTTGGCTCATTCACCACTGACCATTCCGTTGTAGATCTGCATTCGGCTTAGGTTACTCCAGCTAGCCCTCACTCTCTAGCGAATTTGCAAAATTTACGGGGTGGCTACATGACAGACGATTCAGATTGTTATAAATTACCTTTAATTTAGTACCAAAGGTCAAAAGTGTAAAGGCATCGTACGTCGCAGCGTCTACTCCAGTCCAGTCCAGTTCAGTCCAGTCCACATTGCATTTGGAGAGAATTTACATATGTTGTGTACCCATGCATGTTTTGTTACCGAAACTTTTATTAATGTTATCAAGATTAATGATCTGTGCGCTTGGAAATTGCATTCTTTTATTTTCTATACAAAATGTGTGGCATTTTGTTTGTTGAAAATAGCATAAAAATGGAGATAATTTATTGTAATGAGCAAAGGCGATGATTGATATCGTTCGTTCGTTCGTTCTATTCTTTTGGTATGCAAGTGTTCAAGTTTGTGATGGAAGTGGGCTAAGTGGGCTTGGAATGCGGATGTGAGTTATTGTGTATAGTAGAACATTTCTTTGTTTTTTTTTTTGAAACTTGTACGTTTATATATAAAGTCAGGTTCACACAGCGCCAGATATCTGTCAATAATTACTTTTTTTGTTGAGTTTGTTATCACTTTTAGTTGTAATTTGTACATATTTGAAATTGTTTTCAATGCAATGTGATGTCGATTATAGACGAACAGGCTTAATACAAACAAGAGAGAAAATAACAGTTGGGCGTAATCGACTGAAAGAGGTCCTGTAACAATACAGGTCGCCCCTCGAATTAGCTCCCGATTATGTAAACTCAAATCGATATCCAGGAAACACCACGAGGAAGCCATTCCTGTGACAATGGGGGTCTTAAAATAAAACCTTCGAGCTAATGCACCAACCAGTTCAAAATAAAAATGTAGGAAATTAATAAAAAACAAGTAAGAAAATCACAGTCGGGCGTAACCGACTGTAAGAGGCCCTGTACCAGTGCAGGTCGCCTAACAAACACATTAAATGTTCCCCAAGCTTATGACCAAACACATGACCACTTCTCACTGCACGACTAAGTGCCTTTTAAACCATTTTTTTATGTATGAAACGAAAAGGGGGGTCGCTCAAATTCAATTGCTTATAAAATCGTCATTTATTATCCGATTTTGATGAACTTTTCGGATTTTTGCTAAGAAGGACGATATCTCTATACTGGCATACTTACTTTTTTTTGTGCCGAAGAAATTTTTACCCTTGGGGGTGATTTTATGGGGAAGGGGGGGGAGGGGCAAGTTTTTAAGATAAACTTGTAAAATTCCGGAGCAGTCCTTGTCGAATGCAAAAAACACGAAGTCTCTATCTATTACCGTTTCCGAGATCCTTTCGTTCATACGGACGGACGGACGGACAGACGGACAGACGGACATGTCTATATCGACTCCTCTATCGCTCCTGACCATAATGGGGGTAACTTTGGGGGGTCTCCGATTATTATTTCTATCTGTTACATACATTTGCACAAAACCAATAGGCTCTTGTACCTTCGGTACAGGGCCTAAAAATGGTACTGATGAAAAGTGTTTTGTTCCTCCCACTTCTCACAGTATGAAAAGAAAAAGGGAGGACGGAAGCATAGTAAACATAGCTCGTTCAAATTCAATTGCTCATAAAATCGTCATTTATTATCCGATTTTGATGAAATTTTTTGATTTTGGCTTAGAGAGACTTCATAATAGGTTCGAATAGTATTAAGTAGTATCCAATTAAATTGTATTGTATACAAACGAAGGCGGCAATAAGTTCCATCATTATTCTGTGACTGTCATGTGCGAGAGATAACTTTCATTATTTGTGGAAATATTCTGCAGTGAAAAATTTTAAAAAATTTTTTTTACCCGACTGTCAATGATGGGTTTTATTTATCGCGAATACCTTGTATGTTTGTATGTAAATTTCTTTATTACCTCGTATCTTCCAAACGGTTGGATGTATTTCGAAGTATCGTAAGATTCGTCTAGGCTCACTAAGTGTCCTAAGATAGGTGTTAAAAAATTTCCATTACTGTCTATATCGACTCCTCTGTCGCTCCTGACCATAATGGGGGTAACTTTGGGGGGTCTCCGATTATTATTTCTACCTGTTACATACATTTGCACAAAACCAACAGGCTCTTGTACCTTGGGTATAGGGCCTAATAATATATTGTAGTGCTTTGAGTTTTTAGATATGAGCGAATTAGGCTCAAAATAATTTCAATTTTAAATGGTTCAGTTCAGTTCCTTCCTTCTTGAGATGTAGAGCTGAACTCGATATATATTATGTTAAACGGTAAACAAATAATTCGAGTTTGTTGAAACGATTATCCTTCTCCTATACTAACATTACAAATGCGAAAATTTATATGTATGGATGGATGGATGTATGGTTATATGGATGTATGGATGTATGTATGTATGGGTGTATGGATGTATGGATAGAAGTATGGATGGATGTATGGGGATGTACGGATGGATGGATGTATGGATGTATGGATGTAATGATGGATGTATGCATGGATGTATGGATGGGTGTATGGATGCATGTAAGGATGGATGTATGGATGGATGTATGGATGGATGTATGGATGTATGGATGTATGGATGTATGGATGTATGGATGTACGGATGTATGGATGGATGTATGGATGGATGTATGGATAGATGTATGGATGGATGGATGTATGGATGGATGTATGGATGTATGGATGTATGGATGTATAGATGTATGGATGCACGGATGTATGGATGCACGGATGTATGGATGGATGGATGTATGGATGGATGTATGTTCCTCTCTTACACAGATGTATGGATGGATGTATGGATGGATGTATGGATGGATGTATGGATGGATGTATGGATGGATGTTTGGATGGATGTATGTTCCTCTCTTACGGATGTATGGATGGATGTATGGATGGATGTATGGATGGATGTATGGATGGATGTATGGATGGATGTATGGATGGATGTATGGATGGATGTATGGATGGATGTATGGATGGATGTATGTTCTTCTCTTACGGTTAAACCGCTTAACCAATTGGTATGAATTTTGGTATGGAGATAGATGAGACCATGAAAAAAAACATAGGCTACGTTTCGATAAAATCGGAGGGGGCGTCAAAAGAGCTGGAAACCAATAGAAGCACCGATTTTAATTATTTTTTAAGTTGATGCATTAATTTTCGCGAAAACAACAAAGTATGAGAGAACTAATTTTGTTTAGTGGTCACTTTGCGGCTTTTAGCTTATGGAAATAGTTTTGAGGACAGCTATTGCTTCACAAACAATTGGCAAAATTGTTGTTGTATCTTGTGCTTAAAAATTGTAATAGGTGAGTAAACCAATAATCATATAAATGCGACGCAATAACTAATATCTTTTGTTTAAACATTTCCGAGTATTAGTAATAAATGAAAAGCAGGAGCCTTTGCTTTTTACGAAATGTGGAATTTGACGCATTGCATTGGTGCTATTAATGGAGAGTATAGCAACATTACAAAACCTTCTAGTTCCGGTTCCTATTTCACTTTAATTTTAATGGCAATTATTAATGCCAGATATAAATGGTAGAGCAGCAGATCAGTCGGTCTCTTCGCCGATTGAGAATTCTTCGATAATTTAAAAAAGGTGAATTATTCATACCTGATGCGGAACCATTGCCAAATGTATTTGTAAGCGATGTCATACTAGCATGAAAAAAAAGAGGAAATAATATTTAATTGCTTTTTGTCGCATGCTAGAAGAATGGCTGAAAACATTTTTGGTATTTTAGAATCAAGGTTCAGAATTTTATGAAAAACCGTCATTCTATCGCTTGAAAAAGTTTCAACCATTGTATTAACTTGCTGTTACCTTCCTAATTTTTTACGGGACAAAAAAGATTTCAATCAAATGAACAAAGCTAAAGATGCAATGGAAACCACTCAATCAGTAAGGAAAGAAATTTGTATAGTAATCATTGCTCGATTATTAAAAAAAAGCAGGCTTTGTAAAAAAATTGGTTGCTCCAAATGCTGAGGCTCAGAAGCTTGTAAAAATATTGGTTGTTCAAATTGCTGTTGCGAAGATGAATACGATGGCATAGAAATGTTTGAAAGTTCATCTATATATGGAGTTGATATCCGCGGAAAATACGATACGATATTTTCTTCACTCTTTTTATATTATTCTTCACTCTTTCTATTTTTGCTAGAAGAGAGAAGATTTCAAAGAGTACAAGATCAAATCCAACCATGCACTTAAAACTCATGATTTTTTGACCATCCATTACAAAGGTCATAGTCAAATCCTGGCGAACTCCTAGAACACATCTTTTAATTTGCAAATGCAATATGCAGGCTTCAAGATCTTTTAGACAAGGTTAGGTTACAACAGGTCAACCCTTGAGTGAGGTATTATATATATATCAGTCTATGTTGAGATCGATCGTGAAGCTAGATTTGGAGTTCATATAGTCCTATAATATTTTTCAGTATTTAACGAATGTCAGTTGCCGGTTAGGGACGTTCGTACTGGTTCAGTGATACTGTGACAATTGCTGAGCAGCGTTCCAGAGTTTCAGAGAAACCCGGTTCTTTGCATTTCCTGCACCTTTTCATATCAGCAATGCCTAGCCTTTTCGCGTGGACATCTGCCAACCATGATCTGTCTACTAAGACCCTATAGCCTCTGCTCTGAAGCTGCAGCAGAATTTCTTGCTTGTGTCTTTACACATTATTTTGGCTGTGCCAGAGTTGGTTGCATGACCTCATTCAATTTATTGTATAGCGTCTGTAGGGAGATTGATATATCTGAAGTTTTTTCTTTTGGTAGGCTTTTTGTCAATTCGAATCAGTTTAGTGTTCTACGTTGTATATCACTTCTCCAATACTTGAATCTATTTTGAATCAGTCTTTGAATATATATACTTCACGCTAGTTCAGCTTTGTACATCTTCTAATTCAGTGAGAGAAATAAGTTCTGGAATTGTAGTCTATGATATTACTACATTCCTTACCAACTGAGCCGCATTCATTGCTTTGAGATGTTATAGGTTCTGCTGTGAGCGATGTTCCGCTTATTGAAGATCCGTCTTATTCGCATTGTTAGTGTATCCGCCTTTCTTGGCCCCTCTTAGTATCTCTGTTAACGTGCCGACCATTGCCGATTTTTTCTTAGGACAATTGAAATATTTAAGAATTTTTGGACGCAGTATTTTCGGTATTTATGAGTAACATGAAATTGTATAATTAACATTTTTTAACATCTTTCAACTCACATAGAACGCTTCCCGCTACTTAATATACGTTTTGTTCATTGAACTTTACGCCTTCTCACAACGTAATAAAGTCTTCCATCACAATTCTTTTGACACTTCACTAAAAATTTGAAGCCATACACGCCCACAATAAATCAGTTTATTGTATATAATTGTTTTCGTTTCAACGTTGACAAACATGCTCAACACGTACAGCAGAGCTGGACTGCATCTCTACGACATATTGTCAAACAATAATTTGTCTTGTAGTCTGACAAATCACTAAAAGACAATAAACTATTTGTAAGAAAGCGCGTAAATTATGACAAAACCACGAATTGTATTTGGGTACACCATAGAAATCATATATTCTAAAGAAATGCTTTACGAGTTGACTTCTTTTGAATTTTGTTCAACTTTACTTTTGGGGCAAGTGCAATGACTTCAAGCTCAAATGATTCATGTATCTCAGTATTTAAACGTGCCATAGATCCTTAAGCGCGATTCCAGCGTACTACTATGCCGAAGTTGCTGCTCTCATATAAATTACTTTTGATTGATGGCAAATGCAGCGCAAAGTGCCTCAATTGCACGTGATTCCAAGTCGACTGTGTTAAAATGAGTCAAAGTGAGTCACTTAAAATGCAACAATTGTAACGAAAAATTATTTTACGTTTTTATTATTTTACGCGCGAACTAAATAGTTTTTTATTTTTTATTATGCGGAGTTATATGAAAATACATTTTTAATTGTTCCATACGAGTTTTGATTTAATGCTTTATTTTTTTTTATTTCAAATTGAGTTCTCAGAACTGGCTATCGAGTGCGGGTACTCTACGTGTTTGGCATTTAATGATATTTCATGTGAGACAATTCTCTGACACATTCGTTTAATAATATTCAAAATAACTATTTATTATGTGAGCAATTTGAAAATAATTTGGCAATATGCAAAGTTAAGTGGACGCTGTGAATTATGTAGTATGGCCACCTTTTAATGGTTCGTGCGTTGCGAATAAAACACTGAACTCATAGACACACCCAGCGTACGCTGTGCGAATTGGAAATATGATTTAATGATGATGTTGCTGTTGATGTTATGCGTGTGAAATTGACTTTATATTATGAACAGTGACACCTCATAAAGCATTGTTCTGAAATGACTTCGTAGCAGAAAATTGCTCTGAAGCAGGCAGTTTAGCAAATATTACCAAAACTTAAGGAGATGAATTTGTATGAGAATCGATTGGTAGCTATAGATGGTTTAAGGAGAACAGTTGAAAAATCCAACTTATAAATTTCGGTTAATCATTGTCAAAATGATAACAAATACTCGATTAAGCCACTAAGAAGCATTATGATGATGACTCAAAGTTTGCTTTCAACAGTACTTAATAAGAAAAATAATGTTAGTTAATTGTGAGGATCTACAGAGGTTCTGGTATGCAGATTACGACATAAAATGCGCACAAACTTCTAGCATTGTCCGGGCTTATCAGTGACTTGTAGATCTTGATTCTAGTTATCTGAAAGTAATATATATTATCAATCGTATTTCTTCATCTGATACAGGATGACGTTTTGTTGCTGATTGCCTCTGTTCCTATGTATACGAAGTTTTTTACAACACTTTAGTTGAAAATCACCTCGAAACAGACCGTCCACGGTACTTGTGACCTAGTCATCATCATTTTTCATCTTGTCCTCATACACAACTAGATCCAATAGTCGTGACTGCTTTTAAATCTCGAAGAACGTCTTGCGAACTCGCCGTTCTTGTATGACGATGATGTTAATATAATCCGCCTGCACGAGCTGTATCACTTACTTCTGGAGATGACCCTTGACATATTCTGTATTTATGTGCATTGGTTTATGAAATATTTAATCATCAGATAAATACATTTTGCGGATGTCAGTGCGTTACCTTGGCAGAAACCTCTCTTGATGTAAATGGTTTTGAAGAGGTTCCTTCCTACTCTCACATCGCCTTTTATGTGGTTGACAGAATGTCGAAAAAACTTCTTTCGCATCGAAATGTACAAAGCGGCTTTATAATCGACAAATAGATGGCGAAAGTACTGAAGTAATGTCCTATTCTACTCAAAGTCCGGAGCCGCTACAATAGAGACATCATTAATTGTTGGTACTGGTATCCATTCTATATCAGTGGAAAAGTGACTCCTCCATAGTCTCAGTGATCCCTGTACATCACTAATCAGAATTCCGATTTCGACTTTACAGAAACTTACTCCCGGCTTAAAACCTTCGGTCAGATGCTTTACCTTTTGATACAGTTTTCGAGCTTCATTTCTGTCACATAACATTTCAACATCCTCAAAATCCCGCCTATTTTGTACCAATTTCTTGCATCTAGAAAATCGTTTCTTCTTCTTTTCTTCGTTTGATTCGATATCGTTCTCTATCAGCTTAACTTCTGATAGAATTATTTGATAGTCGACGTTCTCTCTGCAGAAGCATTGCGACAGTCCTCGTCGTACCAAGAAGATGGAGTAGATTTCTGCAGTACGAAGTGTGTCTAAGTACGTGGATGACGCTTGCCGACGTCTAGATTTCATTGAGTATTTATATACTTAAGCATCTCTTCATTATCAGAAGTAATATCATGAAGGCTATATTTCCGATTGTTGGTCCAAATATTCTTTTATTCCCATTGTGTTTTGGGCAACCAGCTGCTTATTTGAAAGATTTATATTAAGGATGCTAACTTTTCAGATGTATATCCTTAAATCATGATTCGGAAATCGCTTGCGGTGGTCTTCAACGAAGGGCCATCATAACCATGGCGTTTTTGTGTCTTCATTGGTAGCGGCTCCCAAGCTCATCAAGAGGACCGCCTTCAGAGAAGATGTTTCTAAGCTGCTTCCAAAATTTTAGGTTTTGATCATTCCCAAATTAATGGCAGTCAATAAGTTTCCCCACTTATACAAACTTATGCAAACTATTTCATCCACCAAATGAAATTGTTTAAAATTTCATAAATTTTTCTTTTACGTGCCTAAATATTTAGATGTAAAACTTGTTCAGTATCCTTTCTACCCTATATTCTCTTTTCTTCTGTTCTTATTTCTCGCACCCCTCCCCTTCTTTCTCACTCTATCGCTCTCTCTCACCTCGCTCTCTCCCTTTTATATACGGTTAACATCAAAAGCATCTCTTGACGTCATTAATTGATTCAACATTTAAATCTTTCAACTACAACTATTAAGGCACTGCAAGTGAAGTGAACAAGTCATTGGCATCCTAACCACCTTAGAGATGCGCTGAGCCCTTGAGCCAGCAGCATACCATAAAACAAAAACCTTTGGTGGAGTAAAAATTCATTAAAAATCATAATGAATCGACTGAGACCGAAAAACAAAAAAAAAAAAAAACAACAAAATGAAGAAATGCATTACAATGGCACAGCGCAACTAAAGCATTATAAATAGAGCTAAGCTATGTAGCAGCCACATATGACTTTGGCGGTATTGTATGCCCTGCAGTTAGGCGCATAGATACACACATGTGTACACGTTGTACTCTGGAGTATGTAGCGCAATCGAATTGGCTCATTTATCTTTGAAGACGACCGCCGACAAATGTTATGAAACTCAAAAAATGGGAAAAACGATTCTCCACGTTTAGTTAGCAGCACAACAGAATGCAAACTCATTGACAGCTAATTTAGAGACTGAGTCGGCTGACTTTAATGAAAAACCAAAGTCCGAAAGGGTACATGCAGCATAGTACGAGTATGTAATAACAAAATATTTTAGCACATTTCTAATGATGTGCGGCTTGGATGGCTTATTATAGCTGAAAGCAGGAAAAGGTTAAAGCTTTACGCGCCCAATTAGTCGCATGGGAACAAGTTCGCAACGACCTTCACGCTCTACAGATACAAAGATACTCATGTATCTGTGCGGTTCTCACCACACGATTCAACGAATGCCGCCTATTCATCAGCACTCGGCATCTATTTAATATAATAATTTGAACATAATAATAAATCCAAAATGTACACGATTCGTAGTAGTATGTAGTTGATGCCTTTGTGGTGCATACGAGTGAATATGAAGACTTCTAAGCCGCTGTTGATGACCGAATGCTGATACCGTTTTTGCACTCCACGCGCGACTGAAGCATAAGGTTGGCAATAAAACGTCTGTGCTATCTCTTTGTATCTGTAGCTGTAGCGCGCGCAAAGAGACTCGTCTTCATACGCTACGTGTTGCAAGTTCCTTGCGCAGCGCAATTCTGTCTGTTGCAAGGTCCTTCCTTGGCTTGACCTATGCCGAGTACGCCGTCGCCGCCGCATGTGTTCGTGCAGTTTGCTGCGCGGCGAGTTTATTTTGGAGCAGTGCTTTGCGCATGCGCGACGCGCTTTCTTCTTATTGGTTTCGCTTAGTGCAGCAGCGGCTGCTGTATCAGTTGTACATGCCACATTAAAGTACTGGTTGGTCGCTTTTGGCATTTGGCGCGTACGTGCGATTCAAGTGGCACGGAATACTGATAATCATTTCAGCGCTTCATCATATTTTCTTGCCGGAATATTTTTTTTTTTTTTTGGTGCTGTTACTCTCTCTCTACTTCATATTAGTTTGCTTTATTTATATCGTCTTGTAGCCACGAGTTAGGATGTGTAGTTGAAGATGTAGAACGTTCTGCCTGATTTGCAGTAATAAGAAGAAGTTAGTTTATTTCGGTGTTATTTTTTATTGATACACTGCAAAAGTTGAGCAAATTTTTTAAGGGATATTTTAGAATTTTTAGTTAGAGAAATATGTACCGGGTTATATAAGCATGCGCAGCCAAGCTTAGTTCAGATAGTTAGGAACTTTATATATAAAAAATATGCTTTGTAAGTAAGATCGTCGTACGCACATGGTAATACCATGAAACCTCTTTTATTTCTTCTGCAGAAGTACACAAATAATTTCTTTTATAATACCTTTCTCTGTGAAATTATCTGAGAGTGTGTGAACGGGCTAATGATTTTTCCTCATTGATATTCCAAATACCTCTGAAGATGTCAAGAATGTTAACATATAGGCTAGTGGCCATAAGGGCTCCGGCCAGATTAAAGATATCGGAACTTTTCTGGCATGGCAGTGCAATTATCAGAGGGCAGATTTCTCGTGCTTATTCCGCTGTGTCCTTTATTGTCGCGCGTTGCACTTGCTCGACACAAAAAGTCGTTCATATTTTCGCATTAATTTAAATTCTTTATAAAATTGCATACAATCATCAGTTTTAGTTCAAATAAGCGCCGTTTTGATCAATAATCAATTCCAACTTCATTATGTCCCGCTCATTGAAGCTTGCTTTCTTATTGGAAAAAAAGTGAGACAATCGATTTTCGCAAGCCTCTTTTGAGGTCAATTTCTCGCCAGCTAATTCGTTCGACATTGACAGGAAGAGATGGTAATGCGATGATTACAGGTCCGGACTATAAGGTAGAGGCCTAAGGACCTCCCATCCAAATTCCCTGAGCTTCAGGCGCGTCACAATCGAAGTGTGTGGTCTGGCGTTGTTCTGATGGAACTCGATTCCTCTCCTATTGACCAAAGATGGCTGCTTCTGGGCTATTGCTGCCTTCAAGCCTTCAAGCCATCCAGTTATTCACAGTAGTGAACCGAATTGAGCGTTTGGCCATAGGGGAGCAGCTCATAGTAGATGATTCTCTGCCAATCCCACCAACCACACAGCAAAACCTGCCTGACCGTCAATCCGGGCCTGGCAACTGTTTGAGCCGCTTCGCCACCCTTCATCCACGACCGTTTGCGCTTCACGTTGTCGTAAGTGATCCTATTTTCATCGCCAGTCACCATTCGCTTTAGAAATGGGTCTACTTTGTTGCGATTCAGTAGCGATTCGCAGATGGAAATTCGGTCCATGAGGTTTTTTGGTGTCAATTCGTGTAGCACTCAAATGTCGATTTTTTTTTTGTATAGCCAGCTTCTTTAAATCCCTTTAAACGTTCATATGACTGATATTCAGCTCCCGGGCGATGATACGGCTGCTACTATGGCGGTCTATCTCGATCACTTGATTTTTTCGACTTCTTTGACGACAGGCCTTCCGGAGCGTGGTACATCTTCCACTTCCTCCACGGAACGGAATCGAGTGAACCACTGTTGTGTTAGGCGAATTGAAGAAGTATTGGCCCCATAAACATCAACAAATTTGTTTGGTCGCTTGCGAAGCTTTTTTGTCTCTCAGGTAGTAAAATTGTGAAATATGGCGAATATCTTCCTTCGAGACCTCCATGTTCGACGCGCTGTAGCTCACAACTGAATTGTACAAGCGTAGTACAAAGTATTAAAGCCGTAAAGTATTAACGAGATGTACCTAATTGAGAAAAAAAAGGGCGAAATACGAAAAGACTTTTGTTCCAACCTATTATTTTGATATTTCTTCGGGCAAGCTGTCGAGTTTCAAACATTTATGTATGTCCGACGTGTATTTGGTTTTACATGAATTCCGGGATACAATGAGACAAAAGAGGGATCAACAACACATACTTAGGTGTTAGCAGTTATAGGTCACACACAGTAGGCCTACTTAAAAAAAACAAGAAATAAAAAAATAAAACCCTCCAGTTGAGTGCACTCGAATTCGAGATACTCTGTACCCTCATTAAATATTAAATTTGCTTGATTGATTTATTCATAGATTTATGGGTGTTGGATATTTTATTAGAATTAACTAATCTTCAACATAAGGGACACATATGAATGGACGCTAACCCTTTCAGTGGTCCGTTATTGACTTTCATAAATAAATTTTTTTACCGAAAATAACCTGAAAAGAACAATACTTTCATTCAATAACTCTTATTAGCACTCTTACTTTCCCCGATCCCATTAACATGTGTAATAAATTTTGTCCCCGTACCTCAGATGGATGCAAAGATATGTTGAATTTTGTTTTTCGCTTGTATGGGGGGTGAGGCACAGCCCCCTCCGATTTTGACTTTACTTGAACACTCACCTGAATGAACTGAAGATCGTCTGTGAATTTCAGCTCAATCGGTTGGATGGTTTTGCTTCCTATAAGGAACATACATAGATATATACAAGATTCATTTTTATATATATAGATATTTAATCTCATTTTATTCTGTCTCTCCGTATGATAATAGGTATCTCAACGAGTCTCTATCAACTCTTTCCAGTAATTAGGTTTGCGACTTTTGTGGCGAATCTGTGTAGTTTTAGGTATTCGAGAATGTTTTTCCTGGAATAATGTCACCGGTGATATATTCCATTCCATCTATATACAGGAGTCGAAACACTGAGATGAGGAGAATTATGTCTTATTAAAAACGAGCCAAGTGATTTGAAAGCTGATCTCATAAAATGTATACTAAGTTTCGGCTGTATGAGTCCAGCCTTAGAACGTTAGTCACTTCTATCGCTACCACTTCTGATTGATACACGCCACAGAAGTCGAATAGTCCGAAGGTTGCTCTTATCCACAATACTGGAGAGAAAATGTCACCATCAATTTGACACTCTTCGGCTAACTTCACTGAATATTCGCCAAGCTTTTAATCAAGCATGACATCCTAGACAATTGTTCAAATTAAATTCTATGCTGCTGTACAACTTGTTATTGATTATCTATCTTCACCACCGTAAGTATTTAGACAGCTGGCAAGGTAAGCAGTCGGACAAAAAATGTATGCGAACTAGAGTACATCAGGGACATTACATCGGAACTTATGCAGGATCAGCTTTATCTATATTCTTGTTCTTATAGTCTTTAAAAAAAAAAACTGAAAAATTATATAAAACAATGAAAATTTGAGGCCTTGATAGTTCCTTTAATTAATTTTAATCATGGTTGAAACCTATTATTTATAATTGTTTCACAGCCAATAAAATGATTCCCAACCATCTATCCCATCTGGTTTAATAAATTTAATGATGCATCATATTATATTCAAAACCCTTCTAAAATTCAAACACATTAGTAAGTTCTAGCTTTCCCGAACAAAGTACCGGTTTGAAGAGTTTGGTTTTGATAAAAAAATTGTGAACACATATTCTTTGCTGAGTGCAAGTGGTGTAGAATTTCTGTCAGTGTAGCTTTCAGCAATTGTTGCACATATCTCGCCATAAAAACGCTTAAGTGGCGGTGGATTAAAAAGGAGGCGTTTTAGGTTTCACACTTCTATCTCTTTCTTCTGCCATGCTCCCTTTCAACTAAAGACAATAACAACCACAAGAACAATAATGCAACTGCAAATGCCCGAGCACCACGGTACTACTTGTCCCTTTAACTCTTTTCTTGCATCAGCACAATATCTTCTTTATTATATGATGCGTTGTCATAAAAAAAAAAAGAAACAAAGTGAAAAACAGATTGAAAGAGACAGAGTGACAAGAGATGGAGATAGCTAAATAAAACAATAAAAGCATAAAACAAACCACTCAAGACGTTGAAAGGTGTATTTTTCATTCAGTCAGCGTATATAAAACCACAAAAAAAGGTGAGAAGTCTGCAGTAAAATGGCGCAGGGGAGCACTGATGGCATATGACAAGAAGTCAGAGCGAAAATATTCGAATAAAAGAAGGAAATTGTTGGTTGAAACTCTAAAAGTTTTTTGAAAAATGTTAAACGTTAAAACGAACTTAAGAATTAGTAGTTCGTGGAATGTTTTGAAAAATAAAGAAATGCATTTTTTATTTAGTACGAAAGCATGCACACGGTTCGGCAGCAAACCTATTTATGTGATAGGCTTTTATCAAGTCTCACACTAAATCTTAGAATGTACTTAAAAAAAATCCGAATTTTCCGAAAATTTAAAATATTTTTTTGTTTGATTGAAATTTTTATATAACTTCAAGCGTTACCCTTGAAAGAGCAATGATACATTTTGTGCGGCAGCATAACAAGACAACCTTTTTGTCTTATTGAAGTCTGTCGCTGAATAAGATTTTTTTTTTTAAATTTTTTTCTGGGCTATTGTAAAAAAAAAAGAGTATCTAAAAGGCACATATAACAAAAACTTCATTGTCTATTGAGTTTAACTGGACGTAGAGTTTATAGTTTGAAGTATTTGTGAGCGTAGCTTTTCTGCACGTCACGTTCATGTTGAAGAATTGTTAGAAGTTAGAAATCACTCCATACGAGACACTACAGAGTTCATACTTTTTTTTTATATTTTAGGTGAGAGACAAAATAGAATAGAACATTTTTTTATGAAGTAACTTTTAAAACAATTTAATTATGCCTACATATGCACAGCATATCTCTACAATTGAAAAGATATTTATTACAAAATATTTTTGCAACTTTAAGCGCTTAGCTGCAAAGCAAATAAGAGCAGCAGCCACCCAGTGTGCTGAGCTCAAAACCAGATTCCATACCCTTCACATGCAGCCGACCCTTGTTCCAGCTTTGCATTCATACATTCTACACTGCGCATCCATTAAATTTGTCACCCGCGGCTAAGCTAAATGTCAAATACTATTGCAATACATCTATAATCACAGACGCACGCACAGATACTCGCATCGAGAATTCAGCAACAATTTGACACGTACAAACGCTAATGATGGGAATGACCAACGTCAATTCGACAAAAGCGTATACTGCCAGCTACACACCAAAACACATTGGTTCTGTTCCCATTCAAAATGTGGACTTTCAATTTAATTCCCATTGACAAAATGTACAATTGGCCTCATGCCGCTAGCGTTATCCCGCTCGAACGGATGGTGGTTCGGTGTGCGATTCCTCCCCTCGCCGCGAATTGTGCTTTGTGTTGCATTGTCCTTTCACTTTGACTGTCCGGTCGCTTTCCTTCTTGTTATTATTGCAATTTCTGTTGCTGACAACACTGCGCGGACTTTCACACTTGTGCCTGTTAATTATTTTCAAAAATCGTTGTAATAACAATGAATTTATAACTAAATTGTATGTATTTAGGGATGTACTATCGCAACCCCCTACAGCAAGTTGCTGGCTTTGATTAAACGACGGCTTTTAAAGTACAATACATAAATTCGGACATTGTAGTAAAAATTTGTCAAGCTACCATTAGATCGCTATTGTATCTTGATTTCGTCCTTTATAGTTCTTTTTTTATCTTTGTAACAAATTAAAAGTTAAAGCAAATTGTTTTAAGGGTGCATATGTCAGTATATAAAGTGGTATGTATAAGTTGGACCTCTAAAACTCTACCGAAAACTAGTAGAGGTCGCCAAACAAACACCTTAATTGTTTCCCTAGTTTATGGCCAAGCAGTCCAAAAGAAAAAGGTAGGAAATTAATAAGAAATATTGTACAGACGAAAAATATTTTGCTTCTCCCACTTCTTACTGCACGAATAAGTGACTTATAAAACATTTTTTTATCTATGAAAAGAAAAGGGAGGACGAAAGTATCATAGGTTGTTCAAATTCAATTCCTTAAAAATCGTCAATTATTATCTGATTTGGATGAAGTTTTGGGATTTTGGCTGTGACTTTATCTCTATACTGACATGCTTAATTTTTTTTTGTGCCGAAGATAATTTTACCCTTGAGGGGGAATTTATGGGAAGGGAGGAGGGGCAAAATTTTAAAATAAACTTGTACAATTCCGGCGAGGTCATAGTCGAATGCAAATGTATTAACGTTTCCAAGATCCTTTTGTTCATATGGACGGCCAGGCGGACAGATGGACATGGCTATATCGACTTCTGTAACACTCCTGACCATTATTTTTACCTGTGACATACTTTTGCATAGAACCAATAGGCTCCTGTACCTTCGGTACAGGACCTAATAAATATTACAAAAAATTATCGATTGTGTTGCATCCTATACCATTCAGACAAATCTTAATTTTGAAGCATTACAGCAGATATAGAGAACCTTTGAGGAGTATTTTTTACAGAATTGTCTTAATCTTGAACTTTTGTTTTAAACATTATATAATACATTTAAGCTGATGCTTATAGAAGAAATTTTCCACACCCCTAATTTAGAAAGGCATAATTTATTATAGCAGGTTCTATTAAAAACTCTTCAGAAATATTGTAGCTCTCAGCTATCTAACACTATTATAGACAATTGTCAACTTATTTCTCAAATCCGAGGCTGGCAGGTAAGGAAGATACTACCCATCCTAAAGACAAGAGGCTTACCTCTTATACATAAAACTTGTTGGTGAATCCAATCCAATTTACGTTTCAAGGCACCAAAAATTCCAAGCAGACAGATGTTTGGGCCTTCATGGACAGTGATGGTATTATTGACAACATATCTCGTACAGAAGTCATATAGGCACTTTATAGAATGTAATTAGATCGTACTCTTCTAAGCTGTGTACTACAATCAGTATTATATACTAGACTGCCTCTTAGAATAACAGATCTGCAATGTGTTTAAAAATAATAGTTTGAAAATGATATCATATCAAATAGATGTTGCAGACTTAAAAGTGTAGGATTCGGTTTAGATATAGATTATCCAGACTTAAACTTAACCCGACTCAAACGTTTGGGATGCTAACAATTGACAGAATGGGCGAAGATTAGTTAGTTAGTTAGTTATCTGGCCGTCAACCGTCTGCCGGTCATGGCCGCATCAAGGAAGGCGCGCCAGCCTCCATAATCCTGTGCGCGCTGGCGCCAGTCGTTTTGAATGCCAAGTACGGAGAGATCTCTCCATACCTGGTCATTCCATCGAGTGCCCGGTCGTCTTCTATGTCGGCGTCCACCAATCAAGTTTGGACCCCCCATGGAAACCATGCGTGCTGGAGCTCTTTCATCTATTCGAATGAGGTGCCCAGCCCAGTGCAGCCGCTGGAATCTTATGCGCTGGACTATGTCAACCTCATCGTACAGCTCGCGGTTCATACGGCACCTAAACTTGTCGCCGACTCTAATAAGACCAAAGATCCTGCGAAGAATCTTCCTCTCGAAGACTTCCAACGCTGTCTCGTCCGACTCAATCACGACTCACAATCATGCCTCTGCGACATACAGTAGGACCGGGAGTATCAGCGTCTTATATATCTTTATCGAAGATTATATTAAACCTAAATTCCCTCATCGTGTTCTCAAAACCGGCAGATTTGGATGTTGTTAATACTACGTTCTGTGCAAAAAAGTTCTTCAAAGGACGGAATGCTACCTAAATAATAATAAAAAGAAAAAACATCAGTGGAGATTCCCTTTAGCCAATGGAAATTTTATTTTTTGCTTGAAGGCTGTGTTCTGCGCTAAACTCCTTAGGGAGAGGTTTGCAACTTTATTGAATACAATTTACCTAAAGAGAGTTCAAATACTCTTGAAGGCTTGTAATTTCTATGTGGACCATTTCTAAAAGCTTTAAGAATTGTCAGAACCATTAGATGTGGTTGAGTCAGTAAACGCCTAAAAGCTATGAGATTAATTCAAAAACAAAGAAACTGGGTGCCATACGATTTGAATCCACGCGACGTCGAAAGGCAATTTTTTGCTTGTGAAAAGCTACTCGAATGCCAAAAAAGGAAGCGTTTTTTGAATTGCATTGTGACTAGCAAAGAAACTACGCAAACTTCAAGCGCAAAAGTCTTGGGTTTTTCACAGCCCGGGATGAAGCTTATGCTCTGTATTTGGTGGGACCAGCGCAGCGTGATCTACTATGAGCTGCTCTAACCGAATCAAATGATCAGTGGGGAATAATATCGGACGCAACTCTAGTGTTTGATCTGAGCACTAAAGTACGACGCTGAAATGAGATATCCTACCCCACCCGCCATATTCCCCAGGCATCGATGCTTCTGACTACATATATACAATGGGAAAAATGGTTCGATGTTTGGATAGCCTCGAAAGAGGAGTCGTTCTTCCGAGTTGGTATCCGAAAACTGCCAGAAAGATGGGAAAATGTTTTGACCAGTGCTGGACACTATATTTAATAATGTTTTTGTTACCATTTTTGCACAATAAATTTATGAACTTCGAGAAGAAACCCTCATTAATAACTGAATGCCCCTAAGTACGGTACCGGAATCATAAACAAAATGAAATGTCTGAAAAGGAAATATATAACTTTGGGGCACTGCCTCAGAAACTTTCATTCAAAGTGTACAAAAGTTACAGAATAAGTCCCTTCGTCTCATTAGTAATACTCCTAAGTTCGGATTTAGGTGCAACAACTGCTTTGACGAAATTAATGGGTGTAGTTGGAGGTGTAATGACCGCCTCTGAGCTCACGTAAATCCACTGGTTTCAGTTTTCGCTACTAATAATAGCAGTAGACTGCTCAAGCTGCTCCACATAGAAGATTTTTTAATACGGCACTAGACTCTAGTATTAATACTACTATTCAGGAGTACATAAACTCTTCTTTTTAAATGGATATCCCGATCAAGGCCTTTTAAAATGGAGAAACTAACAATATAAATATAGTAATAAGGCTCCAATGTTGATACAGAGTTATAACCTAGTTATTTATGTTTCTATCTTGCGTTGCGAGCACCAGCCGTTTGAATCGGTATCTTTCTCCAGGCCGATAAGTCTACTACCAGTCATTTCCAAAATATTTGAAACACTATTGCTTACAAGGCTTAGACCAACAATTGAGTGGAAACAACTAATACCTTCGCATAAGTTTGGATTCCGCAAGTATCACTCAACAATTGTACAAGTTAATAGAGTCTATACATATGCGAAAACTACCCAGAAACGAAATAATTACTGGACAGCAGCTTTTCTAAATGGATCACAAGCCTTTGATAATGTGTGGCATCCCGGCCTGTTTTATAAACTAAAACGGTCTCTCCCGCATCACACGTGATTTATCTCTGTCGGAACATATATAACCCTTTGCAGATGACACATGTCTGCCAGTCTAAATAAACAACTGTCAACTCAACTGTCAAATTTATCGCTCTGCATCAAGGTCCAATCTGAAAATCCTTCAAAGATTTTAGTTGAAACTTCTCCGCCTTTGCATAAATGCTCTATGGTACATAAATCCACCATGTCCTAAGAGCACCAACGGTTCTTGAAGAAATAGTTATAATTAGCATAAACTACTGAATCTGACATCGTTTAACCCAATTGACAAGCAGCAGAATTAGCTAGCAACCTCACTCTCACGAGAAGGCTAGGACGGTATCACTCGGAAGATCCAACCTACCGAACTGCAAATACTCGCCTTCATCAATACTAAATAAAAAATAAAAATCGTGTGATTATATTTTAATGGTTTTTATTTTTGTTTTATGTAAGATTTAGTCAATGGATTAACTTCTCTCTGTAAATTAATTTTATATAGTATTACTGAATATTTCTCGTAAAATGGATTGTAGTTCATAAAATGCTAGTACGGGCAATTTGAAAGACGTGCACACTCTACTGCAAAGTTCCTCTTGTTTTCCATATTTTCATTATAATTTTGTTTAGATTTTTATTTTCTTTAAATTCCTCTTTGAATTAGTCTTAACCTGCATCATTTCTAGCTTTAGATTTTCCCAACTTTCCCACTCTTATTTAATCCAGGTGGCTTTCATTAAAACTCTCAACTCTCAACAAGCATTCCCAGCTTATTTAATGCCACATGCACACCTCACAGCCCGCCCAATACATTCAATATCCGGGTAATTTGAATAAATTCGTATAAAATTATCGCCGTTAAGTATCAACTATAAACAGTCAATACGTAGCTCATCAGCACTGTCAACTTCCCGAAATGTGGTGCATAATTAAAAATATGCTGAAATTATTATGTGCGTTAATTATAGATCCCAAGCGAAAGATACTCGCACCAAGCGATTGAGTGAGGCGAGTGAGTATGCTTGTACATCAGAAGGCGTTTTGGTTGCCGAATCCAAGCAGTAATTATATAAATTAGAAACGAACTTCAAACTCAAGTATTCCATACGCGACAATTGCATTCCCACATATTACCGATGAGTGAAAAATAGGAAAAATGCGTTGATAAAAATTTGAATATGTAAATCTAAATGAGCGACACATGGGCGCACCGCATTCAGCGATATCAAGAAGTGCTTTTAAGCACACTCGCACATAATTAAAACAATTTAGATGCATTTTCTAATAGTACACTATGTGGGGGTTTATTGCATTTTTATGATTGCAACGTGTGGCTGCATAGCGCGGCTGTTGCAGATCCACACGAGTGCTCGATAATCAACAGAACCGAACCGAACCGAACCCATCTATTGTTTTTCTTGAAACGTGTACCCGCACATAATTTGGAATATTTGTCGCTTTTCACAGATACTTTATTAAATGCGACAGTAAAGTGTCAACTCGGTGGGTTCTTCTTCTTCTACAACTACCCCGGTGTTGACCCTAACCCAACCAAACACTTTAACACTCAACCGCTCAGCTGCATTCTTCCGCTAGTTAAATGGGGCACACGAGCAGCGTCAAAGGAAATCGAGTTTCCGCTTTCCATACGATTTTCACACATTTACAATTGCTGCACGGCATTTCGGTTTTGTAAATTCAAAGTCTGCAAGCAATTTTTCAAAATTGAAATTCTCCTTCATTAGAGAATACTTCGTCGCTGCCATTATCTCTGTCAATGCATCGGTGATCGTTTAATGCTGATAGTAGCGCTGGTCTATGACTAATTTTGAAAATGGCATGCATTGTCAGAGCTATCGGCTTCATAAATCTGATGGGGGTGTTTTGTGTCGTTTCGTTGAGGAACACATTTCCGATTTTGTATATTTGTTAGTTTTGCTTGTGTAAGAGATTAATTTAAATTTGGAAACTGTCCATGAAGTTTAGAGGTTTGTGTAATATTCTGCAGGTTGCTTGTGACTGATAAGTTTTAGTCAAGGTCTTCAAGAAAATATTGAAAACAATTTAAGATAAATTGATTTGTAAATAATATTTTTTTAAGGAATTTGACAGCAGAAATATGTAGTCTTCAAAAAATTACTTGGGTGTTTTTATTTATATAATTTTTTAGAGCACATTTTTGATACCAAGTTATGGTGGCACCATGAAGATTTTCAGAAGCTTTATTGATTCAATGAACAATATCGATATTATGCCCATATCCTCTGTATCTCGATCTGGAACAGGAAGATCAGCTGTAAAGATAGAATGCAAAAACGATCCCAAGACACCAATCAGCGGTGCACCAGCTAAGACTGGATGAGCAGCTGATATTGCCGATGGCAGTAGAAAAGTGGAGCCCTTTTACGCAGAAATATATAGTTAATGGATATCAAATTTTATCTTGGTCATCAGCAGCTGTACGTCTATAAAGACGCTATTGAAGTACTATTTGGCCTCAAAAGCACTGCGCGTTGGAGCTGTTCGGGAGTGGTATATCAAGCAAATTGATGGTCCGCGATACGAGTAAAGTCGGGGCGACGAATAGTCTCTGCTAAGCCTTCAAATTGGACGGCAGGAGACTGATCGGTCGGAATGATTCAATGACTCATGGAAATCAGTGCAGACTTCCACAACGAGTTGAAATGCTGAACTGGTGACTTTCTATGGAGAGATTATGATTCTTCAACTTTTAACGGTGCTAATTTCACAACTTTCCACT
The DNA here is from genome assembly GCA_035044805.1 of Leucophenga maculata. NCBI lineage: Eukaryota > Metazoa > Arthropoda > Insecta > Diptera > Drosophilidae > Leucophenga > Leucophenga maculata. Next base: position 3,545,588 of record JAWNNP010001101.1, on the reverse strand, counting down.
TTATAAAAAGATGTGGACTAACGTTAAATGAATTCTTCTTCAACGAGACTTAAGCGCCTTTATGACTTCGTATATAATATAAACAGAAACTTGCTGGATCTGTCTTAAAAGTAGTGACAACGATTTATCTATTTTTTCTGAAACAGCTATAGGTCGGAATGGCTCAGTATTAATTGGGATGATTTGAGGCGGAGATAAGCAAACGAGAGCATTGTCGCTTTGTCGCCTCCTACTAATATTGCTTTCGTTCTCCATCTTTTTGTATTTTAATCTGTGAATAGTGACAACTTTTAATATTTTCCAAACTTTTGGATTGATAAAAATTAAACAAGTATGGACTTAAAGATGAAGACTTTATTAGTGGGATAAGGTATCATGATGGTAATTTTTAGCTAGAATTATTCAAGTTAATAGTTGGGACCACAAACAATTGATCTTACAATCATTAATTTCAGTAAGTCATTACAAAAAATTCGAATTGTTTTTTTTTTTCTCCAATGGTTTGCTTAAAATTTTAACTTTCTAACGGCACATTTCTCACTCTTGAGCACTGGGATATAGAAGTTTTTCTTCCAAACACTTTCCAGCTTACACACTCACAGCCAGGCAGGCCATTAATAGCATACCATATGAAGTTAAGCCCACTTACGCTATTAATTAACCAACTCGAGAAGATTTTTGAAACTCACTTCACTGCAAAGTCAACCACTTTGGTGCTTCTAAGTCAATGCACCACTAGAAAATTTATTAACCTACACAATAAACAGGATGCACTCCCCTACATAGATTCATAGTATAAACAAACCGAAAATGGATGAGTACATATTGACTTAGTCGCTAATTGACTCGTGCCTAGGCAACTTGTAAGGACATTGCGAATGTCGCCATATTTGCTGATTATGCAATACAATATATGAACTTAATGGCAGTATGAATGAATGAATACATGCAAGGACATTGAAATCGCATAAATAAACAGTAGAACAAACGAATACGCATGCAATTTGTCAATAAAACGTCTACCAAAAATTTAGCAAAGCAAACACAATCGCATCGAAGACAAACCGGAGCAGTTTCTGTATTGTCCTTTCACTGTGAATGCACTTGGGGTAGACGAAGTGCATGCTATATGAGTCTGTGTGCACTTGAGTGCATTGTTAATCCTTAGAGAAAATATTATGTCAAATTGTGCGGTAGATGCGACATACTTTCAACTAGATCTAACTGACTGGGGTTGCCATAATGTTTAGGAGTACAAACATATATAAAATTTTTAATCAAATCGAACATGTCCTTTTGTGCTTTTATGCCTACTAGACGCTGTTTCGCTGCAGTTGTCACGAAATCATTTTAGGGTTGTTGCTGCATTTTTTTGTTGTTTTTTTTTTTTTTGTTGTTAAATTTCACTTCAAGCCAGCTCAACAATTTGCTTATTGCATGAATTTTTTCTTTTAAATATATTTCGATTTAAGGGTCGCTGGTATACATTAGTTTTAGGGTACTGCTTCCATTTTTTACTTACCATGCTCGGGCATGTCAATCATGTCCTCCCATATATAAGCAGTTTGATTTATTAAATCGATATTTGCGTCAAAATGGAAAGTGGAAAGTAGAAGTCTACACAGTCTTGTCGGCAAATATAATTTGTAGGCCTTGACAATGCTACGCTCTCGAACAGTTGTTAATTTTCCCATGTTGAGCTTATTTGATTTTGCAGTTGTTGGCTTTGAAATTGCTTCAAGTTGTTGACTTGTTTAAGGAAAATTAATGAATTCGTATTAAGTTTTAAATTGTTGTTACGGAAAATGTTCCAGACGCATTGTATGGCAAAGCTGTTTGAAACTTCTAATGATGCGAATAATTGTTGAACTAAGGAGTGGGTATTGCAGTATATATTGCTTTAAGGAATGTAGAAGTCTATTTTTGAGCATGGATATATTATATTAATTGAACGCTTTGCAACAATATAAATCTAATTATTAATAATATTTTTTCAAATTTTCATTATTCATTATTAAATTCTCATAAGACATAAAGCTGCAGATTCGTGAATATATGGCAAACAGTTTATGAACAGAGTAATGAATTATATCGAAAGTGACTGTGCACCATAAACGTGTGATAAAAGCAAATATAAATATAATAGTTCAATATATTTTGGCCCGAGACCCGAGCAATATTTGACATTTAACGTAATATTGATTATTTTGTCATAATCCAGACCCGGCCACAAGTAAAGTTCGGTTTGAAAAAAATTACGACAAAAAGTGACTATGCCATCTTCCAGAAACCGTATCCCATGAAATCCTAGCTGATCCTAAAGGGTTTAGCTCTATGCTTTGGACATCATGGTTCTGTAATTCATGTTAGTATGTTAGCCAAGATAGCTTGAAGAATTTTCTATTAATGGAATTTGACAGAATCAAATTATTTTAAGTCGTTTAAAAGTTATAGATTTTTAGTATGACTCAAATTTGAAAACTGGAAGAGTCTGAATCTTGAAATTTAAATGTTGATATTTCTGAAACAGGATCAGCTAGGATTTCATGGAATACGGTTTCTGGAAGGGCAGATTGCCCACAAAAAGAATGGCCTACTCACTTTTTGTCGTAATTTTTTTTAAACTTAACTTTGATATATCGAGAGCAGTTGAACTATCTTTTGATACTCTGTACACATGGGGAAAGGGTAGATTTAGTTTGTGCAGATGTATATAACAACAGAAGGAGGCCAAACAAAACCCATAAAGTATATATACCAAGGGCAATATTTATATTTCTGGAAGTGGCAACATAAGTTCAAAAGGTAAAATCTGGTAATACGAAAATAAAGTTTGACATTTTTTAGCATGAACATACACACAACGTTTTTATGTACAAGCGCTATTTGTGTTGTTAAACAAATCAATTTGGCCAAATAATGAAAATTTCAAGCGAAAGTTTTCGTTGAATTATTTTTCACAACTTTTAACTTGGATTATCTCAACGAAAGTGTGTCGATGAACTCAGTTCTTAGTATGGCTATAAAACACCATCAATAAGTTCTGTATATCGCTGGTTTGGTGAATTCAATCGTGGTCGAAGTTTGCTCAGCGACAGATTTCATGAAAATTGCCCAAAATCTGTTGTTGTTCCACAAAACAACGATGCTGTGCGTGAACTGATAATGCGAGATCGTCATGTGACATACCGTGAGATTGAAGCATCCCTAAACATTAGTATATAAGATTTTACATGAACACTTTGCTGTAAAAAAGGTTTGTTCGCTTTGGATTCCGCACAATTTGACAATTGTTTAAAAAAAGGCTTGTGCGGATCGGTGCAAAGATATGCTGCAAAGACGTTCATAGGATCGTCATAGGGTATTGATGGACTCATATTTCGTTGTTATTAAGACTACAAAGATGCTCTTCAAATATTTAAACGGTAAGATTGGTTTTCGACTGCAAAATGAACACGACACTTCGACATCCATTCACTTCTTTTGCTTTCTTAGTTATAAATATCAAATTCCTAGGCAGTTTCTACAAAAAATCTTAAAATATATACAATATTACGTAAGTTCTAATCGGAATACTATTGTGTATAAAAGTCTATGATTCAAATGATTTCCGTAGATTTGGTAATCTATATTTCGAAGTTGTGAACATATCGCTGCAGCATGCTTTCTGATTTAACCAGCTTTAAAATGTATGCAAATAAATAAAATCTGAATCGATTTGAAACATTCTAAAGTTATAAAGGTAAATACTTTAAAATTATCAGCCAACGGCAACTTGATAGCTTTTGCTGTCAACAACAAAATTAACAAATCTATACTCAAAAGTTTTGCTGATAAGCTACTATCATCAGGTCAAAAAAAAAAAAATTTACAATTTCAAAAACCTTTCAAACTTTTGTGGAGCATTAATCTGTGTTTGCTCTTCCTAAATTATAACTACACACAACAAACTTAAAAAAATAAAAAAAAAAAACCGAAATTCTACGAAAGCAGTTACCGAATGCAGACTTCACTCAAAGAACTGTCACAAGTTTAGAGCGCATCACAACTTGCTCACAATAAATTTACATAAGGTTCCAAAAAAGAAGAAACCTCTGCACACACAAAACACAAATCAAAAAAAAAAAAGAAAAAAATGTCGAAGAAACAAAAGAAGTTACGTACAAAACTGTAGCCAAAGCCAGACTCGAGCAATACAATGTGACCATAACTCAAGTGACACTTTTCAACTTGGCTGCATTTCATCATTCAAATGATCTCTCTGCCTTGCAACATTTGTTCAATGCAAAACTGAAGGAAATTCAGTCTCAGGCAGTTGAACAATATTCAAATTGACTTTTGCATACAAAAGCAGCCTAAGAGACAGACGACGACGACAACAACAAAGCCAAAGACGGCAACGACGACGACGACGAGTTTGATTAAAAGGGCATACAATGGATGACGATGCTGTACTTGTCTCACCATTTCGGAGATCAAGTGTTGCATCTTCCTACACAACAAAAGCCCATTTCAAAAACTCAAATTTCGTATGCAAGCTGACCCCTTCTGTCTGCGTCGCCCTCATCGATTCGAGACAATTGAACGACCTTTCAATGCAAAGTAGCCAAGTTGAACTAACTCAACTATACTACAAAGCGCAAAAGGTCCTTAATGCAAACCGTGAAGTTTTGTGCCAACGAGTTAAGAAAACGAAAAAAAAAAATGGATAAAACGAAATGAAATAAAAAACGAAAACAAAAAAACTTTGTCAATGCCCTTTCGAAGAATTTCTTACTTATTTTCGTTTAGAATTTTGTCATCATCGTCATCATCAACGAGAACTTCACGGCTCAGCCAAGTCTTTGAATTCGACTGTAATTTTGTTTTCCTATTCTAAACTATAAGAAGCAACCTGCTAGCGCGCCTTGAAGTTCAGTGCAATGAACTATGTTCATGTGGCTGTGATTTATGTGTTGCATCCTAAGTTGCATACAAGCAACATACTCGAACATGGAGTTTCCTTAGAAACCCTATCACTATCATATGTCACATGTGCCACAGATACTCGTCTCGCTCTCCATCTAAGTACTACATACAACATACGAGACTCGTGAAAATGATTTATTAGCGGTAATTGTTGTCAGAGAGTATGTGGAAAAGGATTGCCACTGACTCGTAGCTATTCAACTGCTGCTTCTTCATTTCTTTTTAATTATCTTGATTTTAAACTTATTAAAATTGACAAATGATTTCTGCTTAGATAAAAATATACTTATTCATATGTCGTCTTAGTCTCGGCCGTGGTCGTCTATGGTTGCAATTGCCCTACCCCAATCTGTCTTGACTTCAACTTCGTGTATCTCCTTCTTCCATACGAAATATACCAAACAGATACATTTCGCTTTATGCTTGAAAAGTTACTTTTAATTAGTAAACATGGAAACAGGTTGTCAACTTGCGTTGTTCGAATCGTTCCTTTTTTGTGCAACTGCCTACGTTCCCCGTATTCGGTTTCTTATCCATGTTTGTCGCACAAGTTAATTCAAAGGAAATCGTTGCCAGATAAGAATCATGTTTAGATACTATTTCTTATTTCTTAGCTAGACTCAGTGCTGTTTCCTTTCAACTGTTGTATTATTCTTTGGTTTTCTGGGTTGGGTCGGTCGCCTTCTTTAAAATGACTGGCGTTTTTTATTTTGGAAAATATGCTGGAAATTTGGTTATTGATAGCTAGTTAGATTTTTTGAAAATTTTAAAGTGATAGCGTCTTGTTAGGAAATTTGAATAAAACTGATAGCTTCAGTTGGCAGCGTTAAATTTGAGAATGAAGTTAATTGTATTTGAGTGTCATATAAAGAAGAGTTCTTTCTTAAAATGCGATGAACAAATTGGATTCGTTTAGTGGGAAACTATTTTAACTTCGAAAGTCATTTAGAAAAATTTTGCTAAAAAAAAAAATGGGACAGGTAAGCCATGAGAAGCCTAGTACCTACAACATTAAAACCAATCCAAATTACTTTATGAAAGAGGTTTGTAAATAAAAAGGTCAATTTTCAAATTTCGCTGGTAGGCTTATGCCATGGCATTTATTCGGATATTTTGGGCAAAAAACGTGTGGCAGCGAAGTTTCTTCCGAAATGTTTAATTCTTGATAAAATGAATCGCCACATGAGCATTGGTCAGAAAAAAATATTTTGAAGAGAATTAGTACTTTTACTTTTTCACATTTAGAGTGATTCAGATTTCGATTCTTCAGCTGTTTAATAATAAGCTAATGGCTTCCGTTTTGTTGTGGGTATCCTCTAGTTATGATCTATAGTATGTCATATCTCTTGAATAACCTTCTGTTCTATGCATTATTATACCCAATAACCAAACGTAGAAGGCAATATTTTGTATGAATTTCTGTAAAAGGCAGAATAAGGTGGGACAAACTGTAAAAAATATTCTTCATCAGCATCTTTAAGTCTGTATGGGCGTATGAAAAACATATCTCAGAAAATATAAAAGGTATTTACTAGGTGGGGTAAACTCCTTGGGACTGAAAAAAATTATTTTAGATCGATACACTTATTCCAACGATTTTCCAACTTTTTGTTCCCGCCCGAAAAGTTATTTTCCGGAAGCTCTGCAAAATACTAATCCACGGCGTCGATGACCTTCTTTCGCGAGCTTAATTTTTTATTGATGAGACATCTTTTGAGGTTTGGGAAGAGATAATTGTCCGAGGAAGCCAAATCGGGCGAACAAGGTTGATGAGTTAGCAATTGGAGGCCTAAATCGTTGATTTAAGCCATGCTCCTGTGTGTTGCGATGTTCTTGTGTGCCAAAAATTTTTTCTCTTTATGTGACGCCGTTTCACAGTTATTTTGGCCTTCAATCGCTCCAATAATGCGCAGTAATATTCGCTGTTGGTGGTATTATCTTTTTCGAGGTAGTCCACGAAGAGTAGGCCATGACAATCCCAGAAAACGGATGCCATGAGCTTTACGATCCATTGAGCCTCCCTCGGCTACTTAGGAGCAATCGTGCCAACTTCAGTCCATTACAGTGCACTCATTCTTTTCTCTGGCGTGTAATAGTGGATCATCAACAGTTTCCAATCGACGCCAAAAGTCCATCCGATTCCGCAGAATAATTTTTTCATATGCAGATTTTCGCCCAAAATATGGTGTGTGCGCTCAGTACTAATCGTTGTGGCCTATTGATTTTGTGCAAACGTATGTAACAGGTAGAAATAATGGTCTGAGACCTCCAAAGTTACCCCCATTATGGTCAGGAGTGATAGAGGAGTCGATATAGCCATGTCCGTCCGTCCGTCCGTATGAACAAAAGGATCTCGGAAACGGTAATAGATAGAGACTTCGTGTTTTTTGCATTCGACTAGGACTGCTCCGGAATTTTACAAGTTTATTTTAAAATTTTGCCCATCCCCCCTTCCAAAAGTAGCCTATCCAGACTCCATAAAGTATATTTATTTTGATCATCATCAAAACTCAACTCGATAAAGATATGCCCGCCTGACTTCCTAGCCTTATGAACTACGTAAACTTGGAGACTATATGACAGAGCTTTAAACTTTGGATACTCAATAAACATAAATAAAATTGGAGTTTATATTTTTAATATTAAAATAACCGCTTTTTAATGTGTAAAATTGTTTTCTGTCTGTCTGAATTATTATTATTCCTTTTAATCTCCGAAACAGCTGAACCGATTTTGACGGGACTTTCACTGCCTGATAGCTGATGTTATATGAAGTAATTTAGGGTACATTTATTTCAAATTGGAGAGAACGCTATCACACCCCCCATATAAACGGAAAACAAAATTCGTCAAATCTTTTCATCGTTTTATGGTATAGTAATGATATTTGGTATATATGTTAATGGGATTAGAAGAAGATCACGTCATGAGTTAAGGATTTGGGAAGTAAAATCCATTCTAAAGTGGGGACTGCCTGCATATTCACAATTTTTATTTTGTGAATAGTTTTGAAATATTGAAATAAATAATAATGTTGTTAATTCAGCTAGAAACTTTCAATCTAATAAAATATTCCATAAATTTCCTGCAAAAATTCGATTGGATATATATATTTCCGTCACTCTGGCTATCAAGTTTCGACCTTTAGTATCTCTCTTAGATTAGAAGAATTTAATTAATGTGCCAACCATTCTCTAAAAGCAATTACCCACTGAAACTTGTTCCACTTTTTGTTTTTATTTAAAAATTGATTTCGTTGGTTTGGTTTGGCTTACTTCAATTCCAATAAAATACTCCAAAGTATTTATATCGGACCAATAGAAGGGCTAGTCTCTATATTGAAATTCAGCTTAACTTGAATCCACCATATTTTTTTTTTTTTTAATTTACACTTATCTCAATAAAATGTTTCACATGAACCCAGATAGGAATATGTCCCTCACACAAATTCAATATTTAATGGGTGTATAGGGTGACTCAAAGTCGAGCACATTCTACTGCAACTTTCCTTTTTGTTGTATGTAACTTTTGTTTATTTTAATTTTTAAATGTAATATTTTCTTGTTTTTAAGTTTTAATTAAAAAATCAAATCAGTTTTTAAAAAAACGCTAAATTTTACTTTTGCTTCAAAACAACAGTAACCACAATTTTTTATTAAACTTTCTCAAAAAAGATTTGTAAATATTTTAAATATTTTCTAATTTTGCAACACTTTGAAATAAGACAACTATTTCACAGTTGCTGTTTCCAACACTCTAATGATGCATTGCCTTGTGCTCCTTGAGGCACATGGAAATTTTGAATGCGGTATCACAATCGTCAGCGCCCTTTTCATTCTTGCAGGTTTCTATGCCGGTAGTGATCTCCTCCAGATGATCCTTCAATTGTGGCACATTCTTGATGGTATTGAGCATAGCATCTGCATTGAAGACGCCTTTCGTCATATGTCCCTGTTTCTCCATCAAACACTTGGCATAACATTTCAGATTATTGCTGGCAGCTGCACTCATGCCACCGGACATGAATGTCTTTAGTTCGTCCTCGGTTGCCGATGTTTCCGCCATGCAATCTTTCATTAACTGACGAAAGTCTGGCGGTGCACACTATTGGCAAGGATTAAAATTAGTTCATTTTCTTTCACATTTATTTTATTATTTAATTACCAAGGCAACCGACGCGAAAATCACTAGAATTGCACAAATCAGCTGGGCTTTCATTTTACTGGGTTTTTGTTTTACGGAAGTCTAAACACAACTGCTATTTTTGAAAAACCTCCGGCCTTTTATATGCAGCGTTCGAAGCGGCGTGATTTATTTCTATAAACAATATTTTAATTAAATGGAATTAATTTTGTTTTTGCCATTGCTTTGTATCGTTTTAGTCTTTTGTTTGTCAGATGCACGCGGCGCCTATTTAGAAAATAAAATGACATTTTTTTGCGGAAATTATTTATAATAACTATTTCAATTTAATTATATTTAGTCACCCACTCGCTCGGTTTCAGACAATTTCACCAAACCACAACCAAAACCAAATCGATTCATAGACCCTATATTAAGTGCAATTAGTCTGCTTAAACAACAAATCAATTATTTATTGTGTTTGTATATCGTGCTGTGATAGTGTAAACGCTCTACACACTTTTAGAGTGAAATGCATTATTCTGACTTTTTGTCCATAATAATTTAATTTTTTATTTTTTCTATTATAATTTATTCAATGAGTTTGCGGCTTTAGTTTTTTTATGTTTTGTTTTGGTTTGTGGAAGAGTTAATGTTTTATTGCTATTATTAAATTTGCAAGTTCATTTTTCTAATTTTTTTAATGTTAATTTAAATATAAGTGTTGGAAATGTTCAGCTTTTCTTGTTGGTACTAGAATATGATTACTTTAATTTGATATAATTTTGTCGCAATTAGGTTTTTTTGGGGAATTGTGTAATTTTGTTTAGTCACTGAAATGAATTTATGTGCACTGTAAGCTGGCTAATCAGTTCAAATCAGTTTTGATCGTACAAATTAGATTAGATTGTTGCTAAAAATAATGTGACATATATTAAAAATTATGCAGATGTGGAGCTGTAGATAGAAACTACGATCAAATCATTTCAGATCAAATCATCGGTCGACAGCCTTGTATATTCGCAATCGTTTAAGTCTTTATTCAATTAAAATGCCATTAATTCAAAAGTTTCAACTCATTATCAGTGCTGGAAAAATTTTAAACATGTAAACTAAAATATTCTTTCACCCATTCGAATGTGGTGACCAGCACAGTGCAGCCGCTGGAATTTTATGCGTTGGACTATGTCAACCTCATCAAATAGCTCGTACAGCTCACGGTTCATACGGGACCTAAACACGTCGCCGACTCTAATAGGACCGAAAATCCTGCGAAGAATCTGTCTTTCAAAGACTTCCAACGCCTCTGTGTCATACAGTAGTGCCGGGAGTATCAGAGTCTTGTAGATCTTGGTTTTGGTCTTTCGAGAGAGGGTTTTACTTCTAATCCCAAAATAGCATCTTTTTGCAAGCGTAATTCTTCGTCTGATCTCCAGGCTGTCGTTGTTGTTGCTGGATATTTTGGATGCAAGATAGATGAAGTTTTCTACGATCGTCCAGTGGCTCTACAATTATGAACTGGTGGTTCGGGTGTTGATTCTCTATCGGCGTTTTTAGTATCGGCGCCTCCTAGTAGGGTAGAAATTCACTTCTCAAGGACACCGTGCAAGAAATTAATGAGAATATAGTATGCATAACCAGTGCTTGAGATCTGGAATCGTTTGAGATATAATATTGAAGATTGAAGCTAACCAAAACTTGTAAATTTTATTTTCATATTAAAACATCGATTTGTAGCATGGTCACGAAAGCAATCCAGTTATGTTTGATCAAAATCGGCATATCTTTGCATCCATTTGAGGTAGAGGGATGAAATTTGGTACATTTGTTAGTGGGACCGAGATGTAGAAGAACCATTGCAAATTTACACAGAAAAATATTATAGAGTTATTGTAAATTATCTCAATGAACAAAAGAAAAACTTTTACACTTATCAGCTTAAAAGCAACAAAGGATTGATTGTAGTATTAAGGCGCATCGAACTATCTGTAGACCCCAGTGAAATTCATAGTGCTCTCCTTGAGTAAGGTTTTGACATAAGGCTTATTGCAAATATGCAAAATAAAAACAAAATCCCGCAGTCTATGTTCAAAGTGGAACTCGAACTTAAATCGCTTCAGAAAAATGGTCATACAATATCAGAACTACAGTTTCTTTCTTCACCGTAGAATTGCTGTAGAAGACCCACACAAAAGGAACTCCCCAGTCCAGTGCATAAATTGCCAAGAACATGGTCACACCAAATCATATTGCACTCTGCGTTCAGTCTGTGGTGCCTGCGGTGACCTCCACAATACTGCCGTCTACCAACGACCAACTGACGCTAACGCGAAAAAATGTAACAATTGCTGCTTAAAAATAGGCTCCTTTAACAAAAAACAGTTCTCCCTAAAAAGCACTCAACCCAAAAATAATACTATGGAATGCTTATGGAGTCACTCAACGCAAAATGGAACTAAGTAAGATCCCGGCAGATAACGAAGTTGATGTGGTCTTACTAATAAAAACTATTTTCATATTCCAGGCTACGTATTTAACGCTACAAATCACCCAGTCGGTAAAGCTCAAACTCGATTTGCGTTCAAGAAAAATACGAAAGAATATCACTCTCAGAAATTTACTGTCCACCCAGGTTTTCTATAACTGCAGACTGTTTTAAAAGATTATTCAACGGTCTTGGATCTTTATTTCTCGCAGCTGGTGACTTTAATGCCAAACACCATTGCTGATGCTCGAAATTGGCTAACCCCAAGGAGAAGCAACTATATTACACGCTCTCCAACTCAAGTAATAATTTGGATTTTACCTCCTCTGGCCGGTCTAAGTGCTGGCCAACGGATCTTCGAAAAATTTCAGACTTAATATTTTTCGCAATTACTCGAAATTTCTCTCGAAATTAAATTCAAACACAAACTTTAGACGAACTCTTATCTGATCACTCTGCGTTTATGTTTAACCTTCTCGAGAAGCCAATAATGAGTAACCCACCGTATAAACTGACCTCCAAAACTACTAATTGGCTTAGATACAAAAAAAATATAATGCCACAATGAGCTCTGAGGTTGTTTTCAAAACCTCAGGCAACTTTAACTCGTTGCCGCTGCTAAAAAATCAACCCCAACAATAAAATTGGTGCCCTCAAGATATAATACACATCCCGTTACTAACAGTGAAATAGAGCGTTTAGTCTCTGAAAATTTCAGACAGCTTTATTTCTCGAAATTAAGCAACGCCTCAAAATAGCAAAACTTAATTTAAATAGAGCTCTTAAGTTGGAAGACAGTCTATCCCAAAGTAAATACATCGAAAGTCTATCTCCAATCGGTACAAAAGCCTCTTTATGGAAATCTCAGAAATCGATTAAGCCCCCGTTCGATTCAGACACACCAATAAGAGACCTTTCTGGATATTAGACTCGTAGTGAATAAGAGAAACTGAATGTCTTTGTAAATCAACTACAAAAAGTATTTAAGCCTAATGTACCCTCTATCGGTTTTTTCTTGCGCAACTAAACGCGAAAATGTCGCCAGCCCAAGATCTTATTACACCGAAAATTATCATAGAGCTTCCCGACTCAGCTCTTCGGTTTTTAGTTAAGGTCTTCAATGCAATATTTCTTACTGGCTGTTTCCCAACACAATGGAAATTTTCATTGATACCAAAGCAAGGTAAAGACAAAACACTGCCAGAATCACACAGACCTATAAGCTTGCTTCCATGTTTGTCAAAACTATTTGAAAAAGTACTCCAACAGAAACTCAAAGCCCATCTGGAAATTAATAATATTATTCCCACGCATCAGTTTGGATTTCGGAAAAAAGGGTACCATTGAACAAGTGAACCGAATCACGAATAAAATAAGAACGGCTTTCGAACACAGCGAATATTGCTCAGCGGTAATCCACGATGTAGCACAAGCGACCGACTGAGTTTTGCACGATGGTTTAATTCACAAAATACTCATAAGTTACTTGAATCATATTTAACTAACAGATGCTTCAAAGTAAGACACAAATATTACATCTCAAGAGCATTCTCCATACACACAGGCGTACCTCAAGACTGTGTGTTTGGAGTATTGCTTTATCAATTATTCACATCGGATATACCCACTAATCCGAGCCACCTAACATCTTACTTTGCCAACGACACCACTTAAAGCGTCCATTGATCAAGGTACTCATCTTCAGATCATAGAGAAATGGCGCATGAGAGTGAATGGGCAAAAGTCCAAACATGTAACTTTTGGCCTCAACAGAGCTACGTGCCCACCGGTCACCCTGAAAAATGCCATAGTTCCACAGTCCAACGATGTGACATACCTAGGAGTTCACTTAGACCGACGACTCATTTGGCGAAAACACATTGAAGCAAAAAAAAACTCAAATAAAACTAAAAACCATCAATATGGATATTGGCTCATTATTTCTCGTACTCCCATGTGCCTAGAACACAAAGTGCTACTTTATAATAGCATAACAAAGCCAATATGGACTTACGCCTCCCAACACTGGGGTAATGCTAGCACAAGCAATATTCAAATTATTCAAAGATCTCAATCAAAAATCCTGCGAACAATCACAGGAACCGCATGGTACATTCGCAACGAAAATATTTTAGCCCGATCCCTAATAAGAACAAGTACATCAACCCGACTTCGTAGAAACGATCTTTCTGCCCGTTGAATGATATAGGAACTCACTCGATATTCTTTCCCACGCTTCATATAGCAAGAGGATAATTATAATTGTTAGTTTTGAGATTTGTTAATCTTAATCTTAGTCTTAAGACAGTCTTTTTTAGCTGAAAGCCTCAGTAGCCAATGATATTTCTTAGGTAGATTTCTAGATTAATTTAAGATCTTTGTGTATATAATAATAATACATTTTTTCTGGGCACAGCAAAGCGTGCCGGGTACCACTAATATTTTATAAAAGATAAAAGTCAACAACCCAATACCCATGCAAACAAAGCCAACACTTTATGTTCTAATTTTATAGCAAACGTTTATTAAAACGCTACACGCTAAGGTTTATTGTGGGCAGCTATCTTTCGAGCCTATAAACATCCTTGACAATATTTTAAAAATAAATCAAAAGTTCAAATCACAACAATACGTTTTGCTATAAAAATTTTAGAACCCACATGGTAAAAATTTTAAACAACAGCCCCATCAAATGTTTAATTACACAGCTGTGCACAACCACAACAATTAATATAGCAACTGCGCATTTTCCAAACATATTTCTTTGGAAAATGCATTTCTTTTTTTTCTCTCTCTCTCTCTCTCTCTGGCTGTCTTCACACCTTTAAAGTCTCTGCAGGCTGCATTTAAACCAAACGCTTTGTTTTGCTGGTCAACTGTCAAAATGTGTGAGAATTCCAGCTGAGCCTTTCAGTAAGGAATTTTCTACATACAGGTAAAACGCTCAACACGCTCTCCATCTTTCTTTTTTTTTTTTTTTTTGTACTTTACCACAGTCCTCCAGGCGTCAATGACGTTGCCAGAACTGTTCGAAACCGTAAACAGAAAACCAAAAATAGTAATAGAACCGAGTCTAAGCTGAACTGCACAGAAACCCAAAAGGCAACAATGCCCTCTGCACTGACCTTTTACAATTGCGAGTGACGTATGCCCTTTTGTTTCGGAGCGATGCATTGTGCCGCATTGAGCACCCCTACATGGCAAACACTAATGGTCAACTGTCGCCTTTTGGCCACATACTATTGACTGGTATATATGGACAGACTAAACCGCTTTTCACACTGACGCTGACTATTTCTAAAGCGCTTTGTTTAATGTGATTCCCAATTTCTATCTGATTTTCGTTCATATTTTCCAATTTCGCCGATAGTAGAAATTAATTGTTATTTTTCAAACGAAAGTAAAATATTTTCATTTAACTCATAATTCACGGAAAAGGGTGCTCATTTGTGCGTTAAAAAAAAAAAAAAAAAAAACATAGACAATTGAACAATAGGCCTTTTGAAGGATTTATATAACGCCTAAACGCTGGCAAATTGCTTTGTAATGATAATCCGTCCTTTTTACACTTTGCAGCCAGTGCGCTATGCCGATTATCTACTTTAGTTTTCGGCGTTATGTATTGATATATGATTTTTTTTGTTTGAGGCGTTGTTGTCTGACGCCTTCACGTTACAATATTTTCATATTTCTGGTTTCTACCTGGCTGCCTGTGGTAGTTAAGCCTTTGATGTGTGCCTTTTGTTGCGCTTTTGATTGCTGTTTAATATAAATCACATTAAGTGAATTATCCTTGAGCGAATGAGGCAGCTGCAGGTTTTATCGTTGTCTGCATTGATTTTGAATAATAAAAGTGAAAATCATGCCGATTGATAGTTGCAATATGGCTCCTTCAGCGTTCAATTGTGCAGTTTCTGCATATTGTGGCATATATTGCTGCATTGGGTTAAAGTCATTGTTTGAGACCGAGTAAAAATCAATTTAAAAAAATTGCTGAATGTGGAAATGGTTGGCATTAATTAGATTATAGTTAAAATGAATTCAAAAGTCCAAGCACTTCGAAATTCTGAGTGAGTTTCACAATTTTTTGCTCATTTATCAAAATTTACTTTTAACTAATCATATAATTAATTTAACAAGCGTTAAAACAGTTTATAAAAGAAATTCAGTCTTGTGTGTAAAGGAAAAAAATTAGCAAAAAGCACTTTGGCCGTTTTAGCCTATTCCTGTCTTTCTCGTGTTCACATGTCGAAAGATTTGTCTTCGATCTGTTGCAAGTATAGAAAAGAGATAAACCAAAAAATAAAAATTGCAACAGTCAATAAAATTTTTAAAAATCTGAGATTAAAGTCAAAGCAATCAGCAGACGACGAGCTGCTCGTTTGTTAAATCGCTAACTAAAACTTGTTCTCTGGTTAGTACTTAACGCTCACCGCTAGTCGAGTATTGTTGAATTGTGTTCACCGATAAATTGACAAGCTTTAAAATGTTAGCAAGACTTGCTTCAATAGAAAATTTTAATAAAACTATTTAAGTAGAATGCCAAAACCATAAACAGGGCTCTAACAGCTAACAACTAGGATTCCTTTTATTAAATAATATCCACACATAATAAGTAATACTGATTTTTATTAAATCTGTCTGCAGATATCAATTATTTGGGGCTTTTATGAAATTTTTTCTAAATTTTTTTATGTTTTTATATTTGAATTTAGTAAAGAAACCGCATATTTCAAATGAACGCCTTAACATTACAATGTACTTATACTTAAACAGGAACCGAACCTCACAAAAATTGCTCATAGAATATTTTTCTGTGTAAAGAAGGTTCAGTCTTCTTCTTCATAAAATTTTTCCAAATCCAGGTTTTTTCAGACGCTCGAGTGACCTGGCAGAAATAAGTCCCATCGCAAGTTTGCTTTGATGACTTCTTTATCTGTCTCTATATCGGCTGGTATGCATCCCAATTTGCTCTATAACTGTGTGAAAATTAAGATCTCGATGTAATGTCGAATTTCTTACGTACCAGGGGCAGCCATTAATTTATCTAAGTACACGATTCTACAGCGCCTGAATACCTCCAAATCTGCCCGCCATAGAGTCAGATTGTGGCAATGCACTTGAGGTATACCTGTCACCGGAGATAAAGTGTGCTCCTTCTACTGAGCAGCCATCTGAGTTGGCGGCATTTTTTTTGTGTGGTTGTCAGGTGTCCCTGGAAGGTAAGTGTCTTGTCCAGGTTGATGCTAAGGTATTTTGCTAATAAAGGCTGCTGCAGATATACACCTTCTATTTGAATAGCTGGAGTAACCATGCGTTTAAGCGTAAAACATGGATTCGTCGTCTTGCTTGCATTTATCTTTAGATTCCAGCGTCCACACCTAACTGTCAATATGTGAAGGTAACCCTGAAGGCCATCTGCTGCCTCAATGGCAACATCGACAGCATGAGTCGCAATAATTGCCTTAGATGGGGCCGCCAAGTAGCCATTGTCAGGGATAGGGAGATCAGCGGTATAGAGCGAAAAAAACAGTGGTCCCAGTACGCTGCCCTGCGAAACTTCAGCTCTCATAAGACGGGGGGCAGAAAAGGTGTCCAGGTACCTAACCTGAAATTCTTGACCTTCTAGGTAGGACCAAAAGGCAGAAGTAAGGCGCGGGCAGAAGTTATTTAGCCTTGTAAAATAGGTCGTCATGCCAGACTCTATTGAATGCCTGCTGCATGTCGACAAATACTGCATTACAAAATTCAAAGTCATCAAAAGCTTCAAAAATGTGCTGTGTGTAATTCTGTGAAACTGTTTAATTGTGCCATGTCTTGCCCTAACCCGAAACTGGTGATCTGGCAGGATACTGTTTTGGTCCATAGACTCCTTCAGTCGGCCAGCAATCAGTCTCTCCCATACCTTCGATAATGAAGGCAGAAGACTAATTGGCCAGTATGACTTAGGAACATCATCCGGCTTACCTGGCTCGTGAATCATATGGGTCACTGATTTCTTCCACTGAGCCGGGAAGTATTAGACTCTCAACATCGCGTTAAAAATCAATGCGGTATAGAGGATTGCACATATCGGCAGGATATGTCCATACCTGGGGCTTTATTTTTCGGCAAGTCTTTGTTGATGTTGGCTATTTCTAAAGGCCTGATTGGGAGGGACATCTGTAACGGTCTTTCCAAACATTCGATAGTCTCTTTCACTTGCGCAAACGTGGCCACGTCATGTGTAGTGAATCTATCATACAGATGGTGGGCAAAAGTATTTGCCTGCTCCTTTTCACTTTAAGTAAGCCCTTCACCAGGACACCGCATCGGGGATTGTTGAAATGGTTGCTTCTTGAGCGACTTAATGCATTTTCACAGAGAATAGTTGCCATCTATGGTGTAGTACATAGTCGCCAACCGTTGCTTAAGGAAATCGCTTCTCAGTCTCTGTAAAACATTTCTTCGTTGTTTTGCAGTTCGGTTGCACAAAATACGGTCCCACGGGTTCTGTGTTCGGATCGCTCCTTTTTGTTGCAAGAAGTTCGTTAGCTTCTGCATTAAGGACAATGCCATAACTGACTGCCCTAGAAGGCTTTATTAAATAAGTCTCCAAATAAAAAGTAAATGTGGCTTCTATAATTTAAAATTTTTTGAAAGAGTTATCAAAGACTTGTTTGAATAAAAGTCTTAATTAAATTCAACGAAACACAAATTTTTTGAATAAGAAATAAAAGTTAGCAAGGAGTACACCAGAGTCATTTAGAACTGTCCGTCTTTCTGTATTTATGAGTAATATTCCCAAAATCTTTGACATAATCGTTTGATTGTTAGAACTTAGAATTGAACCCATATGGCCACCTCAAGGTTACACTGCAAATACAAAAAAAAAAAAAAAAGAATTAAAGTATTGAAATTAAACAATTAAATTTTCTTAATAGTAATACAAAAAAAGGTGTATTTAATTATGCTTAACAAAAAGTTTAATATTTCATTTTGATATTGTATAAATTGTACGTTTTTATTGATAATAAAAGTAAAGCATTGTTCAGAAGCATCTATGCGTGCCTATTTTAGTACTAATTCGTGTGTAAGTTAAAATTTCACAAAGTTATTATAATTTGGTCCGATCGTTCCTATTGGAGCTATAGAATATAATAAATTTACGAGCAAATTTAATTATTTCTGGAAAAAATGTTATATTCTGAATAGCTGCTAAGCAGAATTTGCAATTAAAAAGGGGGAAAAACATTTAAACTTTGAGTTTTGATATTAATCGAAGTTAACAATCAAACGTTTTTTAAAATATTTGTAAATATTTTCAGATTATATGAAGTAAATTTCAGCTGCTGGATTTTGCCAGGCAGCGATGTCTTTTTTTGAATTCAATAATTTGCCGTAAATAAAGGGTGGTTTTTTTAGAGGTATAGAACTTTAAATTGCAATAAAACAACGATGGATTATTCGATTGACATGAATTTTATTTATCCGAAAGATAATCTTGTGGCATTACATTTTAAATATGATTTCTGGCATACGAACGCCACGGCTGGCTCGGATGTAGTCCAATCTGGAGGTCCAATTTTCGATGACTTTTTCCAACATTTGTGACCGTATATCGGCAATAACACGGCGAATGTTGTCTTCCAAATGGTCAAGAGTTTGTGGCTTATCCGCATAGACCAATGACTTTACATAGCCCCACAGAAAGTAGTCTAGCGGTGTTAAATCACAAGATCTTGGAGGCCAATTCACAGCTCCAAAACGTGAAATTGGGCGGTCACCAAACGTGTCTTTCAATAAATCGATTGTGGCACGAGCTGTCTGACATGTTGCGCCGTCTTGTTGGAACCACAGCTCCTGGACATCATGGTTGTTCAGTTCAGGAATGAAAAAGTTAGTAATCATGGCTCTATATCGATTACCATTGACTGTAACGATCTGGCCATCATCGTGCTCGATGGCGGATAGACTCATTCGGCAATAGCTTCTTCTGTAAGCACCGTACGGCGTTTTTGGGGATGCGAGTTATCAATAAGAGTAAATGTGGTGCGAAAACGTTCCATGGTTAATCGAATTAACTGCTCTGATGGACGATTTTGTCGACGATAAAATGGACGTAGTGCGCAATACGTATTCCGCACAGAACCATTATTTTCGAAATAAAATTGCACTATTTGCAAGCGTTGTTCAGGAGTGAGTCTATTCACGATGAATTGCCAAACCAAACTGAGAATAAATCACTTGACAGCTGTTAAATCGGTCGCCATCTTGAACAGTAATGCCAACTTAAAGTTCTATACCTCGAAAAAAAAAACCTTTACAATCGATCATACATCGGTCATACATTTTGGAAAAGCATTCTGATTGGTTTGCAAAAAAGGACTCGTTTTTAGTCAATTGTGATATACAAACACCTTGGTCGTCCGAAAATGAATTTCTCTGAACGCTCAAGATAAGTAAAGAGAAGACGAACAGCTGAGATAGTTGAACTGAATGAATCTGCTGCTGTTTGCTACTGAAGAAGCACTAATGAGGCTATTTCGCTTATATTGGAATCAAATTTAACGAAGCATCGTTATATACTTATTAAAACATCTTTAAACAGTAAAATTTCTGCGGAATTTTTTAAAGGCTACGCTAATATCTTAAAAGCAAAACTAGTTAACCAGTGAATAACACTCTGAAGTAGAGCTAGAAAGTTTATTGGATCACTATACAAAACGTATTATATAGTTGCAGGATAATGCAATAAATTATGTTTTCAATGATCCTGTGAACAACCTTAAACTTATAGAGAAAAGGGGCTTCGACGGAAGTTCTGGGTAAAGCGAATACAAACAGAAAGTGAAGAACAATAATTTGGAAGACAGCCACATGTTTGTCATATTTAACATCATTTATTAACAACTGAAGATAGTCGAACAGTTCAAAAATAATTTGGATTAATCCACGACCATCTTCCACTCGATATTGTCGTTCTGTTCGATTTCAATTTTAAAAAGCAATCAACTGCATTGAGCATCGAGGAAGAAAAGTATTTTAAAAAGAAAAAAAGGGCTTGTACCGACTAAAATTATTATTGGTAATATTGTTGTTAATATAACATTATGTGTTCAACATATTTTGCAACTCACTAGGGTGGATGGTAAAATTTGTAATGCCTTAACTCCAACATCATCCACAAAGTGCTATATATGCAACGTGAGTCCCACAGATATGAACAATATTGAGAATTGCTTGCAAAGGGATGATCAAAATGATCGATTTGAATTAGGATTGTAACCACTTCATATATTTAATTTTTTTTTTAAATTTATCATACATAATTGACGTACATTTCCATGAAGTACTGCCCGATAAGTTTTCAATAATGCTGAAAGATGTGCCACAATATTTCAGGCACTCTCTTCAGTATATAATATTATTGTTTATTTTAATATTATATTAATTTGCACTCAACATAGCCATAGCACTAACATAGAACCTTCAACTAAATATTCTAAAGTAAACCAGCTATTTAAATCGTGTTTTGCTATCAAAATCTGTCGAGTTTTTCTGTGTTTTAGGAATTCCCAGTATTGTTTGTCCAGACATGGCAATCTACGACAATTATAATAATTTTTTAATGACATGTTTCAATAGTTTATATATTTTTTTTGTTGACACTATGAAGCTATTTACCAACCCGACTTACTTGAATTGTGTTGCTATAATAGTATAGCATGTATAAAATGCTTTTTGTTGTGATAAAATCTTTAAAAAAATTTGAAAAAAAGTGTTCGTTATTAATATTTTATAAATTTTTTAAGTAAACAAACTTGCTATAAAATTATAGCAAATCTAATATTTTAGTTTGCTTAGTTTACCGTTAGTTTGTAACTTAAATAATTACACTTTAAGTTGGCAATAAACTAAATTAAGAACCACAAGCTTTTTTGCTAATAAATGATTTTCCATTCTCTAATACATTTTCGTGTCCTTCGTGTCCGTGTTATTGTCGACCGCCATCTGTTAATGAACATACAACTCGTAGCTAATTAATTTTATTCATTTATTAAACTTTTGCCTGGCATACTTTCGCCATTTCGCTTTGTTTTCTCTGTGGCACTTTAGAAACTATTTCCATACAAATCTAATTTTATCAACTTTGTCTTTGGCCTAACTAGGCAAGCGGCCATTCAGGCAGGCAGGCAGGAAGGCAGGCAGTCAAGCTGTAGTAAGAAAGGACGACGAACTGACAAGCGCTATTCTGGAGCTGGCTTGCCATACTTCCTGAATCCCGAACGAACAGACAATGTGACACAATTTCTTTTCTATGGATTTTTCCTTTTTTTTTTTTGTTTTTTTTTTTTTTGTTCTATTCTGTTGGCTGGCTTCCTTCACGCTTTTGCCTCATTAACGTTGGGCTTTGTTTTGTTTCAACACGACGATGCCAAAGTCCTAGAAAAGAAAGCGCATAGTAATTTATAAAAGTCCTTTCGTTTCTTCTTCGTTTGTTCGTTACTCTTTTTGCTAGCTGTCGTCCTTTAAGCGCCACTGTCGCCTGATGTCACAGCAAAAGCACATTCATAAACATGTAAATCAGGTCAAAACAATGCAACTGACAATGAATTGTTCCTGCTATTGCTTATACTACGAGTACTACTACTACTTCTTCTTTGGTAGCGTATAGCAGCATATCCTTTTAGTTGTCCTTTCAACGCAGCTTACTTCATTATTGGTTATTCAGCAATTCATTTATCCCACTACGAACTACCGGCCGTCTGTCTGTCCGTCCGTCCGACCCATCCGACTATTCGTCTTTAACGGCGGCGCTCCTACAGCGAAAATTGTGAAAAAGTAAATAGAAAAGCACATTGGCCTTTTTCTTTCGAACGTTTTCGTATTGTAGTCCTTTTTTATCCTGACTAATGACAAGTTAAGGCACACGAGCGCCTCTCATTGAGCGTTTAGTTTTGTTTGCCTGCCGCTGTCGGCTGTGGTTCATTGCCTTTAGCCGCGTGCCCGAATAGGAAAAAAGGCATCCGGCAGTTTTCTTCCTACTTGCAGCGCTGAATTCTGAATACCTGTCGTCATTGTCATTGTTCCAGTTTGTGCTGCTAATGGCGGTTGGCTGGTTAGTTGGTTAAAAATAGAGAATAACATACAATAACAATGGCATAAATTATCCTTTTTGTCAACATTGAATGGCTGTCTCTGCTGCTGCTGCAGCTACTGGCATAGGTTCTCTGGCACAGACAGTTATTGCTCGATTTTGTATTGATTTACTTAGTAAATGCGCTCAATACCTGTCAATTTGGTAACACAATGCGATAATTTATTGATTCCATTGCGGCTTTTGTGCTGCCATAATATTTAGGGATTTGCTTAGATAGTATTTGTATTATGACAGCGAAATATAAGTTTCTCCAAGTTGCCATAATTTTTATAGCACATAAGTTGTAGACATTTCCTGACAATTTAATGTGTAAAATTTAAAGCTGATTCTTTTTTAATTGTAAAACAGTTGAATTTGAAAATGTAGCAACCAAAATAGGCGTTCAATGTGCATTTCAACTTGCTATAAAATTATAGTAAGTTGTTTGAAATAAATAAATTTCTTTAATTTTGGTATTTCATGTTTATGGTACTCTAGAAATCAATGTCAATCGAGTCATGACTTCTTTAAAAGTTTCCATTATGTGTGGTATTAGTTTGGCAGTAACGATCGCGTGGTGATTTGTTAATTCTAGAAATGTTAGTTGTGATAAGTAATTTAATGTCTTCGATATCTTTGCTAGTGATTTGAACCGCATCGCCACCTGCACGTTAACGACGTTGATGTTGCAATCTGTTTTGTTACATCTTCCATAAATATTTGTTTTCTAATTATTAGTAGTAGTAGTAGTTTATGTTAATCATCATTTGGTAAATCTTCGAAATCCTTTTGGGGCGAAAGTCCTCATCTCGGTGTCAAGTTTATGTTTGCTTTAATTAATTATGAATATTTTTTTGCTTATCTACTTGTATGAACTAAATAAAACCCATTTAAACTCAATTTAAACACAAAAAGCGCCAATTGTTAAATTTCAGAAGTTGCTATAATTTTTATAGCACAATAATCAACGCTTTTCAAAACATATTTGACAAGCTATACATATAAATGCCGTCAATACAATACGCAAACAATTAAATTTTTCAAAACAACTACCAAAATGAAGGCTAAAGATACTCACAAACTTGCTATAAAATTATAGTAAGTCAGAAGAAGCGTTATATTGAAAAAAATGTAAAATGCTGCATCTTTTAGTAACTTGTAAATGACTCGAAAAATGCAGCAAGGCGTCACTACGCAGTAAATACACGCACATAGCATGCAACAATTGCTGTTAGTGACAGCAAACGTTAAACTAAAAAAAAAAAATAGTAACCCCCAAAAAAAGCAGCGTCAAACTGGAAATCAACTTGAACAAGCCGAGAGCGAAGACACTTAACTAGCAAACTTCCTTTTATTGTTCCCGATTGAAACTTGAGTAAGAGCTGCGCCTTTTTGTGCATGAGTCCTTCTCTTTGCGCGTTGTTTTGTCAAAACGCACAGACAAAATTAAAAAATGAACGTACGAGCAGATATTGAAATTAAATACCAAATGTCAACGACATACAAACGAGTAAAAGCGCAAAGGACATGAGTGTGTATACGATGAGCAATAATATCGAGAGACAGGCAAATAAAAGATGACAAGTTGAGCAACGCATACAGGCCGCAGTTTTCTTATTTTTTTTTTTTTTTTTGCACAAAAATTTGAAAATCATTTGAATTTGCGTTAGAGGGTTTTTTTTTCGGAAAATGGAGAGTCAGTAAGAAATAATAAAAGAAAAAATTGTGTCGCATGAGACAATTGCCTGTGTGTCATGGTACAAAATTAAATCAAGGCACAAGAAAACCAGAATAACAGGCTGCGAGCACGAATCTCGCAGAAGGATGTCAAAGGCAACGGCGTCGCATATCCTTAGGCAAGAACAACCAGGCCTGTATCTGTTTCTGTCTGCATACATATGCATTGTAATCGATATGCGGGCGCTGCTACGGGCAAAGGATACGCTGTAGCTGGAGGCAACACAAACTGAACTGCAGCTGTAAGTTGTAGATACAAGAGACCAAAAAGCAATCGAATGACATTTGACAACGTGCCAGGATGTGTGTGTGTGTGTTTGTTAGTGTATATGGAAAATAAAGAATGCAAACTCATAGCATGGGGTATATAAATATTATAGCAGTGCCGCCGCCTGAATTGCTATAAAATATCTTCCGATGCTGTGCATCATCGCCATTGCCAGTTATCCATTTATGTGTACGCCGCCTCGTTATCCTGTTTGGCATGCCATTCCCGTCCAGGCTGCGGCCTGCTGCTGATGCATATCGGCGTACTTGATTTGTTTTGCACACATTACTGGTTGATTGTTGTGCAGTTTGCCCCTTTTAATTTTTTGTTTTTTGGGGATGACAATAATCTACAATCTTCTTGATGGCTGATAAGAAGTTTTGCGTGCGATGCGTCACAAACACTCAATGCAGCAGGCAGGCAGGCAGTCAGTCAGTCAAGCACTCAGTTAGTCACTCACTCAAATGCACACTCAAACTTCAAGTTCGCAAGGCAAATGTATCTGTATGTCTGTCAACGCAGCCTGCACGCACAAATCAAGGCGCGATCGATATCTATTTCGATTGCAAATTTTCCCTTTTCACATAATTGCATTCTGAAGTGCGCTGCCAACTCGTTTGCTTTTGTCTTTGTGCTTCATTGTTGCACGCACGTTTTTTTACGCATCCTTTTATTTAATTTTTCCTTTATTTTTTTTTTTTTTTTTTTTGTAGAAACATTGCCTGGCATCATTCTTACTTCTGCTCGTGTTCATTCTGCAAATGTACATCATTAGCTCAAATCAATGTCAACGCGCTACGCGGTTTGGTTCGGTTCGGTTCTGTTCCCGTACGCGAGACTGGCTGCTTTTCTGCATTTATCTGTAATGTTGTATGTAGGAATATTTCACTTTTTTGCCGCACGAGTGCAGTTGTCAAGAGATAGCAATCAGCTGAAAATGGCGGTTTTAGCTACGTACTACAATATTCAGGTATTATATTCAGTTCGTTTTGCAGTTCAATTCAATCTAAATCATTGCGCGACATTGGTCTGACTTTTGCGTACAAATTGTGATGTGATGGGATTGTGTGTGGGAAAGAGTTGTGTTGAGTGTTTTAGTCAATTTGCTGAAAATATTTCAGAGTTGCTAAAATTAATCTCTTTTTGATTCTTCGGTGTTCTTCATTGATGATATTTTCAATGATTTGATATTTCAGTTTCTTGGTATGGCCTAGGCCGCAACAAGACTATTGTGTAAGGCACTTAAGTCCCCATGATATATACATTTATTCTCTATTCTTCCGTCTTTCGTATGTTGATCTTAAAGAATATAAAAAATAAAGAATGCGAAAACTTGAACTTTTTCACACAATTTATGCGCAGATAATGTGAAAAATTTTGGCTGCCTCCTCCATCATGCGAATAATAGGCGTATGATTGTCTTGTTTAAGCGGGAAGCATATTCTATACGAAATACGCAGAAAGCAGAACTTTGTAGATTCATAATTCAAATTTTTTTATATGGAATTACTTCCAACCAGAATGGTCAGTCATGGGGCGCAATCTCAGTGCAAATGCTATGTAGATAGTTTTTCCTACCAAAATGTGTTTTGTCCGCAGAGTATAATTAATTTTCCTCGTGGAAAAAAAATTGTTTTATATGTTGTTATTTTTGCTAAAAAGCCGATTCTTACGTAATTTCGTCAGAAAAAAATATGCATTTTAAGTTCAAATCGGACCACTAGAAGGGGTAGCCGCCATACAAATCTGTGCCACCTTTATGTGATTTTGTTTGAAAGAAAATTGTTTTGGTGGATTTTGCTCTAATTCGAATGAATTATTGCATCACGTTCCAAATTGGACGACTTAAAGATGTAGCCTCTACAACAAATACAACCATAAAAATCGTCCCTTTTTTCTGAGAGTTTGAGTATCTTCGAGAGAGTATCTTACGTAAATTCTAATGAGAAATTCAAAGATTAAACCCCCAAAGATTAAACCCCCACCCCCCATACAAATCTAGCCCCCTTTCTGCTGTTCAGTACAAAAAACGTTTGGTCAAGCGATAAACAAAATTCAACAAATCTTTGCATCCATCTGAGGTACGGGGACGAAATTTATTTCTCATGTTATTGGGATCGGGAAAAGTAATCGTGTTAAGTATGATCAAAATCGGATGGGGCTATACCCACCCCTATACAAGCGACACAAAAAAATTCAATATATCTTTGCATCTATTTGAAGTACATGGATGAAATTTGGTATACATGTTAATGGGATCGGATGAAGTTATCAAGTTAAGACAAGGGAATATATTTCATAGTTTAAAAGATAAAAAAAGTTATTTGATTTTTTGGTTTTAAATATTGCTGAAAGAAGTAGAGAAATGTAGGAGGAGAATATATTGTGTGATAAAAATAATTTTTACTGGGCACAGCAAAGCGTGCCGGGTACAGCTAGTGTAATATATAATTACATATTATTTAAGTGTTATTTAAGAGAATATAATAAACTAGCTTAACCCGCGGATTCGTCGGCACCCAATACAGCGAATGTGTTCAATGGATCTTAAGGTCCGTCTATTTCTTTTCGAACATCCCATAATTTTTTTTACCAAATTTCTATTACTTTATACTCATAAGGTAGGCTTCAAAGTTTATTGATTGTAATATATAATCTTTCGTCGCCTATGAATTGGTTTTTGAACAAAGCCAAGAATTATAGCCCAATATACTACCCTCAACACGCACTTCCCGCTCTTCCCACAACAGGTCTATCTGATTAACACACTTCCTCTCATCCTTACCGCAAATTATAGGTGCTTTTATTAAAAAAAAAAAAAAAGATAATAACCCTATCAATCTCGTCTACACATCACACTCTCCCTCCTGGGCACTCACTTTCCAGTTACACACCTTTTAGACAAACGCCTATCACAATCACCCACCACCACACAGCAATAATACTCATATTAAAATTATTAAAACTATTCGAGAAACAGGATGCACCAAGAGGATGCAGGATGTACAAATAGAAGACAAAAAGGGGGCGAACCAGCGCAAACTGATTCCGCTTCTTTGCTATATATGAAAAACAAAAATTTAAAGAATGAGCGGTACTAAAGTTG
The DNA here is from genome assembly GCA_035044805.1 of Leucophenga maculata. Lineage (NCBI taxonomy): Eukaryota > Metazoa > Arthropoda > Insecta > Diptera > Drosophilidae > Leucophenga > Leucophenga maculata. Next base: position 3,517,780 of record JAWNNP010001101.1, on the reverse strand, counting down.
CACCTGTTAACTTCATCCAAACTTTTTATCTTACCATGTTATGTATATCAAGCATGCGGGGACAGAAAAGCGTTACTCTGGAAATATTGGCTGTACCACATCCCAAGAACCATAGGAACCAGAACATACGTTAGGTAGTGTTAGTATGTGTGTGCGTATTGCAACATCGTTGGAAAGGAGCTGGTCAATCTAAAAAATCTAAATCTATAATCGATAAGTTCTTTTTGACACTGCGGAAAATCGGTTGAGACTTATAAAATTATGAAAGCTAGATATTATCTAGCGATAGAATATATTACTCAGACAGATATACAGAAGGAGGGATGGAAAGATGACAAGGCAGACGGAATGACAAATGGGCAGACCAATAGTCTTATGGATAGACATGCAGAATCGTCAGAATTGAACCATTATGGAGTCTTCGAGAACTAGTTCAAATTAATCCAAACTTTGTGATAATTCTATTTTAAAGCACATATTCTCCTAAATCTTAAATTGCAAAATTCTTATGAGTGGTAATAAGTTACGAGTCTCATATATAATTTTACACTGAAATTAAGCCAATTAGAAGAAATAGCCTTGGAGTAAATTTTTAGTTGTGATTTGAAAGAAAAATAATTTTTTTATCTGGGCCCCTTTTTTTAAAAGAAAATTAAATTAGTTGTATGTCAGGAACTTAATATGATTGGAGGATATTGTTTTCTACATTGAAAGCGTCTGAAAGAATTAAGTTCCACAGCAAAATTGGGTGATCTTAGGACCCATTTTATTACTAGAACCTATTTTATTATATGGCGATGATATATTTTATATATTTATACGAAACATGCTGAATTTAAATTTCTTTAAACATCAAAACCAACTTCAATTGAGTAAATATTAATTGTTATTGATTTAGAAAGCCTTTTGCGGTATTTGGTATTTTAAATAATACTTTCTATCTCTTGCTTTCAATATGTTTCATTAGCATTCTCTCTCTCACTCTTGCTCATACATTTTATTTTCCACACATGTCACCGTTTAGAAAAACCAAACCGCAGGTTTATTCATTTATCTTTCTGCTTAAAATGCAATTAATTACAAGGTAAACTACCTCAACAGCCTTAAAACAATTGGGTCTGTGAAAAGGGTTCTCTTTTTCTCTCCCGTCCTCGCTCCTGTTCTTTAAAACAGCTGTAAATAGTTACGAAACAATTACGTCGACTATTACATACAAGTTGATGAAATTAAAAATGCTAACCACATGCCAGCCAGCCAGCCACGAAGACGATGGACAGACAGAGTCCAAACCCAACCCTCCGTAGCACCTAACTAAACACTTAACCCTCATGTTGAATCCCACATGATTTTTTCTGTTTTTTCCATAACAGTAAAATGCAAATGAAGTTAGCTTGTCAGGCATGAGTGTCCTTTTCGAATGTTCCTTTTTTTTTTTAGAGTGCATAGCGGAAATCGGAAATTCAAAATGATGCAAAGCAGCTGTCTGTATTACTAAGGAGCAAAACCAAAAAAAAAAAATGTCAAAAAATAGAAAATGCATAAAAAATCGCAACAAAATACAAAGAACCCAAAAAAAAAAAAAACACAACAGCGAGCGCGGGAAATGTCAGAAACAAGCACTAAGGAATGCATTGCGCTTTTAATTTCATTCAGTAAAAACAGCAAAAGGACGAAGGTGCAGGAAATGAATTTTGTATACTAATACATTTTCATGGTTGATTTAATCGCATTGCATATGCATTACAGAGTTGCCAGGCTGCTTTTTTCATGTTGCCACAGCACAAATTCGATTTTCAATTATCTGAATTTCCGAATTTTAGTAGTCGATTCGTTCTACTTTGCAGTTTTTTTTTCATCACATTTTTGCGCATCATCCTCATAATAGGTGGTTCCGTCGCGTGGATTGTTCATTCTTTTGTATTGCGCAAATTGAATTTTGCTCAGGCGCAGCTGACTGAGCTAAACTGACAGACAGAGCGGCAGGCCTGCGATTGGCAACGCCTCTGCTACTCCATTTCTTTCGCTGCAAACCTCAAAAATTTTTGACATTTGATGTTGCGCACGCGCTCACAAAGTTCTTCATTCATTCATTGAGTTCCATTTGACATGGCATCGTGTTACAAGTTGGAATTTCATTTTCAAAATTATCTTTTTGACATTTTGTAGTTCTGTTTTTTTTTTTTGCAATTTTTCTCACTTTACATTTGGACTTTTTGTTCCAATTTCAAATTACATCTGTTTTGTCTGTCAAGGCATTGTATTATATTATAGCATTGCTTGGCTGATTTTTTGTCTGCAGAAATTTCACTAATTGGATTTACTGCTCTAAAGGTCAGTTGTCTGTTTGTCTGGCATTTCGAAGTGTGCTGTGGCGGGCAATTGTCCAGGTGTTGCATAATGATGTTGGCATTGTCTAAATTACAGACTTATTTTTTCCTGATATGCCATGCATTAATTTGTACTTTATAAGTGCTGGAAAGACTATATATATACAGATTAGATGATTATTTAATCAAAGTTGCTTTATTTGATATTAAATCGGCGATAAATTTCTGTGAAATATCAATTGCAGGCTCTTTTAGACGAGGATTACTTCCTATTGCAAAAAATTGCAATCTGCCTAACTAGCTACTTCCAACCGCCGACATGTTTTAGGGGAGGTTGAAAAGATCTTGAAAAGAATGCCGCATGAATAGAACTATAGGCAGATGAAGCAATTTTAAAACACATGCAAAATCTTGCTCACCAGATAAGAAAAGAAAATAGTTCCGTCTTCGGTTTGTAATTGACGATTTTGGTGCAGATATGTCGAGAATCAAGTCTTATGACTGATAAGCAGTTAAGTGGTCCGATTTGGACCCATATAAAATTATTAGGACTAGCATAATATACACCAAAGTATAAACAATACTTTTTTCATACAAAAGCACAGAAAACAAGTAAGGAAATTTCAGTCGGGCGTAACCGACTGTAAGAGATCCTGTACCAGTTCAGGTCGCCTAACAAATACATTAAATGTTTCCCGAGCTTATGACCAAACACATGACCACTTCTCACTGCGTGAATATGAATGAAAAGAAAATTGCTTATAAAATCGTCATTAATTATCCGATTTTGATGAACTTTTTAGATTTTTGCTTAGAGGGACGACATCTTTATACTGGTAAAATTACCGAAGTACCGAAGAAATATTTTTCTTTGGGGGTGATTTTATGGGGAAGGGGGGGGAAATTCTTGTGAAAACTTGTGAAATTCCGGAGCAGTCCTAGTCGAATGCAAAAAACACGAAGTCTCTATCTATTACCGTTTCCGAGATCCTTTCGTTCATACAGACGGACAGACGGACATGGCTATATCGACTCCTCTGTCACTCCTGACCATAATGGGGGTAACTTTGGGGGGTCTCCGACCATTATTTCTACCTGTTACATACATTTGCACAAAACCAATAGGTTCTTGTACCTTCGGTACAGGGCCTAAATATATATCGGGTTGATTACTTAATTGAAAAATAGTTCTCGAAAATGGAAATAATTATAGAATCTTAAAGTCTTCACGTTTACTATGTAAATACGAACACATGATAAAATTTTAAAACTAAAAAAATCTGTGCGTAGTAATATTTTAATAAAATAATATTTTAATAATATAATCATACGTAAAATCCATGAATGGTATGAATGGTACTTCAGTTGTCAATAAAATCTTTGGTTGATATACTAATTTAAGATTTGAGTCATTCTGATGAACTCTCATTCTAATGACGGAATACTTTTATCAAAAATCGTTTATATCATACGAATGACTAGGTCCAACATATTAATCATGCTGGTCAAAATTTTAAGATAAGCGGCTGGGGTCGCAATAGTCTTCTATATAAAGCAACACTGAAAACTCTTGTACCGCAGAAGACTTTGAGACTTTAAAGTGCAATAATCGTTGAGAAAATGTCAAATATACGAGTAAAAAATAATTTCAACATTATGTATCCGGTGTTGGCTTTGCTATTCATTTTAATAGCGAACAGCTAGGCACTAGAGGACGAGCAATATAGTACCTCCAAAGTAGAAGAGACGGATGTCAATCCCAAAATGTACACTCATTCACCCGCCTCGCATAAAAGAATCGAAAGAAATGTGATAAGAAGTGACAGAAATAAATGGCCAAGCGGCCAAGTTCTATTTCAGTTTGCAAATTCAATATGTAAGTAGTTAATGCCAATATTTTGATTTAAATGTCTAATAAATGTAATCAAATTAAAAACTTACAGATATTAATCAACGAGATCAAGTGTATAACGCCATGCAAAAAATAGAAGCTGTCTCATGTATACGATTTTTCGAAGTATTGCCACCGGTATACCAAAGTTTTGTACATATCACAAATGACCAACAAGGATGTTTTTCGACACTGGGTTATAATAAGAACAGTGTATTGAATTTAAACTTGGGTCCCAACTGCTTTACTGAGCAAATCATAATCCATGAGCTGCTGCACAGCTTGGGCTTTCAACATCAACACAATGCGGCAAATCGTGATAAATATTTTAATATAAATTTAGAAAATGTTGTAGAGGGGGCAGACTATGCTTTTGATAAAGTAACACAACACCGACACAAATAAAAGGGGTGAGTACTTACTAGAATTTCTGCTACAGAAAGAGCTTAATATATTGAATGTTGGAAATACTCCTACATTTGTCACTAAAGCAAGGCAGGAGGTGATTGACATCACCCTCTGCAATGCCCGTATGGCAAAGTTTGTATTTAACTGGAGGGTATCAGATGAGCCATCTATGTCAGACCATAGAATCATACTGCTAGAAATAGCGGGGGCCTCTAACTTCAGGAAAACCATCAGAAATCCCAGACGTACTAACTGGGAAATGTATGAAAGATGTCTCAAGGACAATCTGATAGGTATGAGCAATCATAAGAATGCCAATTCCCCACTAAACTTAGAACTAATGGTTAATGGGTACAATGCGGCTATAATTGACTCATACCACCAAAATTGTATACAACAAGAAGTTAAGTCAGTAAAAGACACCTCCTGGTGGAACAAAGACTTAGAGAAACTCAGGAAGATAGTAAGGAGCTTATTTAACAAATCTAAGCGCACTGGAGACTGGTCAGAGTACACGACCAGACTCACTGAATACAACAAAAACATACGGAGGGCAAAAAGAGACAGCTTCCGAAAATTTTGTAATAACATTGCTGACACAACCCCTGCAACTAGAATATTTAGAGCTCTCTCTAAAACTAAGACAGTTCAGGGACTTTGTCTAAAGAAGCCAGACGGTACATTCACGAAAGATGAAGAGGAGAAAGCACGCTTTCTACTCGCAACTCACTTTCCAGAATGCATCCCCATACCGCAAGAAGATACATCAGATCACTTGCGGCATGGCAACACCAGAAGAACAGACTGGAAAATAGCAAGTGACATTTGCACAGAAGGAAGCCTAAGATGGGCCATCGGCTCATTCAAACCCTTCAAATCACCTGGGGTCGATGGAATATTCCCAGCATTGCTACAGAGGGGACTAGACCTCCTAATTGGGCCAATGCTGAAAATGTTCAGAAGTAGCCTGGCACTCGGGTACATACCTATGTGTTGGAGGAAAGCAAAGGTAGTTTTCATCCCCAAGGCGGGCAAGAAAGACCCCTTCTCACCTAAGTCTTTCAGACCAATAAGCCTCACCTCATTTATGCTGAAGACCTTAGAAAAACTAGTGGATAACCACATCAGGACCACATACCTGATTAAAGAACCACTCCATAAGAATCAACATGCATACAGGTCTGGCAGATCTACTGAAACTGCCCTATACCAACTAGACACACTAATTAGTAACGCCATAAAGAACAAAGGAACAGCCATTTGTGCTTTTATGGACATCGAAGGTGCCTTTGACAACACATCACATACGGAAGTTGCAAAGGCACTAAACAAAAGGAGTATAGATCCTCAACTTATCAGATGGTTAGTACAACTACTGAACTCAAGAACAGTCGAGGCTAGCCTATCTGACAAAAATATTATAGTAAAGACCACGAAAGGATGTCCACAGGGGGGCGTCCTATCACCTCTCCTGTGGTGCCTCATGGTAGATGAACTATTAAAACTTCTCACAGATAATGGTGTCATATGCCAGGGCTATGCAGACGACATAGTTATTATCTGTACAGGAAAGCATGAAGACACACTATGTGATCAAATCAAGATGGGCATCAACATCACAAGATCTTGGTGCTCTAAGGTAGGACTGAGTATCAATCCATCTAAAACTACGATCGTTCCTTTCTCTAGGAAGTATAAGATGAAGCTACTCAAGCCAATAAGGGTAAATGGCACGCTGATAGAATTCTCCAAGGAGGTGAAATACCTGGGGGTAATATTTGACAAGCGTACCACATGGAAGTCTCACTTAGAACATGCAGTGAGGAAGGCTACAATGGCAATGATGACCTGCAGAGTCATTGCTGGTAGAAACTGGGGGTGTACCCCCAAAATAATGAAATGGATGTATCTCACAATGGTTAGACCCATAATAACATATGGTGCCATTGTCTGGGCGAACAGAACCAAATTAGCAACAGCTAGGAATCAACTGAACAAAGTTCAGAGGTTAGCTTGCATATCCATAACAGGAGCAATGAGAACCTGTCCTAGTGCGGCACTAGACGTAATTTTAGGTCTGATGCCGCTGCATCTTCATATCCAACAACAGGCTAATAGAGCCATTACCAGGGTAGGAAGAACAAACACTAGAAGAAACACCTGTACTGGGAATCAAACTAGTGTTAATATGGAAGACGCCCCCCCATTCCTGCAATACCCTAGCGACAGCCTAGGCATAATGAACAACTTCACAAGGAGATTTAAAGTAGGACTCAGCAATAAAGAAGAATGGGGAAATATAACGCTGAACTACAGAATCAAACCAGGAACAATTAGCTGGTATACAGATGGTTCCCTAACAGACGAAGGAAGTGGCGTAGGAGTCTTTGGACCTCGCACTAAATACTTCGAATCACTAGGGAAGTTCACTAGCATCTTTCAGGCTGAAATATATGCAATTGAAAGATGCGCTCAATTTAATTTGAACAGAAGGTACAAAAACCAAAACATCGCTATCTTTTCTGATAGCCAGGCGGCTATCAAAGCAGTAAGTTCGCCTGTTATTAAATCCAAACTGGTCTTGGAATGTGTAGGTAAATTAAATAACCTGGGAAGATTCAACAAGATCACTCTATACTGGGTACCCGGACATGCGGGCATACCAGGAAACGAGCAAGCAGATGACTTGGCTAGAAGAGGGGCAGCGTCCCCCTTCATAGGCCCAGAACCCTTCTGCGGGCTCGGACCAGGAACAATGAGGATCCTGGCAAAAGAGGAAGAAAAGAAAGCAAGAGACTTTTTCTGGGATAAGTGTGAAGGATTAAGACAGAGCAAAAATCTGTTAGGACCTTACAACAACAAAAGATCGGAAATTTGCAACGGTCTTAAAAGAAATGACTTAAGAATGGTTTCAGGCTTCCTGACTGGACACTGTAAACTTAGGAGACACCTATGCAAAATCGGAGTCGAAAGTGACAGCACTTGTAGATTCTGTCTGGAGGACGACGAAACTCCGGAGCATATTTTGGGAGACTGTCCAGCTCTGACCCAAACCAGACACATGTATCTTGGCAATTACCAAATGACCGGAGGGGCGTTGCATTCACTCAATCCTAAAAACCTATTGGCCTTTTTCAGGGCAGTAGGGCTGGATGAGTTGCTGTAAGTCAACAACTGTAAGGGCACAATAGGCCTGTAAAGGTCGCAGTGCGTACTACCCACTAATAATAATAATAATAATTAGCTAAGAACGCCAGATTTGTTGTATCTTAGTTCAACTCAAATAAAATAATCCGCGCGGAACCAGATAGGAATATATAAACCATTGAAAGTTAAGATTCAATGGTGGTACAGAGTTTCTCCAAGTCGACCACACTCGACTTGTTTTTAACTTAAAAAACGTAAAACAGAGAAAAGAATATTATTCGCAGATAACCAAATTTCCATGTCTCGGCAGTGGAATTTCTCAAAACTTCGTCGCTGTTTATGTGTTTAAGATAGAAGCAAACTACTGTCGAGGCATCACATTATACCTGGTCATTCCATCGAGTGCCCGGTCGTCCTCTATGTCGACGTTCACCAATCAAGTTTGGGCGCAGTTAAGCCATGCGTGCTGGAGCTCTTTCATCCATTCGAATGAGGTGCCCAGCACAGTGCAGCCGATGGAGTTTTATGCGCTGGACTATGTCAAACTCATCGGACCTAATCTCGTCACCGATTTTAATAGAACCAAAAATCCTGCAAAAAATCTTCCTCTCAAAGACTTCCAACGCTGTTTCATCTGACTAAATCACCGTCCATGCCTCTGCGCCATACAGTAGGACCGCAAGTATCAGCGTCTTACAGATCTTGATTTTCGTTTTCCGAGAGAAGGCTTTACTTCTCATTTGCTTACTCAGCCCAAAAAAGCATGCATTTGCAAGCGTGATTATTGCCTGATCTCCAGACTGACGTTGTTGTTGCTGGTTATTTCGGATTCAAGATAGATAAAGTTTTCTACAACATTGAAGTTGATATTCTCCATCGTCACTGACCGTCCAAGACTTAAATACACCAAGTACATATCTAAAAATAAATTTTTTTTTATTAATATTTTTTTTTTAAACATTAAACTAAAAGCTTTGCAAAATAAAGAAACTTAATTTTCTCAGGGCCCGCAAAGGTTCTAGGCATCATAAAGTGGTTCGAAATACAAAAAATGTTTCAAATTAAAAGTTTTTATAAAAAATTTTTGTATGCGGATTAAAAATAAATTCTATATAAGGTCTTTAAGACATTTTTAAAAAATACATCAATTAAGAAATTATTCAAACTTATGTTCAGGATTCCCCCTTAAACGTATGAACTCGAAAAATAACTTTTTCAGCAACTCAGTGCGGTTTCCTTTATATATAGCCATAGTCCTAATGTGTTGTTGTGAATAATAGTCACTTAAACAAAAAATTTAGGACCTAAAACTTCATCATCCAGTTTAAATGATCAAGAATTTTATAAGAATATTTTCTTCTGTTACAGTAGCCGAATGATTGCGTCTATCGCTGAATTTTTCCGTTTAGAAATATTAATCCATACAGAAGTCCCAAAATTGTATTCCTTATTATTGCTAATTGCAGTGCTGATTCCAAAGATCGCATTGTCCTTTCTTGGTTTGCTCAAATTACATATAGGTTCAAAACTACTATTAAGGACTTAGCCAATCTTGTGTTGATATATCATTCGCCATAAATTCCAATGAAAATGGGAAGAATTCAAAGATGGTTATAGTCCTGTTTGACAAGAAAGCTATTACAAAGGATACCTATTTTACAGTTCGGCTTGCTGAATCCTCGCTCAATCCACTAAAGTCCGAATCTTTTATGAGGAACTTAGGTTTGTCCATGGCTGCATATTCGTTTGCATCAAAGCTTTTCAGCATTTCGTTTGGATACTAATTTTAATAACAATAAAATACTAATTGCATTTATTAAAAATATTGCAGTTAGTTTCGACAAATGGAACCATTTTATAAATTCTGACTGCTCATGTTATTCAAAATAGTTTGTTAGTCATTTATTTATGGTGATGGGCAAAGTAGGAACTATTGGCCGCTCAGAAATGTTTGCAAGTGACTGTGCTCTTGAAATATTTTCCATATTTTTAATATAAATTCGAAAATTGAAATTTATGAGTTATTAGCAGCAACTTATTGGCGTTCAGTGTTGCCATATGTGCGCAATGCTACAAATGGCTTCGTAAACTCATGAACTTCCAAACCCAACGAGTTAAGATTAAGAAAACCAGAAAATCTAAGTGAATTATAAATAAAAGAAGATCGGAAAACGGCTTTTATAAGGAGTTGTCAGCAATGTTATGTGACACAAAGATCATTCCTGCAGTCAGAACGACAGTATTTTAGTTTCACAAAATTTTTTCGTTTAAAAAAATCTTATAAAAATGACAGCTGCTACTAAGAAAATCAACTCAATGCTCGATCACATTCTAATCCAACGCGCAGAGGCATTGATAATGACTAAGGGCGTAATTGTCTTCACGAAAACTGGTTGGTAAGGTGCACGAGAGCACAGTCATTGCCAGGATCAGGATCGCGCAACACTAACTACATTCCAGTTAGCGTTAATGGACGGCGACCATGTACTTTTGTCCGAATTTATTGGCATTAAATTCGAATTGCAGGGCATGTAAGTGTTCCTCCTCTTTCGTAATTCGAACATTCTGTTCAAGTTGAAATAATCTGTGTACTTCGTGTTGAGCAGTAACCTGAAAAATTGGTTATCATAAAGATGAGTTGATACGTGAAAGTATCGATATTTCTATTCATAAAGAAGTTTTGATAATCAAAAATGTTTTATTGGTATACAAGATTTTCTGGTGGCGCCAGCTCTTGGTGAGGACCTGCGTTGGAAAGGGACACCATTCGTTTACATGCTCTTTAAAATTTCATAACACTTGGAAAAGTGGAGTTATAACGTCTAATGTGACAGTGTCATCGGAGCAGAAATGAGTGTTGGACACAGAGTCAATATTAGGTTTTGTTTTAAACTTGGTAAAACTTTTACCGAATCTCAAGTTTATGGGAATTATTCAAAGACGGTCAGGAAGACTGGAATGGCGACGAACGTTCGGGCCGGCCGAAATCTTCAGTGAACGCATAAAACATCAAAATTGAGCTTGAATTCATCAAAAATTATCCAAACTCGTCATTGCGCTCCATGCAATCAATCCATCATATTTTGCTCGATCATTTGGGCTTCCGTAATGTGTGTGCACGATTTGTTCCGCATCAATCGAAAGATGAGGAAAAAGCACTTCGGATTCAACATTCGAAAGACATCATTAACGATGCTAAAAAGGTTCGAAACTTTCTATTCAACATTGTTACTGGTGACGAGATATGGTGTTTTCAATTCGACCCTAAGACCAAGCGTCAAAGTGCCGCATGGAAGCCGCCCGGTGAGCCAAAACCCAAAAAGTGACATTTGGAAGAGTCAAAAGTGAAGAATATGTTGTTTGTTATTTGTTTCTATGATTCGAAGGGCATTATTCACCAAGAGTTCGTTCCACCAAGCTAAACATTCAATGGGCCATTTTATCTTGGTGTTATGCGACGTTTGCTCCGTCGTATCCGACATATTCGGCCAGAATATCGCGAAGAAGGAAGTTGGCGTTTGTTGCACGATAATGCGATACCTCATCGATCGATACTTGTGACCGATTTTTGGACTATAAATCGCATTTGGAGTATCAATCATTTGCCTGATTTGGCACCACGTGATTTTTTTCTGTTTGGCAAGCTGAAATTAGCCATGAAAGGACGGCGCTATGCTGATGTGGAGGCCATCCAAAAGGCTTCGTAAAGGTCATTCTGGCCAACGAGCAAAACACTCATTTGTAAAAACTTTATCTGCAAATTAAAATTGTTGAAATGTTATAAAGAATACTAAAATCTTTAAATATTTAGCTTTGCCACTCATCTGTTATAGTTACCAAAAGTCGTTAACAGTAGTTAACCTCAAAAACTGCAACAGTTTCAACATCCAAAGTCAGCTGTTGCAACTAGAAAGCAACAAATAATAGTAACGAAAGTTAACTACAGCCTTTAACCACAAACATATTCATCAAGTAGATTGCACAAATATTTCTTTTTTTTACCACAACTTTTTACAATTTTATTTTATTTAATTTTTTTTTTTGCATAGAATATCTTGTGTTGGCCAAAAACCGAGTGCAACTGCCAATCGATTTGAAATAAACGAAAAAACCGCACCGCAGGAAATTTGAATAAACGAATGAAGCAACAGTCACATTTAGAGGAGTGAAAATGCCTGGGACAGGCAGTCATTGAGTTGGTAGACCGAAGTCAACTGGACGGACATGCATACAAATTATAGTTGCTGCCGCTTTGCAGATAGTACCCACAATATTTAAAAGACTGAAGAACATGCCACATACAGAAGCAACAGCACAACACAGCAAAGCAACACATGATTATTTACAATACGATTTAGTTGCTATATCAATTTTCAAGCGTCGAGTGGCAAGTCTCGGTTTAAATATGTGTAGTATCTGGTTGAGTCTGCAGCAGCAGCAGCAAACTTAAATAAAACTAAACAACTAAACCACAAAATACATCAAAATGATGCGGTTTCAACTGCAAAACTCATCATCGTCATCAGTGGCAACAAGAAGCAACAAAACTGAACTGAACTTTAGGAAAGTGGCATGGCTTGTCAATGGAGCCATGAAGCGACTGACTGTCTGATCGATCGTCTGACAGCAGATCTGAGTGAGGATGTTGTACTGAGGCGTCTGAGACGACTAAATGTGTGTGCCACAATCGCATGATGTGACGACAGTTTGTTTTGTGTGTCGACAAAATCAAAGTAGCAGCTTTAATTATCTAAAAATAGTAGAGAACAAAAGATTTTCGGATGTGTATATAGCTTTTTGCAGGATGTTGTTATAGTGCCAAAGGCTTTGACTTTATTGCGTGGTAAGTTAAGTTTCAATATTTGCCAAAATGACGAACTATAAAATGTGAAAAGGAAATTGAGAAGTGTTTTTAATGCAAAATGTAGTAATACATCGTTGGAAAATAAAATCGGAGGCGTATAAATCGTAAGAGGTGCCTATATACTGTTTCAAGAAGGTAATATTGTAAAAATGCGTGAATTCATCAAAAGTGAGGCGAAAAGTTCATTGTAATACGGCCCACAGCTTTAAATATTTATCCTGACTGGTTGTCGAAAAGTGATGTTTCGTTGCTTTATAATTGAAGCAGTGGCTATCCTATTCATTAATACTTCAGAAGGCGTATTGTGAACCGTGTTGTTAATTCGCAAAACGGGCATCTAAGAAAATACAAAATATTTGGATTGCGGGCTATGACGACTGGAAACATATTGTAGATGCCATACAAAGACACGAGACATCAAAAATTCATCTGGATTCCTGTCTTACGTATCAACAGTGGCGGCTACATGGAACACTCGATGAAGAGCAAGAGTCTATGATTAAAAAAAGAAAAATCTTTTTGGCGCCAAGTACTTTCTAGGCTCCTTGATGTTACTCTGACACTTTCAACGTGTAATTTAGCCTTTCGTGGCCACAGAGAAAACGCAGATAGCAGTGATCCAAGCTCCAAAGGAAAGTATGAGTATTTTTCAGTTATTAAGAAAATACGACCCGATTTTAAAAGAATTGTTAAATAAACCAAAGGGCCAGATAAAATACTTAAGTCCAAAAATGCAAAATGAGCTAATTTCTGTCCTGGTTCTAAAAGTAGAAAATGCACTCATAAATAAAATAAATGTCGCACCATTCTACTCGATCATATTCGATACAACTCAAGATATTTCAAAAATTGATCAAATGTGTGAACTTCACCGTTATTGTATGATCGAAAAAGATGGTAATGGGTTCCCAAGGGCACTTGTCATTAAAGAAACATTTTTAGGATTTCATGAAGTTAAGGATCAAACTGTCTTAGCAATGTCCAAGCAAATTATTAAATCAATAAATAACAAAAATATTCCTCATAATAAGTGTCGAGGACAAGGATATGATGGTTTTAACACAATGAAAGGTGGAGTTCAAGAACTCATAAAAGATGTCGAGCCAAATGTCGTATATGTTCACTGTGTTCACTCTTCAGTATAAAGCCACCGATCTTTCAAATGCCTTATAACGTTTGATAATTTGTCTAGAAGAATTAGAAATGTATCGACATGAATTTGAAAATTTAAAAATGAGAGCAAATAGTGTAGCAGAAAAATGGTCCATCACCCCTGAGTTTTCTAAAACTTGTCAGAGGAAGCTAAAACGCCATTTTGATAAGCGTCTCCAAGATCCGGAAAGTTGGTTCAAAGTAATCATATTTTATCGAGTATTGGACATCATTTTAAACCAACTGAAAGCGCGATTCCTTCCAATGCATGAAATTGTTTCAAATTTCAGTGTCTTGCAGCCTTCCACTTTAAATGTTTTAAATGACACTGAACTATAAAAAAAAGCTCTAGAATTTGTTGAGATATATAAAAAAGACACATCTGAATCATTTGGCAGCGAAATTGTCATTTTTCGATCCACTTTCAGAGACGAAATAGAAAAATCTTCGTGTATTAGAGACCTTGCTGATTCATTAATAATAAAAAATCATTTTATGTTCTGCAGCTTTCCTGAAGTTTGCACTGCATTTATGTTATTTCTTACAGTTCCTGTGACTACAGCTAGTGCTGAACGATCATTTTCAAAACTAAAATTGATAAAAACCTTTTTAAGAAACTCTATGGGACAAGACAGGTTATGTAACTTGACTATTCTGTCTATTGAAAATTCTATGGCCCAATCTTTAAACTTTGATGATGTTATAGACACTTTTGCGGAACAGAAAGCTCGAAAAAAGATTTTTCTTAATAAATATCTTATTGAAACTAAATTCTTATTTTTATTTCATTGTAAATGTATGCAGGTTTCCACACGTTGTTGTTCCTTCACCGCAAAGCTAGCGAATAGATGATGAATGCAATGAGATATTATGTTCTATGGATGAATGTAAAGTCTCCAATATGCATTATGCTAGCTATTAGTGGGACATATACAACGTGTAATTGAGTACGCTGAACATCTCGAAGTTTATTAAAATTAAACTGAGTACAAAGTGACGATTTTTACTGATAGGGCCCCATCAAAAGAATTTGCCACGGGCCCCAGATGGTATAGTTACGCCACTGAATTGAAGTTAAGTTTTCGACCGATGTCTCACTCTCAGCGCGATGAAAACTAGTTTAAAATATTATTTAGATCAGCCTCGATGTAAGAATAAGTGTATATCATCGAAGCGCAATAGTATAGGTGGCGGGAGAGGTTCAAAAGATTTTGAAAAGAATTCCGCATGAATAGATCTGTAGGCAGATGAAGCAATTTTAAAACACACAAAAAATCTTGCTCACCAGACAAAAATGAAAGTAGTTCCTGCTTCGGATTGTGATTTGCGATATTAGTGCAGATATGTCAAGAATCTTAAATTCAAGTCTTATAAAAGCGTGTGATAATGGCTTGATAAATGGTTTTACATAAAATATTTTATTAGGACTAGCATAATATACACCAAAGTATAAACAATATTTATTTCATACAAATTTTTATGTCTTTAGATTGGTCTGTTGACTTTTTCTCATCATAACGAATTTTGTTTATCGTTTACATTCCCTCGTACTGGTTCCAATACCAATTTGATTAAAGTCGATCAAGCCGTTTGGGAGAAGTTTAGTCTCATACACACGGACAGAGGAAATATAATACATATATATAAAGATCTAATTCAGTTAGCTACAAATTTTGTACATTTTACTTCAATTCTAACAAAATATTTTATAAATGTTTAAATCGGAACACTAAATGAGTAGCCTCCATACTTAAAGTGAAATCGGTAAAGATATGTCGTCTGTTTGGTACATTTTACAATATTATAAAAATCGATTGAGCTGATCTATGGGCAAGCTTTAATAGGTTAGTAATCTGAGATTCTTGTCACCAATCTATTGATAGGTGCAGCTCTTTGCGACTTGATTCCTGTAGCTATATAGATTTTGGTAAAATCATGTGATTCCAATTGGAAGATTAAGGCTGCTTTTTTAACATACTGGAATACATGTATTGAAATTCTAAAAGAATCTGTGCGTAGTAATATTTTAATAATATAATCATACGTAAAATCCATTAATGGTATGAATGGTACTTCAGTTGTCAATGAAATCTTTGGTTGATATACTAATTTAAGATTTGAGTCATTTTAATGAACTCTCATTCTAATGACGGAATACTTTTATTGAAAATAGTTTATATCATACGAATGACTAGGTCCAACACATTAATCATGTTGGTCAAAATTTGAAGATAAGCGGCTGGGGTCGCAATAGTCTTCTATATAAAGCAACACTGAAAACTCTTGTACCACAGAAGACTTTGAGACTTTAAAGTGCAATAATCGTTGAGAAAATGTCAAATATACGAGTAAAAAATAATTTCAACATTATGTATCCGGTGTTGGCTTTGCTATTCATTTTAATAGCGAACAGGTTGGCACTAGAGGACGAGCAATATAGTACCTCCAAAGTAGAAGAGACGGATGTCAATTCCAAAATGTACACTCATTCACCCGCCTCGCATAAAAGAATCGCAAGAAATGTGATAAAGAATGACAGAAATAAATGGCCAAGCGGCCAAGTTCTATTTCATTTTGCAAATTCAATATGTAAGAAGTTAATGCCAATATTTTGATGTAAGTGTCTGATAAATGTAATCGAATTATAAACTTACAGATATGAATCAACGAGATCAAGTATATAACGCCATGCAAAAAATAGAAGCTGTCTCATGTATACGATTTTTCGAAGTATTGCCACCGGTATACCAAAGTTTTGTACATATCACAAATGACCAACAAGGATGTTTTTCGACACTGGGTTATAATAAGAACAGTGTATTGAATTTAAACTTGGGTCCCAACTGCTTTACTGAGCAAATCATAATCCATGAGCTGCTGCACAGCTTGAGCTTTGCACATCAACACAATGCGGCAAATCGTGATAAATATTTTAATATAAATTTAGAAAATGTTGTAGAGGGGGCAGACTATGCTTTTGATAAAGTAGCAAGCAATGAGTACACCGATTTTGATCTGCCCTATGATTATGGTAGTATTATGCATTATAGATCAGACACATTTATGCGTGATTCGCGTTTAAATACGATTGATGCTAAAGATGTTATATATGGCAATATATAATGGGCAGGGGTGAGGGTATGAGTGAATTGGATATTAAAAAGTTAAATTTAATGTATAAATGTAATTCATAAATGTAATAGTATGAGAAACATGAGAATTCTTTGAAAAAGGATTAATCTATAGAATTCATTGTTTATTCCACAAACATAGTACAAAAAAAAAAAAAAAAAAAAATTAGACATTAAATATTTAAGTTCCAAATACTCCCTTATTAATGCTTACATGGTGTAAAGAATGTAAACAGCGCTCTGCTACTATTTTATATTTTGGGTTCCTTTCATTGGTAACAAAATGACGGATGCAGCAGCTAAGTTCATATTGCAATCGCCTTACATTTAGCTTAATCTCTCCATACAGAAAGATATTACACGCCCATTATTAGCTCTCGACAATACCAAAAGTGGCCATAGTTGCCAATACTCTGGCTATACAAAGCATTTACTCCTTACTCAAGTCTCGAAGGCAATATAATATATATAAGATATACATACTCCTTCCTAAAAAAATATCAACTCATAGATTTAATCAAACTACAGTTCACCAACTGGTTAAAACTCAACCATTAAAGCGAAAGTAGTCTTTTTTTATACTACTAAACTTTGTCTGGTGGCAACATTGTCTATATTGCAAATAGAGGAGCTTAGCATATGTCCCAAAGGCAAATTTAAAGAGAATAGGCCCTTGTCTTTGGCTACATTATACCCAAAAAATTATGGTAATGTGCACTTCTCAACTTGAAAAACTTTAATCCTAAAAAATCTTTATAAAGATTCGATGTTCTTGCATATAATTAGTTAGAATATCTATATTACCTTGTAAGCTTTAAAAATTATTTTTCAAAATAAGAATAATATTTTTTTCTTTCACTATTTTAGTTTAGCTAAGAACGCCATATTTGTTGTATCTTACTTCAACTCTAATAAAAATAATCCGCGCGGAACCAGATAGGAATATATCAGCCATTGAAGTTTAAGGGACAGAGTTTCTCCAAGTCGTTCACACTCGACTTGTTTTTTTTTAGCTTAAAAAACGTAAAACAGCGAAAAGAATATTGTTCCCAGATAATCAATATTTCATGTCTCGTTAGTTAAATTTGTTAAATTTGTTTGTCTTCCACATAGAAGCGAACTACTGTCGAGGCATCAGCTTTCTTTTACGTCTTAGCCGTTTGTCATGGAAGCTATTGAGTGAGTCAGTCGTAGTAAAAATAATAAAAAAAAGGACGATTTTTTTTCTTTTAAATATTAAAAGCTGCATAAAACTTCATAAGTATTTTGGGGCCATTAATTCCAAGTCCTTTTAACAGTCTTTCAAGAACCTTTGGCACATTATGATGTTAATTTTAAGCGCGATCTGTCAACCAGATTGCTTGCAGCAGCTAGTTAAGTCAATAGTCGTCAGTAGTGCTTGGCGATTTTTTTATGAAAAACATTAAACATTAAACTTTAAACAGTTTTAAGGTTCAATGGAGGTACAAGATATCTTGAAGTACTGCAACGTGCCTTCTTGTAAACACTTAAATTACATTTGTAGAGGTGCTTAGTTGTGCGAAGGGTGCTCTCTTGACTATATCTAATTTATTAGCTTCAAAATGATACAAAATTTTTTAATATTTGAAATTTTGCTGTCAAATTTCGTATAGTCAGACACATTCACTCGCAAATAAAGATTTGTGCACTGCTTTTGTATGGAATTATTGTATAATTCTACACAAGTCCGTAACATATTTATATATCGTTAAGCGTCAGCGCCTAAAATCGCACCACAATAGATTAACACCAACATTAAAAACGTGTTATGTGCACATTTTAAGCATTACTGGCATCCTAGATAGACAGTTTGAATCTCCAGCTAGCATCTCCACGCCAAGCCGCTGCCAAATGACCAAAAGTAGGCACGTAGCGCGCATTTCTGTGCTCATATGGCCGCACGGAGTATACAAATATACCATTTTTTTTTTATATCTAAATATACAACAACAAAGGATTTGTCCCATTTTCCTGCCTGTGCCTGTTAGGTTTTCCTTTTTTCTTGTTCTTCTATTTAAGCCGGTCGGCGTTATAATGTTGCGCTTTATGTGCCATTGATAGCGTCCCTTTGGCGGTACTTAAGCCAAATGAGTATGATAATTGCTGCGCTAGTTCATAAAAAGACACTTTTCCACCCATTTTTTAGGGACTCTATTCGCCCCTTTTTTTTCTTCTGTGTAGTTTATTTTTTCCATTGCGTGTACAATAAAGATAGAAAAAAAAAAAAAAAAAAGAACAGAGTGCGTTGCATTAATAGCGTATTTAATTTTTAAGGGTAGTAGTCGCTGTGGCGAGTGGTAGGTACTTATTTGTGCATGTGAAAAGTAGGCGTGGCAGTTTCATTTGTGCAATATTCGTTAGTTGCATTATTTGAAGTGTCATGTAGTGTGTGAATTTATTAGACCGTGGGTAACTCCTGCGGAGTATGTATAAACGTATATAAGTCGTGCTGTATCTATGCTATCAACTTTCCATTACTTTTGATTTGCAATGGCAATTGCATAACTAAGATAATTACACATAGCCAATAATTTCTAAGCCAAAAGCTTCAACATTGCATCGAAGGCTCGAAACAATAAAAAATAATAATGTTATTACACGATACTCAGGCCTTAAAGTACAATAATAGCCAGTAACTAACACACCTAGACGAGCTGAAGACGAAGTTGCATAGGCATGCATAAAATGCATTAAAAATCTCACAAAATAGCAATTTCATGCGATAAAAAGCCAAGAAGTCTACACAAAATTGACGACAGCCTTCTTCTGCTTAGTCAAGGAATAGTAGTATCCGCTGCTGCTGTTGTTGGCTGCTGCTCCTGTTGTAGCTGGTGTTGAAGCTGTGGCATGTATGCACAATTAAGCCTACAAGGCAAACCACCGAAGTGGTCGGATCGGATGGTTGATCGTTTTGGTGGGTCGGTTGCGCACTTGGATTGCAATGTCGATTACACATAGATAAACTGGCAGTCAGGCAGGCAGACAGACAGACAGACTGGCCCGTCTCGGCTAAGCTGCTTGTTGCAATTGCAAACGCTGCGGAAATCGCTCGTGTGTGCGTTGTATTTAAGGCATACTAGATACAAATGTATCTATGCGATATGCGAGCGCTTCTTGTTGATTGCTGAAACAAGTGTAGTTCATGGCGTATACAAGCAACAGCAGTCTTCTAGATTCATGTATGAACTAGCTTTTACCCGCGACTTCGTCCGCGTAGATTTCGATAAAAAACTAAAAAACACGCTTTAATAATAGGTCGAACTAAAAAGTATAAAAATTTATAAAATAAATGTAAAATAATTTGAATATTTGTGTTAATTATTTTACATTTATTTTATAAATTTGATTGTCGCTTATATGGGGGGTGGGGCGACGCCCCCTACGATTTTGTCCAAACTTAACAGGTTGACTTCTCCTCATCCTCTTAACATGTATACCAAATTTCATCTCTGTACCTTAAATGAATGGAAAGATATGACAAATTTTGATTGTCGCTTATATGGGGGGAGGGGCAACGCCCCCTCCGATTTTGTCAAAACATAGCCTATGTTCTTTTCTGTCATCCCATCTATCTCTATTCCAAAATTGGTTGAACGGTTTAGCCGTAAGAGAGGAACATCCATACATCCATACATACATCCATACATCCATACATCCATACATCCATACATCCATACATCCATACATACATACAAACTTTCGCATTTATAATATTAGTTGGATATTGTTTCAAATAAGTGTGGGAGTTAGTGGATTTGTGGCTGTTGGTATGGCAACTAAAGGTGTTGAGAAACCTTGAAATTGTACTAATTAGTCTAATTAAGTACATTTGAATTTGCTTGCATGAACTAAAGCGTGTTTAGTTTTTGATACTTTAAATATTAATTATTTATGAAAAGTTTTCTTTTGCTTAGATCTGTTTTAAAAATGTTTTAATTTGTCGTGTTAAATCAGTGACATTGTAGGATAGCTACATGAGAGAACAACGCATCGAATTAGATATAAAATTAAATATAAAATTCCAAGTCCATAGTAAGTACGCTAGAATTGATAGACCAAGCCTTTGGTCGAAAGCATTAAATCAATGGTTCTGGTTCTGTACAAAAAAAAAAATAAATAAATAAATAAAAACGTTTCAAATTGATATGAAAAAATATTAGGGGGATCTGAAATCATATCATTTGCCACTTCCAAAGAAGTAAATCAAGTGAGATGAAATCTGTCGAATTTCTAGTTTAAAGAGAGCACGTTTTGAAGCAACATTCACATAGAAGACTCACATAACTACTATTCCTAGCTGAATTAGTTAAAATGGCAATATTTTAAACTAGGCGCCGTGACAATCAGACTAGTTTAGTCTTAGTTCGAGTACAAGTTTCCACTACCACAACTTTTTTTGATGATTAATCTTGGTGAATGTTTTTCTCCTTGTCCGTATAAACAACAAATAGTTCACCAGCCGAGGTTTTCTTACCATACGCAAGATCTTACATTCGCCAATTCTTGGCTGAAAAAAATTGTGCAAGATAAGGGTTTTTTTTTTTAATAAATTCGAAGGATACGTAAACAAATCAAATTGTGGCTTAGATCGATATAAAAATTTTCAAGAGCTCTTAAAGAAATTAACACATTCACCGCATTGCATTATTGGCTGCTGTCTATTGAAGGGGGCATCAGTGGAACTAAATTACTTGTAGATGTGGACGGAAACACCTGAAGGTTCAATTCAAAGCGCTACGTTATGTTACATGATAAACAGGCCTTGAACAACAACAGGACGTCTTTGCAACGAACATTCTGAAAATGTGTTGTATCTTGTTACGATGACATTAATTGGCTGCCTGAGTTGATCGATTTGACACACTTTCTTGGAGATTACAGAAACTGTAAAGCCTACAATCCAAAAAATATTGGATTTTTCTTAAAACGAAAAATTTCACCATTCGAATTGCAATTCTCCGAAATGTCATCACAAATAAGTAGTTACAAAAGAGTAGAAAATCCTATAGGACAATCGCGGTGAACATAATCGGGAAATTTGTTTCCGTAATTAATCGGATTTAGAAAGTAATAAAATATTTAGAAATATGTCGTCAATACAATATTATATAACTTTTGATATCTAAAGCTAAACGGCGCAACCATTATTATGGAGTAAATCAAAAATAATAAAAATTTAAAACCTATTTGTAAGCAATGGAAGCCTACTTCGCCTGTTCAGCATACAATACATCTGAGCTAGTCTCACTCGACAACGGTTAACAAGGTTCCTGATGTGCCTGGCAAAGTTCAGTCTTCATTTGCTTGGGTAAGCAAGGTATTGCTCAGACGAAGTGCAGGTGGTATTTTCCTTCTAAGAGTGAAGCAAACATTTATGCATTTGGTCGGGTTTCCACAGCATCGTCGTTAGCCTGCACATAATCTGATGCGTCATGCTCACAAGCGGAGTTATAGAGCATAGCCACGTCGCCACGTGCTAGATCAACTGGCATCGGGAGATCGACTATAAAAAGCGAACAAAGCAAGGGCCCCAAGACGCTCCCTTGCGGAACGCCAGCGCTAACGGGGTGTGTTATGGAGAGTTTATCGCGTTCTTTTACCTGGAAGCACCGATCAGCCAAATATGATCGCAACATCAAATAGAAAGGTGCCGGCAGTAACGCCTTCATTTTTGCTAGCAACCCATCATGCCAGACTCTTTCAAACGTCTCCTGCACATCTATAAAAATACCGTTGCAGTATTTTTTGTCATCGAATGCCTGCTGGATGTGAAACCCAAACCCAAATTGGTGTTCCGGCAATGCCTCTCTGTAGCATTCCAGTTCCTTCACTCTTGTCACGAATAGTCTTTCCCATACCTTCGACAAAGCATGTAGGAGACTTATCGGTCGATAAGAGTTCGGCTGAACCGCTGGCTTGCCAGGCTTATGAACCATTGAAAACCTTGCCGTTTTCCACTTAGCCGGAAAGTGCTGTAATTTCAGCATCGCTTCAAATATTAACTTGACTCAATGAAAGGGCTTTCAAGGTTCTATGGCATATACGGTCGTAACCCGGAGCCTTGCTATTACCTGAGCAGAATGCACTTCCCTAATGGAAAGATCAAGCTGGAGTTGAGTCTCCAGTGATCGCTACACGTCAACAACTTGGGTATCATCTGCTAGCTCGAATGTGAACCTGAACCTGTTTTCTAGGTGCGTCGCAAATATAGTTTGGAGTCTGGCTTCAAAGAATGCTGCTTTCTTAGAGCGCAGCGTCTCCTTCAAAACGATAGCTGCTCTGCAGTATGCCATCTTGTCCATAAGGTGTTGAGTCCTAATAAATTTTCTTCTTTATCTTGTTTTCGCTTGGAAAAGTTGACTGGTAGCTTGAGCTGAAATTGTTCTACCTTTCATTAATTCTTATAAACAATTCCATATAGGTCCATATCAGATGGCTAAAAAGGATAGCTCCTATATAAATCTTCAACTCCTATCTGGATTTTTGAATAAAAACAAGTAATTGTTGTTGATAATTCAGCAATATTCATAAGAGTTGAAATGGACGATAAGAAGGTTTAGCACCCATACAAGAAGTCGAGTTGATATAGACATTTCCGCCAGTCTTTCTGGCTGGCTTTTCGACTGATCATCGCGAACTTAGAGACTACAAAAGGCAGAGCTAAGTTTAGATATTTTGCCTCTTCTTTTTACTCGTCACATATCTAATATTCAATGTACGTGCGACTGTCTTAGAGTATTACATCTCCAAAATACATTTAAACTTCAATATGTGTACAGTATATCTCGAACTCGAGCACAATCAACAGCAGCATTCGTTCTATATAGATTAACATAACATCTATTTAAATTATATAGTAAAATAATGTTTTATTTGTATTGTCAACTTCTATATCAATTTTTAGTATCAGTTGAAGTGCATCATAAATTAAATTCCTAGATTTGCACATGATATACAAAAATTAATTGAATAAGTAAAACTAAAAGTCATAATAAAAGCTTCTTTTGAAAACCTAATAAAAAAATTTAATTTCATTACTTTCTAACTAGGCTTCCTCGATATGCCGCCACCTTGTCTACCACTTCATAGTTAACACTCTGTCCATCATCGACATCATTGCTAACAAATCATTTCTATTCATTCCACACAAAATCTCTGCAGTGGCACAACACAATTTCCTCGGAAATGGAAAAACCCTTTTCAATAGTTAATAGAAACATATTCTGCTATAAATTCTCAGTAAAAAGGCAAAAATATAGAAAAGCTATTATCTATTTAATAAGCACAACTATTAAGTATTGCAGACAGACTGCACGTGTTTCGGTTTCTCTTCGTTGGCATCGTTTGCTGGCTGCCTTTCGTGCAACTATTACACTTACTAAATACAAAGCAATACAATACAAGGCTACCTCTATAAAGTAAACTATTTATTGTACATATTGCATAGTATGCATGCAATACACTCTACACGTACACGTATCTCCCTATCTAGTGAACCCTTTCATAAATACATTCAGTTAGCCACGCCAGCCAGTCAGACAGCCAGCTATCCATGCCATCTATAGATGCAATATAGTCAGATGTATGGCAGTATTGGTAGAGAGTATGATATGGCCATATTTGTGCCTTACTTGGTTCTCCTTCTTGGCCATTTGGTTTCTACCTTTTCGTACGATACTAGTTTCTTTGTGCTACGTGGAATTATTAATAATAATTTTTTTTTCTATATATTTTGTAGTTGCTTTTTTTCTAATTTAGCCATAAACTGTTTTTCCATATAGAGGTGCTTATATAATAGTGTTAGACAAATGCCTGCCAGGTTGCTGTGCGCTGCTTGTAATTCCATTACAATTTAGTATTACTTTGTGTGCCCCTTTTTTTATTTTTTTTATTCTTGTAATAATAAATTTTATATGCCTTGCATATGGCTCTGTTACTCTAGGTCGCTCATTAGATGGCGAACATTGACCCTTTTTTTTGTGCACCCTATGCGTGAATAAGCGGAGCATAGTTATTCTGTTGACATGAATTTTCTTCATTAAAGTTTATTCTTTACAGATTTCCAATACTACAAATATTGTGCAACCTACTATCTAAAGATTCTACCTTTATATTGCTATAATATAATATCATTACTTAAGCTTTTTAGCACATGTTTTCATAAATGTTTCTCAACAGTTGTGTGGAATGGCAATGCGGCAATATTGTTGCCAGGCGGATGAAGATGTGTTGCCAAGATTATGCCAATTTTTTTCTATTATTATAAAAAGAGAAAATTTATGAATTTTTGTATTGATGATAATTTCTAAAATTATTTTAACTAATCCAAAATTTAAAAATTTCGTTTTTAAACGAAGGGAAGCTGGACAAGTTATACCACGAACCTTCAATATAACGAAAAAATTTTAGTCGTAGTCTCTGGAACTTTTTAATGTTTTAAGATGAGATTTATTGAAATATATAGGAATAAGTAATGAAATTACCAAACCGTTAAGCCGGTTTTGAAATTAAAACGGAGACTAAAAACTGAAAAATAGACGATTTCTAATTGATAGAGCTGGCTTTTCGGGCTCCATATGAAGTACTTCGAAGTTTGAACCATGAGAGCCATTAAAGCTTGGCAGAGGTTATAAGAATCATAACAGTGCAATCTTCTCTCACAGCCTAGTGTGCATCAGAGCAATTAACTTATAAGGTAAATGAAAGGGTACCCTGTCATCATAATATAACAGGCAATGAGAAGACACAAAAATTGTGATCAATGAGGCAGCCATTAGGTTCATTGGATCAGATCGTCCTTGTAGTCTGGAAGAAACCATGCTCAAAAACCATATCAAACAAGTAAGGAAATTACAGTCGGGCATTACCAGGTCGTCTTACAAACCCGAATGTTTCTCTAGCTTATGACCAAGCAGTGCAAAACAAGAAGGTAGAAAATTAATAAGAAATATAGTTCTAACGAAAAGTATTTTGCTCCTCCTACTTCTCACTCCACGAATAAGTGCCTTAAAAAAAAATTTTTTTATGCATGCAAAGAAAAAGGAGGTCGGAAATCACAGGTCGCTCAAATTAAATCTCTTATAAAATCGTCTAATATCCGATTTTGATGAAGTTTTTAGGATTTTTGCTTAGAGAGAGGTCTACACTGGTATACTTAATTTTATTTGTGCAGAAGAAATTTGTACCCTTCATCGGTATTTCATGGAGAATGGGGGAGATCAAAATTAAAAAAAAAAAAAATTGTAAAATTCCGGAGCAGCCCTAGTCGAATGCAAAAAGCACGAAGTCTCTATCTATTACCGTTTCCGAGGTCCTCTCGTTCATACGGACGGACAGACGGACATGGCTATATCGACTCCTCTATTACTCATGACTATAATGGAGAAACTTTGGAGGGTCTTCGATCATTATTTCTACCTGTTACATACATTTGCTCTTGTGCTCTCGGTACAGGGCCTAAAAAGTGGAAAACATAACCAGAGCTATAATTCTTGGCTTTCTTCAAGAACTAACCCATGGGCGGGTATAGGTCAGGTAAAGGCCCACCTTATGCGAAGAAGGTAACTGCAGACATCAGGGAATATATGTTGTTTCACTGATTATATGTTGTGACGTGGTCTAATAAAAAAAAAAAAAAAAAACAAAGGGATGCTTAGCAGAGCATATTGGATCAGCTAAAAAACCTAGCATGCTATAATAAATCAAATATTGTAAAATTTTACTTGAAATTTTTTTTTTTTAAATTTTGAATAATAGAGCAGTTTATCCTTTTATTGAGTTAAGTCTTTTCGTCGAGATAAACTTGGGGACAGTCTCCTCTTCTCAGCGAGAAAGCCGTTTGAGTGAACTTCTCGGGATGCACCACAATGTTCCACCTCTTAAGCCAAGTATTGATGTTGTCAAGCTGCCTTTGAAGAATGGCTGAAGCCACCTGTGGGGAGATGTCGGATGCTAGCAGTTTTTCTTTTCTGAACGTTGGAGAATAACGTCCATATGAGGCGAGATTGGCTGCAAGCGTATCAGGTTGGCAAATGAGGATTATTTCGGCTGGGTATTTACCCATGTGACTTGGTTGCTTTTAGTTTGCTAAAATAACAGATCAGTTCATCCGTCTCAACTACAGGAATATGTAGTCTAGAAAGTGAAGAGTTTCCTTTGTCTTGAGTTGGGAGCATGCGAAAGCATATGCAAGGCAGGCAGGTTCGCCATTGCTACACACCCCCCACCCAATATTTAAAACGTTCGTCAAAAAAAATATTTTACTACATACTTTCGCACTTTCATATACTTTTCTTTGCTTTATTAAAATATTTTTGTTGTACTGAATTAGTGGCTGTTATTAGTAGATGGGTTTAAAGGGTCCAAGATTACTAAAAAAAAAAAGAAAAGAAAGTCAGCCTAATTAAGGACAACTGGCTACGCTCTTAGCTGTAGCTCTTTCTGCATCCAATCGACTTCAGATTCTAGTTGCATATTTTATAGGCTCCATCCTCTTTATAGGCCTTTTGATGCACTTGGTTAACTGTTACGGATTGAGCAGATAAAGTACTCAGAAAAAATATATTGGTTTAAAAGAATCGATCACAGCAAATGTGCTGGCGTTGGTGGTAATATATTTGCATTGAGGTAACATATATCAATTTTTCAGCTCAATTTCTCAATTTTGTTGTGTTTCATTGAAATACTTTAAATGTACATTGATTCTAATTGATCAGAAATTTCGCATTTCTAATTCACTTACCATGGATTCGCTTCGTTGTTTTTCAAAAATGTATTTGTTTTTAATAATTATTAGATCTACAAAAAAAATATTAAAATAGATTTTGTTTTGTTGGATTTGTGATACATGCTAGTTTATTTGAAGACTGTTGCATCTGTTAGCAGTAGCTTATGTTAGAATTTTGCCAAACCCAAATTAGCAGTCCTCGATAGTATAGTGGTCAGTATCCCCGCCTGTCACGCGGGAGACCGGGGTTCAATTCCCCGTCGGGGAGAATGCAAAATTTTTTTTTTATTTATTTAACAAAATACATAAATAAATTTTGAATACGAGTTCTCTTGACAAAAAATTTTGCTTACATGAAAATTCATAAAATTAATCGAAGAACAGTGCGCGGTAAAATGATCCACTTTTGAAGATATGAGATACAATAATATTGATATACCCAAGCATTGTGGCCAAGTACACCCATTAAAGGCAGTCTTGACACATTTACGAAAGTCATATATGCGTCGCAAATCGCTCTTTACTTTTAAAGGATTTTTTTAAGATTATTGAATCCTATTTCATATGATCAAAATACTTCGATTTTTGTTTGTTATATTTATTTATTAAAATTTTGGTCGAGGCCATCAGTCAAACCAGCAACTCTAGGCAGGAGCAACCCCGTCAGAGATGTGGGTGAATTATAATCACATAAGCAATCATAATCTGTTAACATCAAGTGACCTTTAGTTTCGGGTAGAACGTCAGTTCACCTCAACTAATGACAATTGACAACACAAAACTCTGCACACTAGACAAAAAAGGCGCTTGAACTGCTTGTGAATTATAAGTCATTGAATAGTAATAAAAGAAACTAAAAAATATATTAAATAAAAAATTCTTTAAAGTTCTTTTTTTTTCATTAAATATTTTCAATTTAAAGCAAAGATGCTTGAATATTAAATATAAATACTAATATATATAAAATATAATATAATAATTGTAAATAATTATTTAAAATAATATAAAAATTAAAATTATTAAAAGGAATGGATTAAATCCATAAGGATTAAATTAAAAAACATCGAGTAAATATGTGGATTCGGGAACTTTTTTAACACACCAAAGAACCAAACAGTATCAAAGTTTTGTTTCAAACATATACAAAAGACCAAATGTTGATAAAAAGTAATTTATAAGAAAGAATAGGTGCCTTACCTGCTTAACTCTCTCCCGGCTAGTATGTAAGCGGGTAACACTGTCCTTAGCTATGATGCCAATTTATAGCAACAGTTTAAGCCAGTCGACATTAGTAGTGCTTGGCGTTTATTTATAATGATATTGTTTAACTTACTTACTTAAATGGCCTTCAATCGTCTTCCGGTCATGGCCGCATTTAGAAAGGCACGCCAGCCTCCATAGTCTAGTACGTGCTGTTGCCAGTCGTTTGGAATGCCAAGTACGGAGAGATCTCTTCATACCAATGCGTGTCCGTTCGTCCTCTTTTCCGTCGTCCTCCAATCAAGTTTGGGCCCCCATGTAAACCATGCGTGCTGGAGCTCTTTCAATCATTCGAACTGCAACCGCAGGAATTTTATGCGCTGTACTATGTCAACCTCATCGATTAGCTCGTACAGCTCGCGGTTCATACGGGACCTAAACTCGTTGCCGACTCTAATAGGACCGAAAATCCTGCGAAGAATCTTCCTCTCGAAGACTACCAACGCTGTCTCATCTGACTCAATCACAGTTCATGCCTCTGCGCCATACAATAGGACTGGGAGTATCAGCGTCTTATAGATCTTGATTTTTGTCTTAAGAGAGAGGGCTTTACTTCTCATTTTCTTGCTCAGCCCAAAAAAGCATCTGTTTGCAAGTGTGATTCTCCAGGCTGACGTTGTTGTTACTGGTTATCTCTGTTCCAAGATAGACGAAGTTTTCTACAACACAGAAGTTGAAATTCTCCATCGTCACTGAACGTCCGACGAGATGACGGAGTGCAAGAAGACACCAAGTACTTCATCTTGTCCTCATTCACAGCTAGACCCATGAGCCGAGACTGTTTTTCAATCTCTGAGAACGCCTTGCTGACTCGCCGTTCCAGCCTGCCGATGATATCAATGTCATCGGCGTAAGCGAGCAGCAATACTTTCTTTTGGAAGATCGAGCCTTATGTGTTCTCTATGTACGTGCTCTGGCGTAGGATGTATTCCAACAGAAGATTAAAAAAACCGCACGACAGAGCGTCGCCCTGCCTGTAACCTCTCTAGGTATCAAAGGGGTTGGAGAGATTTTTCCCCAGCCTGACAATGCTTTGTGATTGATCAACTTGTTTGTGTTAAATTTTGTGTTTCGAACGAAATTTCATGGTCCGATACAATAACAATTTTTCAAACCGGTTTTGGGTGAACCTGCGCTCTTAGGAGTGGTATACGATGGTCGGGATGACATGCCTGTGTCATAGCTGTACCCGACATGTTTTGTTGCGCTCAATAAAAATGTTTTTCATTACACAACATATTATCCTCCTACTCGAATCCAATTATCGAATTCAAAATCAAAGAACTTTTTGATATCTTTAAAACTATGTTTCGATCCCATTAACATGTAAACCAAATTTCATCCTTGTACCTCAAATGGATGCACATAATTTCTTGTATTGTTTGTATTGGGGGTAGGCATAGCACTCTCTGATTTGGACCAAATTTCACTCGAACACTCTCCTGAATGAACTGAAGTTCGTCTATGAATTTCAGCTCAATCGGTTGAATCATTTGGTTTCCTATATATATAGATAGATATATACAACATTCATTTTTATCTATATTAATTAATATTTCTAATAATTTTTTTTTTAAATTGCATGTCTTGCCGAAGTTTTTCATATGATTATTGAGCGTAGTTCATATAACAGTCGACCTCATCCAACCTACCGCCACCGCCACTCTTTCGCTTTTTAATATAATTTCTAGCGCAATAATTTCGTTTATTATTTCCTTAGTTTCTTTTTTTATATATATTTCTATATAGTTGATTTTTAATAACTTCTAACTACGAGTAATGCTCTGGCAATTTTTTATTTTGTTTGTGCGCTATTAGACCGCAGCACTGCTCGCAGTCATTGTCACCCTTCTCGAACTATAAAATTCCACGAATGAAAGGCTACTGTGGCATATAAAATTGTTTTTTATGTGTTCTTAATAGGTTTCAATTATTTTAATTATTTCTATTTTTTTTTTCTTTATATATATTTGCTTCGCCCCAGAAGTAGAAGAGAGTATTATGCTTTGTTTTATTGTTTTTCAGTACACAGTAATTTTTTTATTTTTCATTCGAATTAATTTTTATTTATTTTATAAACTCTTGGCGGTGGTTTATGTTTTGCATGTGGCCGAGTTTAATTGCTGGCAACGCCGTCGGTGTTGTTGTCTCTGATAAGCAGACGGAACAACTCTGGAGCAAGTTATAAATTACTTTGACTTTTATGCGTTTTCAGTGGCTACTACGGAAAAAATAAAATAAAAAATTCGCAGAACTTGAATACTGACTGACTGCCATTGGTATTAGACAATTTAATATAAGGCACTCATCTGAACGAGATAACACACCAGAAAACTTCTATGGAATTGTTTCATATATCTTACAGCAAATTGAAATAGCTAAAACCAAGAAGAACAAAGAAAAAAGTGGCCATAGTCAATTCAATTGAATGCTTGTTACACATACATTAAATGAGCTACAGCAAGAAACTACAAACAGCCTAGGTAACCATGTAAGAAAGAACACTATTTGCCTACGAAATGGAAAAATCAAGAGATGAAAGAACAACAGAAGAAACAGCAAATGGCTGTGGCAGCAACATGCAATAGATCAAATCATCAAGCAGCAACTGTTGCAGCAGTCTTTGTGGCAAGCAATAAAAAAAGCAAAGAAAAAAAAATACCCCAGCGCACAATGTGTGCATCAAATTGCAATAAGCGAACTCAGCTCCACAGTTGAAGTATAGCAGTAGAGGCAAAAAAATTAAAAAAAAAAAAAACTTGGCAAACAGCATGCAACAAGGACGACTCCTGCAGCAGCAGCTAAAGCTGCAGCAAAAATTAACAACAACAAGTAGCAGCGCCCTGCAAAAAACTAGAGAATGAACAGTAAACAAAGTTACAAACAAGAAAACAGCAGCAAAAACAAGACTAAACAACAGAGTAGCAGCAGCAGCAGCAGCAGAAATTGCAATTGTTGCAACAACACACAGCCTAGGCTGAGGCCGAGGCATAGATAGATACATACATACATATATAACATACAAGCAACCTAAGGCACCCTTTTTTTTGCGACTTGTGCCGGTGTACAACAATTTTGATTGCAATATTGCTGGCAAGCAAATGTTAGAGCAACATATCATGATAATCATGTTGCTGCCGATTATCATTATCATGTTGCAGATAGTTTGCTGCTGTTCTACTGCTGCTGCTGCTGCTGCTGATGATGACGTTACTTTGCTGTCCTTTGCTCCATACTAAGCACCTTACATACTCGTACATACTTGAAGAATCACACTGATGCACAATGAAGCTCTTTTAGTACGTTAAATGTGGTAAATATGGCAGTTTTATGTTGCAACAACAACAACAACAAGAGCAACAGCAATGTGCAACAGAGCCATAATGAATCGCACAGCAACTGCAAAAACAAAAACAAAACAAAAAAAGAAAAAAGAAGAAGCTTCATGGTCTACAAAAGTGTCCAGCGTTGACAACCCGAGTGCCTTAAATGCGCTACACTGACTTGAAAGAGTTTATGGTTTTCAGGAGCCTAGGTTGAGATTGAAAAGGAAAAAGATGCAGGTGTTGGAAGAATTAATGGCACCTTTTTTATGATTTTGATGAGAATGAGTTAAACTGATCAATTTTTTTTTAAGAAACTTATTACAATAAATTTTCATGATAGCTTATTACTTAAGAACATACACATCTGAAAGACCAAGTCCGAATCAAAAGTTTATTATGCTGACTTTGCAGTCATCCTCATCATTTTGGGATGAACATAATACCAATCAGGTCATCTTTTATCAAAATATGTATATTATATACATATATATCTGACTACCTTTTACCCGCGACTTCATCCAGGTAGTCAAAGTAGCATAACTAATTATTGTTTTGATGGGGTGGTGGGGCATTGCCCCCTCCGATTTTGACCAAACTTAACAGATCAAATTCAAAACTGATCAAATTTCATCGCTGTATCTGTACCTTAAATAGATGCTAAGATATGACAAATTTGGATTATTATGGGGATGGGGCATTGCCCTCTATATAGACTCAATTACTACAGAATTCTAAGCAATCAATATTAATTGAAGAAGTTTAAAAGGCGCACGTCTCAGACGGTTCAGCGTGTCCATAAAGAAAATTTTTGTGAAAAATCTTCAAATCATTTTTAAAGTTGTTGAGAATGTTGCCATATCGGTTGAATATCTTTTGACAAAAGATCCAGTTCCAGATTTACTTCAAAGGATCATAACAGATATAGGTATGTGGCAATGCTGTCGAAAAAAGCCCAATCATGCTAATTAAAGCGGAAAGAAGAAATATGAACAATAAAGTCACGGCAAGTTCAGTCAAAGGGGCAGATTTCGTTCACACACACATAATGAATATGGACTGTATTCTGTAAACTTGGTAAATTTAAGCCTACAAAAATTATTCCGAAGATATTATAGGTTGAACTTACACACACACTTAAGCAGTGCAAAACATGCACAAGCACTCCAAATGGATTTTTGAACTTTGTCTTAAATTTATTTTAAGCAAAACTTCAGAACTGATCATTATTGCAAACTATAATCCACTACAACAATTTCTAACCCAGATTTATGCAATCTCAGTAGGGTATCTGCACTATTCTGGCATGCTCCACTTATTTGTACACGCACACACACACACACACACACACACACTTTCGATATATCTCACCTGTAACTATGTGTATAGGTATGTAGATACGAGTATCTAGTACTTTGTATCTAGTATCTCAATGTTTAGCTTTATGAGAATTTCCAGTTGAGTTGCATTGAGTTTGAGTTCGTTACTGAATTTTGTTGCTGACGCTGTTTGTATGCGTCTTGAAATTGTTGTTGCAGTTGGTGTTTCTGCTGCTGTTGCAAGAATCTTTCTCTTTCACTCTATACAGTATCTCTACTACGGGTATAAATGTATCTCTGCCACTATTACTTTGTGCAACTTGCTTTCGCTGTGCTCTTGTACGAGTATCTGCTGATGCTACTTCAGTTGCCGCTGTTGTTGTTTTGTTAAGCATAATTGCATACGATTATTGTGCTTGCTCAGGTGTGCAATTTATATCAACAGCATGAAAACAGCAGCAACTAGCTGCAACATCAACTGTAGAAGCAGCAACAGCAGCAACAGTAGAGATACTGCAATCTTCACACTTGTTGTAACCAAATTACTATACATCGTTGATTTCTAGTCAATTTTCTTCTTGGTCAATTTTTTCACACAACAAGCAGCAATATCAGCTATGCTCGTAGTAATTCTGGTGAATGCACTCTCGAAATATAATTGAGTGAACGAAAGAATATAAACTGTGACGGAAAAAGCAGCATTCAGATGGAATATGAAATGTTGTAAACATGCAGCTATTTCGATATATTCGTGCAATTTTTTTAATTTTGTATGGTTTAATAAGACTCACACGAAACGGTAAGCTCTGTAGGAGTAAAGTTTATATGTAACCTTATATATTACACTTCCACATACTGTTAAAATTTCTAAATATCCTGGTCAAAAGTCTAAAATTGATGATCGAAAGAGGGAAATGGGGAGAGTACTATTGCAGCAATCAGCAGAACCGAAAGAGCTACGC
Organism: Leucophenga maculata; assembly: GCA_035044805.1. Classification (NCBI taxonomy): domain Eukaryota; kingdom Metazoa; phylum Arthropoda; class Insecta; order Diptera; family Drosophilidae; genus Leucophenga; species Leucophenga maculata. The sequence goes on along the minus strand of JAWNNP010001101.1, from coordinate 3,483,249 downwards.
ATTTCATTAAAATATCCATTGATCCGCTAACACATATTTAAAGCATTTGCCTCGCTACTTTATTATGCCGAGGCTATTTGATAATAAAGAAGAAAAAAAAAAAAAAAAAACACAGTAAAATAATTAAAGTCAGACGTAACTGACTGTAAGAGGGTCGGTACCAGTACAGGTCGCCGCTCGACTTAGCTACAAAACAAAAAGGTAGGAAATTAGTAACGAAAAATGGTACTGACAGAAAGTAATTCGCTCCTCCCACTTCTCACTGTGGCTTATATAACATATTTTTATGTATGAAAAGCAAAATGGAGAAAGGAACCATCATACTATTTACTTAAATGGCCACCAACCGTCTACCGGTCATGGCCGCATCTAGGAAGGCACTGCAGCATCCATAGTCTAGTGCGTGCTGGCGCCGGAGAGATCTCTCCATACCTGGTCATTCCATCGAGTGCTCGGTTGTCCTCTATTTCGGCGTCCACCAATCAAGTTTGGGCCCACCATGTAATCCAAGCGTGCTGGAGCTCTATCATCCATTCGAATGAGGTGCCCATCCCAGTGCAGCCGCTGGAATCTTATGCGCTGGACTATGTCAACATCATCGAATAGCTCGTACAGCTCGCGGTTCATACGGGACCTAAACTCGTCGCCGAATCTAATGGGACCAAAGATCCTGCGAAGAATCTTCCTCTCGAAGACTACCAACGCTGTCTCATCTGACTCAATCACATTCCATGCCACTGAGTATCAGCGCCTTATAGATCTTAATTTTTGTGTTAAGAGAGAGGGCTTTACTTCTCATTTGCTTGCTCAGCCCAAAAAAGCATCTGTTTGCAAGCGTGATTCTTCGCCTGATCTCCAGGCTGACGTTGTTGTTGCTGGTTATCTCGGATCCAAGTTGACGAAGTTTTATACAACACTAAAGTTGAAATTCTCCATCGTCACTGACCGTTCGAGACGCGATGCCAGAGTGTGAGAACACACCAAGTACTTTGTCTTGTCCTCATTCACCGCTAGAACCATGAGCCGCCTTGCTGACTCGCCGTTCCTGCGTGCCGATGATATCGATGTCATCGGCGTAAGCGAGCAGCAGCACTTCCTTTTGGAAGATCGAGCCGGACATACTCTGTATGAACGGGCATTGGCGTATGATGTATTCCATCCATGCCTGGAACCTTTCTTGGTAAAGGGGTTTTCGAGCTTCATTTCTGTAACGTAACATCTGAAACTCCCGCCTTTCTTGCACCTTTTTCTTGCATCTGAAAAGGCGTTTCTTCTCTCTCCGTTTCTCTCGGTATCGCTCTCTAACAGCTCGCGTTGCACCCGACTGCAGAGTTCGCTGATGGGAAGCGTTCTTCTCTGCAGTAACATTGCGACACTCCTCGTCGTACCAAGAAAGAGTTACAGGTTTTGTATAACCAATGAAATCCTTGGCAGCCCTATCCATGGAGCGGGTGATGTGTTTCCACTGCTCACTTATATCTTGAGAAGACGGAGAGGTATCCTGGAGCAGTTGGGAGAGTGTGTTTGTAAAGGCTGCGGCGGTCTGTTCTGATTGCATCTTGCCGACGTCTAGCTTTCGTTGCACATTAGAATGTGCGGCGTGCACTACGCTGAACTTGGTGCGTACCTTGGCTGCGACGAGATAGTTTTCCTAGTCAATGTTGGGACAACAGAACGTTGGCACGTCCAATACACTCGATGCGTGCCTTCCGTCAATCAGAACATGATCAATTTGGTTGCGTGTAATTTGATCTGGACTCAGCCATGTAGCCTTGTGGATGTTAAGTCGTTGAAATCTGGTACTACTAATTACCTGCGACCTGCGGCCGTATCGATTAGCCTCTCTCCATTATGTGTGGTTTATCTATATATCATTTAAAATGAAGCATGGTAGACCCAACGATTTTGGCCAAACTTAACAGGTTTACTTCATGTATACCAAGTTTCATCTCTGTACTTTAAATAGATGCAAAGATAAGACAAATTTTGTTGTGTCAGATGTTCAGTATCACATGAACATTTGGACATCAAGAAGATTTGTTCTCGTTGGACACCGCATAATTTGACCATCGCCCAATAAAGGCTCGTCTAAGCTGGTACCAAGAAAAGTTGAAAAAATGGGGACTCGGTAACTCCAAACTTGTTTAAGTACATTGTAACAGGCGACGAATTCTATGTGCATATGAGCCCAAAACAAAGCCGCAATCGATATCGAAAACGCGTCAAACTCAAGCAAAGAAAGTGGCAAAGGTGCTTTGAATATTGAAAAATAAATAATTATGTCCTGTCAAATTTGAAATGACCCATCCACCCTATATTGAATTTTTGGTACAAAATACTTATATATTAAAGTCAATTTGAACATGGTTTCTTATGCAGAGACGCTTCAAAATTATTTAAATGCGCTTGATGGGTCTACTTTTAGGGGTGGTATTCATTTTAATATGAAGAACTTTAAATTAATAAATTATTTAAGCGCGTGTCTTTATACAAATATAAAAAATTAAATTTCTTTATTTTTTTATAGCCGCTAGTTTGCACAGTTTGAAGCTTCGTTTGAATGATATGATATAATTTGATGGCATCGAAGTAAACGATTTTTCTTATTTCTTTTGAAAAAATATATTAAACAGACTCGTTTGTGAACAATAATTTATAGAAACTTCTTTTTAGGCATTTCTTTATTTAATTTTCCAAAATATATATACAGTTCGCATGTTGTACGAACTGCCAAATCCAGTGCAGAAGTATTTTCTACTTGCTACACCCACTAAAGCCACTCAAAATTCCATTCATATGTACCAGTGACAACAATGACGACGACGTTGACGACATTGACGACAATCATTAACTTCAATCATGTTTTGAAGTACCAAAAACAAACACAGATATGTAGTACTCGTACATAACTATTTAGACCGAACTGAAAAATAACAAGCTCTCAAAGCATCATCCAATCATGCACAAATAAGATTTTCGGTTGCATAGGTTTGTCTAGTTGATGCGCTCGATGCTCGACAAGCATTCAGTCAGTGTTGTCATAGAGTAGATGAAATTGCCAGGGAAAAATGACTGCTCAAATCAAGCTCAGGCTCTGGCTCAGGCTCAGGCTCAGTCCTGACCATCATTGTCATCTCAGAACAGAGTATGTGAAGCATGCAGCTTTACTCCTCCACAACGAATGTGTTGTATGCACTTCAAATTCGTAGCTAAGTACTCGTACTTAAAGTATTTGTCATGATAACTTTACTCATGCCAAACATGTCTTCTGTCGTTCATTTTATATTTTTTTTCCTGCTACTTTTTTGAGAATTCTGTATTTTTACTCTATATAGCGCCCGCATTTCGTTTAGACACGACCTACAACATGCTGTATGCAGCGGCTTTAGTGCAGCGACGCAGAAACATATAGCAAGACAACTGGACGTACGGACGGACAGACACAATCACATATCCTGTACTTGTTGTTCGAATTGTCGTGTGGTTTTTTTTCGGGAGCTCCACCAAAAATGGATTGATATGCCACAAACGCTCGGAACGTGTGTGTCGCTTCGTTTGTCGGTCCGTCGGCTGGCCGGTCGGTCCGTCGCTTTGTCTATCTCTCCAAAATTCAAACGTCCGCTTATAGCGCGCTGTCTGATTGTCTCCCATACTGTCTGATTGTCCATATGCATCGTGTTGTTGTTTTTGTTGTGTTGTGTTGCACGTTGCTGCTCAGTTTTGCGTTGCTCTGGTTCTGGATTTGACTATTTTGCTCTAGCTTAAGCGTTTGTCTATTATGCAATTGTTGTGTAGTGAACATGTTTTACTTTACAAACACATATGTGTTATATCTGTGTGTGATATTTGTGTGCCTATGGGTGTGCATGTGGGTGTTGTGTCTTTGTAGTATGTGCACATGCAGTATTTAAGTTGCCTCGCTATTCATTTTTGTTTTACTAGAAGTTTTTCTCAATGCATTTTGTAGGTATATTTTGTTTTTCACTGTGTTTGGTTAAATTTTTTATTTATTTTTTTGTAGAACTTTCGTGACAGGCAGTGAATACACTGTGCGAATAAAAGATCCATAAATGAAGCTGATTGTATGCAGGTGTAAATGCTCAAAAAGTAATTTTTTTAACGTTGTACAAAGGCAAAGAGAAACATAGATAAGCGACTTCATCCGGTAAATTTATGCGGGTACTTGCAGTAGAACCCGAAAGCAGTTTGAGGTAATTTCTGTTTTTGGATTACGGTCGTATTTTAAGACAAATGCATTGTAAAACAACTTTGAATTAGCTTTGATCAAGCGAAATACTATTAAAATAGGAATCCACAGCAAAACGTCAGAGGCCAAGCAGTTGGTGAAGAAATGGATTCCTCGGGTCTAATAAACTCCGAAAGCTACTAAACTTTAGCAAATTGTAACGATAATTGGTGTATGTGGGTCTTCAAACTACTTTAAAACTTTTACGACAAAGATGAGCGCTACGGAAATCTTTAGACATTTGACTTCGGTTAGTTACAAAAGGCTCGAAACAAAAAAAAAACAGTCGGTGTCACATAGCTTCGATAGTTTGAATTTTAAGGACTTTTGTCTTGAAATCCATAAAGAACTGATGTAATCACGATATGTTAATTTGCTAAGCTATTGATTGCCTCATAAGGTCTGTCAGGACTCAAAAATTAATCAATTAATATTTCTAAAGTAAAAGAAAAAATTATAATGTGCACATTAGAGGTTCTGCTCGAATAGTGGGTACAGTAAGCGTGGCATTCAAAAAGATTCCGTCTCTTGATTTAAGTTTTGAAAAGGAGAATGTAAATACGAGAAACACATTGTCTCTGAGATATGTTCATGCATACATGCAGACGTTCAGACAGACAGAAATATTTCTTTAGACTTGTATTAACGCAAAATTTCTTCATAAAATAGTGAAGATTTGAATCCAACCTCTAAAAATTTGTAATTCGTTTTAAAGAAATTTTTATGTCACACCATTTATTAAGTATTTTCAGCTGCTATGAGAATACTTTACACATCTCTTAATATGACGATTTGATCTTATTTGAAAAATGTCTTCTTCGTTTTAGCTAGAAATCGTTGTTCTTCTTTTGAACTCACTGAAATAAAATTCATCAGCCAGTAATATATGGAAACCAAAAATTTTACCGTGTCTGGGTGCAAAGCCATATTCTGGCTCAATATAGCATGGCATATCCGTGCTATCAACCGTTCTACTCAATGAATAAGCAGAGATCACCAAAACAAGGACCAAAGACGTGTGAAGTATGTCCAGTGATTTTTTAGCCATACCTTTATGATGATATATAAATCTCTTACTTCTCGTTTTGAATTCTGGGAAAAGCATTTCTACCAACATGCGTCTATTTTAATTTGTCATTCCTAGAGACCTATTTATTCTTCTCTACAACTGTGTTTCCCTGCTCTCCGGTATAATGTCACCACCCTGTAGCTGAGGTACTAGTTGTAGGTTGGTATTCTCGCACCGAATCGATTACATTAGAGGTTCGGCTTGATGTTGAGGATACTCCATTTTTTACCGACTTTATAAAAACTGAGAAGGTTATATCAATTCGTTCTAATCTTTTTCTATTAATGCCCATATAATATAATAGTATTATGATAATTTACTACGTGAACCGAATACGATGATGTATTATATAAAAGAAGTATGGTTTGTCCCATTTAAGTTTAGTCAAGATCTGATGATGGGATGCATGAAGAAAATATCAATTATTGGGAGTATGCATAATCTCGTGCGGAACGTAAGGCTGTATCCCAAAAGAACTTCTCCGGCTTGGCAGCCAAGAACGAATCGAGCCAATTTTTGATACCCCGTTTTAAAGTGAAGCGTATTCCGGTGAGGGCATTTTGCATTGATCTAAGCAAGTAGTAATCAGAAGGGGCCATTTCTGAGCTATAAGACGCGTGAGGTAGAAGTTCCCAACCACGATTTTCCAAAAAGTTTTTAACCAGTCCTGCAACATGTAGCCGAGCGTTGTCATGATGGAATATTATGGAGTCGTGTCTGGTCGCATATTCTGGTCGTATTTCCGCGATCGCTCTCTTCATATGAATCAATTGTGTTCGGTAGATGTCCCCTTTTCATCGTCCGACCCGATTTTAAGAGCTCCGAGCTTCACATGCAATTTCTTGCGCTTGGGGTTATCGCAATAAATCAATTTTTCATCACCAGCGACAATCTGATGCAAAAATGGCTTCCTTTCAATCAATGGTTGGCTTTCAAGCAACATTTCCGACATACAGAATCGGTGTTCGACGTCTCTAGGTTTCAATTCATACGGCACCTAACTTCCAAGCTTTTGGATGAATCCCAATCTTTTTAAACGTCTGGAAATGGTTACTTGCAATGCCTCCAATTTTGTATCTTCAAACCTTTTTGGCTGCCCTGGTCGTTCTTCGCCTTCTATGTTGAAATTGCCACTTTTAAACCGTGCAAACCACTTCTGGCAAACCACTTCTGTTACATAAACTTCCACTAAAATACGATGACTTTTGGTAGTACCTTTTTTCATATTACAGTTATGAAGAAGAACTGTCCGCACACACTTTATCTAGCACAAAGTTTGACATTTTCAAATGAATTGGAAAATTTTTTGTGTACGCTTCAATCAAATGACATATACTAAAAAATACCCGCAATGACAGTAGCTTCCAAATGAATATAGTCACGAATGAACACGACTCGAAGTTATACTTGTGACGCCCTTTCTTAGAAAAAAAAAAAAAAGTATTAATGCATTAACCCAATTCATAAACTAGTCATCATAGTTCCTTCTTGATCAGCTCAAGGAGACGAGTGCATCTAGCTATGTCTGATAGATTAAGCTCTAGAATTATTTTTTTCCTGTTTTGTCTTGTCTTTTTATATGAAAAACTTTTTTTGTAGATAACTTCAACTTGAAATTTTACATGGAAGCATATATGGAAGACATAGCATGATCTTCTTCTGTTTTAGGGGTTGCTCCATATACAAACATACTTCTTCAATATTAAAACAGAAGTTTCCGTGATTTTATTGTGAAACAGTTATACATTAAATTGAGCGTGGATAGACGTATGAAGAGTTAGCTGACGAAACTCTTGAATTTATTAAAATGAATCAAGTAGGACAAATACTTCACACACATATCCAAATAAGGCTAGTTCCCAATAAACTGAAACTTCAACCATTACATGTAGGATATCATTGCTTCGTTTCCATTAAACCTCTTCTTTAGTTAGTTTGGCAGTATTGATACTTTTTTTGGGGACTAGGGTTTGTACGAAAATTTATTTCATCTGTTGATCCATTAAGTGCCAAGTCGGTTCTCCATTGATTTGCTGCAGAGCAAACTAGTATGTCTTCAAGAGATCAATTGCTATAGGAAGGCTGTGAATTGGTCTTCTCTGAAATTGCGGAGAAATGTTAATGATATGTGGAGACTTTCGCTCGAATAACAATGAAGGCTCTATAAAAAAAATCAACGAAATGGATTAACCCATACAAGTAGGTACATCAACCTGTCTGTTACTATGTCTTAAACTTTACCTTATACCAAGCTATACCGGATGCTTTTAATTAATTAATTTTAAGCAGTTGTCTTGCTGCTTTATTGTATCTCTTAAAAAAATATCTTAAGAAGCATTCTAAAATTTTAAACATTTCAAAAATTAGCTCCAAAGTATTCACAGTGCACTTCTCTCACTGCCTCCATCTTGTCCCATCATGACTTAACCACACTCGAGTTGAGCGCCTTTTGGTTAAATTTTTGCGTAGCACTTGCTTTGCATTTTAGTTTACTATTTACTGGATTGCTCCAATTTTTATTTGTACCAACTTAACTGAACACTAGACTGGTTTTGTTTTGTGTTGGCCTGTGATTTTTTGTCAATTTCAGGTGGCATCAACTGAAACCTCACCAACACCTCTTAGCCATTATAACACTGCATGTCCAAAGTGTAAACCACCCAAAACCAACGAAAGTTAGTCGCAACTAGACCAAAAAATAAAAAGTGAATGCGCTTTTGGCTTTGCCAAAAACCATAGCCTACACCTATATAAGAATAGCAAGCGCATATTTTATAGATACCAGCAGTAAATATGTGCATATATATTGCACACTCCACCCCACGAGTCTATCTGCCTAGTTGCATGCCAACAATTTTATTTGTACAATTTGTTGTATGATTTTTGTTTGCGCTTCTAGTAAATACATATAAAGTATTTCATAGAAGCGCTGGTCAGTCTTGTTGGCTGATAACTCCAACAGTGACCTCTATGTACGAGCACAGCAAATATAATCGCCCGAGTTGGCTACCAAACTTCTACCGCCTGCCAGCAAAGAGTATTTGGTTGCCTCTCGATTCATGCTGCGGTTCGATTCACTTTAATTCGATTCGATTTCGTTTCCTCAGCTTGGTTTCCTGTTTTTCGTTTTTTGGTTTATTGACGAGTTTTGAATTTATAAAAATTGTGTTCTGCATTCGATCCAAACACTGGCTTTACTTTTCAGCGTACTTTTTTCTTTTTTCTTTTATATTTTTTTCTTTTTTGGATTATTTTTTGGTCGTGTTTGCTCCTTTTCGTGTTGCATGTGACAGTGCATGTGGCATGTTCCTTTGCATGTAGATACCTCTGAGTGTAGTTAGGTACGTATATAGGTGGCTTTTGGTTGCTGCCTGCTGGCTTCTCTATATAGAATAGATTCGAACATGCATTTTTATGCTTCCGGTTTTGTTTGACTTAGTTTGGGGCGTGCACACGTACCAACTGAATGAATTTATACATATTGTGTAAGTGACTTATTTAGGATGTTTTTAGGGCTTGTTTAGAATTTTCAATGGTGCATGAGAATATTGTTAAAGCGCTTAGAAAATGTGTTAAGCGAATGCTACTTACTAGCTATGAATGCAAAACAAATGCTGCAAATGCTTTCTATACATAAAAGATATAAAGTATATGAAATGATATATTTCATGTATTTGTGTAGACAAGTTCAGTTTTAAATTGAAATGTTTAAGGACGAAGGAATTTACATTAAATGAAGAGTAACTGATACTCGTATATTTGACAGAATTTAAAACATGACTTCTGAAAAATAGCAACAAAAAAAATGTATATATGTATGTGTATTCTAAAATGAAAAGAGCGTCAAATATCAAAACTCACAGAATAATGATACAATATATTACTGTCTCCCTCTTTATGCACTTACATTAAAGATTCTCTGATTCTCATTAAGATAGGTTCGGCTTAGTTGTTGCTGATTACATGCTGCTTATACGTGTATAACTCCCATATTATGGGTCAATCAACAAAGAAGGAAACAAAATCCAACTGGCAAGTAATGTATAGATTAATATCGATGTAAGATGTACCTTTCCTTCGAGAACTTTTAATATTGCAAGATGGCTGAAATATATTGGATAAAATTTTGACAACAAGTGAAAATGTTGCAACCTTATAGAAGTCTTTTGTGTTGGACTTAATAAATTACAGAAACTTGTTAGTTTAAAAATTTATGTTGAGCTAGATTTTATATATAAATGCTTCAACTCAAATTCGAATACGTACACTTGTCCAGTTTATACTGGACACCATTTCGATAAAACAATTAAAAAGTTTGGAAACATTGGAAACTAAGAGTGATTGGTTTCCGCAGTTGTTTCCAGCCATTATAGCGTGGCATTTAGTGCCAGCGTATCAACTGAAGAAGATAAACTGAGCTATTGGGTCTAGCTAACATTCGTGCGATTATGCTGCAACTATAACCTTTAGCCGTAGCCTCTCTAATTCAAGTGTTGCCTCCTAGCATAAGATGGTGAGAAAAAGCCGTAGTCTTTAATTCCAAGACTGAGAAGATTAGACGCCGCTTAGATTAGGTCTTTGGGGCTTCCAGTCTATTATCATTTATACTGAAAATGAAAGAACGACAATCATCGCAAAAATGTACTTTTTATTAATTTAACTTTTATCCACATGGATTGAGTGGAACCCATGCATGCTGTCTTAAATGAAATTTAATGATATTGATGTGATGTGATTAGCAACATAAAAAGAAAAATTGCTTTTAACAATATTCGGATTGAATCGATGTCAGTCTCGATCGATGGGTTAAGTGCATGCCTCGCCGCCGAGTATTAAACTGAAAACTTTGTTCAGCTAAAATTAGAAGGTTTCGAGAAGGACTCCTAGGAAGGAATAATTTTTCTTCTACTGTAGAATGTTGAGCTAAGTCTTTTCAGTGTCATCGCACACTTAATAGGGAACCCGACTTAAGAATGTGTTCAACTGTGTTGCAGAACTCAAATGGCGTAATAATGCTGGAACAAGATACCCGGTGACGAAAGACTGGAAGCATGGAACTTTAAAGAAATAGAACGAAAATGAATGAGGGAACAAATGATACGCAATCACACCACAATGGTGTCTAAAAAATTTTCAACAATACTTAATGGAACCCATCTAGGTATCCAGCTATTCTAACAAACCACAGCGACTCTTGAGGTGGCGGATATTAACATACAACTTCTGTGATCCTCTCAGAATCAACTGAGACCACCATTGAGTTCACTAGTAGACAGTAGGCGACTGACTCTGCCTGTCATTTTTTAAAAGCTTTCTGGCTTGCTTTATCAGCCAAATCGGATGTTTAGGATGTTGACGCGAGTGCTAAACATTGTGAAGATGCAGAGTAAAGTGATCTCACCAATCGCCAGTTGAACATTTTTGAATACAAGTTTTGTAACACCTAAAAAGAGACATCTGAGACCAACTTTATCGAGTTATGTTCGTTTATCTGTTTATTCTGTCTGGCTTGCTGTATAAACAATGAGATTTGGGAGACTATAAAAGATAAAGTCTTAAAAACTAGACACTTCGATACTTCTATTTCATCTTCAGATATCTAGTATTCAATGCACGTGTCAACCCTTCTCTAAGGAGTAGCCTCCATTAAAAACTGCGCCTTGTTCTTAGTTTTGTTGTTAATTTTATTATAATCACCAAATATGGAGTACTTAAAATTGAGTTTAATAAAATATAAAGCAAAATTCAAGTAGGTACTAGATATCTTGAAATCGAAATCAATCGACTGCATCATTCTTTTCTGTTGCTGCAATTTTCTACAAAGCAATATCTTTTCCCGAATATTGCAAAATATATTCATTTATAAATGACACTTTAGCATTTAATCAGCTTCTGTCTATTATTTATTCCCCATTAATAATATATATCTCCAATAAATGCTTCGAAACTAACACAGCTTCATAAACAACTCAACAAGAAAATAATCAAACTAAAAGATTTAGTATATTCAAATACAGAATTCTATATTTATTGACTCATAATGCAATGACAGAAGAAGAAAAAAAAAACGAACGCAAACTACTCAAATACAGCTTCATTCAGCGGGTCAACAGCTGATAACCCACAGCGAGATAAAGTATCTTAACTCTGACTACAGAGGCATCTTGTGCTGCTGATATGGCAAGCAAGTCCGAAGCTCGTAATAAAACGTAGAACAAACGCAAAGTGCAATGGCAGCATGCAATGCTCGTAAAGTATTTACAAATAAATATGTTAGCATATGTATCTACAAGATACACGCAACGACTGACTTGGCGCCGCCAGCGCCACACATGAAGTGCAGTGCAGTGGAGGTCATGTCACGACAGACTACTTATATTTTATGTATTTAGCAGCAACATTTATAATGCGACAAACTTATAAATATTTTCTTTTGTACTTCATGCTACGATTTAACGAGCATATTTCGGCGACATTTCATGTCGTAAAAAAAGAATTTTTATATTAAAAATGTTTCTAATAATGAATGAAATTACATGAAAAAAAAAAAAAAAGAGTAAGTGAGCGGGTGCGTAGACTTGAAGTATCTGCAGTGTCCGAGTAAAAAGTACAAAAAAAAGTAATAAAATTAAAAATTTTACGAGTACGAAGCATTCTAAAAATTATTAAAAATTTTATTAAAAAAAAAGAAACGCAAAGAAAACACAAAATTTACTAAAAACGCATTGATAAAGTATCTTGATAAGCTTTATACTTTTCTCTAAATTTTATATGTTTCATGTCTGTCTAAAAAAGAAACACTTTTTCGAATGTATCAGCATAGGGTTAATGTGGCGTGAGTTAAAATTTGAGCATTTTTTGAGCAGCTTTTAGTTTCAGTGTAAAAGTTTGAGTTATTTTAGCTTTTTGTACTACACTCAGATACTTTTTTTTATCTTTTTTGTTGCGTTTGCCTTGTATACATTGCACGGCTGACTTTGTGCGCTGCTTGAAACTGGTTTAGTTAATGTTTTGTTTACATTTGTAAAAATTGATTTTGATTATTGCATGCGGCGTGAGTGAGTGAGTGAGTGAGTGAACGAGTTAGTTAGTGTTTGAGTGCGCTGCAAATAAAATTTTGTTTGTAGTTTGCTTAGTTAGATTTAGTACAAATCAAAGATACTATTTCGGTTATATGTGCACGCAAATCTATAGCTTAAAGTCATGTAGTCATGTATTAATTATCTTGAGTTGGTATTTAGCTTGTGTTAGAAAAATAATAACTAAAATTTTATGTGTGTAAATTAATGAAGTGGATTATTGATGAAGTGTATTAAAATTCAATTGAATTATTCTTAAATTGTGATTTCCAATTTGGCTAATATTAATAAATTATTAAAAACTATAATATTTATGATCGAAAAAATAATTAAATTAAAGAGAAAAGATTTCAATTTCTCATAATTTAATCCTTTTCCAAATTAAATAAAAACTTTTTTACTCGAAAACACTTTTCAACACATTTTAATTAGTTTCATAAAATTAAAATAATTATTTATACTCAAAGCGACTCAAAAAAATAAAATAATTAAACTGTTTTGAAACAAAATAATTTAAATACGCTTGGCAAGGGATCAATTATTCTATTAAGCAATATATTGGTTTAATTTAATTTAGAAGAGTCTGGTAGAGTTTGCAGGTGTTAAAGTACGCTGCAGGCGAGACTTCTAGACTTCAAGATTCCCTGTATATCACTGAACTTTAATTTTGTTTACGGACTATATTTCTATTAAGTTCCATGTTGAATTTTTTATTATGATTAATTCCATACGCCATTTGAAACTAAACAAACAACAACAAAAACATGGTTTTCATACAAAATCGCAGAATGGTCGTGAAATATTTGTATGGAAGCTATCTAACTGGACATATATTGAATATTTCATTAGAGTTAAAGTTTTTAAACATAAAATTTGTAGTTTTTAGCTAAACTAACCATATCGACAAACTTTTTTCCTTTAAAAACTAAGAGTAAAATGGCTGGTTTGTATTGAATATTTTATTATGATTAATGTAAGTTACACTAAATTTCGCGTTTCTAGATAAATTAAGAAGAATAACAAAAACTTATGAGCTGTTTTGTATAGGGGCTACCCTTTATATAAAGGTTGGCATGTTCAATAAATACTAGTTATCTGAAATGGAAAAAGGAGCGTTTATATTTGAAGGCGCTATCTCTTATAAACACCTAGTTTTTGCTCTTCATACAGATAGCCAGACGGACATGCCTATACCAACTGGACTCTTGTTGCTGATCAAGAGTATACATTGACATTGTTTACTCGTTTAAGTACGTCTTTGTTTATATAAAACAAACTTGCTATCAACTATTTAGATTTAGACCAACAAAATATAAAAAAAAAAATTTTATTCTTAATGTAAAAAAAAAAAAAAATATATATGTAAAAAATGTATTATAATTCAATGACCACAAAACTAAATATGTATATTTATTTCTTATCTGCACTTTTATTCAATCGTGTGAAATATTTTTGTGATTATTGTGCTTATAAAAATAAAATCTTGACTATATAAAAATTTAAAAAAAAAAAAAAAATGGTTATAGAATAAATATAAATGCTTACAAAATATAAATTTGAATCCAATTAGTGTGAATAATCTGGATACTTTCAATTTACATCTGGAGAACTTCATTCATTTGGAAACGGAGCTAAATTCAGCAGAGGACATCGAGATGGCAGTCGATATTCTAACGTCACCTTCAAGCCAGTCAGTTATGGCATTGTCCTTTATGCAGAAGCTAGGAAGCTTCGTGCAATGAAAAGGCCTCTCTGAAGGAAATCGATCCGAACACAAGTCCCGTGGGACCGTATTTTGTGAAACCGAGCTGCAAAACAACTGAGAAGCAATAACTTTGAGCAGCGTTTGGCAACTATGGACTACACCATAAATGTCAACTATTCTCTGTGGAAATGCACTAAGTCGCTCAAGAAGCAAAAATTTTGACAATTCCCGATCCGGTGTGCTTGTGGAGGACTTGCTAAAAGTAAAAAGGAGCAGGCAAATGCTTTTGCCCACCATCTGGATGATAGATTCACTATACATGACGTGGCCACGTTGGCGCAAGTGAAAGAGACTGTCGAAAGTTTGGAAACATCGTTGCAGATGTCCCTCCCAATCAGGCCAATCCAGACTTTAGAAATAGCCAACATTATCAAAGACTTGCCGAAAAATAAAGCCCCAGGTATGGACAGGGTATGCTATGCTACTTTGAAGAACCTGCCGTTATGTGCGATCCTCTATATTGCATTGATTATCAACGCGATGTTGAGGGTCCAATACTTCCCGGCTCTGTTGAAGAAAGCAGTGATCCATGTGATTCACAAGCCAGGTAAGCCGGATGATGTCCATGAGTTATACCGGCCAATTAGTCTTTTGCCTTCATTATCGAAGGTTTGGGAGAGACTGATTGCTGGCCGATCGAAGGAGTTTAAGAATCAAAACAGGATCCTGCCAGATCACCAGTTTGGATTTAGGGCAGGACATGGCACAATTGAACAGCTTCACAGATTTACACAGCATATTTTGCAAGCTTTCGTTGACCTTGAATTTTGTAATGCAGTATATGTCGACATGCAGCAGGCATACGATAGAGTCTGGCATGACGCCTATTGTGCAAGGCTAAATAACTTCTGCCCGCGCCTTACTTTTGCCTTCTTCGGTCATACCTGGAAGGACTAGAATTTCAGGTTTAGTACCGGGACTCATATTCTGCCCCATGTCTGATGAGAGCTGGTGTTCCGCAGGGCAGCGTACTGGGAACGCTGCTTTTTTCGCTCTCCCTATCCCTGACGATGACTACATGAAGGCCCCCTTTAAGGCACTCATTGCGATTTATGCTGACGATGTTACCGTTTTATACAGTTCGAAGTGTCGCATTGAGGCAGCAGATGATCTTCAGGGTTACCTCCACATATTGACAGCTTGGTGTACGTACGTTCAAATGAAAAATATATTTCCCGAGTTGGGACAAGTCCTTATATTCCATATCTAATTTTTTAATTATTTTTGTTTCTAATAATTTTTATTTATAATCAGCTCACGTGTGATATATTATTCAGTTGACCGATTTTATAATTTTTTTTAATCGAATCTACTTGTTTTCCAGGCAAAAGTCATATCAAAAATCGTTTAAGTAAAATTTTGTAGCCAGTAGTCTCACCTTTTCAAGACGTAAAATGAAGCCCATATCAAATTATTCGACTTTTAGCTTAGACGTCGTGAATCTCCTAGTGCTCATGAGCTCTCTTTTAGCTTTTTAGACAGCTTCTTCATGATTAAATCCTAATCTTTCAGATTTTAACAGTAAAAAGCAGCAACATTTCGTTTCTGTTTAATATAAAAAATTATTCGTGTGCTTCTTTTTTTGCAACTTGGAGAGGTTTTATTAAATACCACATGGGGCTAAGCTGGGCAAACGTAAATGGTTTTTATTTAAAGGATCATCTTGTACATTGACAACGACAAACGAAATGAGACCCTATTAAAAACCATATGTGCTATTGAATCTTCTATTTCATCAACTCTGCAGGTTTCCTCGATTTCACTGTGCACTGGCATCCACATGAGGTGTAAACAGTAAAACTAGACCACATGATTAACAACACTGCGGCATAGTTTTTATTTAGATTGTACAAGATTTTAGTGCTTTAACAGCTGCTTGACTTTTTGAATACAGAACTATTTAGTTTTGTTCCATCGTGTGCGATCTGAAGATGTACATATTTTCTAGAATAACTTTAAGCTTCGCTTGGTAGATGCCGCAGTGATTTGTTATTAGAAGTAAGGCTTCTAGTTCTGTATCGAGGGAGTTGAATCGTCTAAAAAACATTTCTGAAGTTCAGTAGATATGGAGGTCAGGTTTCGTAACTTTTGTGAAAAATTAGCTTTGGAAAATGGTTATCTATATGTTCTGGTAGATCTCTAGTGTAGATTGGCATTGTTGGAGCCTACTTTAGAAATTTTCAATAGTTTATAAGCTTTCTAGCGACAATAGATGCAGTATTCTTTGCTATACCCATTACTTTTTTTACTCAAAATCAATGAGAAGAAAATATTTATTGAGTTATTGAATGATATTGGTTAAAATACCCCAAAAAAATTGATTTTCATGAGTTAAAAAAAAATAAAAGAAAAAAATTTAAATTCATAATTTTCGTATGTAGCCAGACTTTAGAAAAGTTCTAAGCAAATAAATAAATACCTTTACTCCAATACATAGCAAGACGCTGTCTTTAATTTATTACAAAAGTTATAGCTGTAAACCTACTCACTAAAAAGTATCTTTGACACCATTTAAACTGCCAAATGTATCTATAATAATTTAATACCATCTAATAAGTATATATCAGACATATTTGAGCTTAAACACAAAGTACAAAAGCAATACAAAGACATTTGATAAAGTATCTTAGCACACAAAGTCCACGACTCAACTCATTCAATCTACACACAATTCACACTATCGAGTGTGCTTGAAAAAAAAAAAATAAAGCGCTACAAGCTGCAACATAGATACACAAGCGCTCTGACAAGATATCATTAGGCCTGGCGCAAAAAAAAAAAAAGAAATACAATTTCAATCAAAACAGCAACAAAAAACAACAATAATACCAGCATCGTTGCGCGCTGCAAACAAAAATTGCTACCTCGTTTTTGCTATTTTTACACCGAATTGTGAAAACAAGTTTAACAAGTTTCCGACACCTTTAACAAAAGCAATAGTGCAAAAAAAAAACACAAAAACAATGCTGCAGATACTTTTTTTTTTTTTGTTTTTTGTTTGCAAACAAACTTCCTTCCCGAAAAATTCACTCGATAAAACATACTCAAGCAGTTCACGTGCTGCGAAACAACTCAAAAAATTGTAATAGATTTTACTACGCAGAGAAGATACTTTTTCGCATGCTCAAACCAGATACATGTATGCGTGCAGTTTATTAATGAAAAGTTTTCAAACTTTGAATAATAGATGCGGTGAAAAACGTTCAAAAAAAAATCTGTCGAAAGTAAAGTTTTATTTTTTTTCTTTCTTTATAGTTTTTGGTTTTCGATAGTTTACAGACGTATAAACAAAGTGTGAAGCATGTAGGAGCAGTCGGAGCAGCGCTTAAAGTATCTCAAGTGTATGCATGTATCTTGTATGCATTTATAAATAATAAATGTGCATTGCTTTGTACTTTCTGACGTTGGTAAACAGTGCCTTTGGCTATTGACATTGAAAATGGCATATGGCTTCGAAAGCGAAAGGTTTGCGATACGAAACAGTTGAACTTTGACATCTGCAAAATCACAGACAAAGTATCTACAATATGTACATAAAGGTCGCTGCTTGTTAGACTTGTAAGTCTGACGTCTTTTTGATGTAGTCTTTAATTGTAAATTGTTGAGAATTATTAAAATGTGGTTTCTACGTGGTGGTGAAAAGTTTTGGCGTAGACGTTCAAGGTCGTCGTCTTACGGTTTGTATAGAAATTTGCTGCTGTACCTGTTTAAAAGCATTTGAACATATTTAATTAAAAAACAATAAAACTGACAGCAGTTAAAAACTTTTTGTTAGAAGTTGGCTTCTGTGAATTAGACACTCGAAGAAACCTTTAAAATTTAGCTATTGTGTAGAACATTATTAAATTTTTGTAGAAAAGATACAATTAAAACACTTAAAACAAACTCAAACTCTTCAAAAAAAAAAAAAAAACTTGTTATCAAGAAAGTGTTAATAGTTAGCATGTATACCATTACAGATACAGTATCTACAGCCAAATACTAGCTACAACATTGCTGGCAGCTGTTTTTGTGCAATTGAAATCGAAGCGTGCTGCATTTGGAAAATAATAATCTATATCTAAATATCTACATACAATGTTGTGCAGTTCAAGTACTTCACACAACATTACAATAGCTAAAGTATCTCATAGTGTTAACCTAAGACACACACACACACGCACTCTTATAAATATAAACACATACACTTAATCATAACAAAATGCTGCTGTGCTTAGTTGCATTTGCCTAAAAATAGCACAAGTTAAATGTTAGATGCCTACTTGACTAACAAAGAACGTTTGTATCTTAAAGATACATTTGCCTGTTACTATGGCTTGCTACATGCACGCAATGTGTTTAATTTCCATCAGCGTTGACAAACTAGTCAAAGACAGGCACACAGCCACACACACATACACACTCACAAACAAATCCCTTTGTATGTTTAATAAAAACTATGAATGAACTGTGTTGCTTGGCGCTGCTATAATGAGATACAATGCTGCAGATACAAAGTAAATTTTGCAGTTGTTGCTGTATATCGCTTAAGCGTTTTTCAACGCTGTATGTGTTTTTGCGACAAATGATTTGTTGATAATGAAAATTTACGTTTTTGGAGTTTGGGCAAAAGCAGCAGCGGCAGCAAATGTATCTCAGTTTTTGAGTGTATGAGCGTATTTAATGGCACCAAAAAGAGCACAGAGCGTAGAATTGCACAATTTTGTTATAGTTTATGAGAAAAAGAGCATCAGCCAAGTTGAGTTTGATGTTTTTCTTATGAGCGCGTGAACTGCTTGAGTAAAGTATCTTTTAGTTGTTTAGTGTTTATAAGGCATGGCTTGCATGGTCATCTTTTAAATTATATATTTTTCTGCCGATTTTAAAGTATTTTAATAAACTGTATTGCCAATATTTAAATAAATAAAAAATAAAGAAAAGAAAACTCTTAGCAAAACTTTATTAATTTTTTATATTATATTCTAAACAACATGCTAAGCTATAAATGTCTCAAAATTTTTCATATGTATCTTGAAGATACTTTTTTTTTTACATATTTAAAAAGTTGTAAGTAAGACAAATACTTTATTTGTGCTTTCAATTATGTTACTTAGTATGCCAAACCAGGCTTCTGATTCAATTTAAGAGCATGTTCTAGAGACAAAGAAGTGCTGGATAGCGTATTAACCAGTCATATCAAAATTCTGACCTATCTAAACTAGCTTCCAAGCACCCTAGATTTTACTATTTCTTTTTACTTTATTTATGAGTAAAGATTAAATTCAAAGCTCTAACAAAACTGCTCTAAAATGTACAATAAGAAAGTTGACCCTAAAAATGACCCCCATTTGAATCAGTAGACGCTTACTTGCAACATTAAACAACAATGCGTAAAAAGATAATATAGTATAGTGTCGAAAGGATATGCGAAAGGCCTTCTGAGACGCTTTACAGACTGCCCCTTCCAATAATTATGGAACAAATAAATCTAATATCTTATAGGCTTGAATATATCATTGTTCATACCGCCAGACCAATCCATATCCACTTTACAATCTAAAATCACATCAAAATGCAAAGAATTGTGTAATTCTTCCAAGACATTTTAACAATCTACAAAACTGCAAAAAAAAATCCATTTAACTTTAACCTTTTAAACGAAGTTCATCTGCATTTCTAAATACAATCGCACAATAAGATATGACTTCAAATAGTTAAATTGATACAGAAAAAAGATACAAAATGATGCATTCGAATCTAACAAAAATAACTCACAGATACAACACTCAAGAGTACGAACTGCTTAAAATGATTTATGCTCGCTCAATTACTCAAAAACGCACACTCTTGCTCTCTTTGACTCAATATAATTTTTGGCTCTTTTACGCTCTCAAGGCGACAACAGCGCCATTCTTTAACATAGCGGCATTAAATGATACTAAATGTTGAGTAATTTTCGCAAACAACGAGTAGAATTGAGTAACATTCAACTTGAGTAGTGAGTACGAATTGGTATTAAATGAGTAAAAATGAGTAAAATTATTTCAAATGAGCCGAATTGAGTAAAATTTGAATAAGTTTATTGAGGCACAGAAAGTTATGGCTGACTGTTAGGAAAATTGTTGGAAAAACCAGTTAAATAATTTAAGTTAAATTAGAAACAATTAGCAAAGTGTGTCTTTATGAAGGACAGCAGGCATATTAGGAAAATTCAAACAAATTAAAGTAAAATTTAAAACAAATTTTATTAAATATGATATTTGGTAGTTATTAGTACAAATAGTTTATAAATACTTTATGCATTCTTATGTCTAAATTTGGTTAATTGTAAGCTTTAGAATTAATTGAGCAATTAACTACACTAAAAAACAGAACTTATACTCTGGATCTGCTAAAATCAGAGCTAATGTATAATTCTTTGTATATTTGTTTTGTGGTTAACAGTTTAAAATGCTGATTCGAAGCTTTATTTTGGTATCTTCTATATATCTCTATGTGGAATATAGCTAAATATGGGCTATACAAAGAAAGGGTCACCAAGAGAAAGACTTTAATGTTGATGTAACTTTCTTTTATTATTTAATAAAATGGTAGGCTATAGGCTTACTAATATCAACAAGAAATAAGCACTAATAATTCAAAAAATATTAAAAAAAATAATAATAAAATAAAAATTCGCCAAAAAAAAATTTATAACATTTTATTCGGAGTTATTAAGCAGTTATTTATAAAAGACTTCAAAAATTCATAATCCAAAAACTTAGCCATTCAAAAACAATGTTTTAGAGAAAAACAACAAACACAATTTATTCGACTTATAAAGCCATAGTCTATAAATCCATAAAATAAAAAAGCCAAACATGGAATTCTACGTCAAAAGGATGTTGCTAGGATTTTAAAATTTGGCTGTAGACTAGTGATACAATATGTTGAACCAGAAATAACAATTTCTTTCATTCGTTGCACTAAACTTAAGCTCTTAGTTAGGGTACTACATATAATACATATTAGGGTTTTCCAAGCCTTACATATCTAACTGGTTTTACCAACCCAATTACTAATCTAAAATGCCAAATAATTTCTTCGAACAAAATCACCCAAACAAACAACACCCAAGACTCAATGAGTTAATCGTGTTTAAACTACTCCAATACAAAAATTTAACTCAACATTCCACTCCCGAAGTAGCAGTATTCCAAATGTGTCCCAAAACCGTTGCGTCCCAAAGCGTCGAACCACAACATTTACTCAAGCAGCATAAAAATTCTATTCAATTTTTTTACTCAACAGTCAGTTTGAGTCACTTTGACTTTGCTTCTTCTTCTTCTATAGGAAAAACTCGCTTCAAACGTACTCATTTTCATTTGCAACGAACAGATCGAGTGCGAGCCCCGTACGGTACGGACGTGTTAGGCTAAGCTGCGCACAATTTTCAAACGAAAACGGGTTTTTATTTCAATTTTTTTTGTTGTGCTTCAAGTCGCGAGACTCAAATATAAAAGTGTTCGCACAAGAAGAAGAAGAAGAAGAGAAATGACTTAAATTCTAGAAAAATATAAAATTTAGTTAAAGAACAAAATAAAAAATGTGAAAAATATTTAAACAAAAAAATCTATTAAACTGCGCAAAATTCGTGAAAATCGTTAAAAGAAAACAACAAAATTATACACTATAGCAAATGTTTAAATGTGCTCGGCTGCTGCATGCGGCAGAAAAGTGTTTCTAGTGAAAATGCGTTAAACAAAAATGAAAAGCTTTACAGCATAAAAGAAAAGCCGCAAAGAGCAGCGGCTACAAAAGCGCGAAAAAATGTCAATTTTAAATTGAGCAAAGAAATTAAAAAAAAAAAAAAAAATTATTAAAAAAAAAAACCAACCAAAAATTAATTAAATAAAAAATTATTAAATTTTTGTTTCCTAAAAAATTAAAAAAACTAATTAAAAATGTTTAAATCCAAGACCACAATAAAAGGCCTGCATTTGCTGCACTTCATCGTCAGCATCATCGTTGCCAACACTGTTGCAGTAAATGCTGCACTGCCACATGCAGCAACTGCTTCAGCCTCATCCAGTGCCAGTGCGAGTAGCAGTGATGCTGCATCGGCTGCTTCAAGTGCGCTGCTCGGCATAGGCAGCGCTGTGTCAGCTGGTGATTATATGGGCGGTGGTAGTCAAGCGGCCGCAACAATTGGTGGTCAAACCACTACCGCACCACCCGCGCCAGCGCTTTCGCCGCACACAAATCAATGTTCCTGGACATATAATGGCACTTCGGCAGTACACTGTGCGCTGCGTACCATCGAACGCACGCCCGGCTTGGATCTACAAGGTGCCGATGGCAGCAGTCAGTTGACCATCAAATGCAGCGATTTATATCTCTTTGAATCGCAGCTGCCGCAAGCAGTTTTCGCGCGCCTACAAACGCTTGACGTTTTGCATGTTGTTTCGTGTAAACTGCTGCAATTGCCAAATAATGCCTTCGAGGGGCTAAGTGCACTCAAATCGCTGCGTATGAGTACACGCAATTCGGAATGGGGTCCGGGCAAGACACTCGAATTGTATCCGGATTCATTGAATGGCCTAAAGCAGCTAACCGAGCTCGATATGAGCGATAATAATTTGCGTGCACTGCCCGCAGGTTTTCTGTGTCCAGTGGGCAATTTGCAGACTTTGAATCTGACACACAATCGCATACGCACCGCCGAGCATTTGGGCTTTGCCGATATGAATTGCAACGGTGGTAGTGAACTGCAGGTGCTCGATGCCAGCTACAATGAGTTGCGTTCCATAACCGAGAGTTGGGGCATTTCACGGCTGCGTCGTTTGCAGCATTTGAACTTGCAGCACAATAATGTATCGGAGCTGTCGGGCGAAGCGCTGGCTGGACTGAGTTCATTGCGCATCGTCAATCTAAGCAATAATCATTTGGAAACACTGCCTGAGGGCCTATTTGCCGGCTCAAAGGAATTACGCGAAATACATTTGCAGCATAATGAATTGTATGAGCTACCGAAAGGACTGTTTCATCGCCTGGAACAATTACTGGTGGTGGATCTATCTGGCAATCAGTTGACCTCGAATCACATAGACAACACCACATTTGCGGGTCTAATACGTCTGATTGTATTGAATCTGGCGCATAATGCGCTGACACGCATTGATTATCGCACCTTCAAAGAGTTGTATTTCCTGCAGATACTTAATCTACGCAACAATTCCATAGGCCATATAGAAGATAATGCCTTTCTGCCGCTGTACAATTTGCATACGCTCAATCTGGCAGAAAATCGCCTGCATACGCTCGACGATAAGCTCTTCAACGGCTTATATGTGCTATCGAAGCTGACACTGAATAATAATCTGATTAGTGTCGTCGAAACGAATGTCTTCAAGAATTGCTCCGATTTGAAAGAGCTGGACCTCAGCTCGAATCAGCTGAATGAGGTGCCTCGCGCATTACAGGACTTAGCCATGCTGCGCACCTTGGACTTGGGCGAGAATCAGATACGCACTTTTGATAATCAAAGTTTCAAGAATTTGCATCAGCTCACCGGTTTGCGTCTGATCGATAATCAAATTGGCAATATTACGGTGGGCATGTTTGCCGATTTACCACGCTTGAGTGTGCTGAACTTAGCTAAAAATCGCATACAGAGCATTGAGCGCGGATCTTTCGATAAGAATTTCGAACTGGAGGCCATACGTTTGGATCGTAATTTTCTCTCCGATATCAATGGCGTCTTTGCAACACTGGTTTCACTGCTGTGGCTAAATCTCTCCGAAAATCATTTAGTCTGGTTTGATTATGCGTTTATACCATCGAATCTCAAATGGCTGGATATACATGGCAACTACATTGAAGCGTTGGGTAACTATTACAAACTGCAGGAAGAGATACGCGTTAAGACTTTGGATGCCAGTCATAATCGCATAACAGAGATTGGACCCATGTCCATACCGAACACCATAGAGCTGTTGTTTATTAATAATAATCTGATCAGCACGGTGCACCCAAATGCTTATGTCGATAAAGCGAATCTAGCGCGTGTTGATTTGTATGCCAATCAGTTGACTAAGCTCCAGCTGCAACAGCTGCGAGTGACTCCGGTTGTGGCACAGAAACCGCTGCCCGAGTTCTATCTCGGTGGCAATCCCTTCGAATGCGATTGTACCATGGATTGGCTGCAGCGTATAAACAATATGACAACACGCCAACATCCGCGCGTTATGGATCTGGCAAACATCGAATGCATCATGCCACATGCACGCGGTGCGGCAGTGCGTCCACTGACGCAGCTCAAACCGAAGGATTTTCTCTGTCGCTACGAATCGCATTGCTTTGCGCTGTGCCACTGCTGTGATTTTGATGCCTGCGATTGTGAGATGACTTGTCCGAATAATTGTACCTGCTACCACGATCAAATCTGGTCGACAAATGTGGTCGACTGCGGTGCACAACAGACGACTGAGCTGCCGCGGCGTGTGCCCATGGACTCGAGCATTGTCTATTTGGATGGAAATAATTTCCCAGTGCTTAAAAATCATGCATTCATTGGACGCAAAAATCTGAAATCGCTCTACGTGAATGGCAGTCAAGTGGCCAGCATACAGAATCGCACATTCGCCGGCCTCATATCGCTGCAGCTGCTCAATCTGGCCGATAATCGTCTACAAACGCTGCACGGCTACGAATTCGAGCACTTACAGGCGCTGCGTGAGTTGTATCTGCAGAACAACCTGTTGACGACCATAGAGAATGCAACGCTGGCGCCACTCAGCTCACTGGAGGTGCTACGCATTGATGGCAATCGACTGGTCACTCTGCCCATTTGGCAACTGCATGCCATACACTTTGCCAAACGTTTGCGTGCACTCTCGCTGGGGCGCAATCAGTGGAGCTGTCGCTGTCAGTTTCTGCAATCGCTGACTGCCTATGTGGCCGACAATGCGTTAATAGTGCAGGATGCACAGGATATTTACTGCATGGAATCACCGAATACGGCAGCATTCGGTGGCGAATATGCGTTGGTCAGCGCAACGCCACAGAAACGCGAGTTGGACTTCAACGCGACAGGCGCGGCGTGCACCGATTACTATTCGGGCGGTTCAATGCTGCAGCATGGCATACCAAAGAGTTATATACCGCTTTTGGCGGCAGCCTTGGCGCTGATCTTTCTGCTGGTGGTGGTCATAATTGTCTTCGTGTTTCGTGAATCGGTGCGTATTTGGCTATTCGCGCACTATGGAGTGCGTGTCTTTGGACCACGTTGTGAAGAATCGGAGAAGCTCTACGATGCGGTGTTGCTGCACTCGGCCAAAGATTCGGAGTTTGTTTGTCAACATTTGTGCGCTGAGCTGGAAACTGGGCGACCACCGCTACGCGTCTGCCTGCAGCATCGTGACTTGGCGCATGATGCAACACATTATCAGCTGGTGGAGGCAACGCGTGTCTCCAGACGTGTGGTTATACTTCTAACACGCAATTTCCTGCAAACTGAATGGTCACGCTGCGAACTGCGACGCGCTGTGCATGATGCACTACGTGGACGTCCGCAAAAGTTGGTAATTATAGAGGAGCCAGAGGTACTGTTTGAGGCGGAGAGTGACATTGAACTGCTGCCGTATTTGAAAACTTCAGCAGTGCATCGCATACGACGCAATGATCGGCATTTCTGGGAGAAGCTACGCTACGCTTTACCCGTTGACTATCCCACATATCGCGGCAATAATTATACGCTCGATCATAACCATGAACGCATCAAACAACCTGCCAGTCCGGGCATACTCTATCGTCAGGCGCCACCGCCTGCCTACTGTCAAGCAGAGGGTGCTGGTGTAGTCGGTGTGGCTGAGGCAGGCATCGAGCAAAATTACTCTTCAGCTACAACAGCAACACCTAGTCCACGTCCACATCGACGCGGTGATGCACATCATCAAACACTAACACACACTGCACAACAGCATCCACATTTGCATCAACAACGCGGTGCAGCTGAGGCGCCACAGTATTACCAGCAACATCATGGTGCAGCAACTAGTACAGCAAGCGGCTATGCTATGCGTCCACCATCGGAGCACATCTACTCCAGCATTGACTCAGATTATTCGACATTGGATAATGAGCAACATATGCTGATGA
Source organism: Leucophenga maculata (assembly GCA_035044805.1). Lineage (NCBI taxonomy): Eukaryota > Metazoa > Arthropoda > Insecta > Diptera > Drosophilidae > Leucophenga > Leucophenga maculata. The sequence goes on along the minus strand of JAWNNP010001101.1, from coordinate 3,456,973 downwards.
TGCCCGCGTCAGCAACGCCAGGCAGTCAACTGCAGCAGCAGCAGCACCAACAGCAACAACAACGCGCTCAAACATGGCGCGCTACGCCCAAACAGCAGGCACAGCCGCCCACGCAGGGACATGCGGGCACACTAGGACCAAATGCCGCCTCAACCTCGCAGCAAATACAGATACCAGCTAATAGTGGCAATGGCGCCAATGCGCCTGGACAACAGCAAGGACCACATGTGCAGGCTTATCTAGTGTAAATGCTTTCTCTAGGCGTTTTAGTGTTGGAAAATTCAACAAAATAATAATTAAACACTAGCAGTTAATATAAAAAAAGAAAGAAAGAAAAAAACAAAAAGCAAAAACAAAAAATTAACAAGTGACAGTGATTTCTTTAGGGACTGGTTCCTGTTTCATTCTGAAACTAAAGTGCATCTAGTTTTTAATTTAATACTAACCGAGAAGAAAAGAAATAAAAAATTTAGTTTATAAAAGCGCTGTAAAAAATATATTAAACAATAATTTAAAGAATCTAAACTAACAGTTTAATGTGTGTTGAAAAACGTATGAATGAGTAAGACGAGAGAGGAAGAAAAAAATAAGTGTTTTGCAAAACTACGCACAAACTTGCAGTAAAAAATAAATTAAATCTCAACAGAAAAAGCTACTAACTAATGCTGGCAACCTAGCAAAAAGCGTATGTAATGCATTTGATATACAATATAAAATATATATGGTATAAAAATTATGTATGTCTGATATATAGTATATATATTTAACACTCTTTCTATATATATATATATGTATATTAAAAAAGAAAAAAAAAAAACAAACATTATATATGTCAATAAAAGCTTAAATGGAAAAAAAAACTATTAATTTATGTGCAAGCGTGAACAGAATTTAGAAAAACGCATATTTCATGTTTGAGCATGAATGTTGTAAATATTTGAACTTAAAATAAATTTAAACAGTGTACGAAGAAAAAAGACAAACAATTGAATTAGCTATAATTAATTAAACACGAACACAGACACACACACACATGTAAACAAAACCATTAACTAGCTACACTAAAAAAAAAGGAGGCAGCTACAGAAACTACTTAAATAAAATAAAAATACTTCTAGCGGTTTAAAATCATGGAAGATGTTTAACCAAAACAAAAAAAAAAAAAAATCAAACTTGATATGGCTCACTTTTTGTACAATTTTTAAATAAAAAAATTAAAAGTAAAAAATTAATACTAAACACTACTCGAAACACTAAGCATAATAGCGCTTGTACATTATATAATTAAAAAACAAACAAAATACACTGTAAAAAACGAAAGAAAGAAAAAACAAACTGAAAAGTAACAACAATAATTCATACATATAGCAGCAACATATAGCAAGCAGTAATAAAAAATAAATATATAAATTAAAAGAAAATAAAATAATAATTCTCAACTTGCAACTAAGAAGTACTCACAAAAAACAAAAAAAAAAAACAAAAATAAGAATAAAATTAAATTTAATATTAATACTCACAAGCAAACTTCTAAAACTGCCCTCGACTTATATATATATATGTATATGAATACCACAAACAAACTGATATTTTTTAATAATATTTTATTTTTCTTTTTACACAAATTTTTATACATTTTTTTGAAAGACTTTTTTGCTATACTATAAAGAATTTTAAAGCATTTAAATTTTAGCTGCTATTTGCCTTTGTTAGAACTATTTCACAACACTGAAAAAAAAACAAAACAAAACAAAACAAAATGAAATACACTGAAAACTAAAACAAAACAAAAAATAACTCAATGAAATTTTATGTTTACTAAAAAGCTAAATAAACAAAACAAACACTTGTACCAGTATATGAAATTTATTATAAATATATGTGTTAATGCGTTAGTTGAAATAATTCAAAATGAGTATAAAATCCAAAATCTGTTATTTATTTTTTATTTTGTAATATATTACAATTAAGTTATTATTAATATATATTATTAATATGATATAATAAATTAAATATACCTACTATAATTAAATAATAATAATAATAATACATTATATATTCTATACATATGTATGAATGATAAAACTGATAAAACAAAACCAACAATTTTTGTGAATATACATTTAATGATTTTCTTTGTTTCACGAGAACAAGAAAATTCTTTTATAAAAATGAAAATGGAAAAATGTGTTTTTATTTTGTAGTATTAAATGGATTTCAGTTAGATCAAAATTTATTTAGTTGAAGAACTAAAAAAAATAATTTTTATAGAATATTAAAAAAATAAAAATTAATAGCTTAACTAGAAGTTGATGACAAGATTTGATTTATGCTGAAACTGTTTCGGTATTAATGTCGAACTTTAGGAACATTTTCAACAGTACAGTGAGATGACGTAGAATCTTAAATTCTTTATTTAAAAATTGCTGTGTGGCATGAATTTATATTGCATATAGAAAACTACATGACAGCACGTTAGTGCTGCCAACTTTTGAAAAGCAAATAAGTGCAGGAGAAAAAGAAAAAGTTTGTAAAAAATTAAAAAAAAAAAATAGCTAAAGTTTTTAGTAAAGCATGGTTCTGACGATAGAATATATTCTACACTCTCAACACAATGCATTGAAAATAGTTTCAAATATGTAAAAATTTTAAATAAATGTGACAGCAAACTCAACGAGAGTTATCTATTACTGCCAGATAAGATTTTTTTTACTTTAAATATATCCGAGTATTCCTAAAACAATAAAATTTAATTTTAAAATTTTGCAATCACGAATCGTTCGTTTCCAAATCTTGCAATGTAGGCAGAAAAATTTTAATCATCATGTAGAATTGAATACATCATTAACGGCTGTTGCTGATTAGTCAGATTTTCAAAAAAGAATGGTTCATCTACGACTCCATGGATGATAAATTGGCTGCCCAGTTCATGCAATAAACTTTTATCTGTGCGGAGTTTGGAAGTCTAATGTTAATGAAAACAAGAACATAGGTTAGAAGAGTTTTGGAGTTTAGTTCTTTAATGTTAATACATCTTCTACAAAAATATTGGCCTGATCCTCCCCGTCTCCTGGCATGTTGTACTCAATTGCCAGTTGTTGTTCTTCATTTGTAAGTTGTTGATTATTAGAGGCATCCCAATCGAACACTAAACCTAAAGAATATGAATCTATCTGCTCTAGACGTGTAAGCTCCTCTGTCATTCAGTTACTGACTTACATGTATGGTCTTCAATTGATGTTTGGTCATAGCCGCAAGAAGAGCATGGTTCAGCCTCAAATTTCAGATTTTAGCAAAGTTTATAGAACATCAGGATTTAGCTTTACAATATTTTTAGGATTTTCAAGCCCTACTTCCTCGAAAACGTGACGTGATGGAAAGTTTCTAAGCCCGGATTCGTGTTCAGCATGAAATATCCATTCAGAAAACTATGTCCTATTTCATTCGCAAAACCCATGCAGGGCAGTGTTATTATTTAAGTAACTGGGCAAGAGTCAAGCGCAATGTGAGCTTCTTGAAAGTTCGAATTAAGGTAGGTATTTTTGCACCTAATCTTAGGTTATCTAAGATACATAATTGATTCCTGAACATTAGCGACTTCACCTTCAAATAATTTGTATTTCTGAAGCATAAACACCTTCACACACAGTAATGATTATTTTTTCTATCTGTAAAACTTTCTTCTGTACTATTTTGGTCGAATCTTTTATATGCGCCTTAATTTCTTGACCAGTCATAGAAGCTGGACTAGAAGGCATAACCAAGGCTGTCGAGCGTTGTCTGAACATTGCGTTTTTCCAAAAAAAATTGGCATCTGGCCACTAGATACACAGCGAATGACTTCGCAAGTTTCTTAGAGGATTAAGCTCAGAAACCATGAGTCTTCTTGATCAAGAATTTTGGAGACATTTGCTGAAGTGTTTTATGTTCATATATGAGCAGACATTTTGCAACATGTGATCAGTGTTTTCTTGTTTCTTTAGCGTCAGCAGCTTCCTGATGCTGTTGGCAATTCTGCGGTAGATCTTGTTCACAATACGCCTAAGTATCCGCTGCTTGTGAAGAGGAATAGTGTCTTGATAGCTGGGTTCCTTTCTGTTCTGTTCTGTTCTGAAGCCTTAATTGTTTTCTTATATTAGTACGCGTATTCCGAACATATGTTGACATGAATTATTAGTTTACTTTTGACAGATAGAAAGGTAAGAGCTGTATAGTGTGTATTAAATTTTTGTATGAAAAATAAAATTTAAATAAAAGATGTTAATTTCGATGCCCATCCGGAACGAATCACTAATAGGGAAGCTACTTAGAATGTCAGCCTATCGGTCGGGCCATGCCAAACAATATTTTTGGATGTTTTTAGCATGACAGAGAAGTTTGTTCCAAAATTTCTTGATTTTAACTAAAAGAAATATAGCATGAGCATCACTAACTGATGTCAATGATGATGATACAGTTTTGTTTAAAGGGGTCATGTTGGTGACAAAATGTTGGAATATGGTTATGACGACGAAACTAAATCCCAATTATTCTACTAGAAGCTGCAAGAAGAGCCAATACTGAAAAAAACAATGCTACGCTCGTTCAATTGTGAAAGGTTTACTCCCTCTTTTCTTTAATTACAATGGCGTGGTGCATCGTGAGCTCTTTATTGCCAGAAGGTCATGCGGTGAATAAGATATATTACCTTCAAGTTAATCGAAGCTTGTATGAAGCAATACGAAGAAAAAGCCTGAATCGTTGCTTGTTTGTTATGTTTCTAAGCCACCATATTCACACGACTTGACCCCTTGAGTCCCAAAAACGAAAAGACCCCTTAAAAAAACCGACATTTTGCCACGATTAAGGAAATAAAGACTGCAACGGTGAAAGCACTCAAGTTCTTATTAAACGGCGCAGATTAGAAGTACTTCGATGATTAGGAAAAAGGAAGCCAGCAGTGTATTATAACTGAAGGGAACAACTATGAAGATATAAAATATTTATTCATTCATCCAAATAGATATGAATAAATATTTTTCAAGAAGAAATTGAAATTTTTTTTAGCAAATAAAAAAGTTCGGGAAATTTTGAGACACATCTTGTATGTTAAACATTCTTTCCGGCGGGCAGCAGAAATTGCGAGCGGGAATCTATTGCTGTATTCGTTCGATGATGATGACAAACAATAATTTTCGTAATTTCTAAAGTTAATCGCAGAAGTTACAAATTAAAAAGAGTCTAGATTTTCAACTTACAAACATTTTAAGCGCTCTGAAGAGAGAGTGCATTTATGAGAAAGACTGGATGAACAATGGGAATATCGTAGTAGGTACTTCAACGGTATCAAAACATCACCGAGCTCCTTGGTATATGCGCAATGAGAATATTTACAAAGATCTTTCGATGCCAAGTATAGCTGAAGAAATGAGGACTCATAGCACCAGATACATTGATAAACTCCATCAACATAGCGAAAATCTGGCTTTTAATTTACACCCGTTAAATATGTCAAGGTCATATATTAAGATTAGTTTATTAACATATTAACTTAACTATAAAATACTCAGATAATCTGATAGTTGCTGCATCTAATAGTCCTTTATGAACCTATATAGAATAGCTTATGAGAATTGAAGTAAGATATCTACAACAAATTGTTGTTTTAAGCTAAATTAATTAGGAAAATAAAAAGGTTTGCAAGCCAAAAGTCAGAAAGAAGAAACAGGTTTTTATGCGTACTAGCTCTTAGAGATCGGTTAAATCATTCATTAAATACTAGTTATCTGCATAGGGAATATGGGAAATGCTCTATTTTTTATAATCTATATGGATTCCACTTTTTATATGGAGACTAGTGGACCAGTTTAAAGCTTTATGGAATATTTTGTTTTGCAAGTGTATGGCGCCTACCCCTTCTAGTGGTTTAAAACTATACTTTATAGACAATTTTATAAGAATTAATATAAGAAAGATAAAATTTGTCATCTATAGCTAAAATAACAACAACAATGAATATATTGTTGTACAAAATCTCAGAAAGTGGGCTAGATTTGTAGCATAAATGTCAACCATTTTTAAAGAAGATATGTATTATAAGAGCGCCTAAATAGCCAATGTTGAAGAGGCTCTCTTTGGATAACACAGACAGACGGACATATTTATAAAAATTCACTCAACTTTTCATGCTAATAAAGACTATAAAAAAACTTTATAAGCTCCAACTGTTTGTTGCATACATTTGCAGAGCTTAATACACCCTTTATACCATATGACTGCAATATTCATAAATGAGTAATACACAAACTGACAAACTGAAAACAACAGCACTTTAACTTACTCATGAACTAGTTTTTAATAGTCTAAACTCACTTTTATTTTGAATACGTGCCATACTCTGCATGCAATATTGCGCACTTTGCTAATAAAATTAAATATATACAAGTATTATGCACATGAAGTGTATATATAGTATCTCTACATTGGATATATACATTGGAGAACTATTGTAATCGTGGCTCCAAACTGAAAATGTAATTCAAACTAACTCGACACAACTCTGACAGACAAAAGGCGGTGGCGATTCAACTCAGAGAGCAGCTCAGTGCTATTGAATTGAAGTCATCCCGTGCCATGCCGTGTCGTCTGGTCTGGGCCTCTGGCTCTGCTATTATTGTTGGATGACTGAATGGCAGACTGTCAGATACACCACACAGAAAAACGTAACTCATACAATAACAAAGTGATAAATCATTTTCGTGTATATAAAAGAAGACTGAGTGCGTCGTCTATATGTCAGTGTATAAATCTATATACAAATGCGTTTTGAAATGCGCGCGCCTGTGGTCGGTTCGGGCATATTTTGAACTGACTGCCTGCCAGGCTTCCAGACTGATAGCTGCTCAGCTTTACAGCAACGACACGCACACTCTAAGATCCATTATAATCATACTCGTTCGTTCGTTCGTTCGTATATGGCAAAAGAAATGATTATGAATATTGCTGCGCTCAATGAGCTTTAAGATTGAAAGAACAAACACTGCCAGCTTTAAGCAAACATAATTCAAAGCCAAAATTCCATATACGAAATTTTAATTACCTACTCGATTTTTAATGTTTTCTTAGCGTGCCAAAATAGCTGCGAATCGTTTATAGCCTAAAAGCGAAGAAATAAAAAAGAAAATGTTTTTGTTTAAAATAAAGAAGCAAGTTCAGTGAAACAAGTTGCCGTTTATAATTTCATTTAATTTTTGTGGCATTGATTTTTTTTTTTTTTTTTTTGGTTTTTGTTTTTGTACGACAGTCTTTTGTCGTTCTGCTGCCTGTCGTACTAAAATTGCGATTTATTTGCTATGTGTGAGCTCATACTTGCTCTTGCAGATACATTTCTTGTAGATACATTTCGTGCACTTGGCCATTTGTCTTTATAATAGTTCAACACTCGCATATACTATGTAGCTATGCCATTTATGTTTGTATGCATCACAAATACACACATGTATCTCATTTGAGTTGCTGCTTGTTTCACAGATACTTTTTGTTGTACGATATTTCACTTTATTTTTGTGTGTCGATTTTTGCTATCTTTTTTTTGCTACTTGAAATTTATTGCTTGCAGTTTGGTGACTTTGTACGCTTCTACAATAAATTTTCCAACAGCTAAGCTTAGGAATTGTCGAGGTTTTCTGCTTTTTTGCGTGTACAAGTAGTAAGAAATTGAGGGCAATGAGTGCAAATTTTTAGGGCGTACAGCTTCAAACTGAAGGTTGTACGCTGAGTATCAAATAAGTGAAAGGGTAAATATTGATAATTGGAAGTCGGATTTGTTTTATTAAATATGTAAATATCAAAAGATACATGTTAATGTTTATGTAGCAAGTATGTTTGTGTAGTAGAAGTGAAATATTTGAGCAGTAATTATGCTTATACATATGAATAAATGCAAATACATCACAAATTATTGCTGAAGCACATCTCACTAATTTAGTAAAATTATAGCTTTAGCTTTCATCGTTATTTATGGAATATGTATGGATAGGAATATGTTTTATGTTTTATGAGACTGCAATTGAAATATGACACAAATTGCTAACAAACAGAATATATATTCAAAAGACTTTTAATTAGTGCAAAAGTTATTCAAAAAAGCATCAGCATTAAAAAGTAATATTGTGCATTAATGAATTCAATAAGTTTTTATGTAATATTGGCTTTATATGTACATTAACCTTACATATATATTGTTGCTCCCTCGATCATATGCAGTGGCCAAGAAGTCAAATTTATGTTGAAACATTTAAACCTTACTTCTATTGAACCTTATTCAAACATCAAATTTTATATGTTGCTATATTGGACGACTAATTTGGCTGCATAGAAATGACTGAAGTTCAAGTTTAGTAGTATTTTTCGCAAAGATGCGGAAAAAAATGTGAGGCATGTCAAACGGTCATGAAAAAAGTCTGTATGTCACACAATTAGATTGCTCTGAAATGTTGATTTCAATAAAAAACTAATGAAATAACAATGACTTCAAATTCCGTCATCAAATGATGAGATACAAAATTGCATTTGCATGCTTTTCGCATTTTAATGGTATTCAGATCAATCTCCAACATAAAGAAAGATGATATCTCCAACCCCCCTTATAGATTAAAAATACAACAAGGGGTTAGAAACAGAATTTAGAGTGGTCGCAATATCTACTCAAATGTAATAAGGCTTTTATAATATAATAGAATTTTTTTGATTTCTGATAGGAGAAGAACGAAATCTCTATCTATACCGTTTGCGAAATCCTTTCGTTCAAACGGCTATATCGACTTTTCTATCAATCCTGACCATAATGGGGCTAACTTTGGGGCAAGTATGTTTGTGACTATTCCTTATAGTAAGGTTGGACGGCTCAATTGAAACATGTTATCTGCTTTTTCGCGACAAAATATTGAATATATTGAATACGTTTTTACAAAAAGAAACGCCACTTGACAAAATAAATTCAAATGACGAATCACTACCATAAAGCATAAAACTTCTGATATCAATTATTGGAAATGTTTGTATTATCTTAAAAGACGTTCAACATATTGCAGAGTAGTGCTTAGCTTGCTTAAAGGTGACTTTTACAAGATCCATTAAAAGATTTGTTCTCTTTTTTTCAAACTCAGTTTAAAAGGTTTGCAGTGATACTCAAAGAAGTAAATGGAAAATAAAAATTAAAATAGTTGTCTTTCGTCACAAAATTGATATCAGAAGTTTTATGAATTGTAAATAGACTATAGTCACTGGATTTTTTTTTTATCAAAAGGTTTTTTTATGTGATATCTCCGTTAAAGAGATTCCAACTTCATTATGGCTAAAAAGTAAGATAGTCGATTTTCGCAAGCCTCTTTTGAGGCCAATTTCTTGCCAGCTAAATCGTTCGACATTGTCGGGAAGAGATGGTAATCCGATGGTGCCAGGTCCGGAGTATAAGGTAGAGGCATAAGGACCTCGCATCCGAAGTCCCGGAGCATCTGGCGTGTCACAATCGAAGTGTGTGGTCTGGCGTTGTCTTAATGGAACTCGATTCCTCATCTATTGGCCAAAGATATCCACTTCTGGGCGATTGCTGACTTCAAGCAGTCCAGTTGTTCACTGTAGAGGACCGAATTGAGCGTTTGGCCATAAGGGAGCAGCTCATATTAGATGATTCCCTGCCAATCCCGCCAAATAGGCTGCAAAACCTGCCGCTTCGCAACCCTTCACGGTTTCGTAAGTGACCCTCTTTTCATCGCCAGTCACCATTCACTTCAGAAACGGTTTGATTTTGTTGCGATTCAGCAGCGATTTGCAGATGGAAATGCGGTCCATGAGGTTGCCAATTCAAGTGTGTAGCCAAGTTTCTTCAAATGCCTTTAAACGGTCATATGACTGATACTCAGGTCCCGGGCGATGGTACGGTTGCTACTATGGCGGTCTATCTCAATCACTTCCCTGTTTTTATCGACTTCTTCGACAACAGGTCTTCCGAAGCTTGGTGGCTTATACTTCCACTTCCTCCACACCAGAACGGAATTGAGTGAACCACTGTTGTGCTACGTGAATGAAAATCTGAACCTTTTTTTTAAGTTTTTGTTTATGTTGCATTTTCCGTCCATCCGCTTCCTTATACTGCATAAAAGCCTAAGTCGAACCACTAAAAGATGTTGTCAAAACCGACATGTCCGTTTGTCTAGCTGTACGTGTGAACATCAAGAACTTGAAGGCAATGAATGATAGTGCATTCAAATTTAAATTTAGTGTCTAATATTCGCTCTTCAAATTCGTATACAATGAATGAAGAGGAATAGTCATGAAAACCTGCTTTACTTTCCTAAGTTTTTGAATGAAAAATTTTGCTTTATCTACATTCATTTCTACTAGTACAAATCTGTCCCCTGTCACAAATATATCCCCGTTAAACATTATGATTCAATGGGGATACAGCGTATTTTGAAGTAGGGCCTTTTAATGTTAAGGTGCTTGGCCACAGTTTATTATTCAAATAGGAATTTTTTTTTAAACATTGTTCGCCTATTTTGAAAAAGTCTATCGAAATGTCCCGTAGAAGCTCTTAAGGACTCATTACCTCGTCACAAACTTTAATATTTCAAAACAGTTGGAAAGGTTGATGCGATAGGCCACCGGTTTTACACAGCAGCCTTAGTTACTCCCTATGATATTAGTTATCGGGCAGTGAAAGTGGCGTCAAAATCGGTTCAGCCGTTTTAGAGATAAGTCGAAACAAACAGAGGTGCCATTCATATCCCCTATTAAATATTAAATTTTAATTTTTTATTTTAATTTTATTTGTATGTATAGATTAATACGAAATGGTGTCACTTTCTGTGATGTCCAATTCAAACAATCTACATAAAAGTCTCAACTATTTTTTAATCAGGTCGCAGCTCAAAATTACGACAGAGCACAAGCATGCATTGCAACTGAGGATAAATAAAACAAATGCACCATGACTAGGTCGCCACCAAAGTTATTTTTCGAGATAATGAAGGCTGCTTTACTAGAATATCTACAATATTTAACTCTTCCATGCAGACGCTTTAACTTATATAAATTCTACAATTCTATAAATCTCAAGAACTGAAATTAACAAATATTGCAATGAAATTTTTAGAGTTTTATTAAAAAAAATATTATATCATCAAAACTATGTATATTTCTGTAAACTTATAAAGCTAACAAATTCTACAGAAATATACATTTGAAAGTATCACAAACACGAGCAAATCTGTCCACCTTCAGCTTTTTACACCTTCAGCTATTTACTATCCCAACTCACATCATCAACATCTCAGTTCCATACACAAAGCGCTACTTTGATTTGCTTGCAGTCAATGAACTTGCTCACCTTTGCAACACTTTTTAAGCAATTTTATTTTTGCTGCCAATGCCCTACACTTAAAACGAAATCTGAAAAAAAGCTACTGTTTTCAACATTTCATTTTATTTTGCTGTCGATGAATGAAAACTTTTCTACGACTACGTCTGCGACTACGAATAGCAGCACCAAGTGACAATTTCTTTTTAGAACTTTGTCTTCTTTGTTTTTTATTACGTTACACTGAGTTATTTATTTGACAATTTCTGTGTAGGCTTTTGCAGCTGAATCGAAATAAAAGAAAAATCGAACGTGACGAAAAGCGTTTTTCCTATTTCCTATTTTAGCCATGGCGCACGGCTTGGCTACATAAATAAATAAATAATAAGTAACGCCTCGAGTTATTGAGCCGGCAAGTGATTTGTTTTTTTCTTCTTCTACTTCTTCCCATTTTTCTGTTGTTAAGTAATATCTTTTCCTGGCTTTCCTTTAAAAAAAACCAAATAAACTGCAACATTTTTATGTAGATTTTGATTTTCATTTCTGTTTAATATTAAATTTTCTTTTTGACAGTGCCAACTCAAATTTTGACATTCGTCTGTTTAAGTTGCTATCTGCCCAACTGTCTGTCCGTCTGTTTTTCTTTCTGTCAGTTCAGACTACTGCCTACTCAAAAGCAATGTACGCTGACCTTTTTTATATAACATTTAAATAATTTAATTTTATTTTGCTGTCTACTTTTTGCTGCGCCACTTTACACTCAACATCAAAACTTTTTGACACAATTTTTTTTTGCTCGACACCCAATGGAAAAAAAATGTTTATAGTAAATTCTCAACGCCCGGCGCTTGGGATTTTGTTTTTATGTCGAATTTATTTCTGCCTACAATGCCGGCTACAAAATTCATGCATTTATTGGACTGTTGAAATTCAATTTAATTCACTTAGTTTGTAAGAGTGAGAACTGTTTTTTTTTCTTATGTATTTTTTTTTTTGCAAGTAATCCGGTTTTGCAAGGGGAACAACTGTAACATAAAAACTAAAGAACCTTCAGATTGTAATCAGGCACTTTTGGAAACAAAATATTGTTCAACAATGCTCCATATCGGGCACTATTGATGCTTTGTGATTTTGTCCTTTTTGAAGTAGTATTACCTGATAATGTCAACGGTCCACAAAGCTCGTAGTTGATGCTTCACTATTATTAACATTATTCAGTTATCTAACGTTGATCTTGAAGTGGATCAACTTCCAGCTATTTGAAACGCACAGTCAGTAAAATCCCGAAGACATAAAGTATTTGACTGCTAATTGGCCAAAAAATTATTGTATAAGCTTTTAGAGAATCATTAAAACTTTGTATTATCTCTAAAAGTAAAACCTTCTAAAAAATGCCATTTCGACAAAAAAAAAAAAAAAAAAAAAATCGTGCCAGACTTTATTTTTGCTCAACGTTATTTTCTTTCTTTCATTCTGTAATGTATTTTCTCTTTGTTTTTTATTTCCAATTCATTTCATTTCTTTATATGTATGTATAAAAATTTATTATTAAAATAAGAAATGAGCAGCGCGCGCCACATAAAAAAGTGTTGTCCCACACTGTTCCCGAATTCTCGAGACGCATGTGTGTGTATTTCAATTGTTTGTAACAAATTTTCCCTTTTTGTTTCTTATATTGTTTCATTATTTGTTTTCTTTTTTGTTACTTTGTTTTGATGGAAATTCGATATCTGTGGCATGTATTGAATTTTGATAAGTTGGCAATAATATTTTCTTCACGCAGCTGTAGCCGTTTTGAGTTTCACTTTTTTTCATTCACGGATTTTCCTGGATTGATTTTTTGCCATTGAAAGCGATTTTTTTTTGCTGCATTTGGTTAATATTGATTTTATTTGTTTACGAATGTTTTTTATTGCGCTTTAATTGTATTATTTAACAGATTTCATTTGCTTCGTTTTTCGCTTTTTCAAAAGCCGCAGTTTGTAATTTGTTTTGCTGTTTTGCCGTTGTCAATTTGTGCCAATTTATTTTGATCGCAGTTTTGCTGCCATGTATCTAGATACATTTGCGTAGGTCGTGGTATCCATTTGGCGGTATTAATTAGTCGCTTCACTGGCTTTGTAGTGTCACAATTTGGCAAGCGAGAATTGAATGAAATAGCATAGAGTGGCAAAATTTAAAAAAAAGAATTCAATTGAGAGATAAAAGTTTTTTTTTCCCTTTTTTGAAATAATATATTAACTGTTGGCTATTATTGAGAGTATGAAAGGTCAATTGAGTGTTTATTTTAGTGAATTTTAAGCTGCTTAAAATTAAAATGTTTTTGTATTTAGCCAAATTTAATATATTGATTTTGAGAAATTATTATTTAGTGTCGTTTAGTGTGGGAAACGGAAAAAGATAGATACTTCGTGTTTTTTGCATTCGACTAGGACTTCTCCGGAATTCTACAAGTTTATTTCAATATTTGGCCTCTCCTCCCATTCCCCTTAAAATCACCACCAAGGCTAAAAATGTTTTCGGCACAAAAAAAAAAAAAAATGCCAGTATAGAGATACCGTCCCTCTAAGCCAAAATCCGAAAAGTTCATCAAAATCGGATAATAAATGACGATTTTATATAATTAATTGAATTTGAACGACCTATGATACTTCCGTCCTCCCTTTTCTTTTCATACACACAAAATTCGTGTGTATCAGTGAGAAGTGAATCATATTAGCTGTGGTCAAATTAAGCTACGGGAAACATTATAGGCTATGTGTTTGTTAGGCGACTTGTACGGGTAACAGGAAGCTTCTGGCTTACAGTCGGTCTACACCCGTATTGTAAGTTTCCTTACATGTTTAAATACTATGATATAATCGTACAATTTACACAATACTTTAACTTGAATAAATGCTAACTTAATGACCATGAATGTCACACTTGAGCTCAGCTTGGCATCAAAATTGTTTGTTTTAATTACACAGAGCCAAACAAATTTTGTCACCCAGAGATCAGTACCTGACAGGTACCCGAAGCATTTTGATGCGCTGAATCCGAATCCGTGCTCGAAATTGCTCCTATTACGGTCAGGCTTACCAGATATTAGTAACCTATAAAGTGAAAAAAACGCCTGTTTTTGCAGTTTGTATGAGCGTTACGTGATCTCGGAAACGGAAATAAATAGTTATTATCAAAAAACGTTGAATGGCAATTGAATGTACCACGCTTCCACCACCCTTTTAAACCTTTTTGGATTTTTTAAAATATCTTTTTTTTTTTTACCGAAATATCGCTATTTGAAACTTTATTTAGGTGGGTTGGAGTTTTGTGGGTTAGCCCGCTAGTATTGTGGGATCCAATTTGAATAAAAATAGCGATATTTCGGTAAAAAAAAAGGGTTAGGTTAGGATATCCGGACGAAAACAAACTTATCACTCCCTTAGGCAATCGGGTAAAAACTAAAGTAAAAACTTTGACAAACGAGAGCACTTTAACCAAGGCGGGCAACGGATCTCACACCTTATGTACAAAATTGGCCATATTAGTGTAAATAATCAAGCTAAAGCCAGAAGCTATCAGAAAAAACGTTTCATGCATCATAGAGTCATCGAAGCTAATAAATAAAAATGATAAAAAACTTAAATATTTATATGCATCTTCTGTTTTTTTGATGAGTTTTGCTAATTGTTTCGCAGGAATTTTTTTTTTTTGGTAATTTTTAAATTTTTTCATCAACTAAGCTACTAATCGAACAGGCATGAATGCTATAATAAAATTTATAATTCTTTAAATCTGAAAAGAGCTATTCAAAACCGAGACCATGGCTGACTATGCTAAATTTTGAGACACAGCTTAGTTTCTCTGACTTTATTAAAAGGTGGAAAAATATTTTCAGAGTTTTCCAATTATTTTCGGATAATTTGGTGAAATTTATCAATCAATTTTTTATTATTGTCCTAGTCTTCCTACGAACTAAATAAGCCTGAACATTTAATAAAATATTAATCTACTACAATACAAAATTTCAAAAATATTGCAAAGTATTCAAGGTGATATAAATGCCAATTTTTCAGTTCAAATACATTTTGTGGATACGGATTGAAAGATGCTTTAAATGCTTTAGAAATGTTTTTGGTGGATATATGACAATTTAGACGTTCCTCATTTGATGAAGTTCTGAAAAGGAGTTTTGAATGTCAGATTATATGCAACGAAATTAATAGTTTTAACAAAATTCACATGGAAAAAATTTCAGCCACATCGGATAATAAATGACGATTTTATAAGCAATTGAATTCGAACGACCTATGCTTATTATGTTTCCGTCCTCAATTTTTCTTTTCATACTGTGAGGTATGGGAGGAGCAAAATACTTTTCATCAGTAACATGTTTAATATTAATTTAATACCTTTTTGTTTTGCACTGCTTGGTACATAATCTAGAGAAACATTTAATGTTATTGTAAGGAAAGGATTTAGATCCTTAATAAGTTTGGAAATTTGAGTGGCGTCCTGTTCTACCAGTACCAGGGTATATTACAGTCGGATACGCCCATATTGTAATTTTCTTGTTTTTTTCTAAGATTGTAAAATTTGCCAAGATTTTAATTTAGATTAATAATTTTTATAGACTTCGCTTCTAAGCACATCAATTATTTCTTCTAATAAATGTTTTCTCAATTGTTGTCCTTTACCGCTCATGAGCACCTTACAGAAACTTCAAAAGAAATGACAAAAACCGATAAACTTCACCATACAACCGATAGCAAATTTTTGAAAAGACGACAACTTCGCCACACACATGCAACCGATTGCAAGAAAGATAAAATTTTTTTTAAAACATGCAATCACGAAAATTTATAGAACTTCCAACTGATTTCTTCGATTTGTTGTCTGTGTATGGGCTTTTAAAACTAAGATATAAAATATAAGAATATATTTTCATAATATTTAAAAGATGAAGTATCTTCCATATCAATGAAGGGAGGACGTTCTCCTAGCGCTTTTTTCTGTTTTCTGCAAACGTCGACTGTTTGAGTATTGTTTTATTAATTTACGCATTACTTAAAAGATTACTTGCAATCATTAGATACAATTTCTTAATCTTTGATTTTCAATTTTGTTGTAAAGTTCAGCAGAGAAAAGTTTTAAAAGCTTTAAGGTAAGCTTCAAAGCTAAGAAGATACATTTGAAGTATCTGCATCTTATTAAAATTAAATGAATGATTCATATTCTTTGCAAAAAGAATTTGATTAAAAAAAATTGTATGGCTGCATATTACGAAATCAAAATCTCTTTTCCGTTTAAGAAGTTCTCCAGTTTAAATTCAACTGCCATACAGTTTAGATATTTAACTATATTTTGTCTTTTTCCAACTTCTACAAATAATGTATGGAGTTCAGTGACCAATTCAAAGTGCAGCTACAAAAGCTAATGTCTTTCTACATATTTTCTAATACGAATAAAAGTGTTTAACTCTTTTAAAAATACTTTGTAATTTCTTCTGTAGAATAGTTACTTTTTTTGTAATTAAAAGTTCAATGCCTTAGTACTGTATATACAAGTGTATAACCTTTAACTGATTAGCCACATTTAAATAACCACCCATCAAAAAAAAAAAAAAACCATTTGACCTAAAAGCACAAATCCACAGCTAAGCTACTTAAAATTAACCATCGTCAAAAGGCTACGACACTCTGAGTTCAAGAAAACCAATTGATATGTTTAGAGCTTCGAGCAAGTAACTAATTAGAAAGCATACACAGAACTTAAGTCTAAGTCTAACCGACTAAAATAGCTTAGCTTAAATAAGTGTAA
Source organism: Leucophenga maculata (assembly GCA_035044805.1). NCBI lineage: Eukaryota > Metazoa > Arthropoda > Insecta > Diptera > Drosophilidae > Leucophenga > Leucophenga maculata. Next base: position 3,439,833 of record JAWNNP010001101.1, on the reverse strand, counting down.
AATTTCTAACGACCAGCAGCAACCAATCGAACTACCTCAAACACACAAGAGACACTTGAGATACAATTACACTAGTAAACATGTGCTTAACTTGTGGTTGTTGCCTAGTATGAGTAGTAAAACCGCAAAGAAAACTTAGCAGCGAAAATAAAAGAAAAACTAAAAAAAAAGCAGGAAAAGTGAAAATGACAGCAAAGTAAATTTACAATTGAGAAACACTTGAAACAAGAGCAAAGCAAAGCAAAGCAATTGTAACAAATGACAGCCGAAAGCAAACAACAGAAAACAATTAAACACTTTTGCAGTAAATTTTGCAATTGTAAACTCAAGTAGGCTGCTAAAACGAGGCACAGATACACATACATACAACTAATTAAAAGTGCTGCATGTTAAACAAATACAAAGATACAAAATAAAACGCAGTACGACTCATTAATTGCAAGCGAAACCAAACAAACACAAACAAGATACAAAGCATATACAAGTATCTACAACTATAGTAGTGAAAATGAAATTAACGCGATACGCAGTCCGATACTAAGAAGCTAATGTAATAAAAGTGAGCCCCAAACGAAGTAGAAATTGTTTAAAAAGCAGAGCATAAAGGCTTGGACCTATTGGTTGTTTCTATTTCACTGAAGATGATGCGTATCTGCAAACAATTAAGAAACTGTTAAATGAATTTTCAAAAAGCAGCAAACAAAGCAATAGACAGACAGATGGACGGACATACATACATACATGTTGCAGCTACACAACGCAGTTAAAAGTATCTAAAATACTTTACTCCTCTGCGCAAACACAGTAGCTGCACACATGTCGTCTATTATTTGCGTTTGTATCTAGATACGCGCTTTTGAAGAAACTCTATACGCCTTACTTCACTTCAACTGTCTTGCAGTGTCGTCGTTTTTTTTGTTTTTTTTTTTTGTTTTTGTTACTACTTATAGGTAATTCTATTAGTTACAACTTGTGTAGTGTTGAACTTTTGACGCTGTTGCTACAAATACAATTTCGTCTACGAACGAAAGCAAATTAAAAAAGTTTGTATCTTTGAAGTTGTATTTTTTCCTACTCGTAGTATTTCTTACAACATTCACAATGTAGTTTTTTTTCCCGCGCTGTTTACGAAACTTTTGCATTACAACTTCAATTTTTATTTCAACGTTTTTCTTCAACAGGCATCTGTGTATCTGTCAGATACTGTCATATGTGCAATAGTTATCTGGTAGCTATTAGTTTCTCTTGCAGTTGTTTGTACATAATTGAGTCAGTTGGCATAGTTTTGCTTTGAAGCTTAAAGTTTTTCACTTAACTTAAGGTTATACAAATATTTGAAGAAGAATTTTTGATTTGATTTCTTGAATTTGGAGGGATGAAATTTACAGAATATATATTCTATATTTTTTTTCTTAATTCTCCTTCCCAAAATGCTGTACAAGAAATATATACCAGACTAAAGAATATTCATTACTATGAACCTGCTGAGCAAGTTTACATTCTGACTGAGCTCTGCGACTCAAGGTAATCACAGATTCCTTAAAGTTCATCAAAACTTTTTCTGATGTAATGTGAACTTCTCTTCGATTGGTAAACAAATGTTGTCCAAACAGGACTTCTGCATAAACTAAATGAATGCAATATTCCCTTATCCACAGATTTAAGTTTAGCGTACATTCAAAACGTTTTTCCTATGTTAACCGAAGCAGTACTTCCTTGCATACAGTATCGAATATAATTCACAGCTCTCCGCCTTATCCTCCAGTTTTTTTGGTGTTTCAACCAAATTTTTGCAAGATGTAGTACAGACGTCGCAGATATAGAAGTGTATGTTCAAGGTCCTATCAACGTGCAACACTGACCTTAAATTTTATGCAAGGGTGAGCATCCTCTCCAATTATGTAAAAATCTCAATTCTTGGATAGCTGCCATTTGTCCAAATTTTCTGGAATTAAATGCATCAAAAACCAATACTGTCGGTTTCAACAGGAATCTAGAAGGCTATTAAGTGCGCCTTGAATCTACCAAACACTGTCGCCACCTGCATATAGAACTACAGATCCACAGTAAAAAATATAGATGCAATCTGAAGTCATAGAAATAAAAGTCTAATGGAGATTCGAAGACATGCCGATATAAAATGCAAAGAGCAACAGAAAATCACCATCTCCATGGCTTCTGCAGAGTGACACACTTTAAAGATTTGTTTATTTCGTTAGTTCTTTTCCTAGTCGTATGGACTTGGAGAACGGTATGCTTGCACGGCTGACTATAAAGTGTGCCACCAGATCGTATAAGCCTACTTCCATAAAGAATTGTTTGCTATATTCTTTACCAAGCTAAACACAAAGTTCTGTATCTGCTGAATGTGATAAAATTTGGTCTCAGTAGCAGTACCTTATAGGGGAATACCATATGCATAGGATGGCACCCATCTAGGCTTATAAATCCGTATTTTTTTGCTACGACTACTAGGTTGGGCCATAAAATCTAGTTCAATTTCCGCAGTTTTTGGCGACAAGTTACATCAGTTTTGGTGAGGTGAATCTTCTGTTCAAGAGTATACCCAGTTAGCGGCCTAGGGCCACCTAAGAAATGATCGAGTTATGTACTGTTATTCCAGCTGAAGTTATATAGGAACTGAGATGCCTCACTGATACTGGTGAAACAGATACTTTAAGCGATTAACAGACATTTGGTAGCACCTCAACATACTAAAATCGCTCTTATTAAGTGCAACTACTCGTTGAAAATACAAAACAAAGTGCAACTATTTAGAGAGCGCATGCATGAAGTCGCGGCACTTTGTATTGTTACATTATTGTATTGAGAAAACGGAGCACAATTCAAATCAATTGTTCTTAAATATAATAAAATTAAATTATTAAAGGATTAAAGATAATAATATAATCTATACATAGACCTATTTGCTAAGCCATTAAAATCCATCGACTCTGTGCACTTAGCGCTTAAACTGCTTAGCAAAGTATCTTTTATTTGTATCTATTATATTTGGAGTATCTACCTGCAGACAAAAGCCTACAAATTTGCCTCTTTCGCTCCAATTATTTTTTCAGTGCCCTTATACACTTTTTTTTGCTTAATAAATAAAATATATGCACAACAGCTTCATATTGAATACAAACAAACAAAAGCAAAACTTATAACTATTAAAATCCTTTCATTAGGCATACACATGTTGCCCAAAAAATCCGATTAACAATAAGGAAATTATTTTTTTGCCAAAGCGGCGTTGGCAAAAAATGCCAAAAGGATAAACTGCAAGCAAGGCATACATATATACAAATATTGTAGCAAAAAACAACAACAATAGTAAAAGCAGCATTAAGGATAACAAAAGCAGCAAAGGACAAAACAATTAAAAATTTAACCCAAACACAGCAGGACTGAAATTTGTTTGAACCCACGCCTAAAACACAGATACACACGCACACATGTACACATTTGTGGAATGAAACACTTAAAATTCCTGCTATTTTTTTTTTTTTTTTATTTTTTTTTTGTTTGTAGTGACGAGAATGACGACAAAAAATGAAAACACATGTGTGCAAACAACAACAAAAATACAAACCAGGACAATGAAATGAATAACAGAAACCCTTGCAAGCGAATGAAACACGCATTCCATATATGAGTATAAGTGTATATAGTATCCTTAGTATATATAGTATTTTGTTTGTCTGGATTTCTGTGCGCTACACTTACTCACTTTTGTTACTAAATGAACCCAGAAACCCAAAACAAATAATTACAACGACAGCCAGCAAACGAACGCTTAGGAGCGAGCAAGAGGCAAAGCACTGCTAGAGCAGCACAGCGCAAACAAACACAGGACATGCGTTTCGTTTGCTGTCGCTGCGACAAAGGATAATGCTGACAATGGACGTGAAATTATGACAGGCGTACGTACAATCACACACACACACACACACACACACACACACATTCATATATATGTATTTAAGTACATAGACACAATAAGTGCCAAGTACTGCGTTTATGCAAGAGATTTAATTGTGATTTTATACACAAGAATTTCTGAAAACTGAAGCTTATAAACGAAAACTCAGGCACTATTTTGGTCTGTTAAATAAATGCCTAAATACTTAGAAATTTATGATTTAAAGATTGCAATTATCGCACTCGCATAAACGCAGTAAATTTAGAGTATATGTTGAAAGCAATTGCACTGAACTTGAACGACTGCGTAGTTTTTTTTATAATTTTTTTTTTTTTTAACGACAAATTCAACAGTCGGGATACAAACAAGTTTAACAAGTCCTTTTCTCGCTGGTTGGTGACTTACTTGTAGTCCTCATTGCTATATATTTATGTTGATCCTGTGTGTTCTATGTCGTTGCTTATTTTTAAAGTTCGAGTGTCTGGAGTCTGTGTGTTTATTTATTTACTTTTTTGAGCGATGAAATCACTCAAACGTACTTCACAAAATGGCACAATGCGAGTAAACGATTGGTTGGTTGGATGGATTGCAGGATTGTTGAATGAATAGCTGCATGTAAGTATTTGCTGTGCTCTATGTAAGTAGTTATTTTATATTTATTACTAAAAATTGTGTGGAGTCGTTTAAGCTTTAAAAAAAATAGTTGAACAAACATTTGTAATAGTTATTGAGAAAATGTTCAATCCTGAGCTGTTGTTGCTACGATGTGCTGACTATCAGTTCAAATTTTATTGTTTGCCGCATATATCGTGTGTTCTGACGCTCATCTGTACTTCGTAATTGAACTGACACAAATCAGCACATTGACCGTCGATGATGGCCATTGTGCTGATCTATAAAAAGCATTGATTTTAAGAACTATTTAGTTACTTTTTTGGATTCTCTATGAAAATAAATAATTTAAATTTCGTATTGAGTGAAATTTACGAAGAACCTGTTGATGTTGATTTCAATACCAGCGTAAAGTCATATCAAAAAGCACTGATAGAGCTTTATAAATTAATATTAACGAAGGGAGTGACTCAAAGAAACACATCTTGGTATGGTAGCGAATTTTAGAGAAGATCTACCATGTAGCATTTTCTTCGGATTGCATTCCTTGGGTCATTTTTTTTTTCTACACTTGAGAGTTATGCTACGAAAGCTCTAATTTTTCTTTTAAAACGTGACGTTGACCCATCTTCAATCTCATTATTACAGAAAAAAAAAAATAGAAGAAAGAACGCTGCAGTCGAGTGTGCATACCTGGATCCGTGTGATATATTTTATTTGGATTAGTATAAGAAATTTTAAAATTTTAAAATGTTTCTTTCGAAAGTGATGGTTTTTATGAGTACTATCACATAGAGAGGGGTTTTCACGTTTATTAAAACTAGCTATTTAAAAAGGACACAGGAGATATAAGATATACAAAGTTGAAGGCTATATCTTATATAGTCTCAAAGTTCTTGCTGTTCATAGTCAGACAATAGGACAGGACTATATAGTCTTCACTTTTTGTAGGGACCATCGTTGTAAGTGGTCCGACTTGGACACTAATTGAAAATTTTATTAGAATTCGCGCAAAATTTTGTTGAACAAAAAGTCGTTCGTACTTACGCCTTTATTTCAAATCGTTATAAAATTGCGTACCATCTCATCGGATTTAGTTCAAATAAACGCCGTTTTATTCAATAACTTGTTTCCAACTTTATTATGCCCCTCTCATAGAAGCTTGCTTCCCTATTGGCAAAAAGTCAGAGAGTCGATATTCGCAAATCTCTTTTGAAGCCAATTTCTCGCCAGCTAAATAGTTCGACATTGACAGGAAGAGATGATAGTTCGATGTTGCCATGTCCGGACTATAAGATGGATGCATAAGGACCTACCATCCGAACTCCCGGAGCTTCTGGCGCTTCACAATCGAAGTGTGTGGTCTGGCGTTGTCCTGATGGAACTCGATTCCTCTCCTATTGACCAAAGATGGCCGTTTATGGCCTATTGCTGCTTTCAAGCGATCCAGTTATTCACAGTAGACCACCGAATTGAGCGTTTGGCCATAGGGCAGCAGTTCATAGTAGATGATTCCCTGCCAATCCCACCAAACACACAGCAAAACCTTCTTGACTGTCAATCAGGGCTTGGCAACCGTTTGAGTCGCTTCGCCACCCTTCACCCACCAACGATTCGCAGATGGATATTCGGTCCATCAGTTTTTTGGTGTCAATTTGTGTGCCACCCAAATATCGAGGTTTTTTTTTGTATAGCCAGCTTCTTCAAATGCCTTTGAATGGTCATATGACTGATATTCAGCTCCCAGGCGATGATACGGCTGCTACTATGGCGATCTATCTCGATCACTTGATTTTTTCGACTTCTTCGACGACAGGTTTTCCGGAGCGTGGTGCATCTTCCACTTCCTCCACACCAGAACGGAATCGAGTGAATTGAACAAGTGTCGGCCCCGTAAACATCAGAAATTTTTTTGGCCGCTTGCGATGCGTTTTTAGGCCCTGTACCGAAGGTACAAGAGCCTATTGGTTTTGTGCAAATGTATGTAACAGGAAGAACTAATTGTCGGAGACCCCCAAAGTTACTACCATTATGGTCAGGAGTAATAGAGGAGTCGATATAGCAATGTCCGTCTGTCCGTCCGTCCGTCCGTCCGTATGAACGAAAGGATCTCGGAAACGGTAATAGATAGAGACTTCGTGTTTTTTGCATTCGACTAGGACTGCTCCGGAATTTCACAAGTTTATTTTAAAATTTTGCCCCTGCCCCCCCTTCCCCATAAAATCACCCCTTAGGGTAAAAATTTCTTCGGCACAAAAAAAAAATGGGTACACCAGTATAAATTTAACGTCCTTCTTAGCCCAAATCAAAAAAGTTCTTCAAAATCGGATAATAAATGACGATTTTATAAGCAATTGAATTTGAACGACCCCCCTTTTCTTTTCATTCATATTCGCGCAGTGAGAAGTGGTCATGTGTTTGGTCATATGCTCGGGAAACATTTAATGTGTTTGTTAGGCGACCTGAACTGGTACAGGGCCTCTTACAGTCGTTTACGACCGACTGAAATTTCTTTACTTGTTTTCTTTCAGGTAGTAAAAATGTAAAATATGGCGAATTTCTTCCTTCGAGATCTCCATGTTAGGACGCGCTGTAGCTCACAACTGAATTGTCCAAGCGCAATGCAGTCAAAAGTAGTTCTAGATACTCACACCTTTCAAACGCCGTAAAGTATGCACCCATACGACAAATACTTAACTTAATTGAAAACTTACCTAATTGAAAAAAAAAATACGAAAAGAGTTTTGTTCCAACATATTATATTAAATTCAGCGTTTTTTAGATGAATTAACCGCAAATATAGTTTTTTATACAAAAACCTAGAACCGTGGGAGAGACTTGTATCGAGGCTACCCATTGTAATAGTTCAATCTGTACTCACAATGAATTTTTAATAGAGATTTACATAAAGAGTGAGGAGCAGCTTTGCTTGGTAAGTGCCATCATCCCTTAAGAAGAGGGGCTTGTTCAGAGATCTGAAAAATGAAAAGTAATTCTACATACTCAAATTTGAAAGCCCTATCTCTTATAGTGTCCAAGATTTCCATAGGGATAGACACCGGCTCGACTTTTAATGCTGATCAAGAATATATGTTTTAATGGGGTCTGCCTTACATTCCTCTACAATTGCACAAAGCCATTTTACTTTACAGGGTATAAAAAGCACAAAAAAAACTTTCGTTTCAAATAAAAACAAACATCTTAGTAAACTAAATAATATTAACCTCAACCTACATAGTAACGCCACTTCATGCATGCGCTTTTCAAATAGTTGCACTTCATTCTATATTAGCAGCGAACTGTGCATCTTGTTTGAGTGATTTCTGTAGAATGAATTGAGTGAAAAGTTACTTATATTTTGAGAGTGGCACCACATTGTATTATTACACTATGATCGGGTATACGATGAAGTTTTGTGTTGATTTCGGTCAGTGTACAAATGACCTTGATTTTGAATTGAACTGATCTTGTTATATAGTTCACATGACGGCAAATAAATACCAACGAGTTATATCATTTGTGCTGATCGTTTAATTTCAAAGCAAAAGTATCTGATTTTTTAAGCACTTTTGTCGTTGAGTTGAGTTTGTTCTATTTCAATTTGAAGTCAAATAACATCGTAAATTGTTTTTTTTTTTTAGAATCTTCTTTATACACAGAAATGACTAATCTAACTAATCACTATATCCCTTGGCAAAAGTCACTAAAAACCAGAAAAAGGTCCAAATTTTGTAATCAGTTTGTTAGAAATGTTAGAAAATATTTATTGCAAGGAGCTATTTTCACATAAATCGTGCACTCTTTAAAGTTCAGCAACATGAATTTTGAAACTGAATATGTTTATTTAAATTTTTAGCAAACTTTCCTTCAAAATATGACAGACGCCTAACCATACAAGACTTCATCATTGTTAAATTCAAAATAAAATAAAAGCATCCTTTCAATATAACTTTAATAGCGCCTGTACTTCATAAATTTTTGTACTCAATTCTTCTGCAAACAAAAAAAAAAGCTTATCAGATCCTACATCATTACCCTTAAAACTGCTCAAACATTCTCAATTTTTTTAAGCACCTTCGGCAAAACAAAAACAACAACTTTCTCACACTCACTCAATACGACGTTCAATAAAATCAGGATATAAAAAAAATATTTATTAAATATTATGCGCCACCAGCAAGTAACAAAAAAAAAAAAAAAATTAAAATCTGCTATAAAAAACCAAAAAGGGTTAATAATCCCTACGACAAATTAACACGCCATAAACAAAAGCCAAGGGCGCTGAAAAATATATTTTTTGTATATAGCACAAAATTATAAAAACGCCGATGAAGAAAACAAAATAAGCAGCTTGTATAACACTTACTAAGGCGCAGAGTAAATATAGGCTCAGCAAAAAAGAAAAAAAAAAAAAAGGAAAGGAATATTTAGCAAGCGTAAAAAATATCCAGTGAATACCTAAAATGTTAATTGCTTCCTTATTTACTCAGTGCCTGTGCCTGTGCCTACGCGTGTGTGTGTGTGTGGGTTTGTGTACAGTAAAAAAATTTTGGAAGCAGCCTGATTGAGTTGAGCATATGTTGCTCCAGTGAAAGTGCTTTATGCCAATTTCTTAGATAAAACTGCTTGTTAAGCAGGCTACTTAGACCTATATGCGAGCACATCACTGGAAATCTTCAACAAAGTTAAATAGAAACTTTGCTTTTGCTTTAAGCTGCCAAATACATTTTCCATATATAAATCGAGCTTACATTTGCCTACGAGTATATATGTGCTATGTAGATACTCTCCAAGCATTATCCTGTAGATTATGCTGCCACATACGCGTTTGTAACTTTGTTAAGAAGCAGCGAATGTTGGCAACGAACTTAAGTAAATTAAAAGTACGTTGCAAAATAAATAAAAGTATTGTATATGGGAGTTAAAGTAAAGAAACGGGCCGAAAAAAAGAAACCAAGAAAAAGGATTCAACCATTTATCTGCTACTAAGGTTACCTTATAAGTACTTATAAACTGCGAGTCTGAAGAATTATTTGATTATTTGTTAGTACATTTAATTAGCAGATTTGAAGTTTTTGCATGTAGGGATATATAGAGTATAGGCATAATACATCTAGCCCGAAATGTGATAATCGCGAGCCGGAATTTTTAAAACTTTATGCGATTTTCGTATTAATGCAGATAGTTTTCTCAAATAGTTTGAATATACTTCAAATGAGTATCATAAAAGTCTGCTGGATAATATTGTGATAGGCGGTTGTCTCTAAAAGGTATGACAGTGTGATGAGTAGGTGAGAGTGATAGGGATATTTTTTTTTTTAATAAAAGCACATATAATTCGTGGTTTTTATGCGCTGGGGGATGCTGTGAGGGAAGTATGCTGGGTTATAACTCTTAGCTTTCTTTAAAATCCAACACAAAGACGGCTAAGCGATATGTATTACAATTCATAAACTTTGCAGCCTACCTTATACGTAGAAGGTAACAGCAGATATCACGGAGTCTATAGTCACTAGATACATGGAGTCACATGGTTCCTTAAGAAAGAAACTCAAATAGATGCATAACAGAGCATTTTGGGTCAGTTAAGAATCGTAGAAAGCCATGATAAATCAAATATTGTAAAATGGAACTTGAAAAATTTCATTCTCGGTGATGGCTTACATATACAAAAGGAGGTCAAAGAATGGACGTTGCAGCGCAAGCCAAGCTCTTTAACAACGAAATATTGTAGACTATAAGAGTAGCTTGCTTAGGGGGGTGCATCAGCCAATGACTGACGCTATTCGATGGTAATAACAAGTTGGCAAGGATCTTTCCAGACGTGTGTACTCGAATGTGTGCTCTGTCTCCCAATTTCGACCCGCTCATAAAGTTCGTGTGTCATATGCAACCGAAACTTGTCTCCAGATCTAACAGATTCAAAAGTCGTACAAAAAATCTTTTTCCACAAAACTTCAAACACTTTTACATCCGATACCATCAGGATCCATGCTTCTGCGCCACACATTAGGACTTGGATTATCAGCGTAAAGATTTGAATTTTTGTCATTAGAAAAAGAGGACACTGATAATGAATTGCTTGGTGACCCCAACATAGCACATATTCCTCGCCAGATCTCCACGCTGATGTTGTTGTTGTTCTTTATTTTTGTTTCCAGGTAGATGAAGTTTTTTGAAACTTTAAATTTGTAGTTCACCAGCGTCACAGATCGTCCAATATCGATATCGGCGCTCGAGAAGCTACACAGAATTTCGTCCTATTTAAATTCACCGCCAAACCCATGAGCCGAGATTCTTTTTTAATCCCTGAGAAAGTTTTTCTGACTGAATAGTGAGTCAGAAAAACTTTCTCAGGGATTAAAAAAGAATCTCGGCTCATGGGTTTGCCAGTGATATAATTGGTGAAAGTGAGCTGTATTACCTCTTTCGAGAAGATCAAGCCAGACAATTACTATATGTATGGTCATTGGCAAAGGATGTACTGCATCAAAAGAATAAAAAAAATGCAAAACGAATAATCTTTGCTGGCCTACCTAGTATAGACAAGATGTCGAGAAACTTTATTGCCTTACCAACCCCACGTCACTGTTTTTGAATAACTCAGCTAACAGTTCAATAAATCCAGCTAAATTTTCAATAACTGAATGGACTTCGTTATAGTTCAGTGACTCTATAAGATAGTTATTCTTTAATGATGGTTTTTGCATTGCTTCTCTAATGGTGGCATTTTGTCCTTCATCGCTAATATATTCCCAGCAACTCTTGTACATCTGTAACTTGATTTCTGTTATCGTCTTTCCAGAAAGTAACTCCGTGCTTAAAAGCTTGGGACAGATGCTTAAACTTGTTTTAATATTTTCGAACATTGTTTATATCGCATAATTTCTCAATCATCTTCAAACCTTTCTTGCTCGGGTTAGTTGTTTGTGTTTCTCCATCTTTTCCGATATCGCTCTCTAACAGTTTATGTTGCTATTATAAGCAGAGCGCTTTAATATGCGATGCTACTCTCTGTAGTAAAATTGGAACACCCCTTGTCATACAAAAAGGTTTTCATGGTGTTAGTATCTCTACTTGTCGCATATATCTTCAGGAGTCGCAGAATTTCTCTGGAGCAATGAGGAAAGTCTGACTGTGAAGGCTACGGCAATATGTGGTGATTGCTGCTTTCCGACTTCAAGCTTTTGTTGAGTATTGTTACGTATAGTATTCTGCGCACCAACCTCGACTAGGACCACTTCTAACGGATGTTGAGAGGCTAGCCAGGATATTAAGTTAGCCAAAAGATATGTGGGTTAATAGCCGTTTGCTCTCCCAAGTGAATGACAATCAATTTCCCTGCTATTGGAGACATATGAACAGACATTCAATATCATTTTGTGTCAATATATTTTCTGACGTGAACACCTCAATTGCTCGACAACTCCAATGTTCGTCGGAGCAGCTCGTGCGCTTTTTTTTTATCTCTGTCACATAATACTTTAAAGTGATAAACGATAAAGAGAACTCCACCATAAAAGAACGAAAGCTTTGTATCGTATACAAAGATAAATATTCTCCATGCTTAAAACTTCACTGAGAGCGTCCACAATTGATGGCTGTTAATCATTGAACTTCACCCTTTATAAGATTGAGACTTTCTTTCTACCATATTCTTTTTTTCTCTTAAACAAGAAATCACATCAGTGTACTTCTCCCACTTACCTCTTATTTCATGTTGATCCCGTCATTTCTTTTTTGGTTCATATAACAATTAAATCCATTTATTCTATAGATTCTGAAAATCTTCTGAAGTAACTCTCGTATTGCCTTAACATTGCTGCTTGAAAACTTACGCTGAGGCAGCAGTATACACTACGAAGTTGAAGAAAGAAGGCAAGTGAGTGAGTGAGTGCTTAACACAGTTTTAAGGATTCTTATCCTTTTTGCTTCTTCTTTTTCTGCTTCATCTTCTACTCTACTTGCGCACAACTTTTTCTATATGCACTTGAAACGAAGTAGCAGCAAAAAATGCTTTAAAATATACACGATTTGCCTTTAGACTAAATGCTATGAAGTAGTACTCGCAGAAGTCCCGCTTCAGTCTGTGTGCATTGGACTTGTGCGGTCAAAAAGATTATCGATTGATTTTCAATTGAATTGTCTTCAATCTTATTGCTCCTGCCGCTTGCCATTTTTATCCATGTTTTTTATGTTGAAGTGCGCTACGCTCCATGTTTTTTCTTTCTTAGCGCTTAATATCCTGTATCTGTGCTTGCTATATATATTTATTTATTTTTTCCTTCAACGTATTTTACTTATATGAACATGCACGCCTGCATGGCCAAGGCTATGCTGACATACTCGTATATCCTTGGAAATTTAATAAGCGCATGTACATGTCTACACTTTTGGGGGCGTAATATGTCGGTTTGGGCGTTGGGCAGCACTTGCTACTCCGTGTATTGCTGCGTTTCTGCAGCTAGACTTGGAACTACTTTAAAATATTTTCTTGAATTTTTCTTTTTCTGCAAAAGTAAGGAGCAGCAGTGTGCAGTGTGCTTGCTGGCTCATTAAACTTGTTGGCTTGGCTGAATTGTGTGAGATTTTAGCTATATCCACTTAAATAAATTTTTAGTTAGACGCAGCAAGGTGTGAGTATTTTGTGCAGATTTCTCTTATTTTCAGTATTCTCAAAGTAATTTTCTTTAGATTTTACAACTCTATTTTATCTAATTTTGAAGTATCTCCTCTTAAAAGTGAATTCATTGAAACTTGAGTTTCATTGATACTGGCTTACATTATTGCATGAGCTTATAAAATGAGATAAATTAAATAAATTGCAAAGACTGCGTATTTTTGTGAAGATGATTAGGATTTGAGATCAGAATTTCGGATTAAAGTAGCATGTATTAAGATCAGAAATCACAGATTTTTGATTTTAATTCTACCAAATGTTTATTTACAGATTTGAAGATAGAAAGCCATATTAAAAAGAGAAAACCGCTGCAGTTGAGTGTGCCCCCATTGTGGATCCGTGTGGGTTTTTTTTTAAGCACATTATATATAATGCGAGATATATCAAATAAATCGAGTCTTGATAAACGAAACCAAAATGTAAAGGGGTACAGAACGGTAGCAAATATAGAATTTTACTACAATTGATGTTTGATGCTTCAAATTAGGCAATTGTAACTAAAATTAAAAGAAAACCCAAAGTTTGTTCATAACAAAACTCAAAAAGAAGGTTGTTAGGGGCAGATTTTTACGGGCACTGCCCCTAATACTATAAGAGACTAAATATCCATCGGCCAGAGGGACGGATATATCTACCGCTACTGGTTATCAGATTTGAACCTTTATGGTACATTTTTTTTATTTAAAAATAAATCAAAATAATATTTAGGTTATACTTAAACATAATACGATGTTACCTCAAACTTATACCCGGAGAAAGTACATCTTTATCTAGTAAAATAGAAAACAAAAAGAATCCTCTAAAATAATCTTAAGGTGACTAAAAGCGGGTTGCTATTCTGGACAAATGTGGGTCCACTATAATTTAAGATATTAAAAATGGGGACGCTTGCGGTGTTTTATAGAAGTTGCTTGAGAATATGGTCTAGCGAGGCGGTTTTGGATGCTAAGCAAGCGCCATTATATACTTACCGTCTTCCAGTCGTTTTGAATGCCAAGTACGGAAAGATCTCTCCATACCTGGTCATTCCAACGAGTGCCCGGTCGTCCTCTATTTCGGAGTCCACCAATCATATTTGGGCCCCCATGTAAACCATGCGTGCTGGAGCTCTTTCAATCCATTCGAATGAGGTGCCCAGACCAGTGCAGTCGCTTGAATTTTATGCGCTGGACTATGTCAACCACATCGAATAGCTCGTACAGCTCGCGGCTTATACGCGACCTAAACTCGTCGCCGACTCTAAAAGGACCGAAAATCCTGCGATGAATCTTCCTCTCGAAGACTTCCAACGCTGTCTCATCCGACTCATTCATGGTCCATGATTCTGCGCCATACAATAGGACTGGGAGTATCAGCGTCTTATAGATCTTGATTTTTGTCTTTCGAGAGAGGGCATTACTTCTCATTTGCTTGCTCAGCCCAAAAACGCATCTGTTTGCAAGCGTGATTCTTCGCCTGATCTCCAGGCTGACATACTCTGTATGTACGGGGGCACTGGCGTAGGATGTATTCCATCAGAAGATTGAAAAAATCGTACGACAGAGCATCGCCCTGCCTGAAACCTCTCTTGCTATCAAAGGGGTCGGAGAGGTTTTTCTCCACCCTGACAACGCTTTGTGTGTTAGATAGCGTCGCCATGCAAAGACGGACAATCTTTGCCGGGATACCTAGTGCAGACAGGGCGTCGAAGAACTTCGCTCTTATCGGCATGTCGAAAGCGGCTTTGTAGTCGAAAAATAGGTGGTGAGTGTCTTTGTTGAACTCACGGGTCTTTTCCAAGATTTGGCGTAATGTGAATATTTGGTCACTGGTCGACCTTTTTGGTCTGAAGCCACACTGATATCGGTCCTATCAGTGAATCGGTATATGGCTTCAGCCTATTACACAATACGCGCGACAGAGTCTTATATCCAATGGAAAGGAGACTTATTCCGCGGGAGTTGGCGCAAACAGCGGGGTCTCCATTCTTAAAGATAGGACAGAGAACACTGAGATTCCAGTCATTGGGTATGCGTTCATCGGACCATATCTTCCATAAAAGTTGGTACATACTCCTAACCAACTCTTCGCCGCCGGTCTTAAATAACTCAGCTTGCAGCCTATTAGAGGCTGTCGCTTTGTTATTTTTCAGCTTTTTAATAACTGATGGTTCTGGTGTCATTTCTCTGTCGGCGGAATTGTGCACTTTATCGCCTCCAAGTAGTTTAGAAAAATGACTCCTTCATAATCTCAGTGATTCCTGTTCATCTGTTACCAGATTTCCATTGTCATCCTTACAGAAAGTTACTCCGGGTCTAAAACCTTCAGTCAGACGCTTGACATTTTGATAGAATTTTCGAGCTTCATTTCTGTCGCGTAATATCGCAACATCATCAAACTCCCGCCTTTCTGGCTCCTTTTTCTTGCGTTTGAAAACGCGATATCGCTCTCTAACAGCTCGCGTTGCTCCTGACTGCAGAGTTCGCTGATAGGAAACGTTCTTCTCTGCTGTAGCATTGCGACACTCCTCGTCCTACCAAGAATTCTTCACAGGTTTTGTATAACCAATGACATCCTTGCCAGCCTATATGTTTCCACTGCTCACATAAATTTTGAGAAGACGGAGAGGTTTCCCTGAGCAGTCGGGACAGTGTGTTTGAAAAGGCTGCTGCCGACTGTTCTGATTGCAGCTTACCGACGTCTAGCTTTCGTTGCATGTTGGAACGTGCGGCGTGCACTACGCTAAGTCTAGTGCATACCTTGACTGCGACAAGATATTGGTTCGAGTTGATGTTGGGACCACGTAAAGTAGGAACGCCCAATACGCTGGATGCTTGCCTTCCGTGAATCAAAACATGATTAATTTGGCTGCGTGTAATTTGCTCTGGACTCAGCCATGTAGCCTTGTGGATGTTAAGGTGTTGAAATCTGGTACAACTAACTAACATGTTCCGACCTGCGGTGAAATCGATTAGCCTCTCTCCATTATTGGAGGTAGTGTCGTGAAGACTAAATTTTCCGAAGTTTGGGCTAAAGATTTCCTCCTTCCCAATCTTGCGTTGAAATCGCCAAACACGATCTTGACATCGTGTTTGGGGTAGCGCTCGTATATACGTTCCAAGTGCTCATAGAACTCATCATAAGCAACGTCGAACTTCTCTTCCGTCGGGGCGTGCGTACAAGTCTCATTTATATTAAAATATTTAGCCTTGATCCGTATCGCTGCTAGGAGCTCGTCAACAGGCGTAAACCTGGAGACGAGGCCACGTAGTTTCCTTCTCACATCCAATTTCGTGCTTATTCACATGGCAGCTATAGTAGATGTCACAGGATGCTTTTTTAGAGCAACCCTGTCCTTTTCATCGGATTTCTTGGATTGAGGCCTTACGTCTTTCGAGGACATCAACCAGCTGGATACTTGCATACATTGCCGCCTTCGATTCGGACTTGTTTTATGATGACCGATTTTGTGATTTGTCCACTAAGAGTCTGTATGAACACCAAGGTCTCGGAACCAGTAGACGGCAGAGGCCTAAAATTTCGATACTTTTGACTCCCCTTGTAAGCAAATCGAGTATAAAGCAAGAAAAACCTGTGCAGTGGAGTGTGCCTGACGTAGAGATACCCTTTACAACATTAATTGCATAGGAGCTATGTTCTTAACTGAACCATATGAAATACTTTATTAGAATTGACGGAAAATACACAATATTTCTGTGAATAGCAAAATAAACAATAAGAGCAGCCAATATTTCATACAATAATCTAAGTATGGTTCAGATTTATATTGGAATTACTCATTTAGTGGTCTGAACTGAATATTTCTATGATATATTTTATTCGAATTTACGAAATATATACTTAATTTCGCTTTTAGATTGTAATATAAATGAAAACAGAGATTGGAGAGGCTTGTGTGTATAAAGCTTATCACTTATAGTGATGTGTTGCTGTTATATTTATTTCATATACTTTATATGTAGAGGGAAAAGGAAAGTTTAAACAGACAAAGGTACATGTCTATATCGACAAAAAAAAGTTGTTTAATACCCTTAGACAGTGCATCCACAAGTCGTGCACACTCGTTTCCAACATTTTTCCTTATTAATGATTTATTTTGTATATTTATACAAACTTATTTTACGACTTCACATGCGAGATCTATAAACTAAATGATTATTAAAATAAATATTAATATGGCTAGTTAAAAATAACAAAAATAAAAACTCCAACCAAAAGTTTTCTCCCTCCACATCAAAATATTTCTTTTTTACGAGCATAACGTGACTTTGTTTTCACTGGGTATTAAGAGAACATAAACCTATAACCACATAATTAGTTTTATAATCGTTTTTATGACTACAAACAAAAAAAAAAAAAAAATATACCAAATTCGCATGCGTTTTTATAAATTTTTAATGGCACATAAAAAATCTTTATAAATTTTATTTCTGTCCAATGAAACTAAAACAGATTATGCTGATTTATTTTATTATTGAAAAAAAAAACCTAATAAATTGTTATGTGTGGATTTTATGTGCAATAAAATCAATGGATTTGAGGTAATAATATGTTTTTATTTTTTTAATTTAACAAAAAAAAAATAAAAATAAAGAGTTGAAACAGATTTAGACGCAACAGCAAACACTACAAACGCCCCACGCTCGTAAATCTCCCACAATCAAGCCGAACTACTTATGAACTGCCAATAAAAATATTTGAAACGCATATAAAAAATATTGAAAAATGTACTAAGTCAATGAATGAAACTTGTTTTAATTTTTTAAGTTATTTATTTGATTATATATATTTTTTTTTTCCAAAATTAAGCAAATTAAATAGCAACCAAAAAATAAAACAAAGAAAAAAACTTGCTTTAAATTTATCAAGATGGAAGCTGCCGATAAGAAATAGAAACAAATCCACATAACAAAAAATTTTACAAATTAGTCAAGTCAAAAAAGTTAAAATATTTAAAACAAAAAAAATTGTTTTCAACTGTTACGAAATTAGTTTCTTAAATTTATTTATACACCATTGCTGCTTCCTCAACTCAAGTTTATCTTTTTTTTTATTTTTCCGTTTTTTGGCTATAAAAAATGATTTGTCAAAATAAGACATAAAAATCAGCACGCGTAGCTTGTGCTTGAATAGGTTTTAACTTCGATTCGATTTGAGTTGGCTTGGCTTGGCTTGGCTTGGCTTGACTCCCCCACAGTGAAATTTATTATCGTTCTTCGATAAGCATCTACGGCGTGTCTTGTAGTTGGCATGTAGTTACGTGTATCTACAACTAGCCAGCGATCTAGCTAACTATTGACTAACATTATTGATTGATCTTTACAGAGAATCTGAATTTTATTTGTGCTTACAACAAGCGAAATCAAAAATAGACAATTTGAATGCATTGTGTAGATTTTTTTTGCGTTTGTATTTTATGTTTTACATGTTTTTTTAGACAATGGCCATTTAATGCTATTTATGGCTGGTCATTTGGATATTGTTAATATTTTTTAAAGCGTACAATTTGAATAACAAGTGGCTGTGCTGAGGTGTGACCAAATGAGAGCAGGTGTTGTTTGTGACTTCGACGAAGACGAAACCAGATGAGGGCACAAGATTAAATAGTTTTAGTAGTGAAATTTTTGTTAAGAAATTATTGATTTAGTACAATGAATATAAAGTTATTAAAAATTAAAAACTTTGATTGTTGTATGGTGAAAAGATATTAGATATGTTATAAAGCCTTGTCTAGTTCCAGAAGCACAGCTTCCATGCAGACTCACGCTATATGTGGAAATATGTTTTCTCAAAATTCGTTTAATTATTGCTCTGCTGGCTAGACGTTAAGCATTCTTTAAAATCCATCAGCTACTGTTGAATTTTTGACTTTTGCACAATTGAGTTAACCGTATTTGAGACCTAAGCCAGGTTCACACAGTGCCGGATATCTGACAAGAATAAATTAAACTAAACAATTTTTGTAGATTTTGGTTATATAATCAGCAATAGGTACCCATTCGACACAGAAAGAAATACTCGTTAATGAATCATATTTTCGAAGCAATATAATTCACAATTAGTTCTACAGTGCCATCTGGTGCCATCTCACTTGCACTTAAATAAATCGGATAAGGCAGGCATGACATGCCAACACGGTATTACTCAACGAAAAGAATGGTAGTTCTTAGAAATCTGATTTTATGTGTTTTATGAATCTAAGATGCGGTATATGTATGTATGTTCTTCATAGACTCCTAAGCCCACCCCATTATCTCAATGGATCTTACACATTGCAGATGAATGGATAGATATGTTGTGATATCTTGTGTATCGCTTCGATCGCTTGAGAGGAAGGGGGGAATGGTATTGGGTCATAGTCCCCTCCGGTTTTGACCAAAGTTAACACGATTAATTCACCTGACCCCATTAACATGTATACAAACTTTCATCCCTTTATGAATGCAAATTTATTTTTAATTTTGTTTTATGTTTGTGACCCTCGGATTTTGACCAAACTCAAACGGATTACGAGGGTTGCTACATATATTTCTAGCCTAACCATGATAAAGCGGTCATGTATAAAAAAAATCGCTTGATTGTTTTTCAAAATTTTCACCATTAAGATGGATACACTTTTTTGCATTCGCCCGAACAATATTGTGAAGCAGTTTTGTCACTACAAACGGAGACCTCTAAACAATGCGTTTTGAAGGCAACAATAGCTTCTTCGGGAGTTGAAAACCGCTCTTCGCGCAGTTTATATTTGATGTGGGGGAACAGGAAGAAGTCGTTGGTGCACTCTTGATAATCCACTTTGAAAATCGTAAAAAATCATCGCACGAAAATGTTCACGGCTTAATGCCATTTTTTGGACGAGATGAATTTTTCATGTGCCTGAAACCAAATTGCGCCCGTACGTCAAAGTGTGCACAGTAATGTATGCCTAAAAAACGTCAGACTTTACGATGGAGACTGCAGATTGCATTTAGCAACATGTTTTGTTCCTCAGGCTAGAAATATATGTAGCAATCCCCGTAGTTTCGTGACTTACTCAAAGTTTGTCTGTGAATATGAACTCAATCGGTTGGACGGTTTGGCTTCCTATAAGTAGCATACATATGTATATAGATACAACATTAAATTTTGTATATATAGAAGAAGTTATATAGAAGATAGATTTTGTTGAATCGAAATCTGAAAGATGGTTGCCTGTGAACCCTTTTGTTTTTATTTATTTTACAGCATTTAATATTGTTGTCAGACCAAAAAAAGATAAGATGTTGGGTCGATCAAGCAAGATACAGAAAAATTTAGGTGTGCGCTAAACTGTACTGTGTGATGAGAGCTTGATAAAGACTGTAGCACCGACTGCTGATCACAAACGGCTCCCTTGCAATGATATTTAGGCTGATATAACAAGAGTTAATGAAAAACTCATAAGGAAGCTGTTGGCTTATGCCCTTTAATAAGTGTTTTTTACTGACCGTTCATAAACAGCCGACTTAAATAAGGAAGTTTTTTATACATAAATTTATAAGAGAGATGTGCGTTTTGTATAATCTTTAGCTACTTTCAGAAAAAAATTAGTCTATACCGAAATAAAGTCAGATATCACAAAAATGTTTACCAACAAAACTGACAGATGTAGCTAGATCGACTCGTCCCGTATAGCTATTCATGAATATATACGGAACAGTATACGGTCTAAGATGTCTCCATTTATGTGTTGCAAATGTTTTGACAAACTATTTGTGAATGGTAAAAAAAATCCAATAAATTTGAAGAAGCTTTTTCGTTATGAACTCTTTTTACAAATGGTTCGTTGCATACCTTCCACAGTATACAAGAACTATACATATATCTAATAAGTTCTTATCTATTGGTGAATTATAAGAGGAACAGTTTGCCATTGAACATTTTAGTATCGTTCGTACAAGCGCTTCTACTCCAAGAAAAGTTTGCATCTAGTCTTAAGATCATTTAGAATTTGCCAAGTACTAAGTCCGTGGATTGAGTCATTTTTATTTATTTCAGTTTTTTAAGGATATTGAACTGAAATATGATAAACAAGTGGCAACATTTTAAAATAAACTTGTAAAATTCCGGAGCAGTCCTAGTCCAATGCAAAAAACAAGAAGTCTCTATCTATTACCGTTTCCGAGATCATTTCGTTCATACGGACGGACAGAAGTACAGATGGACATGTCTATATCGACTCCTCTATGACTTCTGACCATAATGGTGGTAACTTTGGGGGGTCTCCGATCATTATTTCTACCTGTTACATACATTTGCACAGAACCAATAGGCTCTTGTACCTTCGGTACAGGGCCTAAAAATAATTTCCAGATCGATCTACGTGGTCTTCAGCACTTAACAACAATAAATGTTTGTATTAGTGAAGATATCTCTGTATATAAATAGACGAAGTTAAAATAATTATTATCTGATTTTTATCTGGTCTAAAGCACGATTAAATCCCAGAAAGGTTTGTATTGGGAACATTATCAGGCCGCTTCTAGTGGTCAGATAATGACAGATATTATAAGTTCGTCATTTGAAGCTGCATTAACAACAATAATAAATATTTGTTCATGTAAAAACTCAGAAAAGATGTTTAGGTTTGAATGAAGGAAATCCTTTAATAATGGCTCATAGCTCTAATTTTCTTAAATTTCTCGTTCAACATACAAACTTTATGGGATCTGATACACTTCCTTCTGTCTGTTACACATATTTGCCTACACTTAAAATATGCTTTTTAGCAGCAAGTACAGTGTATAGTAACTGAGCGACTAGTTTTGATTCATACAGATATGAGAGATACAAACATACGGACATGGCTACTTCGATTTATCTCATCGAGCTGATCGACCTTACATGCATATTCATTATACATAAGGTCTTCAATACTTATACAACTTTGTGCCAATATCATAATACTATACACACAAAGTGTGAAGAGTATAAAAACCATACTCTTAATCACTAAAGATATATGTTTCGATTCGAAGTTCATAATTCTTTGGTTGTGTTTAATATATTTCATCAAGCTCACACACTATGTAAAGTATTTGCTATACATTTTAAAATACAACAAACTTTTTGTACCAAGTGAACCGTTCCAAGCGACTACTTTCATTCAAATATAAACCAGCACCAAGAAGCACATTGACCTATAACACTCAACTGTCAACATATTAAGATAGATAAATATTTTTTATGGACTTTTTGTGCCGTCTGTCTTAAGCGCAAATGACCCAAATTCAAAAGCCAGACGCGCATTGAACCCTCCAATATGTGCAGGCAACTAGAAACCAGAAGAAATGTTAAGGTCGTTAAAAAATCGCTATACATATTCCCTACTAGACAATGAGTGTGTGCAATAGATACTTCAGGTACGCTACATATAATATTTTGCACCTTGCAGTGACAGTGTAGAGATACAGTCTGCTGAACTCACCTAACGCCTAATAAAATGCGACGAACTGTTGACAAAGAATCGCACCTAAATACTACTGACAATGCATTTTATTTCTCATTCTATCACACGACATAAGCAAATGTGCCTCATAAAAAAATACAATTGAACGCATATATCGTTGCTTGACAGCTCGTAAAAAATATGGAAAAAAGCAACGAGAAATACTAAAAAAAAAAACTGGAGTAGATGTATCTATGAGATAGAAAATACTTTTGAGGTGTCATAAAAACTAAAAAAAAGAGCTGCAGCAATATGTGTTGAAAAGCAGCAACGCACATAAAACAAAAATTGATTAAGCTCATTAATGAGATGCTAAAGTCTAAGCTGCAACATGCGAAGCGTGGTATATGCGACATATTTAGTAGGTTTTCTGAGATACTGCCCGGTGACACAGCCAAACACATAAAATGCGTTGGGCATCGTAAAAATTAATACTTTTTAACATTTTAATTGCATACGGTGGCCACAACACGCCCGCTTTTGAAAGAAATTTTTATGCGTAAAATATTTTTTCCATATTTTGGAATTTCTTTTTTTAAACAATTTCATCTCGCAGACGCCTGAGGTCATCGTGTCAACGTTTCAGCGTGTTATGCACGAAAAAATTGTTAAAAATGCATAAATTTTAATAACAGCGACTCAAGTCAAATCAAATGTGGTTTTATGCATTTAAAACATTTTTAATAAAATTTTGTTAAATTTTTTTATTGTACATTTTTGTTTACATTTACTTGGCTCGGTTTGGTTTGGTTTGGTTTGGTTTTCTCCTATAGAGACATCAGTTAATTAAAAATAATATACAAAATTTACGAAATACATAAAATGCATTCAATTTTCATTTTGTTTTTGGCTTTTTATGTGCACTTCTTATCGGAGCAGACAATCGCTTGTTATAAATTAAAGCTCGATTGCAATAATGAGCTGTGGAGCCATGTCTGCCGCGGCTGCGTTTTTTATGGTTTTTAAATTATTGAAGCGTTTTATTTTTCCAGCTAACCGTTTTGCTATGAATAATTTTTTTTTTTTTATAGTTTTTATATTTTTCTTGTAAGTGCGGCAAATATTTCCTCATTAAAGCTTTTCGGGGTCAAGTGCAGCAGATCGATGGATGTTTGATAAGCTTAGTTTGTATTTGAATTAATAAAAAGAAAAAAAAAACTGTAAGAAAATTAAATGAGATGACTTGATTATTACGAAAAAAATTTTAAATAGCGAGGTTAAATTGTAGCTCGGTAGTTACGAAGTCGATAGTATTTGAGTTATTGTGCAAGCTTCATGAGCACCAAAGCATTCATACTTAGTCTGCAGTTTGTATGGAAGCTAAACCTTCTAGTTCGTTGAAATATAAATGGCAAATGGTTTTCAGTTGCCAATAGTCTATTAGGACTAGTGCCAATCTACGAATATGTACTAGTTTTAATTGATTGATTACTATTCAAGATTTATATAATTGAAAATAATGCGGTTAATTTCCTCTAAGGCTCTTACTGCCGCAATAAAAGTATTACTTAGCAGGCTTGGCTATCCAAACAATTGTCAACAGTATGGAGTAAAACAGCCACCGTATACTCCTTACTGGAGCAAGCCAACGAAAACTAGAAAGAACACATCGTACTACAGGAACAGCTTCAACTGAATAAATGTTTAACCAAATAATCTGAGATGAAGTGTCAGATATACAGGATTTATTAGGAGAATTCACAGACTGGACCAATATAAACCGTGATTTTATAAATAAACAAAAGGAAAATGAGATCTCGAATATAAAGAGAAGGACAAAAGATATTAATATTAAGATCGAAAATAGGGGTCATCACCGACAAAGAAGACGACGCACCACCCTCCTGTAACTGAAAGGCTAAGGGAGTTGGGAAAGACCTTGAAGCTGGTTTGAAAATGGGGAAATTGGGAATTGACGCAAGTGGACGACACTATGCAACAGCGAGAGCAAAGCTGCAAGAGGGGTCAATATACATTAAGAAGAGAGACCTATGTTCACTATCTCTCTCTCAGTAGGCTTGAAGTATATTGGAAACCACTAAAAGGAATTTGAGAACTGGCTTGCCAAGTTTAAATGAGGCAAAATGGCTACGGTGCACGCAGTGGACGCCCCAAAGAGACTATTACCGACTAAAACAACAAAAAAGTTCACAAAATTATTTTAGATAAAGTGAAGTTGACCGAAATAGCTGAGACCCTAAATATATCAAAGGAACGTGTTGGCCATATCGTGAATGAATATTTAGTTAAGAGAAAGCTGTATTCAAAATGGGTGCCTCGCAAACTCTCAATCGATCAAAAACAACAAAGCATTGATGATTCTGAGCAGTGTTTGGAGCACTTCTATCGTAATAAATCCGAATTTTCGCATGGAAAGACGCAAAAGCTTGCAAGGTTATTCAGTATTTTGGGATGCAGATGGTATATTATTCATCAACTATCTTAAAAAGGGAAAAACGATCAACAGCGAATATTATAAAGCGATATTGAAGCGTTTGGCGGACGAAATCGCAAAAAGAAGGGCACCTTTGAAGAAGAAAGTGCTGTTTCATCAGGCCAATGCAGCGTGTCACAAATCAATGAAAAGGATGGCAAAATTGCATGAATTGGGTTTCGAATTGCTTCCGCTTCCACCGCATTCTCCAGATGTTGCCCCTAGCGACTTTTCCCTGTTCTCAGATCGCAATACAATATTCGGTGGAAAGAATTTAGAACCGATGCATAAAAGGCCAATTTTCAAACATCTTCCCAACATATTTCTCAATATTAAAAAAGGTTCTGCTTCATTGGGTCCTCTATAGAACTATTTAATGCAATGACTCCGATCTCAATACAGTGTTTGCTAATGACGGCACAGGCCATGAAATATTCCGCTGCGTTATGTCTAAGTATAGATTCGATGATCTTATGACCAGAGAAGCACGTTAAAAAGAGGATCCGCTGGCTCCTATATCAAATATATTAAACAAGTTCATTTAAAATTGTCAAACTCAATACTCTGCTGGCTTGAAATGCTGATACCACTGAGAGGTCGTTGTAAATTTATAATCTACATGAAACCAAAACCTGCTATATATGGGCTGATGGAGAAAAAGAGGGGAACATATCGGTGCCATCGCAATCAGTCATAAGACTTGTGGAAGTTTTTGAGGGCTCAAACCGTAACATCACAGCTGATAACAGGTTCAGTTTCATCCCTACCTCGGAACTCTAAAAACGAATAAAAGAGAGATTCCTTCCAGGTTTTTGACAAGTTAACAAAGAGAAGTTAAAAGTTCACTATACGGCTTCAACAAGAACTTTACATTTTTATACTTTGAAAAAAAAAAAAAAAAAATCAGTCCTTTTAGTTTCATCGACTCATCACATTCAAGAATCCCATACTGAGACAGACAAACTACAAATGAGTGCTCAATATTTTCGTGTAGCCTCAAAACTCGTCGTTGGCCGAGGGTAATTTTTCATAGAATACTGGTTATAATGGGTATCAACTGTTTTGTTGCCTACCGAGCAAGTGAAAATATGGACTCCAAATTGAGAAAAGACATTATAGCCCGTCTATACAACGAGAAATTACCAAGAAAATTGCGTATGGCCATTAATCGAGTTCTTGGGAATGACTTGCCACTTCCACTTCAAATTATCAGCCTAAGTCATCCAATAGATGAAAACTATGTCATTTAAGTCAAACTGAAATAAAAATAAAACCAAGAAAAGGAGTAAAATTTTCAAGACTACGCAATCGAAGAAGGTCAGAGGTGTTGGTAATCATTGTTCTCCATTGACAGAAAAAGCAATTCCTACAATTTTAAAATTTTGTCCAAAAAGAAATGTTCCAAAAAATTACTTGGGAAGCCAACTTTATAACACATCCAGCTATTAAAATAGAAAACTAGAAATAAAGTACAAGGTAAGATATAGAGAGACAAACATTTTGCTTTTTTATGCCATTTTCTATACAGAATTAAAATGGACGACAGAAAGGTGTTTTAGATAGTCATAACACTTGGCTAAACTCTACTATAAACTTTTTCTGATTTCAGTTAGTTCAATAGATAGATTTATATTAATTATTGAATCATAAGTGAAATTGGACAAAGAATTAAAATTGATAAGAAACCTAAAGAATTCGCTGGAGTACTTACACTTGGCTGATTTCCATACAATAATTTATTGAAAAATATTTCTTGAATCTAAATATTTTCAATACAATAAAATAAATGCAGATGCAATGACTGATAGACAGAAAGAGGGACAGACATAGTTAGAACAACAAAATGTGTTTAGTGCAATTTATTGACCTATATATATAAAATATAAAATTTATTTCGCTGCCATATATACTCGCATCTTAAATTTCCCACAGCACTCAGCTCGAAATAATGCAAATCAAAACAAAATCAGTTTCATTCAAGCATAGACGACTGTGTACCATACTCATAGATGATGCCAAACATACCACATGCCGCCCTCAGCCCAGACCAAATAAACAAGCAAAGACAAAACCAAGATGAAGCGTTTTGCGACATGGCGGGCAACAGAGTCTGAGCTGAAACAAACCAAACAAAACCGAGTCGAGTCGAGACGAGTCGATTCGATTCGAACCCCACTCAAACCACTCAGGCATAAAAAACATATGTTGCTTTTACTCCTTTAGCTTGCCGAAAATGTTGCGCTCCCCCCGACAGTTGCCACCCAGTTGCAGCCCCACCCGAGCTGCCAGTCTGTCCGTCTGTTGTTATTGTTTTGCTTCTTCAATTGGTTTTTAGGTGGCAGTCGAGCACATTTTAAGTGGTAATCATTTACGCTTCGCAAATAAATACCATGATTGTGATTTGAATTTTTCGCTGCGCCTTTTCAAAGGCATTCGACGCTGATACTCCTTCATGTTGCCTTTCACTTGTTTTTTAACACTGTCAGCCTTCTACTATGACATAGAAATACTTCTTCGACGCACTGTGGGTGGCGCTGTTTATTTGCCACAACCACCCATGTCGCTGTCGCTTTGACACGCCTGTCATAAAAGCAAAGTATGTACAAATAAAAATTTTTATTTTTTATAATTTTATTCTTTTTCTTTCGTTTTTGTGCTTTTTTCGCGAAGTAACTTTCTTTTAAAGGTTTGCATTTTTTTGGGTTCATTGTTTGGCTTTAAAAATGTATTCTAAAGCAGAAAACTCTGGCCCAGACATTTCATCACATTTGTTGATGTCGTCGCCGTCGTCGTCGTCGTCAAAGTCCTTCTTTTGTTTATTTTATGTCGCTTTGGGTTTTCTTTAGTTTTTCTTGTTTTCCAGTCGTCTTTGTTTTATTTCTACGCAATTTTCTTTTATTTTAACGTAAAATTTTCGTTTATACGACTCTCTTTTCTTTTTCGTATTGTTTAAAATTTAAGTAGCCCTCGCTTTGCTTTTTACCTTTTTGAATTTATTTGCTCACTGTAAATTTCTGGATGTGGAAGTATTGATTAAATTTTCTGTTTTATTGTCCAAAAGGACATGGCTTGTTTGGGTTGTCTGGTCTGCGGGGAAATCTGCTGAAGCATAACTTTAAAGTCTATGCAGGGCAATGTGCTTGGCATGATTAAAGCATCTGCACACCTTTGGCAATCAATAAAGCAAAGTTATTCACAGCTAAATGTAGTGAACACCTTTAATATAGTTCGTTAAGGCTTAAGCTGATCACTTGGCTCTGGACATGGACATGAAAAATGTATCCGCGCGATGTATCCCCTGAAACGTGTGTTTGACGAAGTTCAGCATCAATCTGAATGAGTTTTTGCGTTGATTGGACACAGTACATGAAAAATGGTCCCATCACACTACATTAGAGACCAAAGGAACAATATATGCATTTGGTTTCTCCAGCTGAACGTGCTCCAAAGAAAGATAAGGTGGCTCTGTCGGTCAAGAAGGTCAAGGCCACAGTTTTGCTAGGATCCATGCGGTGTCATTCATATCGATTACCTTGATCAATATTGATTTGAAGCAGAAACAACCACACTTGGAGATGATATCATGGTGAAAATGAATAAATTCAGCAACCAACTTCTACCCCATCCAGCATTTTCTCTAGATTTAGGCGTCTATCATTATTTTCTGGCTGGGAGGTAAAGCCTATTTTAAAGGTCTTTAAGAAAACCTATTATTTAGAAGACATAAAAAATGAGAAAAACGCTGGACTAGATGTATAATGCTAAAAAGAGACTTTGTTGAGAAACAAAAAGCTTATTTGCCGAAAAATTTTAATTTTATTCAAAAGTTCAATGTCTTATGAAACCACCCTCGTAGTAAACATATGATACAATGTGTGATTTTCTGAGGAGTGTGATATAAGTAATAAAAAATTACAGTGTTACAGCTAGCGGACTGAAGAATTTTTGTTGCTGAACCCGAAACAATTAACTTCGTAGCTTTGCAAACTTTGTGAATATTGTTAGGCCCTGTACCGAAGGTACAAGAGCCTATTGGGTTTGTGCAAATGTATGTAACAGGTAGAAATAATGGTCGGAGACCCCCCAAAGTTACCCCCTTTATGGTCAGGAGTGATAGAGGAGTCGATATAGCCATGTCCGTCTGTCCGTCTGTCCGTCCGTCCGTCCGTCCGTCTGTATGAACGAAAGGATCTCGGAAACGGTAATAGATAGAGACTTCGTGTTTTTTGCATTCGTCTAGGACTGCTCCGGAATTTCACAAGTTTATTTTGAAATTTTGCCCCTCCCCCCCCTTCCCCATAAAATCACCCCCAAGGAGAAATATTTCTTCGGCACAAAAAAAATTGAGTATACCAGTATAAAGTTAACGTCCCTCTTAGTCAAAATCCAAAAAGTTCATCAAAATCGGATTATAAATAACGATTTTATAACCAATTGAAGTTGAATGACCCCCCTTTTCTTTTCATTCATATTCGCGCAGTGAGAAGTGGTCATGTGTTTGGTCATAAGCTCGGGAAACATTTAATATGTTTGTTAGGCGACCTGAACTGGTACAGGGCCTCTTACAGTCGGTTACGCCCGACTGTATTTCCTTACTTGTTTTTTATTGATTTCAATTCAAATTGAAAAATGTTTTCCCATTAAAAAACAACAAAAAGTTTTGACAGACAAAATGTTTAGCATTAAAGTATTCAATTGGAGGACTTCTGTCCCTAAGAAGAGACTATTTCTGTAAGAGTATTAATTCAACATCTTTACAGAATAATGTTGGGATCTTATAAAGGCAGCGGTTGAATATCCAGTGCATGGTGCATACTTTTCTCTTCAGTAATTTAAACAGTTCTAAAAATCTATACTACATTCCGTGAGCAAGGCACTCAACAACTTCTTTTAAGAAAACCGATGACCAGGTTACGACCAGAAATATTGTTCTGGAATATTAATATATGCTGCCCATGCAAATGGCTACTAAAAGTGTTTTTCAATTGCTAACCTTAAACCTTTAAACATAAAATTTTATACTTCAAATTATCCAAAATGATGCAACATCTAAGAATTCACCGCGCTTTGTAGACTTTTTTCAATTAAAACCAAGATATTTCATAGTCTCTGAATGAACTCAACACATAATAACAAAAATAAATATATCCGCTTTATAACCAAAATCTAATATCCTGTGGCGAAAATTACTCTATTGCTACAATTAGTTACAAACCATGAAATATTTCCAAAATTGAATTCCCAAGAAATTCATTCAACCTTGGAGAATGCGTCAAACCAAAATTTGAAGCCAAAAGAATCGGAACTAATGATCAAAGCAAAATTACAGCATGAAACCGCTGAAAAAAAAAAAAAAAACACAAAACACCGAATTTCTCTACCAGACGAGCAGAAAGATTTTTCTTAAAAAAAAAAAAAAGCGCAATTTAATAATAGGCAATCAATTAAAAACGTTTATAGAGATGCCGCATAAGCCAAAAGATTATCTTGACAAAAATAGCAAACAAAGTTGTATTGTTTGCTGAGAGAAATGGTAGCAGTTGCATAGAGATTTGAAAAGAAAAAAGTACAATTTTCCGCTTGGCATTGTTTTTCCAGGGCGTTGCAGCAACATTGAATAACAGCAACGGAAAACCCAAAACTCAAATTGACCGAAAATCATTTGTATTTCATATAATCATCGACGACGGCAGCAGCAAGCAATGCCATTATCATCGTCAACATCATCATCATCATCATCATCAGGTGACATGACAATTAAAAATAGGTGAATAAGCAGGAAATTTGAAAGATGCCGCCGCACTAAAAAAAAAAGTAAAAAGAGAGCAATTCATTTAAGTTCGGAGTTTGATTTTTCTTTATTTTTAAAGAAGCCGACACAAAAAAGTGAATCTGTAACTCAAATTAAAATCTGAGGCTGAGCTACCTTTTGAGCGTTGGCTTCACGGCTACTTAGTGGTTTTTGAACTATTCGAAGAGGTCTTTGAACTGCGCCGACTTGGCTGCCAGAGAAAAATAAGAACGCGCGCGCATTTTGTGATAAAGAAATTAGTCCAACTGTGACTTTTCTCTCATTTGGTTTTTTTTTTTTATTTATTAAACGAGGGTTGCATGTTAAATCTGTGTTAGTCAGCAATTAAATGCATATTGTAAACAAAATAGAAATCTGTAGTTGGGTGTAACTGTAAACAGTCGAAGTAGTTTTATGTGAAATATAGATTTGAATAAAACCTTTTTTTTATAATGTATAGAATTGAAACAATATTTTTTATATTCCTTGAAGAAAAAAACCTTAGAATATATTTAAAAGTATATGGATTTCATGATTTTGAGGTATCGTTATCTCATATGTATGGTGGGTTTTCCAAACACATTACGGCCTAAAGAATGCTGAGCGTAGTGTTACTTCTTGTCATCTTCTTATATCTCTCATATATATTAGAATATACGAAACTCAACCAAGAGAACTTATACAAAAACTTTACTTTAATATTTCGCATTCCTATGTTTATTAAGTTGCTGTGATTGATTCTCAGCGTCATAATATTCGCGTAGTAAACATCTTATGGAGCAATTATCCGGAGAACAGGTACTTTGTATCACATGCTTATTTGTGACACGGAGACTTAACTTCGACTCTATTTCTTCGTTCGAAAGAGACAAAAGTGATAGATGGGAACCATGATTCCCGTTCAATGTGGCGTTTGGTTACATTTATAACTGAGAAATGTTCCAAAAGGCTGTTTAGCTGACTGTTAGTTTCTCGCGCTTTACTTTCATTTATTCGATCATTCGAAAATTTCTGAGATTTCCAAGGAGCAGAAAGGTGATTGACATTCATATACAGTGTTGACTTGATATTTGTTATCTGTGAGCTCTTTACTGCAGTTTTTATAATCTCTCAGACCTTTTGTCTTTAGCAATTCTACAATTCATTAGTTTTTGAGATGCTGAGTAAATTATATATGGCCCACATATAAACCTAGCATGTTTGTAACAAAGTATTATCTAGACGTTGGCTTGACACTCCCATTTAAGATTTATTAGTTTTTAAATCCAAACAGTTTTTGACATATTGAGTAAGGCGCATAGAGTGGTTGTTACTGATCAATTACAAACGAGATGCATTTCTGACTGAATACATTCTTAAAAAAATAAAATGTCGCATTTGGAAAAAGAAAATTTCGCAGGAAATATTAGAGACTGTATTACTTCTGCATTGACCTACATTTCTTTAAGGCAAGCAATTTGAAATGGCAATCGAAAATTGAACAAAATTATGAACTTTCCAAAGCCAGATAGGTTTAGTCCATAGGTAGGTCCATCATTAATTTTAAGCTAGATTCACTGTCACTATTCGTGTATATTTGTAAATTTTGCACTGTATGAACTTACTCTTAAATATTCAGCTTTCAAATGTTATGAAAAACTCCTATCCCTTCGTTAACGCGGTGTGATGTAAATTTTTTAGACCCTATACCGAAGGTACAAGAGCCTATTGATTTTGTACAAATGTTTGTAACAGGTAGAAATTTTGGTCGGAGACCCGCCAAAGTTACCCCCATTATGCTCAGTAGTGATAGAGCAGTCGATATAGCAATGTCCGTCTGTCCGTCTGTATTAACGAAAGGATCTTGGAAACGGTAATAGAAAGAGGCTTCGCCTAAAGGCTAAAGCTAAAAATTTCTTCGCCATTTCTATGCCAGTATAGAGATAACAGCCCTCTTAGTCAAAATCCAAAAAGTTCATCAAAAATCGGATAGTAAATGACGATTTTATAAGCAATTGAATTTGAGCGACCTAAGATACTTCCGTCCCCCCTTTTCATTTCATACACGCCCGACTGTAATTTTCTTACTTGTTTTTTTTTTGGAGTTTAATCACTGCATGAGTGATTTTGAGATCATATAGTTTCGCATTATTTCCCTTGGAGACTTCCATAAGTATAGGCGAGTATTAACCCATTATTGCTGTGGATTATTTTTATGAAGTTATCTTTTTTCGCCATATAGTTAGTTTTCGTATGAGGCTTGCAGCATCGCCCATATTTTTAATAGATCCTCCAATAAAGAATTACTTTCAGTTCAGGAAAGTTTTTCTTTTTAAGATTACAACCCATTCATTAATTGTAGCAGATTTCATAATTTTTACTAGGAAATAAATATTTACAGGAAAACGTTGCACTACCCGATTTTTTCCTTTTTTCCTTGAATCTCTCCTTTGCATATTTACAAAATCGGTTTGAAAAGTTGATAACGTATATCAAATTGGGATTGTGACAGTCGGTTCAGCTACTTCGGAGAAAAGTCATGATAAACAAATAGACACCCAAACAGACAGACAGTATAACAGTATAACTTGGGTTTCCGTTAAGATGGTTATACGAAGAAAATTATATTTATACGAAATCAAAGGCACTATTAATATATCATACATCTATACCTATAAACTGGAAAGGATGTTTGTATGGTCAAAACAACAACATTATAATAAATGCATATGAAAGAACCAATGTTTGAAATTTGTATCTGTCTGGATGATTGATTGTTCCGGCTAATCTCCAAAATAGCTGAACCGATTTTGACGGGACTTTCCGTGTATGACAGCTGATGTTAAAAGGATTTAATTGGGAAATATGTATTTTAGAAAAGGATTAGGTTAACAAAAATCGTTCTGTTGTTTGGAATGTTTGATTGTTCGGGCTAATCTCCAAGACTGCTGAACCGATTTTGATGGGACTTTCACTGGCAGCTAGTTTAAATTAAATTAAATTGAAAATGAGCGCTACCGCGCCCTATTAAAGAAGCAAACAAAATTCATCAGTTCTTATCAACATTTGAGCATAAATTGATGAGATTTGGTATTTATATAAAAGACATTAGTGAACTATAAAGTACCGGGCGGTGCCATGCTTTTCTATGATGGTCAACACATCAAACTTCATACATATATCCAAAAAAAGCTGGTATAT
The DNA here is from genome assembly GCA_035044805.1 of Leucophenga maculata. Taxonomy (NCBI): domain Eukaryota; kingdom Metazoa; phylum Arthropoda; class Insecta; order Diptera; family Drosophilidae; genus Leucophenga; species Leucophenga maculata. The sequence goes on along the minus strand of JAWNNP010001101.1, from coordinate 3,405,748 downwards.
CATATAAAACAATACGTTAGACTTTATTAAAAAAAGAAAAATTGTTTATTAAAAATAATTTTTTTTTTAATAAAAATTATTTATTTTCAGGATTTTTGGGACACTTTTTAAGTATAAAGTTGTTCATTTTGTAGTTGGAACATCATGACTTTAATATGAGGTTTCAGCAAGTTGGCACAGATAGTCTTATAAACTAAGGCACTAGTTCTGAATCATTGATTTATTCCGATACGAAATAGACGAACAGACAGATTCTGAAACTTTGCTACTAGTGTCACACAATTTTCATACAACCCTCGACTCTGCCTTTATGCACTTTTGCTGTTCACTCGTCATTAATACTGAATTAACAAATATTTTGATTAAAGCGTAGCCATGTACATGGCTTTAAAGAGTTAAAAATGTACGAAGGTGCTACGCGGCAGCCCATTGGAAAATCAATAAAATGCTGTTTATTTATTTAAATGGAAAGTTCACGCCCGTTTCTTGCTGTATATTAAAATGAAATTCTTCTCAAGTTAAACACTGGCAGACAAGGTCTCCAAAATGGTCGACGTCGACGTCTTCGTTTTCATACTCAACGCTGTCAGCGGCAAACAATGTCAACTTGGAGCAACGAAGAAAAAAAAAAAGAAGAAATGTAAACGAACCGAAAGAAATACCAAAGCAGGACACGCCAGGACAATGTACTGCAAGCCGCGAGTTCTTGTACAAAAAAAAAAAACCTAGCTAGAGGGTCAAACAAATATTCATGCGAAAATTTGTTAAGTTTTTTCAATAAACAACAAGAAAAACAGGCAAGTGACAAGAAAAAGGGTTCCAAACTAAAAAAAAAAAAAAAAAAAAGCAGAAAAAATCGTACAACATATCCTTGCAAGTGTGTAGTGAGTGAATATATCCTGTGTACATTTCTTCGCTGCTGCTGCTTCTTTCTTATTCATGAGCGTACACAGTCATACAAAATGAAAATACAAATGAAAATAATAAAAATACAAATTGAAAGGAAAACAAAACACTTTAGTCCGGGTGCGAAATAAATAAAAATAAATATATGTATTATATTTTGCACGCCCTCCAAAAAACTGGAGAAAAAGAAGGAGTTATCCAGCAAAATTTGCCAGTGACAGAACGCAACGCATTGCCGCCTGTTGTAAAGACATACAGACGGACATCATTCAGCCAGACAGACAGACAGACAGATATTCAGTCAGTTGGGCTAGCAAGTTGTGCTCTGTTCCAATCTAATTCAAATTCAGTCAAGTTGCGTCGTGGCAAAGTAATGTGTCAGACAAGCGTTCCAGCGCGGTCGAATTGGTATGGCATGGGTCGGATCGGGTCGCATCTTTAGAGTTTGGGTTTGTTGCTTCGCTGTTGACTGGCGGCTATAAACAGGCATGCTCAATGAGTTTTGGGGGTAGAAAGATGTTTTTATGCTTCTATACAGTTTAGAGGTGGCAATGTCGCTTTTTGTCTTTTCTTTTTTTTTGGCCACCCATTTGCTGTTTGTTTGCGAATTGTCATCATTGTCGTCGTCGTTGTCTGTTGCCAAAATAACTCACTTGAAAGACAGTCGTCTTTGTTTTTTTTTTGTCTTGTTACGTGTTAGTTTTTGAGGGATATAAATAACCAATACTCCATTTGTTGCACACGTTGGGGAACGTTGCGCATTAACATATTTGTCTTCGTCTATTGGGGCTGTTTGAAGTATAGAAGTGGAAGCCTGTTCAAAGGTGAGTAGTTATATATATGACCTGTTTCCTGGACAGCAGAAGTTACATTATGGCGCTGAGTTAAGCAGCAGAAAAAGCCGGTGGAAAAATTGGTTCAGTTCGTGGTTTTCAGCCAGAATATAATGTGGAAGGTAGTTGATTATTGCAGAAATATAACATCGACCGAAACTTTTAATTGATATATTATGCAGTAAATGATATTTGAAAATTATCGCTTCGAAAAATTTGGAAAACTTCATTTACCGAAGAAATAACCATTTTATTCGGACATTTAACAGACATTGCATGTTCTTCGAAGAAGAAATAATTATTCCGAGTACTTAAACTGTTCATGCATTTAGTATTTTATTTTAATAAGATTTCCAATTTAGCCTACACTTGAAGCGAACACTTTTATATAGATTGAAGCTTTACCTTTCGAACAAAATCTACTTCTGAACAATCGATCGAGTCGTTTGAAAAATATTGACTCCCAACATTTCGAAAGAAGCATCGCCGGCCTTAACAATATATGTATTTGTTATCGGCACGTCGAGCCGCACCGATTTAGCCATGTTCGTCCATACTTCTATACTCCGAGAAAGTTTCTCTGAGTATAGAAGACAAACTAAAGTTTCGGAATAAGTGCTTAGAGCGGTAAAATAATAATAATTCGTCATGAAACACAAAGATGAATCATCGTTATGTCTTCCTCCTCAATTGATCCGTTAAGACGGAGTTTCACATCCAAAACTTCATGAACGACAAATGTAACACTTTGTGATCATCGTTAAGACATCATGGTATCTCAAGATCCAACTTCATGCTACTATAGACAAACAATCTTGGAGCACCGTTTCGCCTACATCTCGCAACTCCACAACTAAGTGCTCTGAAACTCTACTGCACTAACAGGCTTGTTTTCATCAGACGCTTTTATCATGTGGACCCCAGCTTTTTTAATAACATTTCACAGTCAGTCAGTCTGTCTGTCACAGAAACACTCTGTTAGGCTACTTTTCGTCAAATTGCTAAACCAAACAGTATTTTACATCCCAGTTCCTTGTTGAGATTATAGCCATCGCTACCAGTTAGGTATATGCCATCGATCAGAGGGACCCTGATCTGTGCTGATCCTATATCTTTTCATGCTTGGGAGTTCTCTGTCTATTAAAAAGAAATGGTTTTTTTCATTTCATGTGCTCTAAAAACTATTAGTTTTACAGCTGTTGATTTCAGAAAATCGAACTAAATTTTGTGAGGATAAAAGGTCGAATGGTCGTAAGTACTGATAAGATATTATGATATAATATTTAATCAACCGTTTCACCAATGAATGGTGTAAAAATATGTATATAAATTTTAAGTATTTTTCAAACATATCCCCTCTCAACCGACTCCACCTACAGATTAAACAAATTTGCTTAAATTGAAATTAAATTATAGAGTAAAAAAATAAAATACCATCCGCTCCTTTGAATTCTTACTCGGAAGTAATATTTGAAATATTTAAAATATTTGTGAACAGATTTTGAGCAATAAGTAAAGTATTAATACTCCATATTTTGATGACTAAACGAGGTACCAAAAAAAAATTAACATTCATCGAACGCCTCTGACCGAAACTCACATGTTCTGGTTTATTTCGCTTCAATAATTTTAAATCCATAAGTGTTATGTATCCCAAAATATAATGTTGTATGCCCATTATTATATGGGAAGCTGTAGTCATATATAAACACATAAGTCTGTGGTGAATATGTATGGGAACTACATCAAGAAATAGGCGTGCCGAATCAATATTGAAACTTTATCTTCATCGATTTATCCTACCGATTTTCTTCAAATTTTCTACAATATACGTTGTTATGTAGTATTTGATCTTTCACAGTAAGAATTATATATTAAAGTGTGTCCCAGAATTCACGCAAGATTTGAATTTTGCAGTTCATTGTTGGCAACACTGAATGAAAAACATTTCACAGCCGAGAGCTTACGGTTAGAAAAAATGGAGCGTTAGAACGAATTTTCATTATTAATTAATATCTCAAAAATAATAAAAGTTTGATGGCTACAGTTTGAAAATTTTATACAAAATTGTATCGAAGAGTGAATGAATGAAGTTCTAACTGAAGGCGAAAGTTTGGAAGATATGTTGCTGGAGATAAGTAGCAGTGATAACAATCAACACGATCTTGATGAAACGGTGCAACATATTTTTGAAAAGGTCAACCTTGGCAGTTTGAGATGGAGACAAAATAATAAAAATGGAAACGAAACAGCCAAATTATGGAAAAGGGTAATTAACGGTTCTGAAGTAAAAGAACCAATAACTTATTTCGCCATGTACTTTCACAAGGAAATTCTGGAGAAAATCTGTACTGAAACCAATCTCTACGCGTTGCAAAACAATCGAAATGAGCTTAAGTGTAATGTATGGGAAACGGTTCATAGGAATTGTGGCGAATGGCATGGACATCAAAGTTTAGGTTACCTGCTGTTGCCGATGCAATGCCAAGAAATCGATTTGAAAAAATTAAATCTAATTTTCATATAACTGACAACTCTAAGCAACCCCAGAAAGGTGCAGAAAACTATGATAAGCTATATAAGATTCGTCCGCTACTTTCGAAAATGAAACAAATATGCAATGCACTGGATCAAGAGGAGTACCAAAGCATTTTAAGTAAGAACATGTTTATTTTATTCAATTTCAAATGAAAATATTTTTTTGCAGGTCATCATAGCTTGAAACAATATCTACCAAAAAAGCCGCACAAGTGGGGCTTTAAAATGTTTTCAAGAGCTGGAGTATCTGGTCTCATTTACGATTTTTGCCTTTATGTTGGTGAAGGAACTTGTGACTCGTTTGGACTCGATATTTCTTCAGACATTGTTCTTTATTTGGCTTCAGGTGTGCCTGAAAACCAGAACTTCAAGCTGTTCTTTGATAATTGGTTTACATCGTTTAGCTTGATGAAAGCTTTAAAAGAAATGGGCATCCTTGCAGTCGGAACAATTCGCAACAATCGACTCAAAAATTGTGCGCTTAAAATGGAAAAAGAACTTGCGAAAGAAGGCAGAGGATCTTTCGATTTAAAAATTGAAGCCACGCAACTTGTATCCAATTATATTGGAGACCAACCAGTCGGTCAATGCACTCGATGGTGCCATAAGGAGAGAAAGAACATAGAAATTACACGACCAGCGCTATTGTAGAATGCTACAATTAACACATGGGTGGGTGGGTTCCAATAAATGGTGCATGAATTTGGCAGTGGTCAATAGCTGGCTATTGTACCGCAAAGACTTGAATGCCACAGATGACTCGAACAATCACATGTCGCTTATCAACTTTCAACTAGACATTGCCAATGAATTACTTCAATCCAACAAAGAAGCTCCTTTACAAAAAAAGAGGCCGTTCATCAACACTTTCAATTCAACTTGAATCAGTTGATTCGTCATCTTCAGCTCCAGCTTCACCAGCTTCATCTGAATCTTCGACACCAAAATCTAGACGGGTGTATGCTCAGCCACCTTCAAAAAATTTAAGATACGATCGAACTGATCATTGGATTGAATGGGGCTCAAAAGGGAGATGCAAACTGTGCAAGACAGGATATCCTCGCTCAAAATGCGTTGTACACCTTTGCTCCAATCCGCAAAAAAATTGTTTTGTGTCTTATCACACATAAATCTTTGCTACTATCTTTAACTACTATTCATATTAATAATATTATAATGAGTCTTCATTTAGTCTTATGTAAAAAGTATAAAGGATTATGAACTGAATATAAATATCGTAAGTCAAATATAATTTGTTAAAACACATAAACATTATTTAATTGAAGTGTATTACTTTAAATAAACGTTTAAAACATTAAACAGATTAAACAAAAATACAAATTTTCATCACAAATCATTTTTATGTACATCATAAAAATATATACCACTCAGGTCCAATGTTGCCTATAGGCAACATTTCGGTGGGGACGAACCAGGATTCATAGAATCACCAAACTACTGTCAGTTAATCTTTTTTGGCCATATTAAAGGAAATTTGACCTTAAATATTTTTTTGGACCACACACTTTAATGAGGATGAGTTGAAGACAATAAACATCAATTTGGCGTCGTGAACAAGACTTGAAAATTTCAAGAAATTGCGAATTTTGGGCTGGTGGCATTACTGGACCATAATTTCGGAGATCACAATTGGTCCGCTAGATCGTGTGATTTAACATCATTAGATTACGATTAGATTATTTAAAGTCAAAGGTCAACAAGCCCATTACTAAGCGTGCATTGCAGGAGGAAATTATATGCTGCATCAACTAAAATAGTGCGTATGTTGCAGAGAAGCCATTTATCCGATTTGATATTTAACCCCTTTGCTTGAATTTTGGGACACCTTTACATGTCTATCATTGACCTAGAGCCTCTCTGCTAACAGTTTACATACGAGTACACCATATATCACAATGAAGATCGCAAAATTAATTTTTTTAGTCCTAACTAATGAAAGCTTTATGCAATTTTCTGCAGAGGCAAAAAATGGCACAGGAACAAATCGTTCAGAATTGGTGATCGTTGCAATCTTTAAGCTCTCATAATAGGAAACAAGGTTGTAAAAAAAAGAGATGGTGTTTCAAGTAGGTTCATCTTTTCGATACATATGGTTGCCACCTTTTGCTTATTGTAGCAACTCATTTGTGAACGATTCCGAACACTGTTCTTTTATAAACACTTTCACATGATCAGAGCATCACATTTAATTTCAACAACATACACTGATTTAGCTAAAGATTCGATAATGGTAAACAATTTCTAAGCATAATATTTTATTTTTATCTTTTTCAAACTTAAATTGTTCTGGTTTGAGAATCTAAAACCATTTTATATACACAAGTCAAGCTAGCTTAACAATTAAATGTGTGTATTTTAGACTAATCAAAAAAAAAAAAAAAATTATATATTACGCATAAATTAAATACGATTCCTTAACATGTTCTTCGGTTTGTATACGGAATACACCTTATTTAGGCTTGCAACGCACAATTTAAACAGACACAAAAATTCAAGGCACTAATTGAACTAATTAAACTGAAGAAGACTACATACTTCTATGACAATCTGCGCTCAATGTCGCACTAAAAAGAAAATATTTTAAATGTCGTTGCCAATTAAAAAATCAACTAATTTTCTCAGAGGGATGTAAACTAAAGAAGCAGCTGGAACGAAAAAACCAAATAAAAGATACAGAAACACACACTTGTTTCGACGCAAGACTTTGTACTAATTTAAAGGCGACCAACCCAATTATTTGTATGCCAATCAGTTTGGCTGCCATGTACAACTTAATCTAGATCAACAGAAAGCGAAAAAAGAACAACAACAACATGTAGTAAAAGTAAATGCTGAACTACAAACTGAATGACTGACTGTAGGAGAGCGAGAAAATAAATTTCAGTAAGGAAATATAAGCATAAACTGTTTGAAAGCAACAAACAGAGTCATCATAATAATCATCAAAGTCATCAGCATAAAAAATATACACATACTATATGCAGAGACAAGTCGAGTCAAGATGAGTGCGTATCAAGATGTGCGGAGGAGTCGTCCAAATAAAAAAAAAAGATATATATATTGTCTGAAAGACAAGTCAAAGGAATTTATGTATCGCTTCCGTAAGTCTAAATGTTGCTTTGACGATTGTTGTTGAGTATATGTCTGTCTGTCTGTCTGTCTTTCTGTCTGAGTGTCGTCTATGCGTGGAATATGTTTGCTGCCAAGTGTATAGTCATCTTGCCTCCACCTTCCAACATGAATTTGCTTCTGTTGATGTTTTCATGTCTCGTAGCTGTCATTTTTGAGCGATATTCAAATAAGTTTGCCAAGCAGACACAGAACTCATGGCATGAACTCGCTTATTTGCTCAACATGCACCTAAACGAAAGGTAGCAGATACTATTTATGCAGTTATGCGTAGACGCAGCAGCAACAAAACTCTTCAAGACTCGCAACGAATCGGCTCGGCTCGGCTCGTCTCGTCTCGAGTCGCTGCCAGAAGAATTATGAACGCTTCATAACTGCATATAAATTAGGCAGTTTGGAACCGTCTGCATGCAGAGGTCCACATTTTCTTCTTTTATTCGCATAAATACTTCTTTCCAATTGTCTGTCTGCGCATCTGTGTGTATTTGTTGCATGCTGATTATCTTGCAATCCCAAAATGTGGCTGCATCTCATAGATTCATGCAGCCATCTATGGCTGTTGTTTGTAATCAAATAGTATCTTGCCTTTTCTTCATTTGGTTTTTTCTTCAATGTGCTTAGTGGCTTCTATCGTTTGTCTGGCATCTAATTAGATACGTCACTAATTAAGGTCAAGTCATACGCATACGAATTGAAATTGGAATTGAAATCTTTGGCTGTTTTTAATGCATTTTCATAGTTTGTACTTATGCATATTCTGTCAGTTTGAATAGATTTTTTGTATCTGATTGTTTGCCAGACAAATTATATTTTTCTGTATTGTTCAGATTCCGAGTTTGTGATAGTCTGGAAGATTATCGACAGCTGTCGATTTTTTAAGAGAGCTCGTTACTAGTATTACTTCGCGTCGTGTTAATCTATGACTGTATTCATTTGGAAGCTACTGTCATTGCGGGTATTTTTTAGTATATGTCATTTGGTTGAAGCAATTTCGACATTTTTTTATAATCATTTAAAGATGTCGAATTTTGTGCCAGATGAAGTATTTTTGCGGGCAGTTGTTTTTCATTACTGTAACATGAAGAAAAGTGCTAAAGTCATCATATTTTAGTGGAAGTTTGAGGTGACCATGCTCTAGCTGAACGAACGAGCAAGAAGTGGTTTACATGATTTAAAAGCAATTTCGACTTTGAAAACGAAGCCAAAAAGGTTTAAAGATGAAGAATTGGAGGCATTGTTCGATGTAGATGCGTGCCAAGCGCAAAAAGAACTTGCAAAAACTTTGGGAGTTGATCAAGCAACTATTTCCAGACGCTTAAAAGCATTGGGATTCATTCAAAAGCTTCGAAATTGTGTGCCGTTTGAATTGAAACATAGAGACGTCGAACGCCGATTCTGCATGTCAAAAATGTTGCTCGAAAGCCACAAAAAGAAGTCATTTTTGCATGGAAAAATGGATTCGATTCAATAATCCCAAGCACTAGAAATCTTATGTGAAGCCCAGTCAGCTCTCACCTTCGACGGCAAATCCGAATACCCATGGCGCCAAGGTAATGCTCTGTTTGTCGTGGGATCACAAAGGGTTCGTTATATTATGAGCGCTTGAAATCGGTTCAGACGATCAAACGGGACCTCTACCGAACACAATTGATTCGTTTAAAGAGAGCGACCACGGAAAAACGAGCAGAATATGCGAAAAGACACGAATCCATAACTTTCCATCATGACAACGTTCAGCCACGTGTTGCAGGATCGCTTAAAAACTATTTGGAAAACAGTGGGTGGGAAGTTTTACCTCAGCTGCCTTATAGCCCAGACATGGCTTCTTCTGATTACTACTTGTTCAGATATATAGAATACGCTTCACTTAAAAACAGGGTATCAACAATTGGCTTGATTCGGCCTTGGCCGCCAGGCCGGAAAAGTTCCTTTGGGGTGGATTCCACAAACTGCCAGAAAGATGAGCAAGCGACATAGCTTCCAATGGACAATATTTTGAACATTGAATGTAATAATATAATTTGATATAAGCAAAGTCATATATCCAACTGCAATACTTCCTACAAGCATGTGAAATAGTTCACTAAAAAAATTATCTTTCTTGACACCATTCTCGGCTTTTGAATACACACAAATTGAGATAATTCAAGCTCTGTCATATATTAAAACACTTCCGCTTGAATTGAAATTAAAAAAAGAAAAAAAAAAAAACGATTAACAGCCAAAAAAAATACAAGCCCTTGAAGTACACTGTCTTACAGCTGCACTCGTTTCAAGCCCATCCGTTCGTTCAAGATTCACTCGCTCACGCGTGTACTTGAACTTGCGCACCTACTAGCTAATTTTTCAAAATACAAATAAAAGCAAAAAAACAACAACGTGCACCCAAAAAAAAAAAATATATATATATAAAAATAAATTCAAGCGGCAAACCTCAAATTATGAAACAATCAAAAGATACAATTCACATAAACCAAAAATGTGCGAAGCCTGTCAAAAAATAAAAAAAAAAAAATTGAAGAAGATACAAACTGAGCATGAAGTGAGCTAAACTCTAAATGAATTGGCAGCATGTGCGCAGGCGCAGATAAACACAGTGCCGCAGAAAGATATAAAGATACATAAGTATCTGTATCTTGTCTTGCGTACGTTCTACAAATAAGCAACACGATCAGGTGCGAACGAAATTATTGATAGACACAAAAAAAAAAAAAAAAAAAAATAGAATTAAAAAGCCAGCGGCAGCGAAATAGGGAATCACTCACTAACTCACTCGCTGCGAAGTTAATTATAATTACCCAGAGCTAAAGTTTTATTTATAAAGGTAGACAGTCAGAGTCAACTGTGCGTTTTGTCTCGCTTGATTTTGTTTTTATTTTTAATATTATTTTTATAGAGAGCTACATAGAAAGAATGTTTATTTATTTTTTTGGAGCTGCTGCTGCTGCTGCTGCTGGTTCTGAGTCTTTTGACTTGGATTGCTTTAAAGGTTTGCCGCTTTGTTTTTTTTTTTTTTTTTTAATGATTAGCCAAAATGATTTTTCATTTGAGGCATAGTATCTCAAAATGTAGCAACGTATCTTTCTAACTCACATTGTATGTCTTTGTGACTGATGTGATTTCGTTTTATAATTATATTTAATTTCAAGGTTGTCTCTTTGTGTTGGTGTATCTGTCGAAGTAACAAAAAAAAGAAAAAAAATTAATTGACGTTGTAAGCATTGTTGTTGCGCTGTAGACTAAGTCAAAGATAATCACTTTGAAAATCTAACTTTTTTATTCGGTTACTCATGAGGCTTATGAGAACTACTTCAAGAACAATTCATTGCACACTTGAGTTTTAAGTATGTTATTAGCCACAGCCAGTGTTGTATTTCACACTCATGCTCCGTAATTATGACAATTGATGTTTGACTGTTGCGGTACGAAATTGGTTCAAGTTCAGTTCAATTATTTTTTTGTCTTAGCTGTAAGAGCACTAGTTGAAGTTTAAAGATACTTTTTGAAGGTTAGAGATATGGGTGCAGTTAAATCAAACAGTGTGAATGCACTGCATGTGGGTATTTTGAAATTTGGATTATAAATAAAAAACAAAGCGTACGAGTTACGAAATAAAAGCTAAAGTATCTAAAAGGCACAAAATATTACAAAAAAAAAAATGTATCTCTTCCTATAAATATTAAATTAAGCATTTAATCATTATTAATTGCAATATTTACGCTTATATATTTCGAAATAAGAAAAAATTGTATCTAAAAAAAAACTCAGAAGTATCTGCGCCTCAATTCTTAAACAAATGTGCGCAATATTTCAATCTGCTTTTCTATCTTTTATACATTTTCTCTCTCCGCTTTTAACTTTCTTACCAGCTCAATTAAATTAGTAACGACTACCGAAATCGCTTCTCCGCTGCAACACTTTCTAATTTGAATATTCTATAACAAAAGCAAGATTTCGAAAAAGCTAAACTAGAAGTCCGAGCAAAGCGCACCAATATATATGAAATTATAATTTAATAATGCATCAACATAATAAAGCATCGGCAGCGTTAGAAAAGCAGTTCTGTTGTGAAGCTACATTATAAAGTAATTTATTGCAACAACAAAAGATACACATCGACAAGATGCTCGGCAGATATGTTGAAAGCTAACAACAACAAAAAAAAAATTAAAAACTTCTGAGATTTGTTGCATGTGAAATAGAAAGATAGCCAGACTCTACAGAAATAAAGCGCAGCCGTTGGAATTGAAGTTTCAAAAGAATGACGCATATGGTAAACCTTGAATTTAGGTTAAAAGTAGTTCACGCCATCAACGCCACAAACGCAGCTGGAGTCACACTCACAGTTGAAGTGGAGCATTGAATGCAGAGTGCTGAAATTGGTGTTGAAGCTGCGCATGCGCTACAGATACATTCACACAAAGCTACGCAGTTGTGACTGGAGCTACATGAATGAGTGCTGCTAATTCGTGCAATCGTGGCAATCAAGCAAAAGGTGTACTAAAGATACTGCATAGGTGTGTATACCAGCTTACATGCTGTGGCATTGCATCTCACCTTGCAACTTGTATATACGGATGGCTAGATACATGAAGCATCTAAACGAAAAAAAAAAAAACCAAAATAGTTAGTCTTGCGTGTGAAATCTCATAAGTTAGTTTGCGACTTCAAATTATGACTAGCTGAGTGAATGAGTGAGTGAGTGAGTGAGTGACTGACATGAATTAAAGCATGTCAGTGTAAGACATAAATATATATTTACCATGTATCTATGCATTGATACATATCTATGAGTTACAAAAAGCGCTTTTAGTAGGGTGTGTCAATGCGCACGACTTGCGTTGTAGTCGTTGTGTTGCTGTTGACACAAGTGCGCCGCGTTCATTGACGTTGTATGTCGAGATCAATGTTTTACTTTTTTTCATTTTTTGGTGAAGCGTATTCCAGTCTATTGAACTGTTGCGCAACTTGCATCTGTAAAAGCATGCGCACATATATGTAACTATTGAATTTAATACATTTCTAAAAATTTTTTTTATTTGTTTTATAATTTGTTGTCTTGTGTTAATTTATTTGGCTAACAAAAGTTTGCTTTCTTTTTTTGATTTTTGTTTGTTGTGTTAACAACTTCATTTGAGTGTACAACATAATTGACAATTTGTGCTTGACGACTTACTCATCGTTTGTATCTAAACAGTGTGACGTGACGTTGCGTCTACATAAAAGCTTTTGTTTGTATCTTTATTTTAAACTAGTTCAGTTGTTTACCCATTGGATGTAACATAATTTAACAATAATTTGAATTTATCTGATTTCTGTTATATGTGAGAGAAAATTTAGCCAAAACTGGAAGGTAGTAGAATTAAATGACCAATGAGTTAGTCTACTAAATGTGCATTGAATTAAAAGTATAAAGCACAACTGCTAGATGTAACATAAGCCTTTGATAAAATGTATCATCCGAGTCTGCATTATAAACTAATCCGGTCTCTCCCACACCACTCGTATAAAGTTTTAAGGTCATACTTGAAGGATATATACTTTGTGGTTATCGTAAATAACTTAATAACAGACTTGGAGGAAGTAAACTCCTCTTAGGAAAGCACATATCAGCCAATCTACATAGACAACTGTCCATTGGAGCCAGCAGGGATATTTAGGGATATACCTAGATCAAAGGCATTCCTGGTGTGACTATATAATTACAAAGAGAAAACAAATTGCCCTGAGACATAAAATCGCTTTGTTGGTTCCTTAGGCCTAACTTAGGTCTATCAACAAATTTGAAGTCAAGGTGTTGCCAAAATTTTCTGAACTTTTTTTCCAGAGCATTTTCTGTTAACGCCACCTCTTGGTGAGGACCTGCGTTGACATTGCCTTCAAAACTTCACGACATTTGGAAAAGTGGAAGTGGAGTTATAGCGTCTTTGTCATCGGTACATAAATGAGCCAATATTAAGTTTTGTTTTAAAAACTTTGGTAAAACTTTTACCGAAACTAACCGAACTAACTAACAAAGACTCAATCTATCGCATTTTGATTGATCATTTGGGCTTCAGGAAAGTGTGTGCACGATTTGTTCTGCATCAATTGAAAGACGAGGAAAAGACGCTTCGGATTCAACATTCGAAAATGGATCAAAACTTCTTTTTCAACATTGTTACTGGTGACTGGTGACATGGTGTTTTAATACGACACTGAAACCAAAAGTCAAAGTGCCGAATGGAAGCCACCCAAAAAATCACTTTTGAAAATATCAAAAGTGAAGACAATCTTCATTTGTTTCTACGATTCAAAGGGCATTATTCACTAAGAGTTCGTTTCACCGGGGCCAAACAATTAATGGACCATTTTTTCTTGGTTTTATAAGGCGTTTGCTCCGTTTTATCTGTCGTATTCGGTCATAATATCGCGAAGAAGTTGGCGTTTGTTGCACGATAATGCGCCATCTCATCGATCGATTTATTGACCAAAAATCGTATTCTGACCATCAACCATTAGCCGTATGCGCCTGATTTGGCACCATTTGAGTTCTTTCTGTTCGGCAAGCGAAAATTATCCATGAAAGGACGGTGCTATGCTGATGTGGAGGCCATCCAAAAGACGTGCACCGACATCGTAAAGGTCATTCCGGCCAACGAGCTAAAACACTCATTTGAAATGTTATTGGTTCGAGCTAATAAGTGTATTCAGTCCGAAGGAGATTACTTTGAATAATTCCAAAAGTTCGGGAAATCTTGAGAAACACCTAGTATTCACATTCTTCTTTTCACTCTTTAGATCAGTTGTTTTCAATTAACACGCCAACTCTCCTCCTTAAGGTGGTGTTGGAAAAAATTTCAGAACTACTGGACAAAAAGTTCGCAAGATGGAATTTTAAATTTGATTTTGATGTGTCAACGATCTGAACAATATTTTGTTTTTAATCGACTTGAACAAGAAACAAAATCGAGTTTGATGAAAAAGCAAATTCCTCATCTAATGGCTGTGATTCCTACAGTACCAACACCAATCTGTCCGGGCTTGCTGTTTTAGCTTTAATAATTCTTCCGAGTAATCCAGGAACACATAAAAGTGCCACAGAACAACGATTCAAATGTCTCAACGAAGCCACAAGACAGGAAGAAACATCCAAAATTAATCACTAGAATTCTTCAAGTGTGCAATTGGCAGTCAAAAAAAAAAAAACAATAATACAAACTTCCATCTTAAGGGTTGAATCTATACAAAAAAGAGATTTGTTCTTTTCAATCTAGCTAGTCACCAGAAAATTTAACCTCATGATGTCAAAAAGTTAAATTTAAATGCGATCAATGAAATTAGTGCTAGATTGCCTGTCAAAACTACACATTCTAGTACTACTAAACAAGCTAACTTTGATCATACGGGTAGACCTTCAATGAGGAGACTGAACATTTGTCTAAAAATTCAGCCGCCTCAAACATCAATGGTCGAACGTCCAGATTAGGACCATAAACACTCAGTTCAATAATATATGGGCTTTGGGAAATATTATTTTATATAATATACATCGCTATAGGTCATCTCTGGAACCAAGCCAAAAAAGCAACTAGACTGCGCAAGCTAAAACTGCTCAAACTAAGTGCTGGAGACTACAGCAATATTTTAAACATAATAAAGAAAGCGGCTGAAACAATGAGGACGACTACTGTGTTCCAACGTTTAAGTGTAAAGCCAACTTCGAAACCACATACGTAGATACCTACCGGTGTTCCGGTAGGTGGAGCACGCCTTCAATGTTCAATTAAATGTCGCTTCCTGCCTAATATTTTTTGCTTGCCGCTATATCTCGCGCCACCTTGTTCCCTTTTTTTTTCATCAGTCTCAGATAGCCTCGCTATAATATGTTCGCTGTTTTTTTTTTTTTTTGTTCATTGAAATGTTTAGTAAAAGTTGTGAATATGTTGTGTGTTATGGGAAATTGTTTGTTTCAAATCGTAAATTGTTTCAAAGCAGTACTAAAATAACAAAGCATTGGCATATATTTTAAAAAAATATCGCTAGAAGAGCACACAAAGATTTATTAAAACAAATAAGTATTTATCAGCCACTGTACTACAAATCAAAGTTATGCATTTGGATTTAGATTTGACTTTATACACTTAAAGCAAGCGAACATATGCCTACTTCGATTTATATTTTGAAGCAACTGGCTTGACCTACATATACCCAAGCAACAATGCCATTCTATTAATAATCAACATCACCAATAATAAAACAGACAACTTATGTTTATAATATATATCGACATCAGATTGAAATGCCTTTTGGAAGAACATTTCATTTGTTATACGCATCTGCAATCGCCAATGATATGCTTAAGCTTTCAAAGCATTTGAATTCTAATTCTGACCATAAGCGTTATTTAATTATTGGTTCTGTTTGTGCTTACAAAGCCAATAAATGCTTGGCTGGCTTCAAACTATCTTTCATTTTCGTAGCAAGTCTACAATTAAACCATAAATACTTAAGCAAGAACTCCCAAATCGTTTCTTGAAAAATAAAAAGAATGTTTCTAATTACGGCAGCTAATTAGCATAGACTTCCAATAAAACCAAACAACTGCAACAGACTGCATCATTAATGCTACCATAAAACAACGCCAGACGTATTGGATGACGTAGTTGGTGGCGCCTAAATGCCAACTAACTACTCATACTACTCAAAAGAAAAAAAAAAACTAACTAACCCAAACATATATCATCTCCACTTGATTAACTCGTTTGATTAATATATCAAATGAAACGATAGAAAAAAAAAAAAAAAAACAAACAACAACGCTTGTATATCATTGCACAGCAAAATATTATTTAAAGGAAACCGTTTATAAAAACATGCCCGAAGTGCAGCAGCGAGAGCGAAAAACTGTCACAATAAATTTAAATAAAAATGTTGACAAACGCCAATGAACATAAATTTTACATGGCGATTCGATTGAATGAACCAATGAACGGATGACGATCGATGTTCGAAACAACGATCGTTCGAATGGGCGATCAATGCCCGGAAATCGTGCTGTTTCTGTTGTGGCTGTTATGGCATATTGTATCAATCAAAATATAAGTCGTCGGAGTTCTATAGTTGAGGTTTCGATTAAATAATGCCCTACATAGTTTTGTGCTGTGAAGTTTAGTGTGCATATTTAATTGAACACACACTTTTTTTAAAAATTCGATGTTTAAGTTTATGTTCCGAAGTGTGAGACTTGAGTACTTCTTTCTATACTTTTATTTAAAACTAAATTGTGCCAAAGCCTTTTCTTTTTTTAGATAGTTTTTTAACGCAATAAATAAATCCCATAATGTATAAATATCCTTGATTAGTTTGAGGAATCGAATAATTAAAGCATGTATTTCTGTTTGCCTATCTGAATGACTGTCTCTCTGTTCGTTTGTTAGTTTCCAGTTTATATAAATCAAAACTTTTCCTATAATTTGTAAGATTTGTAAGACCTGAAGTTAGGTATGAAATCTTATGTTCTTATGCTGACTTCGGAACAAAAATATGAACGCGAGCGCACTTCAAAAGATGCGGAAAATCGGTGGAATAAGTGTATCAATTTAAAATAATTTTTTTCATTCCCAAGGAGGTTATTTCTAATCTCATCTAACAGCAAGGCGAAAACGACTCAAGGCAGGTTTAAGGCCAATTATATATTTTTAAAGACCAATCAATTTATCAATAGTTTCATCATTGATAGGTTCGGCAAGACAATCGATAGCTGCTTTTATATTCGAGGATTATGTTTGATTCGATGTGCCAATAAGGACGACAATCAAAAGGGCTGGCAGCCCCCTATGAAACATCGTTGCTATACAAATATTCTAAATGTATGACTCCTCTCATCACCTTTGCGCTTCCACTGCATCATCTTGAAGTTGTGAAGTTCATTGCAAAATTCTGATGGTTGAAACCATACAACCATTCCAGTGACATCACGCACTGTGAAATTTTGCATTAGATGACACGAGCAGCTTCACCTTAGGCCACTTACTTGCCTAATGCGGGGATCTCTATTAGATATACTACAACGTGTAATCGACTATAGAGGCTAGAGCCTGTGCCTGAGCGACATAGAAGCTTCGAATTGCTGAAGCAATGGATGCAATGAATTGAGATCCAATTGCCGAATATTTCAAGACATTTTATCGCTTTTAGAAGGAAGCCACTTCAGCATTGACAGACTAAATAATACAAGTACAGGTCTACAAAAATTGTGTAGAAAAGTGCAAGAATGTCTCCAGATTTTCTATAGAATTTATGGGTCAGCAAATCCGAAAACTTTTTATACGTTTTCAAATTGTATTTTGTTTTAGTGAAACTGAAAAAAAAAACTCGTTTCTGTTCTATTGATCCACAGATCTATAAAAAATTTGACGCACCTTTTATTATTCCAACATATTCAAAACGAATTCATGAGATTAAAAAGTAAGAATGAAAAAAAAACCACAGAATCTTTCACGATTTGTGACGGTGAAAAATCTAAAATCAGTAAAAACAAGTACCGAGATTTTAAATCTATTATTTTTGGAAATAGAAAGAAGAATCAATTTTAAAAATATAGATTATCATTCAGTGACCCAATATTATTTAAAAATAATTTCGCCCCTACTTGTTTAGTTTGTCCCATATATTCATATTATTGCTGTTTTACCAAATTTCACTTTTATTTAGGAAAAATAAAAGTGTAGGGTATAAAATGTTCATATACAACAACAACTATTGCACAGCATTGTATTCACATACAGCTACGAAGCTATTTTTTTTTTTCTTAATGGCAAATAAATGAGCTGCATCGAAAACGATCATCACCACTGTACATCAATGAAGCACTACTTGATTAGCATACTTATTCTATGGAATACTCTCATTGAAAACAGATTCTTTTCAAGCATTTTGTGTTAATTTGTTAGCCATGCCAAACGTTGAACGCTTCATTTTCACACGCTAGCGGAAGTTGTTGGTATGTAAATCATATGCATAAATCGAAAATCAAATAAAAGTCCAGCTTAAGTATTTTAATAACTTAATTAAATAGGCACTCTGGGCGCACAAATACGACTGAGCACTTCGCCGTCGACGTCTGTCATTCGAATGAAAGAAATGCGGGCAACTGGCGCATTGACCGCGCATTGAACTCTCGAGCTGCAGTCTATGTCTCCCTTCCTGCATAAAAGTATCTCTATTCGGTTCTACGAGTATCTATGTGTAGTACAAGTATTGTACATTTGATTGGACGCCTGTTGCGGTCATTATACATTGATGACGACGACAATTGTGAAATTGTCATTTAATTGTAAGTGAAACTATTCTGCCTTGCTTTTCTGACGTTTCATATTCATTGTGTGAGGTCAATAAACGCATATAGACTGAGTGAATGGCAGCATGACAGAGTATCTACATATATATCATATATATGTCTCCTCCGTGTGTTCTGCTGTCAAAATAAAAGCGCATTTTTAATTAATACATTCGCATTTTATAATGCCTCAATGGAAATTGCTGCATATTACTTTATAAATATTTGTAATTATAAAGTACAGCAGTTGCAGTCAATAATATGTTTGAAGTACAATTGTACATCAATGTAATGCTAAAATATTTAAATTATTTACGTATATTTAGCAAACATTTCTCTCTCATTTCAATAAGTGAATATTTAAATAAATTTATGCTCGTCTTAATTTAGGTCAATTTGTATTGCGTAGATATATCACTGCTTGCACACTTTAATTCAATTCAAATAATTATTTGCAATACTGAATAATTTAAAGCATTTCATGTTCTTAAACTCGTAACTTTTAGAATTGCATCTCATTGCGTGGCGAATAGATAAGTCACAGAGCTTTAAATTAGTGTTTTTATAAATCCAAATAAATTATTAATTTAAAAATCAATGACAGTTTAGGTATGCATGTTGCTTTTAAAAACCTTGGAGACATAATAACTAGGCGAATAAGTTAATATATCTTTAATGTATCATTTCATCTATGAATGTGAAGTGAATTGTTACAGAGAGATTAATGAGTTAAGCTTTTAAAATATATCTCAATTAGCCGTGTACAGTATTTACGACTTTATAACATAAAATATTTCTTTACAAATTGTTTAAATATTCAGTTTGAAAAACGAGTATTAACTGAACTTTCATTCGGATGACGAAAACGAATATTTTTCACTTGAACTAAAATTAAGTAACTCGAATGATGAAGACTTAAAAGATCGAACAAAACGTGCAAGGAAGTTGAAAGCTGGAAATGCAAATGCTAAGGCTGCTTATATTGAGTTGAAAGGAGAATAAGCTGAAACTTATCGTGAGTGCTACCTTATCTCATTAGAGTATGAAGTTCTCGGCGAATATAAATTTAAAATTTCATTATATTTCTTCAATCAGCAAAGTAATGAAACCAATCGTTCCGTGCACACCAGAAAGGCTCAACTACATATATATCTAAGTATAACTTTGTTGGAAATTCATGAGTTAATTGGATAAACTTTTAAGGAAGGACTTTTTCAGTATTCCATTATTGAAAGTAAATACATAATAAAACAAGTAAGGAAATAACAGTCGGGCGTAACCGACTGTAAGAGGCCCTGTGCCAGTGCAGGTCGCCTAACAAACACATTAAATGTTTCCCGAGCTTATGACCAAACACATGACCACTTCTCACTGCACGAATAAGTGCCTTATAAAACATTTTTTTATGTATGAAAAGGAAAAGGGGGGTCGTTCAAATTCAATTGCTTATAAAATCGTCATTTATTATCTGATTTTGATGAACTTTTTGGATTTTGGCTAAGAGGAACGTTATCTCTATACTGGCATGCTCAATTTTTTTTGTGCCGAAGAAATTTTTACCCTAAGGGGTGATTTTATGGGGAAGGGGGAAGGTGCAAAAAAAATAAACTTGTAAAATTCCGGAGCTGTTCTAGTCGAATGCAAAAAAAACACGAAGTCTCTATTTATTACCGTTTCCGAGATCCTTTCGTTCATACAGACGGACGGCCAGACGGACGGACAGACGGACGGACAGATGGACATTTCTATATCGACTCCTCTATCACTCCTGACCATAATGGGGGTAACTTTAGTGGGTCTCCGACTATTATTTCTACCTATTATATACATTTGCACAAAACAAATAGACTCTTGTACCTTCGGTACAGGGCCGAAAAATGCATATTAAGCCAAGTAAAATGCAACGATTTCGCATCGAATCACCGCAAGGTAAACGAAGCCAGAGAAAGTGTGCAAACGCTCAATGAAACCCATCTAAAATACAGCGCTTCGCCTATAATATCAAAATCAGTCGCGACGTTCATCATCAAGCCCCTTACAACAAAAAATGCTCCTGGTTTAGATAATATTAACTAAGTTTTAAATGCAGTATGTATGGATTACCACTAAGATTTACAAAAATTATTCAAAGTTTTCTTTCAGACGATTCTTCAGAGTGCATATGGGCAGCTCTTACTCAGAATATAAAGATTCCTGTTTATTTGAAATTCAATAAAAATTTCAATATTCGACTCTACGGCATAATATTTTTATTATACATTAATCTTGCTTATTTCTTTCAGATTTGTTGAATTCGAGGTGAACATGCCATCAAAGTAGCACACCCTCCGTTCAAATGTATACAAGTTCTACTCCGAGCACATTCAGTTTGGAAATGTGTACACTATACGACATTTAATATCTAAATGAGTACCTAAAAGGACTATATATGATATTTTACAACGATATGACACCAATTGACTTACTACTTCTCGTCAGCCTGGTTCTGGTGAATCCAATAAGATAATGACTCCAAGAATGTTGGGTAACTTAAAGTGTATGTTCAACAACAAGGCTAAGCTGACGCAACGACAAGTGAATAAAAAGTTTAATTATAGCTTGCCAACGATGAACAATTTCCTTAAAAAAAATAAATATTTATGTCCGCAAAAAGAAGTGTATTCCACACCGAAGTGCAAAGCATATTCAGACGATGTACTGCCGAATTTATCAAAAAATGCATTGGATGATCGACGATGAATCATATTTTATGGTAACATCTTCTACATATCCAACTTAAATATTTAGTGGATTGCATTAAGGAGTGGCTATGATGACAACTACGTGTTTCGGCGTGTTATGGTACAGCTCTTGGAACAAGAGAACATCCATCTGAGAGGCTCGCTTTATAAAAGATGCTTGGTCAATTTCAAAATGTCGTTTCTATGAAAATAGTTGGGGAGCCGAAAACTTCCGCCAACTTATCGCATTGAGTTATGCTTAAAAAAAATCTAGCCAACTTTGTATAGCAATTAGTGGAGTATACTGAAAAAGTCTTGCACATATCATGTGTCATGGTGTTATGTCATGTTGTTGAGAGACAGTAATCAATTTTCTTTTAATTTTTATCATAACTATTGCTATTCGTGATTAAATGCTTATTAATTCGTCTATTGAATGAAAAATGTTAAAAGTTCTAACTTCAATTTGAAGAGACACAATACGCTCTCAATTTTCAAATGTTTATTCCAAGCAGTAATCTACTATGCCTTCCTTTTATGGGGAGATTCAGTCAAATGTCATATAAATGAGCTTCTCAAACTTATATAAAATTTGGCTTAGAAATATTCAACTTTTCGACTGAATTAAATAGCCGGAATGGAATTTCATAAAACACGATAAGCTGCCTAGATTACTTACAAAATTTGTTAAAAGATGCTACAATTCTTCGACCAGTTTCGGTTTCGTATGAACTGCAAGCTGTATTAGCTATTTAATAAGGTAAACAAAGTGCAGCGAATACGTCGACAGACCACCAGCACACATGGCTTGTATGGGAAGCCCAAACTTAATTAGAAGCCGACATAATAGAAGGCTACCAGGCACGCTTTGGCAATAGCATGTATGACAAGATCACAACAACTGGCAACAGCATGCATAAGATCACAGCAGTTGGAGTGCTTTAGAGCGGATATAAAAATGGTTGTACGGTAACATAAATACATCTGATGCAGAAATGCATCAAGCGCTATAATCTTAATAAATTAAGATTTTATTGCATTAAAATAAGAATCCACAGTCACAAGGCTCCCTCCTTTGTTGGAACATCCATCATATAAACCACCCGCTTGCTTCACGATTTCTATAAAAACTTTTTATTCACTGTTTCCAAGGCGAGAAAAACTCCTTAAAGTGTATAAGTATATAATTTTGGTCGATATCCGTCTGTACCTTAGTCTGGCTGTTCATTTCAACAACGAGAACTAGGAAGCACAATCTCTTCCAATTTGGATATTTTTAGTTGCCAAGTTCCATCTTCAATGAACTAAAATGAACGTGCTCATACATTGGTCCATCTAAATATGGTAGCCTCTATACAAAATTGCCCCCTTTCTGAGCTAAAAAAAAAATAATTCTTTGTTTCTATAAATTTAGCCCCAAACAAATCTAGGGCTTGGGAGGATACCGGACATCCCGAGGTCGAGCATACACAATTGCAGTCATCTGTCTTGTTATTATTGCAAATTACAACTGACTTCAAATTTGGTATTATGACTCTTTATGGAAGGGCACCTGATAATAATTAATTTAAAATTTTTATTAATTTTTTTAGATAATTCCCATATGAAGAACTTTTTCGTTAAAGTCGATAAAAATTTGATGTCGTGTTTTTTATTTAAATGTCAGACGGCATGCCCTGCACGACTTCCTCAAACTACACAAAAGTGGACAAAGCACATTTTACATCAAAATCGGTTGATTATTTTAGCAGCAAAACTATTTAACAATCGCTTGCCGAAGTCGGCTATGTACTGCTAGAGAAAAACATAAATTATGTTGCTTCATTATTAAAATCTAGCTTAACCCTCCAACCAGTCGCAATGGAACCAGTCGAATAGAATCTATAGTTATGTATAGCGAATTTAATCACTGTACCTTTTATGAGGTGTGGGCCATATCCCCATAATAAAAATATATGTCTTTTTCTGGAGCAGAAGAGCAGTAGTTCGCCTAGGATAAGGGTTCGGTCAAGTGAGTGAGAGGGTTTTATAAGTTATCCCATCGCCTTTTTTTTCTAAATTGCGGTTGGCAGTGGTATATTCTCTGAACCGCTTGTCTGCTTCATAATTTCTTTATATATTTCGGTACCCAAATGAAATTGAGTTCATAGTGTTTTATAATAAATCCTCTTTAAGAGTTTTATAAACAATCGTGCGGGAAAACCGAGTTATCTTTCAGTGCAACAGAACAGATTTTTATAAAACTTGAAATCATGATAGCAACCTTGCACTCTGCACTGTTATCAAGGAGATCATAATGGGAAGGAATGTGAAATGTGATTGTCGATAGGAGTTCTATTGGGTAGTGTGGATTGTCACCAATCACGTAAGGCTACTTCAAACGCTGAATTACTATAAACATCAAATTTGGTACCTTAGGTTCATCCTTATAAAATTCATTTAGGTTCAGTTCGGTCCACTAATAGGTGTAGCTCCCATACCAAATCTGTTTTCTTGCTTTGGGTTTTGTTATAAAAACAAGTCGACAAATTTGGTGTAATTTAAACTCATTCAAATGAAATATCTCAAACGGATCAAGGAAGAAATAATTGACCCCATTGAAAAGAATTTAAGGTTCAATGGGCACATTCGATACAGCGTCCTTTCTAGCTAAAATGGTATTTCGGATTTGAAAACAAGAAGCACCAAATAAAAACTTTTCAACATTGAACAGTTTCAGTCAATTTGGAACTCCATTTTAGGCAAAAACTTAAGTTGTTTGCAATTGCACATATTTAGAAGCTGTTTAATATGACTAAAAGAGGCTTTTCGTGTTCAAAATCATCAACAAAATTCCAGCAAAAAAGCCTAAGTACTCATCCTGCATAATAAATTCATTGATAATCGATATGAAACACTCAATTAGTAGCTGTCAGTTTTTACTTTAGCGTCACGATTAGCTATCAAAGACAAACATTATTTGCTCATTAGTTTTCTTTTATTTCTAGGTAAAACAAAGTAAATCCAAAGTAATAGAAATGCATAAATATGAACAAAAAAAAGCTAACATTTAGAGCGATTTGTTTATTTTGGATATCACATCGAATCAATAAAAATCGAATAGCAACAAATGCTACAAATATTTATTAGTAGATATTTGAAAGCAATTAATTAAAACGCTGCTTGAACTTGAACTAATACAAAGCTAAAGCAAATATGTATGTATAAAACGTAGCACCATCACAGGTAAGCCATTAAATCTATAAATAAATAAATTATAATTAAAATAAACACCCGCAAGTGAATCACATGAAATGCATTTTGTTTTAGTTTCAAATACATGCAGATACATTTGTTCGCTTTGATTGATTTGTATCTGTAGCTAAGCATGTACAGCATGCTTTGCAGGTATCTACTAAGATTTGTATTTATTATTGTGGTTTGTTTTTGCAGCAACAGAACAAGCTGTGTCGATTTCTGTTTATTATTGATGTAAAATAATTAAAATAGACAGCTGAGCAGACTGACAGACGAACGAACAGATTTATAGTAAATCTGCCCGCATGTTGATTTTTCGCCAAATATTTGAAGATGCCAGAGACGACATCGAAAACAAATAATCATGTTGCGCTGAAGGCGTTCATGCTGAGTTTATATACTGCAGATTTATTTATTGATAGTAAGATTTTTTTTTTTTTTTTTTAGAAATAATAGAAACATTTAAAAAATCTTTTCATTGTTCAGCTTTGATGCTATTATATTATTTTGTATATTAATGAATATAGAGTTATGAAACGTGCAGAATGTTGGTCGCTCATGAATAGATATTTAGTGAAATGGGTGTGTATATGGATGATAGTGTATTAGCTTTTGATTGGCACTGCGGGATTCGCCGAAATATTATGCGTTATGATTTAGCAATATTGAAGAGAAATGCAGTTTTTGAGCACGAATTGTGGAGCTTCTATGATGTAATATGTATTTGTTATTCTGAAAAAAGTTCGTAAACTGTTTTGACCTCAATCAAAATTTTATTAAAAAAAAACTCTTTCAAAACTATTTATTTAAAAATAATAATTTGGTTGCGATATGAAAATTTGGGCTTTCGCTAAAAATTTCCAAACTGCATAAAAATGCTGAACTGATAAAAAAATTGCCATATGCAGATAAAAAATTATTTCTGTTATTGTTTTGAACTGTAAAGATAAATACAAAAATTTACTCATGATTTTATATATAGTATGTATATTCGAGTATATACTAGCAGATAAAGCCGGCATTGCTCGGCAACGAATTTGAATAATTTTGAAGACGTTTGAATACCAAAAAAAATATGCCTCAAATACAAAGTAGCCTATTAGAACCTAACTAAAACACAATTAAAACAAGACAAAATGTTTGCTTTCATAGAAACGGAAATTAAATACTCTTCACACATAACTGAAAACAAAATGTGGATTATTTCAAGCTTAAACGCTGCAATGATTATTTGAAGATCTAAGTGGTCAACTCAAATCAACTCAATCAAAAAATGTGTACCTGCAAAGCGGGTGTTCTGCGACTTGACACGCCCATTAAAATATATGTATTACTGTTGCCTGTAAGAAACCACCATATCGAATTTCAAATTTATATAAACTGAATTAAGACTATTTCATATAAAAACCAAA
The DNA here is from genome assembly GCA_035044805.1 of Leucophenga maculata. Taxonomy (NCBI): domain Eukaryota; kingdom Metazoa; phylum Arthropoda; class Insecta; order Diptera; family Drosophilidae; genus Leucophenga; species Leucophenga maculata. The sequence goes on along the minus strand of JAWNNP010001101.1, from coordinate 3,379,632 downwards.
ATGTGGGTGGAAAATGGCGCATATACCGCCCTTTAGAAGTGGGCGGCAGACATGCATTGATTTATATGCGACCCTTTTCTTCATAAGAAAGCACCACACATAGATTTTGGTTTATTTTGATTGTATTAAAAATTGAAATAACCATACAGACAAACGGACATGGTCTATTCGATTTGTTTCGGCTAGATCGAATCGAGCTGATCAATAATATATCTACTTCCTTTCATGCGGTACAAACTCCATGACTAAATTTTAATACTATTCACGAAGTTATGATGTCAAATTTTTAATTTTAATCACTATAAATGTCTAATCAACAACAGACTTAACTGCCATGCCACCAGAGAGTCCACTTACTAGCGCACTGACATCCATAAGATTCCAGACATGCTGGACATAGTCATTCTTTAGAGCATAGATAGTTACCAGCAATATCCTTGCGCTGTGGTCCAATCAATTTGGCGTTTAACGTGGTAGCAAGCACCAAATCAAAGAGGAAAAGGCTGTTCCGGCACAGGCTCAATATTGAACGCTACCAGTCATAGCTGGAGAGAAATCTGGATCTATCCGCTGTGCTTAATACTGATGACGATATGTGTCTGAACATCCAACTTCACAACTCTGCGCAAGAATCTTCACCTTTGGCTGCTAAGAAACGACGCCTTCGCCAAGTCTGGCACAATTCTCGACACCCAAGAGAGAAAACAGCCTATAACAGATAGGCCAAGAACGTCAAGGAACTTTTGTTCAGTCTATGCAAGCAGTCTCTGGTTGAGCCAGGCGACTTCTAGCACAACCTGTGACAGTTTATCAGATCATCAATAAATGCTTCCATTTAATAATTCCCATTCCCAAACCTGTGAAGCTCGCAGCCAATCTAGCCTCATATCGCCCGATAAGTTTATTAACGGTACTCTCCAAAGTAGTCTCCTCAGTAGTTGAAAGTAGTAGCATCCGACCAATACCGGAAGTGGCTGGATCCATTCCTGATCATCATTTAGGCTTCAATGCCATACACTAGTAGAGAAGATACTGGTGGCATTTGAGGAGAAAAAATATTGTTCGGCCTTCTTTTTGGATGTAAATCAGACCTGCGACAGGGTGTGGCGAGCTGGTCTGCTTCACATGCTAAAGACAACATTCACAGCACCGTACTACCAGCTCCTATATTGAGCACACGAAGTTATATGTGAGATGTGTTGAGAATTAAAATAATAGAAGTCTGAGCCGGAGTTAAACAGAGAAGCTTACTTGGGCCCAACCTTTATACGCCGATCATCGAGAAAGATAAGCTGCTGGCTGCTATGTATGCCGATGGCTTCAGCCATCCTTCAAAGGCAGCTCAACAGCATCAATAATTGGCTTAAAAGGTGGAACATTGTGGTGCACCCCTAGAAGTCCATTCAAATGACTTTCTCGCTGAGAAGAAGAGACTATCCCTAAGTTCATATCAACGGAACAGCCATTCCAAGCAGCGCAGGGCATGTTGCTGGATAAAAGGGAAACATGGCGTCTTCATAAGCTCACCAAAAGAACTCAACTCATTGAAAAGCTAAAATAGTATTTATGGTTGATCGGACGAAGATCAACTCTCAGGTTGAGGAGCAAGTTTCTAGTATACAAAGTGATAATAAAACCTATATGGACCTACGGAATCCCGATATGGAGCACTGCCAGCAGTAGCAATTGCTCTATAATTCAAAACTTAGAAAAGAGAGCTCTCAGAAATATCTTCAATGCGCACCTGTTTCATACCAACAGCGTGATCAACGAAGAACTCGCGGTGCCCCGGGTTCACCAAAAAGTTATCAGACTAAGCAGCTCCTATCGACTCAATAGGCACAGCAACAGCTTTGCCATCAACCTACTTGATAGCAACTTGACTACTATAAGGCTAAAACATTTATTTATTTGTTTTTTGCTGATTGTCTTTTACAGAAAGATTGTAAATAAAGTTAACCCGATTTATATTTAAAAAAAAAAAATAGGCATAGTTCAGCCATTCATTTCTGATATCAGCAAAGTTTGTACCACATCAGGATTTATTTGTACAATATTTCAAAAATGACCAAATTTTTATTTGTACAATATTTCAAAAACGACCAAATAAGCAATTGTTAGGGGTTTCAACCTTTATTTTCTCGACATCGTGACGTGTCAGAATTTTTGTGAGGATTCGTGTTCAGCTCAATAAATGCCTTCAGAAAAACTATGTCCCATTTTATTCGCAGAAAACAGTTGAGATTTACAGGGCAGTGTTATCTGTCAAAAATTAGCTTCAATCTATACGAACCATATCAACTATTTTATTCTACCAGCGAACAACTATTAACTAATTGCATGTCTTGAAGACAACTAACAACTCTAATAAGTGTCCTTCTAAATCGAAATAGAGGAACGTGGCATAGACGAAAGTTTGTAATTAAACAACAGGAACAAAGATCTACTATTGTTTGGCTATTAGGAAATCTCACCTCCGTTCGTTGTATCTGACACATTGCAGCCAGCTCAGCAAATTATATTTTGCACAAAAATGAAGTGAATTAATATGTAAACTAATTAAATATACATAGGCAAGACTGCGCCTAGTTATTTTTTTTAGAATATTCCAGACCTTAGCTCTAGATGGATGAGCACTATTCATTCAAAATCTCTCAACATACAACTTAACATCGTTAACATTAAATAAGGAATGGATATGCGATTTGAATTGAGAAGCTTTATGCTCAGCAGACTATTACAGCTTGTTAGGAGTATTTGCCTTCTATGAGGCAATATACCAAAACATCCTAAGAAGCGGGGGCATGACAGAATATATTTTGAGTTTTATTTAATTAGAAATTCCAAAATGAAATGCTGAAGGAACTATGAGAGAAGAAAAGTTCTGAGGACATAAAGCCTATTTGAAGTTTAAGCGATGCATTTGCATTTGTCTTCATCCGTTCTTTTCGGAGAAGGTATTGTGTTGCAACATAGTTTAAATTGCATATCTTTAATAATGGTCTTTCTAAATTTTACTTAACTTTTTACGACTACCCTGAAGCACTTTGAGGAATTTATAGCTAAGGCACATTTGCTGTGGAAATCTCTACTTTTGCTTAGAAGGATTTATTGTTCATTAGAGTCTAAAGCTAAATAATTCAATTATTATCGTGAGAGAGATTGATTGAAAGGCCTTAGAAGTAGAGGTAGGTAGATGGTAGAGTTTCAATATAAAATCTGTTTGCTGTAGGTGTCACGCTATGACATGACAATGTAATCGATCTAAAATTTTCTTATTCATTAACTCCATTATTCTTTGAAACGAAAATTGTCTTGGCTTCCCAAAAATTATTAGGAAAACGACCAATCGAAAGAATTATTTTGTATATTGTTGCTAGGATTGGTAAGCGCGTAGCTGTGAGTCGCTGTCTAGTTATTAATATTGACCTGTTGCCATTCAAATTAAGCTTGATCTCTTCATTTCTAAGTGTAGAGGTGCAGCTAAATGTACTGTTTACCCAATCTGTAGAGATAATATATGAACATAAATAATAAATCTTTAAGGAACTATATCTAACATTCTTGGAGCTTTCGTTTTTCAAACGGTCCTCCACAAAGACGGACATGTCTATATCGAAACATATTGTGTGGTGTGGATGAATTTTCCATACATTATGATACAGCTTTTCTGAGTGTGACTGAGTGAATCTGAACTGAATTAATAAATAAATCAGTCAGGTCAAGCATTCTTATCTATATAGCCGATATATGAGTATATATTTACGAAGCAAAATAAATTGAATATTTAAACTGATTTAATTTTCAGTTCCATTGCAAAAAATTAAAAAAAAAATGTAAATGTTTTGCATATCCTTATTTCTATGTTCATTACATATAGCGTGACAAGGGTTTTTTGAGTTTGATAGAACGTTTGTAACGCATCGGTGATAATATAACGTAAATATTTTAAAAGGAATTTAAGCAGTACACTGAGAAATTCGTTATAAAATCGTTAGATCTAGGAGTATCTAGATATAAGTATCGATATTAGTACTTTGTGCTGATAAGAAAAAAAAAATTGGTTAAGTATCGAAATACGCTCGTTTGGTTTTACATTATTCTTTGTTTATATATTTCTTATGGCTTCGAAAAAATGAAAAGATATAAAAGCACTGCGAGCCTAACATATTATTTATATTTCTTTCTCTGTGTTTGTTGTTGTTTGGTTTTAACTCCTCATGTGCCGAATGAACTTAAAAGCTGTATATGTGACTTCAATATAATCGTTAATAAACGTCTCTGAATATTGAAGGCAAACAAAATCCTATGATGGAGGGCGGTGTTTTCTAATTGTTACATTTGTATAGTGTAGGTAGAAAACGGGTTCAATTAAATAGCTTCCCCTTGTAGGATCAACCATCCAAGAAGATGGCTTATCCAATAAATTTACTAAAACAATCTCTACTAAAAAATATTATATGTTAATTTAGGAGACCATGATGGCGATAATTTTTGTCGAATAAACATAGAGTAAAATCCCTTATTGAAATTTGCATAAGGTGATAATTTTTTTTTTGAGGCATTGGAGTTTCTTGAAACACTTGTGGATCTTTTGGTGTCCAATTATACATATTTTATTTAAAGACAAAACGATAGACCAAAACTAAGCTTCATCGCTGCAAATGAATATTCGTTTAACCTGTTGCAGAGCCCAATTATAGCAGTTATGTCACTTCAAATAATTAATTTTATATATTAAAGTTGTAGGTCAAGATTTTTATGCAAAATTCGTCTCCATGTTTCTTTGGAGATCCGCTGTAAATCGAGAGCTTTTTTTTGAAATGAAGCACTTACAGCTGCACTTCAACCGATGTGTTGCCTCATTGGCATTGGTAAATCCTATATAGACGATAATTATACCCAAAAAAAATTAAATTACAAATTTTTGTCTGTCTGTCTGTCTGTCTGGATGCTAGTTCCGAATAATCTTCAAACTGCTTAACTGGTTTTGTCAATAATGATTAGGCACACAAAAATCTAGCCCAATCCTTTATACTAATTCACATCCCAAATGATCCTATTGAACATGAACCGTTAAAAAGGGATGTTGTTAGTTGTCATTCTTGACCAAAAGCCTTAATAATTTACAATATTAGTTTTTTTGTTTTTTTTTGTCAAACGGTCTATTTACAAACAGTCGCAAAAATACAAATTTAAGCCAAAATATATTTTTGCCAAAATTGATATAAATAAATTTAATTTAAGTAAGGTGTATAGTGTACTTAAGCTTCGGTTTCGCCTAAGTTCCAAATTTTTGACTGATTTTGTTTACAGCAATTGTTTATGCCAGCCGAAATTGTGCTGCATGTCACAATTTTTTTTTATTTTACATAATAAATGGAAAGTTATTTTCCATTTTTTTTTATTTTATATTATTCAATTTGATTTTTTGCATATTTACTTTTATTGCAAACTTTGAATAATTTAATTGACTAAAAATCCTTCGTTTTTTAAACAATATTTGGTTTGCACTTTTCGGCGTTCCAGTTTTCAGCCAATATTTTTCAAAATTTTTTCTTTAAAGGCAACATATTGCAATCGCGCTGCTCAATTGCTCAATACGAAATAATTTATGCATGGCAATGATAATTTAAATCAATAAAATACATTTAGCAGGCAGCCAGTGCAATGCACTATTAGCGAAGCGATAAAAAACTACATATTTTATAAAGTAGCAGGGCAGAATAAATAAAATTTATATAAATGCGCACTAATAAATAATGGTGGCTGGAAGGAATATATTTTTCTATACGAGTAGATATGAGTTTATGAGAAGTCAATGTTCTATACTGAGAGTCAAAGAGGCGCGTCTTGAATGCCTTTGGTTGTATCCTTTAATTTTCCTGGAATTACGAGCAGAGCCAAAGAAATAGTGGCAGCCACAAAAGTCAAAGGCAGCCAACACATTTCAAATGTCAAAAGGCTGAAATATAAAAAGGAAAAAAAAAAGAGCAAAGCAATACTTTATATAAAAAATTGCTGCACATTAAAATATATAAAGGCAAATAGAAATGAAATATAATTCAAAATTTTTGTAGTAATTCAACGAAGCTTTTGATACGCTACGCGTTGTACATACATGTTTATATGCAATCGAAATTTATAAAATGTTAATAATTCAAGAAAATAGGGCATTTATATAAAAATAAGATTTGCGATATTCTTACTATTTCTTGTCAAACACAAAAAATAAGCAATTCGAATTGTATACAGTAGAAAAAGAAAGTCCTTCCTAATTTTACATGAAGCCTTGAAAGTAGGAGTAGCAAACAACCACCTCTATTAAAAATGGTAGACGCCGAAGCTATTTTTCCAGTTAATAAGTTTGTTCTTGAATACCATTATGAGATTTGTTTTAAAACAAAAACGATCAATTAAGTTCCCTATTAAATTTTTTTTTTTTATTAAACCAGGTTTTAAAACTTTTATATGTACTTGTATAACCCAATCCAGCCTTCTACATAAATATCAACGAATCTGTTGGAAAATGAGAACTTCGAGATTATAAGAGATAGAGCCTTCAAATTTGAATATTTCCTGTTCCATTTTAAGATTCCCATAAAAACCTGCCCATCTTGAATATTTTAATGAATAACAATTTTTATTTTTTTTATTTTACCAAATTTGGTGCCCTCACCTATATTCTTATGATTTATTCCACATACATAGGTCCATTTTGAACAACTAGAAGATCTAACCGCCATTACGCATCTGTCTCCTTTCCTTGGGTTTTGTAGGAATTGTAGGAAATTGGTTTCGTTTAGTTTGAAACGACAAATTTGGTGAATTTTATACTAATCCAAATAAAATATCACACACAGATCAAGATATGAAGATATGCCTCATACTTATTTGGGGTTCAATGAGAGTAGAGGGTAATAAAATTGAGATTTGAAAGCTTGCTGTGGGAAAGACTATTTTTAAAGCGCGGATGATAGGAACACCGCTCCCCGGGTATCAATAATTATGTGGTGTTTTCGAAAAAAAATGACCACTGGCTTTGGTTTCTATACCCTGGGGTTTAGAACTTGCAAGCCTAACCCCTCTTTCTGAGTTTTTGGGTGAACAAATTTTATTCAAATTGGAAATTTTAGAATACAATAAATTTGTAATTGTTGGTATGCCTAATTTGGTTTACTTTTCATTAATCTTTATAATATATGCTATTTAAGTCCAGATCGGACCACAAGAATGGGAGGGCCCCATACAATTCTGTCCCACCTATTAGGTTTTTAGTATAAAAATTTGTTGTTGTGTCAATCCTAAAAAGTATTCCATTAAGGTTTAAATTAAATCACTTAAGAGGGGGGGGCCTCCTACAGAAAAACAAGTCAATACAAACATGTCCGTCTGTCTGGCTACGATTAATAAAAACTTGTAGCCTATACAAGGTAGAGGCTTCAAGTTTGGATATTTAATATCCCATATTCCCTTTTTAGTTAGTGTTTAGTAGTAGAATATGCAATTCTATAAACATGACAAAAAAAGAATCTAGAAAATCAATGGCATGAGTATTCATATTATTTGCTTGATAGGCATGCTATAAATTGGAAAAATCTATCACCGGAAGCGTACAGATGCCACGTCATAACTGAAGCTGAAACAATTCTTATGGTAGCTATTTTCAATGCTTACTAAAAATAGACAAATTTTAATGTAATTTAACATCTTTTTCTAAAGTCAATAAACATGCTTTTATAGTGTTTCCTCATTTTTAATATTAAAGCAATATCACAGTGGACGAACGAACTCTTCACAAGTGATGACAGCAGAACTCAGCGTGCTTATAGTATATACATGCATATAATGACTGCAGGGTATCAATATGTGTACGGGACAAAGTAAATTGCTGACTGCGCAAAAGTTGAAAACTTAAAAATTGCTGCGACGAAGTTCGACTGACTTCTCTACTCTACAGACACATATGATGCCATTATTTTTTTATCATTTTTTTTTTTTTTTCGCAATGCTTTATTTTCAATGCTGTTTTAAATAAAGAGCAGCAAAACGCAAATATCGAAGGAAATATAATTTATGTGCTCCATTTGCAGGCATTGGCAGCCAACTCCACAGCAAAGTATTGAGACACGCACACGCACTTGTGTAATTCACGAAAGATTCCGATTCCAGCCAGCCACTAGCAAAAACTCCTTTCCTATTAGTCTACAGCGATAGTTGGTTCCATTTGTCCAATTCGGTCTCTGTCCCGCTGACTGTATATGTCCATCCATCTGTCTGTCGGTATGTCGGTCTGCCTGTCTCCGGTTTGGGCCACATATGCTGGTCTGGTTGCATGCAGCGCATTTCTGGTGTGGCATGTTGGCGTCGACGACTCATTGGCTTTGTATCTACACTTTTTGCATACTCAAATGCGTCGAGTGCTCTGGCATGGCATCGTGTGGCGTGTAGCGCTCTCAAACAATTTTTAAATGTTTTTTTTTTTTGCTCTTTTCCGATTCAGCTTTCAGTTCTTTTGGCAAGGTTGCGCCTCTGACCAATAAATATCCTTTGGTTATGGCATTTGCCGCTTTGTGAAAAAAAATAGAAAATAAAAAATCAAATTGAAAAGAGCAGCTAAAAACCGTACTCTGCTCGAAGTATCTACAACCTTTTATTTATTTGGTAGAGCGTTTTGGGTTTGTGTATTTTTTTTTTTTTTGGCTTTTTGTAGAACGAGCTATTTCCTCTTTTGCCGTTTTGCCAAATTAAATCGTTAAATGCTTGTTAAAAACTTCTACGGCTGCTGTGCGTTGGCGTTGTAGCAGGTCTTTTTCTGCTCTTGAATTACTTTTTTTTCTCTGATTTTATTTCATTTCGATTGCATTTTGGTATTCTTTATCTTTTGTAGCATCCAATCCAATGCATGATATATGATTCATATGTGCTCACATTTTGTATTCGAATGCGGCTTTCTTTTGAGCGTATCTGTGTCTGTGCCTGTGCGTTCTTTGCAGTCAGGTTTCATGCCGTTTTGCTTGAAAGTTTGCCATGCCCTTGAGTTATAAATTAAAAGGTTAGCATTTGAAGGGTTTAGTTTGTGATTAGTCAGCAGCATACTGAATTGTCTGAAGATTTCATTGGAAACAGCTATAGTTCTGGGAATTATAACAAATGTGCAACTGTGAAGGGTATTGGAGAAAGTTGTCTGGATTGTTCTTGTTCATTGTCTGTGTTTTATGAAGAAATATTGTAGCAGTTATTTCCTGTTCTTTCAAGCTTCGAGACAATTTCAAAATAATTTGAATGAAAAAATTACATTAGTGTTCGCGCCTACACATTCTGACTAACACTAACGCGAATACCATTGTGGTAACTGTAAATTCTCTAAGACTAGCTTGGCCATCCGAAATATTTGCAAACACTCTATCAATTTTTTTTGGACGCTTTCAAACCAATTAAGGATCTATTTCCTTAGCTAACAAGCACATTAAATGTTTCCCTAGCTTATGACCAAGAAGCTTGAATCAAAAAGGTATTAAATTAATAGCAAAAATGGTACTGACGAAAAGTGTTTCGCTCCTCCCACTTCTCACTGTATGAATAAGTGCCTTATAAAACATTTTTTACGTATAAAAAGAAAAATGGAGAACAGAAGCAGCGTAGTTCGTTCAAATTCAATTGCTTATAAAATTGTCATTTAGTAACCGATGAAATTTTTGAATTTTGGTTTAGAGGAACGAAGAAATTTTTAGCCTAATACCGTTTCTGAGATCATTTCGGACGGACATGGCTATATCGACTCCTCTATCGGTCTTGACCATAATGGGTAACTCCGACAATTAGGATGGTTGCTACATATATTTCTAGCCTGAGCAACAAAACATGTTTCCAGATGCAATCTGTTACCGTTAAGTCTGACATTTTTTAGGCCTTACTTACTTTGAACACTTTGACGTACGAGCGCAATTTGGTTTCTTTACAGGCAACTGAAAAATGTATTTCCGCCAAAAAATGGAATTAAACCATGAACATTTTCGTGCGATGATTTATTACGATATTTTATGTCAATTATCAAGACAAGAGTGCACCAATCAAGTTTAATCAACTTTTGGTGATAAAGCTCCATCCTTAGCCACTGTGAAAATCTTGTACAACGAATTCAATCATGGCCGCAGTTCGCTCAAATGTCGTGAAGATCTTCCAAAATCGGTGGTTGTGTCAGAAAACATCGATGCTGTGTGTGAACTGATAAAGCAGGATCGTCATGTGACATACCGTAAGATTGAGGCATCGCTGAGCATAAGTATGACTAACACAAACACAATATTACATGAACATTTGGTTGTCAGAAAGGTTTGTTCACGTCTTAATTCGACAATTTCTCAAAAGAAGGCTCGTGTCGATTGGTGCAAGCAAATGCTGAAGAAATTCATGCGAGGTGCGTCAAAAGCCGTCTACTCAATCGTGGCAGGTGACGCAAGGTGGATATATGCGTATGAGCCCGAAAAAAAAAAAAAACATCATTCGACCGTCTGGGTCTTTCAAGACGAGCAAAATTCAACAAAAGTTACTTGCTCGCGCAGCACATCGAAGCAAATGATCGCATGTTTCTTCTCGAAAACCGGACATGTTGCGACCGTGTCCCTTGTGGAAAAAAAGGCGAATCATACTTCATCACGATAATGCGAGCTCTCACACTTCGGCAGTAACAAATGAGTTTTTGGACGCTCAAAAGATTCAATTGATGGGTCATACGGCGTACAGCACTGACTTGGTACCAAATGACTTCTTTCTGAAGAAGTTGTTGATGCCTTCAAAACGCATATTTTGGAGCTATCACCATTGGAGTGGCAAAACTGCTTCACAAAAAAGTTCGGGCGAATGCAAAAGTTTATCGATCTTAATGGTGATTATTTAGAAAAACAATAAAGCGATTTTGCGCATAAAATACCTCTTTTTCATGGTTAGGCTAGAAATATATGTAGGAGCCCTCGTAATATACCGATTCTGCGTAATCGTGCGAGCCATGGCTTCGGGTATCAGGTGAACATAGATGCGTTACATTCTTACTTCTTGAATACAGTCTCCAAATATGTAGAATCATATCCGCGGTTTTATATGCCATCATGGGTAAATGAAAAGACATTCGAAGTTCTCGTCTACACCATGGTGTTTAAAACTCTTGCACAAATACTATGGAGTATGTAATGCTGGCACTTTTTTTATCATCAGACATCTTGTATAAATCTTCTGTTCAGTCATCTACAAAGTGCATTCATTTCTATAAGAACATTGTCAGTATTTCCTAAAAAGCTGAGTTGTCACTCTTTTAATTCAGAATAAGACTTTTTTTTATTAAGTTCGTAAGCAATATATTGAATTTATATAAATTATTATTATTTTTAAACCACTACTCCTTTTTTTTGTTTCATAGATTTTTTTGTTAATCAAAATAAAATTTAATCTTAAAGAATTCTGACTGGGTCTGTATAAAATGTAGCACAATGTTAATTCTTCAATGCACTACATTCAGAACAAAATATGTTTTTTATGTAGTAGTTCTTTTTTCGACCAATCCTTTCTATGGCAGCTATGTGGTGGAGTTCTTCGATTTTATCCCAAAAAATATCTGATATTGCAGATGTATGTATATAAAAGTCGTAAGTTGCAGGTTTCATTTCGATTTTATTTAATTTACGGTTGCTACGATTTTTCATTTGATATATTGGCCTTTCTTCGATGAAGGATCGGCGTGATAAAAAGGATGAATGGTTAATTGATTTTAAAATGTCATTGTAGGATAGAAGATTTGGATTGGTATCCTAATTAAGGCTTTAAAGAGCAATCATAATCGATATGATCTTGTTGAATATTAATTAGAATTCCAGACACAGTAGCCAATTAAAAAATTCGGCAAACAAGTGAATTATAGATTTAAGAATCATTTAATTCCTTCGACCAATGCTTCACAAAACCGAAAGTACATGTTTCTTTTGTTTACCATTGAATCAATGTGATTACTTTTTCACAATAATGCTCTAAAAATATAAAAATATTTTGAAAAATTTATCTTGAGATAATTAAGACGACACCATGTTTGTTGTGAGTATGAATCAGCCCGCAAAAAACTATGCTAGAAAATATCAGTTTATGATAGAATATAACATCATCTATATAAACTAGCGTATGTCCACAATCAATGGCCTCAATTCTGGTATAACACTCAGCTAAGCAATACCTTATAATTCGAGATAATGAAAGATTCTTTCAGAAGAAGAAACGAAACTTGCATAACCTCATGAAAAGAAGAAAATATTGAATTAAAGTAAATCAGATGAAGCTAGAACACATTTTTTAACATACTACTGATAGATAAAAGTGTATGGAGTACACCTGCGAAAATAGCTGAGAACGGTTGAGTAATATCCTTGCAACTTGAAGGAAATAGAAAGTATTTTATTTGAAATATGTTTCATTTGACCTTATTTTAAGTCAATTTGGTTACTCATATAAATAATAATTTAACAAGTATTTTAACAATTTTGAAAATTGTTATCAGCAAATAATGAAAAGCATGTTTACAAATTTTATGGCGCGAAATTGTGTAAATTTTTCATTGAAACATCTTCAAACTTGATTTGTTTAAATTTTTCCCGAGCAATGCCGGAATTTAATACTTGGAAAATATATTTAAACGACTACCACCTTTGATCGTTCACAATTTAATCGGAAACTTATATTGCATACTAAATACTAAGCCAATGAGATAAGCAAATAAACGCAGACTTATCAACTCAAGAACGCAAGAAGCACAAGTTCAACGCTTATCAGTGGACAGCTGAACAACAAGTCAGCGACTTACTGAGTGATGACTATCAGACTATCTGAACGTACAACTATTTACTCAGCAAACAACTCTTTGTGCATGATTCTCAAGATGAAGTGCTATTAAAAATAATTATTAATTTAGTGCAATTTGTGCATACAGTAGCCGTTGAGATGATGTTGATGAAGTCACCATTTGCCATTTTATTTGTGAACACAGAAGAAGCTGAATCAGTAGCTCATAATTCATGCAAAGCCATAAATTTCACTCAACTCGAAGCTGCCTTTTTTGCTGCAGCACTTCTTCTTCTTCTTTCAGCTCGTCTAGTGCATCTTTTGATGGTCATTGGCCGTTCGACAAACATCTTTGAAGCAACTTAATGAACTAATAAGCAGTGCTGCTGCTGCTGCTGCTGTACAAGGCCTTTCTAGCTTTTAATGTACTCGCATATTGCATTTTGCAGTTGAACGCGCCGACCCCACTGTAGGGTGCACACCCACTCACTGAGGCACACTAATGCACTTGCATATTAATAATTCATGTTTCGAAAACTGTTTTGTTAATGGTTTTGCACTATCCGAGTGGGTGTATGAGCTATACTGGCGGAGAAGAGGCATGCAACCCCAACTAAAAGCATCGCTTTAATGTTTGTTAATAACTTAAATGCCTTTTTAATGAAAATTGCTCAAAATTGACATAAATTTTTTTTAAATATTTAACTTTTTCGCTTCGTTTTTTATTATTATTTGTTATAATTTTTCTTTTATAGGCCATGAATGAATGTTTTTTATGCGTTCAGTGTTTTCAGTGAAATTGTTTACTAATTTGTTCAATTGACTTTAATAACTTTTTCTGTTGCTAGCTTTTCTGTTTTTTTTTTATTTTTGTGCTATAAAAATTTATTTTCTTTATTTTTTATTGCTTCAATGATAAACTTCAAAGCGAAGCTGTCTGCATTTTGTTTTAATTAAATTGTTAAGTGTTATTTTTTCTTCTAATAAAAAATCAATAAATTTATCGCCCTAGCAGCTTATCAGCGCTTCCTGTCTTGCGCTGCGTCTGTCAAACACCTCGCGTCAACATTTTTCAACACGGCATCTTCTATATCAAATTTGTATAATCTGTTTGTATCATAACGAATTATACTTAATTACTTTAAAGCAGCACCTTGGATATACAAGACCAAGCAGAACACTTCAAAGTCATTTCAGGTGCTGACCTTTTTTCACATCTTCTTCTTAGACTTCCGTCTCGACTTCCATTCGGGCCACTCTGTATCTTTTTTGTTTCATTTTATTTAATTTAATTGAATTTCCTTCGCATTTTTCCATCGGCATCATTGCCAAGGTGACAAAGTGCTCTGCAAATGAGTATAAAAATTTAAATTATTCGTAGTAGTAATGTGTTGTAAGTATCTGCTGGAAATTTATATTGCCACTTGCCGCATTGACCAAGACCGAGACCGAGAACAGCAGCAGAAGCACGCAGCGATGGCAAATTAATTCCAGTAAATTGATTTTCTTGCTATAATTCTTTAAATACTATCGATGGCGCACTGAGATATATGGACACTAAAAGTGTAAATTAAGCATTTTATTAAAGAACAGCTTGGTTTCGTGGGAAATTCAGTTTAATTCGTTTGTATTCAGTTAAGAACTTTATTAAATTTTTATAATGTGTAACTTAAATAAAATAGTTTTACATACCAAAAATCGAAAAGTAGGCAGTGTGTTCAGTAGCGTGTGTGGTAGACTTATTTCGACCCTTAGGAAGATTCTAATTGTAAACGGTTCTTAATATTTTTGTATAAGAAAAATACAAAATAATTAAGAGAATTTGCTGAAATTTATTCCAATGTTGTGGAATTGTGCGACCCTACTTTTGGCAAAAATTTGTATACCTGTTACAAGCACTTCACACAAGGTCAAGAAGATATTAAAGATGCTGCCCACTATGAACGCCCTGGCACGTCAACAACAATGAAAATGTTGAAGTAGTAAACAAATGCTTATAGATAATCAACGATCACTATTAGAGAAGTTGCTGAGAATGTCGGCATATTGTTTGGATCATGCCATTGAATTTTCGGGTGTTTTGGGCATGAAACGTGTGGCAGTGAAGTTTGTCTAAAATTACTAAATTTTGAGTAAAAGAACAGTCGCAGTTAAATGACGATCAAAATTTGCTCAAAAGGACTATTATTGAAAACCGAATCCAACATTCAATGTGAAGTCAAATGGGAAGGTTTTGCTTACAGCTTTTTTCGATTACATTGACGACTTGCATTGTGAATTCTTTCCAGAAAATCGAATGGTGAATAAGGATTATTACTTATTTTACTAATTTTGTGCCGTTTAAGTGAAGTAATACCAAGAAAACGAACTGATTAGCGGCAATTGTTATCTTTTGCATCTCGATAAAACTCACGCATCGTTGGTAACACTCGACTTATTTTTTTTTTTTGTATACTTTAGTATTTATCTACTAATTTTTGTCAGATGAACACGATCCCGAGTCCCAAAATTGCCGATCACGGCAAGACTTTGAGAAAAGTGAGGAAAATGCGCCCAAAAAATATGTTTTTGATGATTTCAACAATTTTTTCTCTGTAAACTTACTTGCTAGAGACTTCGAAAAGTCTTATATCAAAGCTTGAAACTGGCACTTTATGCGCAAGATAAAATATAGTAAACAATTTTGGAAAAGTGAGGAAAAAAATTTTAACTTTTTTTATGTCGGAGTGGTTTCTAATGCATTTTTGTCCGCTGAACACGATGCCGGCTCTCAAAATTGTTCAACACGTCATCATTTTGAGGAAAGTAAAGTTAAATACCCAAAAAATTTCTTTTATCCCGAACGGAAAAGGTGAGGTCTCACGCATATGGGTCATAAAGTCCACGTTTCAAGCTTTGATTTAAGACTTTTGTGGAAATTTCTGGAACGTCAGCTTTTGAAAACCTTAAAAACACGTTTTATTGTGTCTGGAATTCGGGCTCGTGTTCAGCGGACAAAACTACATTAGAATGCAATATTAAAAATAAAAAACTTATGTTAGCCTGTGTTATTCGCAAAGTTTTTGGTCTAAAACACCACAATTTTCCTATTCCCAAAATTGAAAACACTCAGGAAAGGATGGCCTTTTCTCGTGATTTGAGAGGAAGAGCTGAAGGCCATAGCACATATCAGAAATGCTTCGATGACTGAGAAAAGCGCTGGCACAAGTGTGTTACATCTGAGATTCCTTTAAAGGAAACAAAATAAATATTGATGAATGAATAATTATTTTTCGATGAAAAAAACAACTTTTAATTTGGATTATTTATCTAAATAATTCGATTTTTTCAGTTAATAAAACCACTGGTATCTGATATCTTGACCGATTTGAAAACTGTGTGTGGTCAAGGTCTATCAAAATGTTTAAAATCTAACTTGCTTTAATGTGCCGACGCCAATTTTTCCAGTTTTAGAAATACATAGTACAATTACTCTCTGAAAAGTTCTATATCTAATGAAAACTAATTGTCTGAACCACTGATTCTGACCGCTAATTTTCACTGTTTAATAACAATCCCGATGAGGCTGGGTAGAGTTCCTCCAACAATTCCTGAGAGGCCGCTACAGCCACATTAAGGCACTGTGTGTTACGCATTATGTGCTAAAGCCGTCATCGCTCTGCTTCAGTTTTTCGAAAACAATGGATATATGACAGGTTTCCTCAATAGCTTTTCCTTTTTGCCTAATATTATAGATTAAAGATAACGCATCAAGAGACACAACACGACCGATTTTGGCTTTATTGTATGAAAAGTTTCTAAGACAAGTCATTTCATGTTTTAGCGACATCATTTGGCCACCAAGGTCATGATAAAATAAAGGTGTATTAATTCCTTTGAATATTCTTCTACATACAAAGGAGTCGTTGCAAAAAACATTTTTGTCAAACTTTAAGTTTGACAAAAATGTATTTTGCAAACATTAAAATTTTATCAAATGATGTTGAGCTATACTTTATTGGTTGAAAATTATGTTCAGGCCAAAGTAAAGGTTAAAGCTTCTCAAATTATACTTTGGGAAACTTCCAGCAGTGCCATCACATTATTGAATAAAATAGACACAAGCTGAAATATTCCAAACCTTTTTAAGTGCTACACAACACATGAATGACGCAAACCTCAGCCACTGCATTGTTTCAAATTGTGTATTTCAAAAGGAAATAAAAAAAAAAATAAAAAACCTGGGCTTCCATTTGCCAAAAAAGAAGATAAATCCTCGAAATGGAAATATGCAAAATATGAACTGGAAGTTATTTGGAGATATTTTTCTAATCAAAAAAACTTAAGTAAACTTCGCTTAGCTTCATATGAAAAATAATCAAATATACATGAACTCAAATCTATGAGCAACTTAATTTTTACTAATACGATAAAAAACTTTGTTCAAGAACCCCTTCGTATCTTTACGAATAAAATTTTTGATTTATAAAATCTATGTTTAAAAAAATATTCCCAAAAAATATTGAGCTCTGTAACAACTTGTAACAGCGCAGCATCTAAAGAGTCGATACAATGAGAACAGTTCCCGTATGACTGCTCTAAGTCAGAGAAATTATTTCCAAAATAAATAAAATATTATATAAATAAACTGATATGTGGAGAAATATCAAGATTGAATCAAATTTTACTATTGAAGAGAAAGAGAGTGGTAAGTGCAAAATAGAGTTGAAGAGTAACAGAAGCAACATATTAGAAGATGCTCTGCCATAACGTTGCATTCTGAACGTCTTGCTTTAAGCATTATATTTGCTTAAAGTAACATTTCTTAAATATTCAAATATTTTAAGATATTCAAAGCGATCAACACAGTTGATGTGCAATTCTAAACAGCTGCGTACAGCTTCCAAAAAAAAAGTCTGCAATAAATAATTTGAGTGCTAGATTTCAACGCCATAACTCTTAAATGTTCCATCAACAATGACGACGCCATTTTGAAAAACGCATTTCAGGACTTTAGAGGCTCTAACGACAATGCGAACTGCCAATGAAGACAAGCAGCTCACATAATATGAACATATAATTGACAATAATCATTCAAAATGCATAACTTTTGCGACATTTCAAATGGTTTTCAAGAATAATTTCTTTCGCATTCACTCCAACACTCTACGCCTTTTTTGCTATAAATGTATCTGTTTCCTTTTTTGTTGCAGTTATTGTGTATTTTTTTTTTATTTTTTTGCTTTAAGGATATTATTGTGCCATAATATTCAATGCTCATAAAAATGACAAATATTTTTTATAGCTTTTCGTTTCTTTTATTTGCGATACTTTTGCTTATAAATCATATTCAAATATCACCAAAAAAGCAGCATTTACTGCTGCAACAGAAACACATAAAACGCTGATACTTAGCGTGCGATAATGCGCAGCAATATTATTACAGAACACAATTCGATGGAGATGGCAAAACATTGAAATTTCATATTTTATTGGCATATTTTATTGAAAGCAAGCGGACAAAAGTTTTATCAGGAACAATAATGAAATACAAACCAACATACAAGGTCAATCTTGGTAAAGTTTTTAATGGTCTTGAAGTTTCGCGTGAAGTAATGCTATATAGTATATGGCAAATATCGTTTGTAATATTATTGTTCAAGCATTAAATGTGTAATGAATGTTTTCGATGCAGGTTCTTCAATTAAAGTAGTAGAGCTTTAAATTTAAAACAATTATATACAAATTTAATGACTTATAATATGACTTATGATATGTGGATCTCCCTTTCTGAAAGGATCGAAATCAATTCTGAACCAATACCCGAATGATTTAAAATAGTTAGAAGGATCTGAAATTTTTCTCGCAGTATTGCCTATACCATTGATTTCAGTGATTTTTGGTTTCAACAAGGCGGTGCTATTTCCCGTACTTCACATGAGTCAATGACTTTACACAACCGGTAATGCATGTAGATGTTCGACAACTTGCTGGAGAATATGGGCACTGAATCAGATGCCAACCTTTGCTTATGGATGACCACTACAAATAGTAGTAGCTCTCGGCAACTGGCCCCACTTTCAGCAGGAGCAAGCCGTTGCCTGTGCAATACACCTCGAACATCGATTTCTGCCTTTCCAGTTATCATCCGGCGAAGATGCAAATGCTACGAGATTTAGCACCACCCCAGCTCGATCTGCTTGAGAATGCATTTTGCCCTGCATATGTTAAAGTCATAATTAAGCGTCTGAAACCAGATAAAGCACTGGGATACATCAACGTCTGTAACCGCTCGTTGAAGTCTCTACCGGACAGTGCAGTCTTCACTAAGGTGTCGATCTTCAATGCCATAGTAAGGATCTGAATCCTAGCGGCCGATCAATCTATTGATTTCAAATTCCAAGGTTTCCAAGGCTTGCGATAATTGCTGAGTCTCGGAGACTGATCCCAGACCGCTTTGGCACGGTAGAACAACTTATATTCCGAGTATTGCACCGGCGGCAGTATTGCAATACCGTTTCTGTAGACATCGACCAGGCATTCGAACAAGTTTGGCACCCACGCCTCCTGCAATAAGTTAAGAAGACACTGCCCTCGACTTACTTTGCTCTGATACCACCCTCCATTGAGGGCCGTTCATTCAGGGTCAGAGTGACTTTGTCTTTCCAATACCCAACAAATGCCACAAGGAAGCGTCCTTGGTTCGTTTCTATTCAGTTTATCTGCAACAGAACAGAAACTCCAGGCACATCCCTTTTTTTTCCCTTATGTGCAGACGATGTGTGCATGTGGTTGCCGATATTGTACAAACGTAGATGGTTTCGCTGACTGACCCAACAGGTGGAACGTAAAGCTCATCGCCAGGAAAAACATTAACATGTGATTCACCCTCCTTCGACGTCTCGTAAGAGCAAAATGTGCATTTAGACAGTCCGAAGTATTGTTAGCTTAGTACACTGGGCATGGTGCATCCATGTTATTGGAAACTTGTACCTACTGGTGGCCTAAAAAAATTTATAAATAAAAACAAAACAGATCAACTTTTTGAGCTTATTAAAGTATCAAGAATTTATATGTAAAACGAAAAATTTTAGCTAATCATCCCAATTTATTTTATTACCTTCGAAATGACATCCAATTGAAGCGATACACTTACCCCAACGATTCTTCCATTCATCGAAATTATTTCTGTAGGCACTTGACGGGATTGCCTTCAGCTTCCTCGTCGATTTTTCTTGTTTTCAAT
Source organism: Leucophenga maculata (assembly GCA_035044805.1). Lineage (NCBI taxonomy): Eukaryota > Metazoa > Arthropoda > Insecta > Diptera > Drosophilidae > Leucophenga > Leucophenga maculata. The sequence continues at coordinate 3,359,585 of JAWNNP010001101.1, read as the reverse complement.
CGAAACAAAGCGCGTCCCCCAAACCGTCAATTTAAGTTGGGAAGAGAAAGAAGTCACAGTGTTTGGCCAGAAATTCATTCACAATGATGGCGCATTATCATGATGAAGATGACGACGAATAGCCTCTTTCAATCTCCTCATAACACTGACGGAATACTCTTCGTTGACCGTTTGACCATGTGGAACATATTCAAAATTCACTACATCACGATAATCAAAGAAAGCGATGTGCATCGCCTTCAATTTTGATCGACCTTGACTTGTCTCGCTCTATCGGAACAATTATTGAAGCAATTCGTTGCATATCCAATTTTCTAATCGGGCATACTCGTACGTACGCTCTTGTGTGACATCTCCAATATATAGCCACTCTCTCACAAGTTTCCATATAAATTGATCAATATTTTCGCACATTATAAAAAATAGTTAAGCAGGACTACTATAAACAGTTGGAGTATCAGATCTCATAAAGAACATATATTCTTCATAAGCATCAAAAGTTGAGTCTATATAGACATATTCGCCTGTCTGCCTGTCGCTATGAACAATAAAGGAGGCTATAACATGATAGAGACCTTAAGTTTAGATACTGGTTTTCTTCTATTATCTCTTTAGATAACTAGTATTCAACGCACCTGCCTTTCTCTAAGGAAAGCGTCTCCTATTTACTCAGTTTTTTTTAACAGTTTGTTCCTTTTTTATTCTAACATCATTGAATTTTTTATACCATTCTTCAATTCAAATAAGATATTCTAAAAGTTCTATATTTGACTTTTAGAAGGCGTAGTCCTTATAGAAATCTGTGTCTCTTTCTGTCCGAACCAAATTTTGTTGTATCTTACACTAATCCCAATGTATCTCCCATACAAATTTAAGGTTTAAAAGAGGTTTATTTTTTTAACTTTTCACTTTACTTTGCTTTTTATTCCTGATTCAACATTGCGTATGCGTAATACAGAAAACAAAATGTCTTAGAGGCTTCAAAATCTTAGACTGTAGTCTGCACATAATTGCTATAATAAAGCGCAACCAATTTATTAAGAACCCAACACAAATTTTCATCAGAGTAAAATTACCCAAAAAAAAAAACAAAAAAAATTATGCACAATTCGAAATTAGCTTAAATAAATGACACTCTACACACACATAGCAATACATATTAATGCTGCATAGAAATTTCGATATAGATTTTCCTTTATCAAATTTCAAAGTTCATTACACTTCATGCGCGCAGATTACACATGTTTGACGGTTATCAAGCAAACTGTGACTCTGACATCGACGGAAACGCATTAACCTTAACAAACACCGCCAGAATGTCACAGTTCGCAGCGGATTTCTTTGCTAAGCTCCCACGAGCAGCAACAGCAGCCAAATGCGCTTCAATTGTCAATTATGTTGAACAAAGTTATTAAATTACGCCAAAATAACGCAATGAAATGTATGGAAAATTATGTAACGAAGTTGAGAACAACGAAAAGCTACCAAAATGATAAACAAAATGTCAGCAGAGTGCGTGTAGCAACCGAAAGCAACGCGCTCCCTACTTGATAGGAAGTTCGGAATGCCTGTAGCACACACTTTCGCCCACTTGAACGCACAGACAAGATTAGTGTATACACAGACAATCTAATGCGACAAATCAATAACCTCAGGTGATGTATACGAAGACGCACCCACGAGAAAGAAAACCGAAAAAAAAGAAGCGTATCGCTTCAATACAAAAACAGGAGCAAACATTTCAAAGCAGACAAACTGAAGGAATGGCGTACAGCCAGCGCAAACGGCAGTGCGCCGAAAATGTTTCTTATTTAACAAAAAAAAAAACGCGTTATTATCGAGGTTTTCGCGCTTTTCACACAGTTTTCCGCTGCCGCGTGTACTTTTTCTTTATTTTCAACAATTTTCCGCAGCTTTTTTTTTTCTATTTTTTTTTCCTGCTGCAACATTTTTTACTGGCATTGTAGCTCATTGTTTGCCAGACGCTTTGTGCGTCCTTGCCGCAGGGATATCGCTGTTCGTGTGCAAATAGTCCAATGAGACAATGCGGCAATGGTGGGGCAGAGTCGTCTTGGACTTCAAGCCAAGCAGGCAAGCAAATTGTTTCGAAATTCATGGCAGATCGTTTTTTTATAAGCGCGCAGGAGCTCATTTTTTTCTTTCGCCTTAACTTTGCCTACAGATAAAAATTATACCACTTGCTGCATGATAAATAGATAGGGGAAGGATGGAGTTCGAAGGAAAAGGAATGCGCGCAGGATGTAGTCGATTTATGCAAACGGAAGTAAAACTTATGGAAATTTGCTTCAAATGTAAAAGTAAAAAGAAGTATTCGAGAGTGAAAAAAAAATTTTGTATGTATTGCATTAAAGTAGTTTGGCGTTTGTAGATTCTATGGAGATTATTTAAAGCTAACTGTATATTTTTATACCATCTACCCGTAGGCAAAAATAGTTTAAAAACTTTTTGTAAATTTATATTCGAACAAAAATATGTCAGTAGAGCTTACAAAGCATATATATGCTCCAACAGCATAGCAAGTCGATATACGTCTTGCTGTCGCTAAGAGAAATCAGATCTTCGAGAATATTAAAGATTTTGGCTTGAAATTTGAATATACTTACTTTTCTTAATTATATGCAGATAAAGTTTATAATATGCACGTGCAAGTACTACTATAAAGGATAGATTCCATATGAACCTGTGCACTATATAACTATAAAGAGACAACAGTCTGAGTCGTGCACACTGACTCTTTTCTGAACTAAACCACTGAGAATTATTATGAGATGAGCTTAGATTTCTGAAATTTACAAGAAGGATGTTCCATTTAGACGTGTGATACTTTCTTTTAATAAGAATGACTACAAATTTTTTTTATACTTTATTGTCTTTGAAAGAAAAAGTTTTCTTACCGGTTCTAATCACCACGACTCGAGACGTAGGAACATGTCTACTTCATAAATAATTCCATCGACTTATTGAAGAATACCAACTAAAATGGTCTTATTTTCCCAAGGAGAAAAGAAATTGTTCAAATAACATCCAAAAAAGTAACACTTCGCTCGTAACTTGTGTGGATGAGGGTTACACTCACTTTTTGGGGCAAACAATTGCCTATAAAACAAAATAAAAATATTTTGAACTAAATATTTATGTATACCCAGTCACGGCATACGAAGTCAAAAATTAAGAGTATATGAAAAATGCAAAAGTTGCCGAAAAAACTATGTTTTTTGAGATATTTGACGTTGATAGTGAAACAGTGTGGAACAAGTTGGAAGCGGATGGAACCAGGTGGTTGCCCGATTTGGTATCCGTTGGCAACAAACGTGATCATGTAATAAGTTCAAAAATAAATTTGGCTTTTGTTATAAATGGTGTTTTTAACCACCATTTAATGAAATATGAACTCATCTCCACACACCGGAGACCAAGGAATCAAGTCAGTAGTCTTCTATAAGTGCATATCCTGTACCTTAACTGGCATGCTATAAATGTAGATTTAAGCTTTCAAGGTATAGTCCTTATTAAAAATTATTAAAAATTAAGTAAGAATGAATCCTTAACTTTAATTCATTGTATTTTCCAAAGCATACCATTACTATTTCACATCTTACTGGAAGCATAAGCATGCAGCGTCGAAAGAGTGCTTTTTTTTTTAAGCTAACCACGAATCGACCCAATTGTTGGTATATTTATATGTTGTGATGTGTTGCTCAGACTTTATCATCGATCGAATGAAGTGGATATCATAAAGGAAAATATTTGGTGTTTACGACGGGTGGGATACAACTTTTAAACTTGGGGTTTTTAAATAGGTTTTGACTGACGCTGCAACATGTGAAAAAGTATTATCATGCAGTAAAATGACTTCGACGTGTAGATAGTATTGAGCTTGCCTTTCCACCAGTATTCGATTTAGTCTCATGAATTATGTTCGGTAGATGGTCCCAGTAATGGCGTCTTTTAGTTTGAGCGACTTAAAATTCACGACCCTTAGCTAGAAATGAATAGTTTTTTCCATGAATATTTGATATAATTGTAGATTTTGAAGCTTAGCCAGGTAGACCGCATGATTATTTTCCTTTTCGCTTAACATAGTGATGCCATTTTTCATCACCTGATACGTTGTAAAAAAAAGTTGCATTTAAGCCTGGCATGCATGTTCTTTGTCTGCGATGTCAATTTCATCATGTATAAGCTTTTGAAATAAAATTCACGACCAATTCTCTCACTACATGGAGTCGATGCACCCATTGTACGATTAGGAGTTACTAAGTGTTGCAGTTGGTCTTAAAACGATTCATACTGACCAAGGTTTTCTAGATGATAGGGAAAATATGTATTCTTTCCCAATTGTTGCTTGATGTCACCATTTTAGGAATATTTAAACATTAATAGTTTCTAACTCTTATCAGGTAAACTGCTGCACATTGATGTTATCATCGGAGAGATGAGTGCAGCATGCAGAATGGGACTGTTGCAGCTCGGTAGAAAGCAGTTGAAACCGCTTGTCAAGATCTCAACTATGGGGAGACCACCAGGTTGTTGTGAATGCTTTTCTACAATGAATATATAAAACAATTTGGGTTTGTTTTTTCTTAAATGCTGTTAAAAATAGTTTGGAAGTGTTTTCTTCACCATATTAGCTGTTCACTATTTCTGTTAAGAAAAAAGTGAAGAGTCTCTGTTCTGGTGTTAAGTAAAAACTTTTGTTTTCTCCAGTTCTCCAGTTTTTTAAAGTCCTACATAGTGATTGTACTGGGCTTGGCAACCACATAATTTGACTGATAAATAAAACTAAAATTCACAAACTTAAAGACTACAGCTTTTATAGTTTCTTAGTTCTCGTTGTACACACATTCGAACGACAGACGGACATAAGAAAAAAATGTTGAATGTTACTCTTTAAATTTGATTACAGAATGCATTGCTTTCATATAAATCGTATACAATATAATTAAGTTGAAATAACTCAATTTATTTATACATTTTATTTGCTAACAAGCGCATATTCCTCCATATTTAGAGCAACCCCATTAAAACTAATGCAGCTAACCCTTGAAACATCCTCTCAAGCGAGAATTGAAATGTACGTTTTTTAATTTAAATCGCGCAAAATTGTCCGCACGCATGAATGTATCTGTATACATATGTGAATATGAGTGTGTGTGTGTGTGTGTGTATTTGTGTGTAGCTACGATAAGTATGGACGCACTCATGAAATTCGCAACACATGTAGACAAACATGTGTACAAGTTATTTACACAAACACACAAAACAAGGACACATGCACGCACGCCATTAAATATGCACAAAAAAGTATGCAACACTCGTTACAGTTAAAAGCAAACAAACACAAAAGTACATTAATAGCGGTGAAATTTTATTGCATGTAGAAACAAGTATGGCCGACCGACCGTCCGACCATCCGACCGACTGAACGACCAAACGACGGAGCGAACTCTGTCCTCCTAGTCGATTTGAATGTCGCAGCCATATCTCGAAGGCCATTAGGCGGTATACAAATACACATACATGGACACATGCATGGATATTCAGCGACATGTTGTTGCATACTCTCGGGCGTTTAAGCTTGTGGGCACACGCTCGCTTATATTTAAAAGGTCTGATATAATTTTTCATTTTTGTTTTAAATACTATTAAAACTAATATTAAAAACAACATAAGCTGACTGAGCTGACAATAATTAATTTATTACAATAGTATCTAAAAATTCAGCCCCCAATAGGGGCGCGCCGGCTTAGTTATAACTTAAACTATTTTAAATTATCCGAGATCGAGTTTTAAATTATCGATCGGCAGATGACAGACAGTTAGCCTATTGGACAACCGGTTTCTGTGTTGTAGAAGTTTGCCTTTGTATCGGCTGGAATGGAAATTCAGCTGCTCGAACACTGTAGCCATATTTAGGTCCCTGTGTACCATTGTATTCTTAACTGTTTTGGGCGGTCTGGATGAGCTTGATCTGGCTATCGCACGCCAGCCCCCATATTTGGCAGCCATATCTTCAAATTGGAGTTATTATTTGAAGGTATTATGTTATTTTGTTACTCAGCGTCAATTTGTTATGAGGTCTAAGCAGCCAATTCTTAACATAATAATATGGGCGGCAAATGCCTAGGTATTTGGAGTGATTCGACTGATGGACGGGCACGTCATTAACTATTACTGCCGGCGAGGTTTGGCGTTTCAGCGTGAAACAGACATTAGCAGGCTTATGGCTATATATTGTTATATTCCAGCGTCTTCCCATTGTGCAAACATAGCGGCGAATTCTTGGATGCCGTCCGCTGCCTCAAACTCACATGTTGCGCCATAGGTGACACAAACATCATCTGCAGCATGTCAGCTGTATATAACGAGTATAGCAGCGGTCCAAGTACGCTCCCTTATAGTATACCGGCATTCGGAGCTCACAGATATAGCTAAGAGAAATCACACCACAAACTGCCTTCCTAAAAGATACGACCGTAGTAGACTAAAGTAGGGTCCAGGCAATGTGTTCTTGATCTTGACCAGTGTTGCTAAGTGCCACACTCTATCAAACGCTTCTCTAATGTCTAGAAATAGTGCATTGCAATGCTCCATATTTTCAAATCCTAGCAATATTTGGTCTATAATACGATAGTTCTATGTCCAGCTCGAAACCCAAACTGACGTTCAGGGATTACCCTTCGTCTTCAAAATCGCAATATTCCGGGCAGCAACTAAGCTCTCAAACACCTTTGGGATCGAAGGGAGGAGGCTAATCGGCCTATGGGACGTAGGATCTCTTTCTGGCTCCCAACCAGCTTTGTGAATCATGGAAATTAATCGAAACTTCCACTGCGCTGGAAAGTGTTGTAACCTCACAACAGCATTAAAAATTAATGCTATTTAGAGGGTAGCGTGGCTTGGTAATGCTTTCAAGGTAGCATACAATTTCTCACCGTACCTAGGCGCTCTATTTAAATTCTGGCGTTCAATTACCGCAGTAATCTCATTTGGACTCTCGAATGTACAACAAATCTCGTAAATATTAAAACTGCCAACAATGTTGAACAGCCATCCTGAGATGATGCGTCGTATAATCGATAAATTTATGTATTGATATATTGGAATAATGCAAGATACACCAAATGCTAGCCAAATAAACAACAACAATAAAATTATTTGAATTATTTGATAGATATGTACGGGGATATACCTTTTAGTTGTCCAATCTGGACGTAAATGGAACATTTTATAATGATAAACCTAAGATAGACCAACTTTAGTGCTTCTAGCTAATTGAAAAACTTAGAATATGTATTAGGAAGGCATGTTAAGTGTGAACTTCTCTTTTAGAAGGAGTGGTTAGCGTGTTCATTGACTACAAGTGATCTGAAGAATGAATGGGCCAGTATAAATATTTAAAATTCAAAGTTTTTTTTTCGGTTAAAAAAGTGTGCAAATAAGTAATACCCACAAAGTCCCATTCAATACGTTATGTATGGAAAACAAATTCTTGATCTCTGACTTTAAACGGCTTCAAAAAAGTGCTTACTTAAATCGGCCAAAATTAACAAAATATTGATTGAATATGATTTGGACCTCAATAGTCCCCCTGAAACTCTATATTTCTCGAAATGGCTAGAATTACGAATGTTCTCGAAGGTTTTCTTCTTCGTAAATACCCAAATAGTAGGCCACTTCATGTCACTGTGTCGAAAGATGAAACGGTTTAAAAAAGTTGCGAAGCAAAAACTCTTAGCAATAGCGTGGTTTGGCGCCATCTTGAAACAATTGGGGGCCAGTGTTTGAATTAAAAAAGTTTTCAAATATCTGATAGTTATGCTTCGAATTGATCTTGTTTTTTTTTTTTATATATTTTAATTTATTTTAAAAGAGAATAACATCCAATGAAGTCGTTACTCAGTAAATTCCATAACATTTTTGAATTATCATCCAGAAAAAGAAAGATCCAAATACTGCATCAATTAAACTTAATAAATTTCTGGACTTGAAGTCCAAGTTTAACATTTGAGATTGTTGAAATGGTTAATTGTTGGAAACAATGTCGGACAAGCAATCTTGACGACTTGAAGATACTTTTACTTCATCTAATGCAGTATAAAAGTCTTAATGTGATCAGTTGTTTTCTATACTTTCAGGACGAGTTTATAAATGGAATTCTTTTTATGAACAAAACTTTCTAAAACTATTAAATCAGACCTTAATTGTATATAGCTGTCGCTGCTGTTTATTTTAGTTGGCATTGTCACGACTTCTTAATGTCATTTTATCAAAGGCATAACTTGTTTTCGTATCTGTCGCCTGTACACAGACTCCAATATTCTCCTCGCACTATAATTTTTGTTTGCTTGTATGACTACGTGGCGTATACGTGATGGGGTTATTAGAGATGCTATTACATGTTCGATATGTTTATATTTGTTGCGCATTGTCGTTTCGTACGTGTAACGCGGCATGTCCTTATACAAAGAAACATGCTATGTAGCTAGATACTTTCGCAACACAAACACACACAAAAAAGAGTCTCGGCAGTTGTCGAAAGGACATTTATGAAGTCGTAATAATGCGCTGACTGCTGTTGATAAGCAAGCTGCCGAAATTTGTAACAATATACACCAAATGTTTGCTTTTGTAGCTAACTTTTATTGTGTTAGATACTTTTGTAGTTATTTTTATGCTATGCTATTTATATTATATATATTTTATGCAAAATATTTACTATGGAAAATCGATAAACTTGACTTCAAAGTACACCATTTAAAGTAGAACAGACACCATATGGTTTCTATGAAATAAATGTGCTGCTACACTTTGACTTTAGCTGCGAGACGGCTACGAATATGTAATGCAGTCTAAAAGTCATATAGCCTGCCTACCGTTGATGCTGGCTGACAACAGCTTGAACTGAAGTTATGTGTAACTTGGGTGTATTAAATCATTTAAAACGCAAACAGCAGACGACAAACGGCAGTCGGTAACGGCAGAGCACCATTTGCCAACGCTCATTTCCGTTTCCTGTCACAAACATGCACACACTTATATAATATGAACCTATACATACATATATAGCCGAAATGAACTTACTTATGCATATGTATCTCTAAAGACAAAATATATATGTACATAGATACACGAACTCCGTAACACAGTTTCAGTTACTCGTACATACATATAATACCAAGCGGCATAAATATGCAAAAGAAAAATCACTTTGATCGACATAAATTTCATAGCACAAGTTGACAAAAAATGAGAACGAAGCATATGAAATGGCATACTTTTCTTATTGAAACTCAACTGCAGTGTTACAATCTTTGCACAGTGGGTCATTTCAATGAAATGACAGTTTAAATAACTGTTATCTCTGTACTGCATTCGAGCAATTACAGCGAGGACTACACAAAATTCGATTCATTGCTAGCTAAATTAATCACAACTTGACGTCATTCTGCTTGATGTATACATTTGTACTAAGTTAATATACCCACTTTCGCTATGCGAACAGGGTATAAAATGAAAAACTTTGTGTATACAAAATATTAGAAAGAAAGAGCAGATACTTATGGGTATTAACCCATTTGAGAGGGGTTGACACAATCATTGAATAATTATTATCTAAAAAGGCAATGTGAGAGACAAAATATCTAAATTTGAAAGGTTTTTTGCTTTATAAGCTGCAAGTTCTTGATGTACGGCCCGACATATGGGCACATCAATATTGACTCGATTTTCTTTCTGAAATTAAAGACATTTATGTATTTTGAAAACGGGACATATTTTAATTTGTTTACTGTTATAACAGCTTGCACAAGATTGTTTTCAGAAAGCTCCTAATTATTTGGTATATAGAACACATATGACAGTGTGGTACCAACTACTATAGTTGCTATATCTACTTTGCTCATCAGCAGTACTGCTTTAATCCTTCTTTCTGGGCTAGATTTGCTAGAATTTGATATTTGCGGTCGATAGAAACAACTTAACTGTGACCTTATCCTGAAGAATAAAGCTTGTTATGCCACTTCTTGACGTCTGGCACCCAGACAAAACTTATACTACTATCTTTAACGCTCTCGTTAGGAGATCTTCTGCAATAATTTTAACATGAAAGTGAGTGCGTCAATTGGTTTGAGTGCTTCTTGACTATATACATATAGAAAAACCTGTTTGTGCTTGATCGTAGATAATCTTAAATATATTATTGCCCGCTATTAAATAGCTCCGTAGGTCTCTGATCCTTATTAGGACTGTTTTAAATTTTAGCCTTATTAAATATCGGCCACCACACTACAATGACGTACATGAATTTAAATTAACATTTAACAAAAGATTGTAGCTTTGAAAGTGAAGTTCGCTATTTAAGATTTTTTAATTGAACGGTAAGTTCCTACTTTTTATCACTGGAATTTTACACCTCCTAATTATGAGCTAAATTCCGTTTATTTGGGAAGGATTAGTTAGGGTATGTTTTTTTTTTTTTGTGAGCGCAGCATTTGTGAGGAGACATGACTTAGGAAGGACAAGCAGGATCCATAAATATGTCGGAAATACAAGCAATTGCTCCATCAAAATAAAAATAAAAAATCTTTAATACACTTCACAAGCAGTTTTAAATTGTGTACTCATCAGTTATAATTAAAGTTTCACTCAAATCGGAAAAGAAATATAAACATTTTACAAGGATTCCTATAAACTTAATGTTTCTCTATATAGTGATCCACTACAGTCAGGTCATTGATTTCGTTTGAGATATTCTCCCGCTAGCTCTGGAATGCTGCGCCGTAGACCATCACTTCCTATCTCCCCGTCGTTTCCATTGCACTTTTTCCTCGGAACTAAGAGCTCTTATAAGGAGAAAGAGACAGTTAATAGAAAATGGCTGCTCAGAAGCTTAAACAAACGCTTCAGGTGCAACACGCTAGGTTTTGATAAACAGAGATGCACGCTTATATAGGTGTTCCCACTTTGACGAGGATTAGGCCAATTTCAAAAGATGTAATTGAAAACTTCTTAGCAACATTGCCTTTAAAACGTTCTATCTGAAGTGATTATCCACAAGCCTGGCAAGCCGGAAAATTTCCCTGAGTCATACCAGCCGATCAGTCATCTGCATTCCATATCGAAAGTTTGGGAATGATTGTTTGTGGGTTGTCCGGGCTGCTGGTTTTGTAGAATCCCCAGCTATTATTGGGTTTCATGCATATAGCTTCACCGAGAAGTTGACCACATCCTCAAGCTGAAGAATACTGCAATGTTACATTTAACAACAACTAACAAGCCTTTCACCGTGTGTGATATACTGGTCCATGGTCTAAGTTCAAAAACTTGGTTCCAGCCTCTTTTTACCTAAGTTGCGAACTATACAGCGGACCTTCCTGACCCTGACCTTCCTCACCCTGAGAACATAACACCGTCCAAAATGCGTATTGCATCATTTTGCAACGACAGAGTATTATCTACACTTCCAACTGCGAGTATAATGCCGCAGACGAACTCTAAGAATATCTACATGTCCTTGTAGTCTAGGCAAAATTATGGAACAGAAAACAAAGCAGCGAGTGAAGTGCACATATATATGTATGTTTCACTTTGAACAGACCAAATCCACCGGCAATAAACGTGGAGGTACGGAATCCAAGGTCAAAACGCAAACAGATGTAGACATTGCAGAATAAAGTAGTGCGAAGAGACCTGCATTTGTCTATCGTTGAGGAGCAAATTTTATTTTTTTCGAGTAGATAATGGGCCATGTCAGCCGGCTGGTCAGCGAAATTGCAATACGAAGTTTGATACGTCAAAATTTTCTACATCTTATCTCTTAATGTGACAGTTCACTTGCCTAAATTACTTTCTGATCCACCACGGTGGACTCTATAACCGCGACTTCAAACTTAAATAATGAATAAATTCTGGTATTTTTGTACTGATCTTGGAGATTGCAAATATATAGTCAGTAGGTGTCTTATAGGGAAGCTTGTGCTATGATTATCAAGCATATTATTTCGTAGATTTTGACTGAAATAAAATTTTTGATCATTCAAAATTCAAAATTGGGCGGGTAGTTCGTACGAAGGCCACCTGAAAATATCGACGTGGCACATCAACTCCGATGATTAACTTTACAGCAAGTTGGTGGAGGGCATAACTAGATCGACATCTCTCGGGGAACTGATCAAATATTTGCACATATACACTTTTCGGCTTCTAAAAAGTGACAAACCATTTAAGATTTTCTGCATCCATGCAATGTTATATAATAGCTACCTAAAAGCAGTGAATGGACAACCTACCGGTGCACCGGTACCACACTCAAGCTCGAGCAAATTTGTTCTTGCGTTGCCCTTCATGATATATTTAAACAGCTATCTTAGTTAGAACATTTTAAAATCTGATTATATCTGGTTTTACATTCTTCATGCTTAATGCTTTAATTGCGGCATGAATGGCAAAAAAGAAGTAATTGATTCTTCCTGTATTCTGTCCGATCTATTTGGTATTTTAAATACCTTTAACGGTTATTACTTGTATTAAAGTATCATAATTAATATCTTTGAAATGATTTCGGTTTGCTGCGCTTTTTCGCCGATCAGTGATATATTACGGACTACATTCTCTTGGAAAGAGGAAGTGGGTGGTTTTCATCATTTCTAGAATAGTCGTGGCTTTCAACTAGTTCCGCAGTCTCCATAGCAACAAATTGTTACTGAATATTGTTGCACTCTCTAAACTTTTCGTGCAATGCGGCTGCGGTCGAACTACCAACCTATTTATTCGCATTGTTTAATGGATAACAGCTCCAGAGAAATATATTTCTCGATCATATGATCGCAAAAGCGTTTAATTGAATTTAATAGAAATAAGATGAGTCTGATAAATCGATAAGATTTTAAGTCTGTATTATTGTAGGCGATGAAAGGTTAGCTGTACCACATTTATCACACTTGAAGGTAGAATGACAGACACATATGCATTGCTTAATTTTTGGACAAAATAAGTCGCTTTCATTAAAATTCTGAAAATTGATTGGAGGTATAACTCAAGTATACCAGAGGAATTGTTCAAGTTTCAGATTTTTGCTGAATAATGTTCCATATTTTTTTTTTAAATGGAATGATGACAAATTTGTGGCTTCAAATTTATTAATTTTTAACAGCTAAACTACACAAATAGCCCACTGTGCGTTGCTCGATGCTGTCAGTGGCGTACATTGTCATGCATACGAGCAGATAGAACATGAGAACATAAGCTTGCCAACTGACATACACACACACACACACACACAGATACAATTCATACAAATACAAACGAACATTTCGCATAAATGTCACGTACATCAGTTACTCATTTTCGAAAAATAAGTTGCAGCTGAAAAAGGAAGCATAAAGGAAACATATTCGTACAAGCATATTACGCATACGCAATGTACAACGGTCGGAACATCTGACAGTTTCGACTCGAAAAGATACTTCATATGCAGTGCAACATGCCTTGCCATATTATAACAAATAATAAAAAATAACTTACGAAAAGATATGAATGCAAGCAATAAGAAGTACCATATAGGTGGAACTGCAGGTTCATGCATAGCTGACATTGCGATTGACAAGTTCTTCTTGTATCTTATGCTGTTGTTGTTGTTGTTGTTGTAGCTGTCTTCATATTCTTCGAAACTAAACTGAAATATGATAGAATATTAAAAATAAATAGAAAAATATTTTTGATTTGAAATTGCTTTTCTGCAAGTAGAACGAACGACTCCATTAAAACTTAAAACGTTTCATGTTTCAATTTGTGCGAAATAATTGCACAACCAACAAATGAAAAGTAGTGCATATTGGTATATAGAAAAAGTATTTAAGTGAATATTTTGGAAAAATATGAAGCAATTTTATTTTATCATAATTGGCTGTTGAAATAAATCTGCTCGTTAGACAAGACAATGCATGACCGCACAACTGCATGGCATAGACATGTCAAAATAAGATGAATTTTATTAGAAATTGCTTTCTCAAATTTCAGATTTCATTTTTATTTGTTCTCAACATATCTTGGATCTGAAATAACCAGCAACAGCAACGTCAGCCTGTAGATTAGGCGAAAAAACACGCTTACAAACAGATGCTATATTGGGCTGAGCCAGCAAATGAGCAGTAAAGCCCTCTTTCGGAAGACGAAATTCAAGATCTACAAAACACTGATACTCTCAGTTCTACTGTATGACGCAGAGGTATTGACCGTAGAAGTATCAGAAATAAACTCGCACCAACTTAAATCTTTAAGCTCTTGCTGCGCTAAATTGCTGGATAAAATATCGGCAGCAGGCTTTGATGCTTTTATAGCTACATGAAATCTATAATTCCCTACTTGGCTTAGACCACTTGATTTCGCTCTCCTTTTCAACAAATAATCATGAGTTCATTATCTGTCTTTGACAAAATTGGTATCCACACAATAATTGATGAACTTCATCCATAGAAAATAAACCGATGAAGATAATAATGCATACCAAAAATCATCTATCGTCGATATAAAGACAGCACAATGGCGTTCCACTATGGTCTTTGTCAAACTAATTTCAAGCGGTTTCATGTAAACAAACTAAATTGCAGCCGTTGAATTATTGATTGACATTGACAGGAAGAAATGGTAATCCGATGGTCCCAGGTCCGGACTATATCCCACCAAAATCCGAACTTGACTACCGTTTGAGCCGCTTCGTCACCCTTCACCCACGACCGTTTGCGCTGTTGTTGTAAGTGAACCACTTTTCATCGCCAGCCACCATTCGTTTTAGAAACGGGTCGATCAGCGACTCGCAGATGAAAATTCGGACCATGAGGTTTTTTGGTGTCAATTCGTGCGGCAACCAAATATTGAGTTTTTTTGTATAGTCAAGCTTCTTGACCTTCTTTGCCTTTGAACAATCATATGACTGTTATTCAGCTCTCGGGAGATGGTACGGCTGCTATTATGGCGGTCTATCTCGATCATTTGCTTGATTTTATCGACTTCTTCGACGACAGGTCTTCCGGAGCGTAGTGCATCCTCCACTTCTGCCACACCAGAACGGAATCGAGTGAACCACTGTTGTGCTACGCAAATTGAACAAATATTGGCCCCGTAAACCTCACAAAAGAAAGAAAGAAAATGCGAATTTCTTCCTTCGAGACCTCCATGTTCGACGCGCTTTAGCTTACAACAGAACTGTCCAAGCGCAATGCTTTCAAAGCATAGCGTAGAGCGTAGTACTAAACATTTATATCTTTTAAACGCCGTAAAGTATGTCCCTATACGAAAAAAAAAAATAACGAGTTATGCCTAATTGAAGAGACTTTTGTTCCAACCTATATGGATGAATGGAAAAACTATTATTAATACTAGACTTCATGACTTCACTAAGTGTTGAACTCTACAAAAGTTTCTTCAAATAAAAGATACTCTATCCATCAATAGTTTTCTTATCTGCTTAAGCCTCTTTAATCATTAATTTTATCCATCACAGGAAAGACTGATACTTAATATCCTTTAGATTTTAAATTGCAGCCAAATTACATCACAACTTTAAAGACGCCATATCTTTAGTTATAATAGGTGATTTAAATGTAATAATATTCTGTATTCTGTCCTTTATTTTGATATTTTTCAACATATTTCATATACGTGCTTTAAATAATGTTTTAAGGATATAAAAACTACATTCAAATTCCTGACTAAATATAACACATACAATCACCAAAAATTGATTTGTAGTTTCTAGTTAATTATAAATATTGACTAACTTCATCTTCAACAAGTATTAATAGTAACCAACCATCGCCTGCTTTCATTGCAATATATATGTAGTAAATGCTGTTCTATAATGCTTTTATAGCTTACTACAGCTCAATGAAGCCAACTGCATAATATCAGCTTAGTAGTCACGTTTTATGCATGCATTATCAGCAATTTTCAAAAACTTTGGCAACACTATCTACAACGACACTCAACGCCATAACAATTATTCCGGAAAATTTGGCTCGTACAACACGCGCAGCGCAGCGCAGCACAGCACAGCACAGCAAAAACCACAAAAAGTGTTCAATTCATTTTGCTAGTTTGCTTAATTTTAGTTATTTCTCTTTTTTTTCCTCTGCTGCTTCATGCAGTACATGCTGCAATAATTGTAGCAAGTTTTTGTTGCATTGTATTCACTTTAGACTATCCACAAACATGTATAGAACTAGCATATAAAAACTACTCTTAGCACTGGTAGTAACACAGATTCAATAAAGACTGCTAATTGTTGTTGACGGAAACAGGAAACACTTGAAATTGCCTTCACTCACCCCCAGAACAGAACTTCTAGCTGTGTGCGGCTTGCATTTTAATATGCCACATGCAACTTTTAGAAGCTTCAACTGGATCTGCATACATGGCACACTGTGCAAGAATATTATCATTAACTACTCGTGTATGGCACCTTAATTGTTTTCGGTAGTCACATTTGTTATAGACTAAAACGAGTTTAAGAAACAATTAAATTAACATCAAAACAACGCGCATACTTTGTGTTCTATTATATTTTTGTGCAGTGCTGCATTTTGTAAAAGCGTTGCATGGCAGCGGATGGGTATGCCTGACAGGTGCGCACACTCTGCCAGTCAGTAGTCACTTTCTCCCCCACCAATCTATTTCAGTTTAAATAAATTGTTTTTTTTTTTTTTGTTGTTATATATTTTGTAATCGGTTTTGAGCTTGTGTGTGCTCATTTACTGTTACTAATTGTCACAATTTCCCATAATGAACAGATCTAACACCTGATATGGTTAGCTGCATTAGACCTTCTCTATGCGGCATGGGAAGTCATAAAAAGAAAATGAGTAACGACTGTTTTTTTTTTTGTTATGTTGTTGTCATTAGTTTAAAATATTAATAATAAAAATTAATATTTAAAGTCTGCAATTTGCATTTAAATATATGATCGGTCGTCACGACTGAATAGAAGAACTTTGAACCCATGTACACTGAGAACTATAATGTAAGAACCGTAATAGACCCGTAATTAAGAATTCCATTTATACCATACCATACCCTATCTCTATTCGTGTTATATTGGATCGTTGGAAAGTTGACGGTATTTTTAAAACTGATAAAATGAAACCACAATCAAAATAAAGTCTTAAAAGTTTTTTTAATATAGAAATAAATAGCCATGAAGACACGCGTTTCAATTTCCGCTACGATATATTGGTTGGGGTAATGCAAATTTCTACTATATTCGAATGTCTATTACGAAACTCTTGAGTGTACAGACACTAAACAAAGACCATTATTTATTAATTTACATTTCGTTTGATAACACAGCCACCAAAAAAAAAGTAGTATTTATTTTCTCGCGCTCAATCCGATTCCAAAGTAAAAGTAACCTATACAAGTATCTACCACTTGAATTTAATGTACATATATGACAACCACACTTCCCAAAACAAGGTTGACACTTACCATTCAAACCTACTCCTCTTCTGTTAAATTACACAGAAGGAGTCCTCCCAATGTCAGGCTGAACAACACCGTCCTCACTCAGGCAAAAGGGATCAGATACCTTGTGCTGACGCTGGACGAAAGGTTGATGTTTACGTGGCACACTTAAAACCAGCAGCTCTACTGGCTGATAAACAGACGAAACAAATTGGCCCTTCGCTGCAAGAGAACTGTCTACACACTTGCCGTTGTTCTCGTTGTTGAAGGTACGGAGACAGCTGTGGGGCATTTGTGCCAAAACACACCGAAATCGCATCCAGGTGATGCAAAACAAAGCCCTGCGGATGACCAGCGATTGCCCATGGTTCGGTCGGAGCAGCATAATCTACATGGATCTCCGCGTGAAGACAGTTAAGGAGCAAATTGCTTGCAAGACCGACTACGCACTGCAACAGATTTGCTCGCACTCTGTTAAACAAGTGGCCGATCAGAAGGCTAAGGAGACGTCTTCAGAAGATGTCGTCACAGCGTCAGCCATTAGACAGATTGCTCTGTAAGCTGTAGGCAAGTTTTCTTTAATTTATGATGCAGAAATATTTAATGTAGGAGTTCAATGTGAATCAATTCAATAAATTTTCATTTCAAAACTTCAAAAATAATTAAATATATGTCGAGATCGGACCACTAGGAAGAGTAGTCCGCATTAAATTTTGCCTTACTTTCTGGGTTATTGTATGAAAAACATTTTATTGTGGTTGGTTATTCGGCTAGAACAGTCAACATTGGTGTAAACACCAATCCTCAAAATATTATCAAAAATATTCCATAAATGTCCAAATCTGACCTATAAGACGGGTATAGGTATGGAGAAATTGGAGACTATAAGGGATAGAGCCTTCAAGTTTGAAAAATTATTCGCTTCTATTCCATTTTGTCAAACTATGTTTGCCATATTCTAATGTTTCCTAACATAGTCTATTACAATCTAATTTCAATTCGCTATACACTTGGTGTTTAACAAACTATCATAATTTAATCTTAATGTAAATGCGTAACATTCCATCGCAGAAAACCTTTTATTATAACCTATCTGGGTGTGCAAAATCTTAGTAGGCATATTTGTATTAATGATTTAGGCGTCCATATGGACCCTAAATTGAGCTACTAGAATCATATTGTGTGCATGGTTAATAAAGCTAAAGGTGTTCTTGGCTTTATTTAGCGATGGTCTCAGTAATTTAATGACTCTTATACTACTAAACTTCTATACACATCACTTGTTCGTCCGATCTTAGAATTTGCATCATGTGTTTGGAACCCACATTTTGTAACCTCAATTGGGCTTCTGAAACTTATTGATCTTCCAACTCTATCTGCTCGACGGAAGAGCATTCTCTTCACAAGATTCTTTGTGGATAAGTTGATTATCCTTATTTACTTCAATCTTTATCTTTAAATGTTCCCTCTCGCTTCACTGTAAACTATGTGCCTTTGTGGTTGTCATTTTGCAGAACAAACTATGCTTGCCACGATTCGATTCGGTATATCTGCTATATCTATAAAAAATTTTCTCATCTATTCTCCTATAATTCTTCTTTAAACTATAAAAAAAAAAATCTGTTCTTTACTTTGAACTTCAATAAATTGTAATTTGATTTTTCCATTTTAATGTTTTGATGTGTAATTGCGACTGCTTGGACCGTTCCATGACTGTGAGTCAAGGCACAGTCGGTCAATTGGGCGAGCAAACAAAAAACCTCCAACGGTCAGCACTAGTAGGGTCGGTTTATGAATTTATGTATTATTGAAGTCAAGTATTCTTATGTATTTTGATATTGACAGTACATCAATCTTCAAAATCACCAAAACAAGTGTTTTTTTTTGTAGAGATTAAAACTTAGTTTAAAGATCGCCTAAAATCAAATTTTATCCCATTTAACCTTGGGCGTCATTTGCTGCAGAAGACAAATGCAAAATCAGCGGAACATGTGTTCAAATTATTTCTTGTGTGGGTCTATTATTTTTTTTATTTATAAATTAAAAAAATATTAAATAATTAAAATGAATATATCCTGTATTCCGCCCTACATCATTCTTATGTGCTATTTAGGCCCTGTACCGAAGGTACAAGAGCCTATTGGGTTTGTGCAAATGTATGTAACAGGTAGAAATAATGGTCGGAGACCCCCCAAAGTTACCCCCATTATGGTCAGGAGTGATAGAGGAGTCGATATAGACATGTCCGTCTGTCCGTCTGTCCGTCTCTCCCTCTGTCCGTCCGTCCGTCCGTCCGTCTGTATGAACGAAAGGATCTCGGAAACGGTAATAGATAGAGACTTTGTGTTTTTTGCATTCGACTAGGACTGCTCCGGAATTTCACAAGTTTATTTTAAAATTTTGCCCCTCCCCCCCCTTCCCCATAAAATCACCCCTTAGGGGAAAAATTTCTTCGGCACAAAAAAAATTTTGTATACCAGTATAAAGTTAACGTCCTTCTAAACCAAAATCAAAAAAGTTCATCAAAATCGGATAATAAATGACGATTTTATAAGCAATTGAATTTGAACGACCCCCCTTTTCTTTTCATTCATATTCGCGCAGTGAGAAGTGGTCATGTGTTTGGTCATAAGCTCGGGAAACATTTAATGTGTTTGTTAGGCGAACTGAACTGATACAGGGCCTCTTACAGTCGGTTACGCCCGACTGAAATTTCCTTACTTGTTTTGACATAAATTATTTCTGCTGCACTGCATATTGTTCTGTGTTGCTGTTTTTAGTAACACATTCAATCTTTCAGCTCGGTTTAGCCTTTTTTTTCGCATTAACATAATCAAAAATCTACTTTGTAACAAAAACTCATACAACAATAGTCAAATCGACATTTCAAATCAAAATTTCACAATCCATGTTGAGCGCAATAGCATAAAGTATTACTACAACAATAAGAACGATGACGGCAACAATAACCTATATAGAGCCCTATGTAGCCTACGAATATATACAAAATACATACATTGTATTATATCCAACTACAATATATAACAAAAGCAAAGAGCAGCAATTGCAATAATAACCAGGAGCTGTCAAAATAAATATGAAATTCGAGTAAAAATAACCAACGAAGCGACGAAGTTCAACTGACGCCCTCAACTTCCGTTCGACCGCCTTTCTTCTTTGCCATGCAAACAAACCATCCGTCCATATATGCCAGGGACCGTCGCGACTGACCGCCACACCCACCTACAGCTCCAATTCCAGTTGAAATTCATAACGTATGTGCAGCAGTTCAGATTTTCTGACACAGATAGCCGGCTGCGACTTCAACGACGACGACGACGACGCAGACGTTGACGGTGGCCGAATAGCAACAACAATACAAGTCAAAAGTTCAACGCGTACATACAAACACACAGATACTATATACTATTACAATGTACATTTATATGTGTGAGTGTGTGTGTGTGTGTGTGTGTTACAAGTACATCCATCGCTCGAAAATTGTATGAATATGAAAGTGATGAAAACTCAACGATAACGTGCCAAGGTCGTTTCCGGTGGTCGCGTTCATACATATGAACTGCAAGAGAACTTCGGGAGGCGTGGCAGTGCGGTAGTTGGGTGGCTGGGCGTAAAGTTGAACATGGTGGGCCAATATGGCATGGTCGAATGGGTTCTGTAGCGATTATACTTTAAGTGAAACGCATTTGCGGCCTGTTGAAAATTTAACAAAACCCCAGGAACGTACAAAACAAAAGCAAAAAAAAAACAGTCAAGTTAAGGGAAATTAGTTGGTCTAACTATATTCGTAGTTTAATGGTAAAATTTAAGTAAAGTTGGCAATGAAATGGCGTTTATGTTGGTGCAAGTGATTGGTGAAGTTTGGTTTTATATAAGGTTGAAGTAACTAAATATAACCACGCTTAGATTCTATTTGCGATTATTGCGTAGGTTGAGTTGGTCTTTTTTTTTTGTCGATTATGGCATTATGCAGCGATGCTAGAGATAGCCGCTGTTTGTTTTAATGGGACACCTTTGGAGTGTCATTAGTGTATAATAATATGGTTGAAGCCATGATTTCGATACGATTTATCAGCGAGAAACAATTGATTTAGCTACTGGCAACTAAAAAGTCCTTTAAACCATAATATTCCCTGGATTATATTTATTAAATATAAAATTTGATGTACAAATGATGCCAGATGATTGCTACGAAGCTAAACACTATTATTAAAAAAATTGCTCAATAACCTGTGATTATTTTTTTTTTATCAAACTCATAATTGCGAACTATCTAACTAAACAACAAGGCTTGCTTTTGCTGCCACGAATGCAAAGAAAAACAGTAAAGAACAATGCAGTCTCGAGTGTGTTCAACTTCGAGAAACTCTGGGAGTACTAAATTATTTAAATTAAAAAAGAGGGTCCGATTTTTGAGTGGGTTTGCCACATTCATTAAACACAGCTGAACTTATCTAAAGAGTACGACATTCAATATACAAACATGAAGGCTCAATGATTTATAGTCTCCATGTTCCTATTGTTCACAGACAGGAAGAAGGACATGTCTATAATGACTTAATATTTTATAAGAGTCCAATTTGAACCTTAGTGGGATTAGGAATGACGAAAAATTCATCACACCGACTAGTCTGGCGTGCAATTGACTTCTGAATTGTTTCCACGCGAATATTCCTGTTCAGCGTGCTATTCCGAACTAACTATGGGCAATCGCTGATCATACGCTGGGCTTTGTTGTGCATCACCTATATGAGATTTCGGTATGTTTTGGCATAAATTCCTCACTGCAGCACTCCGTACCTCTAGAGGGCAGCAACGGCAAGTGTGTAGACAGTTCTCTTGCAGCGCAGTAACAGTTTGTTTCATCTGTTCACCAGCCAGTAGAGCGGTCCCATTCTGAGACGACAACGGGTGACCACGTTTTGAGTGTGCCACGCGAACAACAACCTTTCGTACACCGTCAGCCCAAGGTATCTGATCTCATTTGCCTGCGTGAGTACGGTGTTGTTCAGCCAGACATTTGGAGGACTCCTTCTGCATAGTGTGAAGCACACATTAATCCACTTGGCCGGATTTAGTTTGATGTTTCACTTCCGAACCCAGTGCTCAAGCGTGTGTACGTACTAATATTCCCTGACGGCCTCATCGTTCTCGCATTCTGAATTGTACAAAATCGCAATATCATCTGCATACGATGTACGCCATTACGCCTTTTTCCTGTGCCATTATGTCTACGCAAGGCTCAGGAAGTTCGGCTGTAAAAAACGATTACAGTACACCACTTTGACTTTCAGCGGTGTTCCTCCATATAAGATCGCACCATCAGAAGAAGAGTACTGGGAATAGTGCCTCGATCTTAGCCAGGATTCCGACGTGCCATACTCTATATACCACTGCAGAACCCCTTGTTGTCGAACGCCTTTAAGACATGGTTCACCACTCTGTGGACTTGGTTTATTGTGCCATGACCAGATCTAAAGTTGAATTTGTGATCAGGCAGGCAGGGCCTATCAGCTCGGTAACTCGTGACGAAAAAAGTCGTTTCCATACCTTCGACAAAAAATGTTGGAGACTTATTGGTTGATACGAGTTTGAATGATCCTCATGCTTGTGGATCATTGTAATTCTGGCTATCTTCCAAGTGTTGGGAAAATATTACATCCTTAGCATATCTTTAAATATTAACCTTATTAAGAGATGTACCCACATTGCCACAGCTTTTATTTTTATGACATATATTGTGGTGTCCTGGGCCTTTTTTGTGGACAGCTTCCTGATTGCGTCAGCTACTTCCACAGGTCGTACAGCCTTAATTGGGAGGTCCATTTGGAGAGGAGTCTCGAAAGCCTGTAGCACGTAATGGACGTCGCTGTCATCTGCTAAAGAAAAGGCTGTGAACCTATCTTCGAAATACATTGCGAAGATGTGGGCCTGCTCCAAATCTGTTATCATGCCATTGAAGTCCTTGACTGGAACTTGTCGTAAGGCCTGTCTTTTGTTGTTGCTTTCCACAGCGAATAGTTTGCGTCAGCTGTGTAGTCCAACTGCTCCAGTTTTTCCTCGAAGAACTCAGCCTCTTTGCGTCGCAGAGTTTCTTTCAGAGCAGAAGCAGCTCTTTGACAGGCCGATTTACCCAGGGAATGCTGCGTTCTGGGGAATTTGCGACGAAGTCTTCGCTTGGTTATATCTTGATAACATCTAAAGATCTAATTATCTAAACTTGTGGGCCATATATAATATAGGGTCTAAGTTATCCTTGTTAATTGATCATTGACCAGAAGTATAAAAATCGTTTGATACATTTTTATAATTTATGAATGCAGCAAATAACTATAAATCAATCTTGCCATCACTGCACAACAGTAACTCAGTTCGTATCTATCTTTAATGATCATCCAGATGCCATACCACAACTATTTAAAAACTACCCAGACAACATTTCTCAGTACTATATCCGACTATTCTTTAACTGTCATCTAAGCTTAAGCGTGTATAAAAGAAGACTGGCTAACTGACGTCATCCATTAATAGTTTAAAGTAAACGCATAGAACGCATAAAACGAATTCTTCAGAACGCAACTAACTTCGCGTCAACATGACGCACTGACAGCTGTCATAATTAATTTTGACGTTTTGTGGTAATTAAATATTTTCTTTGCTCATTTTACAGGTTAAAGACAATAAGAACCAACAACGACAATAGCAACAGCAAGCAGCGGCAACCGACAACCGAACAACCAGACAATCAGTCAGTCCGACGCACGACAATGGCACGCACAAAGCTTGTGGTTGGTTTTGTCTTGGTTAGGCTTGAATTGACTTGAGTTGACTGGAATGAAGGTGATCTGCGCGGTATCTAAGCCCAGTCCAAACTGAACTCAACTCTATTCGACTCTACTCTAATTGTTATTGTCAGCATTGTTGTTGCTCTTGTGGTATGTCAAACTGTCTGTCCATTCGAGTATCTTACTGTCAGCGTGGCACAGTTTCAGATTTCATTTCGCTTTCCTTCGGCTTCGAGATACAGATACTCTTATGTACTTCAAATGTGCCACTAGTGCAAAAGTGTGCCACCAGCAGCGAATTGTAGTTGACAGGTGATTAAGTTGATATGCGAAGATGAATACGAAAATGATCTTTAGTTGAATTTAGCTCTGGGGCAACTGGCACGTAAACTGAACTTTGTTTGTTGTTTCAAATGCACGCTCTGGGGGTGTAAAATAGAAATATGTACGTCTTATATTTCACTTTCTCTGCTGTGTGCTGTGGCTTCTGCTGCTCATAATTAATATAATACGAAATTTCTGTGCAACCTCGTGATTTCAGACAGTTTGAAAGTGTTCGAAGCTAAACTTGCAGTTTGAATAATTACACACTTTGCCAAATAATTTTTCATTTCACTCTTGCACTTTATAATTTATGAAATGACTTTCAAGTGCAACGCTGGCAGCTTATTTGCATAAATATTAGTTTCAAAATTTAAGTTTTTATACAATGCCACTTTATTTACTCGAATAAAGGTTTATATAAAAAGTTCAAAGCAGCAAATTTGTTTTTCTGCAACAATGAAGCCATTGAATTCAAAAATGTCCTTGTCCTTGTTAAAATAAGTCCTCAAAGTTAATCAAAATTGTTTTAAATTATTTTTATTTTCTAATTGTAATCCGTCATTTTTTAATGACCTCCGTAATCTTGTGCGCACTGGCGCCAGTTGTTTTCAATGCCAAGTACTGAGAGATCTCTCTATAACTGGTAATTCCAACGCAATACCGGTCGTCGTGTATTACGTCGTCCACCAATCAAATTTGAGCCCCCCATGTAAACCATGCGTGCTGAAGCTGTTTTATCAACTCGAATGAGGTTACCAGCCCAGTGCAGCCGCTGGAATTTTATGCGCTAGACTATGTGAACCTCATCGAATAGCTCGTACAGCTCGCGGTTCATACGGGACCTAAACTCGTCGCCGACTCTAATAGGACCAAAGATCCTGCGAAGAATCTTCCTCTCGAAGACTTCCAACGCTGTCTCGTCCGACTCAACCACGGTCCATACCTCTGCGCCATACAGTAGGACCGGGAGTATCAGCGTCTTATAGATCTTTATTTTCGTCTGTCTTTACTTCTCATTTGCTTGCTCAGCCCAAAAAAGCATCTGTTTGCAAGCGTGATTCTTCGCCTGATCTCCAGGCTGACGTTGCTGTTACTGGTTATCTCAGCTCCAAGATAGACAAAGTTTTCTACAACACTGAAGTAGAAATTCTCCATCGTCACTAACCGTCCAAAACGAGATGACGGAGTGCGTATGTTGTATTCCATCACCAGATTGAAAAACTCGCATGACAACGCATCACCCTGCCTAAAATTCTTTTTTCAGCTTTTTAATAACTGAATTGTCCTCGTTATAGTCCGGTTGCTCTACAATATTGCCATCATTAACTGGTGCTTCCGGTGTCATTACTCGTCCATAATCTCAGTGATTCCTGTTCATCCGTAACCAGGTCTCCATTTTAATCCTTACAGAAAGTTACTCCGGGTTTAAAACCTTCAGTCAGTCGCTTCACCTTTTGAGAGAATTTTGAGCTTCATTTCTGTTGCGGAACATCTCAACATCCTCCTCTCTCTGTTTCTCTCGATATCGCTCTCTAACAGCTCGCGTTGCTCCTGACTGCAGAGTTCGCTGATAGGAAGCGTTCTTCTCTACAGTAGCATTGCGACAGTCCTCGTCATACCAAGAATTCTTCACAGGTTTTGTATAATCAATTATGTGATATATCTCGTGACGACTGAGAGGTTTCACGGAGCAGTCGGGAGAGTGTGTTTGAAAAGGCTGCGGCAGTCTGTTCTGACTGCTGCTTGCTGCCGTCTAGCTTTCGTTGCATGTTGGAACGTGCGGCGTGCACTACGCTGAGCCTAGTGCGTACCTTGGCTGCGACAAGATAGTGATCCGAGTCAATGTTGGGACCACGTAACATTCGCACGTCCAACACGCTCGATGCGTGCCTTCCGTCAATCAAAACATGATCAATTTGGTTGCGTATTATTTGATCTGGACTCCGCCATGTAGCCTTGTGGATGTTAAAATGTTGAAATCTGGTACTACTAACTACCATGTTCCGACCTGTTGCGAGATCGATTAGCCTCTCTACATTACGGGACAGCGCCTGTACAGACGTTCCAAGCGCTCTTAGAACTCATATTTAGCATCGTCGTCTTTCTCTTCCGTCGGGGCGTGCGCACAAATCAGGCTTATACTAAAATATGCATCCTTGATGCGTATCGCGGCTAGACGCGAACATGGTGACGGGGCCACGTAGTTTCCTAATCACCACGAAACCACCACGAAAGCTATAATAGATGTCACAGGATATTTTTTTAGAGCTACCCCGTTCTATCCATCGGATTTCTTAGATTGCAGTGATGTTAGCCTTGGAACTTTCTAGTACATCAATAATAAGAAATTTGAATGAGCTAAGCAGAGTAAGCTACCAATATTTTAAGCGAATTTAGAAAGTCCTGGTACATTAATTAAATGTGGTTTTTGTAGATGAGTGATGACTTTATTTTATATTACATATTTAAGCTAAAATATGTATCGCTTAAATATGTTATATAAAATAAAGGCATCACTCTTTTACAGAAATTTTGATCATTTCTCGTGCCCTCATTTATTAGTTATTTAGTCTTTTAAGCATTTTTTTATTTATGAAAAAAAAAATAAAAAATATTTACCCATATATGGGTGTAAGGCACGACATTAAACATAGGCTTACAAACTACTCCAACACATTTCAATTTAAATAGACATCATCATCATCAAAAAAAAAAAAAAAAAAACACACGGGACATCATAATAAATGCTACGCATAATCAAATAACTCAAATGCCGATACCAACTAACGAGAAAAATTAACATTTTAATAAAACTGCGGAGCACATAAAAGTATATAAATAACTAAAAAAAAAAAAAAACTTGATATGGAACATAAATATTTTAAATGCATAATTTAACTTAGACTGTCAGTATAGATGTGCATAGAAGTATCTAACTCAGCTAAGACCAATTAACGCACTAAGCCAACTAAAACGCTGAACTCAACTCAACTGAAAGTGGACGTCATATGCACTCAAATAGGCTGACACTCGAATGCGTAAGCCGCTACTCCAAATTAAGTCATTATAATAATACGCGTAGATAGATCGACAGACGGACAACAGTGCATTGATGAGAGACAGCAGGCAAAGTACTACGTATATACTTTTGTATCTTGTAGATACACTGTTTGCAGTCGATTGCGCTGCGCAGTTTTGATATATGGCATATTCATCCATCCAAACATTTATTCGACTGCTGTCGTCTGTCTGTGCATAATTTCATTAAAATATGCCAAAATTATATGCATAGATGGTAAAGGAATGAAAAGGAAAGGAAAGGGCAAGCAGGGTGCGCCCAGTCTCAGACGCTCATTCATAAACGAGCAAGGCGACAGCGATGACCTGAGTAGTTGTAGTAGTCAAGTTATACTCCTCAGGCCGTACACTTCTTGTAAACGCCCTCCTCATCAGCCCCTTTGCTATATGCTCGTTCCCTAACGCCGACTGTCGGCCGTTCAGTGAACGGTCAGTAAGTCTGTGGCAGCTGTCGCCGAGAATGCGGGTGTGGACAGTATCAAGTGCGTACAATCAACATCAACGTTGTTGAACAAAACGAGGTCGCCGCAGTTTTGCGCACTCGCTTGCACAATCTAATTGTATCTCTTTCATTCAAACTACATCGTACGCCTCGTGTGACGTCAAGCGTGCAACTTGTGCCTGCTACCTGTACCCGAAGTTGTACGTGGTACTCTTCGACGGGGGCAACGCATTTTGTGCGTAATTATGATAAGCAAAAGGTCTTTACTTTTGTTCTAGATACATTTTTCCATTGTTCTCCCACTCCACGCACCTGTATATACTTATATTTGGCAGTTGCTATTGTTCTTGTTACCTTTTTTTTTTTTTTTAAATAATAATCGTGATCTCCTACTATTTTTGTTAAGCTTGTTCACTTCACTATTAGCTTGAAAATAAGTACTTTACATTTTGCTTTAGGTTTGTACTGCGCAGCGTGAATTGCCAGCTAAACAAGAAAATTACAGTCGGGCGTAAACGACTGTAAGAGGCCCTGCATAAGTATAGGTCGCCGCTAGAATTTGCTCCTGATTATGTTAACTGAAATCTGTATTCAGGCAACACCACAAGATGGAAATTAATAACAAGAATGCTACTGACGAGAAGTATTTTGCTCCTCCCACTGCTTTAAGTATGAAAAGAAAAATGGAGGACAGAAGCATAGGAAGCATAGGTTGTGTAAATTCAATTGCTTATAAAATCGTCCTTTATTATTCAATTTTGATGAAATTTTTGGATTTTGGTTATGAAGGACCTTATTACTATACTGTCTTACTTAAAATTAAGAAAGTAATTTTGTGCCGAATTTTGATTTTATGGCAAAGGGGGAGCGGCAAAATTTTAAAATAAACTCGTTAAACTCCGGAGCACTCCTAGTCGAATGCAAAAAACACGAAGTCTCTATCTATTACCGTTTCCGAGATCCTTTCGTTCATACGGACAGACGGACATGGCTATATCGACTCCTCTTTTACTCCTGACTATAATGAGGGTAACTTTGGGGGGTCTCCGACCATTATTTCTATCTGTTACATACTTTTGCACAAAACCAATAGGCTCTTGTACTTTCGGTACAGGGCCTCAAAATACCAACTTCTAAAGCAATGTATTTCTGTATTATTTTCGAACCTTTAAATCAAAGTCATCAATTTCAAGGTACTACTTGGAGCTAGATGGCATTAGTTACACTCACAAACAGCCATAAATGATGCTACCAACATACATAAGTTGCACCATCTATTGGTTCTTTTGCCTCTATTTTACATGTCGCATTGTAGAAGTACTGGTACTGCTATATGTCTTTACTGCACTGCCTTATGTCTCTTGGTAAAGCATGCCTATAGAAGATATTAAGCCCGGTAAACGTGACATTCAAATTTCTAAACTTAATGTGCTTATATATCGGGCGAATCTAACCGTTCATCTTTACAGTCCCTTTTTATAGTATCAACTATCTTGACTAACAGACGCATCATGAAAATAGGTATCGACTTTATGGGTCTGTCAGCTCTTAGTGTAATAATACAAAGTGGTGCCACTCTCGAAATATAAGTAACTTTACACTCAATTCATTTTACTGAAATCACTCAAACTGTGTAACTATTCGATGCTAATGTAGAATGAAGTGCAACTATTTTCAAAGCGCATGCATGAAGTGGCGTCACTATGTATTATTGCCTGCTTTCAGTACTCTTTTAAATAGATTTGAACAATCTAAGTATTTGTCAGTTTCTGCAAAGAAAAAGGTTCGACAGAGGTAGCGTATTTAAAGTTCGTTATCAATGAATTCTCTTGGTTGTTATATTTTGTATTTTTTTGAGATAAATTCATTCGAGGTTGTTGTTGTTGTTGTTGGCGCAATTATGCCTGCTCGTGTTTTTGTTTAGATGAATTTGACATGGTAATTAACCTATGTCTGTATGCTTGCTTCTGTCCCTCCATCTGCATCTATGTTGGTTTTAATTTTTTTTATTTTTTTTTGGTAGCAATACCTCTGAAAGTTGGGAGTTTTGCGTTTGAGTGGCGCTTCGAAATGGCGTCGCATATTATTTATTGTCGCTCTAATATAAATTATGTGTGGAATTCATGTTGAAAGGCAAACAAAGGTTTGTAGGTTTTTATTTTTTTTTTATTGAAGTTCTTATCTCCGAAATTGTTTAAGTGTGGAGTGCGAGTAAAACTTAGTAGAGGAGCTTAGGTGACACAAGCTAATGTGAAAGTTAGATTTGGCTCTGAAGAAGTTTTTAAAAAGCATAACGGGAGTGAAAAGCTTATATGAAAACTGTAGAAATTTCTAAAAACTTCTCATAAATCTTCAATGAGTTGTGTAGTTTTTTATAAGAATTTCATACATATTATGCTTCTTTCGAAAACTTCTCTAAATATGCGAAACGTAATAAGATGCAGTCTAAGTAAAGCAGAAGTCTAAGCATATTGTAGCTAACAGTTCTATCAAAACTGGGACTCTTGAAATTGGGTTTCTTGTACTGACCCATTAATCGTAAATTTCAGTTTTTGCTTTCTTATAACTAAATGCTTCAGTCACAAAAAAAAGTTTCTTGCCAGAAATATCTGAATGAATTTTTATAAAATAAAAAAAAAAAAAAAATTTAAATACCAATTTATCAAGCATTGAACTAACCGGCTTTACTAAAATTAATGTCTCCATTAAATATATCTATATATTATCGGCTAACACTAACAACTTATAACTAATTATAGAAAGTTGCACGGCCTACAGAGAAATTTCCAACTCTCTACAAAAATATCGAATCTTAGAAAAAACACAAAAACAAGCCTGCATAATAAACCAATACAGATATCTCAATCAATCGAGCCTAAAATGCAAACAAACCACCAAATAGATTTAAATAAAAGCCACGATTGAAAACTTTGTACTACGCGACATGGAACATGAAAACTCACAACGTTGACAATCAATAAGCGATGGCGGAGTAGTAAGCTACACAAATCAGAGATGAAACTAAACGAGTTGTAAATAATGATTCGGGGAAAAAAAAACTGTCAAATTTATTAATAAATTTCTCGTGCGCGCTTTTTTTTTCTTTATTTAAGATTATTGTTAATGGTTTATTTTTTCGTTAGCTTTTTGTTAATTTTTTGTAGTACAACTTTATTAAGAAGAAATACTGTTTACACAAAATGTGGGAAGTGTTGTAATAAATTAGTGATTTGATTTATGAAGATTTTGCGGCTTTATATGAATTTGTTGGTTTGAAGTAAATTTATTTTAAAGTAGAGCTTATAATAAAGAGTATAGGTAGTGACTCAGCTCGGCTGTAGCTATTACTTTTTGTATTTCAATTTTAAATTTTGATATATCCATTCCAAAAATCTTAATTAATCTATTTTGTTGACTGCATCGATTATCCATGTATACCCAATAACAATTTTGTTTGTGTGTTTAACATCTCCCTGTTGGTTTTGAAATGTTCCTTTGAAAACCTCCATTGGAGCAACACAAAATAAGCTGATCTAACACTTATAAAGAATATGATTATTTTGATTTACCTTGACATCTTCATCGTCTATAAGTAATTCCATGAATTGCTTCGGTAAATATGTTAAAATTTATTTATGTTATAATTTTTCCATTATTCATGTTCTCAATAACCACTCCAACATTTTTAACAACAGTTACGGTACCCTTTTTTAACAAATTTGGAACTGAGTTCTGCTTTGGCATCTCTATTTATCATCTTAGACAAAATATAATCTCCAACATATCTTTTATTTTACTATATTTTTAATCCAATTATATATCTTCAGACCTTATTACTTTAATATCGGTTATTTTGTAAACTCCAATGGTTACAATAGTTAAATATTCATTCCTGAGGTAACTTTTATTCAAGATAAATTAAATTAAAAAAAATACATTGTCGAATCACTGTCCCTTTTGGTAATTTTTGTATCTTCTTTGGTAAATCCATTGCTCATCTACATTTTCTGTAATATCTCGACTCTTCATTTTTGGTCATTTAATAAATGGTAGTTCATTGTCAAAATTTTAACATAAATTCGGTAGATATAACATTTTTGGTACCTCTTTTCGAATTTAGACATTTTAAATTTGTATCTCCATTTTCCAAATTGTCATATTCATATACCCTCTGTAAAACCTTCATTGTTTATAGAGGGGTATACTCATTTTTAATTTTTTTTTTATTATAAATTCAACGTTTATTTGGCTTTTTGATATAAACATAAACTCTCCAGCTATCTCCAATAAAAAATTATTTCCTTCATCTCTTTAGATTAATGATTAATTTTAACATCTTTATTGTCTACATGAAATATTTCATTGCCATTTTCTATATACAATGCTTCCTATACATCCCCAGTAGATATTTCGGTACTTTCAATGCTCATCTAAGTATCTCCATTGTCAATTATTATGTCTCCATGGTTCATTTAAGCTATTCCAATGCAAATGTTGGTACCTCTTTCTTCTACTTTGTACTTTTTTATTTACATCCTCTCTAATGACTACGAGCTATTATCTAACTTCACTGTACAGCACTCCATCTCCAATGTTCTTGATATTCTGCCTAAAAAATTGGTAGTATTGGATTTGCTGAAATTTCACGCCGGGACAAGTTTCATCGAGGCATAGAGACCAGACCCTCTGTTGTATGCCTAACGGAATAAGATTCTTTTTGTATCTCACTGCTTAATTTAATTTTAACTCGTTTAACTCGTTTCTGTTTCACCGCAGTGCTAAAAAAAAACCGTTATCAAAGCACACACTCATATATGAACACACACTCATATATCGTTTGATATCTATACTAATATATAAAGCGGAAGAGTTTGTTTGCTTGAACGCGCTAGTCTCAGGAACCGCTGGTCCGATTTGAAAAATTCTTTCAGTGTTAGATAGTACATTTATCGAGGAATGCTGTAGGCTATGCCCCACCCCCCATACAAGCGGTAAACAAAATTCAACATATCTTTGCATCCATTTGAGGTATGGGGACGAAATTAATTGCACATGTTAATAGGATCGGATTAAGTAATCAAGTTAAGAAAAGAGAATAAAGTTTCATAGTTTAAAAGATATAATAAAGTTTTTTGATTTATCGGTTTTGAATATTGCTGAAAGAAGTAGAGAAGTGCTTGGAGTCGAGTAGGAGGAAAATATATTGTGTAATGAAAATAATTTTTACTGGGCGCAGCAAAGCGTGCCGGGACCAGCTAGTATTTTATAATACTGCTTGACTTGATACAGAAATCTTTTAGTTTCATTTTCTAACTATCATAATTTTTAGAAATCCGAATTACAGAAAAACCAAGACATCCGTACCATCGCCCGGGAGCTGAATAACAGTAGTATGACAGTGGAAACGCAAAGAAGTCGAAGAAGCTTGACTACACAAAAAAAAACTCAATATTTGGGTGCCACACGAATTGTCACCAAAAAACCTCATGGAACGAATTTCCATCTGCGGAATGCTGCTGAATCGCAACAATATCGACCCATTTCTAAAGTGAATGGTGACTGGCGATGAAAAGTGGGTCAGTTTCGACAACGTGAAGCATAAACGGTCGTGGGTGAAGTGTTGCGAAGCGGATCAAGCCTGGATTGACGGTCAGAAAGGATTTGCTGTATGTTTGGCGGGGAATCATCTATTAATTTTGCTTTTGCTTAATCTCTATTGACGATATCTAAATTTTTATTACATTACATTTTGGCTTCTCCATAGTATCTCCATTCTTCCTTTGAGATACCTACAGAGTCATCGAATAAATAATACAAGTATAAATATCAGCAATTTTTAAACATAAATTCCGTATATCCTTATTACTATTTTCGTATATCCTTTGCATTTTTACATCCAATATTTGTATTTCAATTTTATTTTTTTAAATCTCAATTATTTTTTTCGGTGTCTCTATTTAAATTTTAGTAACTATTTTTAAATCTCCAATGATTTATTCATAATTCCTTCGTTCGTCTAATTTATTTATTTAATTAAATGCAACAACAAACCAAATAAAACAGATGCTTAAAATATTATATCCTAACTAAAAATATTTCCATCAAATATTATATCCTACCATATAAACAGTGAAAACTTATCTCTAAATGATGAAAGGTTGGAGGGCTTTTTGTTTGGCCGCCAGGTTGACCGACTGTGCCTCGACTCACAGTTATGGATGTGGTCCAAGCAGCCGCAATTACAAATTAAAGATTGAAGAAAATTAAAAAATTAAATTACATTTTGTTGTAGATCAGAGGTGAGAATAGCTTGTTCTATATAGTTTACAGAGGAGTCAAAAGAAAATAGATGAGAGAAGTTATTATAGATATAGCAAAGAGACCGAAGTGAGACATGATAGGCATAATTTGTTGTACATAAAGAGAACCATAATGGCGCGAGAAGAGAAAAGGTACATTAAGCATTAAAGATTGGAGTAAGTCAGGAGAGTCAACTTCCCAATTAGGATAATATATCCATAATAGTATCAATGTTCTTTACAGAATTTGTTTTGCACCATATAAGAGTTATGGAATTTCAGTTGTTAAGTTGTCTATCACCATGGACCATTTATATGACATTTGTTTGTTTTTAAATATTCATAGTGTACATGTTTGCTTACTAAGTGAAACCTGGTTAACTCTTAAAGATCGTTTTGTTATCCCAAATTATAGTGTGTATAGAAATGATCGTAAATGATCGTAAAAACATTTAAATTATTTTCAACTTATTTTCCTGGCTCATCTGCAAATTGCTTAAATAGTACATGTAACCTGTTAAATGATAAGAAACACAATTTAAGCAATTTGAAGTCAGACTTACTCAAAATAGGTCGAATTAGAGGTTCGTATGTTCTCGGTGGCGATTTAAATTGCAGAAAGCGGCTTTGGTACTGTTGTAGAGCAAATAGTTGGGGAAACATTTTGTATCAACTTTCCCGCTTAAACAAATTTTCCATTTTATATCCAAAAGATCCTACTTATATACCAGCAAGTTATAAAGCTAAACCTTCAACATTAGAGCTCCTTGTCTCAAACTCACCTGACCTATTAACAGAACCTTTAACTATTAACGACCTTTCATCTGATCAAATTCCTGTAATGGTGAGGGTGACATCTTCACCAACATCTGTTGTAAACACATTTCCCCAATACTCTAAGGCAAACTGGAAATTATTTAAGCAAATTTTAAACCTCGAGCTTAGATAAGCACAAAATAACAGATTCTCTTTCAGACAGTGAAACCAACTCCATGGTTAATTCATCTTTATCTGATCTGAATGATCAAGATTTGTATAGTGTATATTACTATATTACATTCACTGAAGTCAAAGAAATCTGCAGGCCCTGATTGCATTACAAATCTTTATCTAAAAAACTTACCATTTGGTGCAATTTGTTTTCTATGTGCTACATTTCAAAATTGTCTGCAAATCGGATATTTTCCACAAAAATGGAAAAATGTTAAAATAATTGTCATCCCTAAATCGGGAAAAACACCGGATTTACATGAAAAGCTAAGATATTTCCAAAAATTTTAAAGCAAAGGCTTGATTTACATCTCGATTTACATTCTATTATTCCACCAACCCAATTCGGTTTTAGGCCTTCCTTAAGCTATATTCACCCACGCTTAAAGCTTAAAAAATTTGTAAAGCATAATTTGGATCTTAAAAAATCGGTTGGATTGGTATCCTTAGACACACAAGCAGCTTTTGACACTGTTTGGCATGACGGTTTAATTCATAAACTTGTAATTTTATTTTATTTGTAGACTTTTTATCTTGTTTTTATTTTTCCCATTTTTCCCTTAGTCACTTAATATTACGATAAGCATAAATCAAAATAATATTTATCAACCATATTTCTCAGTTGCAAGTTATATATAAATAATAACACATAACATACGTCGTATTAACAAATAATAATAAAAAAGATTTAAATAAAATAAACTATAAAAAATCTTATTTTCTAGCTTCGACTTTAGTGTCTCCATATTTTCTTAATTTTCAATCAATCTTTTAATTTAGCTTCGAATATCTATTTTTTTAAAGTTCTCCATATTTTTTTGGGTTTTTTTTTACTTTAATATTCGTTAAATTTATTTCCTTTTTTTGCATCGAATCCTTCTTATATGCTTTGATAATTTCTGTACATCCAATGTCTTTTTTGTTATCTCCATTGTTAAGTTGGCTATTTCATTGACCGTTTAGGTATCTCCCTAATAATCGTGTATATCTTCATTGAAAATTTGAATTAATTTTTCATTTGGTCATTTTTACTATTTAATTTATTGTATGATCCAATTTTTATTCCCAATTAAGGTTCACTGTCTAACTCAGTAATTAATTTCTTTCACGTACATTCTAATTGCTCTAAGGTTAATATTATCAATTTGGTTTAGAATTGGTTCTTGGAACTGGAACTGTTCTGATATATTATATATATAATCTTCGTTTTTAAATTTACCAACAATATGTAATACTTTTGTATATGAGTACAGCTGAGTGGCAAAGAAATTAAGTGTTTAGCTATTTAAGCACATTTCATAGTAAAAGTAAAAGTTCAACCAGTATAAACTTTGCATAAAATTCAGTTTTATATTACATTCTTGCCATTTCTGATTAGCACTAATTTCCGAATAATATATAAATCAATTTGCAATGACTTTAAAATACAACCTGCACTTAGTCAGTCTTAAGCGCTACCGCCCATACGACCTTCCCGTCAATCTAAACGAATCCAATCCATTAAACCAAACATTCCACACGCAAAGTTGTACTTTTCAAAAAATTTGCATTAATTTTTCACAGCTACACGAAATGCAACTCGACTGACTTGCAGTTCTGCATAATTTCAAAAGAGCAAAATACTTCGCCAACTATTTGGTAGGTTGGTTAGTAATAGAAGCCATGCCTACTTGTAACCAATTCGAAAATAATCAAACAAAAAAAAATCACTCGAAACAAGTCATGCTGTAGCGCAGAGTCTCATATTTTCCTTGTGATTTCATGTTTACCCATGAAAAATTGCATTTGCCACCGATTTTTCTATTTTGTTTGTTTCGTTGCAGCTCGGCATTTTGCAGCGCATTAAATCGATTTTACATTTGAATATATGTGCTGACATTTAATATGTCATGTGTGTTAAATTGTGACCTAAAGTGGGCGCATTATCTGCTAGTTGTGGCGTTATTGAACTTTCGAATCTAACGTGTCTGTGCGCTGTTTAACAACAACTTCAGCAACGACTTGAATGACAGATTTGACACTTTCGATATCAAATTTGGGCATCGAAAATGTTGTTTTAATATTTTTTTGTAAAGGTTTTTTTTTTCTTCTAAGTTGCACTAGAATTCATGTTTGAAAACATAATTTTGGTTTAGCCTTTTTGTAACGCTCCCAAGTATTCGTTTGTTTTTGAGTATTGAGAGGTAAAGGGTCTTTGTTGACATGAGTAGAACATTATCGAGATGCATGTTTAGAGATACATTATGTATATGCTGACATATTACTTAATGCGGTTAATGTTTGTTGCGCACAGATTGGATTTCGTTGTAACTAATTGAAATAGAATTATTTATGCACAATTTTTTTAATTGAGTTCGTGCAGTTTTGACTCGTTAACTTGAGCAGAGACTGTTGCAAAAGTTAAAAAAAAAAAAACAGAATATCTTTTTATGAAAACTGTTCTTAAGCAAGCAAACTTAAATTCAAAATAAAAAAAAATGTGGGGTCACGGGGCAGGCGAAATTAACGTAGCTATTTCTACAAATACTGTAATATTATGAATTTTAGTTTTCTATATGAGCCTATGTAAGCCTAAAACTTTCACAAATAATTTTTTTCCAAATGATACTCACATGCATACCCTCCTAATTTATAGGAACACAATAACAAATTAGAAAATTGCAGTCGGGCAAAACGAACTGAAACTCTTAAAATTCCGGCAAAGTATGATAAAGAATTACTAGGCT
Source organism: Leucophenga maculata (assembly GCA_035044805.1). Lineage (NCBI taxonomy): Eukaryota > Metazoa > Arthropoda > Insecta > Diptera > Drosophilidae > Leucophenga > Leucophenga maculata. Next base: position 3,321,442 of record JAWNNP010001101.1, on the reverse strand, counting down.
CTTACAATAACAAAAGATCTGAAATAAGATTTTCTGACTGGCCACTGCAGACTTAGAAGATACTTAAGTAAAATTGGGATGGAAAGTGACATCATCTGTAGATTGTGTTTGGAAAATAACGAAAGTCTGGTACATATCCTAGTGAAGTGCCATGGAACGAATATCTTAGCAATTACCAAATGGTAGGAAGCATGCATTGAATCCTAAAGACCTCGTGGGTTTTTTTAATTGGGATGGCTGAATCAAGTGTCACTAACGTCAGGGCTCAACAGACGTGCAAAGGTACCAAATAATAATATGAATAACACCTATTATTCTTAATATCATTCTGAATTAATTGATTAAGATTGCGATGTGTGGTAGAAGAGGAATTACTTGGGCTAAATGTGTATGTTGCAATTGTAAATTTTGCTGCTGCGTTAACACTGATCGGACGGAATGGGATATCAAACACCGCATGAATAAAGCAAAAAAAACTTTTGGTCTTTTATTCAAAGTCACGAGGATCGCATCAAAGATATTTACTGTAATGTAAATTGGTGTGAATCGTGAAATTCAACAACTTGCGACGCATATAAAGTTTAAGTATTCGAGAATCAATGGGAAAAAAATACATATTTCGTGTATTTTGGTATGAAGTCTGTAGTAGATGATCAGCAGATGATTGGTGCATCAATAAATCTTACATCGAAAAAGTTCTTAGACTACTCAAAATATTCAAAAAATAAAATATCTTAAACTTTTGTTTTTTCTAATTTCGGTTAGCATGTTGGAATTTTGAAAAGCCAGTCTTATAGCACATATTAAATTATTAATATTATGCAGTGAAAGTCTGCCACATTACATCAAATCTTCAGACATCGCGTGCCAAAACGCTGCAGGCTCTCGAACACCATCAATTTATCTACATATGTAACTAAGAGCATTCTTCATTCTCACTCGATTCCCAAATACAATATTTAAATAAAAGAAATTAATAATTAATGCAATAAATAAACCAAAGTCGAAACTCTAAGTTGATCATAATTATAGACACATATACAGCCAATTAAATGTCTAAAAGGCCAAAGCAATCTGAAATCAAACTTGAAATCGAAGTCGCAGCAATTTTATTTTTGCAGTTGAATTTGACTTCTGGCCGAATTTGTTCCTCTTCTGGCTTGTATCTTCTGCGTGAAATGACAAATGCGCAGTCGGCTAACAAAATGAAAGTGATTAATGATTCTTCGTGTAATTTTAACATATTTTTTTCTGCTTTTATTAGATTTATTTATTTTTTTTAAATGCTTTTTTTTTCAGATATTTTTTTTCTCAACTCTTATGAAAAACTGGTTTCAAGTTTCGGCATTTCTAGTTTGTTGAACAGTTTGCATTGCACAACTTCGATATAGAGGGTCACAATGCGTCAATTAAGTTAAAATGTTTTAAAATTTTTGATTCGATAATTATAGCAAATTATGGCAGGGCGCAAAATTGATGCAGCATTGGTTAAGTGGCAAGTAGCGTTGTTATTATGTGTAACAGAAATAGCGCTATTGGATTTTTTGCTTCTAAAGGAAAGTAAATGATCTTAAGTGGCATGCTATAAAAAATTATAGCAAAATATGTAGCACTCAAACTATTATTGCTGTAGTGCTACCTTAAATAATGCAACAACAAAAAATTAAAAAATTTATATTAAAAACAAAAAAAAAAATAAAAAAATAGTTGGTATAAAAATTATAGCAACTTGATACATAATTTATACGCCAGAGCAGCTTATCGAATTCAAGTGAAATGCTATAATAAATTATTGTTGCTAAAAGCATTTTATGTTTAACCTTCTCTTATAATTAGCACTTGCTATAAAATATTATAGCACGTAAGTTTTAGACACAAAATAATAAAATGCTATTAAATAAGGCCATACTTCATACTTATGAAGTTATTGGTATACAAATAAATGTTTGCTATAATTATTAGCATACTATAAAAATTATAGCAATTCAAATCATAATTTTTAAGCATAAGCAGCTAATTAAACTTAAGTAAATGCTATAATAATTTATTTTTACTGACAACATATCATATTTTACCTTCTAATATAATAACGCATGCTATAAAAAATTATAGCACATAAGCTTCAGCTACAAAATAATCACATGTCAATAAATAATTCAATACTTTATAATAATGGTACTAATAGATGTTTAAATAAAGCTTTTTTTTAAATATTAACATGCTATAAGAATTATAGCATCTCTTAAAAACGATTTTGGGAAATACAATTTGATTGCATTTAATATTTCTATGCCTAAAAGAACAAGAGATTTATTAAAAAGAGACAGAAGCATATACCCCTTATAGTTCGGAGGCAGGATGAATTGAAACCTGTATATCCTAGCACCCACATAAGCGACCATATTTGGTTGCTGGTATGTACCCAGTTTAGTTTGTAAGGGAGTTAATAAATAGCATCTTGAGCATACTTCTAAATAATCAAAGAACTTGAATATAGTGAATTCGATTTCTTTTTTTTTTAAACTGCAGAAAAATAATTAGATCAAAATTAGTGTGGACTATGTTTGTGATGATTCTACAACATAAAATATTGGACAGGTTTATACAAGCGCGGACAAACGAACACTTTTTCTTTTGGTCCAGTCATCAATAATGATTTGTAAAATCCACGAAATGCGCATGGACGATCGCGTTGTGATGGTGAGGGAAATTGCTGAGGCATTTCACTCAAACAGGTGGACAAATATATTGCAGCAATATTTGAATATGAGGAAGCTTTCATGTAGTTGGTGGCTTTCATTGCTTACAGATGATATTTTAAAAGAGCATTTGGTGCTATGAAATGGCGCAAAAAGTCCTCACTATTGAGATTTAACAATAATAAAGACTTTTTGCCATGTTTCGTAACTGTAGAGAAATCTTGGAACATATATAGATCACAGAAATCGGCTACGAAGAATGGTGCATCTGTTAGCACAAAAATGGTGCCCATGCTTTTTTTTGGATTGTCCGTGGCACATTGATTATCTTGAACAATGACTTTGATTGAGAAATATTATTCAAAGATTTACTTTATATTTAATTTATTGATCTATTTTTAAAGTAAGTTTATTTTAAATTTTTATTTTTTTTTTATATTATTTTGTTTTATTTGATAGGAAGCAGGATTTGATATATCTTATAACCATATCATATCATGTCGCACACTTCTATTATAATCGCCAAACTGTACAAATTATTGTGATAGTGTTCTCGAAATTTATTAACAGTCATCTCCGTTCATTAGGTGTAGCGCAGACTCCAATATTAGTCGTTCTTAATCTTCTAATTGGACGCCTATGTGGCAAACTCCTTGCAAGACTAATGACATGATTTAGCAACCTAAGGTTGAAGCGACTTGTGTGTTGGATGATATCTTGCTGAATGGTGTTCAGCCTCAAGTCCCGGTGTAGAGTTGTATTGCGGACGTACTAGGGGCACCCTGTAGTCACACGAAAACTTCTATTTTGGATTCGCTGCTTGTGTGTTTTCGCTGCGATCCCCCATATTTGTAGGAGTCGCCCCACAGTTGAAAACTGCTCGCGTAAGGCTATCTTACTCCTCGTATTGAGCTTCCAATAGAGCTGCCTTACTCTGAGGCGATATCTAGTTGCAATTTTTTTCTCAGTGTAAAACACACATTTATGCACTTCCCTGAATTTAGTTTAATACTCCATCGCTAGGCCCAATTGTCCAGCTCGTGGACATACTCCTGCACCACGTCTATTGCATTGTATTCGCATCTGGCGTTGTAGAGAATTGCGAATTCATTTGCGTAAGTTGCCTAACTTTCTCGGGTGACATTTTATCCTCATCGCGGACAGTGAGATCGGCAAAAAACAAGGAGTACAGCAACGGTCCCAGTACACTTCCTTGTGGAACTCCGGATTCACGGAATAGAAAGTTGAGAATTTCTCTCGCACTTTCACTTGAAAATGACGGTCTTCCAAGTAAGACCGTATCATATAGAATGATAGCCTTGATTTTCGCTAAAAGACCATCCACAAAAACTCCATTCCAGTACTCCTTTTCATCAAACGCCTTTATTATATAGTTCAATAAACTGTGAACTTGCTTAACGGTGCCATGACCACGTCGAAGACCAAATTGGTGCTCAGGTATAGCTCTATTACCCGCCTCCCAAAAATCCTTCGACAAGAAAGGTAGGTGAACGATAAGAGCTAGCAATATCCTCATGCTTGCCAGGCTTATGGATCATAGTGATCGTCAGAAATTTGCACTCGCTAGGGAAATGCAGCATCCCCAACTTTGCATTAAGTATTAACGTCAAATAGAGGAGCGTACGCCATGATAATGGCTTTGAGGTATTATGACAAATTCTGTCGTAACCCGCGGCTTTGTTACTAAGCAAATGCCATATGATTCCCATGGCTCTTATTATAAAGTTTAAACATGGCCTCCAAATTGGTTGCGAAGATGTATGCTTGATCTTCCTCCGATTTAGCTAGTACACCATAGGGATCCTTAACAGGGCCAGCCGGAGACATTGCCTTTTGGTCGTCTTTGCTGCCTTCCAAAGCAAGTAGTTCGCGTCAGCGTTGTTGTACATTCTTTCCAGCTTCTGTTCAAAGAACTGTACTTTTCACCGTGTAGCATGTCTTTGAACTCTGCAGCAGCACTATTGTAGGCTAGTCTGTCCATACGATCAATTGGTCAATGGTGAAACAAGGGCAACGGCAGCGGCATCATGTACATTTTGGATGAGTCGTTGCACTGCATCATCTATTTCTTTCCATGAGATCTGCTCAAAGTTGAGGTGTACGGCATTTTCTAGGTTTTGTTGAAAACGACTAATGTCGGCCTTCACTCAGTAGATTGATTGGACTCACTCTTAATTTGACTATTAAAGCCAGATGATCAGAGTAGAGATGGCATGAGTCCTCGATGCTAACTAGATGGTCTGGTATTATTCCACTGTACATCGAAAAATCTGCGGACAACGCTCTTTCTTCTTCTCAAATTCAAAGAAAATTGGTGTTTTTTAAATATAAAAAAGGTGAAACAGTCAAATCTAGGTTTTTTTGTAGTCGCTGCAATTTTATTTGATTGATTTATAAAATTATGGCAACTTTTTTCTCTAATAAAAAAGTTCGTATAAAAAAATAGTCCGCATAAATGCTTCATGCTTCACTTTGAATCGTGAACAATATTTTTTCAGTAAATAATTAAAAACAAATGCTATAAAATGTTATAGCACATAAGTTTCGAGCTTATTGAGTGAACGTTTTAAGATTTAATGCAACAATTAATGCTGACGCAGTCTAGAAATATTAAAATTAATAAATTACGCCACACAAACAACATGCTATAAAAATTACAGCAAATTTGAAAAAGTGCTTTTAAATCGTAAATTAAACAAATTTTTCTTCGAAGTTGAAACAATATACAAAAAATATGAATGTTATAAACCACACATGAGTCTTTGTTTATATGATTATTGATTTTAAAGTATTTATTGTAACTTTTCTGTAGACAAAAGATACTTAAAGCAATTTTATTGTTCAAACAAAGACAATCTTAATTACTGCTGTATATCTTTTGCCATAATTGTCATAAAAACAAATCAATTAAATCTATAAAAAGGTACCAAACACGCTCAGCAGTATACAAACTGCCTTTGTATAAGTTGCATTCTAGATTCAAACTACTTTTTTACGACTTTGATTACAATTTCGGCGCCTTTTCATTGTTATGCCTTGTCATTGTCACAGCACAATAAAATCTCGCATAATTTTCCAGTCGAATGCATGCATGTGACACCTTCATAAAAGATCTCTGTAGATGCTCTTAAATAAATGATTAAGAATCAACAATAAAAACAAAACCCCACTTGCTGACATGCAACGCACTGGCGCCAGTCGTCATAGTCATACCTCAAATTATTTAATATCTAAAACCAAAATACAAAAATTAATACATACAGCGCACGCTTTGAGTCACCCAATCGAACAATCGAACTGGACCGACTCAATTGAATCGAATGAATTGAATCGATCCAAACAACGATCGACCCCCCGTGGTATTAAAATTAAATTTTTATTTGTTTAGCAAGCGAAATGACACCAACAGGTATTCGAAACAGTTCATTTAGGTTCGACACCAAACAATCAACAGCGCCGACGACAATGAATTTATTTATTATTCATACAACATGCATTAATAAAGTTGAAACAAACCTTATAACACTTTCAGAGAAAAACTCAACATAAATCCAATTAATAAAATCAAATATTTTTATTTTTTGTGTTCAACAAACAAAAAGTTTGCTTTTTCACTTTTTACACTCATTTGAAATTTTTGTTTCCAGTTTTGCATAAAGTGTATACAAATGGATTCGTTGACTGCCCCTCCCATCTATTTTAAAAGAAAATTTATGTGTATATGTTCGAATTAATTTTTATTTAATTTCGCATTTCGTGTTTCTGTTGAAAATTTACGGATTAAATATTTAAATTGAATAATAGTCAAATTTTTTAAGTTGTCATGCTTCTGTATTTTTGTTGTTGTTGTTGTTGTGCAAGTAAACATAAGCTGGATATATACATATATTCGGATTTATGTAGCCAATTGAATTGCTTCAATTTTAAAGGAGAATAAGTAAACAAATAAATTGGCTTATTTTTCAGTAAAAAAAAAGAAAATATTTGCATAAAAATATTACGTAACAGTTTGTCTATACAGTTTATTATTCAACTTATTGCTTAAAATTGTTTAATTGTAATATTTATGTCCAAAATTCTTATGTCTGAAGATTATATATTGAACTCTTATTTAAACAATTACTTTATACATTTATTTACTTTTTTAAACATTTCACAAATTTGATTTTATTTCTTTTTAAATCAATTAAAATAGCCGCATTCTAGAAGTCGTCACTTAAAGAAGTCTCATGTGTTTAAAATATTTCTTAACCCAAAAAATGATCCCTAATTTGTGTATTATATGAACAAAAGGTTTGATGGAAATAGTACAGCGTTGGCTAGTTCAGCAGGCATACAATATATCATAAAATTTCAGAATATCTCCATAAGCCCGTTAATATGTTTAAGGTTCTAAAAACTATTTACTTAATTTATTTAAATTATTAAAAACAATACTTTAGAATTTTAATATTGATTATTGAAAACGCAACTTTTATCATAAATCAACAAAATGTTTGTTTTTTATAAGCAAAAAAAAAAAAAATAATAAAATAAAATAAAAAAAATCCTTCGAGCCGGATTTGAACCAGCGACCTATGGATATCTATGCTTAACATTCGTCTACAGTCCACCGCTCTACCAACTGAGCTATCGAAGGTCTTATTCGAAGCATAGCTAAATGCGTTCGAATTTATTTTTAGAAAAAGTATCTCAACATTGTTCGACGCGTTATCTGTCGCACGAAAATACTTTTTTTATACACACATATATAAATACTCGTACAAGCATGTTTGCTTTGGATTATCAACATAATATGTGCTGATAATTTGTTTTTGTTTCTTATTTATTTCAAACATGATTTGTTTTACTCGACTAGCTTGAACCGGTTTCCTTCAAATCAATTTTTACGCACTTTCAGTCGTGTTAATAATTCACAAAAGTATTAAAAGTCGAAGACAATCTTTTTTATTTTGCTTGACCTAATGTGTCAAGTTTTTGGAAAAGCTCCATGCCTACTTATGCAATTTTCGAAGAAAGTCTGCTTTTGTTGAGTCAAAAAAATTGATTTAGTGAGTATTTATGTATGTCGTTTCAGATAGCTGTACTAATAGGTGGGTCTCACACATTAGAAATTGAAATAGAAATATGCACTGAAATTGACAGCAAACACAAAGAATTATAAAAATTCTGATTAAGTAAATTAAAACGGTCGCAATTATTTCTATAGAAATATAATTTTTAAATTTTTGATTTTATCTTCCCTATGCTATGCTATGTATTAAGTTGACCCCACCTTCCTTGCTATGCTCTTTGTGTTGCTCTTTAATGAGAGACTACGTCACAATATGTATCTAGTGACAATAGATTCACTGATGTGTACTGTTATGCAAAAGGTAGAAGTTTATTAATTGTAATACATAACCCCCGAATGGGTTTGATTTTGAAGAAACATAAGATTTATAACCCTTAACACGCTCTCCCTGCTATTCGCTCAACAGCTCTGTCTGATTATAGCTCTATTACTCTCACCAACTCATCCATCCGGTCGGTCGGTCGCCCTCCCGTGACACACCTCTTAGACAATCGCCTATCACAATCACCCACCATCATATACCGACACCTCATGCTTAAATATTATTCAGGAGTCAGTATAATAAAACTATTTGAGAATTATCTGCACTATTATGAGAATTATTGAAATTATAATTCTTACAAAGTTTTAAAATTCTGGATCACTACTATCATATTGTAGCATAGATGTATTATGCCTATACTCTGCGCGGAAATTTCCTCAATAATTTTTCAAAGTTTCATGGCGATCGGATGAATGGCCTAGTAATCTGTTACGGCCATTCAAACATACAAACACACACACATTATTTAATTCTTCTGTCGGTGTGTATGTAACTACTAAACGGCGGAACCGATTTTGATGAAATTTTTTTTGTGTGTGTTTGTGTGACTTCATAGATGGTTTGGTTACACTACGTACGCCAGGCTCTAAGGCTCAAAAAAAATTCAAATTTTTCTCATATCGGAACAAATTCAGGCTTGCGTTTGGAGATTTTAATAATCAGAACTGTAAGACTTCTTTGTATTTGCTGTCAATTTCAGTGCAAATTTGTATAGGTTAAACGTATGCATCAAAGATAATATGATAAGAAATCGCAAAAGTAAATATGGGAGCACACCTGATAATCATCACCACCACCAATTGGGGAAATTTATTATTTAATAAGAGATAAAAACGGTCAAGCTTTATTTGGAATTTTTTTCATTTCAACACTTTTAAACCAGTTTTTATACCTTTTGCAAATAATAAAGCACGTCTTTTAGTGGAATTTGTTAATTCGCTCAATAATGCTTGAAAATTAAAATGAAGAATTGTATATGAAATCAGTCAGAAACAAATGTTATCCGATTTTCAGAAACTGCATTCTCAATCTTCGAACCGTTCTGGTCTAAGAATTTGTGGGCGAGTAGTAATATTACCATGTACCCACAATGATCCTCAAATATTTATGGGCATATTTTCCTATTCATATGAGACATTTTGTTGGTATTTGTATAAAATAAAAAAATTTTGTCGTTTCTAGCTAAACTTAACAACAACAGTTGAAACTTTTTTTGCCTTATTGTGTCACCGGGATGGATATAATTCAGTTTAATATTTTCAATTGAAAAATAAAATGAAATTTCTAAAAAAAAAAAACAAATATTTTATCTAACGGTACACTTTTAAAGGCACTCCAATGGCTTTGTAGAATCTTAAAATAAGAATTATATTTCAAACGCACTTGAAAAACAATAAAATGTTCTATTTGTTTATCTATAGTTTTTACACGCATGAGCAACAGCAAGAACACATGCAGATTACATATCGATAATCAAGCATCGAGTACCAACGCATTGATTTGTACATGGTGACAAAATGCACACTGCGCATGCACAGCCGAATATCGATAATGCAGCAGGATAGTTTATGACATACCAATAAAAAATGACATTAAATAAACTCAAGTACATAATTTACGACATTATTTAGAAAAACTAAAACATGCACATACGATTATAGTAGCTATTAAGAACATAATGTAAACATATATTTGTAATTTCATATTTCAGTATAAGAACAAAAATTGTATATAAACCTCAAGATTATTCAAATAAATTGTCACTCTTTGAAAGGCAACCAACAAGGCTATACGTTTTTTTGAGCTCTTCAAAGATTGATCAAAAGAATTCTAAGTTCCAAGTGCTTAGTTTTCTACCAACGCAAATAAACACTAAGTTCCAAGTACTTAGTGTATATAGGCAAAGGTATTCACTTAGGTGCACCTCAAGTTCAAGTGCTTGAGCGTGCATTCTAAGATTTGTATTATCCTTTCAATAGCGTTTAATTGCACCACAAGTTACAAGTGCTTGTGAGTGATTTTCAATTATTCGTTTCCTTGTCCGGATATATACATTTTTGGTGACCCCTACAAAAAGAAAAAAAAATCACAGATATCCTAGAACAAAAAATCCTGGAGGATAGTTCTGGATAGTCAGCGGATAAATCCTTCAAAGTCAAGATAGACTAAGGATCCGTAATAGGGAGTAAAAGATACAATAGATTGTACATTTACAGATTCCCTTCGCTAAATTATTTTTGTGTGCACAGATATTTTATTTGCTATCTTTAGACCAATCTTCGGTTGTGAGTAGAGGCACAGCCAGTCCAAGACAAACCAAATTACCTCCAACGGGTCAAGATAAAGCAAATATAGTACAAGCACCAACTTAATTTATACATATATATATATATATACACAAAGAAAAAATGACTACTGTTGTAAATTTATTTGCTGAACAAAGCAGGATCGGGAACGAAATCCTGAAGTTGGTTCGCAATTATAAAAAAGATTCCCAAGATCGGAAGAATGAAAGGGGATATTTCGAAAACCGATTGCAACAGTTGCAGATGTTGCAGGAACAATTGGAGAAAGGAGATAATGTATTGAAAGGTCATCCTGATATTCTCCAATATCAACAGCATGAGTACTTTACAAAGTTGTATTTCGATGAAGTACAAAAAACATGCATTGAATACACAAAAGAGTTCACTGATTCTGTCAAGATATTGACAGAAACTACAGAAAATAGCTCGTTGATCGTACAAATCAGACGACAAAAAGCTATGCTGGCATCATTAGCCAGGTTTTTGGAGCAAGAAAGTCCAAACAAAGCCTCAGTAGATCGGCTATGGATTTTAATTGAAACACTCCACTTCGATATTTTCGGAAATCATGTAAATCCACTAGAGCATGGATATGATATGAATATGTATATTCAAGCCGAATCAGTTGCGGTAAGCCGAGAAGTTGCGGTAAGCCAACAAATTCATATATTTGTTGACGCATCCGAAAAGGCGTATGGAGCTGCTGCATATATCAGATCTGTTCACAAAAACAAAAAAGTGACAGTTCAGTTACTATGTGCGAAATCAAGAGTTGCACCAGTCGAAAGACAGACGTTACCGCGTCTAGAGCTCTGTGCAGCAGAATTAGGAGCTCAACTTTTAGCAAGAGTTCAAAAAGACATAAGGCTACAAAATTCTACAGCCTTCTTATGGTCTGACTCCGAAATCGTTTTATATTGGATACACGCTACTGCATCATCATTTCATACGTTCGTAGCAAACCGAGTAGCTAAAATCCAACAGAACACGTCTTCGACTCAATGGAGACATGTCAAATCCAGCGAGAATCCAGCAGACGTTCTTTCAAGAGGAACATCCGTCAAGAGGTTCTTGGAAAGTAGCATGTGGTTTTATGGTCCATTATATCTATATGGATCTGAAGCAAGTTGGCCAGCACAATTTAAGGCCAATTCTGATAAAATCATAGGTAACTTGGAGAAAAAGATTACGATTTCGAAAGTTACTATGACAGCAATACAATCGGAAGACTTCATATATACCATAAATCATGGAAATTCCTTCCGGCGACTTCAACGAATTGTGGCATATATTCTGCGTTTTAAGACCAAACAAACGGGTCAAATAATACAGGATGAACTCGAGCACGCCTTGAAGGTGATTGTGAAATGTATACAAGAAGCTGATTTTAAAAATGACATAATGCATCTCAATAAGGAAAATTCAGTCCAGAATAAAAGTGCATTAAAATGTTTGACTCCATTCATGGATGAAAATTCCGTTATGAGAGTCGGTGGACGACTGGAACAATCATTTTTATCATTTGACGCAAAACATCAAATGTTATTGCCATACAACGATCCTCTCGTCAAAATACTCTTAAGAGAATTGCATGAAGACAACATGCACTGCGGAGCCCAAGCCTTATTAGCCAAGTCTCGCCAAAGATTTTGGATAATTAATGGGAAAACAATGGCAAGAAGTATTGTCAAACACTGCGTACGTTGCAACAAAATGCAACCAAAAATGCTGCAACAAGTCATGGGTAACCTTCCACCATTGAGAGTTATTCAAGCGCGACCATTTCTAAATTCAGGCGTCGACTATTGTGGGCCCTTCTCTATTCATTATAAGATAAGGGGCAAAAGACCACATAAAGCCTACATTGCCGTGTTTTGCTGCTTCGCTACCAAGGCTATTCACCTTGAATTGGTAAGCGACTTGACAACAGATGCATTTTTGGCAGCATTATGTCGATTTATTAGTCGACGAGGCAAATGCAAAACTTTGCATTGTGACAACGCCACTAATTTTGTTGGAGCATATAACAAGTTAAAGGAGCTCGAGCAAATAATATTTTCGACAGAAGCAAAGGAGAAAATCGTTAGTGAATGCAATAATAAAGGAGTAGAATTTCGATTTATTCCACCGAGATCACCTCACTTTGGCGGACTATGGGAAGCAGCAGTGAAATCAGCCAAACGCCTGCTTGAGAACAACGTAAATACATCGTCTCTAACGTACGAAGAATTAGAAACGGTTGTAGTTGAGATAGAAGCCATATTGAACTCAAGGCCTATAACACCTATCTCAAACGATCCTAATGATATTTCTGCTCTCACACCAGGACACTTCCTGATAGGGGAACCGCTAACAGCACAGGCAGACAGGATTCACACAGACAAAAAACTGTCTTTGGGGCAGAGATGGGAACAGGTCTCCAGGTTAAAATATGCATTCTGGCAGCAGTGGTATGAGGAATATTTGCAACAGCTCCAGCAAAAACAAAAATGGACCAAATCCTTTAACAACCTTAAGGAAGGAACATTGGTTGTAATAAAAGAAGACAACGTTCCAATACGACAATGGCCACTGGGGCGAGTCATTAAATTATATCCCGGAGCAGATGGATATGTACGGGTAGCAGACTTAAAAACTGAACGTGGAATTTTCAAACGTTCAATCCAACATTTAGCGCCAATTATGCCAGAAGATGAGGAGACAAGGAAACATGAACCTGATGATGATCCACCCAAGCTTACAAAGAAGCAAAGGACATCAACCGGAGCATATCTATGGACAACGATGCTTATAACGTTGCTACTACTTCCCTTGGCTATGGCTTCTCCACTGGTTCAAGTGACAAAGTTTGCATCACAACCAGGCATTTTCTTTGAAGGCATTGGATCAACGAGACTTGCTATCAGTGATTGGCATGTAATAGTTTATTACGATTTGGAACCTTATCGACAAGATTTGGACACATTCATCAACGGAACAAAGGCACTACAAGATATATGTTCTAAACTACCAAACATCTCCACTTGTTCTAGTACGGCACAGCATTTTCTTCATACGGAAGCAGAAATAAAGATGGAAAATGAACTGCTTACTAAGCATCGTCATCGCAGAGCAGCATTGGACATTATCGGAAACATTGCGCGTGGTTTATTTGGAGTACTGGACTCTAACTACGCAGAAGAAATGACGAAAACGATTCAAAAGGTTGAAAGCAATGAACAATATTTGTTGGAGTTGCTGAAAAATCAAACATCAGTAATTGACTCAACAATTAATATAATGAAGAGAACCGAAAACATAACAAATCTTCGTTTATCTCAAATACAACAGCAATTACAGGATATTTCATTGGCAGCAGGACCAAATCGCGTCTTCCAATGGTATATCACCTTGACGACACAGTTAACAATTATTGCATCTAATTTGCAAAGAGTTCAAAGTCAAATCATAGATGTACTCACTGATGCCCGACATAACAAGATCAGCCCATCATTATTAACGGCGCAGCAACTAAGAGCACAACTAGAACAAATGCGTGTTCATTTAAAACCGGGACAAACGCTTCCCATAAACGACGAAGACTTATTTCAACTATACAAGTTGTTAAAGGTAGAAGGCACAGTCACTCGAGAGCATGTTGTGTTCAAGGTGACTATTCCTCTGGTAATGAATGAACAATTTGATTTGTTCAACATAGTACCAATTCCAGTAATTGGCGGTTTAAGTATTAAAACGATCCGCGTCGAAGCACCTATTCTTGCTATCAATAATCATCGAGACCAAGGTTTCTTAATGAACTGGGATAATTTAAGAAACTGTCACGCACTCAACACGGAATCCTTCATTTGCTATAACAAGCAATCAATTTACTCGACAAATGTTGGTTGTGAATTTCAAATGTTCAACAACAAAACATCTGAACATTGTAAACTCGAGGACACAAACAAATTGTTTGTATGGTTTCCATTACGTCATAAAAACAGATGGATTTTTGGGACAAATTCAAAACAGGAATTGTCTGCAGTCTGCTGGCGAATATGCATCTACATTTCAATTGGAGCAATCGGGACTTGTAACGCTCGACTCCAGCTGCACCATTCGGAACCAACAAATTATGGTAACTGGATATAGCGCAACAACACGGTCAGTACGAGTATCTTATGCTCGATTCAGCCAAGATACGTCACGGTCAACTAACAAGTCTCCGCCCATCACCACTTCCACGCTAGACAGCCAAGATGAGCTAACACGCTTACAAAAACAACTTCACAAACATTTGAAGTTACCATTCGAAAACATGGATAATCAAGGTCATCGCATCATATCATATATAGCACTGGGCATTTCACTAGCAGCGATATTATTTTACTTCATCAGATTAACCATCAAGAAGCAAGCAGCAACAACTAACGCACGTGATGTAGAACAACTGCCAGTACCAACAGTCAACACCAGCAACTCTACGCAGCCATCACCGTTTTCTTTTAATATAAGCTAGGTTAAATAAATATTCAACCGGGCGGGAGAATGTAGAATCTTAAAATAAGAATTATATTTCAAACGCACTTGAAAAACAATAAAATGTTCTATTTGTTTATCTATAGTTTTTACACGCATGAGCAACAGCAAGAACACATGCAGATTACATATCGATAATCAAGCATCGAGTACCAACGCATTGATTTGTACATGGTGACAAAATGCACACTGCGCATGCACAGCCGAATATCGATAATGCAGCAGGATAGTTTATGACATACCAATAAAAAATGACATTAAATAAACTCAAGTACATAATTTACGACATTATTTAGAAAAACTAAAACATGCACATACGATTATAGTAGCTATTAAGAACATAATGTAAACATATATTTGTAATTTCATATTTCAGTATAAGAACAAAAATTGTATATAAACCTCAAGATTATTCAAATAAATTGTCACTCTTTGAAAGGCAACCAACAAGGCTATACGTTTTTTTGAGCTCTTCAAAGATTGATCAAAAGAATTCTAAGTTCCAAGTGCTTAGTTTTCTACCAACGCAAATAAACACTAAGTTCCAAGTACTTAGTGTATATAGGCAAAGGTATTCACTTAGGTGCACCTCAAGTTCAAGTGCTTGAGCGTGCATTCTAAGATTTGTATTATCCTTTCAATAGCGTTTAATTGCACCACAAGTTACAAGTGCTTGTGAGTGATTTTCAATTATTCGTTTCCTTGTCCGGATATATACAGGCTTAGATATTTTAAAAGGATCAGGATAATTTCAAACCAAGAAGATGAATTCTCTGCAACTATTTAATGGAGATAAATAAGTATATTTAAAGAGTACTAGGAAATTTATGTTCCAACTGAAAAATGTGTAGAGCCTAGATCCAATATTAAAGTAAAATCAAAAGTGTTGCAAATTACACCGGGAACTTTAGTAATTTTATAATTTTTATATATAATCAATATGAGTATATATAAAAAAATCTTATGATGCCGGTTTCACCGCCTAACACTGAGACCCATTCACCAAATGACACCAAATGTTCAATCTATGTTAGATTGGTCAGCAGAATGGTTTCTAGTAAGTTTCTGTCTGTTTTTTAATTTTCATAGCAGTTATAATTCTAAGATTGTCTTAAAATATTTGTTATGAGTATCATATTATTACCCTGAATAATATTTATGGGTTATGCACGGCGTGTGATGAGTTTTTTTTGGGAGTGTGAGAGGAATAAGATTTAATTTTTAAATAAAAGCATTTATAAAGTGAGCTAGGAAGGAAAATGTAAAAGGGAGAGAGTAATGTGGATAGTAATAAGGGGAAGTCTCGAGGAAGGTGTTAATAGAGATATTTATTACATATATACGAAACATTTCACGAAATTGTTCATGAAATTAACTGAAAGTCACCCCTCTTAAACTATGTGTTACTGATATAGTAAAAATAAATATTAAATATAAATGTTTAAATTAATTTAAATTTAAATATGAAAAACTATTATGTAATGCAGACGAATCCAAAAAACGGCTGGTTGTTTTCGTTCTTGGAAACTGAAAATAAAACAAAGTCAGCTCCAATTTAAATTTGGCGCCTACGAAGTGTCATACAATGAAACTTTTTCCATACAACATCACAACTAAAAGGTGGCAACGTCGGAAGAAATACATGAAATAGAAACTTATTCACGAAATGTTTTCATGATAAACTACATTTCATGAATAAGCGATTTTTACAAACTTTTTCTCACTTTTCATGAAATGTTTTCATATACATATAAGTCTATCGTATAAACGTACTAATTGTCATGGGGCGGAGAATGATAAAAGATAACAGCAGGTACAAAGGAAATCTAGATTCACTGGATATGTAAGGACGTAGTATCATAAAGTAGCAGAGAACGAGTCAGTTGATGGTATGATAAATATAATATTGTACAACTGGACTTCAAAATTTCTATTCTCAATGCCTCAACTATACAAAAGCCTCAACTATATAAAAGCAAGCTGTGTCCGCTAGTTTCTACATATAGATTATAAAATGTATTGTTTAATAAGTTAAAAAAAAAAAAACCTTTAATGGCAATGGTAACTAAAATATAGAAAAAAAATGTTTTCTTTTAAAATGTTTATCACCAGCGTCACGAGGTACCAAGAATAAATGACAAAAATAAATTTGCTCCAACATAAAAAAGCGTAAATTCTCATAAAACATTAAATAAAGATCCAGATGAAACCACGAGGAGTAGATTTCATATAAATCTGACCTCTATTAATTCAAGTAGAAACGCCAAATTTTTGTATCTTAAATTCTAATAAAATATTACATTTAGGTCCATATCGGCCCAGTAGAAGTTGTAACCCCCGTACAAATCAGTGCGCTTCCAGGATTTTTTCAAGAAAAACATTTTATTGTAGTTTAGATCAGCTGCATCTTTCATTAATCTCAATTAAATATTCCACACGGATCCAGATAGGAATATATACCCAATATAAATTAAAGATTCAATAGGTGTACTGGGTATTTTGAAGTAGAGCACACTTGATAACAGTAAATATTTTTTTTTTTTTTAATTTTTTTTCGGTTTCGAGCTCGGTTTATAGAGTTTAGACAACAAATAATTAAGGAGAAAAAAAAAGGGGAATGGATTTTTTTATTCATTCATTCGACTGTCTTCAAATACAATTTGTGTAAATTTTACGCCTCATCTGGTTCTAGTGTTTACATAAACCTAAAATAGGTAGAGTCGTTTATAAAAAAAATCATATTTAGGGACAACGCTACAGCAAACTAAAAATAATAATTATTGCTGATTGATGTTTAAATGCTTAAATTTAATAGCGAAAGTTCTGTCACTCAAAAAAGTATCCAACTATAAATTTTAATTACAAAAATCTGTTATTCCAAACACATCGAAGCAAGTATCTTACCACTCCAATGTTTTGCAATAATATCCATAAATACAAATAAATTCAGTGCACAAAACTGACAATTTAACACAACTTTTCGAAGATATTAAAGCTTAATTAGTTTTTATTATAATTAACCCAGGGTAAACACAGAACGAGATTACACAACACAAACTCAAATGTAGCCAATAAGAAAATTTACATAAGTCATGTAAATCCTTTTTGATGCAGAGCAACTAAACATGCAAAAGATCCTTCATTAAATTTGTCAATTTCTGATACAGGATTATCAACGCAGTCGTCGCACATACGCAAAACCGACCGACCGACCCTAAGGGCAAATGCTTGGCATGGAAATGGCATAAATTCTACGCTGTCAGTTATCAGCAAACTGGCAACGATTTTCTTTAGCTTTCCGTCGTGATGTTTTTTTTTTCGTTTTTTTTTTTTTGTTTTTTTCTCCTGAAGACATACACAATAAGAATACGCAGGATTAACTTAGAAATCGTAGACTTAATGACAAAAGCTATCTTCCCTCGTTGACTCTTTTAACTTATGCGAGTGAGTACAATACAAACTCCTCCACAGTCACTACTAGTACACTAAATCCATTTGACTAAATAAATGCCATGGCTGACATAAATAAAAGACAATTAAATTAAGATAATCGTTGTGACTTCTTGCGCGTTTGCCTCTGTTTGTTGGTTCGGAAAAATAAATACCATTTTATGTCAGTTTGACTGGAATTCAAGTTGAAATTGACTCAGCATCGCAGCTTCGGCGGGATTATGTGCGTCTGCATAAAATGATTTTAGCGTTTTAAATGGCTACAAATTAATACGAATGATTATTATTATAACCAATATAGTCAGCATAACAGCATCAGATGTTGTTGTCTCTATATAATTCATATGTGTCTTGCTTTGATTGCCTTTGATTTTTGCTTAATTAAATTTTATTTGATTTGTTATTTTATGGGCGTGGGTTGCTGCCTGCCATCATATAATAAATTAGCCAAATCAAATTGATATAATGAATGAATTGCGACCAAATATATTGAGTAAATTGTTGTATCTGTAAAAAATATGTCGCCAACTTTCGAAGATAAATGAACACTTTCCGCTTTTCAATCGCCATCCAAGTCGGTCTCTTTTTGCCGACTTAAATATATTGTTTCTATAAGTCGCTCTATATGCCAGCATAACCGCAGACAGGAAAAAAAAAAAAAAAAACATAAAACAAAAATATAAATCCATTGAATGTGTTTCGGTTTGATTTGGTCAGTTCAGCGGCTCAGCTCAATTGTTGTCGCTTGTACCTTTTTGCCGCTGAAATCCATAAAAAATTATGATATATTGGTTTCGTTGAAGTTTTTAGCCGTATAAAACGCCTACAATGTAATTATGTCAGCAATTAGGGTTTGTTATTTTTATTTTTCGTACATACTTTGGAAACCACATGAAAGGGGGAAAAAAAACAATCAATTTTTAAAGATACGAAATTTGGAAAAAGCATTATATAGATATTTGCCACCATAAACGAGTTCAAATGATGGTGTGCATGTGGATCATTATTTTCTTTGGAGAATATTGGCATATAATAAAATTAAATATAGAGAAAAGAATTAAAAAAAATTTATAAATTAAAAGACTAAAGTCTTCGTCGAGAGTTCAGTTCTTTACACAAAATACACTAAAACTGTTGGTGAATTACAAATGCATCTTTTTATAAATCGAATTTTGAGACTTGTTTATATAACGGTCATACTATTGTGAATTAAATACAATAAGTTTCTTAAATGTGATCTTAAATTTTACGGTATACTCAAGAAACTATTATTTGCGACCTGATCTATGAAAAGGAGACTTACGTGTTTGGTTTCCGAGAAAACAGCTGTTAAAAGTAAATATGCTTGGTGTACAGGCATGTGGGGAGAAGCGTTACAAATACTTAGTATATTATTGTGAAGTACACTTTGACGCTCTGGTTTTCACCATTTGAAAGAGCGTCACCACACTGTGTTCGAATCGACAAAAGAGTGCAAAATGATTAGTTGTCACCCTGTTTCATACATCTCCACATGTAATCTATAAAATGAAAGTTCTAGGTTACATGTAGAGATGTATGAAACAGCAAAAAAGAACCGAAGCGAATGCCATTAAAAACATATTCTTTTAGCATTAAAAGTCGCGTCTACAGAGATATATCGGTCTGTCATATGAACAATGAAATCTTGGAGACTATAATACTTCCTATTTGGATATTTCGATTTTTCAATTCATTCTTCTGTTAAATTTTATTCAATGTATGTAGCAGCGCTCGCTCCTTATGGAAGGTCGGCACCAACTACATAAACCAACTTCTCTTTCTGAGTTTTTGTATGAAAAAATTTGGTGTACGCATCATTAATCATTAGGCCCTGGTTTTGTGCAAATATATGTAACAGGTAGAAATAATGGTCGGACAAAAGATAAAGTCGAGCCGTTATAGATATGAACGTCTGTCTGACTGTCCGTATGAACTTCGAGAACTGGGAGGTTATAAAAGACAAGTTCGTATCTGAATCAATCAATCTGTGAATCAATCAATCAGTTGGATGGTTTGGATTCCTAAAAGGAATAGATAGATAGATAAATAGATAGATAGATAGATAGATAGATAGATAGATAGATAGATAGATAAATAGACAGACAGACAGATAGATAGATAGATAGATAGATAGATAGATAGATATATAGATAGATAGATAGATAGATAGATAGAAAGATAGATAGATAGATAGATAGAAAGATAGATAGATAGATAGATAGATAGATAGATATATAGATAGATAGATAGATAGATAGATAGATAGATAGATATATAGATAGATAGATAGATAGATAGATAGATATATAGATAGATAGATAGATAGATAGATAGATAGATATATAGATAGATAGATTGAATCACTAGAAGTGCAGGCCCCTACAAAAATGTCTACCTACCTGCGTTTTCTTTAAGAAAAACATTTTGTTGTAGTTTAGTTTAGCTTGGATCGACAAATAAATATGGTTCCATATAGGATTTCATTACCCATACAATTTTAAAGTTCAATTGGGGTAGAGGGTATGTCTTATTTAAACACATCCGCTCGACCATTTTTTTTTAGCGAAGTCGCCCAATTTTTCGGTTTTTATCAAATACATTTTTATTACTGATATATGTGCCTGAAGTTCGACATGGTGACTTCTTCTTGAAGGACACTTAACCTAAACATTAATTATTGTGTACCGCCCACTTGTACAGATAGCCTCCATATAATAATATGCTACCTTCTAAGATATTACGTATCTTATATTCTATTTTGTTATACAAAATGTGGAATTTGTTATTTATAAAACCTGTTAATAGCTCTGCCTATATTATACACATTGATTCACATAATAGTCTGCTAATTTCATTCCACACATTTTTGGTGCCTCCGCTGCACATTGAACCGCTTCCATGCAGCACTTTGTTTTGCTGCTCATACACACATACACTCAGCATATTATTAGCCAATTTATGCAACTATTACCACTTATAATAATTTCATAATTTCACAAACAATTTTCGACAATTTACTTAATTTATAGGCATGCAACGCAGCATCCCAGCACAGATGAGCCTTTTTAAATGGCATTAAATGTGCAAAGGACACGCAAGACGCTGCTTAGGCTAAAATAATTTAGGGTCTATAGAAAATTGTGTGTGAATTTTGTATTTTTTGGAATATATGAACAGAGATCGACGCCTTAGGACAGGAAAATAAAAAGCCATAAATTATAATTTGGCATTTTGCAAGCGAGCAAACAATGAGTCACACTAAGTGTGCATATACCCCTCCGCAAATTCAATATTAGACAAAGTTCGTTAAAGAATATACTCTAAAGTCCAACTGGCACCACTTATGATGTTGTAATAGGCTTTGAGGCGACGCAAAACAGCTGTCAAATTAGCACCTACTGCGATAGCTTTGACCTTTTTTGCGGCGCTGCAAAACAATTGACAGGTAGCCCTTAAGAAAAATAGTTAAACAAGAATCAAAAAACCAAAAACCTGCTCGAAAGGTCAAAAAAAAAAAAAAAAAAAATACAAAAGAAAAAAGGTGGCAAAGTTGCTTAGAAACCAAATAAAGGTCTACATTTCGAGTAGGAGTTGGTAGACAAACAGAAAAACAATAACTGCAGGCGATTTATGCTCGAAACTGTTTATTTGTCAAACATTATTTTGACATGTTGACTTGGAGCGATGACTTGACATCGACAAAGGAAAGCTTCTTGGAGCATATTCGGCAAGAAAAAAATTAAACACGCGCCGGTTTCAAGTGTTCAAGTTTATACAAAGCTGTCTGCCCAGTGGGTATTCTTAGAGGCTGCTTAGAAACGAAAAAAAAGCTGCCACACAATTTGATAATATTTTCAACTATAAATTATTTCGCAATGTTATCGATGTTTTTGTCATGTTTCATTTGTTGGCTTTGGTCCTTTGAAATATTATCCTGCTGCGTAGTGAAATAGGTTTTGGCAACGAGAGTGTGCACAGATAATACTTTATATGCTTATCTGCAGTATTTAATTGCCTTTTATGGCCAAAATGTAAACAAAAGCTAAGAAATCTACGAGTTTATTAGAAAATAAATTCTGGTGTGAGACAGCACATAATCCTTAGAACTTTTCGATGCCACAAAAACAAAAACAGAAATAAATAAATGGCGCATGAGATTGCAGCTTCATTTACTAATTGGTAGCTATCTACAAAGACAATCAGCCTATAAAGAACTTATAGTTCCCGAATAAGACAGACTGCAGTCAGCCAACCAGCCAGCCAGCCAGCCAGCCAGCCAGACACACAGACTCAGAGACAAACAATTTAATTTCAACTTAATTGCCGATAATGCGTCTAACATGGCAACCAGTAAAAACTTTTTAGAGGTTTATTTATTTTACTTTACTTTTTTTCTTTTTTTTTTTAATGTCTGCACATAAAAAGGCTTACATTTATTTATGCATATAGAGCAAGACAGACTGCAAAGTCAAAATTATGCATAATAAAAAAGGTAAATCGTTTTGAGGACGACAACGCATACTCAAACCTTGCCCCAGGACCTTGGCACATATACGCACGACAGGCATTTCGATAAAGACAAAACCCATAGCGAAAAAAGTTGTCAGACAGTTTGGAGTTGGAGTTTGAAAATGGGCAAAAAGCCACAAAATACGTGTTTATATGCGTGGCAAGCCGGGATGCAAAAGCCTTTTGCTGACTGAACCAAAAAAACAAAAAAAAAAACTTCCGAGGTAATTACCGTGTAAAAATTTGGAAGGCGCGGGTGCAGACTCAACGCAGAACTTACACAACTTGGAGGTGTGCAGGCATAAATTATAGCGCACGGGTATGCCGTGTAGAAATCCGTGTTTACATTTTTATTTGCTCTTAAATGATGAGGAAATTAGTCCGAGGGCGAGTGTCGTGGAGTGTTGTATAATATAAAAGTTTGGCGTTTTATCGGAAAAGACATTATGTTTGACTGCCAAAATAATAATAAAAATCGTTTTGCTTTGAATTTTGTTTGTAGCTTTTAGTTGTATTAAGTTATTTACTAAATTTGTATTTTGCAGAATTATTAAGTCTATTATCGATGATACAAAAAATAATGATAAATAGTAATTGAGCTATACTTTAAGAGAACATATTAGTTACTATAAATTAAAGTATAGTAAAGGAAGACCTTATTACTATAGCAGAAGAGGTTTTTGACAGTGATAAATCCTCCTGTTACAGCGACTTGCTGCCATTACCGGCAAAATCTGCTGCTTTCATCTTAGAACTGACTCAATCAAGGTCCACGACTCTGAAACGTGATTGAGTCAGATGAAACAGCATTAGAAGTCTTTGAGAGTAGGCGACTAGTTTAGGTCCCGTATGAACCACGAGCTGTACGAGCTATTCGATGAGGTTGACATAGTCCAGCGCATAAAAATCCAACGACGTAACAGAGGACTACCGGACTCGCTTTGGAATGGACAGGTATGGAGAGATCTCTCCGTATTTGGCATTCTTAGCAACTGGTGCCAGCGCGCATAAGATTATGGAAGCTAGAGCGCTTTCTTAAATGAGACACCGGGAGACGGTTGACGACCATTTAAGTAAGTAAGTATTAATTGCAGCTACAGTCCGTAAATCTCCAATATACAATGTGAACATGATATGTCATTGCGATGGTGATCATCTCAAACGTTGAACATAAAGTGACGACAAAGTAAGTACGAGGTAAGCACGAGGTACTGTTCCAAAAGAGGGAGATAATTAAGTTCAGCAAATCTTCATGCCAGACACAATTAACTGCTTGCTTAATATACAAAAAGACAGTAGACTTGTACTCCTAATTTTCAGAGCTGCCGAGGACATGGTGACCGACTCGATGACCTTGATAATGATGAGCTAATGGTCCAATATGACGTATAACACATGAAGAACTTCCTATCTTCTAATTTGTTATTAAGTAGTAAATTTATTGATCTGTATAATAAAAGTTTTCCCGTGTAACTAGAATTTGAAACAACTTCAATCACAGCATAGAATGCAAAGTGAAATAATGCGGGTCATAGAATAAAAATGTAACGCATAGAATATTATTACCATTTCCGGATATACTTTAGCGACTTTAGGACTATAAGTCCACCAAAACGTACCCAGAGATTGTCTATTCTAGCGCGATGGGTGATATAGGACTCCGTAAACCGAACCTTACTGGGACTTACTATATTAATATACATGAAACTGTTCAAAAATAGGTCCAGCAAATGCTTCTACAAAATTTAAATCAGAGCAATACTATGTGCTGCCCGGAAATGGGGTGTGTCGGACAAGTTGTGAATTGATATTGATATCACATATTGATTTCATAAGAGCAGTAGATCTTTTATTAGTTCTCCAGTCCAAGAGCTGGAGAATTGGACCAAGCGATGGAATTAAGCGCAGGGAAGTGCAGTAAAAAAAAACTTTGCGCTTGATGGGTTTTACGAAAAAGAGTATGTCGTTAAAACTTTTAGGATATCCAGCAGGGATTTGACAGAGTGTGGCATGCAGAACTCCTGCATAAGCTTAAAGAAATTCTCAGATCACAGCTCTACCAAATTGTCAAAAGTTTCCTTCACGAGCGTTTTTTCAAAGTTGTTCAGGACGGCCTGTTCCTCAAGTAAAGAGACTCAGAGCTGGTGTACCTTAGAGTATCGTGTTAGGGCCAACTATATACAGCCTGTATACGCATGACATGCCCTCAGCAGATAATATACCAATCTCGAACCCCAGCAATTTACTTGTTGTTACCTTTGGAGATGACACTGCAGTTCTGGCCAAAAACAAATGCGTCTACACTGCTACAGATCTCCTCCAAATGCATTTAAAACAAGTAAGGAAATTTCAGTCGGGCGTAACCAACTGTAAGAGGCCCCTGTACCAGTTCAGGTCGCCTAACAAACACATTAAATGTTTCCCGAGCATATGACCAAACACATGACCACTTCTCACTGCGCGAATATGAATGAAATGAAAATTGCTTATAAAATCGTCATTTATTATCCAATTTTGATGAACTTTTTTGATTTGGGCTTAGAAGGACGTTAACTTTATACTGGTGTACTCAATTTTGTGCCGAAGAAATTTTTACCCTAAGGGGAGTGTTGAGTTAGGTCTGAGCCAGGCTAACAACTTAAGAAAGCATGCTCGTTTTGTCGTTTAATTTAGATTTTATTTATATGTTAAAATGTGTTTAGTTATAGTTTTACATTTATTATTCGCTACCGCGTGAGTAAGCGAGCGAGCAAAAGAGCAAGGGACAAGGAGCAAAGCTTCAAAAATAATATGTCGCCTTCGCAGTCTGTACTTAACTAACATGCAGCAGCAGCTGCATGTCCTATATATAGCCCTAAAATGTTGGAATATATTTTCCCGCCTTTTTGTACATAAGTAGCGTTTTAGCTTAAAGATAATTTGCGGTATTTTATGTTTTGGAATAAAATAATTATGAGAGAGTACAAGTAGTTGTATTCACAGTGGAGCTTCGCTAAACGGCGGCAACAGGGAGATTTTATGGGGAAGGGGGGGAGGGTCAAAATTTTAAAATAAACTTGTGAAATTCCGGAGCAGTCCTAGTCGAATGTAAAAAAAACACGAAGTCTCTATCTATTACCGTTTCCGAGATCCTTTCGTTCATACAGACGGACGGACGGACAGACGTACATGTATTTATCGACTCCTCTATCTCTCCTGACCATAATGGGGGTAACTTTGGGGGGTCTCCGACAATTAGTTCTTCCTGTTACATACATTTGCACAAAACCAATAGGCTCTTGTACCTTCGGTACAGGGCCTAAAAATTTGAGAACTGGGCTTGTAGATGGAATATCGCTATGAACACATTAATAAAAGACACCTCTCCTGGGGTATTCTTACATGGAGAGCTCTTAGCCCAGAATAATGGCGTACTTCTGCACAAGCGTCTAACTTTCCAGCGCCACATAACTGAGGTTGTTAGGCGCCTCAAGGCAATGGCGAGCAGCATGGCTTGGCTCCTTAATGCCAGGAATAAGCTTTTGCTTACCAACAAGACAAACATATATAATGTTATTCTGGCACCCATTTGGAGATATAGTTATATGGCATAGCAGCAAAGTCGAATCTCAATAAAATACGAGTAGTGCAGTCTTAAATTTTGCGAAGAATGTCTGGTGCGGCATGGTACATACGCAATAGAGATATTGAAAAAGAACTCCAGATACCGAAGGACGGAGATGTTATCAACCGTCAAGCTGCTGCATATCTGGTCAAGCTTGTAAATCATCTGAACCAGCTGGCGCGAAGGCTCCTAAGAGGGAGACTTAATCACGAAGTACGGGCGAGAAGGAGGCTACAGAGAGTTCATTCAACAGATCTGTCACAGAGAACAATATAATCCTTCGTTTTCCTTATTCACTCACCCTATCATCTAGGTTTACGATGTGTTTAATACATAATGACGCTCAATAAGAGGCTTTCATTTGCACGATATGACCATAATTTAATATCTAGACGTCGCCTCAGACTAAGGAAGCTCAAATATGGGGCGTCGCAACCAAAACACACAGGCAACGAATCCGAATTAGAAGTCTTCGTGAGATTATAGGGTGCCCCTTAGGCTACAATTTGAAAAAATTGGATGCCCCACCCTCCATATAAGCTATAATCAAAATTTGTCATATCTTTGCATCCATTTAAAGTACAGAGATGAAATTTTGTATACATATTAAGAGAATCAGGAGAAGTCAACCTGTTCAGTTTGGTCAAAATCGGAAGCGGCGATACCCCAACCCCATATAGTTTCAGAATTAAGGCAAAACGAAAAAGTGGCCGAAGTTGCGGGTAAAAGCTAGTTATATATATAAAAAAAAGTACATACCTGGTTAGTTCTCAAGAAAAGGCAGGCGTCTGATTTATTAATCATAGTTGAGAACAAAATCTTTATATATATAATTCTTCTGTACGTGTGTTGACAGTGAACTCCTCCTAAACGGCTGGACCGATTTTGACGAAATTTTATGTGTATATTTGAATGGGTCCTCTGATGATTTAGATTCGCAATCCAACACGGTGGGTGGCGCGGGGACGGGGGCTGTGCCCCACCCCCATACAAGCGATAAACAAAATTCAACATATCTTTCCATTCATTTAAGGTACGGGGACGAAATTTATTACACATGTTAATGGGATCGGGAAACGTAATCCTGTTAAGTTTGGTCAAAATCGAAGGGGGCTATTTAACACCCCCCATACGAATGATACAAAATATTCAACAACATATCATTGCATCTATTTGAGGTACATGGATAAAATTTGGTATATATGTTATTGGGATCGGAGGATGAAGTAATCAAGTTAAGAAAAGAGAATAAAGATTTATTGTCTAAAAGATATTTGGTTTATCGGTTGGAAGAAGTAGAGATGTGCTTGGAGTCGAGTAGGAGGAGAATATATTGTGTAATGAAAATAATTTTTACTGGGCGCAGCAAAGCGTGCCGGGTACAGCTAGTATTTTATAAATCTATACTAATCCATACTTATATTATAAAGCGATAATGTTTGTTGGGATATTTGATTTAATATTTGTTTATATGTTTCTTTGGAAATAGGAGATAATTATCGAAACTACTTACACGAATATAAAAATGCTTTCAAATAAAGTCAAAATAATAAAATAAATCTTATTCGTATTATTATTCTTCGTATTTTTCTTGCGGAGTTGTTAATTTAATGCATCTATAATCGCAACGCTATGCCTAAAAGAAATTCTAAGCTTTCACGTCAATCATCTCAGACAAGAGCAGTTCAAATAAGTCGAGCGGAAGAGTCTTCCTCTGAAATTACTCAGTGCCATGGGAGTCCAGTACAGAACGCACGCAGGGGATCTAGCGCCGAACACTCGCAGCGCCTAGTCGCAGAAAGACCAACATCTATAAGTCTTCTTCAGAAACTTCCCAGCTGTGGATCGAACGTTGATAGACCTTAGAAGCTCTACTGCCATTATGGGAGGAGTTACTTTCATATTTGCTGGGGATTTTCGGCAGGCACTCGCTGTAGTTAAAAAAGCGACGCGTGTAGATATCATCAAATCCTGTTTTAAATCATATCGCTTATGGAGTTCTATTCAATCCTCCTTAATTTGGGAACCAATATGAGAACATATCTTGGTGAAGACACGCACGAAGAGCCGCAATAATTGCTAAATCTTGGTGAAGGAGTTTTTCCTTATATAAATTTGTTGACTAATTCTGCTGAAATCTTTTTTAGTGACAGACTAGGTCAGATAGTTCACAGTCAGGAGCATCTTATAGTAGCAATATATCCGGGACTCGAAAATTTACTTGAAGGAGACTATCACTGGTTGTGTTCAAGGACAATAGTAACTCCTAGGAACGACACGGTCAATGAAATAAACAATCAAATTATATAAAAACTCCGTGGCCAAGTCGAAACCTATAAGTCAGTTGAAACAGTCAACAATACTAACGATGTTGTCCGCTTTACTCTAGAATTTCTAAGTTCTCTAAATCCTTCAGGCTTACCACAACACGATCTATTATTAAAAATCGGCAATTTTATCATGCTTTTAAGGAATTACATATTTTGGAAACAAGTTCATATGCCAAGTCGTACTCATAAATGGAAAGCTAGATTAGAAGATTAGTCAAAGTGGAGAACCTGGTAGCCGGAATGATGCAAAAATTTTATGTTTTCATGGGATCTTCAGACGATTGTTTTTACAGTGCAGCAAATTTCAGGTAAGTAATTTGCTTAGTCCTGTATTATTTCTCATGAAAGTTAAATCCTCTCTCTTTATAAAATTTCGCAATGAAAGTAAACCCGAATTTGAAGCTGAGCTTATGGAAATAGAGCAATGATTTAGTCGACGAATTCGAAATTTATAAATAAAAAGTACGGCGTTATACTGCGTAGAAAATATGGGTTAAAAATATTACTGAAGCTGTTCCTAATAATATGCTCTAATGGAATGCTCGAGATTTGATACTATTTTAACAAACTGTGGCCTTGAAAGAGGTGCTTATACTCTTATTGCATGATGTCATCACATGTATAAGATTTTCAAAATAAAAAATTGTCTCCGTGAAGACTTACGGGAGAAGCTGAGTATCGGAAACTCTCATTTTCAAAAGATTCGTTGAATCATGGAACAATATGAAAAGAGATGAGTTCAAAATTGGCGTCTATGATCCAATTGTTAAATCAAACATTTCTTACAGTGAATGTAAAGAAATCAAACAGTTTGGCCGAAGTAAGCTTAAGCAGACTCATTTACGCAGTGATTATGAAGAACTCTTGGAGCTCTAGATCACATTCCTCAGTGATATGGTGGTAATATTCGCAGGATTCATGTTAAAAACAATTTACTGACTGAAATTTATTTTTCTCATTGTTCCCAGTTCGAGATGCACAAATTCTAATGAATTCTAATCATGATTTAAATTTTTTGCTGGATACTTTCAAGTTTTCAAGAATCGATGATGCTGTATTTAATGCGGCAATAGAAAAGTTATAGCAAAGTTTGTGGTGTTTGACAACCGAAACTATAGGACTAGCATTTTTCTATCCGAGAGTTTCACTCTAAAGCAAGCGAGGCTTCTGCTGTAATTTTTTTTTCCGGTTAATCTTTTAAATAAAAATAGACTTTCTTAGCCCGACGCTCATTTTTATGCCATTTTTTATTATTTCCTAACAAAACCCGTCCTGGCTAATTTATATACATATCTGTAGCATGTGCCCACACATATATGTTTCATTTTTTAGTCTGATTTGAATGTTTAAAATATTTATTTTTTATTTATCTTACTATTACCCGACTTTTGCCCTCAGCCATATCGCGTCCCTGACTAACTATTCTACTCGTATATTTGTTGTGCACAGTTGGGTATGTCTACAATCGAACGTTTTATTTGGCCTCAAGCGTTTATCGGACAACTTTGTTTTTGTATTAACTTGCCTCAAATTAAAGCCGCAAGTCGCAAACAGCGCAATTATAGCAAAACATGCAACGGCGACGACGAAGAAAAGAAACAAAAAATATATTGGTTAAAAAATCGCATAGCAAATATTATGACGCTGGCTAAAACGCGACGCTTAAAGATATTGTATGCAAAAAAAATTTAAAACCAAAGCAAAAACCGCTCCCAAATGACCAATTTCAAGACAGATATGGTATAAACGGCAACGGCAAAGTCGACGAGGACTACAATTTACTGACTGACTAACAGACTGACTCCGAGAGTGGCTCAGTAGTATAAAAATATCAAACGAAATCAGCAAATAAAAAAGCCACCTGCGGACTTAATATTTATGCAATAAAAACTAGTTGAACAACGAAACTGAACCGAATTTAATCAAACCTAAATTATGAACTACTATAATAAACACAATCGAATGCATTGATTTCGCAATACTGTACTAATGAAAGTGGATGTATCTACAAGATACAAATGCTAATGAATATTGAGTAGATTGAAGCGAAGAAATACAATAATAACGAGGAAAAGGTTACAAAAGCAGGCAATAAAATAAGTTTCAGAACATAAAAATCGTTGGATGGCAAGGATAATGAAGCGACATGATGAATGCGACGAAGGGGCAATGCGAATGAGGCGGGGCAAACAAATACAAATACAAATACAGACAGCGACAGATACTTTCACCTGCCTATGTAACGCAAAGGCAGAACAGCAGAGCATTACTGCTTGTAGGTAATAAAAATCGTATAAATAAGCAAAAGACTTATAAAGACAGAATGAGACAGTGGAACAAGGAAGTCGCAGGAAGTTCGTAAGCAGATACCAAATGCGATTTATACTTGACTTATTTGAAGTAGTCGCATTGAAACTTTGTTTGTTGGGGTTGTGCGCTCGTTCGCTCGTTAATTTGCAATAAAATCCGATTATAACCACAAAAATGCGGTATATTAAATGTAGCGACCGCTGTACTAAACTAGCTGCCATCGAATAATTCGAGTGCCACCCCCTGAAAAGGGAGAAGATACACCCAATTTGAATAGCGCCGCCAGGTGTATTTCAGTTAGCAGCAAAGTAAGTCAACCTGGTCGTATCAATAAGTTTGGGATTTGGGTGTGTAAGGGTTGCATTTTGGGTTGGTTGTAGTTTGCCTGTTTTCTGTATTTCTGTTCTGCACATAAGACTTGCATTGATATTTAAGTATTTATAGCATCATAAATAAACACAGTTAAGCCTTTAATCGGAAAAGAAGAAAGGCTTTCTTTTTTTTTTTTTTGTTGCGCTGTTTACATTTACTGCCTCAAGGTCTTAGATTATTTTAACTTGGTTAATTTTGAGAAATTAGGACAATTAGAGTTTAGTTGAGTTGCATCAGAGATAAATATTGTTGTAGGCCCTGTCAAACTGTTTTTATGTCAATTGTAATAGTTTTTTTTTTTTATTTATTTATATACTATATCTATGTACATATATATATAAAAGCGAAATCTCACTGATTATTCACGAAATATCAGAAAGTATACATGCTACAAACCTGAAATTTAGCAGTTATATTCCTTAGAGGGGTATAGTATCCGTTAAGAAAAAAAGCACTAAAGCGTGAGAAAATGAAATTGTAAATTTTTAAGATTAAATTAGGTTTTATTATATAAATGGATTCTATACCGGATTCTGTAATTCGTACAAATTGATTGAACGGTGATTGATTCAGGCGTAATGCGCGAACAATCAAACAAACAAATATATCTCAGCGAATTTATTATGTGTACAGATAAAATTTTTCATTCTCGGCAAAGCTTCTCTCATACAAAATTAAAATAAAGATGGGGCTTAACAGCGCAAGCCAGGTCCGCTTATTAACTGGATGAGATCCGCCAACTAACGCCGTCAGATCTATTCATAGTGCTTACTTGCAACTAAATAGAAATCGTAAAGCTTTTGAATCAAGTCAAAAAATCTCAAGACCGACATGACCCTATAGTTAGTGCTTTCTGTTTACCGGTAAAAAATATTATGAAGATCTGCTCTAAAAGTTGCATTTTGAAACTGTCCACTACCAACTGACATTCATATACTTCTGTGGCTTCAACCAAAAAGTAAAACAAAGTCATATCTTCCGAAATATCAGATACTTAGTTGGATCCATTTATTTTTGAGATTGCTAAGATAAGTCTCATGTGGAACTGATAACAGACACTCGCTGTGCATGGTGAATAATGCATGCTTCAAGAAATACCCAGTGCCTCTTTCAAAGACTTATAAAGAGAATACCAGGAAATCTGTCATAGACGATGGATTGACAGCCATAATTAGTGCAATTGATATGGACATTCGTTGGAATGTATCTCGTTCTGTCGCGCATCTACTCGGCTCATACAAAAACTGAACTATGCAATTATGTAAAATCAACACAAGTACATCTGCAAATATGTCAACAAACGTTCTAGCTAAGGGAGAACTAGCTCTAAGGTGCCTTATGGTAAAAATGCTTTCGATGCTTTCGATTTCTTCGGAAGAGCTATGCAGTCTATTCAAGTGTGAAGCAAGATTAGGTGTAATAGCGGGTTTACACTCACTGTACATTCCAATATCTCCGAGTACTACTATCTGCGTCTGCTTTAGCACGAAGTTCGTAGCTTACGTCCTTCACTACTCTTAAAACTATTGCAAGAATTGTTTATTCGTCTTTTCATACTGCATGAATATCGAATAGCTGGCTAGAAGCTAGTGGAAGCTTCATAGTTTTATTCTTTTAATTGAATTGAAATCTATTTACCGTAATATTTTTTTTTTATTTCTATCAAGTTGATGATCCCGACAATCTATGGAACATACACCGTGGAAGTTTTGCAGTGGCAAATTGAGAGAGGGAGACTATGATTATAACCGAAGTCTCATTCTTATTAATGATACTGTCTTATATTAATTTGAAATACGGGGGCAAACCGAATTTTCAATACTAAAATATCTTACGACCCCATTCATCTTAAAAAACAAGTAGTCCAGTCAACCAAGTTCACCTCGAAATTTGAGATAACCAGCTTTAAATTCGTACAAACTTGTATTTTGACATCCTAAAAGTTGTCTAAAAACCTACATATGGTAGGGTGTCCTCATCTATTAAAATCTACGGTCAAAGGTCACAAAAGTTTGCACATTTTTTGCAAATACCTCGCTTCCTATGGGTTTTTTCCTATTTGTATTTATAATCAATTTTGTAGACGATTAAATTCCCTTTTGTTTAAAATTTTTTTTTATGCAATGAATCGTTTTCAAGATAGAGCACCGAGAGCGTCAAAAAAACGCCATATAAAGTTTTTAAATTATTGATAAATTATGGACACCAAATCTTATCCACCTCCCAGTAAAATGTGGGATGATGTTAATCAAGAAAATCCAAAAACTTTTTCGCATTTTTGTAAAAGAAGTCATTGTCAAAAACAGAAAAGGAAAAATAGATCATTTAAAATCAAAATGTACTTCAATGAGCCATGCAATGATGGTTGATATACTGGAACTGGAATTAAGCCTTTCCAGTATATGATCTAAAAGACTATTGGATACAAAAATGCACAACCAAACCAAATGCAAAGAGTTGGCAGCCATATGACATGTATCTCTACACGTTTAGAAAAAACAAGGATACTGTAAAACTCATGTTTAAAGTCTAGATGATCTAGAATTTACAGAAAAAAACTTTAACGGAGTTGATTTTTTGTGATTACATGGAAAGTGGAGGAATATTGCATCGTTGCCAGGGTGAAATGAGTGAAATTGAACAACTCACTAAAAAAGACAAGAATTTTCCAACATCTCAGGATATGTTGGGAGATTGGGATTCGTTTGCTCAAGTGCACATTGTGTGGAAAGTTGTTGACTGCCATACACCTGGGAATGGCCAACAATGATTCTTGTGTCAAACGGTCCAAGCAACTCACACGTCCGTCAGGACACGTATCTCCTGGGTAGCCTCTGAACATCCGTTCAGAGGTGAGCTAACGTGAGAAGGCGAAGGGGCCCCCTCTCCTTTAAAAAGGGGTTGGTGCGCTGGGCTTGGGACCCGCCACTTTAAAAAAAAATCCCCCAATGAAAACGAAAAGAAAGCCTCGGAATGGACCCTTTGATGACGACCCCCGCAAACGCTATAAGGATCACGATATACGGATATGCATTTGGAATGTCCGCACCCTTAATTGGGATGGTGCAAGTATCCAGCTGGCTGATGTCCTCGAAAAATGCAAGGCTGACATCACCGCAATCCAAGAAATCCGATGGATAGGGCAGGGTTGCTCTAAAAAAGCATCCTGTGACATCTACTACAGCTGCCATGCGAGTAAGCACGAATTTGGATGTGGTTTCGTGGTGAGTAGGAAACTACGTGGCCTCGTCTCTAGGTTCACACCTGTTGACGAGCGTCTAGCCGCGATACGCATCAAGGCTAAATATTTTTATATTAGCCTGATTTGTGCGCACGCCCCGACGGAAGAGAAAGACGACGATGCTAAAGATGAATTCTATGAGCGCTTGGAACGCCTGTACGAGCGCTGTCCCAAACACGATGTCAAAATCGTGCTTGGCGATTTCAACGCCAAGATTGGGAAGGAAGGAATCTTTGGCCCAACCGTCGGAAAATTTAGCCTTCACGACACTACCTCCAATAATGGAGAGAGGCTAATCGATTTCGCCGCAGGTCGGAACATGGTAGTTAGTAGTACCAGATTTCAACATCTTAACATCCACAAAGCTACATGGCTGAGTCCTGATCAAAAAACACGCAACCAAATTGATCATGTTCTGATTGACGGAAGGCACGCATCGAGCGTGTTGGACGTGCGAACGTTACGTGGTCCCAACATTGACTCGGACCACTATCTTGTCGCAGCCAAGGTACGCACTAGGCTCAGCGTAGTGCACGCCGCACGTTCCAACATGCAACGAAAGCTAGACGTCGGCAAGCTGCAATCAGAGCAGACCGCCGCAGCCTTCTCAAACACACTCTCCCGACTGCTCCGGGAAACCTCTCCGATTTCTCGAGATATATGTGAGCAGTGGACACATATTACCCGCTCCATAGATAGGGCTGCCAAGGATGTCATTGGTTATATAAAACCTGTGAAGAATTCTTGGTACGACGAGGAGTGTCGCAATGCTACTGCAGAGAAGAACGCTTCCTATCAGCGAACTCTGCAGTCGGGAGCAACGCGAGCTGTTAGAGAGCGATATCGAGAGAAACGGAGAGAGGAGAAACGCCTTTTCAGACGCAAGAAAAAGGAGCAAGAAAGGCGGGAGTTTGAGGATGTTGAGATGTTCCGTAACAGAAATGAAGCTCGAAAATTCTACCAAAAGGTCAAGCGTCTGACTGAAGGTTTTAAGCCCGGAGTAACTTTCTGTAAGGATGAGAATGGAAGTCTGGTAACGGATGAACAGGAATCACTGAGATTATGGAGGAGTCATTTCTCCAACCTACTCGGCGATGAAGCGCACAATACCGCCGAAAGAGAAATGACACCGGAACCACCAGTTAATGATGGCACTATTGTAGAGCCACCGGACTATTACGAGGTCGATTCAGTTATTAAAAAGCTGAAAAATAACAAAGCGGCAGGCTATGATGGGCTGCCAGCTGAGTTATTTAAGACCGGCGGCGAAGAGTTGGTTAGGAGTATGCACCAACTTTTATGCAAGATATGGTCCGATGAATGCATACCCAATGACTGGAATCTCAGTGTTCTCTGTCCTATCTTTAAGAAAGGAGACCCCGCTGTTTGCGCCAACTACCGCGGAATAAGTCTCCTTTCCATTGGATATAAGACTTTGTCGGGCGTATTGTGTAATAGGCTGAAGCCATATACCGACTCACTGATAGGACGATATCAGTGTGGCTTCAGACCAAAAAGGTCGACCAGTGACCAAATATTCACATTACGCCAAATCTTGGAAAAGACCCGTGAGTTCAACAAAGACACTCACCACCTATTTGTCGATTACAAAGCCGCTTTCGACACGCCGATAAGAGCGAAGTTCTTCGACGCCCTGTCTGCACTAGGTATCCCGGCAAAGATTGTCCGTCTTTGCATGGCGACGCTATCTAACACACAAAGCGTTGTCAGGGTGGGGAAAAACCTCTCCGACCCCTTTGATACCAAGAGAGGTTTCAGGCAGGGCGATGCTCTATCGTGCGATTTTTTCAATCTCCTGATGGAATACATCCTACGCCAATGCCCGTACATACAGAGTATGTCGGGCTCGATCTTCCAAAAGGAAGTGATGCTGCTCGCTTACGCCGATGACATCGATATCATCGGTACGCAGGAAAGGCGAGTCAGCAAGGCGTTCTCGGAGATTGAAAAACAGTCTCGGCTCATGGGTCTAGCGGTGAACGAGGACAAGACGAAGTACTTGGTGTCTTCTCGCACTCCGTCAATGCGTCTTGGACGGTCAGTGACGATGGAGAATTTCAACTTCAGTGTTGTAGAAAACTTCGTCTATCTCGGAACAGAGATCACCAGCAACAACAACGTCAGCCTGGAGATCAGGCGAAGAATCACGCTTGCAAACAGATGTTTTTTTGGGCTGAGCAAGCAAATGAGAAGTAAAGCCCTCTCTCGACGGACGAAAATAAAGATATATAAGACGCTGATACTCCCGGTCCTACTGTATGGCGCAGAGGCATGGACCGTGATTGAGTCGGATGAGACAGCGTTGGAAGTCTTCGAGAGGAAGATTCTTCGCAGGATCTTTGGTCCTATTAGAGTCGGCGACGAGTTTAGGTCCCGCATGAACCGCGAGCTGTACGAGCTATTCAATGAGGTTGACATAGTCCAGCGCATAAAATTCCAGCGGCTGCACTGGGCTGGGCACCACATTCGAATGGACGAAGGAGCTCCAGCACGCATGGTTTACATGGGGGGCCCAAACTTGATTGGTGGACGCCGACATAGAGGACGACCGGGCACTCGATGGAATGACCAGGTATGGAGAGATCTCTCCGTACTTGGAATTCAGAACGACTGGCGCCAGCGCGCACAGGATTATGGAGGCTGGCGCGCTTTCCTGGACGCGGCCATGACCGGTAGACGGTTGACGGCCATTTAAACAAACAAACAGGATATGTTTCTTCCTTTTATTGATCATCCTGTCAGTAACGTAGATACAATTTACACAACTTAACATTGTGCTCTCGATATTGCCAAGTCACATGGTCAGAAGCTAACTAAAACTTATGTAAAGTAGTTGTAAAATTAGGAGAATTTCAGATGCTCATGTCCTTTCTTGGAAGCATAGGTTACATAATAGATACTTTCTACGAAAATATAGAAGGGTGTATAGGTATCTCTATCCTTTTTCCTATGACAAACTAGATAATATAAAAGCTTGAGGTCCAACAGCACATTTGTGTGTGCAATATTTCGAAATGGTTTCTATAGCATTGGATTTTGTTCGTGATGAAAGACTTGGGCTTTTCAAAGAACATCCTGATGCAGTGCGCAAAATGCTGCCCTTTTTTCATGCCAGTGGTCATTTCTTATATGCAAAATCTGCCCACTAATACCTGCAATATATGCTCAAGTTGGAAGAAACAATTAATGAACAAACTTTTGAAACCATGGATGAACAAACTTTTAAGACTATCGGTTGACCTTAATAATATAAAATCATTTATGGGCTTAAGCATCATCATCATTTATGTTGGTTTGAGATGTTTAAGGCGATCTTGTTTAAAGCGATTATATTTAGATCGTAAAGAAGATATATTAAGAATATATATTTGCTATTATATGAAGACTATTTGGTCTATTAAAGATCTATTTGATGAACAAATTTAGAATGACTGATTTGATATGAGATATTTTATTGAAAATAAAATAGAGAGGGATGATGATCAGATCTTAGTCAGTGTGCTTTCATTTATAATGTCTTAAAAAAATTCAATATGTATGAATGTAAGCCTATAAGTACTCCTTTTAACTTTAAATGCTGGTGAAGTATGTGATGATCCCTTTCGGAGTTTGATTGGCTGTTTGATGTACAGAATGTTAATTCTGCTGAACGTGTGCAATGGCATAAAAGTCTTGTATGATGTTTGAACAAACTTTAAATGCTTCAAAGTTTTTTGTAAAAAGCTGCCAGAAATAAATCCATCCATACATAACACACACGCCATAATATGTACGACAGCGCTGGGAACACAAGTCCTTAATGTATTAAAACAAGCCTCACACTCCAATTTTTATTTAATTGCTATGAATTTTCAACACTCGCAGAATTCGCTTTAAATTTTTTTTCTTTTTTGGTTAAAAAAAAAAAATAAAATATTACAAAAACAAGCGAAATAATTGCAAGTGTTGAAAATATTAAGAAAACCTGTTTGCCAACACAGAAAAACGCTTTCGTTTTCATTGCGCGGCTAAAAGCAAAATAAAAATTGGAGTGGATGGATTGGATTGGAATGGAATGGCATGGAGCAAAGTTGGCAGTATTTGTATGCCTAAACTGGATTGGTTTAAAGACTTGGACTATAAAAAGGGTGCGTGGCAAAAGTCTTGAAGTCTATCTGCATCTATGATTGCATCTATGATAATCTGCGCATCTATTAATTTATAGAAATACAAAATGGCAACGCTTTCATCAAAAGCATACACATGGCTCGGGGTTCTGACTTAAAGCAAGCGTAACGTTTGATGTATAATATCTGTAGATGCTGAAGGAGCATGATAATATATCATAACTGTTTGAACGCACCCTAACTATTTGCTTGTTTGCCTGCAGCTACATTTATTTGTTGTTGCATGGTTATATGTAATTGAATTTTTGTTGCGCGGCACAACTGCAAAACTCTAAACAGGCACAGGCAAAAAGGAAGCAATTTCAGGCTAAATTTAGTTTAAATGGCTGTCTTGGCGAATGACTGACTGAGCTGTGCGGAGTTGTGCTGTGTTGAGTGAGTGACGGACTACCAGGCAACACACTTCACTTGGTCGGTCGGCTCTCGGTAGCTGAGCCTGCAGCTGTCTTCTGCATCGGACTGTCTTTCGTCCCAGCTTGTTATGCATTATCACCGCCGCCGCAGTCGCCTTTGACGCCGTTGTCGTTGCCGTTGTTGATGTTGTTGCACGCATTTAAAGCAAAAGCTGTTCGTGGTGATGAAAAATTATACTCGCCGCGGCGGAATTCAATTAACTTGAATTTGTTGCACTGCAGCGACGTGATTTCATTTTTTCCGCCAAGCTACTTTCATGTTTTCCATTCCTCCACTGCTTTCTAGTGCGACACTTGTATTTTGCGGTAATTCCTGTTGAAAGCAAAATGACGTGACGAGATTTGTTGTCCAACTAAATTTTATGGCAAATTTAAAAGATATATTTTTTTATGTATCTACACATTTATAGTACATATACAGCAGATATTCAGGATATAAGATATACAATTTTTCGATATTCGCAGATTTTGTTGAAAAGACACTAAGATCCTTCAGAACTGACAGAGAAGTAGTGTTTAAAGCTAGCAAGAAATGATTCGAGAATTTTAAAAAACGTACCGACTTCCATAGTTTCGTGAAGCATCAAGTACATACGCTAAGCAGACAGTATCGTTGGTGATTTCAAGAAGCTTGTGCAGCAGCTTTTTAAATGGCACAAAACTTGTATTTTTTTTTTTAAATGCCTAAGCTACCCTGTATAGCAGCAGAGGAACAAGCAATGTCCGGCCATAAAGCCAAGAATGTAAGAATAAATTATTCCGTGTCTATCATTCAGATAATCCAAAGCAGAATGTTCAAACAAGCTCGCTAAACGTCATGTGAAGATTAAACAATAAAGTTTGGGTGATTTTTTTACCTAATATATCAGTAAATATTAGATTGAGATGAACTTGCCACTTCTTTGCGATCCACCTGACTTAAAAGATGATCTCATTCAAGAGTTTAGATTCATTAAAATTCACTCCATTGCATCAGCCAATGGACCTGCAAGTTATTTCTCACTTCAAGAATTTCTACACAAAAGAAATTCTACAAGAAAAGAAGTGACTCACTCTAAAACAGTTTTGACAAGATGCCTTACACAAAGTTTTCTATCTCAAAATAATTGCAAGGGCATGTGAAGGTCCAAGAGAATTCTCGAATCATCGTGGAAGAAACTTTGACCCATGGGCTTTGCCTTTTTATGTCATAGGTTTTAAAAGCACTGGTATACAGTTTAAATCGTATTAGTGTTTAGAAATTTTTATTTTAATTTTTCAACAAATAAATTAGGATATTGAAATATTTAGTAGTCATGAAGAGAAGTTTCAATCGCTCGTTACTCCACCAAATTTCACTATTCGAAAAACAGTTGAAGATGGATCAGATGCGCGCAAGAGCGTACGAAAATTTTTGCCGAACGCTTGAAGGCTTATATGCAACCACCTCCGGTAGTCGCAGGAGACGAGTACGAAGGTTACTCGAGAAGATTCATTTCCACATCAAAGTGCTGAAAAATAGAAAGATGGCAGGTCTCGACAACATGACTCTGAAAATGCTATACTCAAAGTGTCACTCTTGCTGGTACTTCTTTTCAACGCTGCATTGAGACTTGGGCACAAAGGCCCAAACCGTTATGATTTACAAGTTCGGAAAGAGCCCGTCAGTCGTTGAGTCATGCCAATCCATCAGTCTGCTGTTATCCATTGCGACGCTATTTGAGAGATGCCTGTTGACGAGGATACTGGCAATCGACGAGTTTAACCAAAGCATACCATTCTTTCAGTTTGGCCTAAGTAGCTGAGTAGGGTGGCAAACTTTATCCTAGATATATTCCAGGCAAAGGAATATACAATGGCGGTTTAGCTGGAAATTCAGTTTTTTGACAGGATATGTCACGACGGTCTACTGCGAAAATTAAAAGGCATGCTCCTAGCTCAGCTGTTTATAATATTGTGCAGTTTCCTAACTGAGTGGACATTTGCGGTGGTCCACAGGCAAATATACTAAGCCCCACCTTATATACTATATTCTCTTGGCATATGTTCACTGTGCGTACCATCCCGATGGAGGATCCCTAGGATTTTTAGGAAATACTCGCTACTCCTTTACTGATTGTAAGTCTAGTTTCAAAAAGTTGAAGACAATCCGCTTCCTCAGTGGTATGAAAGCTAATATGGATTGTCTTCCATAGTCATGCAAGGTAGTCGGCTCTCTACATTGAAGCTTTCGCTAAACTCTCGTCCGATTTAAGCAGCACATCTGTCGCTCAGAAGGAAATATAAATAATGTATGTTGAACATTTTTATTGGGTTTTCATTGAAATTTATTATGAACAAATATTTTTTTTCATTTTGTGTTAAATTATTTTTTTTGCATTTTTAAAAAAATATAACAAGTATGTTGAAACGATTTAAGAACCAAATGAGTTACAACCTTGTAGGACTTAACACCTTGGTTTTGGTTATTTGAGATGGCCTTCAGTCAAGTTCTTTCGATTTCAGTTGTTTAGTTGATTGTTCTTTAAATTCTTTTCGCAGAGTTTGATGTAATATTTTTTGAACAATTTTTATAAAATATTAGCTGTGATATTTAATATTGAACTGCTTCTTTAGTCTTCATGCAATGGTCGATCATATGATTTACATCTTGCGGATATAAACTTGTGCTACTAACCTCTTTTTTTTTGTTTCCTTTTTTTTTGTTGTGTTTTTTTTTTTTTTTTTTTGAATTCAAATGCAAAGTAACTATTGAAAAATGTTAACATCTTTTTGTTTTAAAATTTTCTTTGTTCCTTAACATATGTCCTTTGATATGTCTTTGATGCGTGTTACATCAAAGGCACACTTGCATTGGCCACTTTCTGCCGACTCCACTTTCTTCCAGAAACCTTTCTTCTGACTACGCAGCAGCTTCAAATAGTCCATAAAATAGTTGTAAGTAATTTCGCTCATATTTGTGCAGCTCAGTTTGTGATGATAGAAACAGCGTTGATCATAGATCCACTCACGCGAGTGTGGCATCTTAATGCGAATTATATCGCAATGGTTCTCAGTAGGATGTGTGAACACGCGTGTGCAGGTATAGCCAATGGCATCAAGTATTTGATCTCGCACGGCTACTATATTAACGATTCTACTCACTTCCTCAACAGTCGATTTTTGCAGCTTTATGAGCAACCTCGGGTTGACAAGTGCGAATTGCACAGTTTTAAACAACTTGAAAACATATTTTTTGCGCTGTTCCCAGTCGTAATTAATCCAACGGACGAGCGCAAAAAATATCTCCAATTCGCTGTTTATGGCAATATTTTTGGAGCGCATCAGATCTGATACTTCGTTTATGTCGAGTTCGACAAACTCCTTGCTGGCAACAATCGTCATAAAGAACTT
Organism: Leucophenga maculata; assembly: GCA_035044805.1. Classification (NCBI taxonomy): domain Eukaryota; kingdom Metazoa; phylum Arthropoda; class Insecta; order Diptera; family Drosophilidae; genus Leucophenga; species Leucophenga maculata. Next base: position 3,278,693 of record JAWNNP010001101.1, on the reverse strand, counting down.
GCTTATGCGCGTCAAGACTTCCTTATGACGTTCAGACACTTCATTGTTCTTAGCCTCCAAATAGAACATGAATGCTCTATCTTCAGCCAGCCAGTTGGCATTATCCATAACACTCCAGCACTGCTGAATCAATTGTTCAATTTTCAAGAAAGAAGCTGCTTTAAAAATTTCGTACAGACTGCAATTCTGCACACTTATGGGCTTGCTTAACATCCAGTTGTAAATAATATTAAATGCCCGCGGCGAAACGTAATTTTCCGGTAGTACTAAAGTCATATATCCACGATAATCATTAAAAAGTGGTGAAAAACACTGCAGTACCAGCGTATGTACTGGAAATTCTTCATTTCCGATTTGCAGCTTAACATTGGCAAACTGTCGCGTCTCGTACAAATTTTGCAGTAAGTCATACAGATTTTTCTTCGAAGTATGTGATACATTATTCCAGCCCGAATAAGTGAAACCCATCTCAGCAAAGGTTTTCTCTTTCAGTACCATGTTGTTCTTGTTATCAACTTGAGACGCTACTTCAATCGATTTGTCGTCATCCGTAGTCGTGCACAGGTCGGTGGATATTTCTTCAAACTGCTTGGCCGTTGGTTTTCTAATAGTTGTCGAGTATGACAAGCGTTTGGTCATCTCCGCTAAGTTGTTCTTTTCCAATGCAGTGACACTTTTATTATGAATTTGTGTTGGTACTTCACTTAATATTTCGTCATCACTTGACTCTTCCAGATCAATGAATATTTGCTCCATTTCGAGTGCCGTCTTTTTGGGTTTGATATTAGTCCAGCCTGAAAAGTGGAAACCCATCTCGGCGAAGGATTTCTCTTTCAATGTTGTGGAGTTCTTGTTTTTAGTTGGCGTAACATCTGCATCAGTTGTTGTCTCCAAATCTGTGGACAATATGTCCATTTGTGGTGACTTTCTAGCCATGCTTTATTAAGCCTATAAAAGTTTTAATGGACCGCAGTTAAAATGTTTATAAAATATATATATTTCTATAGAATATTGCCTACGAAAAAATTATTAGCTTTTGTTTTTGATAGGTTTGACTTAAAACTGCTTGAACAAGTCTTATGAAACTTTTAAAATTAATTATTTTATTTAAATAAAATTATTTGAAATATCAGAAAACCAATTGTTCGCAATCTTATCCAATGCCTTTAAATATTTTCTTATTTGTTTTAGTTTTATGTGCTGAAGAGTAAAAAGAAGAGAAATAATGAAAATTGTATTTCTCCGATTTTGAAAAGGAAGACGACGGAAGTTATAAAAGCAAAATTGGATTTGAATAGATATTCTAAGAATTCTTTTTTTTCGATCTAAATTTTCAAATTCAATTTGAATAAACTTTAGACCGGCGTTTACTCCATGTTGTTAATAGAAATTGGTGAAGTTCTTTTCAAACCGTTTTTTATATTTGAACGTTTGTTAAAGTGAGGAAATTTGATGATTGCCATTCACTTGGGAATGATTCTTCTTCCATTAGAAGGACAGTAAACTATGAAAAGGATAGTAGGTTCATCTAGCCTACTAATTAAAAATATATGAGGGAAGCATCAGACACACTTATGATGCAACCCCCGCAAATAATATAAGGAACATGATTTAAGAATGTGCCCTTGGAATGTCTGCACACTTAATAGAGATGGTGCAAATATCCAGCTGGTGGATGTACTCGAAAGAAATAAGGCTGCAATTCAGGAAAAACGATGAATAGGACAGAATTGCTCTAAAAATGCATCCTGTGATATCTACTACAGCTGCCATGCGAGTAACCACAAAATTGGATGCGGTTACGTAGCCTCGTCTCCAGATTCAGCCAAGTAATTCAAGACCACAAAGAGTTGGTTAGGAGTATGCAACATTTTATATACAAAATATGGTCCGATAACCGCATACCCAATGACTGGAATAAGTGTTGTTTCCATCGGATACCAGATTCTGTCTTGCGTATTGTGAAGCCGTATTCAGATTCACTGATAGGACAATCTCAATGAGGCTTCAGACCAAAAAAGGTCAACCAGTGGCCAAAAATTTTACCTAGAAAAACAGTCTCGGCTCATGGGGCTAGCGGTGAATGAGGACAAGACGAAGTTCATGGTGTCTTCGCGCACTCCGTCATCGCGTCTTGGACGGTCAGTGACTATGGTGAATTTCAAGTTTACTGTTGTAGAAAACTTCGTCTATCTTGGATCCGAGATAACTAGCAACAACAACGTCAACAACCTGGAGATCAGGCGAAGAATCACGCTTGCAAATATATGATATTTTGGAAATCAAGATCTATAAAACGTGAAGACTCACGAAACTAGTGTGTGGCACAGAGGCATGCACCGTGATTGATTCAGATGAAACGGCATGGGAATTGTTTGAGAGAAGATTCTCGGTTGAAGAGCACCTATGTATATAAGTAAATTTGGACTCAAATAATAACAGTTCCCAATAGAACGTAATTATTTTATTGTATCAGCTAAAGGGTTTTACAAAGATCAATAAACAGGTCGTTTAATATATTAATTTAAAAAAAATGTTCTTGCTTATTCGAATCAACGCGACCATTGGTAATGAAGGTTTAACTGAACAGGACAATACGGTATGTAATCAAAAGCTAAAAGGGTGGGTCGTATCATGATGAGCTTGCCCACACACAGCACAGCAGTCATTACTACTTACTCACATTCAAAGAAATGCAGAAACGGTCAAAACCATTTATTTATATATATTTTTTTTTTTGTTAACCTGTGTAACTGAAATGTTTTGTTTTTTATCTTCTCTGTTTTTATTCGTCAATTTGTATAACAGATTCGCAAAGCCTAGTGCGGACCTCACAAGAAGTGATCAAGAAAGAAAATTCTATTAATTCTTGAGGTGATTAAAAAAAAAAAACGTATGGACAAAAAATATCATGAAAATGGAAGAAATTTTTATTTATTACCATAGAGAATTATATTGAAAACCAGGAAGCTGAGCGTCGTATATGAGAATTGTCTCCAGGTTCCTATTTGCAGTCCTTTTTAGTATTCATATTTTATATAGAAACACTTCACTTTAATTCTAATAAAATATTACATATAAGTTAAATCGGATCTCTAGAAGCGGGTATCCCACTCTCAGAGTTTTCACATGAAAGCAATTTGTTCTGGTTTAGTTTATTTTGAAACTATTTATAAATAGTACAAACTCTTTACAGAATGCCGACAAGACTTTGCTGACCCTGGACAAAAAATGTCAACAACCCATTAATATGTTGAAGCAGTGAAGAAAAGTATTATCGAGAATCGAGAATGGCTATCTTTTTTACTAAGTTTTGGGCATGAAACGTTTTTCGAAAGAAATTTGTTCTTCGCATGAGCATCACTAAGGAACTTTTGACTAAAGTCAACGATGAACCAGATTTGCTTAAAACTATTATAAATGTTAACGAAATATGGGTACATGGTAATGACATCGTAACCAAAACCCAATCATCCCAATGGAAGAGGCCAGAAGAGCCAAGACCGAGAGAAGCATGTCAAGTTCGATCAATTGGTAGGTATTCTGGTTTAAAATAGCTTGGTGCATCGGAAAGGTCAATAAGGAATATTATCTTGCAGTTATTCGGACTTGTGGCAAACAATTCATGACTTTGTCATCACAAAAATAGACATCGTTGCTTGTTTTGTTTTTTTTTTCTTTTTTGCCTACAACAACACTCCTCAGTCACCATACACACTTTTTTCTGTTTCCAAAACCTGTGCTAAAATATATTATATCTGAGGGGAATTACTCTCAGAAGGACACAAAATTGATATTGATGAATATTTGTAGAGAAAAATAAAAAATCGCTTGTTTTTTAACAAACCTCGTATTTAGTTCAAATTTGCTTTACAAATATGGAGTTTTGCTTAAGTTTCAGTAATTTAATATCTCAATTGCTATCCTGTTCATCCTTTCACACTGCTACATATATATTTCATAACAATGTGTGAATATGAATGGCATTGAATAGAAGCTGAGAGCGAGAAGAATTCGAGCTGCCAATCGGGCTGAGCATAGAAGCGCAAATCAGAGCAGTTCAATGGCGACGAATACATATTGTAAGACTTTTTCTCTAGCTACACAATTTAAAATGTAGTTAAAACTTGAAAAAATTTAGTATCTAATAAGTTGCTTTTCTGAAATATGTTTTATCGCTGCGCGACATGATATGGTTAAATTTATTTGTTGTTTAAATTTTAACCTTTCCCGCTAATTAGCCAAAGAGTTGCACATGTGAAAACTAAATTTCTAGACTCTAATTATATTGCATAATCATAAACTCCGAGTGCAGATTGTCATACAATATGTGGCTGCAATACTCTAATCCACAAATAGTATAGTGTACTCGAGCAGCATAGCAATGGCATTCAGTCATGTCAGCCGTAGACGCTCGCAGCGGAAAAACTACTTGCAACATGCAACACGCAGCGGAAAAACTTCTCGCAGCAGCTTCATTCATAGCTCCCCTGGCTGTCTAGCTGGCAAAGTTCTGGCATGATTACAAGAAAGTACACAAGTACACGAGTTGTAAGTCAAACTGACACTGAAGATTATGGTTTATGTCGACAAAGTTGACACGTTGTTTATCAAAAATGCAAGTCAAGGACTTGAGACACGATGCAGAAGACGTTGGCTGACGATGACTGCAGCAGTCTTCAAAGAAATGCGAACAAAGAAAAGTATGTTGTACAAAATGTTGTAATTAATTTTATTAAAAGACTAATATGTCTTTGTAGCATAATAATAATAAAAATAGATCACTTTTGGTTCGGTTTCAGCTGCATTTACTCACGTCATGTGAATCTCTTTTCTTTTTTTTTGTTATAAATAATAAAAAATTCCCATGAAAGTTACTGCTTCAAGTATTTTCAACGAAAATTATTTTACAATAGCAAAATATTGTTTATTATTTTAATGAAACATGCATGTGTATCGAGATACAAGCGATTGTATCTTGTATCTGCTGCACAAAAAAAAAAAATCACTGCAGCGCATTGTTTAGACAGCAAACAACTGCAAAAACAGAGCGAAAACTGAAAGAGTCGACATTGCAGGCAAGGACACTGTGCGGTTGAGCGCACTTTAAGCGTATTTCAGCGCTGCACAAAATAAAAAAATATATATATAAAACAACAATAAAATATATATCCACTAAAAAAGTATCTCGCATATAATGTCACAGAGAAGCAAACCAAAAAAAGAAAAAAAAATATAAAAAGAAAACATGTTTTGCTTTTCTAGCAGCTTAAGTGCTTCCAATGTGCCTCTCTAATTTTGTTTGCCTGCAGCTTCCACTCCAGTGGTGTCCTTTTTGTCCTTCAATAAAATAAAAATGCATTCAAGCATGGCACAATTTGTTTGTCTAACCTAAACCATCAGCATCATCAATGTCAACGACGGAAATGTTGGCAAAGCAGGTAGTCAGTCACCTCGCTCCAATGATCCAATCTGTACCGATTTCAACCCAAAAATACTGCTCGTCTATTGAATTTAATTTGAGCATGCTTAATGCGCGACAAGATCGCGGATCATTTCATTCGTCGGTTTTTTCTTTCTTTTGTGCGTTTCAGCACTTCACTGGCTGATCTTATCTTAAATGTGCTGTTTATGGTGCGCCGAAGCGTTTAAAAATTTGTCATTTGTCCTGCGACACGCGGTTGTCTGTCCGTCCGTCAGTCTGTCTGTCTGCCATATCCATGTGACAGATCTGCACTGATATTTAACATATTGTTCCTTCAAGTGCCATTCTCTGTCTTTGCCTGAATGGAGGAAACAGATGTTTTCGCTTTGAAATCTTAGATACTTCCATATTCTTGAATGTAGATGGTTGACAAAGTACGCTGGTGGCACTTAAAATAATTGCTATGTTGAGTACTCACTGAGTGAGAGCATAAATAATTACTTTGATGGAATTGGAATATGTAGAGAAATATTTTTTCTGGAGTTATGGTGAACAGCAGTATACAGTGCTGTATTGAATTACGCAAATACAGTGAGAATATTGTTAGATGGGATTAGATGAGGCATACATACAGAATTAACAGCCAACATTTTGAATTTTACGAAGTTAGAACAACAATTAGGAAGCTAAATAATTCACTACAAGAAGTAAAGATTTTTTGATTCACAAGATATAGCGTTAGGCCCAAAAGTCATGAAATACATAAAGTGTTTTCCATAAGCATCTACACTTCTTTTTCGACAGCTCTTATATGCTTAGTATGCAACCTCAAAGACTTTAAGCGTAATATCAGTTGATATGACGAAGCCGCTTGGATAGGTGCAATGTTGTCGTTTGGAATCCTTTGAGCTTGTGCTTGGTATTCTGGAAAGAACTGTCTTGATAGTCAAAATCTCACAGACACTTAGATTGCAGACATTGACTAAACTCATTTTTATGGTTAAAACCAAAAAATCATCGTCGACCGCCCACCTTAAACTTCTTCACTCACCTTTTAACTTGCATATGCAAACTCCATGAAGATTTGATTTAATTGTTGTTGTATGAACATCATTGTTAATAAAGGAAATGAGGTTTATTGCTTTGTAATAGAAAGCTTAATAGATTCTAGGGATTATTACATTCTCGTCCTTTGTTACTTCGTAATTCATTCAAAGGCCTTCAAATGTACAAATTTTTGGAACGAAATGCTTTCTTTGTGCCTTTCTTTCTGCACAGGAATTCGAACAACACTCAATGTATATGGCCGCTCTGCCTGCTCTAGTCTATAATCAGTTTGGCATCTTCAGAAGAGACTTTCGATTGAGGAACTTTTCACCACTTAGCGGTTGAATATTAAAAAAACAATCAAATTAGAAGGGGAACTTTTGAAATGACGTATTTTCCGGCGCTAGATTCTAGTTTCTTTAAATTTTACACAAGTTACTTTTGAGTCCTGCATCAAAACTAGACAAATTTTGACTTTAAACTTAATGAATTTTTGAAAATCGGTTAGTCTTGGACAACAAATTTCAAGGTTTATATTCGTTCTAAGAGAATATAATGCGAAGAATAAGAGGTCAGCAAGAGTTCATGTGTCAATTGTCCAAAACAGTATTTGATTTTGTCTGTCTGATCCGGCTAATCTCTGAAACGGCTAGACCGATTTTAACAGTACTTTCACTAGCACATAGTTGATGTAATAAGGAGTAACATAGACTACATTTATTTGAAATCGGAGGCGGCATTGCCCCACCTTCTATATATACAATAGACAAATATCGATGCATCCTTTCATCTATGTAATGTATGGGGATAATATTTGGCATTTAAAAGTTTTTACGGGGCGCAATGAAGCGCGCCGGGTGCATGTAGTCGTTCAATAAAAATAAAGCAGATATATCCAAATTACACCAAAGTTAATATTTTTTTCTTGTATACCCTACATAAAAAATATTTACTCATGATAAACACGACATATTTGTTCAAGTTCGTCTAAGTATCTGTTTGAATAAAAATTTGCTGAGTTGAAAACTCTTAAAGAAACTTACTTACTTACTTAAATGGCCGTCAACCGTCTACCGGTCATGGCCGCGTCCAGGAAAGCGCGCCAGCCTCCATAATCCTGTGCGCGCTGGCGCCAGTCGTTCTGAATGCCAAGTACGGAGAGATCTCTCCATACCTGGTCATTCCATCGAGTGCCCGGTCGTCCTCTATGTCGGCGTCCACCAATCAAGTTTGGGCCCCCCATGTAAACCATGCGTGCTGGAGCTCCTTCGTCCATTCGAATGAGGTGCCCAGCCCAGTGCAGCCGCTGGAATTTTATGCGCTGGACTATGTCAACCTCATTGAATAGCTCGTACAGCTCGCGGTTCATGCGGGACCTAAACTCGTCGCCGACTCTAATAGGACCAAAGATCCTGCGAAGAATCTTCCTCTCGAAGACTTCCAACGCTGTCTCATCCGACTCAATCACGGTCCATGCCTCTGCGCCATACAGTAGGACCGGGAGTATCAGCGTCTTATATATCTTTATTTTCGTCCGTCGAGAGAGGGCTTTACTTCTCATTTGCTTGCTCAGCCCAAAAAAACATCTGTTTGCAAGCGTGATTCTTCGCCTGATCTCCAGGCTGACGTTGTTGTTGCTGGTGATCTCTGTTCCGAGATAGACGAAGTTTTCTACAACACTGAAGTTGAAATTCTCCATCGTCACTGACCGTCCAAGACGCATTGACGGAGTGCGAGAAGACACCAAGTACTTCGTCTTGTCCTCGTTCACCGCTAGACCCATGAGCCGAGACTGATTTTCAATCTCCGAGAACGCCTTGCTGACTCGCCTTTCCTGCGTACCGATGATATCGATGTCATCGGCGTAAGCGAGCAGCATCACTTCCTTTTGGAAGATCGAGCCCGACATACTCTGTATGTACGGGCATTGGCGTAGGATGTATTCCATCAGGAGATTGAAAAAATCGCACGATAGAGCATCGCCCTGCCTGAAACCTCTCTTGGTATCAAAGGGGTCGGAGAGGTTTTTCCCCACCCTGACAACGCTTTGTGTGTTAGATAGCGTCGCCATGCAAAGACGGACAATCTTTGCCGGGATACCTAGTGCAGACAGGGCGTCGAAGAACTTCGCTCTTATCGGCGTGTCGAAAGCGGCTTTGTAATCGACAAATAGGTGGTGAGTGTCTTTGTTGAACTCACGGGTCTTTTCCAAGATTTGGCGTAATGTGAATATTTGGTCACTGGTCGACCTTTTTGGTCTGAAGCCACACTGATATCGTCCTATCAGTGAGTCGGTATATGGCTTCAGCCTATTACACAATACGCCCGACAAAGTCTTATATCCAATGGAAAGGAGACTTATTCCGCGGTAGTTGGCGCAAACAGCGGGGTCTCCTTTCTTAAAGATAGGACAGAGAACACTGAGATTCCAGTCATTGGGTATGCATTCATCGGACCATATCTTGCATAAAAGTTGGTGCATACTCCTAACCAACTCTTCGCCGCCGGTCTTAAATAACTCAGCTGGCAGCCCATCATAGCCTGCCGCTTTGTTATTTTTCAGCTTTTTAATAACTGAATCGACCTCGTAATAGTCCGGTGGCTCTACAATAGTGCCATCATTAACTGGTGGTTCCGGTGTCATTTCTCTTTCGGCGGTATTGTGCGCTTCATCGCCGAGTAGGTTGGAGAAATGACTCCTCCATAATCTCAGTGATTCCTGTTCATCCGTTACCAGACTTCCATTCTCATCCTTACAGAAAGTTACTCCGGGCTTAAAACCTTCAGTCAGACGCTTGACCTTTTGGTAGAATTTTCGAGCTTCATTTCTGTTACGGAACATCTCAACATCCTCAAACTCCCGCCTTTCTTGCTCCTTTTTCTTGCGTCTGAAAAGGCGTTTCTCCTCTCTCCGTTTCTCTCGATATCGCTCTCTAACAGCTCGCGTTGCTCCCGACTGCAGAGTTCGCTGATAGGAAGCGTTCTTCTCTGCAGTAGCATTGCGACACTCCTCGTCGTACCAAGAATTCTTCACAGGTTTTATATAACCAATGACATCCTTGGCAGCCCTATCTATGGAGCGGGTAATATGTGTCCACTGCTCACATATATCTCGAGAAATCGGAGAGGTTTCCCGGAGCATTCGGGAGAGTGTGTTTGAGAAGGCTGTGGCGGTCTGCTCTGATTGCAGCTTGCCGACGTCTAGCCTTCGTTGCATGTTGGAACGTGCGGCATGCACTACGCTGAGCCTAGTGCGTACCTTGGCTGCGACAAGATAGTGGTCCGAGTCAATGTTGGGACCACGTAACGTTCGCACGTCCAACACGCTCGATGCGTGCCTTCCGTCAATCAGAACATGATCAATTTGGTTGCATGTTTTTTGATCAGGACTCAGCCATGTAGCCTTGTGGATGTTAAGATGTTGAAATCTGGTACTACTAACTACCATGTTCCGACCTGCGGCGAAATCGATTAGCCTCTCTCCATTATTGGAGGTAGTGTCGTGAACGCTAAATTTTCCGACGGTTGGGCCAAAGATTCCTTCCTTCCCAATCTTGGCGTTGAAATCGCCAAGCACGATTTTGACATCGTGTTTGGGACAGCGCTCGTACAGGCGTTCCAAGCGCTCATAGAATTCATCTTTAGCATCGTCGTCTTTCTCTTCCGTCGGGGCGTGCGCACAAATCAGGCTAATATAAAAATATTTAGCCTTGATGCGTATCGCGGCTAGACGCTCGTCAACAGGTGTGAACCTAGTGACGAGGCCACGTAGTTTCCTACTCACCACGAAACCACATCCAAATTCGTGCTTACTCGCATGGCAGCTGTAGTAGATGTCACAGGATGCTTTTTTAGAGCAACCCTGCCCTATCCATCGGATTTCTTGGATTGCGGTGATGTCAGCCTTGCATTTTTCGAGGACATCAGCCAGCTGGATACTTGCACCATCCCAATCAAGGGTGCGGACATTCCAGGTGCATATCCGTATATCGTGATCCTTATAGCGTTTGCGGGGGTCGTCATCAAAGGGTCCGTTCCGAGGCTTTCTTTTCGTTTTCATTGGGGGGTTTTTTTTTTTTAAAGTGGCGGGTCCCAAGCCCAGCGCACCAACCCCTTTTTAAAGGAGAGGGGGCCCCTTCGCCTTCTCACGTTAGCTCACCTCTGAACGGATGTTCAGAGGCTACCCAGGAGAAACGTGTCCTGACGGACGTGTGAGTTGCTTGGACCGTTTGACACAAGAATCATTGTTGGCCATTCCCAGGTGTATGGCAGTCAACAACTTTCCACACAATGTGCACTTGAGCAAACGAATCCCAATCTCCCACACACTTCCCACACACTTCTCTCCTCATTAATCTAGGTTAATGAACAAACCCAAAAATTTAATCGTGAGGTGTGTGGAATTTTTATCAATATCAAATAAATATTGATGCTATTTACGTATTTACTCAGGTTACTCTACGCCCCATGAGTTTATTTTTGCGTCTGATCATAGCCCTATATTGGTGACAATAGTGGGATGACTGATGCCTAGGACCTATTTAATTAATTTTTAGCTTTTAGTACATTATCTACTTCAACCTTATTTTTCTTTTCAATAAAACACTTTAACTTAAAATTTACCTATTTTATTTTCAAGTTTTTCGTTACTTAATATTTCTAATTTTATTTAGTTAAATAATTCAATATTAATGCATAATGCCACACGGTCCTCGGTTAACCGTTTAGTTTAGTCCTTGTTTCCGATGCTTATGAAACTATTTGACAATTTCTGTTAGATCAATTTAATATAAAACATACTTTCAGATGCAAACAAATATTTAGATACCGAAATACTGAAAAATTAGTTTCTGTCGTCGTTAATTGAAATTTTGTGTTTTAAAACTATTTGAAAAAGCAACATGGCTAGAACAAAATATCTCACCGATGAAGAATTAGAAGAAATATTGAATGATTTTGACGATGAAGATCTTTTCGATAATAATGAAAAGAATTTGCGGAAGAATGTATTAAATTGACGGAAATTGAAACCGAATTTGTGCCCACAAAGTGAAGTTGTCGGATTAACTGAAATCGAATCAATAGATCCATTGTTTATTTCAAAAGACGGCATCGTTTGGAAACCACAGCAAGTGCAAGATGGAACTTAAAGGTTACAAAATAAAATGTCATCAATTTCCGTCCAGGCACAACCAGAAATGCCAATACACGTGTTTCAAATATCGCGTTTCTCATTTTGGCTAAGCAGTATGTGTTTATATTCATGTTTGATATGAGTCCAAAAATCAAAAAATTAAATAATGAAGCATTTGTTCTATAACGAATATGGACGTCCCATTTTCAGAATAATAATGTCAAGGAATACATTTCAACCATGTTATTCGGCGACAGCAAAATCTATCTATCGACAAATTCGCTCCGCACTCTTAATAGACTATTCTAACCCATCTGAATGTGTTAACATTGACGAACAATTACTTGGGTTTCATAAGAGATGCAAGTTTCACAAATATATGTCTTAAGCCTGATAGATATGGAATGAAACTTTGGCTGTTGATTTGTTCTGAAACTTATTTTATTTGGAAAATACAACCATGAGGCTGGTCAAGCAGTGACCGTTACTGGTGCTCGATATCATGACAGAAGAACGCAGTTCTTTCTGTCTCTTATAGTCTCCAAGATCTCGATTTTCATAAAGACAGACAGACAGACAAGCAGACAGACGGAAAAACGGGCAGAAGGACATATCGATAATATAAATTCGATTTTCAATGCTGATCAAGCAAATATTTATTTTTTAAGGGGTCTGTCCCGCATCCTTCTTCCCGGTAAACACATTTGCAAAAACTTGGTACATATACATTTTCTGCTTTGGAAACAAAAAACAACTAACAAAATTATAGTCTGGCGTAAACCGGCTGTAAGAGGCCCTGTAGCAGTACAGGTCGGCTAACAAACACATTAAATGTTTTCCTAGCTTATGACCCAGCAGTGCAAAACAAAAAGGTAGAAAATTAATTAGAAATACTGGTGGGTTTGCTCCTTACTGCACGAATAAGTGCCTTATAAAACAGTTTTTTATGCATGAAAAGGAAAGGGAGGACGGAAGTATCATAGATCGTTCAAATTCAATTGCTTATAAAATCGTCATTTATTAACCGATTTTGATGAAGTTTTTGGATTTTGGGTTAGAGAGACGTTATCTCTATACTGGTATACTTATTTATTATTTTTGTACCGAAGAAATGTATACCCTTGATGGGGATATTATGTGAAAGGGGGGAGGGAGAAAATTTTAAAATAAACTTGTAAAATTCCGGCAAAGTCCTGGTCGAATGCAAAAAAAACGAAGTCTCTATCTTTTACCGATTCCGAGATCCGAATTTGAGAATTTCTCTGGATTTCGTTGAGGTCTCTTTAGCAGATCCTGTCTTGGTGACAATGGGACAATCTTTCAAAGAAACGAAATCGTTAAGCATATACTTGTATAAAAAGAATGTCGATGTGTAAGAAATCAAACCTTTTTTTTATATCATTCAATTTTTATTGTTCATATCGTTGACTGCAGAAAATTCGTGAAACTGCCATGACACTGAACTCTAGTTTCTCAGCATTAAATTCTTGAGTCAGTTTTGGAGCCGAAGATTTTGGCTGAACTTCTGGAGGTTAGTAATATACCGAAAATTTGTTCATGGAAAACCTTTGCAGAGATGATCGATATGGTTAATAAGTAGTTTGGCACTCTTTAAAAATTGTACTGGCTTAAGTTGACGTGGAATGCCATAAAACCTTGTATAAAAAAATTTTGTTGCTGCATATTTCCGAAGACTGTATAAACGTAGCATTACAAACGTAGCTTTAAGTAAAAAAAATGTAATTTAGTAGAATGGTTTACACACTTAAAAAAGTCTCCTATGCTATCTCATACCAATTTGAAAAATTTAAGACCTTATGAATTGATTAAAGAAATACGTTCACAAAATGTCAAACTAAGATGTTAGTAAATGTTGATTAAAGTTAATAGATTTTGTCTAACCCCAAACAGTAAAATGTTCCTTGGACATAATCAGAAACTTTTCTTTAAAAAATTAGCTCAAATATATGCACTTATTTGAAATGTTCTCTTGAGATGCTGCTAGCAATTACATTTACTAAAATCCTTGCTTGTTCTAATTACCCAATGTTTTAAATTATTCTGCTCCAATAAAATTTTTCAATTCAAAGAATCTTCTCAAAAGACTAACACCCTTTGAAGTGAGTACATGTCTACATGTATTCAATTACATAACACAAAAAGCTTCATATGTTAAATACTGCGTACAATCACCAATTGGTGCAGCGTATCCTGTTGCAATTTGCTACGCAGCACAAAATGGCCGTCTAGGCCGAGTTAATAGTATAAGTAATCGTCTGCATTTAGCTGCGCAAATACTTACTACATAGACTCATAGACAGTTGACTTTCAATTGAAATCATGTAGAGCTGCCTATCTGAATACACGTCGAAGCAAATGCCAAACAATTGAAGACTCAAACTCAAATTCGGCTACTGCTGGCTGGGCTGGTTGCTTGCTGACGATGTTGTTGATGGATGATTGAAAATGTGCTGAGTATGACGAAAAGTACGATTTGATGTATGAATATTTGCAGGCAAAGCAGAAATTCGAGTTTCGAGTTACGAGTTGGAAGCCGTTTTGGCTTAGAGCTCATTACAATTTTCAAGTACGTTTACTTTGCTTGTTACAACACTGCATACAGAGTAGAGAAGCGACTTCAATCTCTGCATTTTATATGTGTGTAGTGTGTGTTGCTAAAACATACAAACAAACACTTGAAATGAATACTATGCAAATAGAAAAACGTAAACCGAGCACAGAACTCCACTTGAGTTAAATTTGCTACTGCTGCGTCCTGCCTGGCATCCTTGCTGGCATACTGCGTTCTGTACGGACTATCTTCAATAAGATATGTAAATAATGCTGCGAGTTTTTGTTCGTACGAAATAGGGAGCGAGCGAAGAAGCAAGCCGGACCAAATGTCTGTTGACCATTAAATTCACTACACTTCATTTAAGTTTGAAGCAGTTCTTCTTCTTCTATGCATTTCGATTTGCATGCAAAGCAGCGGCAGTGGCAGCAGCTTCTGCTTTAGTTTCTCGGCAAAAGTAAACTTTTTCAATATCTTCAAATAGCGTAAACGAAAAATTGTTAAAAATAAAATCTAGTCACAATCTGTTTGTGGCAGTTTTTTTTTTGTCTTCTTCTTGTGCAACTAATAGTTGCTGATGTCTGCTGACTCGTCTGCTCTATACTATATATATATATATATACATTCAGAGTGAACACTTGATAGTTACAGTCGGCGCGTGAGAGTCCTTCAGTCAGCAGGACTACTACACTAGTGCTCTACTCAAAGTTTGTTAATAATTTCGTACCTACTCCTCTTGAATATTGTTGGCTGTTCGACAATGCACCAAACGTGCCACATTTATGCATACATCAGCTCATCTGCAGAGGACCACCAGCATCGTATTTACCGAGTATTGAATGTTTTGTGCGTGTAAACAATCAGTTACGTACACGTATTCATTCGATGTCCTATTCATTATTCGTCCTGTTGGTCATTCTGGCTCTCATACTGCAAAACCACAACAAAATTGATTTTCAGCGCTGTAAACCGATGCTCGATTGCAGCGAATGTTCATCAACAGCATTCGTAACAAAAGTACGAGCAATTGAATAGCTGCTCTAGAGTTGGTTTTTGCACAAAATGCACTGAAAAAATTGATGTATTAAAAAATTTTTTTAAGCCACATATTGGCTGAACTCCAAATTTTTATGAATTTATTGAATGAGAACAAGAATAAATGCGCGGAGTAAATTTTTGTAGTGCTTACAATTATAGAAATAACCTCTTAAAGCTTTGATCTGAAGCTGGCTGTTATAGAACAGTTTGCCTAATAATGTTTTCAAAACAAGAGACTTCGAAATTAGAAATCTACTGTGAACTCTGGATCGTTTGGATGCCACAGTAATACTTGTATCATACTTGGCGTGTCAAGACACATAGCAAGCTTTAAGAAGGAATGTAGCTTAGAATAATGCAGATATGAGACCATCCACAAATCTCGTGACGCACATTTATATCAAAGCCATCTTTTTTATTTTACGTTATTTCCTAACAGACAGAATAGAGGAAAAGGAGTAGTTTAAGGCCTAACCTCCTACACTTACGCTGTCACTACTTAGGGGCCAAGTACTGATCATTAAAAACTCGGCATTTTTAAGCTTAACCCCATGGACAAGAAATTAAGTTTATCAATCAAACTTGTATGTGTTGTTGAGGTTGCAAGATTCAAGGTTCTTAACACGGCTCAGTCTTCTTAAGTGTATCTAGCATACTGTGTAGTCAGATTCTAGGCGTGTGGTGAACCTTACTATTTTCTCTATAATTTTTGAGATCACTAAATCATTGCAATTAACAGAATTTTGTATATATTATTGTAAATTAAGAGCTTCGACTGAAACATTTAAAACTTGTTAAAATTTGCCTAGACATATAAGCCATATGACAATACCAGTTCCAATATTGTACAGTACAGCATTAATTCAGCTGAAAGTTTATCTTGAAAAATTTTAAAAATAACTAGTTTTTGTATAGTTTTAAATGAAGTTCCCAAGTAAACCGTATTTCAAGTGGCAAACCAAAATATTTTGCTGTGGATGACAATGCCTTTGAGATATCATAAAGGATTATTATACGTCCACTACTTTATTTTATATAATGAACTAAACGAAACTGAAGATGTCTCGTCGCGACTGCTGTATTGCCACTCACAAACTGGAGATGAACAGTATAAAGTGAGGGTAAGACCAGGCCTTTAAACGCTGCTTGGTTATACTTCAACAAATATTATAGCGATATCTTGGTCATCTCAGCTTATGTAAAAAGTCCTGTTGTAAAAGTAGGAACTGTAATGTGTAGTGAGTCCCTACATAGAGCATTGCGCAAACATATTCAAATGACATAGAAGGCATTCGTACACTCAGATTGCAGCAAACAATGCAGGCTCGTTCATCCAAATACATGATAAGCAGCATAGTAGCCTCATACATATGAAAGAGAATGCTCCTCTCATTTTGAAATGTAAATGCAGCGGAATGAGAGTACACAACGAGCGAAAAAGATTAAATGCGAATTGTGCTCTATGCTCATTTCACTGCGTGTCTCAGTTCGGTGTTTACCAGAGCTCGCAAATAACAATTGAATATACTTCGTTGTCCGTTAATTAGTCTCATTTACAGACTCATTGAGCAAAAAGCTCAACGAATAACCGAAATTGTTGTTTCTCTTTTGTTCGAAGAAAATAAAAGTCTTTTGCGTTTGTATGAGTTTGTACGAATAATTTTCAGGTTACAGATTTTTTTTAAGCAGTTTTAAGCAAATGAGAGGGCAATATTGCCAACAAGGCAAAGTGAGCAAGACAAAACAAAAAGACCGTTTGCACTGAGCATTTAATTTTTTCGGTCATCTGCTGACTCTCAATGTGCGAGCGATCAATCGAATCGGTCTCTCTAAAGTGTTGGGGAAAGACCGTAACACGCATAGCTAAGAAGACAAACGAAGTGCTTGAATTTTTTTCGTTTTGACAATCATGAGGATGTAGTCCTTTTCTATTGGGCAGTGCAGTGGCGGAGCCAACATAACACATGAAGGTATCGCAAGACGTCATTTATAGTCAAGAAAATTCCAATTTCTTACAAAACTTTGAAAAAGGGTAAGTCTCTGTTAGTGTTACTGTTTATATATAGTGGAGTTGGCACATGAAATGCTATGAAAATACAATAGTTTTTCTATACTTTGGGTTGTTTAGCAATGTGGAATTTCCATGACTCCCTCCCTCCTAATTTTCGAAAAGTTCGGAAAAATATGTATTTTATTATACATTTCGCACTTTTGCCTACTAAAAAAAAAAAAACAAAGTTGGCCCCCCTCTTCGGAGACAGTGGAAGCTCCCCCCCCCTCCCCCTTGCACGAAAGCTGGATACGCCCATGTATATAAATATTCTTTCGAATATATTAAAGAGTGAAACTTCTTTAGCGAGGTGTAAGTCCAAAAAAGTGAAACGGAATTCAAGATGATGAAACTTGAGAGACGTAGAGGGTACAAGTATTGGCTTCTGCGTCTAAAGCGTAGAGAATCAGTGTTTATGCGTGAGTTAGAGAGAGAGAAATGCTGTCGTTGCTGCTGTTTTGTTTTGTGCACAACACTTCGCTCTTCTCTTGTATCATATTTGGTGCTAATGGAGAGAGCGAATTTCATTTATGCTCTTCATTTTTGTCTGCATTTTTAAACCTAATACTACTTGCATTGAAGCAAATAAGTAAACGCAGACCATGGTACAATTATAAAAGGTAGCGCAACTCTCACAATATATGTAGCTAAGAGCAATTTCTGAGAGCAGTATAGAGTAAAATAGAGAAACGATCGATATACTCTCTCAACTGTAGCTATTTTTAGAGTGCGCATGAATGAAAGAGCATACACAATTTGTTGTTAGATATCAAGAGCTTTAAAAGAGAGCGCTTTGTCTAGTCAATAAATACCATGGGGCGGACAAATGTTGACTGTCCTCTTATACGTCGGCGTATTTAGTTCAGTACGTAAGTAACATTCATGGTGAGTAGATGTCTAGCGAAAGAGTGTAGATTTTTTTTCTTCTTAATTTTTGTGCTAAGAGCTGACAATTGTAATTGTAAAACGAAATGGAGGTGTCCCATAATGGATACTCCTCGTCAATATAATGCGAATACAGTGATTCTATTTATCTCAATATCGGTTTATTGCAAAGTTCTGGGAAATCAAAACTCATATAAAAACTATGTATATTATTTCCCACTACATACTATGAAAATTCATACATATTAGGTGGGCAGAAAAGTTCGTAGGCTAACACATAGGTGACGCTACTAGTAATATATCCAAATAATTTTTAGTTAAGCTAAGTTCACACAGCGCCAGCCAGTTATCTGACAGTAATAACTAATTTTCGTTGAGTTTGCTGTCACATTTAGTTAAAATTTGTACAGAACTGAAACTATTTTCAATGCATTGTGATGAGAGTGTCGAATATATTCTATCGTCTAAACAATGCTTTAGCACTAACCTTCCAAAGACAAGTGTATAAATTTGACAGCTGTCGTACTATTTATTAGTTTGAGACAGTGAAGCAACTTTTGTTAGTTAGAAAATGGACAAAATGGAATTTATGTGTTAATAAAGCATAAAACCGTATTCTCCATATCTGGCACCCAGCGACTTTTTCCTGTTCTCATACCTCAAGCGAATGCTCGCTGGAAAGAGGTTATACATTTTTGCAAACTAACAAAAGTTGCTTTACTTGAGTGGCTTCAGCCGAACTGTTATTATAGCGAAGCTAGCTGTTCGGTGCTTTCTTAATATCAATTCAGTATCAGCAGAAATTGTAGCTAAGCTTGCTGTAGCAGCGTGTGGTATGAGTAAGGCAGACTAGGCGCTTCATTCATATTCCACTACAGACAAAAGCTGTGCGAATATGCCAATGAATTAGTGCGTAGATCATATATATGTCCGACGTTTTCTTTCTTTTTCTCATGTGTCCAAGACTTCTCAATTGATTTTGAATACCACCAGGATTGCATCTTATATTTATTATGTATTACATTTATTTTTTGGATGTACAATAGATCCAGCCAAACCTCTATATTCAATCCATTTCGAAACTTTGTTTCATACTTATTGAGTCTGTGATGTCTTCTTTTTATGGTTTACTACATTGGCAAACACTTAATACATCTTTTAATTATATTTGTGCACCAGAAATTTGATTGGCTGTCGAAACTGCTCTCTATGCGCTTCTTTGAGAAACAAAATAGCGAGGCTATTTATTTTGGACTGTCGTATCTTACATTATTATCAATTTTATTTTAAACGTTTCTTACAGTGCACATTCGATACGTATACCATTTTGCATTACGTATTGTCATCACCAATCTGGTTACTCATACGCAACATCAGCAGCAGCAGTAGAAGCAGCAGCATCAACAGCAGCAGTTGCTACAATTGACTATCCATCAGAACACAGTGTTTTCGTTTCTCAGTCAGTCAGTCGATTCATTCATTGATGTATGTAAACATAATCACTATTTTCAAATAGAATGCCATAAAAAAAAAAACAGAAAAATAGATACCATATGAGGAAATAAACATATGTTTGGGGTAAGCGGCAACGAAACTTCCTTCACCCAGTACAGTGCACCCACTTCAGTAACGATATCACTTACAATTATTGCCAAAGTCCGAAAAACATTTCTGTTAGCAATTCATTTTATAGCACAACAACACATTTAACATTCTCCGGAGTATATCGCAGATACATGTTTGCGGAATTTTAATTTTTCAACATGTTTCATTTTTGTTTTCCTACGCGCGATTTACATACTTTCAATATCGTTTCATGGGATTAAAAGCTTCGAGTGTTACTCACTAAAATGGCTAAATAACAAAAAAGACTGACCGAACCATTGGTTCGGCGTATATTTGCGCTTTTAACTTTGTTTATTCAAATATTTGTAATTGCGTACTGAAATTTGCAACCATTAGCCGGCGAAACTGTTATTAGTTGGGCGTATTAGTCACATGTCGATACGGATATCCATGTTCATGTTTATGTTGTTCTTGTTATTGTCCTTGTTAGGCTTGGATTTAGTTTTTGGTTTAGTTCAGCTTGTGGTTAAGTGTGTAGTCCGTTTATTTTGCTTTTTAAACTTGCTGTTGGGCTTTGTTTACTGGATAATAATCAGTGCAGCATTGCAACTTGTTATGTGTGCTTAATGGATCTGTGTAGCAGTATTTGCCAATAATTAATGATTTTTAAGTAGATTAGAATAATTGTTTAAATGTAAAACTTTATTTTGTAAAGTCGAGCAGGTATTTTTTAGCAAGACATCTTCGTAGACTGCCTACATTTCCGGTTGTCGGTGTTTGTGCTACAAATACTACGCCGACATGTGATTGGTAATGTGTGCTTTATAAGCCCGTGATTGGTGAGCGTAAAGAAGAAGAGTCTAACAAACTTTGCAAATAGTGAAAAAAGAGTTAAATGTGTTGCTTTTTTGTATGTAATTTGTTTGAAGTCAGCAACGAAGAAGCGTTTGTAAACATTGATTAAAAGTGATTATCAGCTGACGTAGGACGCATTTTTAGTTGCAGACATTAAAAGCATCTGCACTTTCAAGCAGGTGCTGCCGGCGCCACTCGTAATCATTTTGTGGTCAATATTCCGGCAAATAATCCGTAAGTATTTGTCGCCATCTATAAATATTGTCTTTAATCGAGTGTCTTTGCATTAAACAGTTTGGTTTAATAAATTTTTTTACACTGTGTGAAAAAAGTAAAGATCATCAGCTGTCTCGTTTTGGCGCTGAGCATGTTCTGGCATGTAATTTTTGTGACACCTGCATTTCCGAATTCTGTTCCAAATTTCAGCTTGAGCAACCAATAAGCGACCTTGGGCCGTAATCCAAGTAAATTTTTTCCATTGATAGGACTACCAACGCTGTGTATATATGCGTCGCCTATTTCATCAAGCCAGAAACTTCGCCTGTTGACATACATAATCGTATAAGCGCATTAGGATCATATTGCCGCCATCTATTCATTGTGCTTTTCTGTCATCAGGTATGTTATTATGTCGACCTAAGCATTCAGATTCGCCATACTACTTTACCTTGATAGACGAAGCCGAAAATTTTGACAGTAGAAAACAGAAATTGTGTGGAAATAAGAAAATATATAGAATTTATTTACCTAGGCAGGTTATTGAATCTGCCAATTAAAAAAAAAACAGTCCTGACACATAGGTGGCGCTATTAGTACTATATCTATTATGTATAACGAATACACATCGATACATTAAGCCCACCACCTTTGTAGTACTTTCTTACGACAGCCAGTTGGGTATTGGGTAACATATAAGTCATATTAGGTTCCTTAGATCATTTAAGACACTTAACGCACAGCGTACCCAGATGATATTAAAGTCGTTCATTTTCTTTCCAATAGGATACTAAACTAGAATACACCTGTTTGCCATATGCACATTATTTGTGGAATCCTGTAAGGTCCCATAGTTCGTTCCAGTTCTTTGCCTATCTTAAGTTGTCTCTTATTTCAACACTTCAGTATAATTGTTTGGAGTCTACATTCTACAATGTAGACTTCAAAGAATTCTAATCGTATTCGGGATATTTTAATGGATTTAAAGACGTATTTATTTTTTATTTTTTAGTTTAAATAATGTGTCGATCCTGCTTTATGTAAAGCGTTGAAAGATGAGTGTGCCAGATTAAGTATTACAAGTAAAGAGAATACATAAAAAATGTTGCTAAAAATTCGTTAGTAATTGATGCATGTAACACAAACACTAAGGTAGGCACTTGTTGGCACGAATTTATGCATTTTTATGTTAATCTTTGATGACACAATTTTGTCTTCAAAATTTCGCAATTGATGTAGACGAATGCATGGTTAGAGGGACATGTTGTCTAATGGAATGACGCATAATTAATATTTTTATACTCTTAAACTTTTTCAGACTGTGGCACATTGTAACAGTATTTCCAGCCAACTCAACCCAATACATAAAGTCGATGATAATATCGATAATATCGAAGGGGCTATGCCCCATCCGATAAACAAAATTCAACATACTTTTGCATCCATTTGAAGTATATGGATGAAATTTGGTGTACATGTTAATGGAATCGGATGAAGTAATCAAATTAAGAAAAGAGAATAAAGTTTCATAGTTTAAAAAATAAAATAATGTTTTTTTGATTTATCGGTTTTGAATATTTCTGGAAGAAGTAAAGAAGTGCTTGGAGTCGAGTAGGAGGAAAATAAATTGTGTAATGAAAATAATTTTTACTGGGCGCAGCAAAGCGTGCCGGGAACAGCTAGTATTTATATACATAAGCAAGGACAAAATACCACTGACTGATCTCCAAACAATATTTCCGATTTACTTGAAATTTTAAACAAATGGTATTTTCGATGGGTAGAGGATGGGGCAATGACTCACTCCCTATAGAAGCGATAAATAAAATTTGTCATATCTTTGCATCCATTTGAGTTATAGGGATGAAATTTGGTATACATTTTAGTGGGATCGTGACAAATGAATTCAATTTTAAATGTGCAGTAGGTTTGGTTGTCTATATATACATACATACAAATACATATTGCTTTTCTCGAAGGGCGGGGGGCTGACTTTTTCTTTTCCTTAAAAATCAAAAGTGCTTAGGACCCTTAGAATCCATATACTAAATATAGCCAGTAATTCAGTACAAAACAATTTTTCAATAAAACAACCGACTGTAAAAGGTCCTGTACCCCTTCAGGTCGCCTAACAAACACATTAAATGTTTCCCGAGCTTATGACCAAGCTGATGACCACTTCCTACTGCACGAATAAGTGCCTTATAAAACATTTTTTTCATGTATGAAAAGAAAAGGGAGGACGGTCGTAGGTCGTTCAAATTCAATTGCTTATAAAATCGTCATTTATTATCCGATTTTGATGAACTTTTTGGATTTTGGCTTAGAGGGACGTTATATCTATACTGGTATACAACAATTTTTTTTTGTGCCGAAGAAATTATTAGCCTTAGGGGTGATTTTATAGAGATAACGATAACGATTTCTCTAAGCCAAAATCCCAAATTTTCATAAGCAATTAAATTTGAACGACCTACGACCGTCCTCCCTTTTCTTTTCATACATAAAAAAAAAGTTTTATAAGGCATTTATTCGTACAGTGAGAAGTGGGAGGAGCAAAATACTTTTCATCTGTAACATTTTTCTTATTTATTTCCTACCTTTTTGTTTTGCACTGCTTGGTCATAGGGTAACATTTAATGTGTTTGTTTGGTGACCTGTAGTGGTACAGGGCCTCTAACGGTCGGTTACGCCCGTCTGTAATTTTCTTACTTGATATGGGATTATATCAATTAAATGTTGTCCCTTTTGCTCGATGATTTTTTGCCATCTTCTCGCTGCTTAAGTAGTTTTTGAGAAGGTACAAAAAAGCGTACCATGCCATATCCTACAAATCGTTCTGCAGGCAGCAGAATAGATAGTACTCACAATACGCAAGATTCGGTGAGTATGGTAGCTGCCACAGAATGTTTTGGTGGAACACCACACCTTTTCGATTGATTCATTCATTGCATTTTTTGAAGACCATATGCGTAATTTGGCCAGTTGGGAGCAGTATTTGTTTGTTTCAGTAGCAGCAGCTGGTTGTGCACAACTACCCGTTTATCACGTTTCGATAAGGACCACTTAAACACCAATTTGTTGTAGTCTATTCACTTTTTATCACCCGTAGCCAACAGCTTCACACAAGACGAGTCTTCGTTTGTATTCATCAAGAGATTCGGAATGACATTGTCTTAATTGTATAAGCTAAGCAGCAGGATGCGAGTCAGATATCAAACATATTAATATAATAAATGCAAAAGTAACTCTGTCTGTTACCTTGTCACGCTTAAACCGCTGAACCAATTTGTATGAATTTTGGTATAAAAATAGATGAGCCTTTGTATAGGGATATGGCCCACACCCAATATAAGCGAAAAACAAAATTTTTAGAATCTTTTCATCCATTTGAAGTACAGAAATGAAATTTATTAATTTTGAAGAAAAAATAGGCTACTTTAAGCAATAGTTCGATACTTACGAACCAGATCGGTACTGTCGACTGTGCTCGCCGAGATACCCATTACCGGGTACAGTGTACCCTCATTGAACCCTAAATTAGTATTGTTCGTATATTCCTGTCTTCATCTGTATGGAGTATTTTATTTGGATCAGTAGAGACGGAATAGATTTGTAAGAGTCTGAAATTAACCTATATGGAACATTTCATTAGAATTTTAGTAAGATACACAAAATAATGTTTTGAATGATTTTAGTATTCTCAAGCATATGTTGTGCTTCCGAAACTTAATGTTGCGAAAGCAAGGCTTATTTGCTGCCTCATTTTGGTTCAAATGGCTTGGACTACAAAAGTGCTCTGAGCTGCTACTTAATGCACGCTAATGCAATATTTTATTAGAATTAACGAAGAATATACGCAAAATTCGGTATTTTCAGCTGAACAGCAATCGGAAATTTTTTTTTACAAACAAAAACTCAGAAAGGTAATCCAGATTTGAATGGGAGCCACGCCTATTGATCTGGATCTGGACCTAAATAGAATGTCTTATAAGGATTAATGTGAAGTAGACAAATTTCGCTGTTTTTAGCAAAATTTTCATCATAAATATGTTCAAATACATCCGTGCAGTGCTCTATTTTGCACCAAACATATATAGGCTGCCTTCAGTCAATGATTTTTATGTATGGGCGCTATAAATGCTTTATAGGGTATGCCATGCCCATTGTCGTCTTTAATAATATTCACAAAGAATATATAATCATTGAATAGTATTCTATATCTAATTACCTCGGAGAGTGCGAGTAACTCGAAGCCAATGACTCGATTACTTGCGTCTACAGCACCGACTCTTGCGACTAGACTAGACGCGTGCAACATACGCGCGACATGTGGCATTCTAAAGAGGCATACCAAGACTCTTTGTCTTTCAGCGCCCATACGGCTCGATCGACCTACAGCTGAGCGGCTGTCTGTGACTTCTTTCGCGAGATGTTCCTGCTGCTGATTAATTATTTCAACTTTTGAATTATGGCAGACGTTGTGAAAATATTGAAAGCGAGAATTTGTTCACTGCCTGCCATCAAATATGTTTCGTTTTCTACTCAAATACTACGTGAAATTTACAAGACAGCCGCTTAATTACGCTAATGATGAGCAGCTACGTAGATACAATAGAAGTTTTCCAAAGTGCTCTTTGGTGTACCTTTTTTTTTTTTTTTGGTTTGAGTTGCTCACAATTGCAATTGTTTGTAATTTATAAAATTATAGCCCAACACAAAGCGTCAAATGCACTTTAGGTTCCTTTTAGAAACAATTTCTGTGCACTTTTAATTATTGTAAAGTGTTTGGGTCGATTAATTTTGTTTGGCTAGTCGACATCCGACAATCGAGTGTGTGTGTGGCTAATGATCTGTGTAGTGTAGTGTAGTGTACACGTGCTGCTGATTAGCAGAGGTAATGTTGGCTAATGAAGTTGGTAAAGGAATCGGGTATTTGTTATTTAAATCTTCTTTTTGTATAGATAAGACATTGTCAAATTTTTTTGGATGCATTTTATTTCTGCTAGTACCCTTTAATAATTAGGTAAATCCTTATTATATAAGCTATCAGGCAGAGAAAGTCCCACCAAAATCGGTCCAGCCGTTTCAGAAATAATTCGGAACATTCCCCTCATATACGCTATATACAAAATATTTCATATCTTTGCATTCTTTTGAGGTAGAAGAAGAAATTTGGTATATATGGTAAAGACATCCGGTAAATTAAGATCTCGGGCTCGGGCAAAGCAGTTAATATATTTATACGTAATAAGCGTGACAAGACAATTGGTTTTAGCCATGTATGCTTGTTCATATATCCTACTCAAATAATTTTTTGAAATATTGGTTTGAAAATTGTATTGATGTGGCCCCCGAGAGGTATAGCTCCCTAACAAAATCTTTACACTTTTATTTTTCTATGATTATTTTTATACGTTTGGTCTCAATTGGACTATTTCTACTGTGCATATGGTACAATACATACAAAAAAAGATCAAATCTAATTTAGTATTGGTACTTAAATCATGGAAGTGAAGAAATAAAGGCCGTTGACTAAAATACCATCTTTCTGCACATATTTCAAGGAATTTTGTAATGAATACTTTATCGAACTCACTGGAGTAGTCTGCCGGTTGCGACATTCGTTCAATCTCAAACGATGGAATTTTGTATCATTTTAATGGGGTGGAAGTTTGCATTTTTAAGATTTTTGAGAGAATATCATTGTTATGGTATCCCAAGATGGTATTATAGCGAATTTTCAGTATTTACTTATTGAGAATATAAAAAACAAGAATGAACGATATAGTCAAGTGTGGTCGATTTTGAGATATTCCAAAACCTTAAATGTGTGTGAGGCATAAATTCTAATCTTGATTAGTGTAAGATACAAAATTCATCAAATATGTCGTTTCGAACTAAACTAAACCACAAAAATTTATGTTATTTATAATACACCTGAAAAGTCGGACAGTTTTGTATGGAGGCTAGCCTATTTAGTGGGACGATCTAGACCTAAATGGATTATTTCAAAAGGATTAAAGTAAGATAACCCAAATTGGTTGTTTCTAGCAAAATTAACAGCATCTAATAAACTATTTGATACAAACAATTCAGAATGAGGAGTAGGTTTGCATGCTAAATACAAGCCAAAGAGAGAGAGAGAGAGAAGGGGGGCACGAAATGTCTCAAGTCAATATTTAAACAATGTCCCAGATCAGATCATCAAAATAAAATATATTCACTTAGAAGGATATACCTTCAACTACTGTAACCTGAGCAAATTGCATAGCCGGTACTTGATTGGCTTGAGTGGCTCTAAAAAGCCTAAGAATATATCAAGTGACATTAGAGGTCTGCCAAGAGTTCAGCTAATTCCTCTATTCGAATCGAATCTAATGCGATTCTTCACTGCTACGGTATTGACAGTTGGTCTCCTCTAGCCACCCTTTTTGTTTTGCAATTTCCTTCTATTTTATGGTGGCCGGGCTTTCCAGATGTGATGAATTCCACATTGTTCGTTCACAGTTTTTGTATTGTTCTAGAAGCCAAAAGATTCTTGGTTCCTTGGGTAAACTTGAATAAGCAAGTAGCTTCCTGGATCACTAACACTTTTGCTTGATAAACGCTACAGTGAATGATTCTCTAAACCCAATATTCAGCGAGAAGATGCCTTCTGGAACTCGTCCGTTGAGCTTTGAACAATCAGTATAAATGTTAAGGGCATTCTGTTTTTCCCATTGTGATCTGCTAGAGTTTGCTACGCTATACTTTTTATCACAGTTTGTAACTTGAATATAATAGTCTGCACTTGATGGGATTGACACTTCCATTTGGAATACCTTCTAGTGGCGAAAGGCATCACAGTGTCAAAGAAGGCTTTCCTTCAGGGTTAAGGCTGTGGTTTTTTTTTTTCTTTCTCCTTCTTGCAATGTGATCAAGAGGAAGAAGGTACTGCTGTCAGTGTGATGCGAAGACCTCAACTGTTAAGGGTAGAAAGTCTATATATTCCACTGCAGACTAGCATACTTATAGTCAGTTGAGCAGAATTGGCATTACTATTGCTTTGTTGTGGAGAGAATCTTCAATTTCTTTCAATTGATTTTTAGATGAGAAGTTGCCTTTTAGACAAGTTTTCGGTTTACTTTAACTTTTCTGTCCAGTATTATGTCCAGATACTTTGTACTATTACCAGTCATGTTATTAGATTCTTACGGAGTTAGCTAGGATCTTGTATTTTCTCGTGATGAGTAAAAGCTTAGTCTTTGTTGTGCTTAAGCCCAGGTTGCAGTGTGAAGTTCATATTCGGTTTTTAAAGTCGTAGGGTACTTCTAACTTCTAAGTTCTTAAGTATTAAAATAAAAACCATTAAATTGCCATTATGACCTCTAAGGAGGTCAAAGTTTTACCAAATCTTCCTAAAACACAGTTAAATTTGTGAAACTTTTCAATTTAATTATTAACTAATGACCTCTAACTCCTCGAATTATGTTCACCTGCACTTGCCTACTCCTTCTAGCATGAAAACAATATAATCGAATAATATTATTCTTTTTGTCTGTGTTTCCAGTGGTTCTCTAATTTTTTTCAAGAATTTTTCAATAATCAATTAAACAACAAAAATGTGTGAGAGAAATCGAAAGATTTTGTTTCCGAGGTATAACAAATTTCCCGAGCTAATACCACAAGGGTGGGAACTGAATTGGAACCAAATGATGCAACTGGTTGAACGGATAAGAGCCTAGTTGCGATATAAGAATTTTCTTATGTAAGTATTATGGCTATATTAATTTCTGATAAAAACATTTTGTTAAACAAATTTTGCATCTAATGATTCTAGCTCAGAAAGTTCATTAATTTTCTGACCATTATGACCCATAAAATATATCACTTCATAGTGCAGATGATACAACAAAAAAGCCATAGATCATAGAAGACCAGATGTCGAACTCAAAGTAGTTGTAGTAAATGCAAAATTTTAATAGGTTAAAATAGTTCATCATTACTAATAAAAGGTACAGCACGTTCGAAATCAAAGGCTGTCAATATATCACTTAAGATCGTAATATCATTTCAACACTTCAGAAACCATATTTTTTTATGCCGAGCAACAACAAATTCCACAAAAAGGCGCCAACAAACAAAAAAAAAAAAAAGGAAAAACCAAAAAAAATGAGCCATAAAATTTATAGCAAAGTATTTTGGCGCTGAAGCATGCAAATGATGCTTGGGATGATTTCGACGCCAACCAAAGAAGACCAAACACACCAAAAGGCGACACCGAATGAGTGAAAAAAAAAAATGTCGCATGCAATAGCACGACATGAACACCAAAATGCATAAGGCAAGCACTAAGAGGCTATGCGGAGTGGTTGACAGTAGCAAAAAAATTTATCGTCACTTGCAGCATGCGTGACATTGAATTTGTAAATTAGCAACGCATCATGACGCTAAAAACGCAGTGAAATGTATGAAGAGGGCAGCGAAAGGAGCCGCAAGAAGAGGCCAGTGGTAGCAGCTGGAAGATATAGTATAGCCACACGCCTGGTATTCAAGAAACACTGAATAGTGATGTTGACGACAGAGGCGCCATTGAACAAGCTAAAGCAACAAAAAAAAAAAAGAAGAAAATTACACTGAACTCGAGTGTATGTGACTAGGAAATACGCTGTATGTGCTGTCTAAAAATAAAAACTTGTATGAGACTGTATTTCAGACTTGTTAGAACTGAGTAAATGTTATAAGTTGTATTAGGAACTACAAAAAAAAAAAAAAATCATTCAATGAGTAAAGATATTCATTTGCAATTGTTTCACTTCAAAGAGAATGTGCGTATATTTTGTCTGTACTGTCACAAAGTATTCATTGTACTCAATAAAAAAAAATCATTCACTAAGTAAACATATTCATTTACATTCATTCACTTCACAAGTGAATATATGTAGATTTTAACAGTACTACCTCAAAGTATTCGTTATAATTCACTACATTTTATTGTACTCAAAACAAAAATCATTCAAATAATTCATTTGTATTCTTTCACTTAATCTCTCAAAGTATTCATTATAATTCAACCTATTGTGTAACACTAAAAAAAAAACAATAATTTTTTCACTTCACAGTGATTGTGCGTATATTTTCACATATTCTCTCAAAGTACTTATTATTATTATAATTCACTCCATTTTATTGTAGTCAAATATAAGAAGCAAATCATTCATTATAAAAAAATTGTTTATTCACATTCTTTCACTTCACAGGGATTGTGAATATGTTTAGACAGTACTGTCTTAAACAATTCATTTAGATTCAATCACTTCACAGTAAATGTATATTTCAACAGTACTGTCTCAAAGTATTCATTGTAATCATTCAAATATATTCATTCGTATTCTGTCACTTCACAGTAAATGTGTGCATATTTTAACAATAACATTTCAAAGTATCCATTGTAATTCATCCCATTTGAGTATAAAAAAAATCATTCATTCGAATTCTTTCACTTCACACTCGAAAGTATTTTGAGCACTTCATTCAAATAGTTTTTTATTCAAATGTGGTGTGTACACTTGAGAGTATACATTGTTTAAAAGTGATAGAATACATTCATGTAGGCCCTTAAAATATAAAAACAAAACGATCTCTCATTAATCACATCACGCTTTTACCATTTATGTCGACAAGTCGATAGTTCACTTTTGGCAGCACATGTGCAGGGTATACCCACAAAGAGAATATGCAACTAGTTGAAATAGTTTATTTGGCAAGGCAAGTGTATGAATGCTTTAAGCAATGAGATGAGTTGAGTTGCGGAGTAAACGCAGCCAAATTCGCTACTGACTACAAGTGTAAATTGAGCAGCTTTATGTATAGAGTAAAGCAGTTGCAGTAGGTGGGGTGTGAAGTGCAGTGAAACTATGTTTGAGCGGTGCGTGTAGTAAATGCAACTGCAGCCAATTTGTTCACGCTTGCACAGCTATTTGTTTTGTTTTTTTTTGCAGCGTTGTATTTTTTGTCATTTTTTTATTTTCACATTTATCAGCTGGCAAAGCTCGCGAGTCGCAGGGTTGTCATTTCGTCTGTCACATACAAAGTCATTTACTTTTTTACACATACCGAAAGCGGCTTTTCGCATGTAGAACATGTTGCGGCATGCAGCAGTAGCAGCAGCAAAGACAATTGGAACGGCAGCCAAATGTGTCAATGTGTTGCCAAAGTGCTCAAAAATATACAAAAAAAAAAAAAATATTTAAAAAAAAATTTTATAAAATAAAATTGAGAAGAAATTGCGGCAGAACATGTCTGCAATATTTCACTAATATTATTTTCTTTATTTATTTATTTTGACAGTATTTGTGCCTCATCATTTTATTTTTTTTTTTTTTTTTTTTGTGTATGGCATGCAACAAGCGCTGCGCTTGTTGGCTATTTATCTGTCAGGCGGCGTTGTTGTCTAGCACTTTGGGGACCCTAAACTACTACTCAATATGGCATTGCCAGACATGGTTTTTATCAGACAGCACTATGTACTCAAATTTCGCACGACAAACCACATTCACAACTTTATACGAATGCGCTTGGATTTATATGCGTTGTATACATTTTCCAATTTTTTGCTTCTAGACGCACAAAAAGTTTCAACACTCAAACTTTTCTCTACATAGTTATTTGCTAAATGTCTCCCCGTAGTACGCAAAACTTTTCTGCACTTGTGCAATAAAAAAGTTTGCTTTTAAATATAAAAATTGTTAGCTGGTAGAGTTTTTTTTTTCCATTTCTTTTGTATACATTATTATGCGCTAAAGCGTGTGACACAGACAGAGGAAGTCAGATTAGTATAGGGTAGGACAGTGTTGCACTGAGAAGTACTGTAAAAAAAAAAGGAAAAAATTGTAAAAATCCCAAAGCACATTATTTGGTTAGTTCGTTATTTACTTTTGCAATGTTGTCAATATTTTGACTCCGTTGGGTTCATTTTACTCCAGAAAGCAATTTACGCTAATTTTATGAGATTTTATTTTTAATATTTAGGTACGCGTTTTTGGTGAACTTGAAAAACTGTTCTGAAGTTCGGATTACATTTTTTGATAACGTATTCAGCTGATTAATATTTCTTTCTTTCTATTTGTATTTACTTTTAATGTATTTTGATAACTTAGCAGTTTGAAGAACGAAAAATTTGTTATTAATTAATGCGAAATAATGGAATTGCAACTGACCTGGTCTTACATTACAAATTTTACCTCTATTTCGTCGCCTTCCAAACAAGTTCGGGCACCCAGTTTAACCATGCGTGCTGGAGCGCTTTCATCCATTTGCAGCCCAATGGTGCCGCTGGAATTTTATGCGCTTGACTATGTCAACCTCATCGAATAGCTCGTACAGCTCCCGGTTAATACGTGACCTAAGCTCGTTGACGACTCTCGTTGCCGACTCTTTATCTCTTAGACTTCCAACGCCGTTTCTATATGTTTCTGCGCCATACAGTAGTACCGGGAGTATCAGCGTCTTATAGTTCTTCCGACTTCTGAGAGAGGGCTTTACTTCTAATTTACTTGTTCAGCCTAAAATAGAATATATATTTGCAAGTGTGATTCTTTGCCTAATTGTTGTTGCTGTTCATTTCGGATCCAAAATAATCGAAGTTTTCTACAATAGCTGAAAAGTTGAAATTCTCCATGCATGCGAGAAGACAGCAAGTTTGTACTTCGACATGTTCTCATTCACCGCTAGACCCATGAGACGAGAATGTTTTTCAATCTCTGAGAACGCCTATCAATATACTTCCTTTTGGAAGATCGAGACCAACATACTCCGCATGTACGGACACTGACGTAGGATGTATTCCATCAGCAGGATTTATTCCTCTCAATCAAAGTGGTTCAGAACGGTTCTTTTCTACCCTGATAACGCCCAAGACACAAAGGTGTGATAGCTTCATCATGCAACGACTGGGATACATATTGCAGAAAGGGCGTCGAAATCGATCGTATCGGCGAGTCGAAAGCGGTTTTAAAGTGGAGGGGCAAAATTTTAAAATAAACTTGTAAAACTCCGGAGCAGTCCTAGTCGAATGCAAAAAACACGAAGTCTCTATCTATTACCGTTTCCGAGATCCTTTCGTTCATACAGACGGACAGACGGACGGACAGACGGACAGACGTACATGTATTTATCGACTCCTCTATCTCTCCTGACCATAATGGGGGTAACTTTGGGGGGTCTCCGACCATTATTTCTACCTGTTAAATACATTTGCACAAACCCAATAGGCTCTTGTACCTTCGGTACAGGGCCTAAAAAAAAGGCAAAGTTCACTGAGATTCCAGTCTTTGGGTATGCATTATTCGGATCAAGTCTTGCATAAAAGTTGGTGCATACTCCTAACCAACTCTTCGCTGCCGGTCTTGAATATCAGAGCCTGCCACTTCAGTGTTTTAATAACCGAATCGAACTTATCATACTCCGGTGGCTCTACAGTAGTGCCATCAATAATTGGTGGTTCCTGTGTCATTTCTCTATCGGTGGAATTGTCCGATTCATCGCCTCCGAATTGATTAGAAAAATGACTCCTCCATAATCTCAGTGATTGCTGTTCATCCATAACCAGATTTCCATTTTCATCCTTACAGAAAGTTACTCCGGGTTTAAAACCTTTAGTCAGATGCTTGACCTTTTGATAGCATTTTCGAGCTTCATTTCTGTCACGTAACATCTCAGCATCCTCAAACTCCCGCCTTTCTTTTGCTTCTAAAAAGGCGTTTTTCCTCTCTCCGTTTCTCTCGATATTGCTCTCTAACAGCTTGTGTTGCTCACGATTGCAGAGTTCGCTGATAGGAAGCGTTCTTCCTATCCTTCCTAAAACCTTCACAGGTTTTGTATAACCAATGACATCCTTGGCAGCCCTATCCATGAAGCGGGTGATATGTTTCCACTGCGCACATATTTCATGAGTAGACAGAGAAGTATCCCGGAGCAGTCGGGAGAGTGTGTTTGAAAAGGCTACGGCGGTCTGTTCTGATTGCAGCTTGCCGACGTCCAGCTTTCGTTGCATGTTGGAACGTGCGGCGTGCACTACGCTGAGCCTAGTGCGTACCTTGGCTGCGACAAGATAGTGATCCGAGTCAATGTTGGGACCACGTAACATTCGCACGTCCAACACGCCTGTTGCGTGCCTTCCGTCAATCAAAACATGATCAATTTGGTTGCGTATTATTTGATCTGGACTCCGCCATGTAGCCTTGTGGATGTTAAAATGTTGAAATCTGGTACTACTAACTACCATGTTCCGACCTGTTGCGAGATCGATTAGCCTCTCTACATTATGGGACAGCGCCTGTACAGACGTTACAAGCGCTCATAGAACTCATCTTTAGCATCGTCGTCTTTCTCTTCCGTGGCGTGCTCACAAATCAATCTTATACAAAAATATTAAGCCTTGATGCGTATCGCGGCTAGACGCTCGTCAATAGGTGTGAACCTAGAGACGAAGCCACGTAGTTTACTACTTACCGCGAATTCACATCCAAATTCGTGCTTAGTCACATGGCTGCAGATGTCACAGGATGCTTTTTTAGAGCAACCCTGTCCTATCCATCGGATTTCTTGGATTGCAGTGATGTCAGCCTTGCATCTTTCGAGTACATCAACCCACTGAATACTTGCACCATCCCAATTATGGGCGCGGATATTCCAGGTGCATATCTGTAAATCTTGATTCTTATATCGTTTGCGAGGGTCGTCGTCATAGGGTTTTATTACAGAATTTAATTTTTGGATTTCACTGTTGGACTTTTTCCCAAGCCCAGCGCACCAAGCCCTAGTAAAGGTGAGCGTTTTTTGCCTTCTCACTGTAAGCTTACCTCCGAACGGCTGTTCAGAGGTTACCCAAGAGATACGTGTCCTGAGTTGCTTGGGCTAGTTGTACAAACTTCATTGTTGAGTATTTCCAAGTGAATTGCAGTCAACAGATTTTCTCACAATGTGAACTTCTGCAAACGACCCCATTTCTCAACTAATTCAAGCTACTAACTCGCTCAATAAATGCTTTAGAAATACTTTTAATATAAATATTTTAAAATTTGTTCCGCTAAAAATTGTAAATAAAATTATTTAATAAAATAATGCATTTTTTTATATGGTTGCATGTAACTTTGTTTGGTACAAATCAAAATTAAATTATGCTGCTACCAAGTCAAACAAATCTTTGCAAGTATTTTTAAGTTTAAATAAAAAAATCAACAAACCTTCTGCGAATTTCAAAAAGCTTACCCAACTCAACTGCTTATGGCTTTGTACGCGTTCGCTCTGCAGATGCTTCAATCAAATATTTGCACAAAACACGAGTTAATGTATGAGATTATCCCAAAAGAAAACAAAAGCATCATTCGAGTTTAGGGAGTTCAGAGAACACTCGAAAATCGAAATCAATTTTGCATATATGAAAAATAACGCAAGCCAAACGCCATGATGCTGTAAAGGATAATGGCTTGAAGCGTGAGAGATGCGCACATTGCTGTACTACCTTAACATATTTCCATTACACATTCTTTTTTTTGGTGTACCCTTCAAAAAATATAGTTTAAGAAGGCTCTTATGGAAAGCATTAACGTTGGGAGTGGCGTTACCAATTGATCTATGAAACGAATGTGCGTCCGTCTGTCTGGATATTACTAAGGGTGGGTCTGGCGCTTCGACTGTGGCACACCGAATCAAAATATGAAAATTCTTTTAATTCAAATTAAATTAACAACATTTTGTTGTTTTGAATAAATCGTATGAAGTGCATTAAAACTTCGGTTCGAGCGTAGTTTTTTTTTGTTTTTATTTATTTTATATTCTTTTTTTTACGCTCATAAAATCTCTCTAAATGCTATTGATGTTTTTTGGCATAAAATTCCAAAATCAACGCAAACTTATTGTGTGTATGCACACAGCATGCGTGTGCGTGTGTGTGTGTGTGTGTGTGTGCGTATGCGTTTGGAATAAACTTAAAACTAACAATGCTGCTTTTAGCTCGAGTGAAAAATAATAAAAAGGCACAGCTGCACCTACATATACATAAGTAAGTAGTTGGAGCAGAGCAGCTAAAGGATATTTGTGTAGGTGTGGTAATCAGGTAAGCTTCAATGCTTATAAGCGCATCAAAGCTGGCAGAAAGGTCGAGTAGCGCTCAACCGAACCGTGCCAAACCGTGTAGAGGAGTTGAGTGAGATTTTGAACCATGAAAACACTGTTGGTTGCTTAGATGCCAAGAAGCTTGTTTTACATCTACGCACAGCTATTTATGCACTATATTCATAAGTTGAAATGGTATATTGACTACAAGTCAGACTTTGTAACAAGAAGAATTTGACGTGGCAGTTCAAAACTCGTCAAAATATATGCTTCATAGATCTGCCAAACTTTAGATCCCATATGGAGAAAGCCACCAAACATTTTTTGAGTTAATACTTAAAGCACTTGATTTATCCCCTCGATCTTAAGCGTAAACTTCAATTAGATAATACTCATAAAATCTATGCTATGTGACTCTGTTTTAAGATGCTCTTAATATTGTTTCAGCTCGAATCACTGGAATATATAGTCACCAATCTATGCTTTAGATTGATTACAGTGTATCTTATAGTCGTGCATACTTGGCCTGATACCATTATTTCTACTTTTTTAATAACTTTGTATATTTTTACACGTGGAAAACTTAAGCGCAGATTTACCTACGCATCGCAAAGCAATGTAAAGAAAAGAAAAGATATTCTGAAAATTTTTAGTTTGCTTAATGCAATTTTCCACAGCGGCAGCAGCAGCAGCAGCTGTAAAAATATCTTTTACTCAAGGTGCTGCCTGCCTAAGTAAGCTTTTCTTTTGGTATAAGTTTAATTCATTGGTTTCTTTCATTTTAAAACATACACTTCAAAGTCTTGCGTGGGATTTGTTGGATTTAGTTGTGTTTTGTCTAAGTGATTGTGTAGGTGTTTCTATTTTAAGTAGTTGGGTGTAGTAGTAGGTGTTGCAAAGTGTTAAGTTGCTATTTGAGGGTTGTAGGTCTGCTTGCAAACAGCTTGAGAAAGGTTAGGCATTTTGATGGACATGAAATAAGATTGATTTGAAATAATGGATTTACTTTGAAGTTTTGTGGAATTACTAAACAATGCATTTTTAGATATAAACATAAAAAAGCGAAGGTAAAAAAGTTCCGAACCATTTATTTCATTTATTTGACCTAAATGGAGCATATTCATGAGTATGCGTATAATACTTTACTAATACAAAAACACACAGCCTTTGTGTTAAACAAAATATTCAATATTTAATATAAACATATGCATTTGTTCTGCATCCCTCTCTCGTTCTGTCCCCAAGACATTGTATCCAAGGGCATTGCCCGAAGTCCACAAAGGGTTGGGCTGATATTCTAGAGTGATTAAGACCACCAAGAGCACATCTACTAATAAAAGCCTAATTAGACTAATTCAGTACAACAACAAAATATTTCAATAAAACGAAGAAAATTATATGAAAATACGAAAGATTGAAGTGCATTTTTTGGCAGAGTTTCTAAACGAATTAGGATACTCCCTTGATTGTATCTTTGGTCTCTTCGTTTATTTTATAGATAAGTTTCTAGCTAAACTAAACTATAACAGAATGATTTTTTAGAATACCCCAGGAAAGTGAACAGATTTGAGCCATATCGTTCCACTTCTAGTGGTCCGATATGGACCTATATGGAACATTTCATTAGAATTTAAGTAAGATACACCAAATATTCCATTTTTAGCTAAAATAACAAAACCAAATAAAAGTTTTTCATTCGAAAACTCATAAAGGACGTGCAGGTTCTTAAAGGTAAAACCCTTTAGAGAGAAGTTGGCACGTTCACGTACCTTAAAAGCGTACAGGAAGGCTCTATCTTTTATGGTATTCATGTTTATATGGTTTATAGCCAGACAGTCGGATATGTCTGTATTGGTTTTTTTTTTTTTTAGGGGGACATCTCTTTAATTAGCCTAATTTGGACCTTAGTGAAATGTCTTTTTAGGATTAACACAAAATATACCAAATTTTTAGTTTCTAGTTGAATTAACAGCAACCAAAAAATTTGTTTTATACCTAAATCCAGAAGATGGCATAGATTTGTTTGGGGTAACCCCTTCTACATGTCCGATATGTACCTAAAAGGTATATTTTGTAAGTCGTAATTAAGGGTAATTCCGAATTTGTTGTTTGAAGAATTATTGCAATGTTCGCGTTAAATGCGAGGCGCTGGAACATTAGTATAAGCGGTCAATATCTGCTTTACGCTAAGACGTGACATGCCGCCCGCAGTATTCGTCGAAGAGTTGCCTGTCCAGCGGACTGATACTGCCAAAGACCTTGTCAACATCCTGGACTGCGGTACTGCATACATTTGCTGTTTATATAAGAGCTATGAGGTCTCACGTAAGAACTGCTGTGGCGAAGTACTATTGGCTTCCCAGTGCGCGAAGTAACAAACAGATCATTGAACCGATCTGCAAATATCGCAGTCCAATCTGAGGTTTAGCGAGTGGCAGTCAAGTCATGAGACTACAAGTGACCGAAAATATAGTCACTAGACTAATCACTGGTTGCGAGTGGTTTATTCGAAACAATCTGCTGCAGAAAGATCTAAATCTGGCCGCAGTCTGGTAGCAGACAAATTTCAACACCAGACGGTACAACTTCAAGGTTGAAACGACATAGAAATAGTTTGACCAATGATCTGTCAAGGGTACGACCTACGGCTGCTTAAAAGGCGCCAGCCGAGAGACCAAATACTGCGCAACCCCAGAGGCAGATCAACCAGATAATGGCAAATGCACCCACCCCCAGCAAACACCTAAAATATACATAGCCTAACAATATTAAGCTGGCGGGCTCTTTTGGGCTGAACTCATACAAAAAAAGGTTATAAAAGTGTTAAAAACTATTCAGTATACCTTAATAAAATAAAAAAAAAAAATAAAAAAAACATTAGCAACAAAAAAATGTTTCAATAGAAGAACTCAGAATGAGAAATGAGGTTTGCATGATAAGTGCCAACTCCCTCTTAGGGATGAATGAAGCATGAATAGGAAAAGCTAAATATCGAAATTTCATGGCTCTATATTCTCGATATTCATACGGAAAACCAGACAGACGGATATGTATATACCGACTATATTTTTCATGCTCAAGATCACGAATATATATACTTTATGTGGTCTGTTTCGACTCTTTCTGCCTGTCAGGTACAGGGTATAAAAGAATGAAGTCCGGAGTACCAGAGAAATCACATTAAATAATTTTTTGGTCGCTGAACTCAAATTGTAAATCCGAACATTTGCGAAATGCGAAAATTTTTTTATATTGCACAAATTTTGAAAGGATGATCTCAAGTCTTTTCTTTATATACACTGTTTCTAAAGCAGCTGTGACCGCACTACACGAAGTAGTTAGCAGCATTGAAAATATCTTGCATCGAGAGGCATTCCAACGGTAGAAGTCATGTCATCTCTACAATACAAACTGATGCTCAACGATCTTCTCACAAAACTTAAACAAAATAATTGTGGGGTGACTGGCTGCGCAAAGGACCAGGTTCTAGGGTCAAATTTTTATTCACACTCAGTCATCTTTTGGAAAATTAATTACCCTGAGATAAGCACAACAGAAAAATCTTGGGGCCTCACCATTAATCAAATCAAAAGAAAAAATTGATTTTTAGACTCCCGTTTATAGAATGAACTCAGAAACGAAGAAACTTTCTAATAAAAACCAAACAACTTGGTGTAATTCTGGACTCAAAACATCTATGTATATTAGTAAAAAAAAAAAAAATTAAAGCAAAATGCGTCAGCTATGCTGCAAGACATGGAGCTAATGGAAAATTTAATTCCGACTTCTAATAAATATGACGAACAGCTATGTGAGCCGGGAATAGTTACAAATCGAATTGAAAACTAAATATTTTTATTATTATTTAGAAGCATAAATGTGAAGTGAAGGAGAAACCGGTTCGGAATGAGGAGCAAGTGAAGCCACAAGTCTTGCGCTTAGTAAGGGTAAGAGCACAATAGCATAAATCTTCTGAAATCTAATTAGAACTTCACTTTTATAGAAGCGAAAATTGGAGAATTAGCCGAAATAGAAGCTGAAGATAGTGCATTTATGAAGAACAAGGCTTTTTTTAAATTAAACAAAATGAAGCCTTAATTAAATAAACTTAACAATTGATTTA
Organism: Leucophenga maculata; assembly: GCA_035044805.1. NCBI lineage: Eukaryota > Metazoa > Arthropoda > Insecta > Diptera > Drosophilidae > Leucophenga > Leucophenga maculata. The sequence goes on along the minus strand of JAWNNP010001101.1, from coordinate 3,238,683 downwards.
GAAGTTCAAATTAGAAAATGATGCTAATTTTATTAGCTTTTTTCTATTCTTTGAAATGGGTTGCAAATATGAGTATTACACAACAAACGGAACCGAATACATTTGAATACATTTGAAATAAGTTACAAAGAAAGTTTGTTTGGGTATTGTCCTTGAAAGTGGAGAGTACAGACTCCTTCGTATTTATTTGTAGCATTCGTAGATAAGAAACAGCGATAATACTGAAAAAATATTTTTATAAAAAAGCCTAAAAGTAGGTATGGGGAGTCATCACTCGACCATGAGATTTTATGCTAATAAACCTAAGTTATTTAAACGTGTCGCATTGTTGCAAAAATTTTTACGACCACACAAGCATTAAATATTCACACTTTAATTACTCTATCTATGCGGCATTCGCTGTGAGGTATGCAAAAAAATCGAATGAACAATGTAATACTTCATTATATGCTCATTTACAATCCAAAGGCATTTAATTCGATATGAAAGCGCTTCGAAAGCAATTTGTTGCAGCCAACAACTAAAAACTAACAACTTCACGCTTCAGCTTGTGATCTGAAAGTTATTATTAAAATACCAACCAACCAAAGAAATAAAGTCTTCAATCATGTATTCAAATGCCGCATTTCCGTATGGTCGACTTCAATGGTTGTTAAGTTGATTTCTCATTAACACGAAACTCTTTAATTGCGAGGCAATTGCGCAGTTGCAGATCATGGCAGAAGCTATTCTCCACTAGTTAGTCGAAAGTATTATTATAAAACGCTTAGCAGTTGGAATGCAACCATCCATGCATTGACTCAAGTCTATTATAAAATAGCACTTGACTGCAGCATACATAAATTTTGATTGATTGCCGCATAGGAGTAATCACAACGAGAATTTAGTTACGCTCTTTAGTTACTAATTTATTGTTAAGTGCATTCAGCTCTTTTGTAGGGTATGCAAAATCGTCAGCCGCAGCAGCAGCAGCAGCAGCAGCGGTCGAGGTGTATAATTACAAATGCAACTTTTGCCGCAAACCCAGCAACGAGCATCAAGGGAACTACTCGTATATGTTCAAAGCGCATCAACCGCCAAAGTGAAATCGAGCTACTGTCAGCGGGTTCATTCGAAGTCGGTGCTGAGTGAACACTAAAGCAAATCGTGTCTTAGAAAAGTTACCTTTTTTTTCGTTTCTTTTCTTGCCAAATTATAGCCGAAAAATAGTAAATTGAGCGCAATTGGCAATGAACTTGTAGCCATTTACGAAATATAGCTGAGAAGTCAGTCAGAAAAGGCGAAAGCCAAACTTTATTGCTATGTTGAAGTGAGTCGAACAGCTGCTGCACAACTGGAGAAGCCATTATGACTGCTCCAGTGAAAGAAATCAATTTGAGCGTTCAGTTAAATAGTCAATTATGCCTGGAAAAAAGGCAGTTAGCTACCATTCAAAAATTAATCAAAACAGAAACACGCAAGCGTTTCCAATTAGAGAAAATTATTCGAATTCGATTGACTTTGAAACGAATGAAAAAAAAAAAAACAGAAGAAACACTGCAGTCGAGTGTGGTCGACTTCGAGTTACTTTGTATTGCCTTTGTAGCTTAAATTTGTAAGAGTGATGTATTCTTATATTATCCGTATGAATATATGTTCCCTGAGGAAGGAATAGAAGAATCTCTGTATCATAAAGTCTTCAAGTTCACGTTGTTCATACGGAAAGCCAGATGGACATTCGTCTATATCGACTAAACTTTTGATCCTTATCTGAAATATTTATATAGTTTATGCGGTCTGACTTGCCTCCTTCTGCCTGTTACATATATTTACACAAACTTTATATACCATTTTGCCATATGAGTACAGGGTATAAAAACTTACGAGTTAAGCTAAGCCTTGGGACGATGTGGCTATTTGGTTAGAGTTGATAATTTACTTCGGTTTTTTTTTTTTTTTTTTTTTAAATAAAGTCTCTGCTGTTAAATCAATAACTCAAAGTATATGAAATTTATATTGAGATTGTTCCAAATTTTAAATTGTGTAGATTTCAGATGTCAAAAAGAGATGAATGTGCATGTGATGGCAAAATCTCATTTCTTAAAGAATTATGACTTCACAAATGAAACAATTTCAGTTTAAAATTTAAATAATAAAGAAATTCAGGACCCAACAAAATGTGAAAACAAAATATGGTGTAAATTAGATATCACAAGGCTATCAGTAACTACCTCAACTGAGATGTATTAGCATTGGAAAGTACAATTACAAGTGCTGCTACATATATTTCTAGCCTAACCATGAAAAAAGAGGTATTTTATGCGCAAAATCGCTTTATTGTTTTTCAAAAAATCTATATACTTTTGCATTCGCCCGAACACTTTTGTGAAGCAGTTTTTCCACTCCAAGGAGATACTTCCAAAATATGCGTTTTGTAGGCATCAACATTTTCCTCGGGAGTTGAAAACTGCTGTTCGCGCAGTTTATTTTTAATGTAAGGGAACAGGAAGAAGTCATTTGGTGCCAAGTCAGGGCTGCACGCCAGATGACCCATCAATTCGAAGTTTTGAACGTCCAAAAACTCATTTGTTACGGTCGAAGTGTGGAAGCTCGCTATCGTGATGAAGTATGATTCGTCTTCGTTCGTTGGTTTCCTCAGTTCATCGAACACTTCAGGAAAACAAATGGTTGTATACCATTCAGAATTGACCGTCCTTCTTTCCACAAGCGGCACGGTCGCAACATGTCCGGATTTCGAGAAGAAACATGCGATCATTTGCTTCGATGTGCTGCGCGAACGAGCTACTTTTGTTAGATTTTGCTCGTCTTGTTTCGGGCTCATAAGCATATTTCCACGTTTTGTCACTTGTAACGATTGAATACACGGCTTTTGACGCACCTCGCATGAAGTTCTTCAGCATTTGCTTGCATAAATCGACACGATCCTTCTTTTGAGTGACTGTCAAATTATGCTGTATCCAACGTGAACAAACCTTTCTGACGACCAAATGTTCATGTAATAATGTATGTATAGTCATACTAATGCCCAGGGATGCCTCAATCTCACGGTATGTCATATGATGATCCTGCTTTATCAGTTCACACACAGCATCGATGTTTTCTGGCACAACGACCGATTTTGTACGACCTTCACGAAACTTGTCGGTGAGCGAACTGCGGCCACGATTGAATTCGTTGTACCAGTTTTTCACAGTGTCCAAGGATGGAGCTTCATCAACAAAAGTTGATTTAAGTTTAATTTAATAAATTTTTTTTAATAAATCTTCGCACGAAAATTTTTACGGTTTAATTCCATTGTTTGGCCGAGATGAATTTTTCAGTTGCCTGCAAAGTAACTAAATTGCGCTCCTTTGTCAAAGTGTTCACAGTAAGTTAGGCATAAAAAAGTTGTCAGACTTTTTGATGGAGACGTCAGATCTACTGAGGCTAGATATATATGTAGCAACGCTCGTATACGCGAATCTAAAGCTGTCGAGAAAGTATCGGTAGTTAAAATAATTTAAATCTCTTGGATAGGAGGTAATTTGTTTTCCAGTTTTACTGTAGGTGCTTTAGTCAGTCAACCTCAATGGTGCTTGGCAATTTATTGTAATGGGTGAAAATATTGATCAACGTATTTGAGTTAAGTTTTGTCTTGCTCTGTCTGCTCTGTCAAAGACGTGCACTTGAGTAGTATGAAGCTTTCAAGGATTGTCGGGAGACTGTCGAAGATATGCCTCGTTCTGAACTGGAGATTGTAGTTAGGCATGTACCGAACTTTCTTGGCAGTGTGTAAATCATACGGATCTAAATAAGTGGAACACAGAGATTAGCTTATGGTTGAAATACAAACACTTAAGCTCAATGCCGCCCAATGTAATATCACAACATCCATAATTCATTCAATTTGAAGAATCGATGAATGAGTTTACTCTTATTGCTAGAACCACTGGAATTTTCTTCACATTCTCAATATTCTCGATGAAATTTGCGTCTGTAAACAATGTCTCGAGTTTATTTTCCAATAGGCATAAAGATGCTCCCCATTTACAGAGAATATGTCCATTCAACTTAAACTAAAAAGTAAGGAGAGCATAAAATGGAACGCTAAGAATGAGACCATGTTTTTCGACTTAATGGATGAGAATTTTACAGTCCAAAGCCATTGTTTTATTTTAAGTTAATTGTTTTATATTTATTTATATTATATTTAGTGGAAAAAAATCTACATATATGTGAAAGGAATCTATAAGTAATATCAGTTTAATAAGGGGAGGATGTAACTTTATTGAAAGTCGAAAGATTTCACCAAATGATATGTAATATCTGGAATATTAGATAATTATTTTGATACAGTCGAACTTTTGTCTAGCACGCTCTATACCTTAATGCTCTCCGCCTGTTGTTCCATTTCCAAATCGATTGGTGGGAAGACTTAACATCATATTGCGTACTTTTTGTATATAAATAGTCTAACATTTCTGATCATTTGATATCTGAATATGATGAACTATCTTTGTCAAAGGTTCGCCATCTTTCGAGAGATGGCGAAGCAAGCATATCTTTGATATTTTAGACGTATTAACCTTCTGCTGCATCAGTGTATCATCCTTTCCTGTGTGTTTGTTGATGCTGCTGGCTTTTCCTATTATCATAAATAATTTTTGTGGGTGAGAACTAAGTGGTGATGGTCTGTTGATTGTGTGGTCAGTCCGATGAATACTATTCCCCCCCATTATGCGCCATGACTCTGAAGACTATATTTCAAAAGAAGTATTTCTTATATTGTCAAGAAGATCCGACAATTCCTTTTAATGTGTTTCTTGTCCTTGATTATATTTCAATTTAATTTTTGTATATCGCCTACTGCGGCTTTGATGACTTCCAAACATTTCTCTGCATATTTAAACTCAATCGGATGACAAAAATGGACAGGTAAAGAAAGGTCGTTAGGAAACCAAAGGCGTCATAAACATATTCGTATCTGAAAGAGTTATATGGAAACATGTTTTTCATTTCTTCGTTTAAAGTAGGAAATGCATAAATGATCTATAACCAATAACCGGCAGGGTGTTTCTGTTCTTCCAGCCTTACAAGACTTTTGACTTTTGCAACGCTTTTTGGCCAGGATCATGAATAATGTATTAAAGTTATATCGTCATACTACATACCGTGAGATGGAGGCATTTCTGTGCATTATCGGGACCAGTATTACTTCAATAGTACATGAACATTTGGACGTAGAGAAGATTTCGCTTGTTGCAGTTCTGCTGAATGGTTTCAGAAAATTCAGGAAAACCAATCGCTGGAGACCAATTGTCGTTCGTCATTACTATGCCAGCTCTTGTATATCGACAGGAATAACATAAAAGGCAGCCCTCGTAAAAATTAGGCTGGTGTTGCTAATGAAACTGGTTATGGAAACTTTCATATTTTGACGAGTATCTTTGATCTTATATATCTTAAGAAATAATGCTTTCGTCCAAGCATCGCCATGATTTTTTATATGACATAATGCTGCTCGACTTAGCTTTCTTAGTTTTTTTTTTTTTTTTTTTGAATGTGTAATCTAAAATATCACACGCTTTCTGGTAATGATCTTCACAGCCATAAATATTATAAGGCATCTCACTACATATATGACTTGTTCTCATTTCACTATAATAATATTTTGCAAGCAACACTGTATATCAATCAGCAGCTAATTTGAAACTACTTCCTCAACGAAATAGAAATAATTATCAAAGCAGACATTAACTTCTTTCACAACAAGTAATTTTTCTTCTTTGGCTGCTCAATACATTTTTCAACACGCGTGCATAAATTTTCACACTTAATCAACAAAGAATGAATAGATACGAATGCCAGGCCAACGTTAAACAGCAGATACCCTACTACGCACTGCGGTGCCATCGGTGCGGGTGTTGTTTTGGCATGTCGCGCGTTGATCATTAATAATATTCTTTTGATATATATACAAGCATATAAGAATATTTTATAATTTTTCCTTACATACTCGCGCGTTGACAGGCCGGCGCACATCGGCTGGGCCTGGGGAATGCTACGGCATGGAATGCCAGGCCTGTCAGGCGTTGATATTGACCATTACGTGCCGTTGTCGTTGCCGCGCTTTGTAAATATTCATACGCAACGAAAAAGCTTCAGAGTAAACATTGGAAATCATATTTATCATGCGAAAGAACGGGTAACAAGTGCAGCTGAGGCATATTTCAGATCGTATTGGATCACACATATTTGACTACTGGGTGTGTTCGTTCGCTTGAATGTATTTCGTATTTGTGATTATTTTTTCTAGTGCTGCGTAGGCGTTGCTTTTGATTTACTGCTGTTAATTCGAAATATTTATGATGCATTAAAGTTCTTTAATAGATTTCCGCAACTGCAAATTTTTGCCTATTTCCGAGTTACGCTCGAAGAAACATATCAATTCTTAATTGCAAAAGTTGTCTGCTTAGCTAAAAAATCGACTTAAATCTCTCAAAAAATCTATGCTGTCACTTTAGTCGGCGAGTAAATAGTTTTCGAATAGTTTTCAATTGTTTAAAAAGTTTTAACCAAAATCTGTGCAAAACCGCACGCAATGCAATGACATATCTATACATGTGTATGTAAATAGTATCTATGTATATGCGAGTAGCTGTGTAGCTATAGTCAGCACTACTCGAACATGGCTGCAACTTGTTTGCGGTTTCTGGCTTGCCGAGAGTTTTTGAATTGGGAGCTGCAGCCAAGCCATCCAGCTAAGAGCCCTCCATGTAACTAAGCATCAAACATAGTTTTTGAATAGTTGTTGCATATTTGCAATTGCAGTTATGTAGTGATAAAGGCATTTGTAGTTACCCAAAGCAATGTGCAGTATATGCAGAGCTACTGATTTGCTTTGCTATTTGCCAGAAATAAGCTAAACTTCTGCAGACATCCAGAGCGACATTCACACAGTTTTTCCCCACTTTAAGTGCTACAGTTCGAAATCTTTACGACATTGCCAAGCTGCATGACTGCAGTTTCGAAATTGTAGCACTTTGGCAGAAGTTTTTGGCATTTGTAGTTGATAGAAGCTTGAAAGCGAAAAGTTTTGTTGCAGAAAATCGGAGTTTTTGAGAAGCCTATGTAGAGCGTTATTTTTCTTTTTAGGGTTTTGTAAGTTTTGTGCTGCCATAGCAGTTTCTTTTTGTAGCTAATATATGCCAAATTTTTATATGATACAACTAGGTAAAAGAAATCAATTTAGTTAATTATGTACTTCAATGATATAATCTACAAATTTCAACTCTATGCACTTATAATTAATGCGCTTATCCAGTGCCGTCCAAGCATTCCGTGCGCACTTTTTAATGTCAACTCTGAGACACAAACGAAGCAACTGTAAAGTGACAACAAAGCATGAGAAGAGCAAATACATACAGCACACAGCTGTGTCAGCTTTAATTGCTCTCTTTTTGATCAAGTAAGCTCGAAGTCAGTGCTGCGCACACTAATACGTATTGAGGTGCGAACTCCTTGTACTATAAAGGTTAAGAAAGATGCGAACTGATAAGCAAACTTACCTATCCAAATAGCAACTCATTCGCTTTTGATGAAACATAAAAAAATCTGCCTGGTGAGACCAAAGAATTTGTGTTGGCGTTATCAAACTCAGTCTAAAAGGGAGAGGTTCATATTTAAATGGAGTCTCCCGCTTCTAGTAATCCAACTTGATATGGATTATTTTAATAGGATTGAAATGAACAAATTAAATGAACAAATTCCAAAACAAAATTTTTGACTGTACGTACTCAAATAGGGAGAGGCTGGTTCGCTGTCCTAGATCTGGACTTTTTTTTGAAATTTTTTTTAGGATTGACATAAAATACAACAAGTTTGACATATCTAGTTAAATTAAAAACAACAAATTCTTGATTATAGGCAAATCCAGAGAAGAGACAGACTTCTATGAGGGCTACCTTTTCTAGTGTTTCGATATGGACCAATATGGAGAGGTTGCCACATATTCAATAATCACAAATTACCTAAAGAAGGAATGAGCGCCTTAAATCACAAACTTTTAGGCTCAATATATCATAGACTCCTAGTTCTCAGTGTGAACATATAGAAATATGGGCATTTCTACATCGAAATGCCCGTAAACCCATTTTAGTATTTTCCGTCTGTATGAATGCTGACTTCTTGGCTGCTGTGAAAAAGTTAATGTTTTCATTTAAAAGCTAAGAATGCAAAGAATTTACAACTAGTTCAGACATTCAAAATGGAAGACGGGACAATCATGGGCCATCGTGATCATTTTTCGGTTTGTCAGATTAAGGAAACATGGAGATGATAGTTAAGATGCACTGGAATTTGAGGTACTGCACCCTAATACCGTAAAAGCTTAATACTTTAAAAATAAGTGCCTCGACTAAAACATTAAGAATCCCGTCATAGACAGAAGCTTTGAACCTCGTGGATGCAATGATCTCATGTATATCTTTTGCAACTGACTCTACCTTTTCAAAATAGATCGAATTCATTCTGAGCATTTAATAGGTTCCAAGGAGCAAATGGTGAATCGAGGTTGAGTCGAGTTGTTCTGACATCTTTGCAGAAAATCCTATTGCCATATTATTAAAAAATACTTGAAATATTTAAAATAAAAAACTTTCGAAGCATTTCATAACTATTTAAATGTAATTGTAGAGTATCTACGCTAATCGTTTTTTAAATTAAATCTTAAAAGTATTTACACAGCTATTAAAAATTTTCAGAACAATCTTCTATAAGGCCATCCGTCCACCAGTAAGCACTTTCTTTATTACAACTTGTGTTATATCTAGCTGAATATTTGCAGGAAGGCTTATTTGGGCCAAAGACTATAAAATACAAAAAAAAAAAAAAAAAAACACCAACTTTCAGGGAGACATTCTCACACAAACCTATTGCCATGCACATTTTGAGCGATATTTTTTTCAAAAAGTCATCCGAAGACATTTGCTTAGTTTTAAATTTAGACTTTTTACTGCACATAAATGTTTCTTTATTCATCTTTTTTTTTAAATAAAAATATTCTGCAGGTTTAAATGACCCACCCAAGTTTTATTCAATATATTTTTCAACACATTCGACGATATATGAAATCAATTTGCACCAATGAACAATTATAGAAGGATAAATAAAAGAAAATTATTTGCACAGTCCCCTCTGCCGCTCAGTTCGAATGGCATATCCAAACCATAGTAACATGTTATTTGATATTTTCGTTCAACAATGATATTGCAATTTGTTTACAATCTCAAACTGTCAATTGAATGTCAAATTATACAATAAAAATAGTTGATACAACCAAAACAAAAGGACATTGGACACTTGAAACGATGAAGAAAATTTTCAAAATTGGAAATAAAACAAGAACAAAAATTTACTTCTGTAGATCCGTAGCTTTAATGCACTACACATAAAATTAAGGATGCATATCGATCAAAATGTTATATAAAATTTTTTTAAATATGTACTATGGAGGATATATTTATGCATAATTATTTGGATCTATGTGAGAAGCTTATTGAGATGTATCATGATCAAAAATATTCATTCCAAAGTTTGTATTTGAGATCAAAATTTCAGACTCTATGTTTGGCTAGGTTGCCATGACCGATTTGAATTGCCTCACACCGTCACTTAGATCGTTTGACGTCTATTGAGATAACATCCATCTACTAGTTTCCAACCCGTACAATTGAATTAGGAATATCGAGATAGTGGATATCTCTGCCAGATTGTCCAAAAGTATACGGCCAAGTAAAGCGAGTCTCTTTATACTAAGAGCATATTAAGTGCCAATCGATTCCTTCTTTTCAGCATTCCCACAACTCTACTTAATTTTTCTACTAAGTTAGGTTCGGAATCTATGTGTTTAAGAGTATCCCCTTAGATGATCGCATTTCTTGTAGCTATATATATATTTCAACTTAGGAAGATTACCGGTAAAGGTACCTACCATGGCCTGTTTATCGAGTTCAAAACTGCTCTCAATTTTCTCCCTACGTATCCAGATCAGGCGAACTTCGTAGTGGTTTTTAAAATACTTCTAAAAGAGTTTTATGCTTTTGGAGCTGCTTGTCTCTCACTGAAAATATACACAAATTTTGTTACATGATTGGCCTCTCTCAAATGTCACAGCTTCAAGTAGAGTTAGTACTTCAGTTTGGTATACGCCACAATGATCCAGATCCAGCTCCAGATCAAGGTAGCAGACATCTCCTCCGCCTCTCCCATTAAGTTTAGAACCATCGGTAAATATGTTTATGGCATTTGCCTTGTAGTGTACACGGCGTATCATTTTGATCTGGTAAGAATTGCGGCAACCTAATTGTGGTCAAGACACAATAATCCGTGCGGAATTTAAGGGGGCCTTAGTAATGAAGTATCTAAGAGTGTCCTGTGGTGCCACAGTGCCAAGTAGGACCATTTTTGCAATCTCTTTATCCATGTTGTTCGAAGGGAAATAATAGAAAATGGAAAAGAACGCATGCAGAGTTCTAAACTTCTTTAAATCAAGTAGATTTTTTGATGCCGAACATCATATTAACACCGAACACCTTATTTTCTATAATTAATCCTATATGTTTAGCACTACCACTAAATAAAAGACTTATGTAGCTCATATTAGTGGAATGAGAAACGGAACTTTAAAATTTCTAGTGAAGTGTAGTAATTGCTTTTATGCTGGATTGGCTCCCAGATCGCAGGACAATGGCCAATCTGAGAGTGTTATTAGTGCGGACTGCATCCATACTAATATTTTAAATGCGAAGGAGTAGCTGAACTAATTTTTATAAACTTTTAGTATAGAGATAGATGTGTTCTTGAAAGGATATGGGCTGCCAAACTCAGAGGGCGATGCACCGCACACCGGTTGTATTGTACCCAAAATTTTTCATATTTTTTTCAACCATTTGAGGAACAGGAATGGCATAGAAATTTCTAAACACTAACGCTATTCAAACTGTTTGCTAGAGCTATTCAAACCTAAGACGAATATGCTACTCAAACTGCAAGCAATTAAATTGCATCAAACTATCTCCATATCATGGCGATGCCTTACCTATACAAAAGGTAATAAACTTTGTAATACTCGCTTCACACCAATTTGTGAAGTGTATAACAAAAAATAATAAAATAAATAAACAAAAGCAAAACAACTTAAAAGTATTCACAATGAATTCAGGAAGCAAAAGGAACGCCTTGCAGTCAAGTTATTCGTGTTGTTGTGCAAAGCGTATATGAAATATTTTTGCACCAACAACAAATAATCACAAAAATATTGCGTCAACAAAATATATCAAAAGCGAAAATATGCACACAATACAATTCTGATATACAATATTTGTTTGTTCCCCAACAATGAAAACATGTGTGCACGAGAATAATCCGAAATCGGGTTTTCTTTTTTTATAAGTTTTTCTATTTTTTCGCTTTTATTTTCGACCAATAGGTCGCCCTCAACCATTGTCCGAAACGAAAAAAGGCGAACGCCCACTTTAGCTGAAATTTAAGAGCGTGGAAAGTGTCCCATATGCCCAGCAACATCAACGAAATTATAAAATATTTGCATTGTCAATAGTTTACATTTTTCGAAAAGTTTTCCTTTGTTCGTTTTTCCTTTTCACTCGGCTTTCAATTTTGTGCAAATAGAATTTTCCAATTTTTTGCAATTTTAGTTAAAAAGTTTTCCATCATTTTTCGCTATTGGTTTTCTATAAAAATGTCACAGCAAAGAACGCCCAGTTGTATTGTTGGGAACTAAAATGTCCCCTCTTGAAATTGTAGACAAATTGTAACGCATTTTTAGGTCACTTTGTTCCAATTTCGTAGAAAAGTATCACAAGTACAAAAGGAAAATCTTTGCTCGAAAATTTTTGATTGACAGTTGCGAGTTTGTTGTGTCGTGAAAGATTTTAGTTTGGCAAGCTCTCATATTTCATTTGCTTAGTAATTTGAAAAATGTTTTAAAGTTTATGGAGAATGCTTCAACTAATGAGGTATCAATAGCACAAAGTGTTTCTATTTAAAGCCACACATACTGTTAGATAGAGCTGATTTGTGTATTGAATTTCAAATGGTTCGAAAGGCAGATATATGTATAAGGTCTGATGGCAATATTTTATATGGTTTATGTCCTTGAGAATAGATTTATGTCTGATGTTTTAGTGCGAACTTTAGCTCTACGTACGGTCGAAGATTCATTCACGTAGAACTGTCAATGAAAACGGTGTGACGTCCGGCATTGCTTTACTCTGAAGTATGCAACAATCAGTCTTTTCCACACCAAATAAGAGTTTTTTCTGGCTTATGAAGCAAGGTTGATCATAGCAAACATCCACAAGAAACAAATTTTTTTTTCATACAAAGACTCAGAATGGAGTGGCAAGTACCCAACTTTCCTTTAAAAAGGGGCTAGCAAGTGCTTTGGACACTAATTTGAGAAGGGAATAGAGGAGTCTTTATATTTAAACTTCAAGGCTCTATTTTTATAGTGTCCTAGTTATCGATGTTCATACAAACAGACGGACAAGGAACTGATGGAATTTTTTATAAGAATAAATTAAGAACATCACAAAAAATTTCTTCAAACAAAAACTCATATTGAGTGAAAGGTTTATATGGTAAATGCCAACCCAACTTAGGAAAATAGGGTTGGTACGAACATTAAATATAATTAAACTGAAGAATGAATGGGAGAATTTAATTTTACAAACTTGAAAGCTCCATCTCTCATTGTCTCCAAATATTCGCTGTTCATACGGAACGCCAGACAGACGGACATTTCTATATAAACTCAATTTTTGATTTTCATTTAGTAAACAATGTAAGCCGTCTCACGATATATTGCAATGTAAATTTTTCAAAAAAAGATTTATCTAAATAAATTTATATGTTAAATTTCTATTTTCCTCTTTCTCTCTTTCTCTGAAAATAAATTCTCTTCTGAGGACGCTTTCCCCAGTCAATGTTTTCATAAACTTTTCCACTAAGTACAACTCTGACATAGGCTAATGGCTAAGGTCAACAATTGACATATTTCCACATGCTACATACGTATTCCAGCATTTAGAAGTTTCAAAAAAATTTTAACAAATGCAGTCAGCTACATTTCGTTTCGATGCTATTTGCAATGCATTAATTTCGGATTTCCGACAGCAGCATCAAATACTAATACGAAATTATTTGTCTGCCAGTTTTTCTCTACGGTTTGAAATCCCTAAACACACATTTAGATTTTCATTTTCCTTTCCCTGCAGCCACTGCGTCTAAATGGAAAATAGTCGCGTTGCAGGAAAAATCAATCGCTAATGTCTGTCAATGTGCTGCACGCCCGCATTTTCCGCCTGTTGGCGTGTGGCAGCTAAATTCAGCCGTCCATGGGAATGAAGTGGAGGCTAAAGTGCAACTTGCATATACTCGAAACTAAGCAAAATCTAATCATAGACAGTCTGGTAGTAGTCTATATAAATATTTATCATGACCGCATGACAATATTTGGATAGACTTGATTTTAGAAAAACTTACATATTGGTTTCAACTGTCCGTCCCTCCGTCTGTCTGTCTGTCTATCTGACTGGATGGCTGTATGGTTGAGATGGCATAAGATGTGTTGTCTGCTGAGATTCTTTGGCTATTCATGATTGCAATTCTGTGTAGGAACAATAATTTCTCTTCTAATTTTGTCTGTGATTTTAATGTCTTTTTTTTTTTTTGCTTTATTGTGTCTAAACGCAAACTTCCGTAGTGGATTTTTGATGTTTTTATTAGTTCAGGAAGTACTGGTTTGGCTTTTTCTTCAATTAAATTAAAATTGAAGACACTCTCTGCTGTTTTTGTTGTATGTTTATTTTGTGTCTGTGCTGGTCTTTTGCTGCTATTTTTGGACTTGTTCACTTTGCTTGTGATTTGTGCCAAATTTATACAGCAAATGGTTGAATACTCAGTTCTATTTTTTTTTTTTTTTTTGTCTTTTTCGTTGGTTGTCAAGTTGTCACGTTGCTGTGAGATATTTTCAGCACTGCTGAGTGATTTGGATGTCAGGAAATGCAGTTGTTAGAATGATTTTGACAGGTGCTTCTAAGATTTATACAAAATAAATTTAGGAAATTACAAACTTTTTAGGAAGACAAAAAACCATTTGATTAAAAATTTACTAGAAGTATTAAAAAGCTAATTTATAAAGAAAAAAAATAATAATAAATTGTTGAAGACATCTCTACTTTCTGAGTTATAAGTGCTTCGGACATTTTTATAATTGTTTGCATATCAATGCTTTTTTTTTTTATATTTATTTAAGGTAAAAATGATTTAGAGTTGATTCATAAGTGCAAGAGGAACAAATATGCTATATGACACAGCTTTACAGCGCCGGGAATCCTGCAGTCAGTGATCGTGTGCTAATAGAATGGTATTATTCCGTGTAAATCTGGCGTATGAAATTAATTCCATCTGTTTGTTCATTGGTTAAGGTGTCTCAACAGCTTGTATTCAAGGTTTGCCTGACAGAAAACGGAACGTATTTTCGTTTCGGCATTATATTGAAATCACTAAGTTTCATCACCAGTCATATTGGGAGAAGGCGCCCATTTCTTATAAATAGTTGGTATGCTTGGCTTAACACCTGCCAACACACATCTATGAGGATTGCTACATATATTTCTAGCCTAACCATGAAAAAACGATAATTTATGAGAAAAAATCGCTTTATTGTTTTTCAAAATATTCACCATTAAGCTTTTGCATTTGCCCGAATCATTTTGTGAAGAAAACAAGCGTCCTAAAGGCATCAACAGCTTCCTCATGAGTTGAAAACTGCTGTTCGCGCAGTTAATTTTCATGTAAGGGAACAGGAAGAAATCATTTGGTGCCAAGTCAAGGCTGTACGCCGGATGACCCATCAATTCGATGAGCTTCTAAAAACTCATTTGTCGTCGGTTGGTTTTCCTCAGTTTGTCCAACACTTTAGGCAAATAAATGGTTACTTTTGTTGGATTTCGATCGTCTTGAAAGACCCAGACGGTCGACTGTTATTTTGTTTCGGGTTCAAACGCATATATCTACGTTTCGTCCCCTGTCACGATTGTGTATACGGCTTTTGACGCACCTCGCATTAATTTCTTCAGCATTGCACCAATCGATACGAGCCTTATTTTGAGCGATTGTCAAATTATGCGAAATCCACAGTGATCAAACCTTTCTGACGACCAAATGTTCATGTAATGATGTATGTATGCTAGTCATAATAATGCCCAGGGGTGCCTTCATCTCACGGTATGTCACATGACGATCTTGCTTTATCAGTTCATATGTTTTCTGGCAAAACGACCGATTTTGGACAACCTTCACGAAATTCGTCGGTGAGCGAACTGCGGCGACAATTGAATTCGTTGGATCAGTTTTTTACAGTGGCCAAGGATGGTGTTTCATCACAAAGAGGTGATTTAATAATCCACGTAGAAAATCGTAATAAATCATCGCACGAAAATATTCATGGTTTAATTCCTTTTTTTGGCCGAGATGAATTTTTCAGGTGCCTGTAAAGAAACCAAATTGCGCTCCTACGTCAAAGTTTTCACAGTAAGTTAGGCCTAAAAAATGTCAGACTTTACAGTGGAGACTTCAGATTGCATCTGGCAACATGTTTTGATGCTCAGGCTAGAAATATATGTAGCTACGCTGGTATTAACAAAAATGAATACGAAAAGAAGCCTTGATCATATATATAATGGTTCCCAATTTAAATACCATGATTTACGGAGTAACTTTCTGCAAAAACGGAAATCTGCTTACAGATGACCAGGAGACACTCCTTTAACTTACTTCGAGAAGTAAAGACAGAACCACCAGTTAAAGACGGCTCTATTGCAGAGCCCTCGGATTATAACTAGTTTGATTCGGTTTTAAAAAGCTAAAAAATAACAAAACGGTGGATTCTGACGGGCTGCCAGCTTAGTTATATCGGACTGTAGGCAAAGGTCTAGTGTGAACTTACTTTTATGATTAATCTAGTCCGATGAATGACTGGAGTTTTAGTGTTCTTTGTTCTATATTGAAGAAAAAGAACAACACTAAAGGTGTCAACTATCGTAGAATAAATTTCAATTAAATAGAATACGAAAACAAGTAAGAAAAATACAGCCGGGTGCAACCGACTGCAAGAAGCCAAATGTTCATGTAATGATGTATGTATGCTAGTCATAATAATGCCCAGGGGTGCCTTAATCTCACGGTATGTCACATGACGATCCTGCTTTATCAGTTCATATGTTTTCTGGCAGAACGACCGATTTTGCAGGTCGCCTAACAAACACATTAAATGTTTTCCTAGTTTATGACCAAGCAGTGCAAAACAATTTATAAAAAAAAAATGGTAATAACGAAAAGTATTTTGCTTCTTCCACTTCTCACTGCACGAATAAGTGTCATATAAAACATTTTTTTATTCATGAAAAGAAAAGGGAGGACGAAAGTATCATAGGTCGTTCAAATCATTTGGGATTGTGGCTTAGAGAGATGTTATCTCTATACTGGCATAGTTCCTTTTTTTTGTGCCGAAGAAATGTTTACCCTTGAAGGGGATTTTATGGAGATTAGCAGGGGAAAAATTTCAAAATAAACTCATAAAATAGGAAATAAAGTAGGAATGAAAAAAGAGCGAAGTCTCTATCTTTTACCGTTTCCGAGATCCTTTTGTTCATACGGAAAGACAGACGGACAGACGGACATGGCTATATCGACTTTATCACTCCTGACCATAATGGGGGTAACTTTGGGGAGTCTTCGGCCATTATTTCTACCTGTTACATACATTTGCACAAAACCAATAGGCTCTTGTACCTTCGCAGTCATATACAGATGCAATGAAAAGAAAGTAACAGTGTGACATCAGACTAACAAATGTGACTGCAGATCAAATATTAATAATACGCTAAATCCTGAAGTCTTGTGAGCTTATCAACCAAAATATCATCTATTGGTCGATTGTAAAGCGGCTTTCGATACGCCGAGACGAACGATGTTTTTCAATGACCTGTCTGCACTAAGTATCCTGGCAAGTATTATTCAAAAGACTTTTTTCGTCTTCGGCAAATAAGCGTTTTATTTCTCCATAGTCTAATTTTGGCCTTCTTTGGAAAAACTGACTTGGTCTCTGCTGTGATGTAATGGATTCATATTTCGTATTGCGGCTGGACATCACCAAACACTTTTTTGAATTGATTACACGGGCGAGTGCGAGCAATTGTGTCACCCACCGCGTGGATAGCTTGATCGTGTTCCAAAATTCATTTAAAGTGTGATGACAGTTGAGTTGTCTACGGCTTCAGATGCCACACAAACATTCATTTTCCGATCGTCCAATAAGATTCCATAGATTTGATCGATGATTCGCAACCATCTGAGGACAGATAAATATTTCAAAATAATAAATCGGCAGCTTTTCTAACTTAATTTGGAAATTAAAATATAAAGATATATCTGCAAATTTATGATTATTTTTTAAACATTTACACATAAAAAACTCTTCTAAAATATTTTAAGTTAAAATAATTAATTTCTAAAAAGACACAAACTTTTTCAACTTTATTTATGCACATTCTTGGCTAGTCTACATATAATTTAAAAAATTTATGAATATTCTTCGAAACTATATCATAAAAAAATATATAAAAAAAATATATTTTGAATACCTCTAAACATTTTTATTATTTTATTATTCAAAAAAAAACTACGCTTGCTCACTGACCACAGAAGACAAATTAGCTTGTGGTCTAGAAACATGTGTTCTCTTTCAAAATATTTAATAGCAAACTAAAAAACACGAAGAAAAATTTACTTAAGCTTTACGAAACAAAATAAAAAGTTTAAAGAAAATCAAAATAGGCAGCTAAAAAATGGCAGCACTTTTGCTGATTAATGATTGTCAACAGCAAGGCATAAATTTTCTTTAATGCAAAGTTTTCCACATGATTTTTCTTCTGGCTGCTTTGCATTATAAACTAAAAAAAAAAATTCTATTCACGCTTCTGGAAACTAGACTAAAGATGCGAACATGTGTTTAGCATGCACACTTAATAATAGACTGCGGAAGATTTAAAGCTGGGAGAGCTGGAAACTTTCTGGTCATATATAATCGTATTTTATTTAATTTGTTACAAGTTGCCCCTCTCTCTGTCTGTCTGTCTGATTGCCTTCGCTCTTATAAAATTTAATGTGTTTTGTCTTTTTCTTTTTTATGCGTGGATAATTCGTCAATGACGTTTTCAAGTGACATAATCATCAATTAATGCGCTATTAATAGTCTACTCCCAAGAAACAAGAAATACAACACATCAAATGGAGAACATTCGAGTCCATTAAAAGTACGCAGCATTTATTTGGGAGCAAGAGGGCGTTAAACATGAAAAACACTTAGTAGTAGTTAGTATCCAAAACCATACTCGAAAAAAAATTAGAAAAAAAAAAATTGCTTGACATGTGTTTGTGTCAATTTGATTGAAGACAAGTCGCTGACGACGACGACATTGGAGGCGACATATTCTGTACAAAGTGTTTCCAGTTTTAATTGCTGCCAAATTACAGCACGCGTATTAAAAATTCAACAGATAGCCCAATTTACAATAGTTTAATCAATCAAATATGTAAGACAGCAAGAATAAAAGGTATTATTTGAGTTGTTAGTAATGTGTCTGGTATTTCGTGCCGAACTCTTTTTGTACGACCCAACCAAGGCGAAGGTCGAAGATTATGCATGGCGTGGCCAACATTTATGTCTCAGCGTTTATTAACAGATTGTATGGAGCGACATGAGAAGTCGTCGTCGATTTTCGTGTCATTATCATTGTCTGAGCTGTGCATGACATGCTGCATTATTGTGTTTTAAATTATTGAAAAGTTTAACCCGAAAAATCAATTCGTAGCATTTTCAACAGTAAAATTCCATATTCAATATATATGTTTATAGCTTGAGGGCCTGCTCTAAGTTGGTGTTTGCGGTGGAGTTGAGTCTGCTGTATGTGGTAACTCACGCATTTGCCTTATATTAAAGCCTGAACGGTTGCATGGAAGCAAAATTACAACACGCATGCGTGACGCTCAAATTGAGGCTTACATACACTGCAAGAAATGTTTTGTTGTTGGTTTTGTAAAATTTAAAATTCAGATGACTTTGTTAAAAAAAATTAGAAAGAACGCTGCAGTTCAGATTGCACAACTTTGAGTTACCCTTTATCGCTATTGAACGTTAAATATTTGTAGGGTATATATCTGTCTATATGGATCTGTGCGGAATATTTTATTAAGATTAGTTTAAAACAAAAAATTTGACGTTTCAAGCTAAACTAAAACTAATAAGCAACTGATTTGTATGGAATTACCCATTCTAGTTATTTGATATAACCCTATATGCAATATTTTATTTGAATTAAAGTAACTTCTTTTCTCCTGAGCTGAGACCCATACGGAAGCGACCATACCATACAACACTATTTAATTCATTTGCACCCAACAAACCAATACATAGAACACATTTTTTTTTTGACAAAGCAAACTGACCCCTTTCCTATATTATTTACTAAAAATTCTTCTCAGTAATATAAAAAAACAAAAAGCCGTAAATATCCACATTAAAATCCTCGAAAGATGCAAGGCTGATATCACCGCAATCCAAGAAATCTGATGGATAGGACAGGGTTGCTCTAAAAAAGCATCCTGTGACACCGCAAGAAAAAGGAGCAAGAAAGGCGGGAGTTTGAGGATGTTGAGGACAGAAATGAAGCTCAAAAAGTCAAAAGTCAAGCGTCTGACTGAAGGTCTTAAAGGATGAAAATGGAAATCTGGTAACGGATGAACAGGAATCACTGAAATTATGGAGGAGTCATTTATCTAACTTGGAGTTTATCAAAACTCCCACAATAACGCCCATAGAGAAATGTCACCGGAACCACCGGTTAATGATGGCACTATTGTAGAGCCACCGGACTATAACGAGGTCGATTCAGTTATTAAAAAGCTGAAAAATAACAAAGCGGCTGGCTCTGATGGGCTGCCAGCTGAGTTATTTAAGACCAGCGGCGAAGAGTTGGTTAGGAGTATGCACCAACTTTTATGCAAGATATGCTCCGATGAACGCATTCGAAATGACTGGAATCTCAGTGTTCTCTGTCCTATCTTTATGAAAGGAGACCCCGCTGTTTGCGCCAACTACCGCGGAATAAGTCTCCTTTCCATTGGATATAAGACTTTGTCGGGCGTATTGTGTAATAGGCTGAAGCCATATACCAACTCACTGATAGGACGATATCAGTGTTGCTTCAGACCAAAATGGTCGACCAGTGACCAAATATTCACATTACTCCAAATCTTGGAAAAGACCCGTGAGTTCAACAAAGACACTCACTACCTATTTGTCGATTACAAAGCCGCTTTCGACACGCCGATACGATCGAAGTTCTTCGACGCCCTGTCTGCACAAACATCAGCAAAGATCGTTGGTCTTTCATGACGACGCTATCTAACACACAAAGCTTTGCCAGGGTGGGGAAAAACCTCTCCGCACCCTTTGATACGAAGAGAGGTTTCAGGCAGTGTGATGCTCTGTCGTGCGATTTTTTCAATCTCCTGATGGAATACATCCTACGCCAATGCCCTTACATACGGAGTATGTCGGTCCCAATCTTCCAAAAGGAACGGAGAGTCAGGGAGGCGTACTCAGAGATTGAAAAACAGTCTCGGCTCATTTTTTGAGTACCCCACATTGGTCTATATTGCTTTTATTGTCGATTTGAATATTAAAAGCTTGTTAGGCCCTGTACCGAAGGTACAAGAGCCTATTGGTTTTGTGCAAATGTATGTAACAGGTAGGAATAATAATCGGAGACCCCCAAAAATACCCCCATTATGGTCAGGAGCGATAGAGGAGTCGATATAGACATGTCCGTCTGTCCGTCCGTATGAACGAAAGGATCTCGGAAACGGTAATAGGTAGAGACTTCGTGTTTTTTGCATTCGACTAGGACTGCTCCGGAATTTTACAAGTTTATTTTAAAAACCTTGTGGAACTCCAGTTTTAAATGGTCGCAAGGAATATTTGTAATTATATTTTATTAAGAACAGTTTCTCGTCCTAAGTAGAAATCACTAAACTTGTAATAAATTTTTGAACATCTTTTTATCTTCTGAAAGGGATTTTCTATTTTTTGGAATATCACAAAAGTTTGAAAGAAGAAATCCACATTAATATACTGAAAAATGTGATGATTTGGCTCATACTTTCTGTCAGAGCCATACTGCTTCTGCAAACTTAAGCAAGGTCATTCCAATCGACAAGCCCTACAAACCTTCTTAGAATAATCATTACTACAGTTCAATCATTCTTCTGCCTTCTGTTATTAAAATATTTGAAAAAAATTATGATAGAAATATTAAAAGTGTTCTTTGATGTAAATAATTTACCGCCTTAGCAAAAATTCGGATTTCGGCACGAATACATTAACTCGTCTGAATAAAAAAGCTTATTAAAGATCATTTTAACTGCTTCAAGTCAACCGTAATAGTTCTCTTGGACATAGATGTAGGTTTTCATTCATTTCCAGCTTTCCAGTTTTAATTATAGTTTGTAACCACAGTTGAATATTTGTACCTTCTCAATATTTGTCGACAATACAGCTGCAATACGCCCTGGATGTCTCACTTCTGACAATTTAGTTCATCTCCATTCAAGGATCAAGGTCTACCAAGTAATTTTTCAAAAAGGGCATGACACCCAAAATAGTTATCAAACAAAATCGAAAACTAGAAGACACTAGTTTTTAGAGTTTTTCAGATCTCGTTGTTTGCATATAAGAACTTTGGACAGACAGACGGACAGATAGATGGATGCTGATTAGAACTAAATATACTATATAAGGATCTCCTTTTGTCTGGGTAATTAAGAGTATAAACTTAGCCGCTGTGGTTCAAAATACATCTATCACATCGTAATAGGTGGATCATGGATCTTTGCATATGAGCCTGAATCAAAACATACCTCGACTGTAGGAATATTCCAATCATAACTAACAAATTTTCATCATTATTCGATGCTAGAAGAAAATAATTGGTTGAAAAATATGTAGAAGTGTTTTCAACTTTGGAAAACTATAATAAAACTTTTCATGACAAATTTTTGGTAACGAATCATAAATTTATGCATATGCGCTTGAATCAGAACCGCAACTGTATGGTTGATACAGGACGAGTCAAATACAAAAAAAAATTCTTTGTTGACGAAACAATTCGAAGGAAATGATCTTCCGCAACGAAGAACGTTGAGTTCTGCACACAACATAAAATACATACGTAGTATTCTTAACTTTGATCTGATTTTTGTTTCTGACACAAATCTCGATCATTGTCTATTAATAGCTGTTATATGTGATACTGCAAAACTCATTTGAAAACTAATTACAAAGGAGACTATTCTCGAAGAATATTCTTGTACTATCTCCAAAAACCGTGCTGAATTTTATGTATATTGATTTAAAATAGTCTCTCGCCACTAAGCAGTCGTTTTAACACCACGTCAAGTGCTTCGGCCCATCTAATTTGCATGTCATTCAAACATGTGCGTGCTTTGGTGTCAAACAAAAATTTGCCGCATTATTTAAAAAAAAAAAAAATACAAAAACACGCATGACACACATTTTCCCAATGTATTGTCTTCTCCAGACTTGCGATCTGAACTCATTTGCCGCACTGTCACAATAAAATTGAAAACAAACAATGAATGCATGCGTGTGACGTATGGAATGCAATACTGAGTTGCATGCCTCCCCCGAAAACTAATAGGAAAATTAGAAGAAGCAAATACCGAACATTGAAATAAACAACACCCCGCCATCATACCAAACACCAAGTTTTAATAGTGAGTGACAGTTGACATAAAAAGCTATCACAGCAATTTAAAGAGATTTTTCTTTATTTCTCTCCATCATAAAGAAATTTGCCTGTGGTTTAGACTTGACTAATTGTTTGTATTAATTGTAAAAAAAAATGTGAGAAATATATTTCATAAATTTCAACATTAAATTTCTTTGCATTTTGCATTTTTATTTCTTTTGAGAAATCAATTTAAATAAATTTGTAGTAAAATGTTTTGCCAAACACCCGCAGTGCAAGCAAGAGATAACATGCTTTAGAGAAAGAGACAGCACAAATGTCATTGCGGCCAAAAGTCATGCTGTGTTGTGTTTTGTGCTTTTGGCCAAGTTAGGGAAAATGCAAAAAAAAAAAATTATTTTATATTGTTTACAGAAATACTTTGTACAAACAAAAATGTAATTTTTGGAAATATTTTTTGGTATTTTAATTAAAAATGCAGTCAACGTTTTGGCTTGACTGTGTTGATGATGAGGATGAAGAGGTTGCTGATGATGACGAAGATGGAATGACCATGACAGCAATGATGAAATACAATCTACCAGTTGGCAACAGCTTGCATAGGTTTATTTGTGAAGTTTTTTTTGAAGCGAAGTACAGTGAAATGTTTATTAAATGCATATAGGTACATCGGGTGCACTGTTGCCGTTGCGCGAGAAATACGTTTATTCTTATTTCCAAAAAATTTATAAATTGGAACTTGATTGAAAAACATTTCGGTGACACCTCCGTTAAAATCAATTGAATGAAATTGCAGAGGCTTGAAACATAAAACATTTTTAAAATTGGTTTTAAAAATTTCATTACTTGAGCTGCTTTTTCAACAAACTGACTTATATAAACTGTTCTCAAAAATAACAAATGAGAGCAACTGAAATCAGTTTTATATAAACATAAAGTAAACAACCCAACAGAATCCATACGAGCTCATTTTAAAACCAAAGAAATGTGATTTTTAAGCAATTAGAATTAGGCGTTTGTATGGTAATAATACACGCCCTCGTGTGGAGTTGCCTGTTTCACATCAAATGTGTTCCCAAATGAAGGTTAGGGCAACCTGGGTACTTATGGATCAAATATAAAGGCAGCCGATGATAGATATGTAATTCCGCTAAAATATAAAAACAAAATGAACGATTCCACAAAAAAAGGCTATAAAGAGACAAATTTATACCAGTTCATCTATTCAGTACCCACCTCATACATTTCAAGGTAAGGTATTCGAAAAGACCATAAGTGACTGCTGTACGACATTCGCTACAGCTTCCAAGATAAAAAAGGCATAAAGTTTAGTCATAAAGCATCATTGATTGGAACCTAATCACAGGCTGTACTACATTCGATATTGATATCGCTTAAGCATACGCGGATGAATTGGAGAACCGTCTCAAGACATTTGACATTTTCAAGCATACACAAGTGATTTAAGCGATACAGAGCCATTCTTATAAGATGATATATTTGAGCTGCAATCTAACTCATTCATTAAGGTACTGTTTCAAGTCAAAAAGCATAATGCCACCAAAGCCTCTGACTACATCGGAGGTGCAAAAGTTCTTCAGAAAAAGGGATTGATGTACTTAGTACTAAATTTTTTATACCATGACTTGTATGCATAACTTTCCTTCCGAGCAAAATACGCTGTTATTGTGATAGTTCCGAAACCTAGTAAACCGAAGATTCTACTTGGACTTTACGGACCAATTTAGTTTTTCCAAGATATTTTGGAATAATGTTGGCAGTTTCATATGTGGAGATTCTCACTTCGTTCAATCAATTTGGTTCCCGAAAAAACCGCAAAACTTCAAAGCAAGTCCATCAGGTCGTTCGGCATATGCTTGGCAGTTTTAAAAATGAACAGCTCTGCTTACTTTTTTATCAAGCAATTAACGCGTCTGACATGCAGGATAAGCTGATGTCAACTGCTCAGAAGCTTCTACTTAGCTCTACACCTGCTTCGCCGCATATAAATTTAAAGTTCGCAATAATCGTTCGATACATCAGAATGGGTGTACATCAGAATACTGTCCTTGGATCGGTTCTGTAACCACTGTACACTGAAGATTTGCAGCTCAAGGCTAAAGCAGCAGCTGAGCAGGATGGTTTCTGAATAGAGGCAGCATTTTACTTTTGCGCTCAGGAAAATTGTCCTGAAGGTAAGCTTAACAAATTTGTGAAACATTTAATTAATTATGGTTGCTTTAAATGCGTTGATTTGGTTGGAATCAATGTATACCATAGCCAACAGGAAGTTATGTCAGACAAAGGTGACAGACTTTTAGATTTAAGCGCTTCAACGAATTATCGCCAGCATATGCTTTTTTTTTTTTTAATTGACCCTTGTTATCTGGAAGCATTCAAAGACAGCAATCAGTAAATCTAATGTTCGGCTATGGACCTCAATAGATAAGCTTACTCAAATGGCTTTCAACCGTCGTTCGATCATGGCCGCATTCAGGAAGGCTATAATCTTATACGCGCTGGTGCCAGTTGTTTTGAATGCCAAGTTCGGAGATATCTGTACACAATTTGGGCCCCCCGAAGTACACCATGCGTGTTGAAGTGACTAGCCTAGTGAAGCCGCTGGAGTTTTATGCGCTGGACTACGTCAACCTCTTCGAATAGCTCGTACAGCTCGCGGTTTATACGGGACTTAAACTCAACTCTAATAGGACCAAAAATCCTGCGGATAATCTTTCTCTCAAAGACTTCCAACGTTGTTTCACCTGAATCAATCACGATACATGCCGCTGCGCCATACAGTAGGACCGGGAGTATCAGCGTCTTCCAATTAATAAGCTCTATAAAGAGAAAAGCGATGTATCGAAGGTAGAAGAGCCTATTGTTTTTGTGCAAATGTACGTAACAGGTAAAAATAATGGTCGGAGACCGCCGAACATTACCTACATTATGGTTAGGAGTGATAGAGGAGTATATATAGCCATGTCCGTCTATCCGTCCGTATGAACGAAAGTATCTCGGAAACGCTAATAGATAGAGACTTCGCGCTTTTTGCATTTGACTAGGATATCGCCGGAATTTTAAAATGTACGAATGTATGTAACAGGCATGTAGGCGTGGCAGACTCCACAAAGTACATATATATTCTTGATCAGCAACAAATGGCGAGTCGGTATATACATGTATTTCTGTCTGTCTGTCTGTCTGGATACCCTTATGAAAATCGAGATCTTGTCGACTAAACAAGACAGAGCCTTCAAATTTGCATATCTATTTTTTCTAATATATATTCTTCTTCGAATAACTTGTATTTAGTTAACAAGCAAATTTGGCTTCAATTTCATTAATCCTTATCAAATATTTTATTTTGGTTCAGTTCAGACTTCTAAAAAAAGTAGCCCCTACACAAATTTGTCCAAACTTTTTGAGCTTTTGTACAAAATAGTTTGTCTTGTTATTCCTTATTTAGCAAGAAACGCCAATATTGGTGTATCTGGCAGTATTTATGAGAAAATATTCCATATAGGCCAAGATTTACTCGAGTCCACTCGGTTGCATCGTTCTTCCTTGTTATATTTATTTATTTTAATTTCATTTTATTTTTATTTTATTATTAATTTGTATTTCATTTAATGTTAAATTTTTTTTTTGTGACTCCTCAAAGAATACATCAGCATAACCATTCCAGGTACAACAATTTAATGTGCTTGCAACATTGTCACAAATTTTCAGTAACAAGTACCAACAGCTAATCTCATCTAAGCCATACTTCACTGTAGTCAGTCATATTAAATAGGAATACCACAAAAGTCAAACAACTCGTTAAATTTTGCAACGATTTCGCAAAATTTTATTACAAACGGATACTGACTGACACTGCTGCCCACATTTGAATCGTCTTAAAGCTGTTTCGTTGCTGCTGCTGTGACTGCTGCTGCCTTTCAATTGTCCACTTTAAATCATCGTACACCGCCCGTTGTCGTCTGGCCAACTGCTGGCTATTTCAATAGAATAGCTCCGCCTTATAATTTATGCAAAGAAAACGCTATAAAAAAGCGCTAAAGAAATTTTTCTTAGAAATTTTGTATTTGAGTTGCATCGTGCGTTCTTTGATTTAGCGAAACGCTTTGGTATGCCAAACCAAATCAAATGATTGTCCGTCCGCCATACAACAAAAGTGTTTGCACTGCAAATTTCATTCATTCATTGAATCATGCAGTCATTCACTCATTCATTCATTCATTCGTTCGTTTATTCTTTTATATATTCTGATGCTTTCTTTATTTGCTTATCTTGTTGTAATTTTATACACTCGCACAGTCATATATGTACTACAATAATAATGCAACGCGCCTTCGAACACATCAACTGCATATCTTTAACTTGCAACATTTGCAGTTTTTTTTTATCCTGATTATATGTATAAACTTTATTGAGCCGTTGGCATTTTTATTGCAAATACTGAAAGAAACAAATATTAAAAAAGTATCGAGAAAAAGGCATTTTTTCGCATTTATAAACACATTTTTCGCATATGGCGGCACAATTTGATTCATAAAGAATCAAGCAGTTGAGGCGCCGACGTATTGCATTGATTGAATTAATGCGTGAAACGGTTGAAAGATTTAATTATTGTTGGTTTATGCATTTATTTTCCGTATGCAATGTCTGGAAATAATTTTTAATAAATCAAGATGTAAATTGAAGAAATGCATTATGTTTGAATGCTGTATAGACTCGAATGATTCAAATAAATTCATTATTTTAAATGAATTAGGAAATTCAGAGTTTCACAAAGACTCTTAAATTTTGGGTAGCTAGAGACCTATAGTATATGTACGCAAGACAAGTGAATATTTTGAATCATTTTGAATATAGTTCATGAATGCAATAAAGTGAGAAAAAAAGTATGCATTCATACCCTTCACAAAAACCTACAAATTTTCTATGTATTCATTTAATGCAATTCAGTTAATTTAAGTCTTTTATTTCGTATTTTATATAGTCTGTTCATATTTTAATTAGCATGCCAGTAAGCTATAAAGCATCTCAGAACAGCGGGCCTATTAATTTAGCTAAATTTGAAGCCTTACTCCAACTAGAGCCACACATGAACGAGGAATGAAACATGCAGACTTCAATGAATTGAATAACAGCAGAATTTCATGTAATGAAAGGGAATTGGATTATTGATTTTGGAAAATTTAACATTCATTCAAATCGACTCAGTGAATTTTGAAACTTTCAACACTTATGAAGTAAATTGCAATGCATGAATCAATGAATGGATGCAATACATTCGAATGATTTGAATGCACTTCAGCCTATTGGTTTTGTGCAAATGTATGTAACAGGTAGAAATAATTGTCGGAGACGCCCAAAGTTACACCCATTATGGTCAGGAGTGATAGAGGAGTCGATATAGACATGTCCGTCTGTCCGTATGTCTGTCCGTCTGTATGAACGA
The DNA here is from genome assembly GCA_035044805.1 of Leucophenga maculata. NCBI lineage: Eukaryota > Metazoa > Arthropoda > Insecta > Diptera > Drosophilidae > Leucophenga > Leucophenga maculata. Next base: position 3,210,324 of record JAWNNP010001101.1, on the reverse strand, counting down.
AAGGATCTCGGAAACGGTAATAGATAGAGACCTCGTGTTTTTTGCATTCGACTAGGACCGCTCCGGAATTTCACAAGTTTATTTTAAAATTTTGCCCCTCCTCCCTTCCCCATAAAATCACCCCCAAGGCTAAAAATATCTTCGGGACAGTATAGAGATAACGTCCCTCTTAGCCAAAATCCAAAAAGTTCATCAAAATCGGATAACAAATGACGATTTTATAAGCAATTGAATTTGAACGACGAAAAATGTTTTATAAGGCACTTATTCGTGCAGTGAGAAGTGGTCATGTGTTTGGTCATAAGCTCGGGAAACATTTAATCTGTTTGTTAGGTGACCTGCACTGGTCTGCACCGGCCTCTTACAGTCGGTTACGCCCGACTGTAATTTTCTTACTTGTTTTTAAATAGTTTATCCTATGCAACTTGAATATTATTTACACCGGGACCATAAAAAAATATGGCTTAAAAGGTGGAACTAAAGAAATATAATTTTATTTCCATAATCAGATGTGAAGTCCTTTTTATAAATGGGTACAGTATTCGGATGAGTTAAATTAATTGAGGATGTATTCGACATTATCTTAATGTATAATTTTAGGATCTGTAATAACCCCCAAATAACGGATATTTTCTCCCAGAGTATTTTAGCGTTTTGTTTCTTGGCAGCAAGAAGTGCGCTTACCGTTTCCTTGGTAAGAAGATGGTTTAGGTCTTCTCGGATGTTACTTTATCTTCCATTTTGAAAAATAATCATAGAGAGTCATGAAAGCATCTTGCAGCTTAAATGTTATTGCGGAACCAACACGACTTGGGCAAAAAATTACTGTATCGGCGGCAAATATGTAAGCGGTTAGCGGATAGGCGAAAGCCATGACCCCCGGGCTGGAAAATTTTTCGCAGTAGATTTGGAAATACAAATGTAAACGTAAAAAAATGTTTTAAATTTTTAATCAACTCAAGCGGGAAATTCAAATTAAACATTTTGTAAATAAGTCCAAATTGCCACACGGAATCGAAAGCTGCATTAATATCTTGGAACAACATTCCTGTGGAATGAGAGTTAAAAAAATTGTCTTTAACAATGTTTTTGATACAGACTAGCAACTGTATCGTGTTGTCCTCTAGTCGGAACCCCAACTGTTATTTAGGCAGGATATCATTCTATTCTACGAAAGTAGTTATTTTCTTTTTGAGAACTTTTACCAAGATTTTACTAACACAGGATAAAAGACTGATAGCATGGCCTATAAAAGGAAGGGCGAGTACCACTTTAGAAACTTTCCAAACCTGTAGAAAATAACTAAGGATGAATTTAAAATTACCGAGTTAAAACGCATTCCATTGCGAGGAAGTGCTTTGAGGCACCTTTTATCAATTGTCTACGCCAGGTGTTCTCGAACGCTTCATAATTTTTTTTTAAATTCCCGAGTTGAAATTATGATATAGGTGTTTTGAGAACAAATATCACTAAAACAATTACATCATCGTCCGTAGCGGTGTCAATAGGTCTGTTTGAGTTGGAATGGTTCGATAGAAATGCTTGAGCAAAAATTCAAGTAGTTATTCAAGTAGAAATACAAGAGTTTATATTTTATATTATTTTAGTCAACTTCCAAAAAGGGGAGGACCCTTTGTCTCAAGTTGATAAAATGATATTCCAAGAATTATTTCCATATTTGGATATTTTGTTTTTATGCAAAAGTTTAGCCATTTCATTGAAGTATGGTCGAAAATGTTTCTGTGCCATTGCCACAAACGGCAGAAGACTCAGCTTTCGAATGGTATAAATATGATGGTATAATTGATGTATTTTGCAAGTTAAAGACGGAACACAATTCATACCAAAGACTTTCTCATAACATAAGTACCATAATTAAGGAGTAACGTTGTGTCTGAACTTAAGTCGCATGAAGTAGCCACTACGATGCACCTTAGACCTACTGATCTGAGGAGGTGGACAATCCGAAATGGACGTGGCCCTGAGGCATAACAATAGTTCTTTCGCACACTAGGCCGAAATGTTTCATTCTCTTTTAGACAGAGTCTATAAACTATTTCAGATGAGAGACCTATTTTGTTGAGTTGATATCTCAGTTAATGATAGCCAGTGGTAAAATATTTTTTTCTGAAGATTCCCGAAGTCCAGCATAGCGCAACTAGTATAAAATGGCAGGTATCTGGAAAGTATGGTCAATGATCGTTTCGGCCGATAGGCTACTAAGACCGAAGAACTATTGTTTTCCAACCATAGTGGTAGTAGGACCTGATCTGCACTAGCCAGTCTGCTTTGTCATTTCCTTTAATATGTATATGGCCAGGAACCCATCAAGAGAACAACAGATAAAAGATAATACGCACCTAAACCCGTCAGTGCACCACTTAGTTGATGATCCTACAACAGGGTTGTCGTCCTCACAACCCATACGACTTGGGTCTACATCTGAGCAGCGTCTGCCGAAATAAAGTTCCATAATTGGAATAAGCTTAAATAGGAGAGTGTCGCAGGTCCTCAAGTATTAGTGCAGAGTTAGTCGGGTTCCTCAATGCGTCATATACCTCTAAAGTTTTATACGAGTATATTCAGAAGTAACAGACTAAAAACCGCACTCCATGACATGACTTCTGTTATTCACGAAGCAGCTGCAGTTTGTCACTATGCCTAATCGCGCAAGTGTGTAGGAGTTTAGGCCGCCATACAAAGGAGACATTGATAAGGGTGCGATCCAGAAACCATTCTTCAGAGCTAGATCCCAAGTTCAGCCATAGATGTTTACAAATCGAAACAGCTTTTCTCATTCTACTCTGCATATAGAACTCCAAATAATGTTTTACAAATTTTCAGTTTTGAACTATTCTGAACTATTTTGAACTATTCTTTTGAAGTATTCTCCATGATGATGAATATTTTTTTTCATGCACTTGGTTCAAATTTTTTTAGCGGCGAAAAGGAGGCGAGACTGTTCCGTGTGTGCATTTTTATGTCTGGTTGTCCAAATGAAAATTTTGATTTTTGAATCTATTAGAGATAGAAACTAAAAATTTCAATATTTAGATTCTCCTATTGATTCTTCAGATCACTTGTATTCAATATATTTTTAGGCCCTGTACCGAAGGTACAAGAGCCTATTGGTTTTGTGCAAATGTATGTAACAGGTAGAAATAATGGTCGGAGACCCCCCCAAAGTAACCCCCATTATGGTCAGAAGTGATAGAAGAGTCGATATAGACATGTCCGTCTGTTCGTCTGTCCGTCCGTCCGGCTGTCCGACCGTCTGTATGAAGGAAAGATAGAGACTTCGTGTTGTTTGCATTCGACTAGGGCTGCTCCGGAATTTTACAAGTTTATTTTAAAATTTCCTTACTTGTTTTTGTTTTATTTAGTTGATATCTGCTAAAATGGTATTTAATCATATCCATTTGAAGTTTTCTTAATAATAAAATGAAGTTTTTATATCAATTATTCCCTGCAGTTGAAGTGTCAAAATGTAAGCAACATAGCGAGGAGTAGGTAGTAGTAGGAGATCCGATGGAGTCTATATATTCGTCAAACAGTTCGTCTCGACTTGTTTTGTAGTTCATATTTTCTTTTACTTATTATGCAGAAAGTTGACTTCGTTGAAATTGTTTTCAACAATTCTATAATCAAGCATAAGAAGTATATCTAAGTCCCAAATATCATTAAATATCCAAAAACTTTGAAGTTGATTTTGTATTTAAGAAAGAAAAAAACCGGGCGTTTATTTAGTGATTTATATTACAATACCAAGAATATTAGAACAACGCAACATAAATCTCATAGCTTTAAAAACAGAGAAAGATATTCTTCAAAGCATAGCTTGTATCAACTAATTTTTATACAAGCCCCAAGAGTGCCATTTAATGTCTCAACAGACTAAGCAATTAATCTCGAACTGATCTTGATTAAAAGACTGCAACTGCCACGTGCTTACCCCTCCCTCACTACGGCACTAACTCGTTCAAACATATGCCTAATGAAAATGCAATGGGATCAAAATGCATTCAGTGTCCAGAGCTGCAGCAGTGCCTTATTAAAATGAGGCATGAATTGTGTTACAAAAACTGAGGATCCGAATCGACAATAAAGACATCAACAGTCGAACAGAAGAAAATATAAAGAAATGCACCCAACGAACAAGTTGAAATCTTCAGGAAATGAAGCAGTTGATGCATTTAAAGATAGCAACAGCACAACGAGCACAAAAACAGAAGGAGGAGGAACACTTCTGCCATACATCACAACTTATGAGATTTCCAAAAATAATTTCAAAATCAGCAACGAAGCGCAACAAATGAGATTTTACTTCGTTCTGTGCATACTAAAGTGAACGGGGATGTTTGTCACGTTGAGCAGGGTGGGAGTGGTTGTGCAGAAGTCTAAAGTATAAATATTTTGTAGCAGAATAGGAGGAGTTTCAGCTGGAAGTTGGCACAGTCTATAGATCAATCAGCGCACTCAACAGATTAGGCGATATAATTATATATGATAAATGTTTAAATTTAAAGTGAAATTAAATAACAGGAAAATGTTAAAAATAAACAGATTTGAGTGGGTGTACAAAATAGGCAAAAAGAAATAAATAAATTTCAAGGGATTTCCCAAAAAAAAAAAATCAAAAGCATTCAAATGTAATTAAATTTCTGAAACAAGCTGTTGCCATGGTGCAGCAGGCAAATATGCTGAAATGAAATAAAAATGCCGTCAAAATATTTAAAAATTACCACAAACGACTGACCAGCAGAGAATGTGGAGCAGACTAGCAAGGCAGTGTAAACAATGTATGTATATGTAAAAAACTTGTCCTGACTGATACATTTTTTTTTTTTTCGATGCACCAACAAGGTAGAGGTACTCCGAAGGTATTTCCATCTTCTGTGTGAAAAAAACGCTTATCGATGTTAAGTTCGATATTCAATCATTTGGCTCAGACTTAAGAGATTAAAAGTCCGTCTGCCTCTTCATACTTGAAGCGAAAAAGCTTATATCATTGGCGAATGACGCAAAAAGAATCTTGGGTGAGATGATGTTTAAACCTCTGCATTTGGAACAGGGAGGCGCATTGTTAATTGAACATAGGATTAGTTCCTACGGTGCTTCAGCTAGAGATGAATGAGTAATTTATATCTTTGCCTAAACATTAAAAGAAAACTTGTGCTCTTCTAGAATATACAATAATAGGAAGCTAGCAAAGCATCGTTGCTTTTGGCTTACATTCACGCCTGCCATGATGGAATGTTCTCTGATGTTGACAAAATTGTTCAATCCATCAGGATAAAATGGAGATCTACGAATTGTACTGTTGTGAATCTTCTCTGCTACCCGCATACGCTGGTGAGCGAAGCTTTCGATAAATCTTTAATAAGTGAACATATTGGAATGACGATTGATCAACTTGTAAACGTTCCGAGTTCAGATCCAAACGTACCTGGAATATGAGTTTTATTGGTATATGGCAAGATCACTGCAACTAGTTGAAGTATTGGACTGTTTCTGATACAGTCTGCAGGCACCGATGACTCGCACATTAATTTAAGATAACAAGATATATCAAACCAACTTGATATCCCATCAATCGTATATCCCAATCCTGAGTTTGGCATTTCAATAGCCGCTAAGCAGAAAGTTCCAGCTATAGGTTCCCGTTAGAAGCCATTATCAGACCTCATTAATATAGGTGGGTAGTAAACTCCACAAAAATAAACTAATTGATTCTTCTAGTTAGGATAGCTGCAGCACATTTTGCAATTCTCGCCTATGGTTGGTTCGGGTCTCACTCATTAATAATGTTGCTTTGCAGAAAACATTCTCAAACAAAAGAATTTAATTAAAATTTTTAACAGGACTTCAAATTTCCTGCGTACAAAACCGTGGGTTGCTCTGATATTACTTATAAAATGTAAAAATTCAAACTTAAAAGGGAGACCAAAGGAAAATCGCAAGTGAAAATCAATTTTCACAGGCATAAAAAAAGCTAAAAGAATAAAAAAAAAAAATTACAGAAAGCAGCAAATAAAAAGAAAATAATTCATGCACAGAAGAGCGCATATGGAAACAATAGAAGCACCGGACGAAAAGGAACAAAATCTAAGGAAGGACTACCACAGGACTAACACTAAGGCGGCACATATAGCGCTTTAATGGCTAATAGCTTTAGCGCCATATTGGCCAAAAAGCGTTGCGGTTCATATGCAATACACAAGGTTATAAAATAAAAAAAAAAAATCACTAAAAAGGTATAAATGGGCCGCCTTGCAGTTGAAGGAGGGCTTGGCGTCAATGCTCCAAGGAATCGTAGCACAAAACAATTGCCACTACTTCTATATATGTATGCATAGTGCTTATATATATATATATGTTAAAAGGTATTTTGGTGTTTGTTTTATAGGCAGCCATGGAGTAAGTGGAAAGCGAGTTGGGGGCAAACAGCAAATATTCTCCGTGGCCTGTAATTGCGGTTGTCGATCTCATTCCTCGAAATCTTAATAGCTGTACTGCTATAAAAAAAAAAAAAAAAAAAAACAATACCACATATTAAACTGACTGAAATGCATTTGCATGTGGCTTTTGTATGGAAGCTATATACTTGTACGTATATTTCTTCTATTTTTTGGTATAGTGCTTCTTCTTTTTTTTTTTTGCAGTTTGTTTGATGTCATACGGAAGTTCCCAACGGATGTATGTCTATAACAAAACAATTAGAACTGACGCTTTAGTGCTATATTGAAACTCAGGTAAAGTCTGAGTGGCGCGCTTAAGGGGCTAGTTTTAAATGTGAGTGTAAATGGTTTACGGTATTCGTTGAAACATCTTAAGTTACTTCATAGAAGAAGAAATTTTTGTATGAAATATTTTTCCTATTGAATTTCAAAATTGTAAAACTTTATAATTCACAAACAGTTTATATGCTTCACTGTATATATATACGAAGAATTTAAATTGCTCGGTTTTGATGCAGCGATCTCATTTGCTCATAAGAATTTCAAAGGGTCGGACTGCTGACTAGAAATACCAAGTTAATACAAAGATTTTTTATACATTATGTTGCCAGTCGATCGTTGTCAAGAACAAACTGGCGAAAAGACTCCTTGGGTCGTCATCCGATCAGGTAGACAAGAGAGACAGCAATTTCTCAATATGTTCGGCCTCAGACATAAAGAAGGTTGCTTTGAGCTAGTGACCGCAGATACAAGAATAACCGTTTAACGATGACGACAGTTCGCTTTAAACAACGGACTCAAATAGGAACATGGAATATGCGTACTCTTTCTGCTCCTTCTTAGCTCATGCAAGTATGCAGAGAGATGCAGCGCTACCGGACTTAAATCATCCGACTCTCTGAAACCGTATGGTTCGGACAAGGCGAATCTTGCACCCTAACAAGTCACTATTTTATCCACACTGGCCGCACTCAAAGTCGAGCAAATGGTGTAGGCATAATAATAGCTAAAAGCTTGAAAAGCTTGATAGAGTACAAGCTCGTTTTTTGTCCAGTGCTATGCACCCACCGAACCAAGCTCAGACCATTCATTGTATGGACGAGTTTTACAACCTTCTCTACTTTATGATTAAATTGTTGCACTATTGGCCTGCTAATACCTGCTTCATAACAACCCCAATATGAAGAGGTTCTTGGTTCAGTAGGTGGTTACGTCAGCTTGGTTTCAGAACTGAGACCGGCTACTTGTTCTACCCACCCAAGAAATGTTCATTGGCGGTAATACATTTCCACTAGGAAACAAATTTGTGCAATGTGCTACTTAGCAGGCGATTCCAGAACTGCCTTATGGACGTGCGCGCTCATGGAGGATCCGATGTGTACAGCGATCACACAATGGTTTTAGGACGGTTACGTCTACGTCCAGAAGCACTTAGAAGGCAACAAACTAATTTTCAAGCTGGGTGACTCGTAAACATCTTCAATGCTCCAACTGTACCAGGAAGAACTCTCATCTGCCGTCTTGCGTCGCAATTTAATCCAACTTGGAAGCATATTTAAACAGCGTACTCAAACAGGTGCGAAGAAAATGGTTCAGTTGCAGCATTTCAAAAGCAAGCCGTGGGTTAGTAAGACCTCCTGGACTTTGATAGAGAACCGCAGGTTATGGAAATCACAACTCAATGCAATTGCAGAATGTGACCCCAGCAACCTTCGTCGAACATATAATGAAGTGAAAAGCGTTTTTTAAAAAATCCGACGGTGCGGATAAAAGAAATTATGTGGAAAGCATAGCCAGTAAGGTAGAAAAACTGCCAACTGCAATAATTTATACAGAGTCTATACAGACTAGGAAGGAAACTAGGAAACGTTTAACCAAATATTCCAGCTAACAAGGCAAGTGAAGGATCGAGTCTAGCGTAAACCTAAGACCAACTGGCACGGTGTAAGGACTTCTTCGAAGTCCATGACACTGAGTCAGAAACTGCAGTCTTTCTTAATACTTAGCTGCGTCGAAACCTCATCAGAAGTATTTCCACCGATTCGCGTGCTGGGGACGAAATGTCCCTTGTCTTAAGCAAGCTAAAAACCATGAAAGAAATGTTTAACCAGTTGAACTTCTAAAATACTACACCCCATTATTCGTGAGGCTTGGATATCTACATTTAATACCCAATTATGGCGAGAACAGAATGAGTTTCTACCAAATTGGTCCTATGTAGATCATATCGACACACTATGTGTCATTCCATAACAATCGGTCAAGTGAAGTTCCCCGTTATACATACTTTTTGTGGACTTTGAACGCGACATAGAGGTCACTGAACTCGTATCGATTCTTTATGAGGACGCATTTCCCACCGTGCGGTTTACATGCAACAACAACACCAATTTCACTAGAAATAGAAGTGTCTGACAGGGTTGTATACATTCATCACTTCTTTCACTAGGGGTCCTCGATGGCGTCTTAAAACGCGGATATGCCAAAAGGTCTACAGTGGAGACTGTAGCACCTTAGTCTATACTGATGCTGCAGCGAAGCTGCGTAGTCCGGAAGCTAAAGCTCGCGCAATCTATCTTAAATTCAACCTCTCAAAACCGATGTTGACGGATCTACAGATAACTTCAGCACCACCAACAGCCATTAAAGTTGTTAAAAAGTTCCCCTCTCTTGACAGCTACATTACAGCAGATGGGTGCAGTGATAGACTCACTGTCACGTAAAATAAAGTGCGGATTGCATTTCAAAAGCAAGACAAAATATGGCGCTCGTGTACCCTTTCGATGACATCGATGATAAAAATATTTAACACCAGTTTCAGACAGGATAGACGGGAAGCTTCAATCTTGCCGTAAACGATCTCAAACGCTCACCTATGGCTAGCAACAAGTACCGAACCTATCCACATCCAAATAAAAAGACGCAAGTGGAATAGTATAGGTCACACTTTGCGCATAGAATACGACAACATTGCCAAGATGGTTTACCAATGGCACCCACAAGGCAGCTGAGAGGCCGTCCAAGCCGAATATGGCTTAGCAATGTCCACTTTAAAAGCGGCTTCCAGGCAATGTGGAACGAATTAAGAGCCCTAGCAGTTAATAAAAGTCGTTGTAACATAAGATTTAAAGTATCAAGGAATTAAAAAGAACACCTCTTGGTGCTTTTTAGAGAAAAAGAGAGACTGTATATGAAAACTTGAAAGCTCTGTCTTTTATAGTCTCCAATCAAATAAAATATCAGTTTAAGAAGTTTAAGACATTTTGTATATGTCTTATAATTATGTGATCCTTTTTGTTTAACTGAAGTTCATGCAAAATCTTTCTTATATTACTCTGCGCTATATATGCATATGTGCATCTCTTTCTCTCTTGTTTCATACCAAATATTCAACTGCTAAACTTCGCAAACTATTCACTCACTGTGCATGCAAACTAAATACAAATAAAATTTTATACACTTCGCCCAAAAAAGTAAATATGCATATTATATGTGCATTAAAATGTTGCACTGGTAAAATAAACCCACTAAAATGCCCAACAAAAACATTGGCGTTCAGAGACATAACTTCGTTCACATACTGCACTATAACTCCCTTTTGCACCAAATAGTACGTCGGGAGTAAACAATGTATGCATAATTTCATTTTCCAAGCCAAACTAAGACTGTAGATGCAAATGTTACAAGCCGATGGCGAGGAGGCACCAAGGTATGATATGCCGTGCCACATGGTAAGTAAAAAAAAAAAAAAAACAACCTACCATGCGGCAAAAATGTGTAATAAAACAATTGCAAACCGCAAAGCAAAGCAAAGCGACTACAAAAGCCAAAGCATACAGACGTCCTCGACCGTCGATTCCACAGAGCATTTGTACCTTCATATGCCATACCATCTGGCTGGCATTCATATACGCTGAGCTATCAAATTAAGTAATTGCATAATTGTTTCACTACCTTTTTATTGCAGACGAGTTGGCTAGCAGCCGCATGAATTCACATTTGCACATATTTGGCCACTTTTAATGCCACAGTACTCTCCCTCCCGCACTCTCTGACTCTATCACTCGGGGTACCTTACTACTATTCAAATATGTACTAAGTATATACATATATATATATTATGTGCTATGCTAGTGTATCCTACTATTTGCTTTGTTTTAGCGTAATTTTTTGGCGCTTTTATGCATTAAGCCAAATATGCATTTGGCAAATGAATTTTTGTGAAAGTGATTTCCTTTTGGCACACAAAAATGCGTGTTTGGCTTTTATTATTGGCTTATATGAGCGCACTTTGCATTTTTTACGGCACTCTTACTGGTCCTCGTATTTGAATTATGTACGGAAATGCAATACTTTTCTGGTATTTTTTAATTCATGATTTTTCAAAGAGAGAACAATGTGGTTGCGTTTGTTTAGTGAAATGCTGAGTGCTCGGCACAAAATACGAACGAACTTTGGATTGCGTTTGTAAGCGATACAACCGACACGAAGTCGTATTTTCCTACGGACTTTTTTTGCTTTACACTGAATGACGAAGGCACTTTGCCTAAGTAAAAAAAAATATTTTGGGGAATGCAGATGAGCCGGTGCCGAACACTGATCTTCTACTGTCTTAATTTCCTTCAACCAGAGAGGTTTGACTTCGCCAAGCTTTCGTTTCGTATCTGTGTGTTCAGCGGTTCCGGTAACTTTGGCTGTCGATTCTATTTTTTTCAGAGTTTCATATATAAGATAAACAACAAAGCACGCTGTAACCGATTGTTCTAGTCCTCGATGATTGATTTATTCCCATCTGGATTCGTGCACGTTTTTTCTGCATGCTACTGCAGAGCAGAACGCTTCCTATCAGCGAAGTGTGCAGTCGGGAGCAACGCGAGCTGTTAGAGAGCGATATCGAAAGAAGCAGAGACAGGAGAAACGCCTTTTCAGACGCAAGAAAAAGGAGCAAGAAAGGCGGGAGTTGATGTGAGGATGTTGAGATGATACGTAATAGAAACGAAGCTCGAAAGTTCTATCAAAAGGTCAAGCGTCTGACTGAAGGTTTTAAGCCCGGAGTAACTTTCTGTTAGATTGACAATGGAAATCTGGTAACAGATGAAAAATAATCGCTGAGATTATGGAGGAGGTATTTTTCCAAAGCTCGGAGGCGATGAAGCACACCGGAAACACCAGTTAATGATGGCACTATTAAGAAAGGAGACCCCGTTGTTTGCGTCAAATACCGTGGAATAAGACTTCTTTCTCTCGAGCGTATTTTGTAATAAGCTGAAGCCATATGCGGATTCACTGAAAGGACGATACGCCGATACGATGGAAGTTTTTTGACGCCCAGTCTGCACTAGGTATCCCGGCAAATATTGTTCGTCTTTGCATGACGACTCTATCTAACACACAAAGGGCTGTCAGGGGGTGAAAAAAACCTCTCCGACCCCTTTGTTACCAAGAGAGGTTTCAGGCAAGGCGATGCTTATCGTGCGATTTTTTCAATCTTCTGATGGAATACATCCTACGCCAGTGCCCGTGCATACAGAGTATGTCGGGCTCGATCTTCCAAAAGGAATTGATGCTGCTCGAGTCAGCAAGGCGTTCTAAGAGATTAAAAACAGTCTCTGCTCATGGGTCTAGCGGTGAATGAGGACAGGTCAGTGACGATGGAGAATTTCAACTTCAGTGTTGTAGAAAAGTTCATCTATCTTGGATCCGAGATAACCAGCAACAACAAACTCAGCCTGGAGATCAGGCGAAGAATTACGCTTGCAAACAGATGCTTTTTTGGGTTGTGCAACCAAATGAGAAGTAAAGCCCACTCTCGAAAGACGAAAATGAGGATCTATAAGACGCTGATACTCCGGGTCCTATTGTATGGCGCAGAGGCATGGACCGTGCTTGATTCAGATGAAACAGCGTTGGATGTCATCTTCGCAAGATTTTCGGTCCTATTAGAGTCGGCGACAAGTTCAGGTCCCGTATGAACCACGAGCTGTACGAGCTATTCGTTGAGGTTGACATAGTCCAGCACATAAAATTTTAGCGGCTGCACTGGGCTGGGCACCTCATTCGAATGATTGAAAGAGCTCCAGCTCGCATGGTTTACATGAGGAGCCCAAACTTGATTGGTGGACGCCGAAATAGAGGACGACCGGGCACTCGTTGGAATGACCAGGTATGGAGAGATCTCTCCATACTTGGCATTCAAAACGACTGGCGCCAGCGCGCACTAGACTATGGCTGGCGCGCCTTCCTAGATGCGGCCATGACCGGTAGTCGGTTGACGGCCATTTATGTAAGTTTTTACAATGTAGTGTTTTGGGGTCCTTATTGTACTGCATTTACTCACCAGACATTCCTCTCCCCTGAGACGATTTGGCTATTCTACACGCCCATAAAAATATTTCAACAGCAAAAACAGGAGAAAATTCTCGACGAAACATCAAACTGATTCAATAAATGGCACATTAAAATAAATGACCAAAAGTGTATTCAAGTTTTATACACCACAAAGAATGGGCAAACTTAAACTCTTAAAATAAATAACATAGAAATACCTATTAAATCATTTGCCAAATATCTCGGTGTACCTGGAAATACTACTTAGAACAAAAATAGAAAACAAACTCTTGATATACAAAACCATTTTAAAATAAATATGGACCTACGGCATTAAGCTAGCGTGCCCAGCATTTATGCGGATAAAATCATCAATAATAAAGAGCACCAGAAGCTCATCATACATGACTGAGGTAGTGCAAATTGGAGATAGTGTGAAGCACCTTTCTCTGAAACCTCTGCAGAATCTTCACATTTGTCTTGCTAGCTGCGTCCAGAGCTGTGCACCGTAGGTCCAAAACGGATTTGAATATAGCAACAACATGTTTCTTAACTTGACATTGAGCAGCTGATGTTTTGACAAAATATGGGATCACCAAGTAAGCCTCCTGGCATTGATAAATGATTACTTAAAATAGTTAGAAGAGCTTTTTTGGTCATATTTCCAAAACATATTCAGTTATCTCTTTTTTGAGTGAAGCTCATCAAATACTTGATTTCTTCTTTTACCGGATACATATCTAATATAAACTTATTTAATATAAGGCTTGCTATTTCTATAAATATTTATAAAAATACTTGTACATATATTTAGTCAATATTTTAAAAAAAATTAATAATTTCTAATATCCTTTGAAATTTATTTAACAGTTTTCTTTTTTAAGCCGAAATACTACATAGTAAAATTTAAATTTAAAAGTAAATATTATGCCAAAACGAATATTTTTATGTAAATATGCAAAAAATATATCAAACTTTTATTTTACAACACCCAATCAAGCAGCTGTTCAAAGCATCCTTTGGCTTAGGAGTATTTAATAAAATCAATCTTAATTAAAAAATTTCCGGAGCAAATAAATTTCTGACTTGTAATACTTTCCTACCGCATATGACAACACACAAAAAGCTAAAGGAAACCCATGCCGTCTGTCGGTCTGTGTGTATTTGCGCCCAAAGCAAGCTTGACACTGGCAACATATGTTGCAAGTGGTATTTAGCACCTGAAGCCGTATGTGTATATTGTATGTAGTTGAAAAATAAAGAAAACTAAGGAGCAGAGAGCAGCGCCTAATACTTGGTGTATTCCAATCTAAATAGGACTTAAAGAGCACAAAAAGTTGTTCTGGTGGCGTCACTTTGAAAATGTTCAAATTGGGTTGTCACGTACACAAGTTGTCTGAAAAAGAAAAAATAGTTTCTAGTTATTCAAACTTAAAGAATTTCTATTTTAAAGTCTAGAAGTTATTTTCTACGGACAGCCAGACAGAGGGACATGTCTATATCAACTTGATCTTTAAGTGGTTCGATATGGACCTATATCGAATATTTTATAGGTGTTTCTAGCTTCATTTAATACAACAATAAATTTATTATATACAAGAAAACAAAAAGGAGGCCAGATTTGTATAGGTAACATCCCTTGTGGTGGTCCACATTGGGCTCTTATGGAATATCTTATAAGAATTTATGTAAGCTGGAACAAATATAGCGTTTCTAACTAAATTCTGCTAAGTAAATGCCAACCCCCCCTTAGGGAGAGGAGGTTAGGAGGATGATTACAAGTGATTTGAAGAAAATATAGCAGTGTTCAAATATTAAAATTTGAAGGCTCTATTTTTTATAGTCTCCCAACTCTCCTTCGTTAAACAGCAGCTAGAAAGACGGACATGTCATTAATCATTCAACTTTTGATGCTGATCCAGAATATATATATTTTATGGGGTCTGTCTCGTCTCCAGCTGCTTGTTCACATATTTGTACATATATATTATATCCCTGGCTACACCAAACAACGATACTTTCCGAAAGTCCTTTTCACTTTGGAATGCACCTTGTAATACTAAGCTTTGACTGCCTTCAAGTGTTTACACAAAAAATATAGAAGAAAATGTCAAAGTGTATAAACTTACATTCGTACAAATGTACAATGAAACAATGTAGGTTACCGCATATACACACAGATACAGCTACAAAATTCGCACAAATACGTAAACAACAACAAAAATACTTCCAAGAAAATACAAAGAAAATTGCGTTATTTGTAAATCCAAAAGGAAAATAGAAGCACACAGACTGAGGCATGTTATTTGGCGCTTAAACAAATAGAGAGGTGTCTGTTGAGTGGTGTGTGTGCATAGGGCGTATATACTAGCAGCAGGTAGAGGTGGGTGTGCCACAAAGGGTTTAAAGTAGCGCAAGGTGCTTCGAATCGACCAACTTGACTGGTTGTGTGTTAAGTCTTCAGACTGTCATCTCAGTGCATACGATAGGTGTGAATATGAGCGGCAGTCAGTCAGTGTTGGCAGCGGCTCTAAGTGGCTTGGAGTGTTGGAAAATGAATGTAGGTGTGTCGGGCGTCGTCTCACATATATGTTCCCATATATGACAGTCAAACATGCAAAGGTCCTTTTTAGTTTTGTATATGATTTTTGTACAGCGATGTGGTATGATGATGTTTTGTGTATGCAAAGGCTCAAGCGTGCTGTGCTGATTTATATTATTTATGATGTTTGGCAATTTTTAGCACTTAAGGTTTTATAAGGTGGCAATGGATTTATGCGCATGAGGCGTGTAGATAGTAGAGAAAAGGATTTAAGTATAATGGGTGTGTGTGTGCATTAGAATGCGTACTGTCTACGTTTTAGCAATTATTGCATGCAACTGGAATAGAAATAAATTGAATGGATTTATGTTTTTTATTTAAATTAAAGTTTAAAACATATTTTTATTGTTGCTGTGAGGAAAGCATTAACAACATTTTCATATTTGTTGTTGCAGTTGTTTGAAATGCATTTTGCGTTTGTTTTATTTGTAAGACTAAACTAAAAATATTTTTAGAAAAAAGGTTTTATATTTGAATATGGAAATATTTCGTTTAAGTTGCTACTGGACAAGCTTGTACTTGATATCTTTGATACCAAGCAGAAACATTCTTGCACGGTTTTGTCCTCAAAAAATGAATTTCCTGCACATTCTCATTGGGACCCAAATACCAAATTTCACGTGGACTAATATTTTGGCCACCCTAATGACAGAGTACAATGCCAAATTCATTGCCAAACGCGAACTATGCGGTGATGAAAGATGTGATAGAAGAGGAAGAAAATTGGTATACCACATCAACTAATCCAGTGTTAACGTATTAGCGACAGACACCCCCACAAGGTATACCAACAACCGATTCGGCACATTCCTGTATCTTCTGTTTGACGACACAGAAGAACGAGATTTCTGCCCAAAGTATGATCAGATTCCGTCACGATAGAAATTTAAACAAGTAAGAAAATTACAGTCGGGCGGAACCTACTGTAAGAGGCTTTGTACCAGTACACACACATCACATTAAATGTTTCCCTAGCTTATGACCACATCTTACTGCACGTATAAGTGCCTCATAAAACATTTTTTTATGTATTAAAATAAGGTACAAGAGCATATTGGTTTTGTGCAAATGTATGTAACCGGTACAAATGATGTTCGGAGACCCCCAAAGTTACCCCCATTATAGTCAGAAGTGATAGAGGAGTCGATATAGCCATATATGTCTATCCGTCCGTATGAACTAAAGGATCTCGGAAACATTAATAGATAGAGACTTCGTTCCTTTTGCAATTAATAGATAGAGACTTCGTTCCTTTTGCAATTAATAGATAGAGACTTCGTTCATTTTGCATTCGACTAGGACTTCGCCGCAATTTTACAAGTTTATTTAAAAATTTTGCACCTCTCCACCCTTAAGTATGCCAATATAGAGATAACGTCTCTCTACGCCACGCTCCAAAAACTTCATTAAAATCGGATAATAAATGACGATTTTTTAATTGAATTTGAACGAGCTCTAATGCTTCCGTCCTCCATATTCTTTTTATACTTAAAAAATTATTTATAAGGCATTTATTCGTGCAGAAATGGGAGAAGCAAAATACTATTCGTCAGTAGCATTTTTTCTTATTGATTTCCTCCTTTTTTGTATTGCACTGTTTTGTCATAAGCTAGGGAAACATTTAATGTGTTTGTTAGGCGACTTGTACTGGTACAGGGCCTCTTACAGTCGGCTTCGCTCGACTTTAATTTTGTTTATGGATTATATGGTGGGCGAGGTATCGCCCCATGCAACTTTTACCAAACTATGTAGGGTTACTTCTTCCTATCCCATTAACGCGTATTCCAAATTTCATCTCTGCACTTCAAAAGGATTCGAAGATATAACGAATTTTATCTATCGCCCCATCCGATTTGGACCAAACTTATCAGGAATACTTCTTCCTATCCCATCAATATATCTATCGAATTTCATCTCAGTACTTCAAATCGATACAAAGATATGGCAAATTTTTTTTTCGCTTATATGGGGTGATGGGGCAACGTCCCCTCCAACATCCATCCATACATACATCCATACATCCATACATCCATACATCCATACATCCATACATCCATACATCCATCCATACATCCATATATCCATCCATCCATCCATCCATACATCCATCCATTCATCCATCCATACATACACACATTCTCATTTATAATACTAGTAGTAAAATTCCCGATCGCGAAGGCATCTACTCTCGCATCGATCCCGTAGGCGTTAACCATCAATAGATCGAAAGGATCTGCCCATCAGACCATATACGCTACTTGAAGTAAGTAGGACCATACAAATTGTAAATAAAAATAAGACTCTCAGTCATGACGGAACATGCAACGGAACGCTGAAAGCACTATATAATAAGGGTGCAGCACTTTCCCTCCCTGGGGAAGTTCGCAGTGAGTTTCATGTTCCACAAGCCTGGAATGCCGGAAAATGATCCCGAATCAAAGCTTGTCGATCAGTCTCCCGTCTTCCATTTTGAAGGTTTGGGAGACACCGTTTCTTGGCCGTATTGCTGATTTCGTGGATGCCTGGTATACCGGACTAATCTGTATGGAAGGTTTCATTGTCTATTTCTTTGCTCTATTATTAGATAATTCCGCATAACTTTCGATGTATCAGAACACATACTGTTCCTCAAAAGAACTATTTTAAATATGCCTAAAAAAAAGAACATTAAACAATACACATACTTCTTTATGCCGTACACCAAGCCCAACACATACAAGCCAAAGCCATTAATTTCAACATTAGCAATGCATTCAAATTGCTGTCATAATGCAAAAGAAACTTTAAATAAATAATATTTCAGACATAAAAACGCCAACGAAACGACTAAAGAAGAAAAAATATGGAAGAAATACTTCGCAGCACACTAAACAAAAAAAAAACAAACAAAAAAAGAAAAGAATCCACACATATATGAAGTATATTTCAGAAGTCATAAAAAACAGCCATAAAACCCTTTCCGCAAAGCGGAAATCCCGCTTCAAAACAAACGCCATTAAAAACGAGGTCACAATGCACAACTTGGAGGCAGAGGTGCGGGCATCATAGCGACAGACAACGCACTCAAGGCGACGGTGTAGGCGACTCTGCTGCTGAATTTGCAACAAAAGTCAAACCAAATTTATAAAGAACGTCAACGAAACTCCATTCGAGTCAACTCCGCCATACTGCCGCATATGGCTTAAAGTTCCAAAATGGCGTCGGATGCAAAATAGTAAATGACATTGGTGTTTGCCTGTCTGTGTGTGTGTGTGTGTGTGTGTGTCTGTCATATGTAGTACATATTTGTGAGTTTTAAATTTATAAAAATTGTTTCAATAGCAAGCAACAAAAAAAAAAAAAAAAAAAATGGAAAAAGAAAAAAGAAAAAGTATTTCAAAAACAAAGCAGCAAAATATTGAAAAAGTTCAAGTTTAAATTGTTGACATGTGGAACGGAACGCTTTGGAAATATGGCAGAACGAACGAACGAACCAAGTAGCGAAGGAGTTAAGGCCAAGGTACTGCTGCCAGGCAATGGCAATAGGAATGAATCCAACAGATACACACGTTGCAAGGTATTTATTTTCATAACTTCATACACAACATAAGGCGGAAGCAATAAATTTTTAGCAGACGTTGTCAGTTTTTCATATAAAATACAAACAAATATATTTACATAGAGTGGAATCTACTAAAATGGAAAATATATATTTATGTATAGACACTTCCTCCTTCGTTTCTTCGTTCCTTCGTGCGTTGTTTTGCCCACTTTTTATAGTTGTAGGTGTCTCTAGGTGGCATATGTACACATATCTGTTGTTCAGTTAGATTGTTTTAAAGCTTAGACGCTCTCACACTCGAAAGTAAACATTTATATCAACCTTTAGCATGACACAACTCTAGGAAGCAGCTCTGTCATCATTTAAATAAATTTTATGCAATTTAGTTAAGCTTTCCGTAGCAGTAACTCAATTTAAATATGGAAAGAGTGCGAGAAAGATTTGAGTATGTAGTAGTAGTGTGAGTAAAGGATTTAAGATGCATACGGGGTAGGTATAAAAAGTAATGGCAGTGATTTGATATCGCTGCATGCATTATGCGGAAAATTACATTTTTTGAAACTAATAACTCAAAGATATCTTGAGACACATATATTATATTATACATAAGTTTAAGTTTTTTTTGTTCAAGTTTATTTTCATAAAAGTAAACAAAAAATTCTTTTTATTCAATTAGAGCTGTTTAGATTAATCAAATGCGTATTTGTTCACTGGTAACAAAAAAGCTATCTGCATCAAATAATACCTCCTTGAAAAAAGAGACATAACACAACTGCTAGAAGCTGTCAGTTGCAGTTAGCCCTCATAGTGACTTTCACAGCATAAAGAAGGAAAGAATCTTCCAACTCGCCAGACAAACGAAAGAGAAGATCATCTAGTCGGAACTGAAAATCAGAAGAAGAAGTTTTTAATACAGTGGGATAACCGCACGAAATAATCACTTCCAGGAAAATTTTATAGACTCATTTGAGAACTAGAAATGCCTGAAATGGATATAATCTTTTCTCCCATTCTTAAGACCAAACATATGATCATATCATGGCTACCAAATCTATATTTTGGACTTCGTGTCTGTAGTCTGAAGGATGTAAGTCAAATTCTTGCCTAAAACGGGGAAATGAAGTTACGTGCGGCCAAAAGTCTACAGGTTCAGTAGCGTATTCTCCATTCTATTGAAAACAATGGAAAACTGATAGATTTCTATTTGACGGAGGGCGCGAACCTAGCCTTGAAACCAACAAACACTATTATAAAGTGGGGAAATCGAAATAAACAGTTGAGATATAAAAATATGCGTTGAGACTATTATTAGACATCTTAGGCCGACTTAATAATGTATAAACGAAAGCAATAATGTAAGGAGTAGCAATAAGCTCCTGGATAAATAACTTTCAAAAATGTAGAGAACTTCTTGCCGAGTGGGAAACAATAATCATGACTAGAGTCGCAAACCCAGACAAGCCTCAGGCAATTATTTACCGATATGCACTACATACATCTACTCTAGTAGTCCTCACTCAGTAGACTGAAGTTAATTTAAGCGGAAAAGCATTTGTTTAGCAATTAGTTATCGGCCACACAAACTTCGCCGAAGAATTCGACTTAACAGTTGAGCTTATCATGGAGCCTGGAATAGGTCTCATGCATATGGACGTAAAAAACAAAAGGAACATTGTATATAGTAATTCGTGTAACAAAAAGAATCAAAAACAAGTAAATTTTAAAATAAACTTGTAAAATTCCGGAGCAGTCCTACTCGAATGCAAAAAACACGAAGTCTCTATCTATTACCGTTTCCGAGATCCTTTCGTTCATACAGACGGACAGGCGCACGGACGGACAGACGGACATGGCTATATCGACTTCTCTATCACTCCTGACCATGATGGGGGTAACTTTGGGGGGTCTCCGACAATTATTTCTACCTGTTACATACATTTGCACAAAACCAATAGGCTCTTGTACCTTCGGTACAGGGCCTAACAACGGAAAAATTATTTAATTATTTTTTAAATTAAATTTTATATTTTTATTTAACAAACTCCAAAATCACAAACATTCGTAGAAAAAATTTCATGTCAAACACTTAACAACCAATTGAATCTTCGTATGCGGTGGCTCTATTTGTATTACCTGTTCTCCAGCTTCATTTTTATAGTCCGCATACAGCAGCTCGTATACCACCTTAAAACCACGACGCGCTCCTAACTGTTGGCTGTAATAGCTCGTAAAATTTGACATAATATATTTGAAACCCATGTCACGCGCCAATTTTTCACCATGATTCCACAAAGTATTTGCAATGCCAAGATTTTGACAACGCTCATCCACCGATATTAGGGTCAACCTAAAAAATTTATCCACTTTGTACATATCAAATATATTCACCATTGTATTCAGACAATAGAGCAGTTTGTAGACTTTTCTACACTGTTCGGATTCGTGGTACATCAGCTTTTTATAAGATTCATTCATGGTGTTTTCATTGATTATACCATTGAGTGCTACGCCAATGATTATATCTTGCGCTGGTTCTAATGTCATGAAGCTTAGCTTTTCTTCAAGTTATTCGCGGCAATGTTGCTCGAAAAAAGAACTGAATTCAGACAGCCCGACAGTTTTAAGAACCGAAGCACTGAACCGAAGCACTGAATCAAATGTGCAACAGATGCATTGTAGTAGTTGGGATCGATTCGTTTATATTCAATATTGGTTCCAAAAGATGCTTCATCTTGGCTGCTCCATTTTCGTTTAAGCTTCGAGAATTAATAAGGATATAAAAAGCTTGCCAACGAGTTTCGAAAAAAATTTACTGATAATTTTTTCATAACTTCGTGAATTTCGATAAGAAAAGATTTATAAAATTTTGTACAATTTTTAAAATTTTGTTTTAAATGTTTTTGAACTCAACCTTTTTTTTATGGCAATTCTGAAGTGTCTACAGAAGCAAAATACAATATTGAGATATTCCATAATATCATTCTGAACAATAACTATAGAACTGGAGCTTAGCGGTTCTGATTTTCCGTTTGTATTGACGCCTATGAGGTTTCTTTCTCTGGATAGATCTTCAAAATGGTACAACAAATACATATTTTATTTACATTTATTTACAAATAAATCTTACAAAAGACCAACCCAGAAACTTATCACATTTTAAAATACTTCACACTAAATCCATAATTTTAGAGTGCCCGCTCTTTTACCTTGAACATGATCGGATCGCGTGTACGCAAAATCAGCTCCGCAATAAGCAACGGTTCCGGCATGCCGGGTATCAGCTCTACCTCAAAATGACGCAGCACATTTGTCACCAGTGCTTTAATCTCCAACATGGCAAATTTCTGTCCAATGCAGTTGCGTGGACCTGCTGAAAATGGTATATAGGCATAGGGATTCAATTTCTCAGCGCTGGTCACAACATCAAAACGTTCTGGCTTAAAACTGTCTGGCTCCGAAAACAGCTTCTCTTGGCGTCCCAGATGCAGCGGTGAGATACCAATATTGCAGCCAGCTGGCAGAATTTTGCCATCTGAAAAATAAAAGAAATTTACAAACAATTGAACGCAACAACTAAAAATTACTCACTAAGTTCACACTCCTCTACGACTTTGCGACCGAGCAGTGGCACTGAGGGAAACAGACGCAGCGTTTCTTTGATACACAATTCCACATAGTGCAGTTTGTTCAACAGTTCATAAGTAACCGGTGTCGATTTATCACGGCCCATTACTTCTAGTATCTCTTCGATACACTTGCGTTGACAGTCGGGATACGAGGCAATATTATAGAATAGGAACATAATGGCCGATGATGTGGTATCGTGTCCCTCGAACATAAATGTATCAACTTCTTCGCGTATATCCAAATTAGTTAGCGGCCTGTCATCGATCTTCGACTGTAAAAGTATATCAAGGAAGGCCAATTTACGCTTGGCGCCCACATCCTGTTCCGCTGCATTGTCTTCTTTGGCTGTTTCCTTAGTATTCGCTTGAATACGTAGTAATTCTTCACGTCGCTGCACAATTATGTGCTCCGTAAAACTATGCAGTACGTGCAGCGCTTTGCGTTCTTCACGAGCCAGTGATGTGAACATGTAGGTAAGATCGAAACGATAGAAAATATCGAACATGCGTTTATGGAGCACAGTCGAAATGCTGCAAGAAGTTTGGCAAAAATTAAAATATTAAATGTGAAGAGAGAAAAACTTTAAAACATTAAATGTGAAGAGCAACGGAGACACGTGTTTCGATTTGAGCTACAATGCTCAATGCAGCGGTAATCGAAACAGGTTACTTCGTTACTCTTCAAGTAAATTTTGATTAAAAAAAAAGTATGTTTAGAATATTAAATATTATTAAAAGTTTCAATAAGTTTTTTACCAGCTCCACAAGGTAAACTCTAGATTCTGAAGTTCGTTAGATAATTGGCTCAGAGATTTGCTTAACTACATTTGGAAGTGGAACGATGCAACGAAGTATCCCATCTTCGACTGCTCTAATTAGTACACCTACAACATAATAATCTTTCGATTGCAATGTTGTCATATGCCTACAAGTTTGGTAGGACAAAAAATACGTTAGGCTGCCATCGACCTATGCAGGCACGAAGCCCTTTCAAAATGCAACATGCACAAAAAAAGAAGATTTTTGTTTTGTAAATTCTGGAAAAAAAAAATTATTGACATCGATATCCCCAATCTAATCCCTAATCATGAATGGTCGAATGCAAAAAACAAGAAGTCTCTATCTATTACCGTTTCCGAGATCCTTTCGTTCATACAGACGGACGGACGGAGCAGACGGACATGGCTATATCGACTCCTCTATCACTCCTGACCATAATGGGGGTAACTTTGGGGGGTCTCCGACCATTATTTCTACCTGTTACATACATTTGCACAAAACCAATAGGCTCTTGTATCTTCGGTACAGGGCCTAATAATAGTTCATGGCTGAACTCGAAGCATATGTCGCCGTAGCTATCCAAACTACCTTCAAATTGAAAAAAAATAAAATTTATGTCTGAAAGTTAAAAATAATTTTGAAATAATTGAAATTCTTATGGGCGGTCCAAAAAAGAGACTAGAAAACACAACGAGGCTATTAACTCAATATAGAAATCGAAGATGGAATATTTTTCTTTTACGATTTCGGAAAGGTTTTCCAAAGTTTTGAATAATTTCTAAAACTATTAGGAAGAATCTAATAAAAATATTTCTACTCGTACAGATAATGGCTCCGTCTACTACATTAAAAGCGACAGAGCAGAAATATTGTCTCAAAAGTTCATATTGAGCAGAAATCGTTCTGCAGGCCTAAGCAACGAGAGTACCAAAAAATTGGTCAAAGCATCCATTGCACAATTCGAGAGAGCTGAAATAAGTTCGAATAAGTATACAACAATATACTGTTACAGGATTGACCTATAAGTCTTTCAAGCATACTAGACAACATTTTAGATAACTTAGATTGCTTATATGAAAGATGATATTTTCCTGGTTCAACCATTTTAGGTCTTGGCACAACACCTTCTTATGAAAATTAAACAGAAAGTCAAAAGAAACTTATATGGCAAGGGATGGTTTTATTTGATATTAAGACAGATTCAGATTCGGGTTCGATTCCGTTTGGTATAAGACCCTTCTGCATAAAATTTTGGTCAATGGTTTTCCAATTCGAATTAAAAATATTAATAAAAGCTTTTTATCTATTAGAAACTTAAGAGTTCACGTTCAGCAAACGTCGACGTTCAGCAAATTTCGACATACAAGCTAAGTAAGTTTTATTTTTGTTGTTAGATCCTAAAATCCTTTCCCTTACTTAACTGGCTGGCAACCGTCTTCCGGTCATGGTCGCATTTAGGAAGACGCGCCAGCCTCCATAGTCATGTGCGCGCTAGCGCTAGTCGTTTTGAATGCCAAGTACTGAGAGATCTCTCCATACTTGGTCATTCATTCGGCGTCTTCCAATTAAGTTTGGGCCCCTCATATAAAACCAAGCGTACTGGAGCTCTTTCATCCATTCGAATGAGGTGCCTAGCCCATCGAACAGCTCGTACAGCTCACGGTTCATACGGGACCTAAACTCGTCGCCGACTCTAATAGGACCAAAAATCAGAGCCTGTCGCTTTGTTATTTTTCTACTTTTTAATAACTGAATTGACCTCGTTATAGTCCGGTGGCTCTACAATAGTGCCGTGATTCCGGTGTCATTTCTCTTTCGGCGGAATTATGCGCTTTATCGCCCAGCTTCATTTCCCAGCTCATCAAAGAATAATAATTCGAGCCAGTACCGTCGATCAGAACCTCCAAAATTATTGAACGTAAAAAAAAAGGAAGGATACAGGTACTTAATATATTTATGATATTTTTTTAATTCTTCGGTCACCATAAACGATATTAACTTAAGGTCATTTCGTCTTCAGTTTATGTTATTCAGAAGTTCTGGAATTTGCTTATTCCAAGTTTACTTCGGTTGGCTGTTTGTTGCTGGAATAAGCAGTAATCTTAAATTGTTGACATACACAATTGAACAAAATCGAATAACACAATTGAAGTGTCTGTCGCTGATAAAGATCTTGAGGATAAATTTATAAAGCTTTCGACCGAACATGAAGCAAATTCAAATAAAACTTTCCATTTCGCGAACATCAAAATGTAATTTTGGAAACAATTTAATTTTTTTTGCCAATCATTGAATTGATGGCAGAGTATAACAATATTTAAAAAAAAAAACTGAGTCGATCAATCCTTTCAATACCTCAAATTCATATTAGGATCATCTAACTGCCCTCAAAGATTGTGGAAAACATGATTGTAAAAAGTTACGTGAGTGCATTGAGAGTTCGGTGAGTTTTTGAATTTCCCGCGTAATAACTTTAAATGCAACACTGCCGAACATTTCGGTAGCTCGATAAAATCCTAGGAATAATATTGAAGGAGCAGAGCATAAAAGTACACAAGATGGCTCAACTGAGCGGAAACTATAAATTTTACATAAATATTAGGACATGAAGAAGGTGCCGATGTTGCTCACACTCGAATATAATCCAAATGAGTTGCGCACTTAAATCTATTGTATCAAACCAGAGACCAAGAAACAATCAAGATAGGATTCTTCGGTTGAACTTGTATCGAGGTAGGCTGAGGTAGAGCTTTCTTTCAACGAGGTTTTTTGAGAAGCACATCGATTACCTTGCAAAGACTGAAATGATCGCCGGCGGACATTAGTCAGATATTTTGGATAGATGAGCTTAAAACTGCTATCCTATCCAGCATATTCCACAGAAAAAATAAACTTATGTTCGAAGAGGGACTGACTTATATAAACTCCTCTGCTCCTCTGCAGCCGATGAGACAATTCTTCAGATACTTTTAAATAAACAAAACTAAAAACAAAAATGCATTTGATTTGAAAATTAAAAAATATTTCCTGGGATTTAAAAGAGTCAATGATAAATCGACTGCTAGACCCTAATAAAAATTAATGCATGAGCATAAATTTGTATGGGGAATCCATTCCATCAAACATTTTAGCGTTCGCATATGAAAACACTGATTTGAATATGGACTTGATCTTCTGGTGGTCCGGTCTACAATTTTTTATCAGGCTTCACGCAATATGTGCGACATTTGCCATTTCTAACTAAATTACCAACATTTTTTCCATACAAAAAATCAAAATTGGATAATTGGTCCGATATGGACAATTGTGGAAATAATTATTAAGATTGACATAAAATACTCCAAAATTTGTCATGTCTATCTAAATTGAAAGAAGCATTTTTCATACAAATTTCAATAAGGAGGAGTAGATTTGTTTGGACGGCTACTTCTTATGGAGTGGCTAACACGTTCATTGCATACAAGTTATCCGAAGAAGGAGTGTCTTAATATATAAATTGGAAGGCTCTATTTCTTATAGCTTTCTAGTTTTCGTTGTTTATACGCACAACCAGACAGACGGACAGACTGAAATGGTCTTTAATCGATTCAACACTTGATGCTGCCTCAACTCCTTCTGAATGCCTTAAACATTTGCATCCTATGGCTATAGTGTATAAATAGGGATTTCAATAGAGCAACTTTTTTGAGTAAATTTTTTCAAAAAAGTCATTCTTGTTCTCAATGATGCCTCGATAGGTGTAAATCGATGGTCAAGTCAGATTGACTGTTTTTAGTTGCA
This sequence comes from Leucophenga maculata, assembly GCA_035044805.1. Taxonomy (NCBI): domain Eukaryota; kingdom Metazoa; phylum Arthropoda; class Insecta; order Diptera; family Drosophilidae; genus Leucophenga; species Leucophenga maculata. The sequence goes on along the minus strand of JAWNNP010001101.1, from coordinate 3,183,210 downwards.
CAATTATACAACCAAAACAACCGGACCCATACCTCGAATACATCACTTTAAAACTCAAAGCAACAAACATAATTTAAATTGGTGGAGATAAATTAAAAATTAGTTCAATTTAAAACAAATTGACTCGATTAGCGTCCCCTAATTTGCATAGTCCCACTACTGGTTGGAATACATACTTTATTGCATATCCGGTGTCTTCTTTTATAATATGTGATGGGTACAAAAATAAAATCGGCCTGTATATTCTGTTTTACTTACGTTTTCACAGCACGCACATAGTCAGAATCAGAGTTCTGCTGCGCATTTATAGATACACCCATGGCAGTTTCTGAAAAAAAAAAGTTAAACATAATTTAAAAAAAATTAATCAAACTAACTGAAGTTTGATCAAAAACATTTTTCTTTGTATTAAAACTTATTGTTAGTAGAGTCAAAGATTAACCAAGTTCATTTTATTGTCTCGATTACTCTTTAACTTATCAACGCATTTCCTGCTATAATAAACCTCTTCTTCAATATATTCAATAATGGAAGTAGCTGGCTGATAAGCAGTCAAAGCTCATATTTTTTATACACTTTGTTAATTCAAGAATGAGATAAGCAAACGCAACAAATAACCTAAGTATAAACAAACCCACCGCATATAACATCCATGGTGCAAAGATTAATCAAATCATAGAAATTAAAACCTTCTGCACTTTGTACGCAGCATTCTTTAGCAAGATTTGCAAGTAAAGTGCGTGATTCACGTTCGAAAACCTCAACAAATTCATCGAGTATTTTAAAATGGAATGCCGGTGTGATGGCCTTCCGTCTTTTTTGCCATTTGCGTCCACGACTCACGAGTAGACCTTCCTGCAGCCATGGTTCAAGTGTTTTATACTCGCCGGCTTTGTCATTGAAGCGCATGCCGCTCAGCACAGCTTCGACATCTTTTACATCACTCATGATAAAATTTAACTCTGGACCGAGCCACACTTTAATGGTTGTTCCATAACGATCCATATAGCCCAAAATAATAGAAAACATCTCGTGTGGCGACTTGCCAATGAAATGGTGGCCATGTCCAATAAGTGGCAATGCCGGTGGACCTGGTATATTTCGGGTAATCTCGATAATATGTTTGTATTTAAATTGATAAACAAGTGCACCAAGCAGCAATACGCTGGCCAAGAGCAATCCGAGCACAAAGAACATGGCGATTTGATGGCGCGTTTATAACTGCCAAAAAAAAATTCTTCTAACATAATACGCTGCTCTGAAAATAGTTTTATTATTTTGATAACTTGTCAAATTTATGCTATGTACTCTACACTACTCGAAAGCAGCACTACGCACATTTAATATGTTTTTAATATATGAACTATATATTATTCGATTTTAATAAAAATTTAGAGGATTTGTAAGTCGTTGTAGCCGCACGCTGACATACATATACTGCAAACACTTAAATCTAATCTGACCTGCATTAATAAAGTTTCGTTGCTCATTGATTTTTTTTTACCCGTTCGTACATTCTTATCTATTGATACAAGCAGAATTAGTGTTATGTGATAATACGCCGCACTTGATAGATTATTTTCTGTAATATTATTGATTTTGTTTCTATTTATTGTTTAATCAAGGCCATTAGCTGATGAATTAAAATATTGAACCTTGCAACATATGTAATAACATTGAATATTCAGAAAAAGAGCGATAAGGTGATGCTTTTTCAGTGTTTGGAGCTAAGCTAACAACAAACTCAAAAATGTTCACAGAATACTCGAAAGTGGGGAACAGTTTTGTGTGGCTGAATTAACAACAACGAAAATATAATTAAAAAAAAAAAAAAAAATTCAGAAAATATTATATAAAAATAATAAACAAATTATTTATTAATACATACTTGCCATCCTTTCTTCCTCTTGAGTTAAGAGCACAGATTGAAGCAAAAAGAAGACTAAGGAAGATATGGCAAATAACTCGTTGTCCGACTGATAAATGATGCTACAGCCAGTTATCTAAGAAATCTTGACTCATTTACAGCCGACACTGACTATGGCCTTTGGAAGGCCATTAGATATTTCAAGCGACCAACAAAGAGATCTAATATAATAATTGACAGTAATGGGCAACGCTGCAGAAGTGATGAGGATAAATCAGAAGCATTTGCGCAGCACTCAGAGTCAGTTTTTCAACCAAATTCGGAGTATGATGCAGAAAATACAACTGAGGTACACCATTTTTTAGACTCAGCGTGCCAGATGAGTTTGCCAATACTTCTAATCACTTTCTCAAAGGTACAGGAAAAGGCAAAAAAATTTAAATATGCAAAAAACTCCAGGATCGACGGTATCACGATTAGAAACTTGCCTTTAAAATGTATAAAATTGCTCACATATATATACAATGCTATGCTTAGACTGGACTACTTCCCAAGCTAATGGAAATGTGCTGAAGTAATAATGCTTTCTAAAGCCAACAAACCTGAAAGCTGCACGTCGTCATACCGTCCCATTAGTCTGTTAGCGATATTCTCAAAAGTATTTGAAAAAATACTTTTAAGAAGAATGTCTCCAGTGCTGGACGATCTAAACATCATACCCGTACATACGTTTGGGTTCAGTAAAGGACACGGAACTATTGTGCAGTGTCATCGTATTGCGAGAACAATTGTAAACTCATTCGAACATAAGCAGTACTGCGCAGGTGTCTTCTTAGACTTCTTAGACTTAGGACTATTATAGAAAATTACCTGCTCCATATTCTTTACTAATGATGTCTTATCTAAGCAATCGTACATTCTATGTTCAAGAGCAAAATAGTCTGTACAGATTATATTCAATTAACGCTGGCATTCCCCAGGGAAGTGTATTGGGTCCCAGTTCTATACACAATTTTTACAGCTGACTTAGCTGTCAGCAATAATGTTGAGGTGGCAACTTATGCTGATGATAATGCCATCATTGCCAGAAGCAAGGATCCAGTCGTCGCATCAGGCCACTTGCAAGCGGAACTTTGCAAGGGAGAAAAATGGTTAAAAAAGTGGAGGATTTTGATAAATACACAGAAAACTGTGCAGATAACATTTTCTTTGAGGAAAGGAAATTGTCCAACCGTAACTTTAAATGGCGATACTATACCAGTTAAGGAGACAGTAAAATATCTGGGATTACACTTGGATCGTAGAATGACTAGCAAGGCTCACATTAAATCAAAGCAACAGCAGCTCAAAGCAAAAAATCGGAAAATGTACTCGCTACTAGGTCCTCTTTCTCAAATTACTTAGGAAAACAAAATTCTTCTTTACAAGACAGTTCTAAAACCTGTTTGGACATATGATATACAACTATGGGGAACTGCTAGTAACTCAAACATTGAAATCTTGCAAAGATACCAGTCTATGAAATTGAGAATTATATCAGGTGCACCTTGGTTCATAAGCAATAATGATATTCATAAGGACCTAAAGATACCTTTTGTGAGAGATAAAATAAAAAGACATTCTCAAAATTACTTAAGCAGACTTCACAACCATGATGATAATTTAGCCCTTAGCCTCCTAGATAATAGTAGAGATGTTGGACGTCTGAAAAAATTACACGTACTGGATCTACCTTATAGATTTATAAATTAATGTTGTATAAGTCAAATAACAATTAGTATAATATATTAGTTGGGTTCACTGGAACTCAACTAATTCTGTTAAGTATTTTATGTACAAGTTAAATTGTTTATTGTCATAGGACAGATTGCAAATTATTAATACTTTTCATAAAAATAGCGAAAATATTTTTATAAAAACAAATTAATAGTAGCTTTTGTTATGAAATGATCTTTTGTTTGGCATTAAATATAAAATCTATTATTTCTTAGATATGTCTGAAGATTTAGGAGAAAATTTAATAATTTTTAGATGTATAAACACTACACAAACAAAATTTTAAAAGCTTTGATTTTTTTATCGTAATTATATATCAGCATTTTACATATCGATACAGTAAGAAAGTGTGAGTATTTTTAATAAAAGAATTTTAAAATTCTGGTTCTATCATTTAAAAAAGTTTTGGGATCGTCGTCGTCGTCGTGTCAGCATTTATATATTATTGTCTACAGCCTCTCCTTAGCTGTATGCAGTATTCAGACGTGACGCGGCGATCGAAGTGCAGAACGAGTGAATCGAGTGAAGCCGGGGGTTGTCGAGTGACCGAAGCGAACGAGTGTGGGGCGTACTCACTATTAAATAATAAAAAAAGTAACTGATATCCCAAGGGACCATTTGATCCATACTGAAATTTTCATAAAATTACAAAACAATTTTTCTGCTTTCTATCTATTGCAGTTAATTACTTCCTAAATATTATAAATGCGTACATTCTATGTTCAAGAGCAAAATAGTCTGTACAGATTATATTCAATTAACGCTGGCGTTCCCCAGGGACGCATTTATAATATTACTTCCTAAATATTATAAATGCGTCCTCAACACAGTTAATGTAATGTATGTATCCATCATCTCTATTTCGTGTGGCGTAGATACTGGTGATCAAATGATTGGCTCCTACACCAAAAAAACGTAAAACAAATCGATGGCCAAGCATAGTATTAGCAAATATATTAGATATATCTGCGTTGAATGCGTTCATACTATTTTCTGAAATCGATACTTCTTGCACTCCAGCTGATCAGAGTCGCAGGAGACCAGAGTTGTTGCGGCAACTAGCACTTTCATTGGCTGAGACGCATATGATGAAACGACAAAACATCTAAGCACAACTATTGACAGAAATTCGAACACAATACACAAATTCAGAGACCTCCTCAAGTAATGCTATTTCTAATCTGGCGGCTTGAAGGCTACACCTTTTATAGTCACCAAGCTTTTGTTGCTCATAGCCAGACAGATGGACAGATGTTGTGATCGACTTTACTTATTATCTTTTAATGGTCCGATTTGTACATTAATGGAATATTTTATTAAGATAGAAATAACAACCAAATTCATTTCTTACAAAAACCTCGAAAAGTAATGCTGATTTGTAAGAAAATGTCCTTCTTGTGTTCGGCTCTGGAACTCAATGGAATATTTTATAAAGCTAAACGTAGGATAGAACAAGTTTTGCAATTCTATATAAATTAAAAAAAAAAAACAGTAAAAATATTTTTATATTAAAAATAAGAATGAGGATTAGGTTGGTATGTGAAGAATAAACTTGAATAGAACTTATAAATGTCCGTTCATAAATTTTGTATTGCAATTTTTGGAATTGTGGTAGACTAGAGAATTATTGAGATGAAAAATGGAGTACGAAGACCAAAGGCCAAAAATACTATTTTTGTTGAACTTTTAAACCTGTTTCCCCTAAAACTTGGTCTCCCGATTCTGACTCTAGCGAAAACACTTTACAAAATCCTTTGTTAATGGTCAAGAGCAAAAGAAAAAAAAAATCGAGAATTCCGGGTAATGTACTTTTGTTGTTGTTGGTTTCTTTTTCTTTTTTTTTCTGTTTAATGAATATAGTTCTAACATAAACACAGACAGACAACATGTCTCAATGTCTGAAGTCGAGTCATTTAATCTCTAAGCTCTCGTTGTTCATACGAACAGTCAGACAGACCGAGAGACTCTTGATGTTGATCAAGAATATATTTTTTTAATATGCTCTGTCTAGCCTCCTAATGCTTGTTGTATACATTCGTTGGAACTTAATATGCCCTTTTACCCTCTGTGTTTAGGCTTTAAATGTTTCATAAAACTTCTACCCACTACTATTTTGCCGCCATGATCTCTTCTTAGGTGCAAGTTTCCCAAATCGGTAAGAGTGTAGAGTATACAGGTCGAATGTACAACCGATTAGAGAAAAACATAATTTGAGCCATATAAATTTTAATACACCTTTTACCCTATAACAATCCCAAATCAAAATAATTGGAACATAAAGCAACAACTCTTTATAACTCTATACATCTTGAACTATAAATTGATATTGAGCTAATGTAATGTAAAACCAGAACTAAATTAGCCATAAAATCAAAAAGAAAGAGCTATAGTCGAGCTGCTTGAATATTTTGTACCCAACACACACCATATTTTTTTTTATAGTCTAATAATTACAAAAAAAAAATCTAAGTATGCTATAAATTTTAGCATAGAATCAATTATATTTTCTAATTTAAAGACACTTGTAACAGTGCAACTCGTTTAGTGAATTATTCCGTTGTGTAGCTTTCTACTTGTTTTCTCTACTCAGCGAAACAATCTCTCATAGAGACGGACATACAGGTAGACGGACTGACGGACATGTTTAGATCATTCTGTTGTACTGATTATGAATATATATGCCGTATGAAATATTTAAAGTAATATTTATATTGAAAATAATAACACAAAGACACAAACAACCCACCGCAAATTACATCCAAGGTGCAGTGGTTAATCAAATCATAGAAGTTAAAACCTTCAGCACATTGTACGCGGCGTTCTTTTGCCAGATTTTCAACCAGTTTGCGTGATTCACGCTCGAAAACCTCAACAAATTCATCGAGTATCTTAAAATGGAATGCCGGTGTGATGGCCTTGCGTCTTTTATGCCATTTGCGTCCACGACTTATGAGTAGACCTTCCTGTAGCCATGGTTCGAGTGTCTTATACTCGCCGGCTTTGTCATTGAAGCGCATAGCACCAAGCACTGCTTCGACATCCTTCAAATCACTTATATAAATGTTTAACTCTGGACCAAGCCATATTTTAAAAGTATTTCCATATTGGTTTATAAAATTCGTAAAATTTTGTAAAATTTCTTCGGGCTTTCGGAAAATGAAATGGTGTCCATGCCCGATGAGCGGTAACGTTGGAGGACCTGGTATGTTTCTGGTGATCTCGATAATGTGTTTGTATTTGAATTGATAGACGAGTGCACCAACTAGCCAAATGCTGGCCAAAAGCAAACCGACTACAAAGAACATTGCGCTTTGAGTTGACACTTGAAACTGAAAAATGTGCAGTAATTAGCAAAAAGAAAGCTTTACTTTTTTATTGGCATATTTTAATAGTTGTACCCTACACTTGTGCATGGTGTCAGTGCATGCGTAGTGACAATTGAATTTAATATCAATATTTAAATACTGTATCTATGAGTTTAGCTGATTTGTAAGTCGTTGTAGCCGCGCAGCTATTGGCTACACTTAAATCTAATCTGACCTGCATTTCAATTATTTGAACCGTTCGTCGAATCGAATCTAATCTATTATTAAATAGAATTAATGTTTGGCGATGTTTTGCTGCACTTCAATATTGAGCAATATGCTGAGCTTATTTCATTGAGTACTTTAGCACCAGAATTAAATAATTTTGAATACGACAGACCCTGATGTTTGAAATTCTATTGAAGACTTGTTAAAAAAAATTTCTTAACTCAACTACTCATCGTGCTGACTAGAAATATATATAGATTATAATATATATGGAGTCTGCATTGCTTTATTTACTATATTACATTTATTTTGAGAAATATCTACATCAACTATTCCGAAAGAAATACTTCTGGAACAAATACTTAAAACTTTTAGTGAACAACAAATGTATTTTAATTTTAAAATTCAAATATGAAAAAAATTTCTCATATTTTTGTGCGGCATTCCTTGCAGAATTTATATCTTTCGATCGCCATTTCGAAATCTTATCAATATCAAAACCTACGCAAATGCAGCAATCAAGATGAAACAACTTTCGGACCGAATATTGAATTTAGAACCATCAACTCCAATTACTACAATGCAGCAATAACGCATCTGAGCCAAACATTCATCTGGAACGAACCACTTTTGAGAACTGTTGACTTTGCACAATTTAAAACCAAATTTGAGAAACATTGCCTTGATTGTCTGCAGGAAAATTTAAGTTTTATGGCTTTTGTGCCCAAGTACAATGCAATACTTGGTGTCGCGCTCAACTCTACAACCAATGAAAGCACCTTGGGTGAAACTTACAAAATACTCATGAATAGCGAATCGGAGTTATGTAATAAATTCTACGGACTGCTGTATTGCCTAAATACAATGGTTAACATCTTTGATCTGTACAAGGTGAACTGTTGCTTCTGGATGCATATGATTTCGACGGATGTGCGTTTTCAGGACCTTGGGCTTGCAAATATTTTGTATAATCATAGCGAAAAATTGGCACGCAATATGGGCTTCCATTTGGTGATGGCTAATCTTACAAACTTCTATACACAGCTGCAGTCCGAGCAACTTGGCTTCGAGGTTGTAAACGAATTGGATTATGCAAATTATAAAACTGCTGATGAACGACAGTTGTTGCAGGTTGAGCCACCGCACACGAAGGCGCAATTGGTTGTAAAGCAATTGAAATGATTGTTTTGGAATTTGTTGTCATATTTAACTGATGAAATTTTTATGGTTTTTGTTGAATAAAGAATTCTAAATATTTGAAAAACAATTTTTGCTTATGGTATAGAAAATATTTAGAAAGCACCTCTTCCAGTTCCATGAGATCTATGTAATATAGGCTGTGAATAATAGCGGAAGTGTACATTTAGAAAAAAAGGATCTAGTGAAGTATGCTAAGCCGGCGTTTTGGTTAGTAACTGCAACTACTTCGAGTTCTTTCCTTTAGAATGGCGTAAATTGGATTGTGTGGAGTTCCTAATTGTTAGCACTTTTGAGTTTCTAATCAAAACGGCTTACATGCACTGGGTTATCCAGAAAATCTTTACGCCCCGATCATTGCAATTAATGTCTAAAAGCATATATCCATAGATGTTTCAGCTAGGCGTCACTTTTCATTCCAGCAAAGAAATAAGCTATCCAAAATATCTTGCTATAAAATTTACTTACTTGTAGAAGTTATTCCAAATACCGCTTATTAGTCCCTCCATCGGCACCGTAGCTACGTGTCAAATTTACGCATTTCTAAATTTATTCTTCTATACATCATTCTGTATAACACTAACTCACTTTGTCATTCACCCTGGATCAGATATACTTGCCAAATTACAAAAAAAAAGGGATTTAATTCAACTGCCCGTAATACTTACAAAGATATGAGCCACGTCCCCGACTACCACTCAGTGTTGTTAACCTTGAAAAAAATGTGTACAGCACCGGAAGTCATGCATTATCACATTTCAATTCATTCTTATCATATTTCAAATGCATTCGTGTAAAGCTCTATTTTTTATAAAAATAATAATTTCTTCATTACTAACGATCTATATTCGCTTGTATAGGGTTGCGCTATTATATTTCTAAGAAATTCGTACTTAAAACAATATTTTAGAATCTTTTAATGACAGAAAATCGATTTTTTTTTTTTAAATTTTCAATGAAAGTCAAATTGCACCATATCTTAAAAATGTTTCCATTTGGCTTTAACAATTTTCGGACTACACATTTTTCGCTAGCGGGCGTGTCTCGTCGGCCAAAAGTAGAACGACAAACGGAAATTTGACCGTGGTATCTACAATGTTGCAGAAATCGCCGTCAGAAATTTTTACCATCTTTTTATTTATTCAATCTTCTCTTATTAATTTAGACCCTAAATAACAATAAATAACAATATTTCTTAAATTTAAGTGCTACATAGTGTTGCCACTAGTTACAGTGGCACAAGTGGCAACATTACTCGATTGGCAGATCACTTCACCTGAGTCGAATGTGATTACTCAACTGTGCCAGAAATCTTGCGATCGGGTTCTGTTGTGAACTTAAATTAACCACATATAATAATAATATTTTAGGTTAGGTTAGTCAATCAGTTTTCTCAAATACATTTAGATTACATTTTAAGGAGTGACAATTAGGCATTTAGCTTAGGATTTGTGCGCTAACAGGACTAATAAATATTAGCTTTAATGCCTATTTTTAAGATCGTTTGGGTGAAGTCCTTTGAGCCGTCTATGACAGAAGTTAATGGCCAAAGTTGGTGTTAGCTGGTTAACATGTAAAGTCAATCGGTAATTGTATCTGCTACTATGAAGACTGATCTGTTCAATGACTGTGGCCATTTTCAAGTCACGGTGCAAGTTTTTGTCGCGCATATACCAATGAGCATTTGTTATTTTTCTCAAGATCTTGTTTTGTAGCACTTGTATCGGATTAATGTTTGCAGCGGAAGCAGTGCCCCAAAACTGCAGGCTGTACAACCAAGTTGGCTAATAACCGTCTAGTAAACAAGAAGGGCTTCTTTCAAAGCTAAGTTTCCTGCTTGGCCGAAGTAATCAGTTGAGCTTCTTAAGCTTATTGTAGCAAAGAGCTGCTGTTCTGTGAATATGGTTGCAGCAAGTGCCACGGATCTCCAAGCAAAAACCCAAGTAGCCTACTTGGTCCACATGTGGTATGACTCTATTGTTGAGCATGACGGGTGAGCAATTGCCTTGTCTCAATGTGCATGAACAGTGGCTGGATTTATTACTATTGACCTTTATATTCCAGCGGTTGGCCCAACGTTCAAATTTCGCAAGATTAGTTTGTTTGTCATTTGAAGCTTCATTTGGACAATTTGAGTAAGCAATAACTGGCGTGTCATCAGCATACGAGTCCAGCAGCATGTTTTCATTATCTGATCCCAGAGAGCTCATCTTTAACCTTAACTGTGAAAGCACGGTCAAGCAAGTAAGACTTCAAGAGAAGGAATTGCGACGCTGGTAAATTTCTTTTAATTTTGAAGAGGAGACCTTCTAGCCAGACCCTATCAAATGATTGCTGTATATCAAGCTGTTTATTCTCAAAAGCCTTTAAAATATGTTGTAAGACACGGTGCACTTGTTCCGGTGTACCATGGGGATGCCTCTGGACGCCCAATGCTGGTAATATTCTACAAAGAAAGATTCTTTCGAATATTTTAGAGAAAGTTGGTTGCAAACTTAAGAACAACAAGGTTTTCTGGCTTGCCAGGTTTCGGTATCATTGCAATCACAGTGCACTGCCATGGTATTAGAAATAAATACTAAGAACATTATTGCTTTTTCAGACAGAGCCTTTGCCACTTTACCATCTATTCTGTCATATCCCGGGGCTTTGTTTTTATTTAGTAGTTTAACCTGTTGCCGAACTTCTCGTTAAAGGCTGTGCTAAGAAACATCTCGTGTCTCGTACACCACTCGGGTCAGCGAAATCAAAAGGTGTGAAGCGTCTTTCAAGCTAAGCAGCAAATGCTTCAGCCTTCACCTTGTCTTTATGGGCACTTATCGTAAAGGCTGCCGCTTAACACAGCGCGTTGCTTTCCACAATTGGCGATCTGCGTTTTTGAGAAGGTCATCAAAAAATTTGTTACGCACCCTATACATCAACTTTTTCAACTCAGTAGCAGCTCTACACCAGTCTAAACGTTCCTTATTCCTTATTCCTAACTAAATCCATGACCTGAGCTTTTAAAAGAAGCCGGGTAGGATCAGCTGGGTAGCTTGATGGCTGATGCTGTGTGGCGAGTTGAGCATCTTCATAAATGTTGCGGGTGAACAGCTCGACCGCATCGTCAACGTTTTTAAAAGAAGAAAGTTTCATGTTGAGGTTGAGTAATTGGTCCAGTCTAGAAGCTAAATGTGTTGTACAACGAAATCTACAAAATATTGCTAAATTGTTCTATCGTCTATAAACGTGGTTGTTATGATCAGTCTAGGATCTGTTGGTATGCAGAATATATAACATCGAAGGATGATAATGTTGCCATGGAGGATGCCTTGAGGTGTACTGTCAGTTTGAAGTCTCAACAACATATGTTGCATTCGAAAGTGTTCACGTCGTTCAAAAACGTTCCGTATTTCAGCGTTAAAACGATTGACTTAATAGGGATATATTTCAAAAAAATCAAATAAATGATTGTATGTCTGAACCGATTATGAATAATATTTTCAAATAGCTTGAAAAAGCAAGTTGATAGACTTATGATTCTGTAAGACTTCAAAGATTTTTGACGAAAGTCTTAAATTGGAATACGTGTTCTGTTTGACCAATACTTCCTTAGTAGACTCCAACACGGAAGGTTTATCGAACTTTTCTGCATATTAGTATACTGATGACTATGTACATACTTACCAAATGTTCTCAAAAAATTTGTTGGGAACTTCTTTTTATATCACGATAATCAGGATAAATCATCTCATATCACTTCCCACCATATCACGCCATACATGCAAATGTGAAGATTGCAGCCTTTTTTCTAGTTATATCTTAAAATTTAATAAAATTGTGGAGAAAATAGTTGCCATTAATGAAGCAACTGAAACACTTTATTGCCCGACTTTTAGATACCCTGTACCCCCATTTAACCTTATATTTATATGGGGTATACATTCCTATTTTGAGCTCAGTGTGATATTTTATTTTTATTAGGACAAAATACATAAAATATGTCGTTTCAAACTAAACTAAAACATATCAAACTGTTTTTCTTAGAACAACACGAGAAAGGTTGGAAAGATTTGTATGCGGGCTAACCCTTTTGGTGCTCCGATCTGGACCTAAATGGAATATTTGATACAGATTAACGTATGATAGGCCAAATTTAGTGTTTCTAGTAAAATTAATATCAATAAAATTTTTTTAAAACAAAAAGGTGGTTAGTGTATTTATTGAATACAAGTGATTTGAAAATTTCAAGGCTTTATGTCTCTAAGATCTCGATTTTCATACGTTCTGTCTGATAGACAGGCAGACAGACGGACATGTGTACATCGACTCGATCCTTTTAATACTGATTGAGAATATATATACTTTATGGGATCTATTTACCCACATTCTGCCTGTTCATACATTTGCACAAGCGCAGTACACCCTTTTTCCGTATGGGAGCAGAGTGTTTAATATTATTTTCTCTCTCTCCTATTTAAACATCTCTCAAACCAAACCTGGCTATAGAAATGAAAATGAGAGACAAGTTTGTTCACTTTATTAATATTTCTTTCTCTGTATTTGTTGCTGGTTGCGGTTTTTTGTAATTTATCTAATGCATTTGTGAGGTGCATGGCGCTATTTATTTAATATTTGTATGCACCTATAAATGTTTATCGTTGACAACAGTCTAGGTTCATATTTTTGTATGTTTTTATTAGTTTTAGATATCCAGATAAAATATTGCATCGTCTCTCCCTTAAGCGTAAGGCACAACAAGAGAGGGTCTTATGTATGTTTGATTAGTGCAAATTTAATCGTGAGCGAATCTATTCGATTCATATTACGAGTATGAACATATTCGTGCAAGCCTCAAATACATACACTCTACCTTGTAGTATGCGCATAATATTTTGTTATTGTTTTTTAATGATCTGAGTTGCCTATAGAACCGCTTATGAGAAGCTTTCAGTATGTATTTCGCTTAGTTAAAATAAATTTGCATACGATTTTTTTTTCTCAGCAATCTCACAGTATGAAATTATTTGTGTATGAGTTTTATTTTTTTTTTTGTTCCTTCCCGTCTTCCATTCAACTTTATATTGTATTATTTTACTTTCGAAACAAAGGTATTTTCAATTAAATTTTATTAAGCATGAAATTGCCTTGCACAACCTCAACTTTTTCCACTCTAATTTCATTTGGAACGCTTTCGATGCGAACCAATGAAGCAATTTTATGCTTTAAATTATTTTTAGATGCTTTTTTCATGTTTGATTTTCATTCGGTTTTTCCTTTTTTTTTTTTTCTTTATTTTTTCATGCTTCAAACGACATTTGCTAATTACTTTGCTGACGTACCGAATGCGTTGTGAAACATGTTGGTGCGCAGATATAGAAAGCGTGTTTGAGCTGGAAAAAGCCAATATTGGATTTGAAATTAAGATACGCCGCCAACTTTGGTAGACTGGCAACATTTGGTCAGCAGTCGATAGAAATAAAGCTATGAGAGATAAAATCTGATCTGCATGTGTTAATTACGCGCAAGCAACCCTCTGAATGGAACCGTTGAAGGCAAAAACATTGTCAACTATACTCAAACCTGCTGCAAGCTGCATGGAGGACTTTTACTGCCTGACAACGCAAGCTGGAGCCAATTTGATTTATTTCTGAACAGTAGATATCATTGATGGGAATGAGTATATGAACGATTTGTGGTCTACGTACTCACCGTATAAAGCCGGATTGCTATGCCTATGCCAGGGCACAAAGCAAATAAACGTCTAATCGTGTTGCATCATCTGTTGCCCACTGAAAACAAATTACGCATTGCATATTTTGCTTTTCCAGAAGGGGAGATTGTTGGCGCAGTCTAGTCGGCTGGTTTTTGGAGTACGTTTTCTGTTTCGAGGGCGACTATTCAAAAAATAAATAAAATTTTGGCTTAGATTGAAAATTGATTTTTTTCGCCTAATCAAATTGAAATTAATTTGGAGTGAGCGATCCAATTGTTTAACGAGACGTTGCTCTGCATATTGGTGGCATTCGCTTAGCCAGCCAAGGCCAGTTTTAAAGCTGTGGCTAAACTTAAATCTTGACATAAAAAATCTTTAAAATATTAATTAAGCAAAACGAAAATGTACAATAAATTATTTTTTATGGCCAATAAAATGCTCAAATGTCAGAGTCTGTGCATTCTAGACGAGTGCATAGGATGTAAGCTGGCTTAAGTTGCAACTTGCAAGCCTTGAACAAGTGTTCGGCTTCACACGCAGCATTTATACTCTAGAACAAAAGCAATTAACTTGACATTGCAGCTGAGGACGGACTGACTATACTTCAGCCAAGTGCAGCAGTTATTGCTTGGAAGGAGTCTTTTTCGCAAGGTCTCCTAGTCATTCCTTGACTTTGGGTGCGATAGACATAGTATCATAAATATTCTGTAGCTGTCGGAATAATTTAAATAACTATATATACATGAATTTCTAGACCTGTGCGCTGCGCATGTGCCATGCATTCTGTAGGCCCTTGGAACGCGGGCTCTGGCTCTGGGTCTGGCTGGCTGGCTGCGCCTAATTTATGATATTTACGCGCTTGCGCTTCAAAATGCAAATTCGTTGTAAGTTTAACGCGCTTCAAGTCTATCTCTTTGGTTCAACTCAGTTGATGTTGCACTCATTGATTTTTTATGTCGAAGTCATTGCGCGACAGTCTGGAGTCATCAATTGGCTGTGCCTCCTCGCACTGGGTTGGGTTTTTGGCTTGACTTGGTGGCACTTGGCTCCAAAAGTGACAGGCACGCTTGATGTGTTGGGCGCTGTTTAATGACGCTGAACATTTGTTGCACTTCTGCGGTGCTTTTCATTTTGAGCATAATAATAAGGTGTTCTAAGCAAGAACGAGCAGTTTAGCTGGTTAGAAAGAATTGATTGAATAGAAAGCAGATATGTTTCGAAATTGAATTAAATTGTTTGCTCAGCAATAATGGAATTTAATTCAGTTCTTAAACTTGAAACTTTGAAACATTTTTAATTTAATTATTTATTGTAAAAGGTTAAGAATAATTATTTGGGCTACCAAAATATTTATAAATAAAAAATAAATAATTAAATGAAAAATATTGGGTTTGAGTGGGATTTGCACCTTGGACTGCTTATGTATTATGGCTATAAATGTACAAATTATAGAATATCAGTTATTATTATGAATATTATTGTCTGCTATTGCCGCTTCGGCAATCGGAGGTATTTAATTTGGAGCAGTGTACTGCCTGGTCAGATGTTGAAGCTACACACGATAGCTTCGACTCAAAGTTTCTAATTGAGGGTGACTGGAGGGTACGCCATCAGCTCATAGGTACACACAGAAGTTGCAATGGGGGAAGAGCACTATATGAGTACTCAATTTCACGTAGTTACTGGCAACAGACAGTCCCACATGGCACCCTTTTCACGCCAATCATGAAACTTCGTGTATCGATTTTGGTCTATCGATATGCGATAAAGATTTATCAGAGTTTGTCAACCACATACAGACCGCTGTAGCCGATGATGGTTTCTCAAGTGCCCTACCCCGACTGTATCGACTCACCACTGAGCTCTATAATTTATTAAGAGACAAACGTCGCCTCCACAGGATCTACTCGTGCTCGCTTCATCCAAACGACAATATCAATCGGCACCGAACCGCTAATCAGTTTCGCCAAGAGTTACAGGTATAACTATATGCTATAAGCTTGCAATAAGTGCCTTTCTGCCTCTGGAAGACCACTAACGCCTGGCATTACGACGAGCGGCATTGCAGAGCCCTAATGGTGTTTGGTGTCGTTCAGATGCTAAACATGCGTTTGCTGAACACCCAGAAGACGAATTCCACCCGCAGGATATAGCAGCAATACTACTGACAATGATTTTCAATGCTTTATGCTGGTGCAATACTTTCCGTGGATGTAAGTAGAAACAATGTTTTACAAACAGGGCAAGCTCCAGCATGACCGCGTAACCTATCAGTACATCAGTCTCCTGCCCTCGCTAACGAAAGTATGAGCAAGACTAATGCCGCCAGATTTGTAGACTGGCAGATTTGTTAAAATCCTGGAACCTCATCCCGGATTAGCAGTTTGGATTTTTCGCTGATTGCACCACAATTTAACAGCTTCAAAGAGTTGTTAACCACGCATTGGTGGCCTTTGAGTATAAAATGTACTGCAACGCTGTGTTTGTGGACGTCAATCAAGCTTTCGATCGGTAGTGGCACGCGGAATTATGAAACTGATAGAGATTGAAGATCAAATATCATCTTATAGTGATAACATAACATAACAACCGCCACATAGTATCTCTGGCTTCAGCTGCACCCACCGCTTACGTCTTCGAAATTATGGACATGTAATGATGACAAGCCGTCAAAATCCTAGCCGATGAAGAAAATTAAGCAATTTTCAGTTTAATTATAAGTTAATTTAGTATGTTATATACATGGTTCTATATACAATACGCGAAAAAGGGATCAGATTTGAATGGAGCTATACTTTCTATTGGTTCGATGTGGATATAGAATATTTCAATAGAATGTAGTTCAGTTAAACCTTATTTGGTATTTTAGCTAAAATAAATTCAGAAAGAAGGACACGTTTTTATGGTTATTACTCCTTAGAGTGGGGCTCTCACGGTTATTTAGTACTATCACACTGAAGAGGAAATACGAGACATTTAATATCTTAAGTGAGAGGCTTCATTTTTAAGTGGAATCATTTGGACCATAATTCAATATTTTATTAGAATTGACACAAAATACAACAAATACTGTTTGCATGGTATGGGCCAACCCCATCTTAAGGAGAGAAGGTTAACATATTCATTGAGTACAATTGATCTGAAGGATGAATAAAAAAATCTTAATTTTTAAATTTGAAGGCATAGTGTGCAAGTTCTCGATTTTCACCCTTTTACCCTAAGGCTACAGAGTAAAATAATTTATTGGGTCGACAAAGCCTGTAAACAGCAAAAAAAAAAAACCGCTTCAAATGCTCAATAATTGATTTAAAATATGCAGCTGCAATATTTTGTGAGCAATAAGTTTTAATATATCAAAAATTTATGTTTTTTCTCATAAATACGTAGAAACATTAACAGAAAAAAGTGTCTACGAACGTTCAACGAAGCACAAAATTAGCGATGACACAGCGCAAAAAATATGTGCGGCAAATACGCCGTGAATTTCTACTTAACTCCTGCCGTAAACGCCTGCACTTATTGCATAACAGCGCAACCCACTTTTTCGTGTTCAATTGCCAAAAAAAGATCAGAACAGCAGCCAAATGGCGCCATTGGCGAACATTGCAAAATGGACACCGACGCCATTTTCTGTTGCCGCCATTCGAACATTCTTAATATTATCTGTTCGTGGTACGGGCAGAAATCAGCAAATTGATGGCGACTCTGTTAAAAAAAGAAGAAGAAGCTGCGGAACAGGTTTCATTATTGTCATAAGCCATTTTAAACGACTTTGCAGTGCTTGCAATGCAAACGTTTCGTTGAATTTAGAGACGATGAAGATAGCAGTCCGTGCCGGAAGTGTTGCCTGAGCAATGCTTTTCGATATCCGTTTGCTGTTAGTAGCGTGATAGCAAAGTCGGTGTGGGCGCATAATATTCAAGTGATTATGGCAGCCAGAAATAAGTACTATGCCAAGACTATAAAAAAAAAAACGCTGCGCTGCAACTTTTGCGCTGACAAACGTTGGTTTCCTGGGGCGCACTCAACAGTCTGTCGTTCCTATAGGAGTCGTCTCATCAGCGAAGTGCGACCAAATTGCCTCCCTCAAAACATAATTTCGCATTATTTGTATTTACTCGCTGGCTGGCTGGCTGTTATTTTCGGCTGTCGTGGGTCAATGACAAGGTATCTCTTTCTCTGTCTATCGCTTGCTATAATGTCCTTCTATACTTATAACTATTATTTATATCACGATGGCGCCTAGTTGTAGATCCTTTTGTCGCCTGCCAGCGACCTTCTTGGCCATTTTGAATATTCACTGATGCGCAACGAATTTCTTAATGGTGCAATTTTGGTTTTATGTTTGAAGTTTTCATTGTCGCTGGCGATTGAGTTTCACTTTGGCACTGGCTACGATTTCCGTTCCGTAGAAGAGGAAGTGGAAACTCTTCGCCAACGCCGCAAATTTTTTGATGTACGCTATCGCTACGTGAACATAAACTTTTCGCAAACAATTATTGCTTTTGAGTCTACAGCAGCTTTTTGCCAGCCGTTCGTGTCTTTTGCTTTATTTCCTTTGTGGCTTTCATTAATTTCATGGTGTCATTTCCGTGCTTGGTTAGAGATACTCGTTTTCAAGCTATCAACACGACTGGCAGCTTCCCGTGCCTATGTAGACTATTGGCGGCGCTTATTGGCGCTTGTTATCAATTTTAAATATGTTTTTATATTAAGTTGCGCGAAATATTTTGATGAAAACTTTTAATGGCAGCAAGCAGCATTTAATGCAATCAATAGAATGCGTTCGGGCTAGATTTTAGCGTTTTTCCTACGCCATCCTTCGATTCATGCGGAGTAACCTACACTGTTACAACTCCAAACGATGTAATCAAATATCAGTTTCTTCCTCATATTACAGCAATCTATATTACGGAGATCTCAGCTATACTCACTTCCTGCAAATATGCTACAAAGAAAATTTAGTGGTGCTCACGCCAACACAGACAATTTGGAACGTAATACAACACCTCCAACAAACCCTGGTATTGGGAACTCTCAATCTTATGCCAACATACTAAATTGACTACCACCAACACAAATGGAAGCGCAAAATTTGAAAGACTAAAGATATGATGTCCTCCCTCTCTACCAAACTGTGTCATTAAGCCTTTGTATGACACTATGGAATGCCAATAGCATCAATTATCATAAATTAGAGATATTAGCTTTTCTAAACTCCAGCTTTATCGATCTGCATGGTTAATCAACACTATAATGCAAAACATGCTTGGCGGGGATCAAGACTTAGAAATACTAAAGGAATAGAATTACAAAAGTGCATAATAGCGAACTGATATTCTGTGTTATTTAGTGGAAGGTCAACCTACTGGACAACTGATCCTAATCGATCAGACCACTCAGCTCTATTTCACTAATACTATTTACTAATATTATTACCAGAATCAGCAGCAGATGGAAATTCTCAATTTGCTCACTGCCGAGAGTTGACAACGCAAGAGGAGGAGGAGCGAACATGGTTAGATCAACCCTGATGCACTTTCCTCTGAGACCTGTGGCCACAGAGAAAGTGCAGCTGGCTTCAGCAGCCATCCATACTGTGCTTGGTAGGATAAACTTTTGGAGCAGTTTATTGTCAATTATTATTGTACAACTGCGAGAGAGTGGAATGCGTCACACTGGCCAAAGACGTCGTGCACTGACTGAGCTAGTCCTGAACACCGATGTGAACACTTTGGCAACGGGCGGTCCAATGAGATATCCTTATGGCAGGAGAGGCACTCCAACCTTCATTGACTTCGCTCTGACGAAAGGCATTCTAGACATCCATGCTGACATACAGCAAAGCAAAGCGATGGCATATCCTGCAGCTGAGCGATTGATAACCAAGCACAGAAACTTGAACATCTATCAAGAGCTGTTGGAGCGTTGCACCTTAATACTGAAATTTCGTCAGGCGAAAACGAAGACTTGTTTGTCGGCAAAGAGCAATCGGCACAATCCGCTTTCGAGGCTTGCAGCAGCTGGAATACTGTTCACTTATGAGATTCGTCAACTCATAGAAAAAAAGCTACATCTCCGGACAAGGTGGTATAGATTCCGACACCCACTGGACAAACAGCGTTGATCTTCAACACTATTGTGAGGTTGCAATGTTTCCATGCACAGTGGATTAATTTCCATGATCAGTCTTCTCCCTTAGATCTCAAAGTTGAGAGATTAATTGCTGTCAGGATTATCAGGATCATGAAATCTAAGGAAATTCTTTCTCAGTTTCGGTTTCGAGCTCGCCACACCGCTGTCGAACAACTGCATCGCGTCGTCGACCAAATAGTGCAGGTGTTCAACAATAAGGAGTATTGCTACGCACTCTTCTTGGATATTAAAGCAAGAAACGTTTGAACGGATATGACAGAAAGTCTATGGCAAAAAGTTAGGAGATACTGCCTGCACCATACTTTAGTCCACTGCGGTCGTAACTAGAAGGAAAAAAAAAATATTTTTTATGCTACACCGCTCCATTGAAATGAGAAGAGGTTGCGTAGAGTATGTATGTTAATCCGTCATTCCTATGATGAAACACTTAAAAGCGGGGAAAAATGTATTGAAGCAGCGACCACTCGAGGATATAGATGAGCACACCCTATTGGAATTAACCAAATTGCAATTAAGCCCTATAAAAAGAAACGGTCCAATCAAAAACAAGTAAGGAAATTTCAGTCGGGCGTAACCGACTGTAAGAGGCCCTGTACCAGTTCATTTCGCCTAACAAACACATTAAATGTTTCCCGAGCTTATGACCAAACACATGACCACTTCTCACTGCACGACTAAGTGCGTTTTAAAACATGTTTTTATGTATGAAACGAAAAGGGGGGGTCGTTCAAATTCAATTGCTTATAAAATCGTCATTTATTATCCGATTTTGATGAACTTTTCGAATTTTGGCTAAGAAGGACAATATCTCTATACTGGCATACTTACTTTTTTTTGTGCCGAAGAAATTTTTACCCTTGAGGGTGATTTTATGGGGAAGGGGGGGGAGGGGCAAGTTTTTAAAATAAACTTGTGAAATTCCGGAGCAGTCCTAGTCGAATGCAAAAAACACGAAGTCTCTATCTATTACCGTTTCCGAGATCCTTTCGTTCATACAGACGGACGGACGGACGGACGGACAGACGGACAGACGGACAGACGGACATGTCTATATCGACTCCTCTATCACTCCTGACCATAATGGGGGTAACTTTGGGGGGTCTCCGACCATTATTTCTACCTGTTACATACATTTGCACAAACCCAATAGGCTCTTGTACCTTCGGTACAGGGCCTAATAAACATTGAATGTGACAAAACTAAAGCAGAAGCGTTTGCAAAGCACCTAAGAGAAATTGAATGTTTTGTTGATATGTTTAGATTTCGTAGCAAACAAGGGACACCAGAGGAAATACACAAAATTTTTCAAGTCATACTTGAGTGATCGTCACTTCTATAATAAACAAGTACATAGTACGAGATGAACCTTCAAATAAGTATATTTAAAATTATTGCCGGAGTACAACAGGGTAATGATTTAGGGTGCGTTCTATAAAATATTTTTACTTCCTAATGCACAACTGAGGGTAAACCTCTGTCCTCTGCAAATACTACTGAAATGGTTCAGAGCCATTTATACAGAATTGAAGTTAGGTTGAAAAAGTGGTTTTGTGCCAATTGCTTGGTGTCAGTAATAACAAATTATATCACAATTGAATTGTTGAATTGTTAATATATCGCAAAAAAGGTGTTAGACAAAAAAAAATTGCTGTCTGATATGTAATTCTTGACTTAAATGGAATTGGAAAAATTAAGCGGACGTGGAAGCATATTACAAGTGTCTCATTCTTATAAGACACCCTAAAACTATTGCTCCAGACAAAAGTATGCACCCATTTAGCACACAAATCTGCAACCACCAAACATCAACCTGCTTTACATACACAAAGGAATCAGTCTATAACGCACAACTACTTCTCTGCCTGAGTTCAATGCACCTTAAATTGTGCCACTTTAGGCTTTATTGATTTTTGTGGTATTTCGCTTTACTTGATATCGTTTGCTGTTTGCTGGCAAATATCCATTTCAATTTCATTAACACAAGTAAACAAATAAAGTCCAAAATCAATAGTAATTAATAAGAGTATTTACCACAACCCCAGAAGCAAACAAATAAGCAACCAACCAACCACCCACAAAGCAGGAGGCGTATGTAGTAGCCAGACAGTCAGACAGTCACATGTGAACAGGTTTCAGCGTGACAAATGATAAAGGACACAACGCGCAGACCGCAAATCAAAAATCAAATATTAAACCTGTATATAGTATATATTTTTGGAGATACTGAAGTGTATGCCGTGATCTGTGCTGTGCAATCGTATATGTGTAAGTAAAGTACGTTTTAGCCATGAAAATCCCTTTTAATTGCCACGCAACGGCAAAAGGATTTGCACAAAAACACACACACACACACACACTCACACACACTCACAGATGACAGGAAGCAAAAGAGTGACATATATGTTGGAATGGTATCCTGTAAGTACGATGTGTTTAAAGTACATCCGTGCGGCAGTGTTTTCTCCCACAGTGTGTCTAGGTACCCACCCGGGGTTTATGGGCAAATTGCAAAGTGTAACATGTTTTTACTGAAACGAAAGCACTTTAGCGCATTAGTAGACTACGACGACGACTCTCAACTCGATACGAAACGAGTACAGGATATTTGAACATACTCGTACAAACCAATGTACATGCTTAAACTGCCGAAAATGTGTATTAAGAGTAGCAAATGTTCGAACTCTCCAACGCATCTTGCGCTTATTGAGTAACCATTTTCATGCAGTCAGTTTGCCTGTCCGACTGACAGACAGACAGACAGACAGAGAGACAGAGTGGCAGTCATTCAGACTGCTGGCGTCAGCGACAGTTGTCGATGATTAGTCGTTGCAAAAGCAGTCGAAATAGCAGGCCAGAATACTTCTGTATCTACTGTCCACTGCTCATAGATGTGTAGTACTCTCACTTCCTAGCAACTCAACTCGACAATGAATCAATGTCAGCTGGAAATTGCAACTTGTAGCAGATGTCATTGTCCTCTGTGCATTGTGTCGAGGGGTGCATACAGTATTAAAATTTGCTGCAAATGGGTATCGATACATGACCAGAAATTAGTTTAGGTAAATATGTGCCAAGTTTCCTGTACAAGCAATTTCTTTTTAGAAATTAGCATTTGAAGCGATGAGTAAGCTTTAAGCAAGCATGTTCTTTTAGTTCCTTGTGTCACTTAGGACATAAAACATGTTTCTTCTTTAAGCTGCCTTCTCTTCTATAGAGAAGGCAGCTTCTAAATTTGCTTCAAGATTTCGATTATGTAGCTGTTTCAGTGACTCTATGTTTCTAGTATCTCCTACAGTCTTTCATATCGGTTATGACTAGCCTTTTTGCGTGATCTGTTAACCGTCTACCTTCTCCCATTTGGAACTGCAGTAGGTATTGTGCTAGTTTGTTGTTAAATAATAGTTTAGAGCCTTATTACTCTTCATATTGGTAATTCTGACTTTGTATTGGGAAACGGTCAGTTGCTAAGCAAATATTTCTGCTTTATCCTGGGCATTCCTTGCCCAATCTCCAGTTCTCTATTTAATTTTAAATTAATGTGGTTCACTAAACAGCTCTTAACAGTTCTCGTTCTCTGGGCGTAGTCAGACGAGAGACATAGATCGTAGTCATGGCTTTAAGGTATATTAATCTCGTAAATAATGTTGATAGTTCCACTTCTCAGTCCATTACTGGAATGCGTTCAAGTACTGCTGAAGTGCACTCGTGGCCTGGATAATGCAGCAGCATTTTGTGCATTTTGTGAGCAGTGTCGTCTGCTTATGTCGCGATTAGCACATCTTCCTCATCTACTCCAGTGATTGCTGTGTGGGTAGGCATATCCGCAGTGAAGATGGAATATAAGGTGGGGCCTAGGACGCTGCCTTGGGGAATGCCAGCTTCAATTGTTTTGATGGAGGACTTACAACCATCGGCCGTCACGCAGAATGTGCGCCCCACTAGGAAACTCTCTACGAGCTGGAACAGCTGTGGGGTTAGGAGGCTATTGTCTTTGTACAGAAGCCCGGGGTGCCACACTCTATCGAAGGCTTGCTGGATGTCCAGGAAAGCAGCGACCGCATACTCTTTCTTTTCCAGGGCCTCTAGCGTAAAATTAACTACTATATGCAGTTGTTCAGAATCAACCTCTCTGTTATTTTGCCCAGTGAAGGGAGAAGGCTGATCGGTCTGTAGGAGTTCACCTCAGTTGGCTGTTTTCCTGGCTCCAGTATCAAAATAATACTATCAGACTTCCAGACTTTAGGAAAGTAACCCGCATGTTAGATGCTGTTGTATATGAGCACTAGGAACCGCAGAGCTTGATCTGGTAAAATCCGTATGGTTCTGTTGTCGAGAAGGTCATCACCCGGGGCTTTCTTAGGCTTCAAGTTGGACACAAGCTGCTTCACTTCTTCAAGAGTGACAGAATCAGCAGGCAATGCCATTTGAAACGGCGTTTCAAGTGAC
Source organism: Leucophenga maculata (assembly GCA_035044805.1). Classification (NCBI taxonomy): domain Eukaryota; kingdom Metazoa; phylum Arthropoda; class Insecta; order Diptera; family Drosophilidae; genus Leucophenga; species Leucophenga maculata. Next base: position 3,158,540 of record JAWNNP010001101.1, on the reverse strand, counting down.
TCCGCAACCAGGCGGCAGTGACTCTCATGCACAAAAGCGTGTGGCCTGAAGCGTTGCTTCAAGTGGCTGGATCTTGTACCATTTAGTGATTCGCCACAGAGAGTAATTTGTGGAGGCAACGGTGCCCAAGTTCTCTAACAATTCGTCAACTAGATGCTGTTTTCAGCAAGCCAGCACCTTATGAAGGCGATTTGCCAGCCTACTGTAAATCTGCTTGACTCGCGCATCTCCTGTTCTCGCATATTGAACATGCTCTTAGCTTGCCCTTTTATTAGGAAGAAATCAAGCGCAGATGGAGCTACCCGAGAGTTGGAGGAGTAAAATGTTGGCTCTCCCGTTGCTAAAATTTGGTACTGGCCGTTCGCAACGACTTCCTGCAGCAGGATACCCCTAGCGCAGTCTCTTGAGTTACCCCACCATGCGTGCTTGACATTGTAATCTCCGCCTGTTATGAATTTATTACCTAGCGTAGGAAATAGGGTTTCAATTCCAAATTTTGTCCCTGATAGGAACATGTTACCAGAAATTATTCAATATTACAATAAAACCAAGGTTCGTTTCAGTTAATTTCATTCCGATTTCATTAATCGCCAATTATATTATTTTGTTGTCATGTTACAATTCTTAAAAAAAGACTGTAAATCTTGTTAGCTCGGTCTACACGTGTTTAGACGGAATTATAGACTTGTTTATGAACCATGGAGCGAAGAAGTTTCGACTGAAAAAGGTATTCCAGATTGGACCCTTATGCAGAGCCACAAATTTGGATCCATAAGTCCATACTGCTTTGTAAATAAGTATTTTATTTTCTGTTGAGACAGGCCCAATTAAGAGATCTTAGTCCCAGGCCAAGTTGTTTACGCTTTGTAAATATGTGGTTGCCCTTGGTTTAGACATATCCCTACATATTAAGCTTTATCTGCTTGCAGCAGTTGACAGTTGTTTATGTAGACTGGCGGACATGTGGCTCTCCTAAAAGTAAAAGTTATTTGCACAGATTTCAGGTAAGCTTGCAAGTTACGGGATGCTTGCATTGGATCTTCGTTTTTTTCCACGATTACAGTGCCATCTGTAAAAGTAGCTGCATATGTATGTTCCGACAGAGGCAAATCCGCATATAAAGCACCGGATCTAGAACACTATCTTGCGGTACCCCGGAGTATATTTCCGCCAAATCTGTTATTATGTCATTAAATTTAACCACAAAGTATCCATTCTCCAGGTATGACTTTAAAACTTATAGGAGTGGTGACGGAAAGACCGTTTTAGTTTATTAAGCAGATCAGTAGATCCTGTGCGACTGCCAAAGCTATGCTGATTAGAGTGACTGATTATATGTAGATGAAATTTTGAAGACACATTATGTGATCAAAGTTGATACCACAAACATGGCGCTCCAACTTATTTCATATGTTCTTTTACCAGGAAATATGAATTAAAAGTGCCTAAACCAATATGAATGACACACTGATAGATAGAAGAGGTTAAATACCTTGAAGTAACTTTCAACTAATTTGTGTAACATGGAAGTTTCACTTGGACTATATCTTGCTATAATGCTATAATGGTTATGAATGGCTGGAAAGTACTGAATGTGCGCTTCCTGTGGTAATATAAGGCGCCAATATCTTGGCAAACCAGACGGAGTCAATAGTGGACAACAAAAAACTGCATAAACTTCAGCTGTTAGCTTACATATCTAATACAGCAGTCATGCGAAGTGATTCTATTCTGCCGTTGAAACTTCACATCCAACGGATAGAAGTCAAAGTTTAACACTAAGAAGACATACGATTTGCAGGAATTAAAATAAAAGATTTTCCGACAGACAGACGACAGACCTGCTACTGATTTATCCAAGTGAAAACCTTGGCATTAGGCATAACTTCAGCAGCAGTTTTAAAGTAGGGTTCTCTGTGAGAGCTAAATGGAAGAATATTGTTTTGAACTACAATACTAAATCAGGTGCAACAAGTTGATTTATAGATGGTTTAGTAACGGATGACTTACTATGTTCGTGATTTTTCAGTTACGCAATACCTATAGGTTCTAATATCGACTCGTATCATCGACACCATCTTGTCCCAGCAAAGGTACGCGTTAGGCTAAGCGTGGTGTTAGTCAGACTTCGGAAAGCTGCAATCACAACAGAACACTGAAGCCTTCTCAGCCACACCTATTGACTGCTCCGGAAATCTTTACCGTCTTGAGAAGATATAGGTGAACAGTGGAGACATATTACCCGCTGCCAAGGAAGTTATTGGATTCAACAAACCTGTGACTAGCTCTTGGTAGAACGTCGCTTATCAATAAATTCTTTAGTCGTGATGGAGATGATGGAGAGAACATATACGAAAGTAAACAGCGCAGAAAATTGAGCTTGAAGAGAGGTGGTTGAAAGGTTATGCGATTCAAATGAAGTTCGAAACTTCGGTCTGACCAAATATTTTAAGTTTGGAGTTAATTATGGAAAAGACGAAAGATGAAGTCTGCTTAAAGATGCATAATCTAACGATGAACAAATCTACTTGAACGCGATGAAGGATGCAATACCACCGATAAAGAAGCAGTGGGAGAACCTACAATTGATGATGGCAACGATGTTCCATCGAACTATGACCAGATGGGATTGTTTATTAAAAACCTGAAAATTAACAAAGCGGCACTGCAACAAGCTGCCTGCTGAGTAATTCAAAACAGGCGACGAAAAGTGGTTCAAGGGTAACTTTTAACATGCTTATTAATTGAAACCGATTTGCTTGCACCAACTACCGTGGAATAAATTCCCTCTCAAAAGATTTTAAAATTCTGTTACGCATACAAGGATGTAAATTGATAGGGTTATATATGGATGCACTGACACGACAATATTAGTGTGGCTTCATAGCAAATATATCGACAAGAAACGAAATATTTACAAAAGGACAAATCGGGGAGAAGATCCAGAAAAACACGCACCAAATATTTATTTTAATATTTTATCTACATCTTATGGCAACATCTATGGCGAATCCGATCTTTCAGCAGGAAACTATTTCGCTTGCATACGCTGAAGACATTCATGGATCATACAAGGACGGCGACTAAGAAAGACGAAAGTGAAGCACTTGGCATATTCTTACTCGCCTTTATCATATACTGTACGATCTGTGACGAAGGAGAATTTCGATTTCACTGTTGCAGAAAACTTGAACCGCATTTGAACAGGAATAACTAGCAGCAACAATGCCAGCAGAACGACTGCTAATAGACGCCATTGTGGGGTCAGCTAGCAAATTAAACTCAGATTAATCAGATTGAAAGGCTTTGACGCTTTCGAAAGAAAGATTTTTAGAACATACAGTTTCTGATTGAAATATTTTTGGGAGAGACAAGACTTAGCACTAAGAGTTAAGACTTTTTAACCAATCTCCGCCAAATATGTTGAACTAAAACTTGAGCAGTTTTCAGTGCATGAATACTACATAAACTACATCATATTGTATACAACTTCCTTTTGTTAAATACGCATCTCAAATTTAAGCATTTGTGCCTTGTGACAAGATTGAACCACAGAAATGACACATTTTAAAATTTCGCAAATTTAATAGTTCTTGTTTAAGTTTAATTGCTTTATTAAGCATATGAGTAGAATATTTTCCGAAACTTACCAAATATTGAAAAAACTTCGTTCATCAATTTATGAATAGCCGTAAACGACAACTGTTTGAATTCAGAAGTATTATTCATATCGCATTTGACATTTTTCAACAATATTTTCAATACATAAACCCTTTTTTCATAGAGTGCATAGCTCTTTTTATTTCAAAGTTTTTTTGGAAAATATTTCATTGAAGCGCATTGATTTTCATTTTATTGCCTGCTCTGCAATTTAATATTTTTTATCTATCACAGTTTATAAGCACTTCAAACTAAATAACGAACGAAGAAGTGATAGATAAAAACTATTTCATTTTATAGTTTTCATATTATTTACAAAGCTTTTAACTTTTAGCTACCTTTTGCACTTCACAGGGCAATATTTCCATAGAAAATATAATAAATTGTATTTGATTTTTTTATTTTTTTTTTTTAGTTGCCTCCATTGAAGTTGTGCGTAAGTTGAGCCCTTTTTTTAATAGCAGTCCATTGAATCATGTTGACAGTGTTGAGAGCGCAGAAATATGATATTTTTTATGAGTTGTGGCGAACGAGGCGCATAAGTGGTGCTTGATGGTGGCTTTTTATGGCTATTTGCTGATGATATATTTCTCTGTGATAGATGAGATTTTTTATTTATTGGTTGCATTTGATGTGTATAGTGGCAACATTGATGTGGAGTGTTGGTGTTAAAACTACAAGCAGTTAATTGTGTGTTGATAATGGGGTGATTTGTATGTACACATGCAAAAAGCAGTTAATTTTAAAATTTATATTTTATGTTTTTCTGTTTCGAGGATTTGCATTTGAATAGCTTCTATTGGTAGTTGTGTGCTTTTGAAGTCTTTCATGAAGCGATCAGAAGAATCCAAAGCGCGGTGGAATACGTCTCTTAAATTGTTGAATCGCCTATTTTTCCTAAAATGTAAAATCCTATCACGGTTATAGTATTGGTTGCGAGCTTAAGATGCGTTTGGACCATAAAATTCTTCATTTTTATTTTAATGTCCATCTGAGCATCTTCTGGAAAAGAATTTTTAAGCATTAGTGCCCAAACTCAGTCGACAGAATTGCGACGCTTTTCCAATCAAACTTGCAGCAAATCTCCACGAGGAATAGCATCCTTGTCCACATCTATAGAAATATTTTAAAAAATCGCAAAAAATCCGCTCAAGTTTTAAATTCTACATAAGCACTTTTATGAATCCAGCTATATATTGCTAGATATGCTCTACGAAACTCAACTTTATTGAAGATATTTTCGACAAAATTATGGTTTAATAATATTGAAAACATAACCAAACAAAAGCAAATATAATTAAACACATATATAAATCTTTTCTACATAGCTTGATATATATATTTTCCATTTTAGATTATTCCGATTGCTCAAACAATTTTCGAGATTGTCAAATATTTACAAATTTACAAATTTTTACAACGAGGGCTACACAATAAAATACATATTAAATACTTTCGATGAAGAGGGACATTTTATTTACTTGAAAAATCATTAAGACTGTTAAAATATTGACAAAAAAGTTTTGGGGTTTTAGCCAAAAAAAAGGACTAATGTGCTATGGAAAACAAATAAAGTTATACCCATAAGGAAACCTACTTAGTCTGTTGATTTTTTCGGTCTATAAGCTTAATATCATCAGTTCGCAAAATCCTTGATAAAATTATTAAAGACAAATAAAAATTATTTTTAGATGATAGGAATTTATTTTCTCCTCAGAAAGTTTGCTTTTACTTGAGAGATTAAGACATCTTATAAGTATAGAGTAATATGTACTTAGGAAATGGTTGAAATTTTAGAAATCTTTATTTCTTCCGTGTTTAACGAGTTTTCTATTATCCGAGGAACCTCTTCCCCACATTATCTCGGATAAAAAGATTATACTGTAGTTTAAATATTAAGGTAGAATAAGCATTTACAGCCAAATTGAGCCAAATTGGGAGAGAATAGGCTCTTACCTTGGACCTAAAAAAGATGTTATTATGCACTGCTCCTCTTGAAAAAAAAAAAAAATTACGAAATTGACGTGTTTGAAGGAGTTGGAAGGAGTGATAGAGTTTTGCATTTGATAATATATAAAAGATCTGTGTCAAAATTTCCAGAACTTTTGGAATAAAATGAAAACTGCAATTGATTTTTTAGTACTTGTGATTTTTATTATTCAAAGTAATCTCCCTTCGACTGAATACACTTATTAGCTCGATCCAATAACATTTCAAATGAGTGTTTTAGCTCGTTGGCCAGAATGACCTTTACGATATCGGTGCACGCCTTTCGGTTGGCCTCCACATCAGCATAGCGTTATACTTTTATGAATAATTTCAGCTTACCGACAAGAAATATATCACATGGTGCTAAATCTGGCGCATACGGCGAGTGGTTGATGATCAAAATCCGTTTTTCGGTAAAAAAAAATCGGTCACAAGTGTTAATCAATGAAATGGTGCAACAAACGCCAACTTAATTCTTCTCGAAATTCTGTCCGAATACGACGGATACGACGAATCAAACGCCTCATAACACCAAGATAAAATGGCCCATTAAATGGTTGGTCCGGTGCAACGAACCCTTCGTATTGTCGAATAAATCAACATTGTCTTCACTTTTGACTTTTAAAAACGGTCACTTTGTCGCTTGGTTTCAGGATCGTATTAAAAACACGTTAAAGTTTTTCCAAGTTTAAAACAAAACTTATTATTGGCTCCGTATATATCATTTATTTTTGCACCGATGACAAAAACATGCTGTCACATTAGACGCTATAACTCCACTTCTAGTTTTCCAAATGTCATGAAATTTTGAAGGAATTTCAATGAAAAATGTCGCAGGTCCTCACCGACAAGTGGCACCACCAGAAAATGCCCTGGAAAAAAGTTCGGGAAGTTTTAAGACATATTTTAGATCCAGTCTTAGATACCACATTAAAAAATCCGACGTTAAATCGTCTGGATAAGGTGGCCATTCGAGATTAACGGTTACAGACATACCATTTTGAAAGATCAATTAATTGTTGCACCATTTAATTGGAATCACACATCACTGATGACAATTCCAAAAAATTACATGCACAAAATATGTTCCACTCATACCTCCAGTACGAAATGCATAGCACACGTCACTTTTTATGAATGCTATGGAGTCTCTTGAAGTACATGTGGGTCTGTTGCTGTTGAATAACTCAAATTTTACTTATTGACAAAGCCAATAAACTAAAAATTAATTTCATTGCTTAAGAAAATTTTTCGATGAAATTCAGGAATTTCTTTAGACTTTAGCAGAACTCAATCAGAGAAGTTTATACGCAGCAAGTGATCAAGAGGCTTCCATTGAGTTTAAATGCTTAAAATTATGTTTTCATAGATTTCTAATTTGTACGAACTGGACCACGATAGTTCTGTATTTGACAGGTATCAATCTAAGCAGTTTCTGTCTCTCGAATTTTGGGAGCTCCAATTTCTTGTATTGCAAATATTTGATAAGATCTTATAAAATGTTTCTACACCAAGAATAGATCCTACTATCGTTTTTGACATCAAAACTTGAAAAATCTTTTGAAAGAAAAAATATATTAAAGAAAATTGAGCGAGTATATTTTTATGCCATCTTATGGTAACTCAAACATCTCCATTCATAACTCTCCACATTGCCAGCGAATATCAAGATGATTAGCGTCTCAAAGTGAGCTCGTGATATTGTCATATTGCGAAAAAGAAGAAAATTAATTAGTTTTATAATTCTCATTTGTTCAGACAGACCATCGTATTTAATTTTTGTTTGATTTGTTGAACAAAAGAGTTGGAAAAATTAAAAACAAAATATAGAAACTGAATTTGTTTATTGCACAAAATGCAAGAACTTGTTGAAATACAAACAACTAACTTGAGACATTACAAGTGCAGCATCAATACTGCTGAAGAAATTGGTATGCGGACAGTATGCTAAGAAGATGAAGAAGGTGCTTGCACACAATTGATTGTCGAAGATTATCGCCCATTGCTTGCAGTTGTAGGAACTAGATTCGCCAAAGTCTTTTTTTTAAATATTGGTTGGTAATAATATAGACATCCGTGATTTGATTCCTGGCGCAACAAGTAATCCAGAATGATTAAGCGAATCGCTGTGAAATCCAGCTTTTCCTGAAAAAAGTAGTTGATGAAGGACATGCCTCAGTAACAACATATCATTGGGTTAGTAATTGTATGAAGAGATATTTGTTAACATTTGAAGTTTGTTGACAGCTTAACTTCTATGCAAGGATAAATAGATAGATAGATAGATAAATAGATAGATAGATAGATAGATAGATATATAGATAGATAGATAAATAGATAGATAGATAGATAGATAAATGGATAGATAGATAAATAGATAGATAGATAGATAGATAGATAGATAGATAGATAGATAGATAGATAGATAGATAGATAGATAGATAGATAAATAGATAGATAGATAGATAGATAGATAAATAGATAGATAGATAGATAGATAGACAGATAGATGATAGATAGATAGATAGATAGATGGATAGATAGATAGATAGATAGATAGATAGATAAATAGATAGATAGATAGATAGATGGATAGATGGATAGATAGATAGATAGATAGATAGATAGATGGATAGATGGATAGATGGATAGATGGATAGATGGATAGATGGATAGATGGATAGATGGATAGATGGATAGATGAATAGATGGATAGATGGATAGATAGATGGATAGATGGATGTGTATTTCTAAAGTCTGAATTATAGATGAACTAAACTGAAAACTAATTTAAATTGACGTACATTAGTTCCACTTATACAATTTTTTTTTATGTTGATTGATTAGTGGTTTGTAATTACATAAGCCTATTCGTTTATTCATGAATTATTGAGATTTCGTGCGACTGGAACGAAGCGAATACTGTATTGATTTATTATTTGCTTGGCACACACTCCTGAATATATGCAAATCTCAACCTGAGCTTATGCTCTCTTGTTCCCTGCTTTAAGTGAATGCCACTCATACTTGCTTACTTTTCGTTTCTACAAATCAGATTTGTTACTCATTCTACGTTTGCAGATCTCTGTGGTAAGTACATATTCATATCTTCAAAATAATTGTCTGATCTAAGAAAATTTCTGCTGTTATACACTTGAATATAAGTACTGAAACCCACTGTTGAAACTCGAACCTAAATACCATTTCGAACAAAAGTTGCCTCAGACGAATTGACCGTAACTTAAAGTAATCTTTAGGCACGTCTTTTGTTTAATTGTATCACTCCGTAGAAAACTATTATCAATATCTGAGGTGCTTTTCGATTTTTTTTTACATTTTTATATCTTAAGAACCTCTTATAAACCCTCCTACAAACCTGAATTTAGTTTTGCTTGTTAGACAAGCCATAACTAAAAGCAACAAATTGACTACACATGAAGTCATTTGACATGTATCGCAGCAAGAAATCTAGACTTGGCAGTACCGAGAGCCAACCACATAAGCAGCACATTAGCCATAATTAAGCACAGCAACTGGCAGCAATTGCTGCCGTTGCGCTTGAAACCATTTTGCAATAGGGTTGTATAACAAAAAAAAAAAATTGGCACTAGTTTCTCCAGCGTTGTGCTAAAAATTGCTTTCAAAATGCATTTATGCGTTTATAAGTCATTCGATGTTTGTTGTCCTTGTTGTCCTAGTAGTTTATAGTGACTGCCGATGCCATTTGTTGGCAACATGTACACACTCAGACAAGCAACTGCAGCAACAAATTCGCGCTTATCTAAAGTCAGCAATTTTTTGCGAATGCTGCTGGTACGAGTAGCACTACAGACCAAAGAGGTTCGAGAGTGGGTGAATGCGTATATTGTGCAATGGGTGTGTTTTGCTGGGGCGTTGGGCGTACCCTCATTATTGGCGTTGACTGCTAACGTTGCATATTGTTGGCATCTTTATGTATATTGCGCCGGCTAATTTTCGCAAGCAGCGTAAATTTTCGGTTTTTTTTATTTTGTATTTTTGGGAGTCTACAATGCTGTCGCCACTGCTGTCGACTGTATCGTCAGTGATTGCTGCTGGTAGTCGTTATTGTTGCCCACTTCTAATCTAAAGTGCATTTGAGCAATGAAAAGTGTTTATTTTGATATCATAATTTCCAGCAGCAGTTTATTTTTTCTTGTTCCTCTATTCGAACATTGGCGCGACAACATCAGCAGCAGCTAATTTATGAAAGTGCATTCCAGTGTTGTCGCTTTTGTTAAAGTGAAATTTCGTGGCAGTCGCTGAAATGTGCATGTTTTATAGAAAAGATTTTAAAAGCCTCATTCGCCAATGAAAAGCCGTTGCTCATATGTGAATTTCCCACAGCAATTAAAATTGAAGTGTTTGCATGAGATGTACCGAGAAAAAAAACCAGGCACAGGACACTTTTGCAACAGCAACAACAAACAAACGTAAAGCAAACATACGTCAAAATAAAAAAAGGAAAAATAAATGGACGAATAAAGTCTACCGCAGACAGTTGCGGACAGAGAAGTAGTCTGAAATTGGGCAACGGATATAGTCAGCTCAAATAAGGATATAGAGACATATAAGGATAATGCAAGCGCAGACAAAAGTTTTGTATGTTCCATTCATTGCATATACTCTTCCTTTTCTCGTTTTTCCAGTACAACAAACAAACAACTGAATAAATGAAGAAAAAAAAAAAAGTAGTTTCATAGGCAGTGAAAAGAACAACGACCGAACAAGGCAACTACAAATAACATTAAATCGTCGAAAATTGTTGCAGAGAAGGCAAAAAAAAAATAGTTTTTCTACTAAAAGAATATCAAACAAACAGGACAATACCACAAATAAACATTCTGTACAAATACATGTAGTAGCAGGACAAGAAAGTGTCTGGTGTGGGCCAAGCAGAAATGTCTTTAACAGAATCGACTCGTATACGGGTGCTAAAGTGAGCCAGACTAACAGCAGCGGCAAACTATCAACGACAGGATAACCACAGGCTGAGCTGATAGTGCAGCCAGGCACAAAAAACGCATACAGGCACATAGACTCGTAGATGCATAGAGATAGGCACACACAGATGATGAGCGCTTGAGGCACAGCAAGCATATATGAGGATATGAGGGTTCTATGAGAAGTATTTGGATTGATAATACCAATAAAAATAGAGCTGAAATAGACAGGAACTCATCGTTTTTTTTTTTTAAAGCTGCCTAATCCTGTTCAGGTAGAGTATATGACTATATTGTGTGTGTATGTTGACTTAGTGTTCATACTGTAGCGATATTAGCTGTAGCAGTGTGAGTCGAGATAGATGGGTTGATGGAAAAGAACATAGGCTACGTTTTGACAAAATCGGAGGGGGCGTTGCCACAGACAACTCCACCCACCACCCCCCGCTTCAATAAATATAAATATTAGACAATGAGTCTAGGACTGGATATAGAATAGTCCGTACCTAAACTTCCCTCGTGTTTCGGTAATTTATTTCCTATATCAAATATTTCATGTATCATTTAAAATGAACATTTTTAAAAAACAAAAAAAGCATTAACGTCGGTGAATTCTTTGACATCCTTTAAACAGTGTGGACTGGACACAATGTTTATCTTAAGCGTAATTTCAAAAGAAAAAAAAGACAAGTTATGAAGTTTGAGTTATATATTGCCCTGAACGTAAAAGATTTTCATACACAAAACTTAATGAAGATTAGCCCTATAAATAGAAGCATCATATTCGTCAATATGTATGTGAAGCTTCTCTTCATAAGAAGCTCCCATATTGACTATAATAAACTATAATAAAAACTTCATTCAAATAAAAAGGCAAAAAGGCGCGTCTGGTCAACTTCGATATTTAATTTATCTTCATCCTGTCAAACTTCGGCAGAATATTTAAACATTAAATGTCCAAAAAGTACATCACGACAGACAGATCTAAAGTCCGAGTCACCGCGTCGAATTAATCAATAAGATTTGTACTTTATGGAAATTGCGAAGTCTCCTTTAATTCAAATCTTTCGACTTTACATCGTACACAGAAACTAGGATTGTCTAATACCAGCTTATGGTAAAGTTTAAATAAGGATTTTGGCCTACACTTTTAACTGAAGCATCTTAATCGATTAAAGCAGCGAAACTTCTCCGATTGGGCTCAAAAGAATATTGAAGAAAATCATGAAAATCGATCAAGCTTAGTTATGGCTTAGCTAATAAGCAAAATATTCGTTAGTGGAAAACAACAGACCCACATGTGCATCAAGACCACTGTATTATATCCACAAAAGGTGACCAAGTGGTATGAATTTCATGGCGGAGTTTGAACATGATTACCATGATAGAGTCAATGGAGTTGGAAGACTTTTTTTGACCATCATTTGTATGGATGTTCGGTTACAGTGTGATCTGGAGAAATCATCTGGACGAGTTTATTAGAAGAGGTCAGAGTCGACATCGAATACCAACGTTCCGACAGATATATGTGGAAGTGTTTTGTAAAATTGGCTCCAAAGAATCTATTACTCCAAGCGTGGTAATCATATAATCGAGATTTCCAAATTAAATAATTTAATTTAATTTTTAACTTATCATTTATTTAATTATTCTGTTATTAAAGACAACTTAAATTTAATTTATCTTACAATTAATTTAACAACTTATTTTAGACAGGCTTTTAGACTCCCCCCTTCCTGCGCCTTCTAAGTAGGCGCCTGTCTAGTGCATTTAGGTGGTTTTTTATACGCTCTAAGCACACCGCAGACTGCTTGTTCAGGACATCGCGAACTTTAGGAACATTGAAGTAACTCTCAATATTCGCTATTCGCATATACCAAGGTGGGCCAGAGAATTTTCGGAGGACTTTTGCATAGCGAATGCGTCATACTAACGCACTTGTCAAGGTTTATACTGATGTTCCAACGTTTTGCCCGTTGTCCAAACTCTCGAAGATATAGTTGGAGAGCATCGGTAGCAGTGTAAACACATTTATCTCTGATCAGGATGGCTGCATCGTCAGCAAATGTAGCGATCATTAGGTCATCGGGGTCATCTATAGGAATCGATGAGCCTGTGTGCATATCGCTGGTGAACGCTTCTTTGACTGATGACTCCTTCCCATCCAGGACGACAGAGAAAGTCCTATCTGTCAAATAACTTTGTACAAGCAAGAACAGCTGAGGCCTCCTTTGAGTTAATATAGGAGGCCATCATGCGATACTCTATCAAACGCCTGTCTTATATCAAGATAAGAGGTCACCACGTACTCTTTGGCTTCATACCCGTCTAGAATGAAATTTACTACCCTATTCAGTTGTTCTGGTTGTACCATGGGACTTACGGAATCCAAAGGGTGATATATCTTCCTTTACCTTCTCAATCCCAAGTATTCTTGTTAGGTGGTATTTTTCGAAGGGCTTGGCTACGGTGGACAGCAGACTGATTGGTCTATATTATTCCAAGGACGATGGACTTTTTCTAACCTTATGAATCAAACAGATCCTAGCCTTCTTCTACTGTGGTGGGATATGTCCTAGCCTCAACATCCCATTAAAAATGAGGACCAGAAAGAGCACCGCTTTGGCCGGCAAAGCATTGAATTAATATTTTGTGTTTTATTTATGTGTTGAAAAATCCTATATATTCTTTATCAGCTCAACAAGCCGAGTCGATCTAGTTTTGTCCGTCTGTCTGTGTGTATGTTAATACGGGAAGTAGTCCATCAGTTTTATTCAGCCATTTAAAATCAGTATGGAAACTATTTGTGGCACGCCTAAAATTTAAGAGTAGCATTTAAGCGGACCCAAAGCATACTTTTTTAATAAACTTTTTTATGACAGCCAATATTAACTTGAATTGTGCTATAAAGACTTCTGTGGATCTAAGGTTATTATTTGAAGGCGTGGAAAGACTCTGAGGCTACACTTCCTCTTTTGAAACTATGTGTATTTATGATTCTGAGTTAACAAATAATCAAAGTTTTGAGTATATTCCTGAATCATAGATAAAACCTAAAATGGACAATTGGATTTATTCAAAATGAAGATATGTATAGAAGCTACGATTCCCGTCATATACACCCAATTTGCGGTTTTTGGCTGTGTTACAAAAAATATTTGTATATATCTCCATTTGAAGTTCTCCTAATCAAAATTAAATTTTAATAACCTAAGCGGACAACACGCTTATTTTACATTTTTTTTTTCAATCCAACCAGCCTGAACTAATTTTAACCAAACACCCCTCGAATACATTGAACGAAAGTGAGTTGGTGTACGAGTGAATGTTAAAAAAAATGCGCAACATTTGCCAATTGAAGGTGAAAGGACAACTCGCATAGAGCAACTAATGCCAGGGATTTGCGTTGATTATCCTGATGCTGCTTCGCACAAACAGTAGTCGTTGAAATAACAGAATGAATATAAAAACGTAAGAACGAATAATACTGCAGGTAGGCAGGCAGCCAAAAGGCAACACAGGATAATGCCATTGTTATGTACCTTTTCTAGGATTTCACAGCCCCTACCATAGCTGCTAAGATAAGCTAAACATTTAAAGAAAATAATTGCATTTTAAGCACAACAAATGATGCAAAACAGCATTAAGACCGGCTCAGGAACTGTTTGAAAGACATAAATGTATAAAAATAGAAAATAAGAAAATAAGAAAATGAGCAATTTGAGCACTGTGTGAAAATTTATTGAAAATGTAGAATTTTTCGAGAAAAACACATTAAGTATTTTTAAATAGAGACTCTCGTACACTAATTAACTTAATTTACAAGTTACAAGAAACAGCAGTCGATGCTGCTCGTAGACTGCCATATGGTTCCAGAGCAGCCACCACCGCACACTCTCCTACACAGAGTTCGTTGCTAATGGCGTTCAAATGAAAAAGCAAAAAAAGAAAAACAGAAAAACCACAAAAATTGTTGCTGTGACAAATATAAAAATTATTAAATTTTAACAAGTGTACAGCAAAGGGCGCCAAATTATGGTAGGGTGTTCATGGTGTGCGTCTCAGTTGGGTGTCGCCTTGGCAATAAACAGCAGCTAATAATTGGGAACACCCCCTCTTCGATTCGATTAGATCGAATTTTTAATGCTGCGACAGAAATATTGCTAAAAAAAAAAACACTTAAATTTAAGAACAATAGAAGAAGACAGAATATGAAGTGGGATGGAGAGAAATAAGAGCAAAATTAAAAAGAAGATGCTTAAACACATTAAGAAATTCGATTTGTACACTGAAAGTTATTTTATGTTCCAGTTTGGCATTCGCAGTTGGAAATGATATCAGTAGGAATCGAAAGTTGAGACAGACAGACAGACAGACATGTCTACATAATGTCTGTCTGTCTGCTTGTATGTCTATGATTGTATAAGCTGATGTTTACAGAAGCATTAAATACAGATGATTTCGTTATAAAGTTTACTTGTTGAGTGTTGAAATAGATGCAATTTTTACTCAAATTGTAAAATTATTTACTCCAAAGTCACTCTTAAAACTCTTTTTTTTAGGCCCTGCACCGAAGGTACAAGAGCCTATTGGTTTTGTGCAAATGTATGTAACAGATAGAAATAATGGTCGGAGACCCCCAAAGTAACCCCCATTATGGTCAGGAGTGATAGAGGAGTCGATATAGACATGTCCGTCTGTCCGTCCGTATGAACGAAAGGATCTCGGAAACGGTAATAGATAGAGACCTCGTGTTTTTTGCATTCGACTAGGACTGCTCCGGAATTTCACAAATTTATTTTAAATTTCAATTTGCTCCTCTATCGTTTCCACGCGAAGGTCCCTATGGAGTGTGCTGTTTCGGACGAACCATGGGCAATCACTGATCATCCGCAGAGCCAGTAGAGTGGCCTCATTCTGACCCGACAACGGCTGACTAGGTTTCTGGTGTGCCGCGCAAACGTTAGCCTCTTATAAAACTTCTTTGTACGGTGGCACTGTAGTCATTATTTCTCAAAAAAAAAAACAAAAATTTAAACGAAACTAATACTGTGACAGCGACCATGTATCATACTATTCACTAATGTTAATTAAATCGATGAGTACGACCCCTTTTATCCTTATTTCCAATAGTGAAACCTTCAACTGGCCACTAGTTACGAAGATCGTGCGATGTAATACCACAAATTAAGTTTCTATGGGTTCAACGTATATCACTCGTTTGCAGCACTGGTTCCAATACTTTGGATTTCTTCGCTGCCAAAATGTAAGGAGCCATTGCTGGTCGAAATTTTTCACGGGGTTTTTGAATATTTAAGTGATAAGGTCAGCCAGTGCATAAAGAACCCACTTAGGCATTTGAATGATGTTTCGTTTGAAACAGAAAAGACAAAAAATCATCACCATCAAATATAGATTTCCAGTTGAAAGTTCCGACATTATAATAACTTTTTAAGTAGGGAAATTGTGTATTTATTTTATATATTTTTCCCGAAAATCTGATCATATTTAAATTTTTTCCTATATATAACCCAATAAATAATAAATCACCATTTCCTGACAACCATGATGATATATACAAATTTTATAGAGAAAAATATTTTTTGGAGTTTCAGTTTCAAAATGTTCAATAGGCCAGCTTCAGTAAGGATCGCATCGAGGGTTGAGTATAACTTTGTCGAAAGACATTATTGAAGCTTCAAAAGGGTCATCACATAAAAAGTGCTACTCTATTAACTTCCGGACTTCCTGACCCCGTTTAAAATAGGTTCCAATGGGCAAATCGAAGGGATTTGTCATGCTAATTTTTTTTTCAACAAAAAGTGTGTGGTCCAACGACAATATTTACCTTAGAGATAGTCCGTCAATTGTTCATTTCACGATGATGTACTGAACAGTTTGATAATAAGGATCAATCCAGTGAGTCCAGGTATAGCTGTAAATTGGAACCAGCAACAATGAAACCAAACATCCCAGTTATTAGGTGATAAACTATCTTATTTAAAATTATATCACAATGGTCACAAAACACCAAACAAATACAGGATTCTTCCAGTTTACCAAAGTAAAAACCGCCATTAAAGGACCATTTTCTCTCCAAATCATAGAAGAACCTCTGTAGGTAGCATGAAGAATAATACTTCAATGAATTTAGAAATATATTCAATAACTACGAAATTTATATAACTCGATGAAAAATTCGAGTTCATAATGGATAGCTCTTTAATCTGCTTGAAACTTCTCTGGTTATCAAATGATCCGAATTGGTTTTTTCAAAACTTAAACTCCATCTTTGGAATATCATCATCATACAAAGACAAATAATCTTTGCTATCATACCTGGTGCAGATAGATAAGAAATCCATAAAATAGAAACTTGAGGTTCGCTTGGCCCAACCCTTCTTGAGGGTAAAAGTTCTGTTAAAAAAACTGTATGTTCCAAATACTAAAATGTTTGAGAATTTTATTTTTATTTTCTGTTTGAAAAAAACTTTTCTTCTAGGTTAGAAATGTATCAAAGATGTTAATTTTTGTCTACTTTTCTTCAAGAAATCAATGGAAATCAAAAATTAAAAATGCGTTTTTCAGTTCAAAAACAGTCGAATCCTAAAGTCAAGATGAAATTCCTATAATGAATTACGATTCAGCAAACCAAAATCTATTCCGTCATTCACCAATTAAGCTTGGGTTCCAATGCAAACCATATGTGCTGTACTCCTGTTGTCCATTCGAATAAGACGGATAGCTCAGTGAAGTCGATGGAATTTTATGAGCTGGACTAACTAAATTTCATCTCAATAAGTAAAACACATACAGCTCGTGGTTCGTAGGTTCAATGTATGCCATTGTTAAACTCACTGGTCTACTTCAGAATTTGACACAGTTTGAAAACTTGGTCAATGACGAACGTTTTTGGTTTGAAGCCACACTTATGCTGTCCTATCAGTGCATATAGCTGCAGCCTTAAAATAGACTTATAGAAAGCGCTTGTTGCCACAAACAGCGGGGTCTACATTGCCCTATATATGTTCAGAGGCCAGAGATGTTTTTCGGAGTTGTCAGAAGTGTTTGGCTGATAATGCTTCGGCGGTCTATTTTCATTGTAGCTTTCCGACATCCAACTTTCGTTGGGTGTTCTCGAATGCACCGTGCTGAACCTAGTGCTTATCTTTGCTGTGACAAGATAGTGGTCCGAGTCGATATTGCGACGTCGAAATGTCCGTAATATGATCAATGTAGTTGGATTAAGCGGTGAGTTTAGATTTTAAAATCTGATGTTGCTGACTAACAAATTCAATGTCAGGAAGTTAAATTTTCCGATGGTTGAGCTAAAGATTCCGTCTTTCCCAAATTAAGCGTTGAAAGCGCCAAACATAATTTCGAAGCAATACACGTAGAGATGTTCCAGGCGCTCATAAAATTTATATTTGGTCTCGATGTCTTCATGTGGATTGATATTCATTATACCTCATTATATATAGTCTGCATATAAGGCCAAAATTGATGTTCTTTTTCCATATTAAAACTTTTCAGTTGATGGAGGCTAAGATGTTGCTAAATGCTCTTTTGAAATTAAACACTTCCACAGAAAGACGCTCTTATCAAGTCTTATTCGATGGCATTATTTCAATTAGTTTACGGTTCGAATTAGCATCAATGGAGATGCCGCTTTAAACTTCAAAACGTTTGATGGCATTCAAGTTGAATCTTATGATTTGAGAAACCCAACTAAATAGTTGACTATGTAGCAATTGATACGTATGTTCTTGATAATATTGGATTGTTATCACCAGGCATTTGTGATTGTATTTGCTTGTTTAACTAGTTTCTGCTGAAGGCATGATTCTCTCTTAATACTAGAATTCCATTCGCTCTTTAAGAAGATTCGTTGCTACATAGCCGTCGACGTCTTGTTTCTTCTTGTTTCAGATGTTCTTGACGAAAATAAATGGTTACGAAATTGTTCAAGAAGCAATTCCGGTTCTTCTAAATTATCAAGTTTTATTCCCTCCATCATTTCATTTGATTTTGGGCAGTATTGTCACAAAAATTGCATTGCTCCATCAGATTTTCATCAAACTTAACTGGCTTTCTTTTCCTGGCCTTACTGCAGTTCATATGTGACTTTAAATAAATTCACGCAATGTTAGGCTTTAAGAAACATAAATAGATACAACATTCGCTTATATATATCGATTATTAAATTATTTTTTTCTTACTAAAATATTTTCCACAGTGTCTTTAATGTTTTCTAATCAGTTTGCTCCACAAAAAAAAAATAAAAAAAAAAGCCGCTGCACAGAATTGCTTCATTGTTAATATGTTGCCATTGTCTCCAAAATTTCAAAGCGCGCCCTCACACAGAACCGACCAATGCCAATGTTGCTGCTGTCTATAATGACCCAATTTGGTATCAAATTTATGTTTATTGGTTTTCTAATTTTTTTCACACTCAATACATTAAAATTCTCCGCATTGGTTTACTTTTTCCATCAAGCTGCACGAACTTTTCTTCACATTTTCTTTTAGTCTTAAATATATTTTACTAATCAGAAGAAAATCGAGTTCCATTTTGTTGTCTTATTAATAACAAGCATTAAAATTAACGGTTAGCAAAAGTTTGACTAAGTAGAATTGATATTTTTTAATCTTATGTCTCATTAATTTTATTTTCGTTATAAAGAAGAAAAAAGATACTTTTATTGTATAGAAAATGTATCTATTCAGTAGAGAGAGAAAATTTAGCTATTATTGAGGCAACTATCCGTTTTGAATTAGAAATATGAATTCTAATTTGGTTAATGCGCTACATCGGCGTGACTAAATTGAGTGAGTTGCTATTGTATGTAAGAATGTGTGGCTATGGTTTGAAGTTGTCGCTTGGTGTTTGAAGTGTGCTCTCACGAAGCTCTAGATACACTTAAAGTGATATCATTTTAATGCTTGCTTTGTGACAATGAAGTTGTAAAGTTGAGATTTTAGTATTTAAAACGCTTTAACGGTTGCTTGAATTTGAGGTTTTCTGTACAATAGTTAATATGATAGCAGCTGCAGCTAAAAGATATATGCTTTATAAGTAATCTGAAATATATACAAAATTTTGCATATATTGTTTTGCAATTTTAAGTTTAAACTCCCTAAGCACTCATTAATTAAAACTGCATGACTCACTGTCAACTGCATCTACTATTTAATATCTTCTACATCACACAATATGCAAGCGCCTATCAATCATATCACGTCAAATTGCAAACCACAGCAAACAAACACAGAATTCTGACTCATGCCTCAATAGCATTTCCTGCCATAAATCGCTTTACTCTTTTGTATGTGAAATATATAAAGCAAACAAAAGCTGACAGTAGACATCAAATATTATTTCTTTTTAAAGCAACTATTCACATACAAAACAACAGGTTTAGTCCTTCATTCATGGAACGCATTTAAAAAAATAAAAATCCACAAAAAAAATAAATATTAAAAAGAAACCAAATTATTTCAGTGACATTGAGTTACAAAAATGTATCTAGATATCTAGGTAACCGTTGTATCTTTGAAGCAGCGGGTGGGCGTAAATGCGTTTGTGCATTCTCCTTTTTTCCCTACGGATGTGGACAATGGTCTTTATTTTGCGCAGTTGTGGTAGCAAAATATAAAAGAGGGCGTTTATAAATAAAAATCTGATTAATTTCTTTTATTCGTGAGTAGTTGGCATTTTTTTCCTTTTGTATTCCATGACAATTCGGTTGTCTCTGTTGGCCACAGGAAGTGAAATAAATAGTAAAGCAGTTTTTGACATTATTTTGGTTCTTTACTGAGGTTTAAGCATTGTATCCTTTCGTCCCTGTGCGTTTTACATTGTGGTTTGGCTTATAAGTAGATAAATCTATATTTGAATGGTACGTGATTGTGGCATCAACAGATTTTGTGTATCTTTTTTGATATTATCAGATAGAAATTTACTGAAATAATCTTAAATATATTCTTATATTAGGAAATCAAAGAAAAACTATATTTTCGATGCAAAAAATAACACATTCATATTTTTAGTTAATGAATCTATGATAAAACTTGATTTGCCACATACACAGTGCGCTTAATAATAAGGTGGAAATGCAACTTATATGAAGAAACGAGTAAAAATCTTACGATTCGTTCTCAAAAATAAGAATAAAGTGTGGGATCAAGTTTATATGTCATGTTAATTCGAATGCGAAGCGCATATAAAAATATTTTAAAACAATTAAAAACGCAACAACTCAGTTATAATAAATCATATGTGCCTTGGACTTCGGAGTGCCATTGCTTGGTCTTCTCAGACAAAAAAAAAAAATCAATTTAGAAGGCCCCGTTGGCTATAGTTCCCATTTCTATAACCTCCGCAAAGAAACTCTTGATTTGAAGAAATTCATGATTTGGAGTTTTAATGGTGTGTGAGGTCGTTTCATATTATGGCAAATTAGAATTTTTCTCAATCACAAGCAGTACCTTTTAAAGGATAATCTTTCTCAAACTAACCCAAACATTCCAATTTACTAATTAATTTGGCCAATTTGTACACAGCCCTTCCCAATAGGAAGTGTTTTTAAATCTAAAATATTTCAATTACCATAAATTAAGGAAAAAAAAGATTTCCGTAAACTTTGTTATTTCACTAAAGTGTCCTACTCAAGTAGTGAAAAATTAGGAGTCCGTATTTCGCCGGTTTTTGGTAAATAATTTTTTAGTATTACTAAAGCTTTGAAATTAAATTTTCCTTCTGGTCAAATTACAACAAATATATCAACTTTAATTTACAACAAAAAAAAAAATAAGTCTAGCATGTTTGGTTTGGGAGCAGTGCGAGATAAAAAACAGTGTGTGTTCTTAAGTAGAAGACCAGCCCCGCTTCTGTGACTTGAAAGTATCTTTTTAGAGTAGATCATCACACTTACTAAAAGTTTTACTAAGTTTGTGCCTCGTACAGATAATTTAGCTGTGTGAACTTAAATAAACCGTTACTAATGTTTTTATCTGAAGAACATAGATAGCTATGGATCTTAGTTCACGAACGGTAGTTAGGACAGTACTACTCAGTTTAACTATAGTATGAGCTTTATATTATACAAGCTTTTACCCGCGACTTCGTCCGCATTGGTTTCGATAAAAAGTATTTTTGTTTAACCTGACATCTAGGAAGAATCTGATTTTTTAACAATTTTCGTTGAGATTGGTCTCACTTTTACTTGAAGTTTTTAGATGTTTGAAACTATTTTCAACGCAATAAAAACCTACCGTATCTCTACTTTTAGAGATAGCTCCATCAAATATCAAATCTATAACCTATAACCTCCTCCGATTTTGACCAATCTTAACAGATTCTCCTGATCTTCTTATCATGTATACCAAATTTCATCTCTGAACCTTAAATGGATGCAACGATATGACATATTCTGTTTTCCGCTTATATGGGGGGTGGGGCATTGCCCCCTCCGATTTTGACCAAACTTAACATGTTGACTTTTTCTGATCCTCTTATCATGTATTTAGTACACATCTCTGTAACTTAAATATATCCAATTTCTTTAAAATGCTTAAATGGGTGCAAAGACAAATTTTGATTATCACTTTTTGGGGGGTGGGACATTGTCCCCTCCGATTTTTACCATTTCCTCTCCAGATCCTTTTGGGGGGTGGGACATTGTCCCCTCCGATTTTGACCATTTCCTCTCCAGATCCTCTTAACATGTATACCAAATTTCATCTCTGTAGCTGAATTGGATTGAAAGATATGACAAATTTTTATTATCGCTTATATGGTGGGTGGGGCAACACCCACTCCCCATATTGTCAAAACGTAGCCTAAGTTCTTTTCCATCATCCCATCTATCTCTATTCCAAAATTCAGACGAATTGGTTGAGTGGTTTAGCCATAAGAGAGGAACATACATCCATAAAAATACATCCATACATCCATACAAACTTTCGCATTTATAATATTAGTAGGATATACTAGCTGAAACCGCGGCTTCGCCCGCTCATAATATTCCTAATCTTTTCCAATCTTGTCCAATAGACAATACTTCTTCCGATCACAATACCATTTATATTAAATTTCATCGATGTACCTCAAATGGATTCCAAGATATGTCGCTTTTTGTCTATTGCTTATATGGTGACGGAATATCGGCCTTCCGATTTGTACCAAACTATTGTATTGTCACCTTAATTCGAAATAGAGGTTTTATAAACCTTTCATTCCTTTCTGAGATAATCTATGGATTGATGTTTATAATTTATGTAGAAACATAGAATACTCTACAGTCCTGCAGAAGGAGATGGCAAATGTTGTTGTTATTTCTACAAAAAATACTAAATTTGGCGAATGTTATATTAGTTTCAATGAACGGAGCCGTATGATATATATATCATATACCAGAATGATATATATACAGCGTTCTTGCTTGTTCAAATCTATTTTAATCTAAAAGTTTTAAAAAAGTGGCAACGAAAGTCTGAGAAAATTATAAAAGTTTAAAGACGAAGTACTGGATTCATTGCTCTATGTGGACTAATGCCAAACTTGTGCCAAGGAATTGTCAGAATAAATAAGAGTGGATGGGATGACAGTTGGCAAACGCCTGTAAGTCATGGGATTCATTCATAAGCAAAGACGCGCAACATCAAAAGGCAATTTTTTGATTGTGAAAAGTTCGAAGATCACCAAAAAGGAAATGTTTTTTCATCGCATTTGGCTGCTGATGAAAAGTGGGTCCATTACGATTACCACAAGCGCGAAAAGTCATCAGCATCTTTCGCAAAGCCGAATATTCATATCATGAAGTTCATGCTTTGTATTTGGTGAGACCAGTGCAGCGTGATATACTGCAAGCTGCTTAAACCGAATGAGACTTTCACGGGGCAATCCTTATGCGTTTGACCCTCGCACTGAAGTAAAATCGGTCGTAATATGAAGAAAAGCACGAAAAAGTGATTTGGAAGCATAACAGCGCTAGGTCTCATGCTGCAAAACCCACTTGGAAGCTGAAAAAAGAAGCCTTACCCACCCGCCTTACCTTACCTTCCGACTATTTGTTCCAAACTATAAAACATGACCTGTCCCAGCAGAAGTGCTCTTTAAATGAAAAATGCAAATAATTCTTCTAGGATTGGACAGTCTTAAAAGGCGGTGCGTTCTTCCGAGATGGTCTTCGAAAGTTGCCAGAAAGATGGTAAAAAGTTGTAAATTTTTTTGTACAACAAATTTTTAAAGGGGCTACGACTTCTAATGGTGGAATTATGGATATTTTTAGAATATTTCATAAATAACAAGAAAACCAATTTTTTCATTAAAAAACTCAGAAAAGATGGGCAGGTTTTCGTTTTAGAAGGGGTATTCCCCATACAAATCTGACCCCCTCCTCATTAATTAATCAACATTAATTTCATATTTTTATGTAAAAATGCGCCAATTTTTATATCAATAAAATTTGATGTAATGTGGTATCCGGAAATATCACACATATAACTCTTTTTAGCTGCAATTTTCACAATTCTAAGCTAAGAAAAAAAAAAACATTTACACGCTTCAAACAAAACACGAAGTCCCACAGAACCAATAATCAAACTTTCAAATGCCTACATAGCGCCTTGCAATCAAAGTGCCGTCATGATGTATGTAATTGCAAAGTCTGCAGCAAATGTTGCAGCAACCAGACTAGAGTCTCATGTAACACATCTATCATGATTACTCAAAAACATTTGATGTACATTAAAAGCCTAGAATGCTGCGCTTTCTCACTTCCACTCGCACAGTTGCTCATTTTCATTGAAAATCAAATTTCAACTTTGATTTATGTCTTTAAAAGTGCAGCGAATGAACGAAGGCAAGATCAAAGGCCAGACAAACCAAGTCAGTGTAGAATTTTATAGTACAGCTTCCTCTTGTTTAAGTATCGAATAAGTCTAAATAAAGTGAATAGTTTATCCAGCTTGTTCTGACGAAACTTATGCCGCCAAAGTAGATAATGCTGTTGATGAAGTCGAGTCATCAAACCATGCCTCCTCCTAACATTAAGTATTGTGTAGACTTGGGCGCTTTAAGTGCTGCACATAAATAATTTCTATAAAGCGATATACATATACAAACATATGGAATTATGATTTACAAACGAGATGGGAAATGATGTGATCATCTACGCCGCAGACTCTTCGAGATCATTAAACATCGGCTGGCACTTGGCAATGATGATGTGAGATGGCGGCGGCGCGCAGTTTTTAATTGCAAAATCGCATTAGCATAAATTTGTTAGAACTGAAGTCAAGTGAAATTATGATGTAGTATGGCAGCGTTGAGAATTTATTAACTCCCACAAGTTGGCCATGGAGGACAGGGGAAGGCAGTTCAGCGTCTGCTCCATGTAATGGAAACCGCAAATTGTTTGATATGAAAAAATTAAAAGTCTGTGATCGGACAAGTGTCTGCTTAGTGCTTTGCGATTTTAAGTGCTAGAAAGATTTCACAGAAATTTGTGAAAAATGTTTAAATTGTTTAATTTTTGTTTTATAAACTTTGCCTAACTATACTCGAATGTGATACAAATTATTGCTGCTAGAATTTATTTTCATATGAAATTCGGACATATTAAAGATCTTCAATAAAAATTTAGTAGTCACATCGTTGTTGCTCAATTTTAATACTTTTCTACCACAGTACAAAGTCTATAAAAACCATTTTTTTTTTTATTGTATCAAGTTACCAACTTTCTAAACATTTGCCAAATCAACAAAACATCTTAAAACAAACTTCCTTGTAGTAGGTCTCCAAAAAGTACAAGCGCCATTTAATACGTGTTCATGTTGCTAGACAAAAAGTACAACATTATATAGAATATGCGGCCGACAGGAGTTTATTAAAGAAACATAATATGCACAAGCGGGAGAGAGCCCTTTCCTAGCGACACAACAGCATAGAAATTTCTTATACATAGTTCTCTATCAACTGGAATAAGAATTTTATGCATTTCACGTTCAACAAGTTGAAATCATAACAAAAAACAAGCGAAATACAGAAGGATTGCGAGGCAGTTTATACTGGAAGAATGCGCTGCAAATCTAGAAAAAAATACAATGAAAAAAAAAAAAAAATTATCGCTACAAATAAAATGCATAAAAGAAAATAAAATCAAGAAAATAGAAGCATTATTTTTAAGACAATACGAGGGTGGATCAATTAGTTGTTAATAAATAGATTAAAAATTAATTGG
The DNA here is from genome assembly GCA_035044805.1 of Leucophenga maculata. Taxonomy (NCBI): domain Eukaryota; kingdom Metazoa; phylum Arthropoda; class Insecta; order Diptera; family Drosophilidae; genus Leucophenga; species Leucophenga maculata. The sequence continues at coordinate 3,132,685 of JAWNNP010001101.1, read as the reverse complement.
GGTTACATACGACCTCTCAAATTCACAAGCTTAAACGATTTGATGTGGGACCTACCTGATATCCATATCAGACAAACATCCAGCCAGGATGCTTAGACATTGCAGTTTATAAAATCATTCATAACTGGAAGTTTAATATTGAAGACCGCATGTACATGACGTCGGAACACATGGTCGAAGCCTGCTTCTAAACTTTGAAATGCTCAAAGCTTTACAAGAAAAACACAAACAAAAATTCAGTTGCTTCGTTGTGGAATGAAACTCGAAGCATAAATGTACAATCGTTTCGGAATTCTAGTGGAAGTTAGTGTCCTCTAAGCAATCTGTCGTTTTGACACAATATTTTGCAGAGCGTTTTAGGCCTTACTGTCTTGTTACTTCTATTGAGATATACTTTGCAATCGACTGCATTCGCAAATGGACATTGCTTGGAGCATATCAAATTATGCAACGCCACTTTTAAATTTCTACGCATAAACGCCTCCTCTTGCTGTTCACACTTCCTGTTAACACTATTCAATGCAGTGCTAAAAAATACAATATTTTCTTATGGATTCAAAAACTGTGACAATAACAATGATCCATAAAACCTGTAAGCCCGAAAGTGTCACTGAGTCATATAGGCCGATCAGTCTTCATCTTAAACTTTCGAAGATATAGAATAGCCTTTTTGCCGCCAGACTATTTGATGTCATTGTTTCCAGAGGCTTATTCCCGGATAACCACTTTGCAGTTCGTTCAAGATGTGGTATATTTCTTTATGCACAGGAGATTCAGCAAAACATTCTTTATGCACAGGAGTTCTTGAAAGCTGCGTCTTTGGATCGTTCCTCTTCAACCTCTTCGCAGCTGAATTTCCCGACGCAGAAATATTAGATGCAACAGTTATCTAAGGCTTAGTAGCTGGGTTTTAATTTGGAATTCCTACATCGGATGATCTTTATGTTCTTATTCGATTAGACATATTTTAGTGAGTCTACTATTAGTTTATCATCATGACACAGCGGAGTCTGCTACACAATTGAGATCACGTGACAGCATATATTTAGTGACTATAGATACCTGCTGTTAGCTTTTAACGCCATATAAAATCTTACAGTCTCTCCAAAGACGCTCACCCCATAGACTACCGGCTAGCCAATCACCCACTATCAAAATCTCCAGTCATTCTAGAACTTCAGCCGGTGCGGATATTGAGATGAACATATTTTACAAGTAGTTTGTCAAATATATAACCTCTGCAGGAGTCGTCCATGTTCTAAGGATAACTGTATCAAAATCGTTCTAGTACTTCTTACCCTTTTCTTTGGTTGCAAAGCCTATTTTACTTGTAGCGTATAATCGCTCTTGCTGGGCTTCTACTCCTTCTGGACTTCGTTTTGGCAGCTGGGACATAATGTACTAATGAATTCGGACAACCAGATTAGTGAGTCTGGTTTGTAATGAAGGCCTCCCCTAAGAGAGTAGTTGAGACATTCTTTGGATACCAGTTATTTTAAGGCCAAAGAGAAATCCATTCTTTCTGATCGATATTCATATGTATAGTCGGAAAGGCGGATAGCTAAATCGATTTACTTTCAGATGCTGATCCTGAATATATATACTTTATAGAATCTACATCGCACTCTTTTTGCCTGTTACACTTGCACAAACTGAATACAACCTACTGGTACTGGGAATTTTTTATTTTATTTATTTTTGTGTAGGGGCTATTCCAAAAAGTAAGGAGACACGCCAGAAAAGTAACCATGCACCCAACAAAACACAGACAGACATATATGGATAGATCGACTTGTCTCATCGAGCTAATTCAGATTTTGTATGATGTATAGTACTGTCAGATTTTACCATTACGCACGACGGACCTAAGTCATGCATTCGAGCTTCAAAGAATTTTGATAAATAAGTTTTAGAAACGGACAAAAAGCAGAGGTTTGTTTATGTTTAAATGGCCGTCAACCGTCTGCCGGTCATGGCCGCGTCCAGGAAAGCGCGCCAGCCTCCATAATCCTGTGCGCGCTGGCGCCAGTCGTTCTGAATGCCAAGTACGGAGAGATCTCTCCATACCTGGTCATTCCATCGAGTGCCTCTATGTCGGCGTCCACCAATCAAGTTTGGGCCCCCCATGTAAACCATGCGTGCTGGAGCTCCTTCGTCCATTCGAATGAGGTGCCCAGCCCAGTGCAGCCGCTGGAATTTTATGCGCTGGACTATGTCAACCTCATTGAATAGCTTGTACAGCTCGCGGTTCATACGGGACCTAAACTCGTCGCCGACTCTAATAGGACCAAAGATCCTGCGAAGAATCTTCCTCTCGAAGACTTCCATCGCTGTCTCATCCGACTCAATCACGGTCCATGCCTCTGCGCCATACAGTAGGACCGGGAGAGGGCTTTACTTCTCATTTGCTTGCTTAGCCCAAAAAAACATCTGTTTGCAAGCGTGATTCTTCGCCTGATCTCCAGGCTGACGTTGTTGTTGCTGGTGATCTCTGTTCCGAGATAGACGAAGTTTTCTACAACACTGAAGTTGAAATTCTCCATCGTCACTGACCGTCCAAGACGCATTGACGGAGTGCGAGAAGACACCAAGTACTTCGTCTTGTCCTCGTTCACCGCTAGACCCATGAGCCGAGACTGTTTTTCAATCTCTGAGAACGCCTTGCTGACTCGGCGTTCCTGCGTACTGATGATATCGATGTCATCGGCGTAAGCGAGCAGCATCACTTCCTTTTGGAAGATCGAGCCCGACATACTCTGTATGTACGGGTATTGGCGTAGGATGTATTCCATCAGGAGATTGAAAAAATCGCACGATAGAGCATCGCCCTGCCTGAAACCTCTCTTGGTATCAAAGGGGTCGGAGAGGTTTTTCCCCACCCTGACAACGCTTTGTGTGTTAGATAGCGTCGCCATGCAAAGACGGACAATCTTTGCCGGGATACCTAGTGCAGACAGGGCGTCGAAGAACTTCGCTCTTATCGGCGTGTCGAAAGCGGCTTTGTAATCGACAAATAGGTGGTGAGTGTCTTTGTTGAACTCACGGGTCTTTTCCAAGATTTGGCGTAATGTGAATATTTGGTCACTGGTCGACCTTTTTGGTCTGAAGCCACACTGATATCGTCCTATCAGTGAGTCGGTATATGGCTTCAGCCTATTACACAATACGCACGACAAAGTCTTATATCCAATGGAAAGGAGACTTATTCCGCGGTAGTTGGCGCAAACAGCGGGGTCTCCTTTCTTAAAGATAGGACAGAGAACACTGAGATTCCAGTCATTGGGTATGCGTTCATCGGACCATATTTTGCATAAATGTTGGTGCATACTCCTAACCAACTCTTCGCCGCCGGTCTTAAATAACTCAGCTGGCAGCCCATCAGAGCCTGCCGCTTTGTTATTTTTCAGCTTTTTAATAACTGAATCGACCTCGTAATAGTCCGGTGGCTCTACAATAGTGCCATCATTAACTGGTGGTTCCGGTGTCATTTCTCTTTCGGCGGTATTGTGCGCTTCATCGCCTCGGAGTAGGTTGGAGAAATGACTCCTCCATAATCTCAGTGATTCCTGTTCATCCGTTACCAGATTTCCATTCTCATCCTTACAGAAAGTTACTCCGGGCTTAAAACCTTCAGTCAGACGCTTGACCTTTTGGTAGAAGAGGTGGTCGCCATATAACTAAGCCCGAAGATACGAGAGCCTATTGGTTTTGTGCAAATGTATGTAACAGGTAGAAATAATGGTCGGAGACGCCCAAAGTTTAGCCCCCATTATGGTCATGAGCGATAGGGTCGATATGTCCTTATCCGACTGTCCGTCCGTATGATCGAAAGGATCTCGGAAACGGTAATAGATAGAGACTTCGTTCGTTTTGCATTCGACTTGGACTTCGTCGGAACTTTACAAGTTTATTTTTAAATGCTGCCCCTCCCTTATTTCCTATGAAATCCCCCTCAAGGCTAAACATTTCCTCGGCAAAAAAAAATATTAAGTATGCCAGTGTAGAGCTTAGGTCCTTCTATTTATTCGGCAAAAAAAAAATTAAGTATGCCAGTATAGAGCTTAGGTCTCTCTATTTTATAAGCAATTGAATTTGAACGACATATGATGCTTCCGTCCTCTCTTATCTTTTCATACAGTAAGAAGTGGGAGGAGTAAAATACTTTTCGTCATTGATAACAAGTGGACTGAATATTCAATAGCAGAATCTAAATACCCAAACTTGAAGGTTTATAGTATCCAAGTTCTTGATTTTCGTACGGATAGCCAGACAGAGGGACATGTCTATAAATATTGATGCTGGGGTCTTTATGGGGTCTGCATCGCTTCCTTCTATCATTAATATGCATTTGCCTACAGGGTATAGATAGGCAAACCAGACAAACTGTACAAAAATGTTTTGGATTTAGCCGAAATAGCCCTCTATTTTAATTGATGATGCCCTTAGAGATTAATATAGTGTTATCTGGCGGACTTACCGAAGAAGTTCGCAATTATTAACCTTTGTAAATAAATAGTCCATATTTACTTCAACATAGTCCTTTCCCTTACACAATTATTTTTTTAATTGTAATAATTTATTGATCTACTCTCGTTTATGTAAGCAGTGTGCTATCTCACTTGGTATATATAGAATTAAGTGTGTCCGTCTGTGCTCTTTTACAAAACGCAAAAACATTTCCTGCTACAATTGAATGTTGCAACATGCGCCACTACAAGATACTTTTTTTTCGTATTTTTTTTTCCTGTTGCAAATATGAAAACAACAACTCGGAGTGTATTGCATAACTCAAGTACAAGTTGCTGATAAAAAATACAAAAAAAAAATACTCTAAAGAAAATGTTGCATTGAGAAAATATGAAAAATTTAATTTGTTAAGCAGACAATATGGAGAGTCTGGCATATTTAGTGGAATATAAATATAAGAAGGCGCCTTTAATGGCAGCCAGAAACCAAGTTATTCAATGTGAGACTATAAGAAAGTCAAAAGTATCTGAAAAGAATTGTTTTTTTTTTTTTTGGTGAATAACAAAAACCAGACTTAGCTACGTGTTAGACAAAAAATAACAAACAGAAAAAAACTGAAATACTGACAACAATTGTTCATGGTAACAAATAAAACTATCTACTCGTATTTATAAGTAGACAATGACTACAATTGTTGTTGGTATTGGTGTTGTTGTTGTTGTTGTTGTTGTTGTTGTTGTTGTTGTTGTTGTTGTTGTTGTTGTTGTTGTTGTTGTTGTTGTTGTTGTTGTTGTTGTTGTTGTTGTTGTTGTTGTTAAGACGGCAATATGGCAAGGGGTGCTGCTATGAAAATGGCGGTTTTTTGTGACTCAGTAGCTAGAAATAATAAAAATAAAGGATGCTGCTAGTCAAAGTTTAATGACAGTTCAACAGTTTGTTGGGTCTGCTTTTATTAGAGTCGTTGTTGCTACGAGTACCTATTATTGTATAAGAGAGTCTGTAGTAGTTTTTGTTGCTGATATTGTTTTTGTTGTTGTTAGTTAGTCAGTTGTACTTATTGTATTGATGGCAATTGCACGTTTTGAAGTAGTCTTGTTGTTGTGGTTGCAACATGTCATTAGACAACATTAATTTTTATGCATGATTTCTCACATGATCTGTGTTGTTTAAATTGCTTTAAGTGTTTCCAGTGAAGTATTTTATGAAGAATTGGTTAGAATTGAATTTTAGGTATATTTAGATTTAAATATTTTTTTTGAAAATCCTTACTGAACTTACAATGATATCTAAAACAAATAAACATTTATTTTTTATTTTTTTATTTTATTATGTTTCCAGCTGTCTATAAGCTTCTGTTCGGTTTATGAAAAATAGAAATCTTCGGCAGATGGATCGTTTAGCAATGCAACTCACTTGTATTTCTTCGGGTGAAGTTTATTTTATTTAGTGGCGATGATTTGAGAAAAGCATTTATTTTGGCAGCGGTCGATCTTGGTATAACTGGTAGTGTTCGGAATTTTTTAATAGAGTTCCATTGAGTGCTTTCTATGAGTGTTTTTTGCGGCATTGTGCATTTATCTCAGATGATGTTTTTACTTGCTGTCAAAATTTTGGCCATTTCAATGTTGCATTTCCGGTTTTCCGTCGCTCAAAGGTTTAACGGCCATTTGAACGCTGAAGAAGCAGTTTTGCGTCCATATAGCAACGTGGGCGTCGTTCCAGAAGAAGTCTCTACTACACCAGTTTCGGATGTCGTACGATCAATGTATTCAATAAATTAAATGGAAAATGTTAAGCCTGTTCCTACGGGCGTATTGAGTTAAAATAAGCGACTATTCCATCATCAATTGCCTTAAAGAATTTATCCTACACTTCCTTCTCTTGGAGGTTCAACAGTGGCTCATTTATTCGATGTGATTGGCTCTATGCTCCTCGATCTTATTTCAATTCTATTGAGTTAAAATAAGCGACTATTCCATCATCAATTGCCTTAAAGAATTTATCCTACACTTCCTTCTCTTGGAGGTTCAACAGTGGCTCATTTATTCGATGTGATTGGCTCTATGCTCCTCGATCTTATTTCAATTCTCTTTCAATCAAATTTTGAAAACAAGTCAACAAATCTTCGAATTCATACGTCAATCCGTTCGACAGATATCAGCAAAAAATATGTTCTACATGTGAGAAAATGAATTTTTCCCAGAATTATTTTTTTATTATTGTTTTAATATTTATTCTGCTAATTATTCCAATGTCTTTCGTTGAACCTAAGATTAGTCATCTTTTTATTTTATTTCTTGGAAAAGTAACGACACACCAACGTGCAAATTAGGTGGTCTGAAATGTTAAGTGTGGCTCGTATAGAAACCCAAAGCTTATTCTTTTGCTTAAGTATTTAAAACATTGGGATTATAGTCAACATAACTATAATCAATATGTTATACATTTTTAAACGAAAAAATAAGCGTTGGGTTTCTATACGAACCACACTTAAAACTAGGTTTGGCATACAGACAGATGCATTTTGAACAATTGCCGCCAATAGAGCGTGTTCATACCGAGTTTAAAAAATATTTAATGAATCTGCGGGACTAGATTCTATATGTTCCATATAATTTCTACCCATCCACACACAATTTTGAACCATATATCCATTGACTCAGTTTACCCTTAGAATTAAATTTTATAGAAGCAATTATTATTGTTTATTGGGGAAGATTTAAGAAGGTCAAATGGAAAAAAAGTTAAAAGACAAGAAAGAACGCTTCATTTAAGTAGGCTCGACTACGAGATAACCTCTTCCAAACGATTTGTATGAGGATTACCCCTCTAGTGATACGATCTTGTCCCATATGGAATATTTTTTTTAGGAATTATGCAAGATTGCGAATCTTCAGTATTTCAAGATAAATATCTCAGAAAGATTTGGCATATTTGTATGGTGGCTACTCCTTTCAAGGGTCTGATTCATGTTTACAAAAAGAACCAAAGGAGGCAAGGCACGAATTTGATTTGTAATTCTCCCGATGCCCTTTACATATATATCAAATTTTATTTTATTAGCCAATCTAAACATATATATGACGAGTTTTGCATAGCTCTTGTATTTGAGCGTGACTTCCTAAAATTTTAAATTTTAATAGTATTATTCTTTGAAAAATTATCTATCTGCCAGCGAAGTTCCATAAAAATCGGTTGTCAATTAGAAAATATGAAATATTAAATATGAAAATAAGAATAATCCGAAAAAAATCGTATATAATCTGCGATTTTTTAAAACGAATTTGAAGACGAACGGATGAGAACCAAATTTTGATGAGGGTCAAATATTGACGATCAGATGAGAACCATATATATCTATAACAGAAAAAAATATATAAATATCTAGGATAGAGTATTGACAAACCGAGTTTAATGAAGAATTTACTCAAACTCCATTTTAAGACACAGTATTACCACAATCGGATACTCTAATCTAAAAATCGGTTCTTTGGATTTTGCGGTTTTGAGCTGAACGTTGATGAGTAAATAATGCTTTGCGGTCGAATATTCTTATAAATAGTAACGCATCAAAGTAGGACAATTCATGACTTTACTAGATAATCTTTTAAAAATTCACAACGCTGGTCATAAATAAAATATCTTAGTATTAATAACAGGAAAAAATTTAAACTAAATTTAAGCCATAAAAAATTTTAGTTATTTAAAAAAAAAACTCAGAATCATTAAAAAACTTTTTGAAGTAAGCGAAGATTGTTAACTAGTGTCGCTTCTATTCAAGTTTTCTTTCTGAATTTTACTGCTCATCAGGCTGATACATGTCAATCGATTGGTGCTGTCTCGTTGTTTTTTTACTCCAACAAATTTTTCCTGCTGCATATATACCCTATGAATATAATGAACGACTACTTCATGCTCATAAAGGGTGATCCATTTGAGCTACACACTAAACGAACCATGGTTGTTTTATTGCGGCCAATGTGTGCTGATAGACTTATTAAAAAAAATATATATGTGTATCGATCGCCCTATATGACTGATCCGATTGTAGTGAAGAGTATTGTGTATTCTTATTGCAGTATTTATGATGTTAAAAAGAAAAGTATTTCAAAATCTATCATAGAACCTTAAATAAATATGTAGTCTTATTAGTAACAGTACAAGTGTGGCTCAGAACCATAGCATCTGAGAAAATGGAATGCAGAGTGTTCTTACTTATATAAAGTTTAAGATTGGAACAGAAGCTGCAGATTTTTTTAGTGAATAAATCATTACAAAAAGTGGGTTAAAGAAAAAAACGAATATTAAATCATTTATGTATGTATGAAGCCATGAAAGTTATGAAATATTAAACAAATGAATATTAATATATCACTTCTTCATATGTAAGCCCAGTGTAAATCTTTCTTTCTTACTTCTATCTTTTATGCTTTGCATAATTAAATTTAAATGCCAAACTGGTATTTTAATATAAGAAAAAGAAAAGAAAAGGAAGAAAAATTATTTCACCAGTTGACTCCCGGTGAAAAACCTACGCAGAAAATCGAACCATATAAATATATACCCGTATGAGCAGTCAGTAAAATAAATTGGCGCCAAAACGAGACAGTTATAGCCAATAGCAAAGCTTACAGTGCAGACTGCATAAATGTGATATCAGCAAAAAAAATAGAGTTTCCTTTAAAAGGATTTTTGTAGACTTGAATATTAGCTAGTAACATAGCTCAGAAACTTCTCGAAAAACTAAAGTATCATAGAATAATGTGAAGGCCAAGAAGTGCACAATTTTTGCTAATATAATGTCTTCAATTTTAGTGTATCCGTTGCATATAAATTTTCTAATAATTTTTAGCACAACTCAAATCATCAATTAATATAATTCGCTTATGACAACTGCTTAGCTAAACTAGAACTTTTACAATATTCTGTTTCGTTTCTATCAGTTTTCACTGTACCTCAATTTGTCGCCTCATCTATATGCAATATTACGCAGCTCTATGTGCATGCAACATCTGCCAATGCCTCGGAGGCAATCTTAGACTTTACGACTCGTTCACTCCATAGCCAAACTCAATTGATTTCTTTGCAGACAAAAAAATTTGACTTCATATGTCTAACAGTCTGCCTGGCAGCTAATATAATCAATTTTTTCTGCAACGACTTCGAGGATGACTTCGACATTTGGTGAAATTAATTTTGCGCTGATTTGAATTAATTTTACTGACAACGTTGACGACAGCACAATTCTGAGCATAAATTCTGTGGCACGATGGCACAAAAAATGGCTAATATAATACATGAAAATTCTTTATATTAGAATTTTGGTTTGAAATGTTTGGCGACTGACTTTAGGACAAAAATAAATTGAACTATGTGTCTTGGTATTTTTATGCAAATTAATATAGATTAATTGGAAAATATGTTTAACATTTGGCAGTGCTGCGTTTTATTTATTGAAACACAATCAGAGAAGATTTTGAACTTTTTGGAAAATATGTAGTATAAAAGATTTTCCTCATTTCGACTATAATAGAATGTTCCTTTTATTTTAGTCTGCCAATTTATTAGAATTAATTCTACACAAACAATTACAAAATTCAAATTATATACAAGGTAAATCACTCGTTTGCAGACAGTGAGGACTCGTTTCATCTTCTTTTAATAAACTCGTCTCAAACTCTATTCGAGTAAAGAACAAAAAGAGACTGCAATGAAAGAAAAAAGCTGCATCGACTGTGCTGGACTTCGAAATATCCTATTGAAGTAGAGTAGAGGGTATATATTCCTGTATGGATCCATGTAGAATATTTTCCTAAAATTAGTATTTGAATGTTTCAAGTTAAACTCAACCACAACAAACAACTTTTTTTAAGAAACTCAAGGAAGGAAGAAAGATTGGTTTGGGCGCTACCAACTAGTTGTCCGAAATAAAGCTAAATGGAATATTTTACTAGAATTAAAGTAGAATATCATTCAAAAACTCTAAAAAAAAGTGACACTCCCCGTAAAGATGGGTTGGGACGTTCATTAAATACAAAATATGCAAATTTAAAGCTCCATCTTTTATAGCCTTCAAATTGTAGTTGTTGCTAGCCAGAAACAAGAACTTGTCTATATTGACTTGACTATTTGTATGGAGGTATCTCTTTTGGTGGTCCGATATCGAGACCCTATTGGATTATTTTATTAGGATTGACACAAAATACACCGAATTTTTTATTTCAAAACAAATATACATATGCAAAACCAATAACACTTATACACAAGTAAACAAATTACAGTCGGGCGTAATCAACTGTAAGAGACCCTGTACCAGATCAGGATCTAAATCCTTTCCTAACAAATACATTAAATGCTTTCATAGCTTATGCACCAAGCAGTGCAAAACAAAAAGGTAGGAAATTAAAACAAAACAAAATTTTACTATTATTTTATTTTTATGCAAAGAAAAGGGAGGACGGAAGCATCATAGGTCTTTCATATTCAATTGCTTATTAAATCGTCATTTTGATGAAGTTTTGGGATTTTGGCTTACAGAGACGTTATCTCTTTACTGGCATAATTAATTTTTTTTAAATAAAATTTTTTTTCTTAAAATAAACTTGTAAAATTCCGGCGAAGTCCTAGAAGAATGCAAAAAACACGAAATCTCTATCCATTATCGTTGCCGATATCCTTTCATTCATACTTTCATGGCTATATCGACTGCTCCATCACTCCTGATCATAATGGGGGTAACTTTGGGGGGAGGGGGGTCACCAACCATTATTTCTACCTGTAAAATACATTTGCACAAAACCAATAGGTTCTTGTACATTCGGTACAGTGCCTAGAAATCAGAAAGGAAGTGAGGTTCTGTTCCACAAAAAAGCGTTTTCTTTCCTCTATACAGTTGAGGCTGGCTGGCGCAAGTTGTTTTGAATGCCAAATACGAAAATATCTCTCCATACCTGCTTATTTCAACGCGTGCCCGGTCGTTCTCTATTTCGTCCACCAATCAAGTTTGGGCCATCTAAACCATGCGTGCTGGAGCTCTTTCATCCATTCGAATGAGGTGTAGAGCACAGTGCAACCGCTGGAATTTTATGCGCTGGACTATTTCAACCTCATCGAATAGCTCGTGAAACTCGCGGTTCATACGGGACCTAAACTCGTCGCCGACTCTAATAAGACCAAGAATCCTGTGGAGAATCTTCCTTTCAAAGACTTACAATGCCGTTTCGTCTGACTCAATCACGGCCCATGCCTCTGCGCTATACAGTAGGACCGGGAGTATCAGCGTCTTATAGATCTTGATATTCGTCTTCCGAGAGAGGGCTTCATTTCTAATTTGCTCAGACCGAAATAGCATCTATTTGCAAGCGTGATTCTTCGCCTGATCTACAGGCTGACGTTGTTGATGCTGGTTTTTTCGGATCCAAGATAGACGAAGTTGACCGTCCAATACACGATGACGGCGTGCAAGAAGACACCAACTACTTTGTCTTGTCCTCATTCACTGCTAGATCCATCTCTAAGAATATTTAGTCACTGGTCGTAAAATGATTCCGCCATAATCTCAGTTATTCCTAAGCATCTGTAACCAGATTTTCATTTTCGTCCTTACAGAAAGTTACTCCGGGTTTAAAACCTTCGGTCACACGCTTGACCTTTTGATAGAATTTTCGAGCTTCATTTCTGTCACTCAACATCCTCAAAAACACCCGCTTTTCTTGCTCGTTTTTCTTGCGTCTGAAAAGGCGTTTCTCCTCTCTCCGTAAATCTCTTTCTGCGCTGCTATTTCTTTAGGGTTGCAAACAGGAAATTGTTACTAGGGACTTAATCTAAGGAACAAGCTTGACGGATTAGCAGTACGCAGCCCAATGTATGGATTTCTATCATGGTGACTTCATATATGTGTACCACTTTTTCTTCGTTAAATGCGATCATTTCTGCTTCAAAACAATATCGAATCTGTTCAAAAGCTTTGCATAATATTCGACAAAAATCGATTTTACTTTTTTCAAGGCGATCGATGGGGATGAGATCACGTGCATCCCAAAATAAATCTGTGGCCATGACCTTGTTGGACGACAGACCCGTCTTAGCTTTTTTTGGTGCACGTTCACCTGGAGTGACCCAATGCATTTACTGTTTCTTGGTGTCTGGTGTGGTGTATTGGATTCATGCTTCGTTTTCGGTAATAAAATTGCACAAATACCCATTCGCATTATGGCTGAACACTACTTTAGAGTGGAAACACAGTTGCACTTATGGTCGAGTGTGAGCAATCCCGGCACATATTGCACAGATACCACATGATGTATCCGATCAGTTGAGGTGCATAAAGTCTCAACCACCAATATGATTTATTGCTTTAAGTCCCCTTTTTGGCAACCTGAACGTTCGCTATCATTTCTGCTGCTACGAACTCAACGGAACTCAGTAAACTACTTTATTAATTAAGCCTTTTCTTGGTTTCGCTGATGGGTTTTTAACATAAAAAATAATGCTTAGTCAATATACGAAATCCTCTTTTTATCATTTTTGGCTTGCTCAAAATTTTATAGTCTATTCATAGATGACAGTGGACAGGAGCAGCTTTGCATTTAAATTTACTGCATGAGAAATTCAAAAGGTCACTTATCAAACCCCCCTGCCTATTTTTTATTAAAGCCCATAAATAGAAATGCGACAATGCTGCAAAAATGCCATTGAACACTTGCACTATTTCTATTTTAATCACATTTAATTTAATTTTTTTAATTATTTATCGTTTTCTTTCGTCCATATACAATCAATTGAAGAACATTTCATCACCTCACAGCCTCATTTCGCACGCAGTCGAACGCATTAAACATCAAGGACATTGCGCTTGATTCCACAATATTATCAAGCAACGCCTGCATATAATCTGCAAATGAAAATTAAAACGAATCAACGGCAAATCAATTTCCGATTTATCAAAGCCCGAAGCGCTTATTTCGCAAAGAAAGAAATATGGCAAATTAATATTCAATTAAGCACAATTTATAACAAATTAAACACTGTGGAAATTGTGCAGCTCACAGTGTTCCATAAATGCAATTAGCAAGCTACAAAATCTAGGTTAATTTCTTATTATAGACTTCTGCACAAAGAAAGAAAAAACAAAAAAAAAACAAAAATAAATACGCTATTCAATTGGAAAATTATTAAACCTGAATTGGACAAAACAAATGTCAACTGTCAGCGCAAGTTATTTGTCAGCCAATTCTCTGGCCTCGTAGAGCCTTAAGCCTTAAATCGTCTATCGAAAACAAGTTTGAATAGCGTAGAAGATATATTTTTAGCACAGAGTGTGGCTGGCTGAGTTAAAGTATATAAATGACATAATAACTTAGACTCTATCTAGCCTAGCAATGCGTTATTTTCTTGCGTAGGTTGCAGATACAAATGCTGAACAGGAACTAAATCGTGCAGAACTGAATGCGCTATAAATGACATAACAGTCTGAGTGGTTGGATTTGCTTTTCGTTTCGTTTCGGTTTGGTTTGGTTTGGGTTACTTTGGCAAAGGCGTTTGTAGCGTCTAACTTGGCGTGACATTAGCTGACAGCTCACTGGCGTTTGGGTTTGAGTTTGAGTTGTATATGCGTGTGTTCCTGTCAGCATAAGTTTTTAGCTCAATTTTTTTTTCGATACTGTTACTGTAAACCAATTTGAAATTAATAATACAAAAAAAATCAGCCTAAGCAATTTTTATCAGCTTAGACTACCGACAACGTTGACAGCAACAGTTAGGCAAAAGATACAAACTGAACCAGTACGTGTCTAGATACTTCTATACCATCCACAACCCGCACTCAAGACCAACAAGTATCTATGTGACTGTCTCACTGTGGGGATTAACGTCAATCGTCAACATTGCCGTCGTCGTCGTCGTCTCATCGACTCCGCTCTGACTACGGATTAAATATTGGCAGAAAAAAATTTGTATCTCAGTCTCCGGCAACAGCTACAAAATCGTCCAACGCAAATAATCAGGTTTGTCTTTTGTTATTCGTTAGCTTATAGAAAATTGCTTCTACAACATCGTCAGCAACATCGACAACTGCTGCAACTTCATCGATAGCAAAAATATTGTTGACAAGCTTCAACTAATTGCTTGTATTACTAAAAAATGTTAAAATATGAGTTTACTTGGCTGCTAATAGTTGCATTCCAGCTTCGAGTGAGGAGTCTGCAAACGATTTGCTAAATATGCAAACTGAAATTGCTTAATTAAATGGTTGTTCGGTTTGTTTGTTGAATTTAGTTATTAAAATTATCAAAGTGTTTATTACTCGATAAATCACTAAGTGGATCAGCGTTTCGGATTTGTGTATGTGTCTAATAATTATATTTAACTTGACTGTAGCAAATTTCCTGTTAAAAGTATTAGCTATTTTCAGTGATTTTGAAAAATAGAAACATATAACGAAGTACAAATCATACATCTTTTATTTTCATTGGCAATTTTGGTGTATCTTATATATCAATGCCAAAAAGAAATTTAAAAATTTAAGGTTAAATGGGAGTAGCATACTCGGCAGCAATAATTTTTCTTGCTAAATATTTTCTAGCGAACAGACCCTTTAATTTATATTTATACTAGAGCATCCGCCATTATGTATTATAATTTATTTATTGATAATTTATGGTTTTCCAATTAAAATCATTTCTGCAAGTACCCTTTTTATACGAACCACCATAGCCATCTGTCTATCTCAAGCCGTTTAGATATAAAACCATTTTACTTAAGATGTGTGACACTGCCTACCGTTCCCTTTTTATATATGCTTTGAATCATACTTGTGGATCAAACATATACTGAGACATGACGACGCTGCAAATTCCAGAAAAATAGTGTATCCACCAATCACTTCTTTATCTACAGTGGCCACACTCAAAGACGAGCAAATGATGGCATAATAATACCCAAAAGCTTGAAACACGCGTTGATAGATTACAAGCCTATCTCGGACCGAATAATAACAACTCGATTTAAAAGCAAGTTCCGCAACATAACTATTGTTCAGTGCTATGCACCTACCGAACCAGACATAGATGATTCTAAGGACAAGTTTTATAACCTTCTCGACTTTACAATCAACTAAGTCCCTAGTGGTGATATAATTGTTGCACTAGGCGACTTTAATGCAAAGATCGGCAATAACAACACCAACGTCGAGAGGTTCATGCGTCGACATGCGCTGGCGTCCGCAAGGAATAACAACGTAGAACGGCTTATCGATCTGTACGCTACCCACCAAATGTTTATTGGCGGCAGCAAATTCCCGTACCCGGACATCCGATGGGCGCACTAGAAACCAAATCGACCATGTACTGATTAGCAGACGATTTCACAACTGTCTGATGGACGTGCGTGCGTATAGAGGAGCTGATTGTTGGACGGTTACGTCTACGTCCAGAAGGAATCAGAAAGCAACAGCAATGCAAACAGATCTTCAACTTGGATGGCCTGAAAACGCCAGCCATGTTCCAACGGTACCACGAAGAACTGTCCTCTGCACTCTCGCGTCATAGTTCCTTACCAACTTGGAAGCAAATCCAAACAGCGTGCTCTCAAGCTGCGGAGAAAACGGTCGGCTTGCAGCACTTCAGACGGAAGCCGTGGATAAGTAACGGCACCTGGACTCTGATTAAGAATCGCAGGCTGTTGAAAGCACAGATAAATGTATGTGCAATACACGACCGCAGCAACTTTCGTGGATCATATAACGAAGTGCAAAGGCGTATTAAAAAATCAATACGTTTGGATAAAAGGGATTTTGTTGAAAGTATAGCCAGTAAGGCAGAACAGGCGGCGATCTGCAACCACTTACGCGGTGTCTTCATAGCGGTTAAGGAACTTGGAAACGTTAAGCCAAATATTCCATCTATCAAGGCTAGTGAGGGGTCCAGTTTATCGTCAGTCGAAGACCAACTGACACGCTGGAAGGAGTTCTTTACAATCGATGACACTGATTCAGAAACTCCACCAATACCTAACACCGAGCAGCGTCGAAACCCCAACAGAGGTATTTCTACTGGTCCGCCTACTGGGGACAAAATAGCCCTGGCCTTAAGCAAACTGAAAAACAACAAAGCTCCTGGACCAGATGGTTTACCGGCCGAACTGCTTCAGTGCAGCGCAAACACCATCTCAAGCGCATTACACCCCATTATTCGTGCAGCATGGATATCCACGACCAACCCAGGTGACTGGAAGGAGGGGAGATCGTCACTACTATCCCCAAAAAGGGAGACCTGAGACAGTGCAGAAATTGGCATGGTATAACTCTCTTAAACTCCATCAAAAAGATACTGGGCTTCATTATCTTAGCCAGAATCTCGCCAACTTTAAACACCCAATTACGGCGAGAACAGAATGGGTTCCGACCAAATCGGTCTTGTGTAGACCACATTAATACATAACGCATCATTGTGGATTTCGAGCGGGCGTTTGACACCATCAATAGAGACGCGATATGGAGGACACTGAGCAAATGTGGGATCCCTGACAAAATCTTTTATCTTATAAAGGCTTTTTACGAAGACGCAGCTCTCACCGTGCGGCTTAAAGGCAACAACAGCACCAATTTTACTATAAACAAGTCGATACTCAAACTAAACTTAATGTTTGTGAAAAGTCCATACAAATATAGTATATACAAAGTCCTATCCTAAGCAGAATTTCACACAGCTGCAATGTCGATGCCAAAACAGAAATGAACATATGTGCGAAGTCGATACTAAATCCGGCTTCACGTATGCGATTAGTCGATACTTAATATATTTCCGATGTGTTTGTTTATATTGATGTATAAATTATATTGGCTTGCAGACATTGTATTAAAATCGAATCAAAATAATGACATTCATACTCCATTTGCATAAGCCAATTCAGAATAATAAATTTTGACTAGTACAGGTACAGCAACTTTCTCACAAGTAAATAGTATTTTTTTTAATATAATTTTACTTGCTGACATTCGATACTAAAACAGTTCATACATAATCGCTTCGTTTGTTCTTATCATAAATCAAGAAACGCCTTACGTATTTTGTCATAAATGAGTAAATGTGTGAATTCACTTTGCTCGAAATGTGCGAATCGATGCAATTAGCTGATTTGTTCGCACCAATTGCTTTCAAATTCTTGCACAAATTGGTATCGAGTAAATTTTGTTGTGGTATGATTCGCTCGCGCAATGTCATTCTACCCAAATATATTGCTTACGATTTTAAGCAAGTGGAATGTGGGTCCTTCGACTCTTAGCAAGTGCCATACAGCCCTAAATAAAACGAAATACACCGCGTGACATATGTCAACTATTCAATGTGAATAGCTTTTTACACAATTTTTGTCGTGCGGTGACATTAAACACTAAAGGAAATTTGGAGACAGATTTTTTTGCTTGTGCTCGAAAAAAAAAACAAGTTATGGATGCTACAAATAATTTTGTGCCGCCTCTAAAACAAGACGACAAGGAATTATTTGGAAGTAATAACGAAGAAAGTACCACTGCCGATTTAAAGATGGATTTAGATCTTTCTGATTACGACGTGGACAACGAGAACCAGCAGGATAAGAAGCAATACATGGCTATGGAGCAAATGCCGGAAGCAGAACCAGTACATGAGGATACATTTCAGAAGGATGATGAAATGACTCAGGCTTTGGCTTTAGGAGACATCGCACAAACAGAGCCGCTCAACTTGTGTACCAGAGAGCTAGAAAATGATGAAAATGTGGTCAAAAAACATTGGGCTATGTCACCCATTATAGAAAAGAAACGTTTTGCAGCAATGCAGAAAGAGTGGCTGATGGTGAAGGATTTGTGGGCCAAACATCCAAGTCATGTAAGAAAAAGTGAGAGAGAGAGAGAGAGAGAGAAAAAGAGCAAGAAATGGAATGAGTACAAATATTACCTAGAGTTATTTTTAGAAGTTTGTCATTTTTTAAGACTTTCTTTAAAACAGAGAAAAGCTCGCTGACTAAGAGAAGACTTAGTGGAACTAAACTCGGCAAAGAGGCTTTCTAGGTGGCGCACTGTTGCAACTTCATAACTCGAAACCCAAATTAAAAATTCTTAAAAATGATTTTATATGCTCAACATACATTGTAATTTGAGGCAAATAAAGGTCTACAAAAAATATATAGGGTGTAGAGTAAAGAATAGTCGAGTTATTGCTTCCTAATAATTAGTTAACTTAACATTTTCTTTCACCATAGCAGCTGAAGATTGCGAGGCCAAAGATTAAGTATTTGGAAGAAGAACAATTGAAGCCACTGAATCTATGCTCTAGAAAGGAAAGCAATCGCTCGCATGCTGACATCAGAGAAGGTTTTCCAATGCCACTGCTTCAAATGCAGCCAAAGAAAAAAATAAGTCTCATTCCATTCGATGAAATCCTTTTGGATCTCAGCTTGCCAAAGCCGGAACAACCCATTGATTTGTACAACGATCCATGTAATATTGAATACTATATATGCAATGTGGTGTCTGCCTACAATCTTGGCTGCGAACTGAATCTCAAGGACATTGCCACACGTGCAATGAACGTTGAAGGAAACGACAAACAATCATTCATTAGACTGCGCCTACCTAAGCCGTGCACCATGGCAACAGTTTGGAAGACCGGTGCTGTTTCAGTCATGGGTGCCAATTCCGTAGAAGATGCACATATCGCTGCTAGACGATATGCTCGCATTATACAACGTCTCGGCTACGATGTACAAGTGTACAACTACCGTGTGGTGAACACGTTGGTCAACTGCATACTGCCTTGGGCGATTCATGTGGGCAATTTTGTGAGTGCAAATAAGGATGTACTCGAATATGAGCCTGACTTGAATGCATCCGTTATCACTTATTGCATGAAAAAGCCAAAGGCTTGCAGCGCAATCTCTGCAACTCAAAGTTTTAATGTTCATCGTAAGTAGAATATGAAAATGAAGCGTTTTGTGGTTTATAAAATGTTTCTTTCTTTCCAGTCGAACATCCCAAATATCTGCCTGAAGTGGTTGATCAGATACATAAGATGACAATGCCTTTCAGGCGTCCGCGCTCATTGAAACAGTTGAGAATGATGCGCAAAAGAAGACTGGAAAAATATTAGCCTGAATTATAAAACAATAGCACAAATGGTGGAGAATATGCAGCAACTATTATAGAGGAATCATCAAAGTTTAAGTTTATGAGTACAGCATTTTCGCTAAAGAAAGGAAAAAGCCTGCATGTGGCAACATAAATGAGAGAAGTAGATAAAACTCCTAGGAGGCATAGACATCATTTCAAATAATGTGCTAACATTTTTATCAACAGGCTGTCGAAATATTTTTTTCCAATATTAATAAAAATAACTCATAAACTCATAAAATAACTCACATTCAAAGCAAAACTAGTCACAAGGGGAGCGTTCAAGTATTATATAACGCAATTTGGGATAAGGGATACGCTTTCTCCATGGCGAACTCCTATGCTTATGATATCGACTTTTATCAGTGTCTTCATTATATCCCTTAATGATGACAGCATCGAACACCGTGAAGTTGATGATTTGGATAGGGCTGCCAAGGATGTCATTAGTTTTATAAAACCTGGGACTTATTCTTAGTACGACGAGGAGTGTCGCAATGTTTATGCAGAGAAGAACTCCTTCTTTCGGCGAACTCTGCAGTTGGGAGCACCGCTAACTGTTAGAGAGCGATATCGAGAGAAACAGACAGAGGAGAAACGTCTTTTCAGACTCAAGGAAAAGGAGTAAGAAAGGCGGTAGTTTGAGGATGTTGAGATATTATGTGACAGAAATAAAGCTCGAACAAGTTATCAAAAGGTTAAGCCGAAAATTTTGAGCTAGGAGTAACTTTCTGTAAGTACGAACACTGAAAACTGGTTACAAATGCTCAGAAATCATTGAGATTATGAGGGAGTCATTTTACTAACCTACTTGGAAGCGATGAAGTGCACAATTCCGCCGACAGAGAAATGACACCAGAACCACCAGTTAATGATGGCACTATTGTAGAGCCACCGGACTATAACGAGTTCGATTCGGTTAGCAAAAAGCTGTAAAATAACAAAGCGGTAGGCTATGATGGGCTGCCAGCCGTGTTATTCAAGAGCAGCGAAGAGTTGGCTAGGAGTATGCACCACCTCTTATGCAAGATATGGTCCGTGTTCTTTATCTTAATTTTAAGTAAGGGCTACCGCGGAATAAGTCTTCTTTCCATCAGCTGAAGCGATATACGGATTTACTGATGGGACTGTATCAGTGTGGCTTCAGTCCAAAAACGTCGAGCAATGACCAAAGTTGACCTTGAGTTTAACAAGGACACACACCACATATTTCTCGATTACAAAGCCATTTTCAAAACGTCGATACGATCGAAGAGAGGATTCAGACAGTGTGATGCGCTATCGAGCAATTTTTTCAAACTACTGATGGAATACATCCTACATCAGTGCCCGTACATACAGAAATGTCCGAATCGATCTTCCATAAGGAAGTGATACTGCGCGCATACATGTTTGGTGTTTATATCATCGGTACGCAGTGTCGGGAGTCAGCAAAGCTTTCTCAGAGATTGAAAAACAGTCTCGGCTCATGAGTCTAGCGGTGAATGAGAACAAGACGAAGTACTTGGTTTTTTTTCAGAAGTCGTCATCGCGTCTTGGACGGTCAGTGACAATGGAAAATTTCAACTTCAGTGTCGCAGAAAACTTCGTCTATCTTAGATCCCAAATAACGAGCAATAACAATGTCAGCCTGGAGATCAGGCGAAGAATCACGCTTACAAACAGATGCTATTTTGGGCTGAGCAAGCAAATTAGAAGTAAAGCCCTTTCTCGATAGATGAAAATCAAGACCTATAAGACGCTGAAACTCCCAGTCCTACTGTAAGGCGCAAAGGCATGGACCGTGATTAAGTGAGATAAAACAGCGTTGGAAGTCTTTGAGATAAAGATTCTTTGCAGGATTTCTGGTCCTATTAGAGTCGGCAACGTGTTTAAGTCGCGTATAAGCCTCGAGCTGTATGAGTTATTCGATGAGGTTGACATAGTCCAGCGCATAAAATTCCAGCGGCTGCACTGGGATGGGCACCTCATTCGAATGGATGTATGAGCTACAGCACGCATAGTTTACATGGGTGCCCAAATTTGATTGGAGAACGACCAAGTATGCATTGGAATAATTAGGTATGGAGAGATCTCTGCGCACTTCACATTCAGTGCAACTTGCGCCAGCGCACACAACAGCATAGCAGCTGTTGCGCCTTCCTGAATGCGGCAATGACCGAGCGACGGTTGAAGTTCTTTTAAGTAAGTAAGAAGAAGAGCAGTGCCTAAATGACAAAAAATTAACTTGTCAAAATTCGTAGACTATGTACATTCAATTTTGTACTTTTTGATTTTTCTTTTCCCATAGGGAAAAATGAATTAAAAAGTTTGTGTAAATCTTTGTAACAAGCAGAGGGAGGCAAGGCAATCCTTATAAAGTATATATATTCTTGCATCAGCATTGCAAGGCGAACTGATATAGATATGTCAGTCGATGTGTCTGGCTTTCCGTATAAAAATTGAGATATTGGAGAATAGAATTGAGATATCCTTATGATTTGAATATTTGAATTCTCCAATTTACATTACTTGTATTCTTTGAACAAGTTAACCCCCTCTTTAAGGGGGATTTGTACTTACTATGAAAACCTATGCATTTTTGTATGAAAAAATTTCGATGATGTTTGTAATTATGGCAGAAAGACCAAACTTCGTCTACCTTACGATAATTCTTATAAAAATTTTTATTTAAGCCCTGATATGTCGACTAAAGAGGGTAGCTGCCATACAATTTCCATTTGTCCCACCGTTCTTAATTTTTGTATGAAAAAAATGTGTGCTTGCTGTTAAATCAGCTGC
Source organism: Leucophenga maculata (assembly GCA_035044805.1). Taxonomy (NCBI): domain Eukaryota; kingdom Metazoa; phylum Arthropoda; class Insecta; order Diptera; family Drosophilidae; genus Leucophenga; species Leucophenga maculata. Next base: position 3,110,292 of record JAWNNP010001101.1, on the reverse strand, counting down.
AAACCCTGAATTTTGTATACTTTGCATCATTCCTAACAACAAAAATATTCCATTTGCATTCGATTTAGAACACTAAAAGAAGTGGCACCCCTACAAAAATTCAAGTCGGTATAAACATATCCGTCTGGCTATGAACAACATCAACTTGGAACCTATAAACGATTGAGCCTGCAGATAAATAGTATTTAATGAACGTGCCAACCCTACTGTAAATGGTAGGGCCTTAAAACCTGCCCATTATTTCTGAGTACTTGTAAAGCCAATTCGAATATGATGTTGCTACTTAAAATATATATTTAGACGATTTACTGATAAATTAGATGACTATTGTATAGTAAAAACTTGGAGAAAAATATTAAAATATATAGTTTATATATTCTTGATTACATCGACGAAGCTTTTAAGATATCAAACTGCTGTTGGATATAAAGCTTTGCTATTTTACAACCTTTTTTCAGTCTCATAAAATATGAGCAGCCATTTTTTGCTTATAATTTCTGAAAGATCGCCAAAACATTTTATTGCGAATGACTCAAACAAGCCATCAATCTATTTAATTATTTAATTATTTTATTTGTTGAGTCGCATAATTACAATTTCAACATAATATTCCAGTTTTCATAAATTGAAATACGCAGCCGATGTGTAATCCAAACAAAGAATAGTCTAATTGCTTCATTAGTTGAGTATGTGTCTATAAATTAATTCATGGATCTGTGTTGTAAATTAAACTAAATGTGTTGATTGAACAATTAGAAATAAAAAGCTATTTATTGGGTTTCACATACATAAGTATGTAAAGGGTGAAATTGAAGAATATATTTTTAGTTTATTGGCTCAATTAAAATGAAGATCTTTAAATATTGTTAAGCTTAATCATGGAATACAATTATTGCTTTGCGAGCGAAAAGATGTGTGACCAACAGCAATACGAATAGCAAATTTTAACAAGAAATATACTTTCTCCGTTTTAAAATTTTACTTTATATTATGAGAAGCTTCTAAAACAGTGAAGCAAGATGATTTAGTCAGATGAATTGTGTGGAAGTGATTCGTTACGCGAGAATTTAACAATATTCGGAGAAACTCTCAGCCAGATATTGGTGAAAAATAAAAAATCTTGCAGAAGTAACAAACGTATTCTACTCTGTTATAGTTTCATTTGTCACGCGGTACAAATCTAAGTATTAAGACCCTGTATCAGTTCCCAGAAATGAAGCTCCATTAGATGCATTCATAAATATATTCAGAGGTTTCAATTGCTTATGACAGAATCGATAAATGAAGAAGTTGATCATCATAGATGCTGGTCCAAATTCGTTGTAACCCTCGATCATAATGGTTCATTTACAAGAGACACTTTTTCTCATTATTGCTAACAGGAGTGCCACTGAGAATACAATATTGTGCATCTTCGTGCAATTTAGCTCTACTAAAAATATATTTGGTCTTGAAGAGAAATTAGAGATGTACTTTTTACCTAATTATGATTAGCCATATTGCTTTGAGAGCAACTCAAGATGCAAGTAGAAGGCATATTCGTTGATTCATGATAGAGATCTTCCTGAAGTCATGCAAGTAATTTTACAATTTGCACTTACGAGTGTCATGGGTATTAATAATATAAAGTTACAAATCTTTAGTGCAATCTAGATCTTGTAGAATTTGTTTTTGTAGTTTTTGTCCGTTTTGAAACCGTTTTATATTTTAAATATGATGTATTATACTTTTTACTTATCACACAGCAGTGAAATGGTTTAGATCGAGACAACTTGATCTAGCCATATCGACTATGTCAGTCTATGTGCCTGTCTGTCTGAGCACCCGTGTGTGAGATAACTGTCTGAAACCTGCTAAGTGATGAATTTGTTGTCCTAAGCACACGAAGTACAACTTTTCCTGGTAGCTAGAGACTCGTCGGTCGTTCTGAATTTTTTGTATGAAAATCTATTTTACGACATGGCCCTTCTCACATTTTGTGGTATTCGTGCACATAAAATCCACACAAACCTTCCGTCCATTATTGTTTTTTTTTTTTGGTTAGAAATCTTTTTTGTTACATCAACAGCAGCTTGAAACTGTATATGGTGGTCTACTTTTCACATATATACTATTTGGCATGTCTCCCCACTTTTTTAGTTAGCCACCATAAAAAAACAGCATTCACTTATTTGTTTTTTTAAGCAAAACTTCTTGATTTAAGTCATTATCAGCTCGATATTCTGGCTTCTTATGGACAGCTGCTTAAATGTAGAAACTTCACGTTTGGAGCGCTGTACCACCAGTTAGAAAGTTTTGTAACTTCCCATTTTGGTTAATGGGTCATTGTGAAGGAAAAAAATCATGGAGTCTCATTTCATTAAAATCAGTTGAATACCAGATCAACTAGTTAGCATCGAGGGCTCATGGGAGTCTATTCAAACTTCTGAGTGAAGGCCGAGTACAATCTAGTTGCGCAGATATTAGTCGTTTCCCACCTCAACATTGAGCTGACCTCAGCGATGGATATAGATGATGCAGTGGATCGATTCACCCAAAATGCATATGATGCCGCTGCCATTGTCAACCCTCTAAATACACAGCACCCGATCCAACTCCCTAGCTTAACCCTTGGCCAAGCCACAAGCGAGCTCCTTCGGACAAAGCGAAGACTGCGAAGAAAGTTTATCAGGACATGCATCCCCTGGACAGATTAGTCTATAATAGAGCTGCTGCTGTGTTCAAAGACATGCTGGACGCTAAAAACGCACAGTTTTTAGGTTTACACAGTTTTCACTTGCTGAAGAATATGACGTGGCAAGAGTGGTGCAGTTCCTTGAAGTCCCGCTTCAAATGGACTTTCCAATGAGAGCAGTCCGTCCTGAAGAAATCATGGGAGTCTTACGACATTCGCCCAGAAACAAAGCACCGGGTTACTACAGAATTTAATTTAACATAAATATTTAACGCAATGCTGAGGATGCAGAATTTCCCTAGCAAGTGGAAACTAGCGAGGATCACTATGATCCATAAGCCTGGCAAGCCTAAAGATATTGCTAGCTCATATCGTCCTATGAGCCTTCTACCTTCACTGTCGAAGTTTTGGGAAATAATTTTTGCGACGCGGGTAACAGTCTACCAAAGTGCAATACCTGAGCACCAATTTGGTTTTCGGCGTGGTCATGGCACCGTTGAGCAAGCTCACAGGTTAGTGAACCACATTTTAAAGGCGTTTGATGAAAAGGAGAAATGCAATTTAGTTTTTGTGGACGTGCAGGAAGCCTTTGGCCGAGTTTAGCACACTGGTCTTTTAGCGAAAATTAAGGCTATCCTTCCATCCCCTTTCAACTTGATGATACGGTTTTACTTGGAAGACCGTCATTTTAAAGTGAAAGTGCGAGAAAAGCTCTCAACTGTCCATCCCGTGAGAGCCGGAGTTCCACAAGGAAGTGTGCTTGGACCGTTGCTGCAGTCTTTGTTCACTGCCGATCTCCCTTTCCCCAATGAGGATATAATGCCACCCGAGAACGTCATATTGGCATCTTACGCAGACTACGTCACAATTCTCTACAACGCCAAATGCGAATACGATGTAGCAGACGGCTCAGTAGGAGGAGAAAGCTGTCCTTACGCTGCAAGCGAGCAGTTTACAACTGTGCGGTGGCTCCTATTTGGAGATATGCGATACAAGTATGGGGCATCGCTGCCAAAACACACAGACAGCGATTCCAAAAGCTACAAAATAGAAGTCTCCGTGAGTACGTCCGCAACACAACTTTACACCGAGACTTGAGGCTGAACACCATCAAATAAGAAATCATACACCATACAAGCCGCTACAACTTCAGGCTGCTACATCATGCCAATACGCTTGCAAGGATTTTGCCACATAGGCGTCCAATAAGAAGATTAAGAAGGACTATTATTGGAGTCGGCGCTACACCTAATAGACGGAGATGACTGTTAATAAATTTCGAAAACACTAACACAATAATTTGTACAGTTTGGAAATTAGGATAGAAGTGTGCGACATGATATGGTTAAAGGATATACCGAATCCAGATTCCTATCAAATAAAATAAAAAAATAAAAATCAATTTAAACATTTAAATCAGAAATTTTGGCATAAAATATAATTTGGCATTTGGACATGAAATTTTAAGCCCATTTTAGTCTTCTATTTTATAAAATGTCCTAGCATCATTAAAGTCAAAAAGCGGAGCCTGTTTGATAAGTTGATGTTAAACTTTCTTAGGTGCGCGAAATGATGATACTGCACAAGGACATGTTTGAAACATTACTCTCTCCTCTCCAAGTCTTATGTTCAATATTAAAATAACATTTTATACGTACAGGCAGCCTTGGAAAATATATAAAAATAGTTTGCATCCCGAACGATTTCCACACCTACAAGAGAACAAAAATTCGTGCCACGCCTCGAAAATAGTGAAACTCATAAAATCTGGCATTCTTATGCATTCACGCGAAAGCTACGACTGTCATCTAAAAATAGTCGCAGCACAAAACCCATTGCCATATTTTAGCATACCAGAAGTGTAAGCCAAGCTACTTGCGGCTACAAAACCCTACGACGAAATAAACTCAAATCACGACTGAGCAATATTTATGCCACTACTTACTGGGCTGGCGTGGCATTTTCTTTGCGCAATTTTGTTTTTAACGCGGCGACGCGAGGCTGCTTGCCTTATTTCGATTTCGAGTCCGATGCAAAAATTCCCACCAAGTGCACGAGTTGCAAATGTGAACATAGAATGACAAACTAAGCCCATTTTGGAACAGAGCAGCAACTGTTGCCGACACTTTTTGCAGAAATGTCCTTATAAAAAAATATAACCTCTAAAAAACTTAAAAAAAAAAAAAAAAAAAAACGCGTTGAAGCCAGTTCGCGTACTCAAATAATATAAATCATGATTCATGGTCGAAACGACTCAACTCAAAGACTCAAGAGCTGCAAAAATTCTGAAAAACAAAAAAAATTCAAAGGCTCTGCATAGAATTTTAGTGAAAACGAATGCAAGAAGCGTGATACAAAGAAAAAAAATAAAAACAAAATCGAGCAAACGAAAAGTTCTGCAGAATTTTTAATATGCAATACAAAACACATTTTTTTGAAAAATTCAAAAAAAGATGGACCAACAAAAAAAAAAGACATCGCGCAGAACTTTAGACCAATTCAAACATGTTGGCCATGTTAACAGAATGTGTTCACCGCTGCTGCTAGGCATTTTTAGCACGAAAGCGATTTTTATTTGTATCCTACACACGTTGTGTGTCAGGGAAACTAAGAATTTTCGAGGAGTTAGTAACATATTCAAGAAGGTAATGGGGAACTATGCTTGCTCAACTTGAAGATTCGAAGCGTACTCATCCATGTCTGCTAAATCAACATTCTGAGGTTTGCTAGTGTTGCAAGCTCAAACTAGTTTCGGGGTATTATTTATATTGGAAACACTTAGGGCTTTTAAAAGATATGTGGCACGTTTAATACAAAAACATCATCTATTTTCAAGTTCTTGTATTGAAATTTTTGCTATTTCAAAGCTTTAATTCAATTTAGTAATTATATCCGCTCTTTATTTATTTAGTCGAAACACAAAATGGTTTAAGCGCAGAAATTTGAAAAAATTTGTTCAGAATATTAAATTTTGGTACATTTAGTATCAATAAAAAATTCTCATAAAATAACCGAAAATTATTTCGACCCAACCACACACGGTTTATTCAGGTTTATGCTTGGTTGAACTACTCCGAGCTAGTTTCTACCAATCTAAATGTATTATATCCTACTTCATTAATTCTGTAGTGTATTAAAATTTCGCTTTCAATTGTTTTCCTTATTTTTATGCGCTTTATTTTTGCTCTTACTTTGGCGACGCAGGACAAAAGGCCTCGCTTGTTGCTACTTCTTCATAAAAATCATGTCGTGTACACAAGTATATATGAGATGTGATATTGTTTGTGCTGAGTTGGTGCGGTGCAGGGAACTCAATTCACAAGTTGTCAGCTCCTGCCATAAACTCCGCGCCAATGTTTCTCTGCCCGATTTGTACACCAGTCCATGGTCATTGTTGCTCGCCTAGTTTTTGTTTGTCGCCAGCGACAAATGCGGCAGACCACATCTTCAGTCTTCGAAGACGGCGGCAAGTTCACTTTTAAGCCAGAGTTGCACTTTTTGGTTTGTCGCTCGTTGCCAGGTTGTTTGGCTGCCTCGGTTTGCTCCTAAACGATCGTTTTGTCATAATGCGACATTTAAGGAATTTTTATATGAATTCACTTAGTGACTTCACTTTTTTGTTTTTGTTTTTGTTTTCTTCTTCTTCTACTTCTCGGCTTACAATAATATTGTACTAGAGTCTGAAGTCGCGTTTTTGTTTTCGGTTTTGTCGCGACAGACTTTTGCACGATCGCCGGGAACTGGTTATGCGATTGTTTGTGGCTTCTGTAGAATTGTGGCTGAAGGTGTGGAATTGTAATTACCATCGTTGGCTACGGCGCATTAAAACTGAAGGCGAAAGGTTTCGTTGCAATGTCAATTCAAGAAGAACTATTGAACATTTTGAGAGTTGAGAAATGTTTGCAGATGCTTTTTTTTATAGCGAAGAGTATTTTGAAAATAGTTTCGAGTTTTCCCAAATCTTATTTTATTTTTTAATATTTTTTAAGTGTTTCCGATGAACGAAATTCCAAACCTTTGAATTTCAGAAGCTAGAATTTAGCAAAATACCAACCAACTAGAACAATTATTTTTTTTTAGGAGAAAAATTAAAGGAAAGCTTACACTGTCTTCTGCTTCTACACATTAAATTTTTAATAGTTTTTGTTTCTACAAAAGAACAAGTTAGATAAATACAGTCGTACGTAAGCGACTGTAAGATGCCCTGTACCAGTACAGATCGGCTAACAAACACATTAAATGTTTCCCGAGCTTATGAGCAAGCTTACGACCACTTCTCACTGCACGAATAAGTGCCTTATAAAACATTTTTTAATATATGAAAATAAAGGGAGGACGGAAGTATCATAGGACCTTCAAATTGCACTTTTTGGATTATGGCTTAGAGGGACGTTATCTCTATACTGGCATACTTTTTTGTGCCGAAGAAATTTTAAGTATTGGTGGTGATTTTATGGGGAAAGGAAGAGGGAAAAAATTTCAAACAAAATTGTAAAATTAAGGAGCAGTCCCAGTCGAATGCAGAAAGCAGGAAATCAGTATCTATTACCGTTTCTGAGATACTTTCGTTTATACGGACGGACAGACGGACATGGCTATATCGACTTCTCTATCCCTCCTGACCATAATGGGGTTAACTTTGGGGGGTCTCTGACCATTATTTCTACCTGTTACATACATTTGCACTAATAGGCTCTTGTGCCTTCGGTACAGGGCCCAAAAATCGGTGATGTATCGCATGATCCTAAATTATATATAGTTCGAATATGTAACGATCAAGGAGCAAAGAACTTTAAAAAACTTTTTTTTCGATTTTCACACAAAAGCACATAAAAGGACACGACTTTTGAGAGCTGGTCGTCCATAAAAATTCACCGTGTCGACATTTAAGCCGATATAAAAGACTTCAATAAAGCAAAACCATAAGTGCGTGGTGGGTTTCTATGGAAGCTACTCCAAAAAGTGGTAAGGCACACCTTTTAAGCTGTTATTGACTTAATAAGAGAAGTGTTTTATAAAAAAAATCTATAAGAGGGTGGTCGATTTGTATGGAAACTACTCAAAAATGGGAGTGGCATTCATCAATAAATATTAAACTTTATATGACGTTTTTTTGACCGGGACTACCGGATAGCCTTAAATGATGTCTAACCGCGATTCAACGTATAAAAAAATGTTGCAGACAAAAGTTGTAGGGTATTTAATTCTCTAAAATATTGTTAATTATTTGGAAAAAATGTGAAAAAATCAATTTTTGTGACCCTACCCTATATAAGTTTTGAGACAACCTTTAGGAGGTCAAAATAAAAGTTTATACAAGTTTTTAGCTGGGTATCTAAAATTCCGAGGTGAACTTACTAAGTTGTCTGGACTAATAAGTATATCGAAATGGAGCACACGCGACTGCAGCATTCTTTCTTGTGTTTTAATGAAAACAACTTTTATCAAACACTACATATAAAGGTGAATATAAATAGGTTTGACATAAAGATTCAATAATTAAAGTTGATATTGGATAAATTTATACTTTTAAGTCGATATAAAGAGTTTTGGTCTACATATCTCAATTCTGTAGCATATTCTGCTAAGCAATACCAAACTGCAGCGTTGTGCAGGGTAAGTGTGAAGAGTATTTAAGATTAGGTTGCACCAAAACTAAAGTATTTGTAACTTTCAACTCGCAGTATAAAAAAAATTTCCATGAGCTTTCTATCATAAATTTATCGCATGTTAGTCTATATAAAGTGCAACTATTTTGAGCGCGTATGCATAAAGTTGCGTCTCTTTGTACCAGTACACTATGTCCAGAAGTATAGAAAATTATAGCTGACCACTTTCGATTCAAAGCTTTTCAAAATACTAACAAGGCTTGCGTTGAATTTTGCTTCATGTGTTTCTTCACACTGGTCATCCTCCGTCTCTTCTCACTCATTTTCATAAGCATCGTCTGCAAAAATATTTTCATGCCAATCCTTAATAGGTCATACTGCATACTCAGTCTAAAATAAAAATTACATAAATATCACAAAGAAAAAGACTTTGCCGCCCATTTAACCTTAAGGTTGCTTAACGGATTATTATATTCGAGATTTCCCATATTCTTATTAGTATTTAGAATGTTTTTCCGTTAATTTGCCATACCTTCAGAAGAAATACAAATCTACGAGACACCGTTGAAATTAACAACACTGTTCAAATTCAGACTTCATTGACTTCATTAGATCAGAATCAGTTATGGAAGCCAAACGCTGTTTTGGTAGTATGGTCTTATAATTTTTGAGCCGTCTTGGTCTTTTCGCATCAATTGGAGGTAAGACCGTGTAAATTATTTTACCATCTTCGTTTCTTTGCTAGTCTTCACTTGATTGACTTAATGCTAGCAGATTAATTATCCTTAAAAACGCTTTAGATAATAAGTAAGGAAAGGTTTAAACTTTGGTACTAATAAATGATGGAACCAGTCCTTAGAAATTGCAGAAGTCATCCAAGTTGAATTAGAACATTTCTTATCAGTTGAGCAGTTATAGATTTTAATACTACGTCGATTTCTAGGCTTTCCAACAATCAATCGCTTTAGCTTATGACTTCCTAAAGCGCAAACCAGCCAAGTAATTCGATCTGATACCTGGGACTGTTTTTGAGTCTTGAGTCTTCTGTGACAAAATTTCCAAAAACAAGCTCACTCATCAGCATCAGATCGTAATAAACTTTCATTTCATATGTCAAGTAGTCAGATTTTGATGCGTTTGGACTTTTTTTAAACACTGTTTTTTGTGATTATTTCGCTAAACAGGGATGCATTTTTTTTTCCGGGATTCGCTGTTGTATCCTGGTTTGTTTGGTCTGAGTTCATCCTATCCATTACCTCTCATACGTACCTATATGCTCTCAATAATTTTCACGCCGCCCATATAGTTATTATATTGAGCTACTGCAAAAGGTCTGTGGATTTGAATATTAGTTTTCTTTGCTCTGTCAAATCGGATGACAGTATCCTTAGCGAAATTTAGGTGGAATTTTAAGTGAGTCCGACGAATTTTTTATCCATTAAATTACTGATATTTCGAAATTAGCAACGTATATAATGGATGTACCTCGTGCACTGCTATTGAAGCTTTTATCTGGTAGTTCACAGTTGGGTATACGGGTTTTCTTTGATCTCTAGGCTAAAATTCCGTTTTCTGTTCCAATTGTAGACATCTCCATTGGAACTTTTATATTGTCTTTCAATTCTGCAACGAATTGTCGATTATGGGCAGGATTGGTTGGTACCACCAGGCATTCGTTGTTGTTGAAGTGTATATGAGGTCTTATTTCTTTAAAGCTTTTAAACCAATATTTTGACACAATGGAGAGTAATACTAAAGAATTAGCGGATATCCGGCGATATTAAACTTATATGTGCTCAAAACTCTCGGATAAAAGTATAAATTGGTTTCATGCTTTATTTTTTCAAATGTTCCTTTAGAAGTAAATTAAGGAAGAAAAATGCACCGGTATTCGCAAGAAATCTTAGCTGGTTTTCGTTGGATCTAAATTACGATTTTTACATAAAACTTTTCTTTAGATCGGTTTTATTTATTTATTTTTTTTGTCGGAGCTCGTTTGACTCATTTGGATTTGTGTATGTATCACTTCTGGTTTACTAAGAGCTCCATCTTTACTTTCGTCTCTAACAGCTACATCTTCATCACCTAAAGAGAATTTACTTTCATCATCTGCTGAAAAATCTAAGTCATCATCGCTGTTTAGACAATTGATTATGTAATTTTTTTTATACTTTATTATTTATTTTATGATGTTAGTCAATGGAAAAAGTCTTCACATATTGGAGTGGTCACGAAAGCCATGGTTCTGACAGATTGTAACGCATTAAAGGAGATTCCTCTTTGTCTCCAAAAATTAAAAATATGTATTATAAAACAGTTCGACGAGACAAGTTGATCTAGACATGTCCATGTATATTTCTGTCCATTTTCTGTACCAAAATTTTTAAAAATATCCAGTTGAATTTCGGAACTAAATCATAGAACATAGTCTTGCTTATTAAAGTAGATGTTATCGAAGAACCCTGAAATTTAAAACTTCTTCCTTATACCTCCGGTTTTTTAGTCCAAGTGGTTACCCAGCATTTATAAAATAATGAAAACTTTTACACAAGCAAGTTTCCTAGTTTATAGGTGTTTAATTTCTTCAGCAACAGCCATGCTAGACAAAGGCTAAACAGGCTGCTCATAACACAATCAGTTTGATATTGGTTCCTGGCTGGAACATTGGTAGCAATGAGAAGTCCGATGAGCTTTAACCTATTGTATAAAATATGTTCTTCATTTCATACAGAGTACTGTCAATGGATACTCTATTAAAATGACTCTTTCAAACGAGTAAGCAGCATCTCCAAAACACTGCAGCGTCGTCAAGCGCTAATCGTCAACAGGCTCATTGCTAGACACTGCTGAAAAGTTGTTCTTTTCTAAAATGAATACTGTAGAAGGTATCAGAAGCCACGCATGCAAATCATTCTGTTCACCAGTTCTATCACTGTTCGAACTTTAATCAACTTATGACACAAATTTTGGCAATTCAGCCTAAAAGCTAAACTTTAAAAGCTAAACTCAAAAAATAATTAAATCAAAAATACGTCGTATTCAACTTACAATTTAAACAAATAAAAATTTTAGGAACTTTGCAACATATTCAAGAGTTTGTACTAATCAACTAAATTAAATTCTTTGTTTATCCCAAGGTAAAGTAAATTTTTTGTTATTTCGAAAGTTTAGCTGCCCAACTAAATCTCTTTTCATGTTTCACTTCACTTTAATCTAATAAAGTTCTCCAAATACGCTCCATTCAAGCAAATCACGTCAATCTTCGCCCTCCAGCGTTTAACGCTCATTATCAGCACCTAGAATATCTCAGCCAATTTTATTATACTGTCACAGTGCTGAAGCTATTCAAACAACCAACAAACGAAGTAACAAAATGTCTTGTCTTAACTGGTCTTCGCTGAGACTCGACGTTGTTTTCAACGACTACAGAACACAATTAACTTCCTGCTGACTTAAAAAAGGCATCGCTTGACATTTTTACGCGTGTACATGATTTTATTTCTGATTTCTTTTTTTTTTAATTTTTATTTCTTATTTTTTGTGATTCGAATTGCCCTTTTGCTGCAGTATTTTTGCATTTTTTACTCGTTTGTGCAGCGGGTTTGCCTTTGTCGAAAAAGTCACAAAGAGCGACAGGCATTGCACGTAATTATGGCACGTTAAAGTGTTAATGGGCCACGTTAAGTTCTTCTGAAGCGAAAATAAAAAGAAGAAAACAGCAGCTGAGACTTGTATATGAATGTATCTCGTTCGAGTTTTTGAATTTGGAAGATGACACATGTTAAAGCACGGCGAACAAAGTTGTAATAAGCCAAATTTATGTGGAATTTTCGTTGTATTTCTTTAATGAACCTAAATAACTGTGAAAATAATTGTAAATAATTTTGGGAAATTATTGCTTAAAAATATAAAATTATAATTGGTTGAAAAATGGGAAAGAATTTTACTTCATTTATTTTATTTTTTTGTTTAAAGAACCGGGGCTTCTTATTATGTTCGAGTTTCATCACATCAGATTTATACTGAAGTTCAATGATTTCAGAGAAAAGAGTACGCTTACTTTAATAGTTTTGAAGCATCCGCAGAGCTTTTTAGTAGCATCTTTTACACATTTACCCTAACTACTCTTCACACAGATTATCACAACATAGTCTATATATGTCCGTTTGTCTCGCGGTATTTGTTCGTCTGTCCACTATGCTATGAATCAGGAGCTTTGGATTCAGATAGCTACATATATTCATACTTCCAAAATTTTTATAACTTTTGGCTCGGACTAAGTTCTTAGCAAAGTTCTTCAAAATAACAAAATTGAAAAAGAAATTATCCTTCGCCTTCTACAAGAGCTGTTCAGACTATGAAATACCTTATTCTATTTGGTACTTCAGAAATTTATGTCCAAAAGGTCTCTAATAATACAATAGACCTCACAAGTAGGGATGAAGGGGCACCATTTGGTGAAATATGGAAATATTTATGCAAAGAAATCATGTTCCAATGTTCATACAGATACAAAGCAGACAGATGGACAAGTATTGATTCGAAGACTCAAACCTTTTGATTTTAGCTTGGGGAATTTTGCAAAAAGATGTAGGGAAATGTACCTGTATAATACCGAATCGATACAAAAATTGAAGATCCAAGACTATTAGGCTGAAAAAAAATCAGATACAATTTTGACGAATATATCATCTTAAATTATGACGTTAAGTTGAACGTTTTAATGAAAAATATTATTGCTCTTGGGGATGAGCATTTCACTGAAGTCTCTAGAGACTCCATTCTATTTGAAGAACTCACTGTTTGGTGTGTATTCTGATCTGGAATGACCGAAAGGTAACTATTAACGGCGAACGATACCGACCTTTGATTTGTACACCATTTGCTTTAAATCAGACATCATAAAATGCGGTGCTAAATTGCAGTTGTTGTAAGAAAAGTTCCTGGAACGAGTTATTTCAAGAAGAGGTGATGTGAACCTTAATTTTTTTTCTCTGTTATACCCTTATGTGAGCTTCGATGCTTTCACTTAATTAAAAAAAAATATAATTATAAAAGAATATAGTTTAATGACAGTTAAAGAATCTTGAATGGAGTGGTCCTTCTGCAAAATTTTTCAAAAATGTTGACTTCAAATAGATAAGACACTTATTCCTGCAGTAAGAAGTGGGCATTTTTGCTATTAATTTCCTACCCTTTTGTTTTGTACTGGTCAGGGCCTCTTGATCTAGCCTTCGCGTCACCCTAAATCCAAGCAGACACTGATCTAGCAGGTAGCTACAACTAACCCATGCACACAAGTCATTTCATCCAATACAAAAACAATAACACAATCCAAAATGCCAAATTCCTAATAAATAAAGTAAACTGGCCTCTGTTTCACGACCTCGCTTTTAAATATAATTGCTGAAAGACCACAAAGCCATAACAGAAATCAGGAAACCGTGAACATTGTAAATATCATCCTACAAAGCGCTTACAAAGCTTTAAATGCCCACACTTCATCCACTTCATCACTGCCTAAAGCATTTCCACGCAGACATCCACATAGCCTCATGAAATAGCTCACGTTTTAAGCAAACACTGGGTCAATCTAGCCTCCGATACAAACTTCTACCAAACTTTCAGAACTTCTAAACAAGCGGTGTCGCGTATCATCTCATATAATTCATCCCCCGCTGCAAAGCACCTAGAAACCAAAATTACTGTAACCAAATTTAAATGTGCCCTCAGCATCACGTACCACATGCTAACACATCTTCCTCATAAAGTAACACCTCGACTTCTTGAACTCTACAACAATATCATTGACAGAGTCATCTTTCAGCAATTCAAGACCAGCACCGTCATACCCATTCCCATTGCAGACAAAAACTCTGTCAAAATTCTCTTCAGCTTTCCACGGCACCTTAAAACCAAAAAACACTCATCACCCCGTGTGCCACCAAGTCATAACTTCCCTACACACCCAAGAGACAAACACAGCCCCAGAAATCTACCGCTCAACATTTCTAAATCAATATTAGGGCAATCAATATTAGGGCACCTCTTCAAACTCAGTAGTATCTACCCAACTTTTGCCATCCTCTCCGCCTGCAAATACGCAATCAGCCAACCTGGAAACTTTGAAATATATTCAGACTCAATTTCCGCTCTAAAACTATTAGCTAACCCCAACAATAAAGCCTTTACTCAAACTCAATAAGAAATAAAGAAGCAAAAGAACCTAAATTCTACTCATATGGGTACCCGGTCATTGTAATATCTCTGGCAATGAAGGAACAGACCAAACAGCTAAAGAAACCCTAAACACTAAACAGCAACCTTAATACTGCCGACCTAAGACAACATTAAAAGCAAATCACTCTTAAATACAAAAATAAACTGTGGTGATGTGTCAGAACACATCAAAATAATCACTAAAGAACAGCATAGTCGGTTGGATGCAATTAAATCACCAGCCACATACATATATTGGAAAAGAGTCCATCTCCAATCTGTCAAACCTTCTACCCAATTGATACCTTCCAATACCACAATGGTACCAAAATTCAATTGAAGCACTCACATCTTCAAAACATAATTGAGTCTCCACCATTGGTATCCGATATGGTTTTCGAGTGTTCTTAAGTAATCTGTAATAAATGTTCTTCTGGAATCCATAGAACTCAAAATAGCTTTCATCAGATCATAACATTTATTCCCAAAGGGATTGAAGCTTCTTTACAATTCCTTTAGCAAATGCTATTTATATAAGCTTATTTTTGTTTATTTTGGAATTGGCAGGTTTATATAGGATGCAAAATTAGCCGTTCTTAGATGTGTTTCAATTCTACTACAATAATATCTTGTATACATTGTTAACTTCAATTGATACCGTTTTTGGTGCAATCAAGATGTCGTTTTTAAACTTTCCAGAAATATGTTCCACCAAATAAATATAATCTCAAATACATCCAGTTAAAGAAAGCCAATGCATATCGTTACTTCTCTCAAGAAGACAAGGCTTATTACGTTGCGTAAAGTAAAACCAAAATTTGGTGTCTTCAAGTTTTAAAGTTTTCCAGTTCTCGGCATTCATGCATACAAAAGACGAGTTCAACTTTTGTTGTTGATCCTAAAGCCTATCGGTAGGATATAAAAACTTAATAAACAAATAAATGCACTACTCAGAACTGTCGGTTTTTCTTATGAAACGAAGCAAGTCAACAATATGTTTCTATTTAATGAAATGACCTTAAATATTTAACTTCCTTCAAAGGCGGAAATCTCTAATAATATTCTTCAAATACAAAAATCAACACCATAACACATTTACAGCTTCACAGCTTCAATGAAAAAGTTTATTGTCAGATTTATGCCTTTAAAGCAGCAAATGCAAACACATTTCGAAATGTGTCGCTAAAATAGAATTTAATTACCACAAAGTCAGCTCTGTGATTCTTGCAGAGGCTAATACGCTTTTTACAGCCTGCGCGATATCCGTTTGACATAAAAACGCGTGTTCGAGTTATACGAATATATTCAAACAGCCTTTAACAAGCATTTCAAAGGCAAATGACAAACAAATGTACACGCTCCGTCGTACTGAGGAGTCATCTGTGCACAATTAAAATGTTGAAAAGCTTCAAAAATGAATACAGTGAAATAAAAATGAATTATGTACCTCTATTCGTTTATGATGAGCAGACATTTATCCCAACAGGCTGATTTACTCAATGAAGCAAAGTGGAGTACGCTTGAGTTGTATGTATGACATTGGCTTGGATGGGATTGAATTGAATGGAACTGAACTGAGCCAGCGGGTTGAGTATGAGATCAGAAACAGCTGCGCGGTAAACATGAGATTATGTTGCGGGCCTGGGTTGACGTTGAGGATGAACAAAAGGCAGCGCTTAACACTTGCAAATGTGTGCATCTTTTTGACATTTCAACTGTCATAAATGGCAAATGCAGCATCGCATCGCATCGCAACGCGCCCCATCTTTGTGTGCAGCTCATCCAATTGCTGAAGTTAGCTTGCCTCACTGGAGCTGCGACAGAGTTTTTCTTGTCGTTCCGTTCCGTTCCAGTTGAGCGCCGTACATGCTGAGCTGTGTAAACTTTTTCAATGGCATTCATTTGTATGCATGCATTTATGATTGACACTTACAGCGCTGACAAATGGTTGGCAATGCGACATAATCAGCGGTGCAAGCACTGGAGTTGTTGGTGATGGGTGCTTTGTGTATTCGAGTCGTTTATGGCTTGTATATGTGTCAACACTTTTAAATGCGAGTACTTTTGTTTGAAGATTTCTTTTACTTTCTGGGTTGTTGTTAGAATATCTAAATTGTGTTTAAGAATTATTCTTGGCTTCTAAGTAGGTTTAACTGCATTAATATAGACTTTAAAAATACGAAGTTGGCTTGATAAGTCAGTGATTTTTTAGTAAATAAGCTTTTTTTTACAGTTTTTAATTTAGTTCAGCGTTTTTTCTTTCCTCTCTTCCATCTATAACAAGATATTTCATCTCATTATCTAAAAAAAAAAACTAAAAATATTTTATTTGAATGACGAACCGTGCTTTTATATTAGAGGATCAGAAAAAATTAATAAAGAGATCAGTATGTCCTTTGAGTACAAAGTTTTACGCATATGTTTAAGCTTGATATTTGTGGAAATGTCAAGTGGAAGTGGTACGCATTCAATTATATCAGCTCCGTGAAACAATATCTTCTGTACCGCGCTATGCATGTAGAACCAGGGATATTAATTTACAAATATCTTTGCGGTTTGTATGACGTACTTACGAAAACTGTCAATATTTATCGCATATACGGAAGGAAGTTGACGAAACCATGCATTGAGATATCTACCAATATCTTTGTTTATTAGGTGTAGCGCCGACTCCAATAATAGTCGGGGTTACTTGTTCTATGGTGTTCAGCTTCAAGTCTCGGTGTATGGTTGTGTTGCGGAAATACCAGGGGCACTCTGTAATCTCACAAAAACATCTATTTTGCAGCTTTTGGATTCGCTGCCTGTGTGTTTTGGCTGCGATGGCCCATATTTGTATTGCATATCTCCAAATAAGAGCGACCGCACATTTGTAAACTGCTCGCTTGCAGAGTAAGGATAGCTCACTCCTCCTATTGATCAACCAAAAGAGCTGCCTTAGTCTCAAGCGACATCTTGATAATTATATATGGACGTGTCGTCCAGCGTCACACATAGGTACTTGACGACGTTTGCTTGATCAAATGCGATGTTGTTAATCCAAAACATTTTTCTTCTAAGTGTGAAACACACATTTATGCACATCCCTGCATTTTTTTTATTATTCCATCGCTTGGTCCAATTCTCCAGTTCATGGACATACTCCTGCACTCCGTCTGCTGTATTGTATTCGCATTTGGTGTTGTAGAGAATTGTACGTCGTCTGCGTACGTTGCCAATATGACTTTCTCGGATGGCATTATATCCTCATTGTGGAAAGGGAGATCGGCAGTGAAGAAGGACTACAGCAACGGTCCAAGCACACTTCCTTGTGGAACTCGGGCTCTCACGAGATGGACAGCTGCGAGCTTCTCCCGCACTTTCACTTGAAAATGACGGTCTTCGAAGTAAGAATCAAGTAGAAAGGGGATGGAAGGATAGCCTTGATTTTCGCTAAAATACCAGCGTGTCATACTCAGTGAAAGGCTTTCTGTACATCCACAAAATCTCCATTGCAGTGGTTCACTAACCTGTGAGCTTGCTCAACGGTGCCATGACCACGCCGAAAACCAAATTAGTGCTCAGGTATAGCCCTTTAGTAGACGAACGCGTCGCAAAAATTCTTTCCCAAAGTTTCGACAGTGAAGGTAGAAGGCTCATAGGACGATATGAGCTAGTAATAGCTTCAGCCCTACCAGGCTTATGGATCATAGTGATCCTCGCTAGTTTCCACTTGTTAGGAAATGCTGCATCCTCAACATTGCATTAAATATTAACGTGAAATAGAGGAGCGCACGCCTTTGTTTCTGGGCAAATGCCGTATGACTCCCATGATTTCTTCGGAACGGACTGCTCTTATTGGAAAGTCCATTTAAAGAGGGATTTCAACGAACTGCTCCATTCTGGCCACGTCTACTTCTTCAGCATGTGAAAACTGTGTAAAGCTGTCCTGCAAATTGATTGCGAAGATCCTTAACAGGCACCAGCCGGAGAGCCTGCCTTTTGTTCGCCTCTGTTGCCTTCCAAACCAAGTAGTTAGCTTTAACGGTGTAGTCCATCCTTTCCAACTTCTGTTCAAAGAACTGCGTTTTTTTTGCGTGCAGCATGTCTTTGAACACCACAGCAGCTCTATTGTAGACTAGTCTGTCCAGGGCGTGCTGTGTCCTGATGAACTTTCATTCTTCGCTTTGGCTGAAGGAGCTCGCTTGTGGCTTCGAGTTGGCCTGTTTTAATACTATAAAAAAATTCGAATGAGACAACGCATCGGCTGAAGTACCAAAAATATTGCCGTAAGTTTAAAAAGAAAACTCATAAGTCGACATAGAATTGGATGGAGTTGACATCAGTGATTTGTGGTTTTAAAAAGTTGTGCAACATGTCACACAGCTCTACAAAAAATTGATCGATTGAAGGGGAATTTCGGGAATAGTGTAATCTCGATAAATGGTTCGATTAACACAATTTTTGGGATTGATCATATAGATGTTACCAAAAGTGAAGTCTACATTTGGATTAAAATTTCGAAAGATAGAACGATTTCGCGGTCAACTTTATATAATTAGAAAAATTCCATCATATTCATAATCAAGAATTTGTGCATTGTATACGGAACTTTCGGATCATATTGCAAACTAATTCAACATAAAAGTGTGCTTTAAATAGAGTAAATAATGAGAACATCATAAGTTGAGAGAAAACAATTATTTGAAACATTGATACAGAAACTAAAAATACTTAAAAGTATAGTTTTTGAGTGTTGAGACGTTTCTGCAAAGTCAGATTACGGAAAGTCCCTCAAAGCAGTTGCATAAGCCTATTTGACTGCATCTAGGGTGTCATTCTATTAGCATATGAATTCGGGAAATTGGGGAAAAGTAAAAAGTCCAACGCGTTTTTTAACCTTTCAACTATGCGGAGACCGGGAAAGCAAGTGAAGTCTTCAGTTTTCTTTTACTCAATCCAACTTTTGATTAAGAAATGTTTTTAAACTGAGTTCTTCAAAAATAGTACACACATACGAGGGCAATGCAACATATTTTCATGTTAGCAAAATTTTTTATACATATAGATCAACCCCTTTGGAGCTTTTCGTATAATAAACTTGTACTTAATTATTTGTTGTTCAACTTTAATATTTTTCTAGCATTTGCAAACAAACACAGTTTTTTAATTAAACTTTATTCCAGTTTATTTCCCTCACAAACAATTTTAGCGAACTACATTTAATTGAAGCAGATGCCAAACACCCTCATGCACAGCCCTAACAGTCTATGTAAATATTTGTTTTAATTAATTTATGAAAATTACGTGCACTTTGATTGAGTAAGAGTGAGAGTAATTAGCTCAGATATTTCAGATATTCAGCTACTTTTTCTGCTCCTTCAAACCACTTTCGCAACATCAAAGCGAAACTCAAACGCTTGGAAGTGCACTCGGAATGCACGTGTCAGCTTCAGTGTTGCCTGCTAATTCAGATTTTTAAGGCGCAACAACTTTACAAGTCTTTTTCTTTTTTGTGATAAAAAGGCTAACGCTGACAGCTTCAGCTTGTCAACAGCTCGTTAATGTCATACAGAATGCAAACAAACAAAAAAAAATTCTATAATTTGAAAGAAGCATTCAACGAAGCGCAACCAAATGAAATGCACTCCTCATAAAAATGCGTGCGCTACTTTGATTTCATGACACTTTAAAGCATATTTATTTAAGCATTTCAGCAAAAAATTTGCAATACAAATTATTAAAATAATATATTATATATTTTCTCGCAACACATTGATGTCAGTTCTGCGCATATTTCACCCTTGATCAGTCGCCGTCTGCAGCGCATCACTGTTTGGCGGTGAATTCGCTTTCATCTCATGGCACGGAGACAGCACATATGGCTGAATAAATAATTCTGTACCAGTTATGTCGCGTTCATCTTCAACGCTTAATAATGTCCATGATGTGCGATATTTAAAATTAAGTGCCATATTTGTCAGTGAAGCATCGCGTTGAGCAAATAGCTTGAATGTATTTATTCATAAAACAAGTGGAGAGAGCGTCTGTATTGCAGACGTTGACGATGACGACAACATTATTTGTTGGAATTGTAAATGATGCAGGAAATTGTTTCATGTACTTGTTTATAAGTAATCATTTCTGCTGGAGTTGTTTGGATGGAGTATGAGCTGGACAATTATTTTGTTGAATTCAGTAAATAGTCATTTTAATTCAAGTTTATGGCAAGTCTCTTACAGATAGAATGTTCAAGCAGAAACTTAAATACTACGCAGTAATCTTAAAAGGAACCTACTTCTAGCAAATCTCCATCTGCACACTCTTCATAATAAATCAATCGATTCATTTACTGCTCAATAGCTATAGCTCATTTACTACCAATGAAGCGCAGTAAGTATTAAAAAGACAAAAATAACATTGATGAGAAACATAAAAAAATTGGTTTTATTCCAAAGTCAACAATGCATCCCAAAGTTGCTAAAAAAAAATGCTATTCAAAGCCAATGTGTGATATGAGTTTGGCTATCGTAAAAAACCAAGAAACACACTGAGCTACTAAAACACAATGACCTCTTTCAAGCGAACGCATATATGAGCACAATATACAGAAGTATATGGCACAAGCCCTACACTTTTGGCATATACTATATACACTACACAGGGCCGAAATAGGACAAGTGATGGCCTGGACCAAAGTTGTTAATGGCGGCACTTTATTAAATGTCAAATTGCAATTGATAAAAGAAAAGTAAGAATTATTTTAATTTTTATACTAAATATTTATTAAAAAAAAAGACTGTTCCAGTCAAATGTGCTTGACTTGTAGATAACTTGCACCCCCAGTTACCCTCAAATTTATGTAGGGGATATATTGCTATTTGGATCCAATGCTTCAGTGGAATTAGTATAGGATATACCAAAATTTGTCGTTTTAAGCTCAACTAAATTACAGAAAATTGATTTTCATATAAAAACTTCTTGTTGTCCGATAACGACTTATAAAGACTACTTGCCAACAAATGAATCACTTCAAACTAAATTTTGGCTTTTTAGCTCAATAATTCAGAAGAGAGCGACAGGTACTTATGAGCACTATCCCTTAGAGAATAGCTAGCATGTTCATAAAATACAACTCATCTAAAAAGGAGATAGAAGAAACTAAACATACAAACTTTAATTTTCCATCTATTATAATCTCCAAGATCTCAATATTCATATTAACTTCCATAGAGGTATTAACTTCCAGTGATGTGATATGGATCTATATAGAATATTATTTTAGAATTGAGGTACAATACACCAACTTTGGCGTACTCTGCAAAAATTATATGAAATTTTGATCATACAAAAACTTAGAGAGAAGAGAGAAGTTTTTATGGGTTCTATTCCATTGAAATGAATTGAATACTAGTCACTTGGGTTTCAGGAAAGTGTGTGCTCGATTTGTTCCTCATCAATCGAAAAACGAGGAAAAGATGCCAAAAAAGAATCAAAACTTCCTTTTCAACATTATTACTGGTGACGAGACATGGTGTTTTCAATACGACCTTGAAACCAAGCGTCAAAGTGCGAATTGAATCCGTCCGGTGAGCCAAATCCAAAATTCACGTTTGGAAAAGTCAAAAGTGAAAACAATGTTGATTTGTTTGTACGATTCGAAGGGCATTATTCACCAAGAGTTCGTTCCACCGGGCCAAACTTTTTGTCTTGGTGTTATGAGGCGTTTGCTCCGTCCTATCCGTCGTAATCGGCCAGGAATTTAAAACATTTCTTTTGGTTTCTATTATCATTTTATATTTCAACATGAAAACCAACATATATGAACAATACTATTTAGTGTTCCCAATTTCAGTTCAAATCGGTTCGAAATGGATTGGATTTTGGAGTTCAAAGAGTCTCCTTTTGCATTATAGCGTACCTAAGATTGATCTGCTTCGCCAGCAGTGGCTACAGTATCGCTAGCTAGAAGCTCTTAATTTGTGAGACCACATTACGACGCAAATTTCGGGAAACAAAACTCTGTACAAAACTCGACTAAAAATTACGAAACTCACGTATTTAAGCAGGCCTTAGGAAAGTCAGCTCTAACTAGGCTGCAAGTTACAAAATGGGTGAAAAATTTTAAGAAGGACCAGCAAAGACCTTAAAATAAATATTCATCGATACAGATTAAATTAGTAACGCAGCCACAGTCATCGTGCAGTACTTACTTTCGGCCGGTTTATTTTTTATTTCCGACGTTGAAGACCGCACTTAAAGGATAACATTGAATTATTGAAGAGCCATGTAAGGAACGGAGAAAAAAATTTGTAAATGCTCAAATTCCATCCATTTGATCAATACATCCTTTAATTTACTACGTTGTTCAAAATTTTTGCAGGATTCTGTAGTCAAAATGATTTCGATAAGGTTTTGTAAAGCTTTTCGTAATACTTTCGTAATTTTTATCCACAACAGTCTTGCATAGAGATATTGTAGTTCTCTGGATGTGGAGTAAATCCAAAGGTGTGTATAATAAATTCACTAAATGCTCTAGTTTTAATAAACACATTTACTCGAAGTCTTCAGAATAATTTATATTACAAATAATTGATTCTTTTGCTTTAATAACATGTCATAGTGCTTCAAGCTACTACTGTCATCGTTATAATTTTTTCAACATCGCTTGTAGCGCCCTCCATTAAAAAACTTAAATGCGGCCCTGCGCCAACGTATATAATATTCCTATGAGCATGGGTCAATTTTTGTTTGTATCATGAAAATGCCACATAAGCCATAAACTGCCTGAACTGCTGAGCGAGTGAAAGATATTCTCTTTTTTTTTAACTATTTTTCAGTTACTTGCTAGGTAAACTAGGTTAAGCTTTGGTCCAGTGCTGCCTCCGCTCATAAAAGTCAACAATTTCAAATTTATAATTATTAAGAATACTTTTTTTTTTTCGGTGACAATAACTTAAAAGAGGTGTAATAAAAAGCTTGGCCGCCACTTTTAGCAGCAACTTGTGAATAAAATTTTGTTTTTTTCTTTATTTTTTTTTTGTGTAGTACACAAGCATTCAGAGTAGCAACACTCTTTCATATAGAATTTATTGTAGTAAAAATTCTTATGATTTTATGACTATTAAAAATTGTTTGCTGCCGCGACGACCTTTGTTCGCATTTGTCACTCTGTGCGAGTCGCTCCCACGTGGCTACCATTGCAAATGTAGGCAGCTGTCATTTGACTTTATAGACGAGAAAATAGAAAGAAGCATTGTATACCCCAGGCAGCCCATGCCATTCATGCAATCCGCAGCTAACTCGTTCTTTCGCTCGCTTTTACGATGCTCTAACTCGAAATTGTATTATGTGAAAAATGCAATTTTATTGCTTGTAAAACATCTTAAATTTCGTGTTGAAAACAAATTTTTATGATTTTTCCTCCGTTCTGTGTGCCGAAAAGGCTTTAAAAATGTATGCGACATCGCCGGAGAGGCGTGTGTGGGCCGCCTTTAATATGCACTCATTTTAGTTTATGCGTTTGCGATTTGTTTGATCTTTGATTGGGCGTTGTTGAAGATACGAAATTAACTTGGGTGATGAGTGGATCTGTGGTTATAAAAATATTTCCTCTGCATATCGTACGTGTCATTTGCGTCTGTTGTTATAAATTCCTTGCTGAGTAGATCTATTGAACGATTTTTATGTGCATTTTATCAAAATTTTTGTATAATTTTTGGGCACATCTATTGGATAATAATTTATGTTAATCAATGAGGTTAAAGAGTAATGATGGAAAAATGAGTGTGAATTAAGATTTAAGAATGAAATATTATTTTAATAAGGCCAATAATTCTTATATTAAAGACTTGACTATGAGATATCGTTGGACTATTGTAAATAGTGAGGTGCCTCCAATGGAAGGATTCTCTTTTATTACTATTTAAAAAAGTAGCCATGGTTGTAACTGGTGAAGAATCATAGAAAATAAGCTGCCCGAAAATTAACTGCAGTCGACAATATGAGCGTTTTATGCAAAACCAAATCGAAAGAAGCTCCTTCGAAGCAATTAGTGGAACATAGAATAGAATTTTTAATACAATTCGGAGAAGATTCTACACAAACAAGTGACTATTAGAATACTCAATTCTTTATTTGGCATTCAATAAA
This sequence comes from Leucophenga maculata, assembly GCA_035044805.1. Classification (NCBI taxonomy): domain Eukaryota; kingdom Metazoa; phylum Arthropoda; class Insecta; order Diptera; family Drosophilidae; genus Leucophenga; species Leucophenga maculata. The sequence continues at coordinate 3,085,659 of JAWNNP010001101.1, read as the reverse complement.
TTATTTTAGTCAATGTCAATAATTTCTTTTAAATATCAAGTTGGATGGATTGGTTTATCAAAGTTTTCTTGTGCATTTTTGAAGCTTCTTAAGTAACAGTTGTGTTCTGGTGCGTCATACGAAAATATTATTTTTTACGTTCTTAATATAAGAGTCTCATTATACTAGTACTAGTGGGAAGTTCAAGTCATATGTGAATTAAAGACACCCCTTAAGCTGGTTTGTAGACCTAATTTTGTTGGGATGTACCGAAAATTTCAAATTGTTTCATAAACAATGATTGTTTTTTTTTTTTAAGTTAAGCAAATTATAGTCAAACGATTTACAGTCTTGCTATCCGTGTCTTTATCGGTTTCTTGTCTTGCTAGGTTTTACACGTCTTCTGCTGAAGTTCGTGCAACCTTTCCATTTCGTGCTTAAGTTGTGGACCAACCAATTGCATAGTGCTACATTTATTTACTATATTTTTATGGCGCGGAAACACATTTTTAACCTAAAATAAAAGTAGTAAAAAGATACACTTTTTAACAATAAAACTCGGTCAAAATCGCTTCAGCCTTTTCGTGATATATATTTAGGCCCTGTGCCAAAGGTACAAAAGCCTTTGGGTTTTGTGCAAATGTATGCAACAGGTAGAAATAATGGTCGGAGACCCCCCAAAGTTACCCCCATTATGGTCAGGAGTGATAGAGGAGTCGATATAGACATGTCCGTCTGTCCATCCGTATGAATATTTGCCATCCCCATCAAGGGTATAGAGATAACGTCTCTCTAAACCAAAATCCCAAAACTTCATCAAAATCGGATAATTAATGACTATTTCATAAGCATTTGAACGTCCTAAAACGCTTCCGTCCTCCCTTTTCTTTTCATACAAAAAAAAAATATTTTATAAGGCACTTATTCGTGCAGTAAGAAGTGGGAGGAGCAAAATACTTTTCGTTAGTATCATTTTTTCTTTTTAATTTCCTAAATTTTTGTTTTTCACTGCTTGGTCGAAAGCTAGGGAAACATTTAATGTCTTTGTTAGGCGACCTGCTCTGCTACAGGGCCTCTTACAGTCGGTTATGCCAGACTGTAATTTTTTTTACTTGTTTTTATCTATTTTCTCTTATTTTTCTTTCTTTAATACATTTACATTTTAAAGCATATCTGAAGCTAGAAATGTCCCAATGAGTTTCAGTACGATTCTTGAGTTCAGACTCCTAAAATACTATACATAGGAACAATTTAGTGACATAATTTTTACAAAATTATTATAAAACTTGGTATTGGATAAATTGTTCATATATATATCGATATAAAATGTTGAGCGTAGGCGAGTGCGAAAAGCTTTTTTTTTTTGTTTCGTAAACTAGTATAATTCATCAGACAATCTCCAAACCTGTTAAACTGATTTTTATGAGATTTGTTTTTAGAAAATTTTGAGGCCTATATAGAGAGATATAATATTGCTTTAAAAGGTGGACATATAGGCTTAACAATGCCTCAATATGGTAAGGATACATCAATTATTTTATATCTTAGAAAATATTTGATATAAAACTGATGCATATAAATGGGAATCGGAAGAAATATGATCCACTGCAAAAATGGGCAGAATTAAAAAAAAAAAAAGGCACTGGCCTTATTGCTAGATATATATTTCCATTTTCTGTACTCGTTTATTTATAGTGGTAGATGCTTACAACTTTTCGGGGAAGCAGTTTGATGAAGCTGATTATGAAATTTTCCAAATATTTTTATGTAATATTTTTATGCTTTTCTCAGCGGCGGCCCGAGCATACCATGCTCATATGACAAAAGCGTATGTACTATAGATATATATATTTCAAACTATCTGATGGATTAGCCAGATCTTAGAGACTTAAAAAAATTAAGACTACAAGTTTGTACTATTTAAATATTTTTGTATAATTATCTTAGGTGTTTCAAATAATTCCAATTCAATATCTGTTCATAAAGAATAACCCTTAAACATTTTTTTTTTAATTTTTATAGTCAAATTACTATTTCTCTGAGTAATTTTACATGTCAACTTGTGTTCTGCGATTCTTTTTTCTTTTGCTGCTGTCTACATATGCAGCAAATCCTATACTCCTTCATCAAATAGTTTCTGGCACACAATAAATTTGGTTTTCGCTCTACTTTCTTAAAATATAGTCAGGCACTTCAATTTTATTTATATATATAGACTAAACATGCTGCTTGCCCCCACCCAGTTAAACCAAACTGTTCACACATGTCTAATTGATCGTACTTTTCCCGAAACCATTAGAATGTATACCAAATGTCATGGCCGTACCTTAAATAATTGCTAAGATATCACGAATTTTTTAGATCGTATATATGGCCATTTTGGAACAAACTTAGGATTAATTCTTGCGATCCTGTTAACACTTATTAAAAAGCCATCTTTGAACCTCTAATGGATGCAAGGACATGAACAATTTTATTAATCAATGCATCGTCCTTTCCAATTTTGACAAAAAGTCAAAGTCCCATCTATTACCATATATAATTGATGTGCTTTGAGGTGTACCGCAGTTGTTAAGACACGAGTTCAGTAATATGAGAAAATGTGAACAATCGACATCTGACTTCAAAAATATTATTCAGTTACGCAAGTCTGTATGATACCTGTTCAACATTATGAAGTAATACCAAACAAATTTAAAAATCATTTAAACAGGTCAAGCACATTGAGAATCTGTTCAGAAACAATTTCTTCTGTTTGCCTTGGGTAACTTAGACTAAGACCCCAATGTTAATTGACCTCCTTAATATGTATAAACAGTTCTGCCATCATTGTTTTGCGTTTTGCTAAAGTTGATCTCTGGTGAAATTTATTCTCCATTCAGCGAATAAGTTTCTCAGTACAGATATTATGCATTATTTTAACTAAGTACCTGTACAACTTATTATGCATGAAACGATCCAATTCGAATAATATGTTCGGTTTATAACTCATTAAATACTATCTCTCCAGATCTCTTCATCAACTCAATACGTAATGCCCTATTATCATAAAATTTTAAAATTATTTTATTTATTTAGTATTTGTTTAAGCAAGTAATTTAATATATATATATTATGTTGTTGTTAAATTTTAAATAAGTAAATAAATAAAATCGATCAACGTTTTCTCTCATGAAGACATATAAAGCTTCTGGTTTTAACTATGGTATGAATGGACCAAATATGTGTATACCTAGTACCTATATGGCAAAAGGTGTCCGTCTGTTCGTCAGTCTAGCTGTTTGTATGAACAACGAATATTTAAAGACGTTAAGAGATAGCGTCATCAAATTTGAACTCTTTCTTCAGATAATTTCTATTCCATATACAAGCTAATACACCTCCTTAAGGAGTGGTTGGTACTTATTATACAAACTTAATCCTATATCCAAATCAGCATATAACTCCAGATCAGAACACTGAAGCATATACTCCTATATAAATCTTCATTACATTTCAAGGTATTTTTATGAACAACTTTTAATTGTTGTTAACTCAGGTAGAAATGCCAAATTTGCCAAGGGTCGAAATTGGATCACTAAAAGGGCTACTTCTAGTCCATATGAAGACTATTAAAGATAGAGTCTTCTTATTTAGAACTTAAAGTTTTTTTAATTCATCTTTAGATTAGTGTTCATCGAGCGTGCCAACCCTTCTCTAATAGGGAGTAGCCATAAAAACTTACCCCTTCACTTCTTCTTTGTGTAGCTAAAGCTGTCAAATTTGATGTGTCTTACTTCAATTCAAACAAAATTCACCAAATTTGTCCATAGCAGACCATTGCAGTGGAACGACAGATAAAGCCCTATGTATATCTGCTCCACCTCTATATTTGTATATGAAAAAAATGTTGTTGTGGCTTAGTTTATTTTGAAACCACGAATTTTTTGTATCTTACACTAATCCCAATAAAATTATTCACACGAATGCAGAATGACTATATTTCGCATGAAAATATAAGCTTCAATGGAGGCAGAAGTTGTATCGAAGTCGAGCACACTCGACTGCAGCGTTCTATCTTGTTTGAATGCATTTTTTCCGAATAAACGAAGCACCGAATATTCAAGTGCTTCGGTTAAAAAAGTATAAATGATAAATAAAATCTTTTTATATTCTATATTATTATGTATGCCGAATATTTAAAGCTGCAAAAATATTTTATTTAATGCAATACAAAATTGTAAATAGCAGCAAAGATACTTTTTGAAACAAATCACGAAGCACATAAATTCTACGCCGCATTTAATCAAACATGCGCTACAAGTTTAAATTTTGGCTATTTGTTTGGCTCATAACTTTTCATCGGTGATAACGAGTTTTATACATTAAGCGATTATAACGCCAAAGTTGCTACTAAAATTCTCTAACAAAATCTACGCCATACAAATCGAAATATCGCCTCAAGGCAAAGTCGCAAACAACACACAGAAGGAGATGGTAACCAAGTGAATCCTGCACGGGCATCCTTGTCATTTATCTCAGAGCAAACAAACGCTGACAAAGATACTAGTCCGTAGGGTAGCAGGCGTGGGTAGTGGCACTATTTAGCGAGATACTCATTCCATATAATTGGGCCAATGCTAGCATTTCCCGCTGCTTGTTTCCTAAAACGAAATGAAGTAAAATTTTCGGTATTTACTTTATACGCACTTATCGTGGCCAGGATGAAACAGGCGCACATACGAACTGAAATTGTCTCGACGCGAAATGTTCTAAAACTAAAAAGGAAAAGTTTTCATGCTGCAAGGTTCTTGGTAGGGCAAGTTGAGTTCGCTGGTTGGGCGTGTGTGAGTCAAAATTTTTATTTCTTCTTTTTTTTTTTTTCTTGGCATTAGCTGGTCGGGGTTATTCTAAAGTTTTATATTTTATGACAGTCGAGTCGTGCAGACAGACATCTGAGCGACAGCAGCCAGGCTAGTAAGCAAACAGTCAGACAGACAGACAGAAGGACAAGCAAATAGTTAGATAAAGTTTCTGTATATGAAGATAACTTAGATAGACAGATGCAGACACATCCTGGCCTGGCAGCCAGCATGGTACGCCAACGTTGTCTCAACGTTCTACTGAAATATATAATTACAGTTATAGTCTAGAATTACTTTAATACACTTTCACTCGAATTTCAGCTTTTCCCGAGAATTTTATACAAAATGTGTGTGCTTAAGGCAACTAACTGTACTTACACTGAGGCTAAATCGTTTTTGCTGTTGATGCGCTGCTTTTGTGTGAGTCTGTGGCACGGAAATAAAAATAGTTTAGAACAAGTTTTCAGACTAAATATGAGTTAAATGCTTCTGTGGCATAGTTCAAAATTATAGTTGTTGAAAAATTATAATGCATGCATGTGTGCTTGAAAAAAAGGATTTAGAGTTGTCAGCATTCCTTAAAACTCAAAGCTGTTTAATGTGTGACGCACTTTCCTGCAGCAGTTACGAGCTGACTCTGCTTTATTGGAAAATTAGCCAGCGCAGCTTAATCATCCGAATTAATTGAATTAAAAGGCACGCCACGCACACAACACACAGCATGAGGTCAGCTGGCAACACTGGCAAGCGGAAGCAGGAAAAAAAATGGATGTGCAAAGGCCTCGTGAAATGTTTTTGAAATTAAAATTTGGTCACGTGGCATTGATTAGAAAAATTAAACGCAAATATTTTGCAAGTAAATACGCAAAAGTTTTTTAAAAATCAGGCAAAAGTTTTTAAAGTCGGCTGATACGAAATTTTCATACGCTCTACGAATTGTTACCACCAAAATCTTCAAGGTTGCCAGGAATATATTTAAAATAAATTAGTTTCTATTGATTGGAGATAAATAAAATTCTTTAATTAAAAATGTTATTCCTGCAATTTAAAATATTCTTAAATTCCCCATATTCTTGAAAGAAATAAAATAATTGTAAGAAAAAATTTTGTTTTAGTTTAGCTTCAAACGATTCATTTATTGCATCTTACACTAGTCCCAATAAAATATCGCACACGGTTCCAGATAGGAATTAATCGCCACACTCCACTGCAGCGTTCATTGTTATTTGATATTCATCTCTTTTATAGATTCACTCCTGACGCAAGGAAGCGTCGGAGACCCCATAAAGTTGTTGGTTTGACTTTATTATCTGAGTCACAGGTTTGAGAGCTACAGCCTCAACAGCATGAAACAGGTTTTGTAAATTTATATACTTTATAGGGACTGCCTCGCCTCCTCAAGCCTGTTGCTTTGCATACGCTTTTACCATATGGGTACAGGGCATAATATTTAACCAGGTGGCATATATATCTATCGATAACAATATATCTAGGCAACAGCACGAAGATCTATTGAAGGCGATTGGACGAATGAAACATTTTGTCCGGTAAATTTTAAAGTGAATAAATCGAAATTTTTTAATATCAAAAATTGAAAAACACTAACAACCTCACCGGTTTTCTTCACAAAGTACTTCAATTTATTTATTCAAAGAATGCCTATTTTTTTTAGACTTATAATATAAACCTGCAAATTTGAAATACTTATCTGAAGAGAAAATGTCTTCATCTCATATAGTCTCCAAGTAATTTTTCATATGCAAAGCAAGATAGATCGAGTATTTATAGGGTCTTACTACTTTTAGTGGACCGATTTTGAACTTCATGGAATATTTTAAATTTATTAATATTTTACTTTATTAATTTATACAAATTTTGAAGTTTATTGCTAAACTAACAAGAACAACAAAAATTTCTTCGTACAAATTTTCGGAAAGTCAAATTTATATGCGGGCTTCCCTTTTTAGTGGCTCGAGCTATACTTATATGAAACATGCTATAAGTATTAACGTCAGATAGATAAAATTTAGCGTTTCTAGCTAAATTAACAACAACAATTTGCATGATGTATGCCATTATCTGAAAAAGGAAGAGGATTATCTAAATAATAAAGTTTAAAGGTGCTATCTCCCACAGTCTCCAAGTTCTCATTATTCATAGAACAACCAATGGAGTCAATATAGAAGCTACAACCGAAAATAAAATAAACAGCGTTGTATACATTATTTTACAAAATTCCATATGCCCTTGCTAATCTATATTGAAGCGCACAAAAACTCCTTCCACTATTAAAATTCAATGCTCGGAGGATGAGGCAAGAACAAACAAAGAGCAACATTTAAACTAAGTAAAACAAAAAAAAAAAAATGAATTGAAAACGACTTCAAATAAACACTTTAAAAATCATTTACAATGCGTATACGCAGGGTTGGTTTGTTATCCTTAATTCAAAGATAATTCAGTGAAAGGGGTTTGTCTATGCCACCAGCGCAGTTGAATGCGTGCGTACAAGTTGGCAAATATTTATAAAGGATTTCATTGCGCGACTGAGTCGTCTGCGTTGCCAAGCGTTTAAAGTGTTCGCGTTTAACTCAGAGCATGCTGCGTGAATGAACCAAAAACGCGCGTGAAAAGTAATGGAAGAGCAAATCAAATAGAAGATAAAAGCAAAGGATTAGTACGTTAAAACACAGACGAGGATGACTGCGTCGTTGTCGTGTTTGTCGCAGGAGATTGTGAGTAGCTACTGTTGAAATGTAGTACGAATAGCTAAGCGGCATGCGTTGCAGTCTGTCTGCGAGCTTGTTCCTTCGTCGGTTATAGCGAGCAGCTTCAAAACGAAACTTCGAACAGACTTCACAGCAAAACTTTCGGAAGTTTGGCGACACAACGCGACAGGTTGAGATAGAGTAGAGAGCTGTGGTGCAGAAATACACGTATGCTGTATAGAGCGCACGACTTTCGGAGACGTTGTTAAAGTCGCTGGCGACATTAGTGATAGCTCTGACATTGGTGCGAGATATGCACTAAATTGAGACAAAGGTGACGACGACGACGTCGACGATTCCAACAGAATGCAGCTTCTGGAAGATGGAATGTGTGTTGAAAACTGTTTGAGTGCGAAGGGCAAAAGGTTTTTAGCAACTTGCATGACATATTGATATGGGGCACACTTAAGTGAGGCGGTGTCTTCTTGTTGAGATTACAGTTTATAATAAATGCAAGAACTTAATTTGCAAGAACTTGGGGTCAAACTAATATGCTCTGCGATGGCTTTGTAATGCGCAAAAGTGTTTAAATAGTTAAATTCTAGTTAAAAGTTTGACATTGACAATATTTGTGAGAGTGTTGACAGTTGTTGAGTTTATAGTGAGAACTGTTTAATAAAATTTAAATATATTTTAATATCAGACGCGATCAAAAGCTTGCTGAATATTTATAAGTGCAATACTGTTCGACTCAACACACTTGCTCTGGACTAACATAATTTTGCCCGTAGCCAAATTGATGCTCCCGAATTGCATTCTGCATTATCGGAACTGGCATTAATAACTATAGCCAGAGGCATTGGTGGATTTAAGCCTTTTAATTGAAACCATTACTGTTCTGGTTTAATGATTAAGATCGGTTACAGCTGAGATAGTTTAGCTCCAAGAAGTACTAAAGCAATTGTGCTTAATCGGTTGTGAGGCAGGTCATTAATATATTTAGCATTGATACCGGGTGATACAGGGATTTTCTTTGAGCATCATTAGCATGACTATTAAAGCTCTTGGTAGTTCCTCCATTTTGCATATTGCTTTCCAATGAAGTACGCTCTCCGGTTTTAACAAAACTATATCTGCGGGCTTTAAAATAAGCCGGTTTGGTTTAGTATGGAGGGATGATTGCTTGAAAATATGGAACACTTTGCGTCATAAATTATGAAGCACATATAACGCCGAAATATCTCCACCCCATTATCAATATCAGCAGACTTACTGAGCTCTATTATGAAATCTATCAGTCGCTAGATCCGAATTATGTTAGCATGAAACAGTGTGATATTAGAAAAAATTGCAGCTGAAAAATTCTTTTACAATCGATAAAATAAATATTGGCTGTCAATATAATATTTGACAGCCAATGATATAATGGCAAATAGACGGACTGAAACTTGTCTGGATTGCTGATTACAAAAGCAAGCTCCATTGCGTATATCAGCCCAACAAAGCTGTTGCAACAACAGCAACTACTATAAAGATGACACTTTACATCCTTTTATCACTCGTGCTGCCTGTATTCAGTAAAGATTGATAAATTGGGTTAAATAAAACGTGGACGGTTCCAAACATATTTGTCTAACAGCAGTTCCACCACATCTCCATTGAAGGACATTGAGACGAATGTTTTCTGCTTTCAGTTTACCTATTGTTTTTAAAGCAGAAATAAAGCGAAATATTCATAAGCCATCCAACTCAACAACAATATTTTTCAACAACTATTTTTCACTTTTTAAGTGATGACGTCATAGACAACAGCAGCAACAGCCAAACTAATACGAATCTGCAAACTGAAGCTGAGCTGGAATTATGGAAAACTTTATACAAGCTGCCAATATCAAGATTAAATGTGTGCACACAGATTAGAGACTTTAGCGTTTAACTTTCCTTCGAGATTTGCAATAAAGAAGCTGAATTTAAAAAGTTTTTCAACAACTTGAACCAAAATACATTGCTGGAGGTAATTAATGCTGAACATATAAATCTGAATTATATAAATGTGTTACAAATAGCCATACAGGCTTATGGATCTCCAGAAAATACCCGATGTAATAGATTTTATTGTTTACCGCGTCCTACCAAAACTACATATACAAATTATTGAAAGTTTTAATGAGTTCAGACCATTCGTTATTCATTTTGTAATATATATCACGACAGTAAGAAGTTTAATTTAACCAAACAGAGTCATTTCCTCTAAAACAAATGTAGCCGATCTCAAGAACTGGTTTGAGGACAAACTTAGATTGCACAGATCTCTCAAATCTTGAGTAGGGACAGATTTTGCTATTGAAACCCTCTAACTATACCCAGACAACTGCAACCGACTTAATTTATTCTTTTGTCAGACGACAAATATAAAATAGAAGAAATCTCCGCATTAAATGACAGAAAAGCCAGAGTTTAGTTGACAGTCGTTTGTCGTTCAACAATGTTGTCAACGAACTTGAGTAAAGGCTGTTTGTTTCAAGGAATGAGACCACTGTAGAATAATATCTACGAAAATTTGATCCCACTTCAACTAACTTTCAATTTAGTCTCTTTAAGGAGACTAAGCATGTGAAGCGTCCAATCAAATGGAATATGGCGATAAAATAAAGCATTGAAGTCTGGTGCAGATCATAATTGGAATTCCAGCATAACGAAATATGCGAGTCAAACACAGAAGATAAAATTGAATTGAATGAAAGTCAACCCGCCAAATCTCCTTCACGTAATTTATTTGGGGCTCGACAAAATGGATCACGATTTAAAATCTTTCAAAGCCAAAAAAACTGCATGTAGTCATACCGTCTCATTAGTTTACTGGCAAATATTTCCAATGTGTTTGAAAAATACTGTCGCGAATGATGTTGCGCGTTATGGAGGAACTTGCCATCGTACTGGAACATTAGTTTGGGTGTAAAAGAGGAAATGGAACACATGAACAATGTTGCATTGCAATCACAGATGCTTTTGAAAACAAAAATTTTGCTCAGCTATATTTCTGGATGTGCAAAATGCTGTTGTTCAGGCATCTTTAACAATCTAAACTATATCTGCAGTGCAGCATTTTGGGTTCACTGCTCTATACCCTATTTACAGTAGATATATCTTTATCAAGCGTAGTTCATGTGGCAACATATGCTGATGTTAAAGAAATTATTCCAATTAACAACTTCTGCATATAAGCTTCACCTCATTTTAGGTGCATATTTGAGCTTTCCAGGATAGAGAAATGGCTAGCTTAGTGGGAAATAAAATTAAGCACGGAGAAATCTGTTTATATCAAATTTGCGTTAAGATAAGGAAACTGCCCACCAGTTAAATTAAATGGATTAGAAATACCGAAACGAGATTCAGTGAAATATCTTCGATGTCATCTCCAGCGCAAATTGACTTGGAAAGCGAATCAAATGCAGCTTATATAAGAACGAATCAAAATGGCTTCTTAGAGTAAGGTTCGGCTGGGCAAGACAAAATAAAAGCCGAGTAATTCTAAAATTTAAATCTTACAGCGCTATCAATCAAAATCGCTCCGAACTATGGTTTTAAACGCTGAAATTTCTTAAGATTTCAAAATTCCCCTTATTAAATATTAGACAACCACGTTAATAAATTAGCAATAAATGTGATAGATACTTATAGAAGAAGATAGGTATAAATGATAAAGTAAGAGAGTATATTTTGCACATACCCCTCTCCTATCGTTTCATATTTTACGTTTCGTTATCAAAGATGCGTATTACAAATAAAATTTGAAAAGAATTTTAAATACTACAAAGAATTGTATAATATACACAATTAATAATGCTTAAAAGAGCATAAGTGCCAACAAATAAAGCCAATTTCAATTTAATTCATTATCCAATTCTAAGCAAAAAAAAAAATCGCTTTGAAGCAGCTTTGAAGCTACAATTTACCTGAAATAGCATCATTGCCTTTCAAATAGTACAAATCCACGCACAATATCTATTTCCGTGCTTATCTCAAGCGCTTAATTCAAATTTCCTTCCGACCGCGCCAACGTGCGCTGTGCTAATTTATTATACCCAGAAATTAAAATTACGCATACCACTCACTGCACGCGCAACGCATTAATTCATTTGACTGGTTAAATTTGTCTGCACAATTTAATGGCTTAATGAACAACAACAGGCAACCAGGCAACTAACTGAATCTATAGAAATGCCTTTGCTGGGTAATAATACTCGTAAAACCTGCACAATGAGAGGCAAAACTTCTTTACCTTCCATCATTCCTCAAAGCCAAATTCAGCTGCTTAACTTCTTATTTGGCGCATAACTTGCAAGATTTGTGCGTTCGTACTTCGTTCTGCAGATTCTTATTGTTCAGCTGCTGATAAATTAACTTCATAATCTGCACAGCTATAAGCGTTGATGTTCGACATTATTCTTCCATATTGAACATCATGCTTCTTCACTTCTCCGTTTCAGCGCGCCGCAGGTCAGACACGCACCCACAACAATGCACTACACAGTCTATATAAAATATTACACAATATTAACAATAAAACGCCAAAAGAGTAACTTTTCACCTTTATCAAGTGCTACGGCTCGGAAGCAGCTTCATCAGAGCCAACACCAATCAGCAGTAAGCAGCAGGTGTAGCTGGCACTGCGAAATATTATAAACAGTTTAATTGAATGTGTTTAATTTGGCTTTTAATTTTTATTCAGTAAAAATTTGCATTGTATTCGTATTTAAGGACGTCAGAGTTTGCTTCTAACAAACGACGAAATTATTTGCAATTTGTAAAAATATAAAAAAATTTATGAAGCGTGGCAAAATGAAGAAACGGTGGCAAATGTGATTGTCAAGAATTGGAGATATGAGTTACACAGATTGAAATTCTTATTTCTTTAGCTACATATTTTAGGTATAAGAAATAGCAAAAGACTCTATTATGGTATTCTAACATAGTCTCTTAACTGCTTGCTTGGTAAAAAAATGAGTAAAAAAATAATTTCCAACAAGAAAATGTTCTGTGAAAAACTAAACAAAACTCATCGTCCTCTGTTCTAGTTTAAAAATTTATTCTTAAAAAATTATTTCAAAGTATTTTCAAAAACTTATAATTTAAACTGAAACCGGTACAGGAATTCGTTTAGTTTTGCATTTATTATTCCCGTACAGTAGAACTGAAACTTGAGCCACTGTCAAACACTTCTTCTTCTTAGCTTTAAAATTTATTTCAAAACTATACCGAATTCCAACGAACTTTACAGGAAACACAACAATTAAAATTCTTTTCTGATTTTATTTACAATCTGTCTAGTGACAATAAGACAATTTTTTAACAATATTTCGAAAAATTAGAGGAAGTATTAATTAAATACATGGTTGGTATATTATTGAAAGAACTAAGATCCATTATCTCTAACTCTATATAGAGCTCTTTCCTTTTTGCTTTGATATATGTTCGTAGGTTTCTACGATCAGGATGAACGTCAAGATTAATTGAGGGATTTCAGATTCATTTGACTTAGGCGATCAATTTACTCTCCTTAATGTGCTTTGTATAAATTTTTGTGAATTGAGTTCATTCTTTAGACACTGGGAAGCTTCCGTTTGGCGATTTACTGATAGTATTACTTGGAAAAGGTAGGTGTTTGTTATATAGAAGACTATTATTGCTATATATTATATAGACTTGCTGTATATCCAGGATTTCATTTATTATTCGGTGATATTATTCAAGAATGCAGTACTCTCTTCTAAACCTGAACAGTTATTTCACTAAGCTTGTCCAACACTGGTTACATTCTTAGTACAATTTTTCATTTGGCTTTTAACAATTTTTGATTTTGCTTTTAAAATCTGCATTCCAAACTTTATTTGACTGAAAAATTGTAGAAAAGTGTTGTCCAAAGCGTCTAATAATTGTCTTTGAGAGCAACGATTTGGACGGGTATCAAAAAGCAAAATAAGAATTGTTAATTTCTAACCGTCATGTGAGTGCTTGGATATAGATTGCCACCCTGTATAAATCGAGAACTTGCGAATGATGTGTGCCATACTCGTCTTCAAACTATTGCTAATGTCTATGTGTGTTTATAGCCTCTCTATTATTCTTATATTTTTTTCGGTTTATACCTTTTTCGAAGATGAAAAACACCAATCACTCGAATGACAGTCGAAAGACGCGCCATAGCCTTATTGTAAAAATAGCCAAGCACTACTGAGTTCGATAGACTCAACAGCTGCTGTAAACACACTCGTTGAATTAGCATCATAATTAAGGACAATATTAACAACCTGGAAAAAAATTTACTAGCCTATTTACTACTCGGGACATAGTAATTAGGCAGGTACCTATACTTGGCAGCGTATACTTAAGGCTGTTCATATATGAAATGGAAGTTTCTGCAGTCAAACACATTTGAGTGATGAATTATAGATATTTTCGTCATCTTGTGCATAATTCACGAAGGATTTAATTCAATTAACTCTAGTGAAACATTGCATATTTAATAGTCTGTTAGGAAAACCTGGTACATGTTCTTACAATAGATCACAATATTGTGCGCTACTGCTGAATGCATTGAGAAACTTTTGAAGAACTTCAAAGAAACTATTAAATTTTTACAAATTTTAAAGTTTAAAAATTATATAATTTAGATTTGTGCGTACAGCTTGGTATCAGAAAGTAATCTTTTTTTCTATTATTTATTTATTTATTAAAAAATTAACAACAACATAATAAAAATATTAAATCTGTTGCTTATATATAGTATTAATGTACTTATAATAAGAATCAAAATAAGGATAATACTAAACAAGTAAGAAAACTACAGTCGGGCGTAACTGACTGTAAGAGGCCCTGTACCAGTACAGGTCGCCTAACAAACACATTAAATGTTTCCCGAGCTTATGACCAAGCTTATGACCACTTCTCACTGCACGAATAAGTGCCTTATAAAACATCTTTTTATGTATGAAAAGAAAAGGGGTGGGGTGGTTCGTTCAAATTCAATTGCTTATAAAATCGTCATTTATTATCCGATTTTGATGAACTTGTTGGATTTTAGCTAAGAGAGTACTTCTGAGAGGTACTGAAAAATTTAAACGATGAAGTAAATATGGAGAATATATTTTACCAGAGATAAGTTTATGTATGAACAGTATTGCCATCATTGTTCTGCGTTTTGCCAAAGTTAATAGATTAATTAGATTAAGACGATGAATATAAGGAGGTTAGTTACTATTGTGGTCCCAGCCTAAGTAACGCAAGGCAAAAAGAAGAAACTGTTTCTGAACAGACTCTAAATGTGCTTGATGATTTGTAGGGCTCCAAACACAAGAGGCGTACTCTAAAATGGGGCGCTCTTAAGAGATAAATAATAATTTTGTTATAAATGGATCATTAAATTCTTTTGACCAACGTTTACTGAATCCTTACATTCCCATAGCTTTATTCTATATGGAAAAAAAAAAAAAAAATTGGGATCAAAAAGAACACCAAGACCACTAAAGCGTAAAACTCGTTCCAGTTCCGAGTTGTGAAAGCAATATGCGTTTGTTAGAGGATTCCTACGTCAAAAAGACATAATTTTATCGCAGTTCAAAACTAAGCTATTACATTGACACCAGCTGTGCAACGGATTGGGGTCATCTTGTAATAACTGATGTCCTTCAGAACCAGTATATGACAAACATAGCTTTACATCATCAGCGTACATCAATGTTAGGTTAGGTTAGGTTAGGAAAGCCAGGTTCTACTGGTAACGGTAAATATCTTGCACACACCTTTAGAAGAGTACAACAGAACGCTATTGAGCCAAGCTCACAAAAAATACAATTATTGCTTTTCACATACCAATACGCAAAATATAAAAAAAAAAAAAATAAATAACAAAAAAAAAGTATATTGGTTTAATTCTAAACTCAAAACTCTCCTAAGCCAGAAACTCTTAGGAAAAAATAGGAAAAGAAAACGAATGATGGGAGGGGGAATGGGATCTACTAATTTATATCATTCACTGATTTTGCACCACGATTGGCAGGCCTCTACAAATCTGTGGAGGTGTGATCTGGTGGAAAGTAGCTGATACCAATTTGCACCTGCTCAACTTTTATAAGGTAATAAAATTTCTTAAAGAAACGCTGCATTTATCAGCCTAAGAACTTTCGTGAAAAGACCTTTAATAATATGTATAAGCAGTATCCATTCTTTTCCATTTTAAAATGATGTTTTTTAACCCGAAATGATGCAAATTTGGGTATTTTCCGGTAATCTATTATGAGTTGAAGTCTTAATAGTAGCAATTTTTTGAAGACTTTCGATAGGACTGGGAACAATACAGCGCTTGGTGGTTTTCAGGTTTAGGCATTAGAATCATCTGCGAAAGTATTCCCTGCGTATACTACCATTAAATATTTTTGTACATAATTGCCTTGTATTATCATTCGGGTAGCAAAAGTCATACCCCGGTGTTTAATTAAAACTATTTCACTTGTCTTACTCACTAGACTGAATTTTTCAAAAAGACTTAATTGAAATGAAACTTCAAGATTATTTACATTTTTTCATCCTGTCAGTTCTTGTCTGTTCTTTTTAATGTTTTATGTTGGTTCTAAATAATTAATATCCAGCGTAATTAATCAGATGGTTTGGTAGGAAGTAAAAGTGACAGAGAGCGAGAGGAGAGAGAGAAAGACTATTTTGTAGTTGAAATTTTTCAAAGTGCTTTTTTTTACTCAGATGCAAAGAAAACTTAGACATTTATTGAAGTATCAACACATCTAGTGATACGTTGATATTTGTATTCATAATTAAACTTTGGAAAGTATCGATACATTTTTATTTCTGCATCGGCAAAAATCATCGATGTTTGGAATAACTTTAATTAGTATTTTTAATAAAAAAGTTGTAAAATGTATGTGAAAGAAAGAAAGCATTAGTCAAAGAAGCAAACGATAATAACAAACTTGACATTTTCTTCTCCTTCTATCTCTCTTTCTACCATTGTTATAGAAATGGTAATATGAGTCTGTTAGTTTTATTAATATTTCTATCTCTGTATTTGTGGATGGCTTTTTTTCATGTATATAATGCATTTGTGTGGTGCATAGCGCTAAGCATTAGAAGAGAACCCCATTGCATACATAGCATATGATGTTCTTTTTATTATAAAGAGATAAAACCTGTTGGGCATATTTTAACCGACCTAGCAGAAAATTTCAGACAAAAATTCATAATTCTTAGTACTTCTGGGAGGTACTGAAAAATTTAAACGTTGAAGTAAATATAGAAAATATATTTTACCAATGATAAGCTTTTCCATAAACAGTACTGCCATCATTGTTCTGCGATTTGCCAAAGTTAATAGATTGATTAGATTAAGACGATGATAATAAGGAGGTTAGTTACCATTGGGGTTTCCGGCCTAAGTTGCGAAAGGCAAAAAGAAGAAACTTTTGTAATGTATGGATCATTAAATTCTTTTGACCAACGTTTAATGAACCCTAACATTCCCATAGCTTTATTCGATGTTTAATCTATATGGGGAACAAACGATTATTTGGGATCAAAAAGAAACCAAGATCACTAGAGTGTAAAACTTGTACCTGTTTTGAGTTGTGAATGTAATATGCATTTATTAGAGGATTCCTCCGACAAAAAGACAACACTTTAAACTTAGCGCAGTTCAAAACTAAGCTATTACATTGACACCAGCTGTAGAAAGCATTGAAGTCATCTTGTAATAAATTATGTCCTTCAGGACCAGTATATGACAAACATAGCTTTACATCATCAGTTTACATCAATGTTTGGCAATGCGATACAACATCTGGAAGATCATTTATGAAAAGAACGAAAAGTAGTGGTCCGAGATGGCTACCCTGCGGTACACCAGAAATCACATCAATTTTCTTCGACCAAGGGTTTTTGCAAACAAAACACATTGAGTGCAACATTCTAAATAGGACAATATCCAATGTTGTAAGTCCAAAGGAAACCCTAAATAGTTAAGCTTGTTAAGTAACAATATGTGATTTAGACTGTCAAATGCCTTACTAAGGTCTGTGTAACTAACATCTGTTTGTAAACCATTGGCAAAGGCTAAATTGATTAGAGAAGTGAAGTTTAATAAGTTTGTCGAGGCTGACCTACTTTTAAGAAAACCATGTTGCGCTGTGAACCGCATTGACTTACAAGAAATTTTTAATTGTTTTGTTATGGTTTTTTCAAATAATTTTGGAATTGCATAAAGCTTAGCAAGACCCCTAAAATTGCTTATATCAGATTTGCTCCCTTTTTTGTGTAAAGGAATTATGAAATTATGAAAGGAATTATGAATTGAAAAAGATACAGCAAAGGATCACATAACGAGTCGGCGCATATTTGAAGTATATCAGATGGGATATTATCTGGACCAGGAAAGAAATTTAGTTTTAAGAAGCGCAAGTGCTTTAAGATAGAATCTCTATCTACAGTTGGAACAGAAATAGGATGCATATAGGAATTTGGATTTGGAGAAGAGTTTGAGGAAAGATTTTATGTGGAGTAGGTTGATTGAAAGAAAACTGCAAACAAGTCCGATATCTCATTTGTGTCCGTTGCTGTTTTATTATGAAAAAACATACTCGACGTATATGAGCCGGACTTTCGTTTAGTATTAACGAATTTATAAAAAGATTTAGGATCCTCACGGAAGGTGTTTTGCATTCTAAGCAAGTTTCATTTATAGGACCTCCTATTTGCTAATTGAAAATTATATTTATTTATATTTATTATTGCTTAAACTATTACCTTTAAGGAAACTTGGCAAGAAAAACTTTAAATAAAACTTTGAATTAAACTTAAAATCTTGGGTTAGTGACTAAAACTCATTTGGAATTAATCGGGCCTAATGATATGAAATAGTAAATTGGATTGATAGATCATTTTTACATAAGATTTTATATGCAATCGACTTGTCGTATAGAGAAATGGTAGCGTTGGGATCATTTTTAGTGTTTTGTTTTGCTCATTTATATAGGTTCATGCACAGGCAACGCATACTTCAGACCCGTATAAATCTCTAAAATCTTGGAGAATCCGCAAAGAAGACTTATTGAACGATAGAACGCTGGAGAGTCTGGCAGTTTTCCTGGCTATAGCTTTAGCGCTTTTAGCTAAATTTTTGAAGAAAACGTTGGGTATTTAGTTTTATTTATACTTTTTATTTTTGATTGAATGAACTTGTTGTAAACAAGTAAGGAAATTTCAGTCGGGCGTAACCGACTGTAAGAGGCCCTGTACCAGTTCAGTTCGCCTAACAAACACATTAAATGTTTCCCTAGCTTATGACCAAACACATGACCACTTCTCACTGCGCGAATATGAATGAAAAGAAAAGGGGGGTCGTTCAAATTCAATTGCTTATAAAATAGTCATTTATTATCCGATTTTGATGAACTTTTCTGATTTTGGCTAAGAAGGACGATATCTCTATATTGGCATACTTACTTTTTTTTGTGCCGAAGAAATTTTTACCCTTGGGGGTGATTTTATGGGGAAGGGGGGGGGGGGAGGGGAAAGTTTTTAAAATAAACTTGTGAAATTCCGAAGCAGTCCTAGTCGAACGCAAAAAACACGAACTCTCTATCTATTACCGTTTCCGAGATCCTTTCGTTCATACAGAAGGACGGACGGACGGACGGACGGACGGACAGACGGACAGACGGACATGGCTATATCGACTCCTCTATCACTCCTGACCATAATGGGGGTAACTTTGGGGGGTCTCCGACAATTAGTTCTTCCTGTTACATACATTTGCACAAAACCAATAGGCTCTTGTACCTTCGGTACAGGGCCTAAAAATGGGTCAGATGTGTGATTTATTTGAAAGAGGAGTACGCTCAGAGAGTTTTGTACTAAAGCTGATGTGGTCATGTCTGAAACAGATATTGTGGTACCATGTTTTGCTTCGAATTCGCCAGTAAGGATATTTGCATTTTCTAAGTCTAAGCTCAGATAGATTCTGGTTTTAGGTGGAGTTATTTAGATCAACAAATTTTTGATTGAGATGATTTGCTCTAAATTTAAAGTTGGGCAGCCTAGTATGGATCGATTATCTTTGAGTAGCATTTAAGCAGATAATAAGAACAAAGTGTTAGGTTACTTTTGTAATATGGCGGTTTTGAAGAATTCCTCTAGAGTTGAAATCTTTTGTGGATTATTACAAAAACTATTAGCTCTAGCGCAGCTCCACAATCTCACCCATGCCAGAAGTATGAGTGAAGTGAAGTTTCATTCATTATGCTATGAAATTTACTTTAGAAACATCAAAATGAATTAATAAAAACTTTGCAAATAGAAATAATTCCGACTTCTAACAAATATGGCTTCGATACGTAGCACTGGTTTAAATAGCAAATCGTAGATTGCTAGTTTTTATTAATCCTAAGTTTAAAGAAACTAAACGACACAGCGGTGCCTCTACCAATACTTTAAATTATGCACTGTTTTGTATAATTTTTTAAGCTTCATATCAATTCAAGAATGTGTAATGTGTAATCAAAGCTGGCACTGCTTCTTCAAACTATCAACTCACCTACGCGCATCATATCCAATTACAATTATATATCATTATCACATCACAACCTACAGCTAAACCACCTTCTCAAACTTTATTCTATATACAACGACAGACATCAGCCAGACTTATGCACGCATTAATAAAATCAATAATACACTTAATCGATTCGAAATGAAAGTGATACTTTTTCTAAGCATTTCTACACGAACTTCTCATGGCTTATTTATTTATTTCCACTTAAGCAACTCGAGAAAATTTGCTTATCATTGCTATTATTTTCGACTTGTCATTTCTCACTTTCACATATGGAGACTATGAAGTGAATCGAGACTGATATATATGTATATATATATATATATATATACATACATATATATACATGTATGTCTAGCTGTCAGTTAATTCAACACGCAAGCAATTCAGCCTCCTCCAAAGACTGAGATGCCTTCAATAGTGAGCGAATAGTGCATTGTAATCGGTGTCTGACCCGCATTAATTATACACAGTCCAATACAATACAAGTTATACACAGTCGGACATGTGATACCACAACGTATGGACTGGGAACAGCATCTGCTGCGACTACTATAAACCATCGAAGCTGTTGCTTTTAATTCAGTTGAATTTCCTCCAACAGTTTTATTTGTTTTTGTCTTGCAACTCTTTTGTTTATTTGTCTAAGTGCAGAGGAGTATAGAAACATTTATATAGAAAACGAAATTGAGCCTTACTTCATGTAGCAAAAGCATCTAAAAAAAAAAAAACTACATTCATACATCCATCGCATCGATACGATGTCATGTCATGCATTCATGCGTAGACAGCTACAATTTTTTCTCTTGGATTTTATTTATGTTCGAAAGAAATACTTTTCACTGAAAAATCGAAAGTTATTTTCACACCTTTTGTGTTTCTTTTTTTTTTTTTTCTTTAAAGTGCGTGATTTAAGCTCTTCAAATCGTTTGCACTGACACTTTTCTTGAAAGTTTTCTCGAGCTAAATGTGGCTAAAAGTGGCGCTTGTACTATTGGAGCCTGAGTTGAAGTTTCTGAGTATCTGTAGCTGTGGTAGCTGCTCACTTACTCACGCCTTTGAGCTGAAAAAGTGCTTGACAAAGTGCTTGTCTGATTTGTAGTTGATTTGTGTATGAAGTGCTTGAGGTAGCTAGAAATGGGTTAAGTTTTGTAATTAAGCACTTGCAAGTATTTGAGTGAATGATTCAGGTTGAGATTTCAGCTCGAGTTGGAAAGTGAGTAAAAGAAATATTATTGCAGAGCTACGATGTACTTAATTATTTGAAAATGGGTCATGAGATAAATTTTTAAAGCTTGCATTGTATTTTACTCAAATTAGAATTTACTGTATTTGATTTTTTACAGAAATGCAGTAGCGATACTCTACTTCGAAAGACCATGTACCACATTGAATCTTAAATTTGTATTCCTATCTTGACCCGTGTGGAATATTTTGTTTGGTTTAGTATAAAGTACAACCAATTTATTGTTTCAAACTAAGCTAAACAAATATTCGCCTTTCCCAGCTGAATTAACAGAAACACTTAGAAAAATGGGAGAGATTTGTATGGGGGCTACTTCTTTTATCTGGAACTAAATAGCGATCGAACGCTGTCTTTAAATCAAGAAAAATTGCTGCTCTGTATTGCTTAATTCGATGGATTTGTTTCGGTGTGCCATGCCTTCGCCAAACCCCGAACTGATGATTTGAAAGTATGACACAATCAAGCAGTGGAAACATTCTTGGAGCAAATATTCTTTAAAATAATTTCCAGAGTATTCCCAGCAGGCTAATTGGTCGGTCCATTGGCTGAGGAAATAGATAAGCATAAAGCAAACATTGAAGATGAGGACAAGCAGATGTTCGATTCTTAATTGAAGACCTTTTATAGTTGTCACATCAATTGCATCATACCTTTTGATTTCTTTTAATTTCTGCTTGAACTTCAAAAAGTGTTACTGGTGATATATGTTAGCTAAGTAGGCGCCTAGCTAAACGGTTGGGGTGGTTTCTCAGGCGCTCCATGTAATCCCAGGTCTGATGATTAATTACATCCTTTCTTTTGGGAACTTTTCTACAAATGAGGTTCGTATGAACTATGGGGCATTTGAAGTCATGCGGAGGAACTTTTCCTGGAGCATCCTTATTTTGTAAAGATGGCGTTTTGCAGCGATGCCAAAAACTTGTACTCCATATCGCCAGGGTGGACAACGGTTCAGCAGTTGATCTTGGAGAAAGACGCCCGGACATTCATCCAATCGCAGAATGTGAGTGACGCTAGCACATTTGCTCAGATTAATACCTATATTCCACTTCTTTGCCCACTGTCCGAAATCATGCAAGTACAGTGGCATTATAAACAAATCTAGTAGATAAGTCACTAGACAGCACTGCTTTGTCGTCGGAAAATGTGGCTAATATTAAATCTTGATCTCATCCGTAGGTATTAAAGAGCCAGTAGGCATATCGTGTGTGAAGAGCGAGTAGAGTGTGGCACACTCCCTTGAGGTACTTCCTTCAGGTACTCCAGCTAGGATGAATTTGACGCCCGAATCTACTCCATCCAGGACAACAGAAAAGGTTCTATCCCACAGATAGCTCCACATTACTAAGTATAACAGGGGCGGCAACATACTTTTGAGTTTGTACAAGAGACAATCGTGCCTTCGTTACACCTTGGCCTCAAAACCCTCCAGGATGAAATTGACCACTCTATTAAGTTGCTCTGGAGTTCCATGGGCTTTCCGGAATTAAAACTGGAAAGGTGGTACCGTTCTTTGACATGATCAAGCGCCAGCATCCTCGTCAACAAACACTTTTCGAATAGGAAGTAAACTTATGGGCCAGTATGAATCCACTGACGACGGACTCTTTCCTGATTTATGGATCATACTTGGTAAATGACCTAACTTCAGCACCGCATTATATATTAGAACCAGGAAAAGTACTGCTTTGGCTGGCATGACTTTTAGCGAAAAGTTATCCAGCCAATCTTCGCCTGAGCTTTTCCTAATTTGGAGACTTTTTACATGCGACTGGATTTTCTCGACTGTAATGGGAGCAACTGTGAGGTGAAGTTGCCCTGGGCTGTCTAGCGTCAACTTTACTTCCATTTTTGTTGCCGCAGAAGTCGTGTCGAATGGCAGGAATCGTGCCTCCAAATTTTTAGCAAAAGTTTCAGAACGTTCTTGCGAAGATGTGGCCCAGGTACCGTCAGGCTTCCTGATTTTATAGCGCTATGCCAGCGACCAGAGAAAGTAGTTTGTGCTCGCATCAGCTGTGAGGTTTCCTATTTCACCAACAGCATTTTGACCCTCTTAGAGACCTTACGATATACTCTGTCCACTATAGGGTCACGAGGTCGTATATATTGACGCCTTAATCTCCTCTTTATAAGCAATAGCGTATCTATAGTCACTGGAAGGCTTGTTAAAGGTGGAAATCCTTGATTAGTGCAAGAGGGAGCAGCACTGAGGGCTGCAGAGTGTACAACAGAATCTCAATATTCAAATTTAGAGCTTCTTCCAATTCACTGCGAAATACTGCTATACTTACTCGAGCTCTCGGGAGCCTTAAACTGTGGGATGTTGTCTTGGTCTACCAATAAGGGGAGGTGATCAGAGCATAATTGATACTCCACTCTGTTAGTTTGTTTGTCGGATCTCAGTCCATTATAGACGAAAATGGACTGAGATCTGACGAAGTGTGCTGCTGGGCAAAAGGGATGAACGTACTTCGACCAGTGGCCAAAATTTGCGCTGAAGTATTTACAACGGCTTCTTTTAGCTTTTTGACTCTCACATCCTCTTTGCAGTTTCCCCAGAAACAATGTTTCGCGTTTGGATGGTAGCAATTTGAATTTTATTTATTCTGAGAGGTTCATGCTGGAACAGGGAAACCTGCTGCTTGATTAGCACCGCTCCCCTCTTTGGTCTATTGCTTGGGTGGTCCGGCTTATGGATTTCATAGCCAGGGCTGCAGGCTGCAGCCATGTTTGGTTGATCAGCATAATGTCAAAGCTATGCTCTGCCAGGAACAGTTTGAACTCCTCCAGATGGCTTTAAATCCCTTGCGCGTTCCATAATTCGAGACGTAGTTTACTAGTTTTTTGCTTTTTTTGCTGCTGTTACCTGGTGAATGAACCGATTCTGTTTGCTGGTGGGGCACGGAACAGTTGCCCTCTTTGACAATCATTCTAGGAGAATTAAATTGTTACTCAATTCATTCATTTACGTTCGTTACAGGAATAATTTGCTTAACAAGACGTTTGAGATATTTTGTGGCATTCCACAGATTGTATTCTGGCCAATTTGATTCATTTACCTGGCATTCAGAACTAAATATTCTTTTAACTTGTTCATGGCACAATGAAAATTCCTAATTTTATCTTTTCCAACGACAATTACTAATGCTCTTCAATTTAACTGACCCAAGTTTGTCATATATTATTCTTAATACAACAATTTTCTAAAGTTTTACTCGAAAGTCGGCTTTAAATTTATTTTTCAAACAACCTTCAACTTAAACATTCACAATGTACAAACTTCCTGCAATTTTACTCAACTTTAACAGTTGATGACTACCTACTGAAGTCATTATATATTTTTGCCACTGACTAATGCGACACACAGACGTACAGACAAAGTGAAGAACCTACATTGACTAATATAAGTCGGTTCGACTAACAACAACACTCAAGCGTATGGAAAAACTAGGGAAAACCAAAAGATTCTTGTTGTTGTCCTGTTTATATACAGCAACAACAACAACAACAAAATAGCAAACTATAGCAAAAAGACTGAGCGAGGAGAACACACAAGAGAATTTTGTCGTTCAGTAGGTAAGTAATCTCATTATAATAATGGGAACAATTGATTTCTGTCTGACTTCGTCGAAACACGTAAAGCGAAAGCAGGCAAACTGCCAACCACACGCTGCGGCAACAGGGCAACAGCAGCAAAGACGTTGGCCGGAGTAGCACCGATGAGGAAGAACTTGACGACGACAGCGCTTGACTCACTTAAACTATATAGAGTAGCATGATGACGATGATGATGACAAGGAGATATAGTAGCGAAAGGACGCGGCACATTACAACAAATGTCGACCTGAGTCAATAAACGAAAACCACCAGCAGTATCCTGCCATAGACAGCACTCAATCATTGCTTCATTCATTCATTCATTCATTCGTTCGTTCGTTCGTTCTTTAAGTTTGTACGCTTCATTGATAGATATAACATGCAATCTCACAAAAGCATACGCCCACACGGCGCAAGGACATACTTCTCATAGATACACAGAAGCCTTAACGTGCGCTGACTGTCTTCAAAATTCCTTCGATGATTTTTTTTAGTGTTGCCACTGATGAAATTATAATCAAGGGAATATATAATTTTATTCACCTGGCAACACGCGCATAACACAAGCATAGTACGTGCGAGGGGCTAACGTAAAGTAATACGAATAGAAATTAGGTCTGTGTTGGTGGTGCAGCTTGTGACGTGCAGTAAATTGTTTCTTAATCATTCTTTCTACTAAAAAATTTTAAGAAAATCTATTCTATTGTACACTGCTTAAGAAATATCAGCTGCCTACCGAACTCTTATTAACCCACTAAAAAGTAAAGAGTGTTAGGAGTTAAGCAGACAGCCTACAAACAATGCCATAAATGTTTTTTCGTTGTTCAACGTTGAGAGCTGCCCCACTCGGCCAAACCAACCACCCACCCAGTTCACTACACCTCAACTCGCCCATCAATGATATGATAATTTGCTTTTGTTGTTTTTTTTTTTGCTATGCTATAAGTTGGCAAGCTTTCTTCGCGAACTGTTTTACCCTCCCAGTGCTGTTGGTATTGAAAGCTTCTCCTCCATCGCAGAGAAAATGACGTTGAAAGTGGAATTTGAGTTCATGTAAGGCGGCATTGGGAAATCCAAAAAAAAAAAAAAAAAATTTTTGCAAAAACTGACAGGAGACAATCAGCATTCTTCAAAAAAAAAAAAACTGACTGCCAGCTTAAGACGTTCAATCGTGCAACCATTTCTATGAAGTTAGGAATGAGCACAGTTGGCAGGCAAAATGCGCTTTCAATCGATTTTGAAATAGTAATTCCACTCCGATTATTTTCATTGCTGCTCTATATACTCGAGTATACATCTAAGTATGCCATTTGGCTATTGTAAGTGAAAATATATCATTTAATTTTGTTATATGCAAGTAGAAATGCTTTGGTTTTAACAGGTATAGAATGAAAATGGCGTAGGAAAAATTAAAATGAAAATTTAATATTGCTAATAAGATTTATTTGTTGTGTGACCTATTATAAAAACTGAAGATTATTTGCAACAGTGCAATTAATTTAAAATTTTTTTTTTGTATTCGAATGCTGCCTGATAGTTAGAATACAGAATGTCCCTCAAAGAATGTCGTCTACGGTCCCATGGCGGATAACTTTGAGGGTGGGTTTAATTCTAAGCAATAGCAAAAGTAAACCATTTCCATTTTCAGTAAGTCATCAAGAAGTAAGCGTGACTTGGTGCAATGTCCTAATGTAGTTTTTAGGTCAGTAGCAATTTCGTTCCCCCTACTAAGTTCTTTTCAATCTCTCAATAGTTTGGCGTGAACAACGCACTGCAACTTCAAATTCAAGTTCGAAGTTTGGTAATAGAATAGTACAACTACACTCCCTACAGCATACTCCATTTAGAAGCCAGCTGTGATTTAAAAGTTTGATTTGTTTATTTTCAAACTTCTTTATATGACTTACTTTCATGCGAAAGATTCCTTAAATGGCTTATTGTAGAGGTGAGCATTAGATTGTAGAGCTTAGGGAAGTTACTTCAGAATGGAACTCTGAAGAAAAATCTTCTAACTTCATGGCTCACTCAGTTTGAACGAAAACTCTTTAATATGTAATTCTTCAACTTTTAATTCAAGAAAAATAAAGCTACAGAGTGCATTAAACTACGTTTATAATCTTAAATTTTATTCTTTAAACCAAAAATATGTTCAGGTTTTGTTTACAGTATTTGTTGTAGGTTTCTTATTGATCGTTTCTTGCTTCAACAAGCAATTAATTATATTTCTTTTTGGAATGTTTAAGTTAATTAATAAGTAGTTATTATTTAATTATCCTCAAAACTATCATAAATATTGGAATTGGAAGGAATATATATTATGAATCTAACATTTTCGTTCATGATCTAACTTTAAATTAATGGATCTAAAAATGCTGCCAACATATTTTAAAGGTCCGTGAACGATCCGTAAAAGATCTGTGAAATCTTGCATGTATTGCTGAAAAGTTCAAAGGCTAACATAGATAAAAACCTTTTTTTTAAATTTTATTTTATTATTCAATATAGTTGCGTTCGAGGGCGATACAACGATTATAGCGGCTATAAAAATTTTCGATACCATTTTTATGCCCTGTAACGAAGGTACAAGAGCCCATTGGTTTTGTGCAAATGTATGTAACAGGTAGAAATAATGGTCGGAGATCCCCAAAATTACCCCCATTATGGTCAGGAGTGATAGAGGAGTCGATATAGCCATGTCCGTCCGTCCGTCTGTATGAAAGTAAGGATCTCGGAAACGGTAATAGATAGAGACTTCGTGTTTTCTGTATTCGACTAGGACTTCTCCGGAATTGTACAAGTTTATTTAAAAAAAAAACGTTACTCCTGACTGTAATTTTCTTATTTGTTACAGTACGATTTGTCTTTGGCCTCAAAATAGGTTTCAGTTTCGGCGACTACCTCGACATCGGCGCTATATTTTTTTCCAGCGACAAAGCAAATAAAAGCCCAATTCATGCAATTTTGCTATCGTTTTCAAATGGGGCCGTTTTTCTACGATTTCGTCCGTCAAACGCTCCAATAACGCTACATAATAGTCGCTGTTGATCGTTTTTTTCTTTTTCAGATAGACGTTGAATATTATACTATGCGCATCCCAAAATACATAACCTTGCCAGCCGACTCTGTCGTGTTTCTACACTTTTGAGTCGGTTCATCATGTGCAGTGCAATCGGCTGACTGTCGATTGGGCTCCGGTGTGAAACGATGGAGTCATGTTTCATCCATTATCATATATCGACGCCTGCGCTTTACCCAAAATATTCATTCACGACATAAGTAACATGGTCCTTTGATATCTTAGGGGTCTCAGCTATCTCGATCAACTTCACTTCACGGTTATCCAAAATTATTTTGTTTACTTTTTTGATGTTTTCGTCCGTAAGAGACTCTTTGGGACGTCCACTACATGCATCGTCCTCGGTTTCACCTCGTTTAATCTTAGCAACCCACTTCTCTTACTTAAAAAAAAAGTTATCCATTTTTTCTGACAATTATATGTCTAGTAGTATATGTGAAAACTAAAAAAAAATATGATTTTAGGTCCGTGTATTCCAGGGTTGCAATACTGTCAGGTGTCAAACTTTTTTGCACAAAATTTTCGAGTCCCTATAACTTTTAAACAAATGAAAAAATAATTGCTTCGAAATTAATGCATTCCATACAACTATGTTTGACTGCGAGTTAGATTAAAATAGAGTTGACTGACATTTTATTTATCAATTGCAACAAAGATAAATAAACAATTTATTCAAATTTCAACTTTAAAAAGTAAACTTTATTAAGTATTCAAAGTCCCGACTGCCCGTTAACCAACTACATGTGTAAATAAAAACAAAATTTGATTTCTACTTATGTACGGTATACACTATAAGCTCTCTAATTAAATTTTAAATTTGATATGTATTGACTTTAGATATTGATTCTGATTAAATAAACGCTAAATGTTACTCGCAATGAAACTTTTACTCTTTCAGTAATATGATTTTGTATTCAAATATAGGCTTTACGTGATACGCGCACAAGCAAACTGACACAAATTTAGTCTAAAATTTTATTATATTTTTAATTGATCTGTTATAATATTGTTCCCGAACCTGTATGCCAAGAGCTATCTTAAATATTTATACTTTACATCGATTCACTCGGTTCCTTTTGTCTGTTACACTTATTTGCACAAATACACCTGCACATTAATATGCCCTAATAAAAATAATTAATTTTTTTCGTAAAAATTTTGTTTAAAATTGTTTAAAAGTATTGCTTAGTTTTCACAGTGCAATTATTGTTAATTAAAATTTGCTATTTATTATAATCTGCGTTAGGTCATTCCCTGTATCCGTCACCCGCTCATGCAATTTCAGTAAATGCGACGCAATGGTAAAAAAGCCGCAGTATAATACATGACATATTGTATTATTGGAGTACATTTATTTTTAGTTTCTATGTACTTTTGGCATAAAGCCTCATACAAATAATGTTCCTCACCAATATAGTAAATATGAAATCAGAATGGAGAGATAGTCAAAGTTGTACAGTTTGCAATACACGAGTATACCCCAATAAGCGCACTAATTTTATTTTATATAAAGTTTTTTTAATGTTTTTTATTTAAGATTGTCTAAGGTATGCACAGCGTGTTTAAGTCCATTTATAGAAGGGTATGTCGAAGTGGTGAAGTCACAACTGCAGTATTCTTTGATTTTTTATGTACAAAGTACTAAAAGGGGAAAAAGGGTAAATTTAATTTGTGCAATTATTAGAGAGAGGCAAAGCAGATCCCATAAAGTATATTTATTCTTGATTAGCATCAAAAGGTGTCCGAATGAATAATGAGAACTTGAAAAAATAAAACCTACTAGTTTACATATTTAAATTTTTTTATTTTTTATTCATATAACTAGTATTCAAGATACTTGCCAACCAAAAAAAAAATATTACCGGAGAGCATCCAGCACATGGTGTAATAATTTAGAAAATTAAGACACGCAATCATTCTATTACTTTCGTGTTTAATCCATTTTATAAATTCTTGAAAACAGCTCTTATATATTTTTTCCATCTCATATTACCATTAGTTTAAATCTAGATACAATTTGTTACCTAAAAAACGTAAAATGGGTCGAAGAAAAGTGTTAATCTAGTCGGAAAAATAACAAATCAAAACTGACAAGGAAGCTGTCTTCTCTATTGCCAAAATAGCTAAAAAATCAGGAGGAGCCGATACACAGTGTGTTCACTAAGAATGTGGAAAAGCGACTTGTATTATGAAATCATGACTCTTTGAGAAAAATCAAAATCAAAGAAACGAAATCAAGAAGCCACCCCTTCAACCGTTTTGAAAACCGTAACACTGCTCTCACATCTGACCTGGACCTCGAATTATATTATATAGCTTGTAGTATTTATTTGCAACTGCTTCATAGCAGAGTTCGAGGTGCAATAGCACCTGCAAATCACAATGATTCCGTTTTCTTACAATGGTATAAAGCCTTTGGCCTTTGCATACCTCTGCTGTGAATTTATCAAAATGATAATGCGTCAATACATGCATGTTGGAGCTACTTGGCTATGGTATTTGGATCATGACAACAATATTCGAGAATACTTGAACCAACCAAAACCATCGAAATAGCTTGGAGCTCGTTTTATTTGCAACTATTTGACAAATTTGTATGCATCTATTTCAAACCGTTTTCAATAATTTTTTATCCTGATCAAATCTATTTTAATTTGAAATTAAAATGATGTATGTAGCATGTTCGGTTTGGCGGCACTGGGCGATAGAAATCAGACTTATGGTGTCCTATTCATTTGGGGAAGTGTGAACAAGTATCCCATTTATCTCTAGATTACTGTCGTTTGAGTCAACCGTTCTATTCAAGTTCTTAAACTGTGCTTGTTGAGTTTTCTGACACGTTCATTGAAAATTTTTATTGTTTTGTGATAAGGAACACAAAAAATAAAAGTATTCTATTCCTTTAAACTCGCATTTCTCTTGAAAACCATATAAAAAAATTGAAATTTTCGTATGTGGCATAGTGTACCAAAACGAAATTGAATAAACTTAATAATTGATGAGATTTCTCAGTAACTACGCTTTTTATCGATTATGTTCAAAAATACTCCATAAAATTAATGTATATGAAAATATATACTAATTTGGTGAGCTACATTTATAAAAACTGAACTTGTATGAGTACTAGTTATATTTAGACTCAGATAGGAATATTCTAAAAATATATGCACCCTTACATATATATTTCCCACTTTGTAATTAATATAAAATACATAGAAGTAATGTTTATCGAATTATCTTTCATATATATATATATCAAACAATTTGATTATAGCTTTTTAATTTCATTTAATAATAACCAAAAAATAAACTCAAATTCTCCTGTGACTGAGTGAGTGAAATTTTCATATTTCTTCGTAGAAATTGTTTTACTTCTGCTTGTCGAATGAAATCAAAAACCAAAGTCAAAACCGAAATCGAGCGCATAATGTGCCACAATTAAATTACAATAAATCATACTCAACACTCGAAGAATGTAATTAATCATTTCTTATGCTTTTCTTTTCCTTGCATTAAGCTGCTGCCAGCTATACTGGCATAGAAGTATATAAGTATATGTTCCATTGGGTTTACTTGGGATACGTTTAAGTAGACGAAGAACCAATCGATAGAACAAACAAGAAATACATTTTTGATAATATTAAACGGTAGTTGAGCTAATTAATAACTCATTTACGCACTGTGTTCCGTTTGTTTGTATGGTTCTATACTGCATACCATTGTTTGTTCTTGGTTCATGGTACAATTGATTGGATTCGAATTTGAAATTGAACTATGAACTCAGTTGATTGTTTGCATTATAAATCAAAGTACCAGCATTGATATTTTGAAGTACGAAAAATAATTTTAAGTTACTTTCAAGATTTAAAGTTGCTATGCAATCTAAGACAATATTGCTGCAGACTATTAGACTGAAAAGTCATTTCCTTATCACTAACTTGCACAGACAGTTTGTTGACTCTCCTACACATTTCCATACTTAAACGATTCGTCTCGCCATGGCAATTGCAACTTCAGCCATTCACTTCAGCACACTTTATGCTCCACTTCAAAAATTAGCCAACTAACTGTTTTCCATTCTAATTATAACAATTACATATAACTACCAAAGACGTCTGCACTTTAAGCTAATGACGACTGCCTTTTGACAATTAAGCTTAAGTCAGATAGGCAGAGAGGCAGACAAACAGATAGACAGACGGACGTATAGATGACTGTCTGCTGCAACTATATCAAACTTAAAGCACCAAAGTATCTTGAAATGTAGCCTCAAGCGTAGTGATGTTCTACACGCAAAAAAAAAAAAGTGGTATACTAACTACAAGCAAGTTTTGCAATTATGCAACATAAAACCGTAGCAGACACCAAAGTCAACGCCAACGCAATATAGAAGATACAAGATACTTTTCAAGCCTGCAGTTACTTGCCTCATTCATGCAACAGCCATGGGCGGCTGGCTGGCATCGCCTAGAAGATGCCTGCCTATTTGAATATGTATAAATGTCACACGTGCCGCACACTCTTGAGGCACAAAATGCTGCGCGTCTTCACGCTGACTTTTAGCTTCAGATTAGATCGCTAGCGAAGCAGTAACTCAGCATGTATCTCGCTCTTTAAGCTGCTTTTATCTAGTATCTCACTCACTGGAGCTATTTTGAATGGAAGTAAAAGCGACAATGTATCTAAATAGCAAGACGTGTGTTTGTTTGTTTGTGTAAGTAGTTTATAATTAAGACATAACTGAATTAGCGTTGATAATGTCACAAGTCTGTAACATCCGCCAACCAAGTCAGTCACTATACTACATTTCTTTATACTTGAACTAATTGTATATTTCTGCTTCTTTGTCTTAATGCATGTGAATTTATTTTTAAGCACAATTTCACAATTTACCCCTTTAAATTTTGTTAATTTTAATGTCGGCTGGGAGTGCGTTGTTGAGGAGTGAAGTGTGACTACTGCTTTGTATCTGCATTTAATGTTGAGGCTGCATAGCTTAATTTGAGCTTATTGTATGTGAGAATTTTCTTTTATTTATGACTGTTTTTTATGCAGCATTGAAGTACTATTTAAGCTGGGAAAATAATGAAAGTAAGCATTTAAATAATTAGTAATTGGCGGTTTGAACAATGATAAATTAAAAGAAAGTAAATGAATGAAGTTACAA
Organism: Leucophenga maculata; assembly: GCA_035044805.1. Classification (NCBI taxonomy): domain Eukaryota; kingdom Metazoa; phylum Arthropoda; class Insecta; order Diptera; family Drosophilidae; genus Leucophenga; species Leucophenga maculata. Next base: position 3,052,426 of record JAWNNP010001101.1, on the reverse strand, counting down.
CTGCACAAATAGAAATTGTCATTAAAGGCATTAATTTAATTTATTAATTTTCTACTACAAAGAAAAAACATCTTCTTCGCTAACTTGAGATATAAATTTAATAGGAGTTGGAGTATTCTTAACTCTAGCGGATTCTACGCTTTTCAGAATTGAGCGCCACTTAGCGTCCGGCTTGATTGTGGCATTGAAACTCCACATACAGCTGGTACCTAGGCGACAACCACTAAATAATACATTTTATTATATAATAATATATAATACAAAAAGCGGTTTGTTCTGAAACCATTCTATTCTCAGCGCAACTGGCTGTGAGATTATTTCAAGTGTGATTAAAGCCAGCACATCTCTTCGGAAATTTAGCAAAATGTAAAATTTGGTGTATCTTAAATTCTAATGATATATTACATACTAGCTGTACCCGGCACGTTTTTCTGCGCTCATTATATACTATTGTCGAAAAAATGTTGGGCGGGCCATCGTTTTCGTCGACTGTGATTAAAATTATGATGTAATCTTCCAAATATCATCGGTTTTCCTTAAAATGTGACGAATTTTGGTTAACGTTTATATGGGAAGTAAGGCATCGCCCCTCCGACTTTACCCAAATTTAAAATAAATATATCCTAAGTTACTCCTTATAACATCAGCTTTCAGACAGTGAAAGTCCCTTCAAAGTTTTGGAGATTAGCCGGAACAAACAGACAGACAGACATAAATTTAAAAAATTAGTTTTTTTGGTAAAAGTACCCGGTATATATTCATGTTTACTTATCAAACAGCTATTATTTTGACAATAGAAACATGCGCTCCAATAGGCATAAATAGGTTCATTTGGGACTACTAAAGGGGTTAGCTCTTATACAAATCTGTTCCCTTTTTTGGAGTTTTGTACACTGTCCACAAAAAAAAAAAAAATGTATTACAACCTACGTTTTAGAGTCTGGGCTGATGGTCTTGAGGCATTTATGCAAACGCATGGGCTGAGTGCGATGCTTATGTTTGATTTATACACTGCTAATCACCCAGACGATAGGAGAACGGATGAAACAACTGAAAATTCAAAATTAAATTTGAGTCATATTCTGGTTCTCGGTATCCTATCATCAAGTCTGTTGGTATTCAGATATCATGGAGAGTTTACATTCACATTATTGCGCATTCCCTGAATTTCTGCAGTTTTCATAATATATTAGGTTCTACATTTCTAACTGCTAGAGTCTGAAATGCGAAGTATCGCCTCTGGAGAAATTCCTTTTAGTAATGCAGTTTATGCTAATATCATGTCATCAAACCTTTCTATCAATAAAGTCGATGAGCTTCGCTCTGATCACATACCGCTAATAGTTGGTGTCATAGCCGGAGCTCAGTCTATGGGCGTTAATACAAAACTGTGGCCATTAAATGCTAACATCGATAGCTTCCAAATGAACTGGCTATCTTAATGTGGAGTTGAGAGCTGTTGATGATATTTATGAGGTGGTATAAATGTTTTTACCGAATATATATGAGAATTACTTTACCTTATAAGGCTCAAACGCAGATTCAGTCGACGGTTCATAACAAAGAAGAGCGTGGAAATGGGCTGCCACTGTCTTGCGTAAGTTATTCTTCGAATTTAAAAATAACTTCTGTAAAAATTTTCTTCGGAACTTAAACCCAGACAAACCTCACTGTAACAATTCGTGTCGGTTCAAAAGCAAGATCTAAATGCAATCTATGCAATGCAGATTAGTAGGTGGTACCGCTCAATTGAGAAGAACGCTTAAACGCTTGCAGATGAATTGGAAACCGTTTCAAACCATTTGACCTGACATCAACTTTAGATGTTGATTACGTATGCAAATAACTCAATGCTCTAAAATACGAAACGCTTTTGGTTACGATTGCATCGATAGTACGCTTGTAAAAGCTTTACCTGTTAAAGGGATACTATTCTTGTAATTATTATTTAATGCAATATTACGGATAGTACATTTCCCATCTCAGCGGAAGTGGGTTGGTATTACTTGAACCGGATAAGCCTGGGCAACGATACGATAAATATCTGCTGGAGTGTACTAAGCCCTACTTTCTTTACACTACATACTGCAGACATGCCTGAACTAATTGGTGAACACATGTTCTAATTATCTCTTAGCGACTTCCAATTGCCATCAAGTGTATTTGAGCCATCTTCACCTCTGTGTATATCTTTGGAACATTAAAATTAATAACTTTAAGTCTGCGCACTGTACCTCAACATTACAGGTGAGTAGATATCGATCAGTCACCTTAAATAATTTACATATTCGCCAGGTTTTGTAAAATACCTTGAAATAATATAACAATAATTGTTGGTACATGTCGCTCTGAATTAAAAAAAATAACCTAGTTTGTTACTATGTCCAGCAAGCAAGTTGCGTCTTCAAAATAATGTTTTGATTTATAAAATGATTATTGCGCCATTGTGGAGGTATGAGATACAATTTTAGGGCAGTGCTTCAAAAACTAACATTCATCACATTTGCAAAGCTCCGTGGTTCGTGTGTAATTCGGTAATTATATGCATCAACTGTTTTTAACAGAATCAATCGGCGTTGTTCAAGATGTAATGATCGTATATCCGCTTACATAAATCCACAGGCTTCAGCTCTTGCTACTGCTAATACCAGCCTCAACAGGCTCCATCCAGAAGATCTTTTAACATGGTTCTAGACCATTGTTCGGCACTAATACAGTCATATGTTGCATTGCGTTAGTATGCGAAATAACAGAATGATAAAAGCATCAACAAAGGCTGTACAGCAACTGATTCATTTTGCTTCGCCTCAACAGCGCCAATACAGCGTAACAGCGCCATAAAATAAACTTGTAAAATTCCAGAGCAGTCCTAGTCGAATGCAAAAAACACGAACTCTCTATCTATTACCGTTTCCGAGATCCTTTCGTTCGCACAGACGGACGGACGGGCGGACAGACGGGCGGACAGACGGACATGTCTATATCGACTCCTCTATCGCTCCTTACCATAATGGGGGTAACTTTGGGGGGTCTCCGATTATTATTTCTACCTGTTACATACATTTGCACAAAACCAATAGGCTCTTGTACCTTCGGTACAGGGCCTAAATATCATAGAAGCGAAATGGCGTATGCCGGACACTGTACTAGACTCTAGTATTAGTATTGCTATTATTTAATATGTAAATCATATAAAATTAAAACTTGGTGTTTATATTGTAATACTTCACGTCCTTAAGTGGAATATTCATCATAAAGCTGAACTATATTAATAAGGAGTTTTTAAATTAAGTTTAGTATGAATCGACAAATTTGTAGTATTTCATTATTCTAACAGCCACCATAAAAATTTAAGGTTCAATAGGGATACAGGGAATCTCATAGATTTTGGTAATATTAAAACATCTATCAACGAGTAGTGAAAAGTACCCAAAAGTCCTGAAATCGAAACAAAATCTATTTTTTCAGAAGAATCCTACTTAGCCAGGAATCGCATATGGAGACCTAAGCAATCACAATGTCATGCGTTCATAGCTAATTTTTGTATGAAAATATGGCCCCATTATCAAGAGCAATTAAATCAGGAAAATAATATCGGATGGGGAACTGGAACTTTGGCAATATTGGTAAAAAATTTTGTGATTAGGAAAGTCTGTACTTTTTAGTTCAAATTTTTTACAGCATTTTGTGCTTCTCTGACAGCAGTTTTGGGATCATTCTTTCGTACGCTTTTCCTATAACAGATATTCTTTAATTGTTCTAGATCAGAGAGATCTAGAGAGCTATGGATCTGTCAAAACTGAAAACTTTCATCTCCTCTGATTTTCATAAAACATATATTCTTCAGTTATTAAACCCACGACACAACTTTAGTACGTTTGTTCGTTTGTTTGAACAGCTGACTTACTTTTTGAAGAGGGCTTTGTAGATCTAGCTAATTTAGCAAGCTTCGCTTAGCTTATTCCTTCCTCAACTATGTCGATCGCTTTTCCCTTTGGTATCAAAAGGATGTACTAATGCTACTTGTGTGAAAAATCCCAACAACTTGCTATAACTAACTAAACTTTAAACTGTTTTTTTTTGTTCATAGAAACAGATATAATTTTTTTAATAGTAGACATACACTACAAAAAATCAAACAGCCCAGCACCACTCAAAGCTAACAAACAACACACTTGAGAGCACTTTTAGAAAGTCATCAAATCTAATCTTTCCGCACAAACAGCGACAATTATTGACCAGAAACAGTCAATTCAAAGAACAAATACGCATCTGGTCAAAAAGCGCAAAATTTGTTACCGATTTCAACGAGCGCCGAAAGCTGAGGAAAAAAATTAATGAATTTTCTATGCAAATTCTGTGACAGCAAATAAAATTTAATGTGTCCACAACTCGACGGAAAAATCGCGTTGGCAGGCGCGAAAAAAAAAAATAAAAAAAAAGACGCAAAGGACTACAAGGACAATGTTTTCGCTGACGATGATAATGATGATGATGATGGTAGGCGACCAACGTGAATGGCATGCGCTGCATATTAAAGAGCGACAAAAATAAAAAGTAAATGTGGCACTAAAAAATGGCTACAGGAAGAAATAAAATTAAATGCATTATACAACACTGGCAGTAGAAGCGAGAAAGAGCGACAAGCTTAAGGCACAAGTCTGCTACTAAATCAGCATAGAATGTAGGCTTTAAAGTAAGTCAACCAGCTGACTAACTGACTAACTGACTGACTGACTTTGCTGCCTATGTACAATACTTAATTTTATCGATTTTATGCAAACTGAGGCTCAAACCGATAACGACACAACAAGAACAAAAACAACCATCAAATACAGCGAGGACATTGAGGCATCCTTTAGTCAGTCAGTCTGTCAGTCAAGCGTTCATTCAATCTTGTTTGCTCATGTATTAGTTCGGCTGACAGGCTTTCATTACGCCTCTGTCGCTACACTCTGTCCTCTTCTTTACACTAGTATATACAGTTTGTGGATTTTGCTAGTTCAGGCACGACTGACAGCCGCATACTAAGCACTTTGCGGCAACCAAGTCGTATGGCAGGCAGCCGCATGCATGTCCTTGTCCTAGTCCTGTGCTGAAAAAAAACAAGTAAATGATTTTCTATTGATAAACAATTTGCAATTTTCAATGAATTTTAATTTTGTCGGCATTTTGCCTTGACAAGTGCGAAAAAAAAAAGAAATGGAGGCAAAAAAAAGTTTAAGAAAAAATTGTGTAGCCTACTTTGGAACGATCAACAGCGTTTTTTTTTTTTTTTTGTTCTTAAGTTTTCCCATTATGTGTTGTAAAGATGCTAATGCTGTAAAGAGATGTTCACAATTTTTATATTTTCATTATGCTTTAATTTGTAAACCATTGGACGACTATTCATTAATCGTCTTTTGTAGTTACAAGTGTGCTATGGGTAGTAGTTGGTTGTAAACAGCTCGTTGAGTAGTGTAGATCTATTCATGTCCATTTGTCCACCTGGTAGCTGTTGCACTTTTTATTTTTTGAGATCTGCAGCTTAAACTTTGCGGGTAGTCTTTTTTATTGTAGTAAATTAAAGTGGTTAAACTCGGTGAAATTAGGGTAGCCCTCATACATACCATCTGATCAGCTCAACATTTATATAAGAACTTTTTTATTGCCATCACTATTAATTTAAAATTTGAGATAGGATACTTTAATATCTATGCTCTTCGTTCGTTGTAGAGTAACTCCATACGAATTCATCATTCACGCTTGTCGAGTCGATATAGATATGTCCCTCTGTCTGGCTGTCTAAATGTACAACTTGCGCCAACTAAGTCTCCTTTCTGTCGGATATAAGATTCTGTCGCGCGTATTGTCGCATACAACAAAAACTGAAACTGAACTCAGTACATTAGCAACTGAAACTGAAACTAAAACTGAATTTTACAATTCAGTCGTCCGGAGCAACTGAAACTGAATACAGTACATCAGCAACTGAAACTGAAAAAAAGTACTTTTGACTTATTTCAGTAATGAATGTCAGAAAAATACAAAATACAACACTGAACAAAATGTAAAGTAATGAAAAATGACATTTAGTTTCAGTTCAGTTCCGATTCTATGCGGCAACCCCCTACTGAAATTTCAACTGAATAATTGTACAACAGAAACAAAAAATCAGTTTCAGTTTCGTTTCAGTTTCTGTTGTAAGCGACAACAGGCCTTTAAAGGCTGAAGCCATATACGGATTCACTGATAAGACTATATCTGTGTGGCTTCAGTCCAAAAAGGTCGACCAGTGACCAAATATTCACAATCTCGGAAAATATCGCGTCTTGGACGGTGTGTGCCGATGGCGAACTTCAACTTTAATGTTGAAGAAAACTTCGTCCACCTTGGATCTGAAATAATCAGTAACAACATCAACCTAGAGATCATGCGAAGAAACATGCTTGCAATTAGTCAATTTGAGGACGAGCAAGCGAAAAAATAAGTTAAACCTGCTCTCGAAAGACGATGTCCAGGTTTGAAAGTCTTGGAGAAACTACTTCTTCATATGATTTTTGGTCTGTATGAGCCGCGAACTGTTTAAGCTATTTGATGAGGTTACATAGTTCAGCGCATAAAATTTCATCGCTGCACTGGGCTGATCATCTTACTCGAATAGGCGAAAAGCTCCGGCGCACATGGTTTACATGGGAGGAATAACCAATTAATACATTCACTCATCACCAACTCACCCCCTACCTGTTAAATTATAGTTGAACTTATTTTCACTATTTTTATGAGTTTCTAGTCTAGACCGAACTTGAACTCTTTCAAAAATGGCGCAATTAGAACAACTATAAAACTCGCAACGAATCGAATTTGAAAGCAATTTTATTGTGCATAATTTATGCATCTATAATTACAATTAATTACAGTAATTATGCGCTTCAGTTGTAGCTTGTGTTGGGTGTTTCTGGCCGATGTTGACTTAATTATAACAAAACCAACTCATACACAAGAGACGCAACCCAGAAGGACAAACAGATACGCCCACAGACAGACGGACACGTAGATACACATAGAGACAATAGTGTAACTGAAGCCAAGCGGAAGTGACTACCACCGCCCATAAGGACAACAAAGAGCAGCAAGGACATGCTGATATAAAAGAGGCAGCTTAAGCGTTTACACGAAAATAAAATTTGCTTTTTGGCTGGCAAAAGTTTTTCCAAACAAAACTTGTGGCGCAAATGCTCTCTAATAAGTTTATTGCGAAAAGTAGAAACGAGGCAGCGAAAAAATAATATCTGAAAAAGTTTTCGCTAAGAGTATGAGTTAAGTGGCAACAGGAAATTAAAAACTACGCAAGGATATAGACAACATGGGAGCATTGTTCGTAAAAATGAAGGAGTTGTTGGTTATTTAATTGTAATTAGTTGGACTAGCGAAGGGAATTTGAGTACAAGACGAGAGTTTGTATAATTATTGCAGAGTTAGTTGACACAAAATTGGCATAGGTATGAAAAAAAAAAAAAAACCGAAGCTTGTGGGATAATATTTAAGTTATTTCTCTATTTTTTGGTAAACAATTAATTTTTGTTCATTGATTTTCAACCATTGAATTTATAACCTTGACTGCGTACATAGGCATGTTTAGTCTCCCATTATAATGGTCTAATATAGTCCTATATAGTATATATAATTAGATATAAAGTAAGACGTTCCAATTTAGGTTTTATTAGCTAAAATAATAAGAAAAATTTATATTTTATCATACAAAAACATAGAAAGGAAGTATTATTGGTACTATAGCTTCGAGAGGCGTTAGCACTTATTGTTCATACTAATTCCAATAAATTATCATATAAAGATTTCTTATAGGAATGTTTCCACCATACAAAATAAAGGTTCAATTTGAGCATATGGTATATCGAAGTCAAGCACACTAGATTGCAGCCTTTTTTGTTTTAATTAACAACTTTTCATTGTCATTTGCACCGCCTCAGAATGAATAATTCAGGTGGGGCATTTCTTTTATTGAGGTGAATCGAAATAATTCATGTAGCATTGTTGTACTACTATTTATTGGACTGTTTGCTGGATAGGTCGATGCCCTTCATTAAAGCACCTTGTAATATACGAAATTTTTTTTTTATTTATTTTGTTTTTTTTTGTCAGGTGCGAGAACGAACAAATGGGATGGATTGTCAATACATGGACATTCATTTTCTAGATTCAGGATACAAATACTTGCCACGTCATGGCAAATGCAAAATTGGAATCCGATATATAATTCGCTTAAACTCAAATGTCATATCGGTTAGAATAATGGGAACTTTCGCAATGTAAGCTTTCTCACCTTTGAACTTTCCCTTAAGGATCGTCGCATGAATCATATTACCCAACAAATTTTGGTTGGTTCATATTTTGAAGCATGATAACTACCAAGCCAAACTTTCAATTGTGCTGTGACAAGCCAGGCAGATCTAATTAAAATAACGGTAATTTGACCGTTGAATGAGTCGTTCGGCATCCATCTACCAATCTGTCCGCCATCCCAGAAGAAGCCACTGCAACAGCAATATCAGATCTTGCACAAATATTTGTAGTAGGCAAAAATTCAACGTCTTGCAAGTTCCTCAGAGGGAAAATAAGCCACAACTACCATCCTCAATTGCTTAAATTAAAGTATCGTACACTTCATTCAGTTGATGGTTCAACAGTAACATTCATTCGAACAGATTGGTTCAATATATCTTGATCGTAATCACGTTTATCTCTAGATTAAAACCATTTTTCATGCCAATACCAGACATTGACATTCCTTACCTGAGCTACAAGCCGCTGCATATGTCTTCGATTAAAATCAAAGCCTAGCGAATGAGGACCTCTAGTTTGGGATTCCCTGGACTGATATAAATTAGATTTAAAATATCTTCCGGCAAGTCATTGTTGCACTTGCTCCATAGTTCCATGGGAAGCATGTAGAAAGAAGACTAAAAATCAATATCTTGGATTGACTCCTGGAACTCCTGCATTTATGACCTTGACAATACCAAAGAAAAAGCCCTATTATGCATTGGAAGTGATTTTGTAGGTCATCAGCAATTGCCTCTGCGCGTTCGCTTGGAGATCTTTCCCAGGATCCGTCAGCCATCCTGATTGGGAATTTTGGGGACCACCTGCTGTTTGTATCTTCGCGTCAGCTTCCATAGAGATTGTTTGGTCAAGCCGTCCGTGGAGACATTCGCCAAGAACCGGTCAGCTTATATATTGCCAGAAGTTTTTTCACCCTATTTGCTGCTCTGCCGTAGACTCTATCCACATTGGGATCCCGGGTGCAACAGTATTGCCTTCTAAGCCATCTCAAGTGTAAGTCTGGATCTTGACATTAAGCATCGTGATGTATTATTATGAAAAGCAAGAAGTGCGGCAGAGTGAACTTTATAAAGAAAGATTGCAAGCGCATCATCAATGTCATCTAGAATGAGTATTTCAAGATTCAGGTCTAACGTTTTTTTTCCAGATCTCGACGAAAAACGTTTATGTAAGTTCCAGGCGGCTGCGAATGGCCTTTCGCTAATTCTCTGGAGAGGTGTTAAAGACAACTACAAGGGGAAGGTGGTCGGATGAGACCTGGTACTCAGTATTTATGCAAACGTCATTTGGATGAAGCCCATTTCACTAGGCGTACGGCTTTGAGAAATAGTTGTTAGATCTGTCCCTAATATCTGAGCCGATAAATTCTGAATACAGTAGGCTGATACACCTGGAGTCCGTTCTTAATTTACTGCAGCATCTGTTCTTGGCATTAAAATCTCCTTCTATAAGGAATATATTTTGCAGGCCATGGAATAATTGTTTAAATTCTAAAGTTGTTCATGTGTGATTCGGAGGCAAATACAGCGACGAAACTTTGAACTCACCCTTACTGGTGGCAGCTTGAATGGTGGCCATTTGGAGTTTAGCATATTCACAGGCTCTGTTGAAAGTACGAAATCTTCTTTTTAATAAGAGCAGCTGCACCACCACGTGCTCTGTTACTGGGAGAGATTGAGATTTGTGCTCCCGTCTGAAGCCATGTTTCCGCGATGAACATCACGTCTAAATTATTTTCAGTGAGAAATGGCTTTAGCTCCTCAATGTGAGCAGCATTGGGCATATAGGCATTCTACAATCCGAGGCTGAGTCTATGGTGTGTCACTTTTTGGCATTAAATAAGCTGAGGCACATTTCTTTAAGGAACTTATAAGTCTTTTGAAAATCCTTTAAATCTTTTGAAGTTCGTCAACCTTCGCCAAAGAAATCTAAAGACAACAAATTTTTTTTGCAAAGCATATAACAAAGATAATTTGCTTTAAATCGAAAAAGTAAGCAAAAAATTTGAGAAAAAATATGAAAAATGAAATAAAGGTAGAAAAAACTGGAAAAGCTTTGGATTAAGTATCTCCATTTTGGCCTTCCCAGCATAGATCAAGTAAAAACTACAACACGTGAGGCTGTAACTATGCGGATGATGTAATTAACTAGGATTGAACATAAAAATTCGAAAAGTATGTTAGGCAGACTCATTTTGGTTATCAACATTCCTAAAAGGAAGATGAAGAAGTGCTGCGGGAGAACGCAGAATAAACCTTATATTCAATTCTGCTATTCAAATAGTTTAATACATAAACTTATGTGCACCGTAGTCAAAGAGTAATTCCAAATTAAATATACTCAAAATGTAGCAACCAAAATTGCAATCGAACTCTTTAAACAAGCAAATTAAATAAAATAAGAACTCAGTATATAAGAATGCAACACTTCACATAACTAAAATGCAGTTTAAAATAACAACTAATGATCCATATTAGAAGTAAAGCCAGAGGCCAGACAAACTAACAAAGTAAGAAGTATTCAATGGAGTACAATTAAGCTGAACTCTTGGTTTTATATAGAAATGCCGCCTAAAGCTGTTGCATGTCACGCTTAATTACCAGAAAATTCCACTTACGCCTAAAAAGCAACATTCAAGACGTCAGTCTGTACAAGTATTTGCGGTAAATAGTGTTGCCAAATTATCGCGCATATTGTGAACGAGCTCTTGTTAATTTTTGCCTCGGTTCACCTAAAAACAAAAAAATAACATTTTAAGCCTTCAAACAACAACGAAAAAAAAAATAAATAAGTAAACGAGTGCAAAACAAAAGGTGCTTTTTAGATTTTTTTCATTTTATATGCACCCTTCTCACAAATAGTGCACTGGGTCTTAACTGCTTGTCAGAAAGTTTGTAACGCATCGAAAATGGCGATGGAGGCGATTAGCATGATGAATCGTAGCGATGTAGACATATACACTTGGAGATTTCTTAACAAGCAGGGATGCATACCGCCGAATCAACACTCAATCAAACTTAATTTTTGTAGCCTTCGAGTTTATGTCTATTTCAGATTTTTCTACCACCCAAACTTCATAAACTCACAAAGAAGCATTTAACAGAAAGCTACATTAAATACTTGTGATACAGATGTGATACAATTTATTTATGCAAGTAACATACTGAAAAGATGAATTTTTTTGTAAAGCAAAGCTACACTTTTTTTCCACCTAAAATAAAGCTACCAGGTACTGGTGTTTCCGTTGAATCTACAAAAACCTAAATGTTCCCATTTTTTAAGATGCAATTTTTGTTAAAGCGAAACAAAACTTCGTTTCCACCGTATTTAAAGTTTTTCCTTCTTGTTTTTTTTTTTTTTTTTTTCTTATTATTTCGACGACCCATAACGTCTCTTGGTGCGCAGTTTGTTGTTATTGTCGGCAGATCTTGAAGATAACTTGCAACGACATCCAGAGCAGTCTCAGAGCAGCTGCCTTTACAGTACCATTTCAAAGTCGTAGTCGAAGTCGTAGCTGAAGTTGAAGTTGCTGCAAGCATTGCCGAAACGCGTTGGCATTTTGCGCATGCGTCTCAGGCTTTTCGTGCTGCTTTGCTGCAAACTTCGCAAACAATTTTAATTTGAGTTTAAATTTCAGCACCTTGGTACAAGTTGCGCTTCCCCGATGCGCGCTCGGCTCAATGCTTTGTTTTTAGCAGCGATGTCAGCATAGAATGTGGGTTAAATTAGCTGAAATAGTTGTAGGTACAAATTTTAGCAACAGTCTGAACTAAATGTTGTCTTGTTTGTCGCTCAATGAAGTGTTCTGGGTACACATTTGTACAATTTCGCATTAAGTTTGCCTTTTGTTGTTCCACACGGATTGTTCGCTGGTTGGCTGACTGCTTTGCGCATGCGTGCCGTACTTGACTTCGACACCATGAAAACCGTTATGTATCTGCATCTGGCTGACTTTCGAGTCGACTGCCTTGTTGCGATAGTTTGAGTGACAGTCTGTGCTGTGCAGCAAGTTGTCGACGCCGTCACCGACTGCTAATGTCAAGTACAGTAAGATTTGGGCTTATTTTTTTTTTGTGTGTGAACTTGTTTTTTGTGGACCTTTTTTTACCGAGTATAGGTTACAAGAGCAGACAACTCGCTTAGATCAGAAATGAGATTATGCATTTTTTGTTATACCCTGTAAAAGAGTATATTAAGTTTGTGTTAATGCATGTTACAGACAGCAGGCGGCGAGATAAATTCCTTAAATTATATAAAATCTTGAGCAGGAAAAAGTCGAGTCGATATCCGACATGTCCATCTGTCTCTTTGAAAAACGATAACCTGGAGACCATAAGATTTAGAGTCTTCTCGTTTTGTATATTAAAATATTGAATGAACGAGCCAACTCCTCTTATGTAGTGCAGTTGGTACTTATCATATAAACCTTCTACTTCTGCTAAGTTTTTATATGAACAATTTTTGTTATTAATTCAGCTAGAAACGCTTTATTTTGTATACTTTAAGTTATTTCTAATAAAATATTTCTAAAAAGTCCATATCAGGCCACTGAAAGGGGTAGCGTCCATATAAAAACTAGAGTCGATATAAACATGTCCGTCAGGCTGGCAGTCCGTATGAGCCGCGAGAATTTGCCAATCTCCATTGGGATTCGAAGTGTATGGAATACAAAGTATTTGAAGAAGGATAATGAGCGCCTAAATCTTCAAACTAGAAGACTCTATCTTTTATCAAACGACTTTATCTTTTATCCTTGTGATTCATATGGACAGCTAGATCGACGGACAGACGGACTTGTTAATATATATAACTTTATTTAAATTCAATTTTCATACAATCATACTATATAGTGGTATGTAGGCTCTTAAGTGTCGGCAAGATGTGTTATTCTCTACACAGTACGACGTCTTATAAAGCTGTATTGAAGAAGGAATACATGTTTTTGAACAATTTTGATTAATTTTTTTGCGAAATCCATGAGAGTAATTTTATGGGGCCATCATGTCAGACCGAAGAAAGACTACTTTTTTATCAAATAGAATCATTGGGAAATTCTAAAAAATTTCCGGATTCTGACTAGCGAATGCATTGTATTATGTTCGAAGCCCTATACAAATCTGTCCAACCTTTGTGGGTTTTTATTGAACAAAAATGTTTTGGTTACTGTTAACTTATCTGGAAATGCAAAATTTGGCATTTTTCGCGTCAGTACTTATAAAATATTCCATAAGGGCTCTAATAGTTGTTGCTTGCAAAAGGGCATTTGGTATACACATGTCCGTCTGTCTGCCTATGAACAACAAAAACTTGGAGACTATATAAAAGATAGAGCCTTTAAGTTTGGATATTAAATGTCTCCTATTTACTATTTCGATAGGTAGTGCTTAATGAACATCTCAATCCCAGTCTAAGTGTAAAGTACCTAGAGAAACTGCCCATACTTACTGAGTTTTTTATTTTATTTTATTAGGCCCTGTACCGAAGGTACAAGAGCCTATTGGTTTTGTGCAAATGTATGTAACAGGTAGAAATAATTGTCGGAGACCCCCCAAAGTTACCCCCTTTATGGTCAGGAGTGATGTCCGTCTGTCCGTCCGTCCGTCCGTCTGTATGAACGAAAGGATCTCGGAAACGGTAAAAGATAGAGACCTCGTGTTTTTTGCATTCGACTAGAACTGCTCCGGAATTTCACAAGTTTATTTTAAAACGATTATTTAAACGGACGATACACAAATAATATTTTATGCTCTTCTACCGTATCGATGTATAGGTCATCGTGAATATCAGCATTTCTAGCGTACCAGGATGCGTTGACGATGTTGCGCAAATCTTTATTTTGAAAGCGTTGAATTATATCATTTGTAGTTTTGGTAGTCCACCCCCAGAGCTTTATACCATAAGTCCATATTGGAACTAAATTTGTTTGTAGGCAACAAGACTACTGGAAAGGGACATCTTTCCCTTCAAAATTTCATGACATTTTGAAAAGTAGAAGTGGAGTTATAGCTTCTAATGTGACAGTTTGTGTTTGATCAACACAAAGCCAATTTATTTTTTTGTTTAAACTTGGTAAAACTTTTACCGAAACTCACGAATTAATGAGACAAGTTTATGGGAATAGTTGTACATCTCGTACCACGATTTACGACTGGTATACACGTTTCAAAGACGATCGGGAAAACTTGCATGACGACGAACGTTCGGGTCGGCCGAAATCTTCTGTGAACACACAAAACTTCAAAATTGCCGGCGAATTCATCAAAAATGAGCCGAAATCGTTATTGAGGTTCATGGAATCGGAATTGGGAATGTCCAAAGGCTCAATCCATCGTATTTTGCTCGATCATTTGGGCTTCAGGAAAGTATGTGCACGATTTGTTATGCAACAATTAAAAGACGTGGAAAAGGCGTTTCGGATTCAAAATTTGAAAGACATCATTAAAGATGCCAAAAAGGATCAAAACTACCTTTTCAACATTGTTACTGGTGACTAGACATGGTGTTTTCAATAAGACCCTGAAACCAAGCGTCAAAGTGCCGAATGAAAGCCGCCCGGTGAGCCAAAACCCATGGACACTAGTGACCAAAAATCGCATTTTGACCATCAACGACTCGCCGAATTTGCCTGATTTAGCACCATGTGACTTTTTTCTGTTCGACAAGCTGAAACTATCCATGAAAGGACGACGCTATGTTAATGTGTAGGCCATACAAAAGGCGGGCACCGACGACGTAAAGTTCACTACGGCCAACGAGCTAAAATACTCATATGAAATGATATTGGGTTGATCACTAAAAGAGGTTTTGGATCACTAAAAGATTTAGTTTCCATACAAATCTGTTTCCTTTTTTGGGATTTTGTAAGAAGCACAAATTGTTGTGGTTTTGTTAAGTTTAAAAAAAATCATTTTTGATGTAACTTTTACTAATTCAAATAAAATATCCCACATGGATCAAGGAAATTTTAGGAATTTATGCCCCATATAAATTTAAGGTTCAATAGGGCTACAGGATATCTCGAAGACAAACACACTTGACAGCAGCATTCTTTCGTGTTATAATGAAATACATGGAAATCAACGGTCGTCGGGCGAAATTTTAATTGGTCGGTTTTTAAATAATTTTTTACTTCAGCATGAAAAAAAAAATGGTGTATAATTATGCCCTATTTACTGTCGAGAGTTGCATATAGCATATCTCCGAATATTACATTGCAAATAATTTAAAATATTCCCAAATTTCAATCAAACGTAAAAGTTAACTCAACGAAAATTGATATATGGCAAAAATTGGATCGAATATAACTTTCAAAAGATTAAAAAAATAAGTTTTAATAAAATTATTTTGCTGCGATAAAACACAATTCAGTTCACATATCGTACAGCAATCGAAATATTTAAAAATTAAAAATTTAATTTTAAAACCATAAATCTTCACCATTGCTAGGCCGTTCTAAGTACAGACTGCTTTTTTATAAAAGCTATCATGCATTTGTTTATTGATCTTCTAAAAAATTTCAACAATTCCTTTCTTTCTTTAATAATTTTAGTTGAAAAAGTTCAATCAATTTGATCAATTGCTTGCCAGTAGATCATAAGAACAAGATTTCCAATAATTTTCTATCAGATAAATCTGTGAATCTGTATGCAGTAAAAAAATAACTTCGTCTTCTTGTACACAACTCTCCCCAATCTTTCGTGGAAAACCAAGAAACATAGTCATAAAAATATTCGATATGATCCCACAAACGTCGAGCCGCAAATATTTGTCAGTAAATCACATCAAAATCTTGCAGACAACAATAAAAATTTGTCTAACTGTTCAACATGTCACATTAGAAAACTAAAAGCTATAACCACAAAACAAAAAAACAAAAAAAATCAAATGATAAATGAATACAACTCGCAACGCCTATTAAAACCGTTTTGCATTACATAATAGATGCATGCAACTATCGTTGAATGACATCTGAACAAACGAGCGAACGCTAAAGATACTTTTATAGATACATACTACTCAGTTGCCGGACAGACAGCAGGAAGAGTATAACAGCAGACTGCTAACCCCAAATCTAAAGCTACACGTGTCCATTTAGCAAAGCAGTCAACAGACGTACGCCGATCGATTGGCTTATCTAATGTGCACACGCAGCTGCAGTTCCAGATACATTTACAGATACAGCTACACCGCACTGGCGGGTGAGGCGTTTTGCTGTAATTTGAGCTCTTTAAGCACTCGGCCGACAAACGCCCAATGCGGCAACGGTTAACCATCCTACAAGCGCTGACCTGACCTTCAGCAGCGGAGGTGGCTTTCCCACATCTTTCACATATGAGTCGCGTTGTATGAATGTATCTACACGTACAGTATGTAGTTGCGGATGCCAGTGTCTATGTTGGGAGTGAGGTATTAGGCGCTATTTAAGCGTATATGGTCGTTGTCATGTTTACACCTTCGCTTTACAAATGAGCAATAGTTCACTGCAACGTGAATGTGAATTTTTCTGCATTTCTTTTGCGAGTTCAAGTTCTTTTTTCTTCTTCTTCTTCTTCTTCTTCTTCTTCTCATTTTCATAAGTCTGGTTAAATTCAGTCGGAATACTGTCTGCAATTCTTTATGCCGCTTGATATGATAATGATGCCTTGTTGCTCTGATGCAGCTGTGAAACGTCATCGTTTGAAAAGGATGAGTCCTTATACAATGTTGCATGCCGCTTTTAACTGAGCGGATTTAGTTGACGTTTGCCGTTCCTTTGACTTAGCGCAATAAATCATGGTTAATTTGTTCTTTCCGATGCTTGAACGTTCGCTCATTTTATACATCCGTCCGTCAGTTTGCATGCAATGCCGTTCGGCATGTGAATCATGTTTTTGAGGATTATTTATTTTTGCATTTCGTACGAATGTGGCCGAAATCTTCATTTGGGACGCAAAGCTTTGATCTTTTCATGCAAATGTTTGTTCATTTTTATATAATAAATAAAAAGCATTATACTTCGAGGTTTGGAACTGTTGGAAAATAAAAAGATAGATAAAAAGGAGCTATAGGTGTTTATATGGTTTCTACAAATACTTGAAATAATAATTTTTTTATGACGCTGCAGAAATATGTACATAAGCCCATA
The DNA here is from genome assembly GCA_035044805.1 of Leucophenga maculata. Classification (NCBI taxonomy): domain Eukaryota; kingdom Metazoa; phylum Arthropoda; class Insecta; order Diptera; family Drosophilidae; genus Leucophenga; species Leucophenga maculata. The sequence continues at coordinate 3,034,959 of JAWNNP010001101.1, read as the reverse complement.
ATACTACGAAATTTCACAAATTTTAGAATGTTTTTTTTTTCAAATATAGAAAACTTAAAGGTCAGAAAGCCATTTATACAAATAAATACTTAAAAATAAATTAGAAAAGCTGCTCAAACTTAACACGTTTACTTCTTCTGATCCTCTTAACATGTATACCAAATTTCATCTCTGTACCTTAAATGGATGCAAAGATATGAAATTTTTATAGGGGAGGTGGGGCAACGCCCCCTCCAATTTTGTCAAAACGAAGCCTATGTTCTTTTCAATCGTCCCATCTATATCTATACCAAAATTCATACCAATTGGTTAAGCGGTTTAGCCGTAAGAGAGGAACATACATCCATCCATACATCCTTACAATCTTTCGCATTTATAATATTAGTAGACAGCATTAAAAAGTTTTTCATTCAAAAAGGTAAAATTTGGCGGGTAGTTTGTATGGGAGTGATCCCAAAAATTTAGTCCGTTGATATATTTATGCAAGACTTCCATCCAAGATTGCTAGTTCACATAGCCATTACGTGAAGCTTCTTTCTAAAAGTCAGAATATAAAATTTTTACTTGATATCGTCCCCAAAAAAGAAGACTTCTACTTACAAAATCTACGAAATTCATCGATGCATTTATATTGGAGCCATTGATATATTTATGTAGACTCCTGTCCAAGCAAAGACAGCATGTCGACTCATAAGCTGGTACCATCATAAAAAAAGTTTTCTTTACAAAATCAAATAATAGGTCGATGCATTTGTATGGGAGCTACCACAAGAAATGTGGTGACTTCACCAATAGTGTATATTCTTAAAGTCAAGCCCAAGAGATCCTAGTATATCGACTTTTAGCTGATAGCGTCACAAAAAAAAAAGGTTTCTTACAAAAATCGTAACCAAAAACTGAGGAGATAGTTCGTTGCTGTATTTATGTAAGCCTCTCAGCCAAGAGAGACATCATATCGAATTTTAGCTGTTGGCGTAAAAAAAATTCTTTATATGTGTGCTAACCCAAAAAACTGAAATTTGCTCGTTGATAAATTTATGTAAGCATCCTATTCAAGAAAATTTAGCTCCTCTTTGCTATTTTGTTGATATCAGCAGGAAAAATAAATTTCCTTAAAAAGTCTTATAATTGGTCGATACATTTGTATGGGGTCTCATCCGAAAACTGTGGAATTATGTCAATTGCTATACTTATATAGACCCTCCGTCCAAGAGAAGCATCCATATTGATTTGTTAGTCGATATAGTCATGAAAAATAGTTTTCTGAACAAAACCGAATAATTGGTCGATGCATTTGTATACAAAAAATCTGGTGTGACATGTCAATTTATACTTAATGGGCTTAGAACACAATCATTTATATAGAAATTCAGTCAGATATTTAAAAAAAAAATATACGAAACTTCACAGCTACACAGAGAGAGAGATCGAGTCGGTCAAGCTGATCAAGATCAAGATCGTTCATACTTTATAGGGTCTATAAGTCTAATTTATGGGGTCGATAAGTTTTCTTTAAAGTCTTACAAACTTTTCGAGAATCTCTTAATTTTATTTATTTATTTATTTTTTATTTACAACTACATAAATCTAATCATTTGCATTACAAATATTTCAATGCTAAGTTGCTCACTGAACATCTTATTTCTATCTTATCGCTCAAATAGTAGGAAAGTTACGACCACTCAGACCCGTTGGAGTATTTTTGTTTGATCGCCCAGTTGGCCGACTGTGCCTCAACTCACAGCCATAAGATAAAAATGGGAAAAAAATTACAATTTATTGACGTTCAGAGTTAAGGATAGATTTTTTATACAGTTTAAAGAAGAATTGTAGGAGAATAGATGCGAATATTTGTTGTAGGTATAGCAGAGAGACCGAACTGAATCTTGGCAAGCATAGTTTGTTGTATAGAATGACAACCATAAAGGCATGAGAAGAAGCGAGAGGGAACATTTAAAGATAAAGGTTGAAGTAAATAAGGAGAATCGACTTCCCTATAAAGAATCTTGTGAAGGAAAACGACAAAGCGCATTGACCGTCGAGCAGATAGAATTGGAAGATCAATAAGTTTCAGTCGATCAACATATGAAGTGAGATGTATATCAAAAGCCCAATGGAGGTTTCTGAGAGCCAATAACAGAAACTGCTTTTGAACAGATTCGACACGATCTTGGTGAGTTACATAATGTGGGTTCCAAACACATGATGCAAGTTCCAAGATCAAACGAACAAGTGATGTGTGATGTAAAGTATTTAGCAGTATAAGGGTCATTAAATTCCTTAGACCACCGCTTTATAAAGCCAAGAACACCTTTAGCTTTATTAACCATGCACACAATATGATTGTTGTAGCTCAATTTAGGGTCCATAAGGACACCTAAATCATTAATAAAAATTTCCCGACTAAGGTTATGCACACCCAGAAAATAGCTCATGGTAAAAGGTTTACTGCGATGGTGTGTTACTCATTTACATTTAGAAATAGTCAAATTAAGAATATTAACTAATTTAAAGCTGCTTGTAATAGACTATGTTGGAAAGTATCAGAATATTACAAACATAGTTTGACAATTTGTTCAAATAATTTAGATATAGCACTTAATTTAGCAATACCTCTATAATTCGAGACATCAGATTTATTGCCTTTCTTGTGTACAAGGATAATAAAAGATTGTTTCCAAAGAGTTGGGAATTTGCTTTGTTTTATAGAAAGTGAAAAAAAGAAGAGACAATGGAACACAAATAGAGCTAGCACATTGTTTTAGTATACAACTAGGAATATTATCAGGACCAGGCAGGCATGAAAATTTAGTAGATTTAAGAGAAATTAGCACATTAGATATGGTAATTACCGGAGATGATATAAAGTCGTAGGATGGGATAACAAAGGGATACAATGTTCTACAGTTAGGAGAAGAATTAGTGTAAGTGGATTGAAAGAAAGAATCAAACAAATCTGATATCTGAGAATCAGAGGATGCTTTATTACTATCAAGGCGAAAGTTAGCGGATTAAGCTGTATTTTTACGCTTAATATAGACTTAATATAGAATTAGTGTAACACTGTTAGAGCGAGCAATAGAAAATTTACTATAATCGACAGTGGAACTGGTTTCTTTGTATTTTTTGAAAAGGCGAGATTTAATATTTTTTGAACGACTGAGGCTACGAGAGAACCAAGGTAGCTTATTGGCTGAATTTGATACAGTTGCATAAGGAATACATCTGTCAAAGTAATTGAAAACGGTTGAATAGAAAATATTCATTGCCGCCTCAACGTCAGTGCAAGCCTCGACAATTGTCCAATCAGTACTGAATAACAACTGATTTAAATTGGCGTAGACAGTTTTCTTAAGACATCTGACACGTTGAAGAGATTTGAAATTCCCCACACGAAGAACTTTATCGAAGAACTGGAAAGAAAGCTGCACATATTATTGAGTGGTATCTCTCTTGGGATCGTCGTCATCGTGTTCGTCGTGTCAGCACTTATACATTTTATTGCATTCTTTTAAATACGTTGTTGACGGTAGTTGATGAGTGTACGAAGCAAACGAGTAGGAAGTGGAGCCCACTAGTAACATTTATATGGGGGTTCTTATTTGTATGGGCTCTATTAATCATAGTAGGATAAAGCCGGGCGTACAATTTATTCATATCGAGTTTAAATGCGTTCGAATAAGAAAATCAAAGCGAACATAATTAAATTTTTCCATACAAACTTTGACCCGCATATTCTTCACTTAAGGTGGTTATTTGCTCAAACATATAATTTTCAACATAAAATGATATCCAGATATCAGCACTCTAGCATTAGCGGTTTCGACTAAGATTATACCATAGGAGACCGCCATGAGTAGCCGAAAAAGTTTTATTGTGAGCATATTTTATGGAGAAGATTGACCCACGAAAGTTTAAAAAAAAAAATGTTTTTTTTTTCATACATCCGTGAATAGAATCAGTTGCTAGTAGAGATAAAGGCTAATGTAGCATATTCTCCAAATCTGCTCGTAAGATTATGAGGTCTATATGATTTTTTTTTAGTTTAACCACACATTACGCAGGGTGATAACCTTACTTTTACATCTTTAGGAGAATACTGTACATAAAATACCAAACAGAGTGACGTCAGGGTGCTTAAAAGGAACTTATCTCATTCTATACTATTATCAGCTCACTCACTTCTAGAATATAATTGGTTTAACGCACAAATAACAACGATTAAACTTAAGCAAGTTGTCTATAAAAACCATTTGAACCGGTGCACTCAATTTCGAAATGCAATTGCAATATTTTTTTGAAAATTACTTTTTAAAAAGCGCTTTTAAGAATTTTCATACAGCTCAATTTAGTCAAAAGTTATCTATAATCTGCAGTACTTTACATACCACAGCAATTCATTCGCACTGATTGATTCCGAGGAGTCGAGTAGACGTACTATTCGTACAACTATTCGTTTGCCTAGTGTGCACCAGTTCCACAGTGCTGCACACACTGGCACGAAAACACTAATCGGCTTTGGACTTTTGCACAAATTCCATAAAAAAGAAGGCCTAATCCATGCCAAGCCATGCTGGCCAATAAATAACTGCGACGGCATACCGCAGCATTTTTGGCCAATTTAAATAAAATTCCTGCCAATTTAAGCAATTCGCTCAAGCACAGACGAATGAAAGAGGCAAAAATAAAAATCAAAATCAAGAAAAACAAAAGCTCTGCAAAGAAGATTGAAGCACGAATGAACCGACGACGACGATGACGATGATGATGATGATGATGAGAACGCTGTATGAACGTGAATGTTTGCCTGAGCTGCCTTTCGCTGTGAAGAGCCTCCAACAAACACTCGAATACGCAAATTTAAATAAAATCATCAAGAATCGGAAATTTGAATTTCCGAAAAGAGCCACTCAACGTGTGTCTACCTCGAACGAATGAACGCGGCATGAGGCACTTGAGCTGGAGCTAAAGTTGAAGTTGAAAATCGCTGGCAGTCAGAATACTCGCTCGTCACTTAAGCAGCCCAACACTCAGTCAGGTCAGTCAGTCAGTCAGTTAGGTACAGTCGGGCAGACAAACTGGCGTTCAGTACAACAGGCACCTCAAAAAATGGCCACAACGAACATTGGGTTTGGTTTGGTTTGGGTAAGTTTTTGTATTGCATTGCTGAATGTTTGCTTCAATTTAAAGTTAAGTTGCATGCAATTTGTTCAGTCTATGCTTGTTTTAATGACCTTTAACAGTCATAGAAAATGTGATGTTATTTTAATATAAACAAACAGCTTGTAGTCAGCCGGTCTAGTTTCTTGTATAGTGTTGATAGATGACACTTACATCTCACATATTTCATAAAAATCCACAATGCACCACTCTAAATTTAGTTCACCTTCAAATATTCTATTTTTAAACTTAGTGCAGGGTACCACATAGTTCAGCATACTTCATTTGCTCTTTTCGTTTCATTCTTTGCAAAAAATGTGGCTTGAAGTGCAATTGTTTGCCTGCTGCTACTTATTTAATTTGACTGCATTTGAGATTTTGCTGCTGCATTTTCAATTTAATAAGTGCATCTTTTGTTCATGCGCGCTCAAATGAAGAGTGAAATTTTATAATTAAGTGATTTTCCATTTTCCAAGCGCCCATTTAGCAACGCTCCAAACATAAAGTAGCATAAATTAATGACATACTGCAAAAATAAAAAAAATGAATATTTCAGTTCAAAGCACAGAATTGTTTTCAAGTAGATGCAAAACTTCATCCTTATGCATTTTTAAAGCAATTTTGCCCGAAAGTAGGCTAACAAAATTTATGTCAACTGACTGCGCACAACCAAGAGGAAAATGTTATCTGCTTCGAACTCACTCAAACACTCATTCTTTCCCTCTCAATCTTTTTCGTTGCTAAACAAGCTTGGCACGAGCATGAAGACAACAACAAAAAGCTATCCTTGTCCATTTAAAACAAGTAAATATTATTAAATATATATCTAGTATATATGCATATAAAAATAGAATGACTGCAGTCTAGATTTTACATTTATTTTTTGTTTAAAAATTTATATTGAAGCCGTAAGCTTGAGCTTAGTTTTTTTATGCACTAGGATTTGAAGGAATACAATGCGAAAAAAAAATATAATATTCAGCTATAAGAAACTGTCAGTATTTTCCAGTTGTCTTATCAAAGCCAGGAGATTTCTGTGATTTAATTTTTTTCAATAATTTGTCTAATCTCGCTAGCAGATATATGTATATCGGATTGGAATATTACAAACTGAACAACTTGCAGATGCTGAGATATGTTCACAGTTTTTTATCATATTCAGTCTTTGCCCGACTAACAATTGGGGTATTGAGTGTTAATGTCAAATTCGAGGTCAATTCTTAATAGTCGATCTTCCAAAGGAAGTGATCCTACTCGCGTACGCTGATGATATTTACACAGGAACGGCAAGTCAGCCAGGCGTTTTCAGATATTCAAAAACAGTCTCAGCTCATGGGTCTTGTAGTGAAAGAGCACAAGACAAAGTACTTGGACATTGCGTCTTGGACGGTCACTGCGATGAAGAGTTTCCCATATAATGTTGTAGAAAACTTCGCCTATCTTGGATCCGAAATGATTAGCAACCACCGAAATGACCAAAAACAATGTCAGCCAAGAGATCAGGCGAAGAATCTCGCTTGCAAATAGATGCCGTTTTTGGGCTAAACAAGCAAATTGAAAGTAAAGCCGTCTTGTGGAAGACGAAAATTAAAATAAAAAAAAAAGACGCTGATACTCCCGGTCCTACTGTATGGCGCAGAGCCATGGACCGTGATTGAGTTAGATGAAACAGCGTTGGAAGTCTTTGAGAGGAAGATTCTTTGCAGGATTTTCGGTCTATTAGAGTCGGCGACAAGTTTAAGTACTGTATGAACCGCGATATTTATAAGCTTACTTACTTACTTAAATGGCCGTCAACCATCTTTCGGTCGTGACTGCATTTAGGAAGGCCCGCCAGCCTCCATAATCTTGTGCCAGTTGTTTTAAATAACAAGTACGGAGAGATATCTCCATACTTGGTCATTCCATCGAATGCCCGGTCGTCCTCTATTTCGGCATCCACCAATCAAGTTTGGGCATCCCATGAAAACCATGCTTGCTGGCGCTCTTTCATCTATTCGAATGAGGTGGCCAGCCCAGTGCAGCCGCTGGAATTTTATGCGCTGGACTATGTCAACCTCATCGAATAGCTCGAACAGCTCGCGGTTCATACGGGACCTAAACTCGTCGCCGAATCTAATAGGACTAAAAAATCCTGTGTCAAATCTTACTCTTCCAACGCTGTTTCATCTGACGCAAAAACCGGGAGTATCACCGTCTTAAATATCTTTAATTTCGTCCGTCGAGAGAGGGCTTTACTTCTTATTTGTTTGCTCAGCCCAAAAAACCATCTGTTTGCAAGCGTGATTCTTCGCCTGATCTCCAGGCTGACGTTGTTGTTGCTGGCTATCTCAGATCCAAGATCGGCGAAGTTCTCTACAACATTGAAGTTGAAACTCTTCATCGTCAGTGCCCGTCCAAGACACGATCGAATGCGAGAAGACACCAAGTAGTTCGTCTCATTCAACGATAGACCCATGAGTCGAGACTTTTCTCTGAAAACGCCTTGCTGACTCGCCGTTCCTGCGTACCGAAGATATCGATGTCATCGGCGTAAGCGTGCAGCATCACATATTTTGGAAGATCGAGCCCGACATAAGAGAAGAGAAGATTGAAAAAATCCCACGACGTAGTATCGTCCTGTCTTAAATCTTTTTTGGTGTCAAAGAGGTCGGAGAGGTCTGAAAAGGCGTTTCTCCTCTTTCCGTCTCTCGATATCGCTTTTTAACATCTCGCGTTGCTCCCGACTGCAGATTTCGCTGATAGGAAGCGTTCTTCTCTGCAGTAGCATTGCGACACTCCTCGTCGTACCAAGAATTCTTCACAGGTTTTGTATAACCAATGACATCCTTGGCAGCCCTATCCATTGAGCGGGTGATATGTGTCCACTGCTCACATATATCTTGAGAAGACAGAGAGGTTTCTCGGAGCAGTCGGGAGAGTGTGTTTCAAAAGTTACTTTTTAGATATTGAGCTGTTATACGATACTGGCAGCTGGGAAGCAACTATGGAATGCGATATCTGGTAATATTCACCGCTGGGACATATCAAGAGATCTCCAAATTATTAGTTTTGCGGAGGATGTTGCTTTCTGCGTTCTTGTAAGTAAAACAAATTTCGAATAAACTTATTTGACAATGGATTTCGTACAACTAGATTCATCTCAGATGAAACGGTGCAGCACTTCAGGGGAATGACGCCAATAAACCTATTGGCAAAATATAGTAAATGATGATGGGAATTCTTAAAGATTTCACACCAAACATTTTTACTCCAACAGTAACGATGATATCCGCGAAAATACCTTCGCTAAAGGACCCTACAAAAAATAAAACTCTGGTTTAATAGAAAAAATGGAAAACATGGAAAGACGAATCAAAGAATACACCTGATATCAACTCTGAAGCTTCAACAAGTGCTGTTTGTAACCTCTGGGTGGTAGTTGAAGACTGTTCCGTGGTGTCACAGAATGATCCAATTATTGCTAACACGACTGTTAAAGCCGAAACTATTCCTACTGCTGGACCATCTGTTCAAAGTATCATCTGTGCATCTAAAGAAAATAGCCGTTGTAATGACTGAAGATAATATAAAGCGTATATAGACTAATCACTATAATGCTCAAATAATAATATTTCGGTATACCAATTTTTTTACACTCTCTCTCGTTCAATCTTCTCCTTGAAGGTAATTGTTCTCGTATCCATTAATGTTGTGCATGAATAAATTTATAAAAATAAACATTCTCCTCCTCCGATTGATGCTGAACTGTTTTCTGTTTCATCGGTTGTGGCAAAAAACCGTGTTCTGCTTCCTTTCCAATGTGTTATCAAACTTCTTTTAGTGCAATTATCAGTCTTAATAGAAAATTGACTTCAACATCCTTAGTTCGGAATTATTTTATTTTATTTTCCTTTCTTTTAGAAAAGTGTGTCACACTCGCTCTAGTGGAGGTATTTTCATCTCAGTTAAACAATGACTGAGTAAATTAGAGTTCCAAGACAGGACATTGAATTTTTACGTGTTAAACTTCTTTTGTGTTGCTCCTACAGTGTCAAAATATTGGCAATAGCTTTCAAAGACTTCTTGATCTTGTGGATTTGACACATTTATCCTTTAAAAGTTCCAGAAGATAATCATTATCCAAATCACTATCTAAAACTATTGTATTGTCTTCTGGTGTTCTCAAAAACTGTATAATATCCAAATGTATCACTTTCGGTGCCAAAACTATATATAAAAACTATATTGCACAATGGCAGTCTAAGCATGCCATTTTTTAACCCTGGCAACCCGCTCTCTAAGCACATTGAGTGCTTTGACTTAGCTTCAAATACGGCTAACGAAGCATTTAGCGTAACAGCAACTGCAGAAAATCTATTTCGGGTTTTATTCTGTAGCAAATCTCAACCACAGCAACTTCATTTTTTTGTTCAGAACTTCGAAGAACTATGCAAAAAAAAAAAACAAAAAAGCATTCCGACAACACTTTGCAGGCATTTTGTCTTTGACAAAATTTTAATAATCGGCAGTTTGTCTTCGGTTTTGTTAGAGATTGCAGCAGAAGGCTGTATAAGCAGCCTCTGTGTCGCATACTTTCATTGGTGTATCCTTTTAGAGCTAAAACGAAAGTCTACTACTATACTATTCTGATTCTTTACACTTTGTTGCTTTAAATCCTGCATCTTTACCTGCAGCTGACAGTCAAACAGGTTTTGCACTTGCTTCAAGCTTTTGCTTCATGTTTTTGACTTATATACAAGTAAGAGTGTGTCTCTGTGTTGAAATATTAAATTACCCATGAGTGCTACCCCGGTGCACAAAAAATGATAAAAATAAGTGCCAAGAAAAGTAATGCATTTTTTTTCATAATGGTTGCACTCTGAAAATGAAAGCATTTCTTAAGCCAAGGTGAGTATGACAGGGATTTTTTTTTATGCTTCAAGCTTTTTCTGCAAATTACATGAGTTTGAACTTAACATGAAATTTTTATAGAATAGTTCCTCAAAGACTTTGGCTGTACTAAAAATTAACAATTTGAAATAATAATTAGGCAACTTAAATGAAACGTCCTATTTGAGCATGATGTATTTTGCATGCGCTAATACAAACACATCTTTCTAACATAACGAAAAGTTTTTCATGTGCAAGAATTCAAACATACACTCGTACTCTCGTTTACTCGTTTATTTGTCAGATTCCAGTCCGATTTCATAGTTTATAGCTTGCATGAATTCTTAGGAACAATGAGCAAAATGTGGAGGCACTCCTATATTGGATGTTCATCGTAGACTGTTTCTGTTTCAGCCGAGATACCCAGTATATCAGTTGAAGATGGCCAATTATATGGTCATAAGCAGGCTTATGTCCTCTCTCCTGAGATGTGTATTTCTAGTTGATTGCCAAAGTTTGAAAAGGTGCTTGGCATGCCGATTCTAAGATACCACCGACCAGTGCTGATTGCCATACATTTTAAATGATGTTATCGATGATCGATTTGACCAAAGCCCAACTTTTGCCGCAGAGACTAGGTGGTAGAGTATTTCATTTCATTGGTTAACTCTAAACCCTAACAAACGGCTAAAATTGTTGAAGTCTATCGAAGCAAACATAGAGGAAAGTTGCCAGAAGATGAATGATTTCTTTGCCTTTTGGGCTGGCAGAGAAGATAGTAAATTGTGATGCAGGCATGGGATACGAAGATATATGCACCTGTAACCGTTCAATAAAGAAAGCATCAGTGAATTAATCAATTAGTAGATGATAATCCAGTAGCAGTCCGACGATTAGGAAAAAGAGCTGAGAAAAGTCTGCCGAAGCAAAGCATAAGTCCAGAGTTAAACTTAAGCCACATTCCATCAATTGCCTTTGAGGTTCTTATGAATATATATAGAGGGAGCAGACCAACCATGGCTTCCGTTGAGTCAGTGTGGCAGGTTAGCTATAGATGAAAGTTCGAGCGTTTCCTTTGTCCAGTGGCATGCCTTGATATTAATATTTGTTATGGTTTAGTATTTTCGATAAAAACCGAATCTAAGTCCAGTTTTTGCACTACAGTCTTTAGTGGATTTGGTCACCACTGGACGAGCTGAGCACATCACATCAGAGTCAGAACGGCCGAATCTCACCGATATCATGATTATTGCATAGTCTTCATGTTCGCTGACGCTGTACCCTAAAACGTTGAATTTGGTAAGAGTGAGCCCTACCTTGCGTATAATCTTTGCTGGCTTTAATTTTGAGTGACTCATGTTCTATGTAATTCGCTATATCATGCTTGTTTACCATAGCTTTGATCCATGTCATGGTATTAACTTCAAGCCCCTTATGGACTAGTCTACTGATGTAGCATTAACCAAATATTGTCGAAAGCATTCTCGATGCACAATAAACACTGCAAGCCATTTCATTCGACTTGTTTGCTTTTATTCGATTTTTCTGACTTTTCTTTAGCAATTTAGGTTAATACAGTTTCTTCCGTTCTTCAGGCTCGTTGGTGTTCTCTTCAGAATTGTATTTGAAAAACATGCCATTTTCGGACACGAAAACTTTACTAAAAGTAAAGTTTATTACTTATCAACTGGACTTTGCATCAACTTCCCTTATATGTACATGCCGACACTTACAAGAAGCTTACAAAAACAAATTCTAATGCAAATTTGCGCTATTACCTCAAGCACTGCAATTCTTTTGATATACAAAATGCTATCCATCTCCATTCTACTTGCTAATGGTCAACTAGTTAGTTCATACTATGAATTTTGACTCGTTCAAGGACAATTTAATTATTCAGCCTGATTTTTCTACATTTTACTTTTACTTTAGTTGCTCCATTTTCAAACACTTTATATTCTGCTGCTCCTTTTGTACCTACGCTCTTTATATGTGAGTGAGTGAGCGAGTGAGCGAGTAAGGACACTGGTAAAGTTTTTCCATTTTCTACAAGAAAAAATATCCAGCGGCAGACGTTTCACTTGAAGCAGAAAATGTAGAAAAACTTCAACGTTCGTCGTTCGTTTGCTCTAATGGAACTTTAAGCTAGATTAATTTTTTAATTAGTTCTTTTGTTGTTACTCAGCACAGCGGAAGTTGGTAAGGATGTAGTAAAAGAAGTTCTGAGCTGAAAGAAAAAAAAAAATACGAAAATAAAAACGAAGAATTTTACTACATCTTCTGGCATATTTAAAAAAAAATGCATATATATATATATATATATCTTCACTGCACTAGTTTTTAATTTTTTGCTTGAATATGCATAACTGAAAACTAATGAAATATGCATGAAGCATTAAGCAGGCTGCTTATTGCATAGGTAAAGCATCTTATATTTGTTCTAATAATAATTGCGAGGATATTTCGTTTTATAAATTTAGCCACTTTTAACTTTGAAAAAAACCTTTTTTAAAGAATTGAGAGTTAATATTGTAATACACAACCTCAATAGCTCTGTCCGATTAGCTATTAAAGAAAAAACAAATCCTATCACTCTCATCTACTCATCACATTATCCCTCCCGAGTACTCACCCTCCCGTGATACAACCAACTATCACAATCACCCACCATGACACACTGAAACCTTACGCATAAATATTATTCAGAAGACTGAAATATATTAAAACTATTTGAGAGTTATCTTTTTTATTATGAGAATTAAATTATGATGGCTGCTATGTTGAGAGTATTTAGTTTTATATGGCTGTACGTATATCAGTTGGTTTATCTTGGAACTTAGCGCCCTTGAAATCATTCAGTATTGTTAAAGAAAGTAGACAGATATTCCAGTGAAGACTTTATATAATGTGTTGGATACTTTCCACCTACTCTCGTTACCATTGCTATGACAGACATGCTTATATGAAGCAAAAATGCCGCATTTGCTCTTTGTATTTAATGTCTTGAGTTTGTGAACAACCTTGACGTACTCGTCAGCTACCTCATTACCGAGTATACTACAATGACCCAGGACTAAGATTAGTTTTGAATCTTTAAGATAAGTTCTTCCACAGTACTTTGGCTGAGTTTGCATTTTATGGTATGCACAGAGAGTGCCTTGATTGTGCTAAACAGCTTAGTTGACCATCAGACACATGTTTCACCAGTCGAGTTGGCAGATAACAAAAACTGTGCCTTCATCGCTCTTTGAACCATAGGTGTAAATAGAAAGCTTTTCCTATCAGTCTTTACTATCCGACAATCTCTTTATAAAAATATACATTCATTTGAATTCTGACCTCTTTGACCTAAGTCCCTACTAAGTATAAAATGGTGCTATCAGCATACAATTGCCATGAGAAGGCTTAGCTTCTTCTAAAGGAAACGGCATCAAGAAGTGTAGCATTCTTGATGCCGTTTCCTTTAGAATGGCAATAAGTTCTAGATTTCAAAAAGTATTTTAGAGCCGTTTGGGAATTGATTGGAATTACACAGTCATGTCAGCCTTTCTGGCAGCTCTTTGTGCCTTATGCAATTTGATTAGATGAGACTTGGTGCAAACCGCTTTTTACGTAGGTCAACACGTCTGAAGTATGTATATGTTGCCTGTCCGTATATTCGTTTTGCAAACATAGAAAAACCCCCAATTGTCTCGTTCGTTTTTCCTCAGAGTTACTCCTCCAGCAGAGTTTTCAGTTCAGAAGATACTTTTCATTTTCAGATAGTTTATAATACATACCCCTAGGTACAGGAATCTGAAACTCAGAATATTTTATTTTCTTAGGAGTTGACCACAACATCGCTCTATTGTGCCCATCGTAGAGGTTCAGAGTTAAAGTAGTTGTAGACTCAGGACATCTTCAAGGGCAGTCACCTAAGCAAATTTTCTTTTTTCAGTTTTAGAAGAAGATCATTGCAAGCTAGATTCGCAATAGAGGATTTATGACTCCTCTCTGTAGAGTGTCAAACTTCCTCCCTATTACTGTCAAAAGCAGTTTGTAGAACAAGAACTTGTTAATCCATTTTTTTCAAAATTTCTTTCTTCTTGTATTCAGTCTAGAAATGAATATACATTGAATATACAAAAAAAAAAAACGAACGAATTTCGCATCAAAGAATAGTTTTCAAATTCAAAAAAATTATACTGGTAAAGTGTTAAGTGTTTCAGAGTTATCACTCGGGTGTGAACCGATTTTGTCGAGATTGAACGATACCGATTCGAGCCTGACATGTTTAAGGCTCCTTTGATATCGAGGAAAGCTACCAATTCAAATGTTTGCAGATAAATTGTCTTCTAACCACTTCTATTGGGATGGTCCTGCGGATGATACCGTTGCAACCTTTTCTTTCTTGCTCTGAGACTTGGTCTTTCAGCGAATTCAGGTGGGACCCAAAGCGTTCCATAAATCTCCCTAAGTCCCATCCGATATCCCTGATGCGCATGTAGCATTGCAAATAACTCTTAGTATTTTGCTTTGTGTGACGCGGATTCGATATACCTGAAACGCGTACAAGGTTGATGTAATTTTTCTAGTTTTATAAAGGACCTATCTCTCCACTATTGTGACGTGCTCCGGGAACGTAACCTCCTATCCATAATGATGCCGGGGTATTTCGGCGCACGTTATGCTTGAATATAGAGCCTAGTCACGTTACACTATTACAAGAACCTCTTCGTATTGGAAATATAATATTTGCACATTTTCTAGCATTTTCGTCTATGTTCCATTTTAAGGCCCATTGGTCAAAACTACGCACATATTGCTGAAATGATTCTGTGACAATTGCCGTCCGCGTGGGTAGCATTTAGAATGTCGTCTTCATTAACTGCTTTGGCTGAGCTAGCTCTAGGCATGTCTGTGTATGTTGGACATAAAATACTGCGGAAGTACCGCGGAAAATTTTTAGTTAAAAACAGCAAATTCGGTGTATTATAAATTCTAATGAAATTTTGTATGTAGGTGTACCCCAAATACAAATCTGTCCTCTTTCCGATTTTTTTTTAAAGAAAACCATTTGTTGTGGTTTAGTATAGCTTGAAACGACATATTTTTTGTAATTTAGTCTAATTCCAATAAAATTCTACCACACGGATACATATAGAAGAAAAATTCCAGATTCAATGGGGGTAGAGAGTATCTCGTAGCCGAATACAGGCGAATCCAGCGTTCTCTCTTGTATTTTTATTTTTTTTTTTTTGATTTTGCATAAACCTGACATTAAACTGACATTAACAATGCTTTTTAATTGACATATTTTAGGTAATATATTTCCTATTGTATGCCAATACGCAGTATTGTTCTACGCTCTAAATTAATTCAAACAAAAGAAAGCCAGCCATTTTGTGTACTGCATTAACATAAGCAACCCGACTCAATTCAAAGTATGGCAAAATTAACCATCAGTCATAGACATTCTCACAAAACCGGCTGAGAAGAAACAATTCTAAAATGCAAAAAGAATTCAATAAATCGCACTCCATGACAATTAGAACATGTGGCGTAATTCAATCTGCATTTGATCAAAGGTACGCAGCTCAAAGGACATTCATGATGGTACAAAGCAAGCAAAGGACACACCTACCTTAGACCTAATAGACTGAAATAAGCAGAGAAAAAAAAATTAAATGGAATACGGGCTGAGATTTTCATACAATTGCTCTGTAAATTTATGCGAAATATATTTTTTTTCGAAAGAAATTCAAACGTTTATAGAGAAAAAAAAATAAGGATGAATTAGGTTTTTAACGTATTAAGCAGCAACTGAAGTGATTGGATTGAATTAGAAATGATGGAGTACGGGGCGTTGACAATGAATGCCACTCGATTGAAGGCAGTCGCCGGCTGGCGGCAATTGGCATTGGCAATTGAACTGAAATTAAAGACTAAGCGCACATTTTTTCCAGAAAAGAATGAAAGAAAAAGAAAAAATTCCAATGAAAAAGTATTGAATGTCAATATTTGAATGCGAATGCCAACTGTCGAGCACAGAAAACTTCTAAGGCGGAGTAGTCCAATGCGTTCCAAGTTACTACAAGATGGCGTCTAATTGTTTGCCAATTGTGCGTAAATAAAATAAAATTTCAATAGCCAGAGAACAAAAACGTATAAAATTATACACTTGAAACATTGCCAAAGCACTCAACTGTGGCCACGACTCGAAGTAATATTCAAATTCAAAATGTAAATTGCACGACCAATTATTTTCAAACCCAAACTCAAGAAAGGAAAAAAAACTAGAAATAAATGGAAAACGAAAATAAAAATGGAAAATTCGCTGTTTGACCACATGGCCAACGGTTATAGTAGTATGAGAGTTCTTATTCTTGTTCCTCGATTGTTGTTCAATTAAATTCGACGACTTCGCGATAACAAGATTATCCGCCGCAGACATCTTGAGACAATATAAGCTGTGAACGATAAGGCCACAAGACAACAAGTCAGCAGATGAGGACGACGACGGCGACGACATCGATGAAAGTAATTGCGGCGCATTGAAGCACCAAGCTGGTTGACAATATTCCTGGTTAGCAGGATAATGTCGCCTTCGCCGTCGCCATCGCCTGCCTGCCTGCATGCCAAATTGGCATTTTGGCAATGAAAGCCAAATGTTGCCAATGTCGACGCGTCGTGTCTGCATTGCTTGTCGTTTGATTTGAATTTTATGAAAAAGTGAATCTCGAAATGCGATTTTTCTACTTCTGCATTTCATGCTCTGCACTTTGCCTGCCTTATTTGTCATTTTGTATCTCAGACTTTTTTTTTTTGTGCTGATATCTTCGCATAAAGCCAAAGTCTGCTTTTGTTACACCAGCTAGTTTTTATTTCAGTTTCATTCTTATGCAATTTTGATGCGTTTCGAATGCGAACTTTTGTTGGTTTTGAGATTGTCATCGAATTCGAGGATGTCGTTGTGGCTGGCGGCATCATTTGAATAAGCAAAAGTCGAGCTGTTGAGCGACTTAAGGTTATGCAAAGTGTATTTGATTTCGTCTTACGATAGCTAAGCCGTTATGGAATCGATTTCGGAAAGCTTCTAGATATGCAGAGTACAAATTTTGGACAACTATAAAGATTTGTAGAATATTATTTAGACAAGAGAGTACGCATAACAACGTAGCAGTTGTGCATTGAAGAATTCGAGATACTCTGCTGTCTTGATTTATATATAATTTAGAAAAGATATTCAATGTACCCGAACGCCTTTGTAACTTTCTGCATATGGAACCGTCAGTAAAATGGTTTAAGCAATTCTATTCAAGATAAAAATCGAAGAAGCCATCGAGAGAAGTAAGAGCCCTTACAAATTTGGCTGTTTAAAAGGAGCATACATAGGTATATAGAAACAACATTCATTCAAAGGGGGTTCTGATGCTTCATATAAGGTTTTGAAATTAATATGGCGTAATTTTGACACTAATTAATTCTTTTTGAAGAGATCCAAGTTTATATAGAATAGTTTTTTACGATTCTAGTAAGGAATACTCAATTTGCAGTTTCTAACTGACATATATAAGGCATATTCGTATCTAGATCTAAGTGGAATATTTTATTAAAACTAATATACGAGGGTGGTGAAGGCTAAAATATTTTTTTTGTTTTTTCTCTATATAGCCTCTTATTTACGTTAAGTTTATTTCAATTTCCAATTCTTTTAATCCTACCAAATAATATGTTTCTTAAAAAAATAGTTTGTTTCAGTGATATCTTCAGGTTTGAATACAGAAAATAGTCACAGGGAGCTATATTTAGAAAATATGCAGTATAAGACAGCAATTTACAGTCCAATTATTGGTGATTTCCATGATGACTATAGACAAGTGCACCCATACATAGTCCAGATGCAAAATCACATTATTCTGCGCCAAACTCGGTCATTTCTGCTTCAAACCAACATCGAATCCAAATCAAAAGCTCAGAATAAATTTGCCGTTGATCAATTTACTCTTTTTAAGTTAAATGATGTGAATGACACCTCGTGTATACCAAAAAACTATGCCTTGACGTTGTTAGCCCACAGACCCTGGCATTCTTTAGTTCTCAAGGAGAATCCCAGTATCTTGATTGGTCCTTGGTCTCTAGGGTAATGTAATGAAGCCATGATCATCACCAAACACTTGTTCAAAGTAGTCACATATTTCCAACTATGTTCTAGTAAAAGCAAACGCGGCTTCCATCGCGTTTAGATGAATTTTTTGTATGGCCGCCTTGTTGACCGACTGTGCCCCTACTCACAGCTAGGCAGTGGTCCAAGCGGGCGCAATTACAAGTTAAAGAAATTTAAAGAAAATGAAAATTACAAATTGTATTATTTGTTAGTACAGCATTTTGAACAGAATATAAAGACGAATGAAAAGAGAAAAAAGGAGAGAATTTATTATAGTTAGAACAGAGAGCTGGCCCAAATTGGCGAATTGGTCGAAAGGGGACATTGAATGAAATTGATTGAAACAAGTAAGGGGAATCAATTTCACCAATAAGAATTTTGTGGAGAAAAACCACAGAGATCATAGATCTGCGTGATGAAAGTGTTGGAAGATTAATTCATTTCAATTTGTCATTATAAGATGGAATATTTACATGGCTATCCCAATTAAGACTGCGAAGAGCAAAAAGAAGAAACTGTTTTTGGACAGATTCAAGACAAGTGAGGTATAGAGAAGTTTAGTGGCTTAAGGGTCATTAAACTCTTTTCTTTACCATCTATCCAATGTGTTTATTATAAATAAGTTTGGGTTCCATAAGGATACCCAAATCATTAAAACAATATTCTCTGCCGTGGATATTGTTATTTCAAGAATAATCAATTATAAATTGATTTCTACGATGAAATGTCATACATTAACATTTTGAGAAGTTCAAGTTAAGATAATTAAGACTACACCATGTATGTAGTGAGTTCAAAATAAGCCTGTAGCAAATAGTGTTGCATATGACAGAATATGACAAACATAATTTGACATCATCTGCATACAAGGTCTGTCGCAAAAGAAACAGGACTGTTCAAAAAAAACAACAAAAAATTAATATTTTTCAAAAGTTATATTTTTTTATTCAAAGTAGTTTCCTCGTGCTTCGATACAGCGTTTAGCCCGGTCAATTAGCATTTCAAATGAGTGTTTTTGGATAGCTGAAATGTCCTGAAACCAGTGTCCTTTCATGGGCAAATGAAGTTTTCCAAATAGGTAAAAATCACAGGGTGCCAGATCAGGTGAGTAGGGTGAGTGATTAATGGTTAATATGGAGTTTTTTGTCAAAAAATCAGTGACAAGCGTCGACCGATGGGACGGCGCATGATCGTGCAACAGGCGCCAGGACCCTGCCTCACGGTATTGCGGTCGAACATGACGATTGCGTGACAAAAGACGCTTCATAACACCAAGGTAAAACACAGCATTAATCGTTTGGCCAGGTGGGACGAACTCTCGGTGTACAATACCCTCGGAATCGTAAAAACAAATCAGCATAGTCTTTATTTTTGACTTCTGAAGACGACTTTTTTTCGGTGATGGTGAGGTCCTCACGACCTTCTTGGAATCGCTTAAACCACTCATGCACATTACTACGGGGTAGGCACTGATCACCATAAACTTTTTGCATCATTTGAAATGTTTCAGTGAACGTTTTCCCAAGTTTAAAACAAAATTTAATATTTGCTCTTTGTTCAAAATGCATTTTACGACCGATGACCAAAAAGCTGCTGTCACTTTTTGATCGATAACTTCGATTGTAGTTGTCCAATTGTCTTAAAATTTTTACGAAATGTCAACAAGATATCAAACTTTTTATTTCATAAACCCACCAATAGGTGGCGCCACCAGAAACAGTTATATTTAAAAAGTCCTGTTTCTTTTGCAACAGACCTTGTACATAATATATGATCATGATTTATAGCAATGGTGGCTCCCTTGGGGAACACCAAAAGATACGACAATAGTTTTAGATAAACAATTGTTGAATAAAACTTGTTGTGTCCTACCGGATAAATATGACTCAATCCAAGAGCAAAGAGAGAGTGGGAACCTATAGTTTTCAATTTAAACAAAAGGTGTTTGTGACGCTTTACTGAAGTCTGTGTATATGGCATCAGTTTGACATACGGATTCAACACCATTATTCACAATAGAAGAAAATTCCAATAGATTTGTGTAAATGGATTTGCCTCCAAGGAAACCATGTTGGTAAAGACTAACAACAGATTTTAACGACTGTTGCAATTGTTCTGTAATAATTTTTTTTTCAAATAATTTTGGTATAGCACTCAGCTTAGCAATGCCTCTATAATTCGTTATATCAGATTTTCTGCCTTTTTTATAAAGTGAAATTATGAAAGATTCTCTCCTAAGAGATGGAAACTTGCATAACCTTATAGATAGATTGAAAAGAATTTATAAAGGGACGCATATGGAGCTGTAACACTAATGGGAATGTTATCAGGTCCAGTTAGGAAGGAAAGTTTATTATATGAAAGACATGTAAAATGTTTGGATGAAATTTTATTTATTAAATTTCTAGTCATCCTTGCACCTTTTATTTAATGCTTTAGTCAGACCGAGCAACGCAATACCTAAAACAACATAGTTAGTCTGCTAAGACTACGAGAGAACCAAGGCTGTCTTTTTGCTGAACTTGAAATAAAAGTATATGGAATACATCTGTCAAAATGATTGAAAATAGTGGAATTAAAAAATATTCAATGCCCATTCAATATCATTAATTCAAAGCAGACCAATTAGTACTTAAAAGTAAGTGATTTAATTTAACGTAGTCAGTTTTCCTGAAACATCTGACTCGTCGAAGACATTTGTGAAGAAAACATTTTATCAACCTTGAATGAAACTTCCAAGGTTGGATGGTGATTATCTTCTAGAGTTGTTAAGGTTGTTAAGGGTAGCAATGTGAGATAGCAGCGACATGCTGACAGTAAATATTGACATCTGCAGCATTAGGAATATATGAGCAAGTAATGAATAGGTTAAAACTACGAAGAGAAATTTTAATGCATATAAATTCAATGTCCTGGCTTAGTATACTAATTTCCTCTGTCATTAAAGATAATTTGACTGAGATTAGTACACCACCACCTGAGCGAATGGGACGATATTTTCTGAAAGAAACGAGTAACGATTTCTGAAAGAAACGAGTACAAATTTCTAAAGCTAAATGTTAAACATGAGAACAAATTCAAAAGTTCCTTGGAAGAACAAACTTATCTAAATTTCCTGTTCTCTGCTTTAGCTGAAAGATTTAAATATTGAACCAAATTCGCACCGTATACAAGAGCATGTTTAACTTCTACAAACATGCTAAATAATCTAGCATATTGCTTTGAAAAAAAAAAAAAAAACCTCCACGCTAATCTTTATAGCATATGCAGCCCATTAAACTACATTTATGTACACACATCCATAGTACTTACAAGCATTTTCCAGCTTTTATGAGATTATTTTTTCCTTTTTCAATATTACATCTCGCCTTGTGCATCTCGTCTCATATATCGCCGATGCACGTTATTAGTCGTCTGTTTAGCTATTAAAATTGCACTTTGAGGCGCGCATGCACAGCATCAAACATCTCTTAATTCAAATTCCAAAAGCCCAAAACGACTACGCCAGCGCATTTGACTGCCTGCCTGCCTGCCTAACTGCCTGCCTGTCTGTCTAGTCAAACCCAAACAAAATGCAACCATTTCCATCGCCTGTCGATTCGCAGGCATGTCTACTGCGCACGACAACATCCACGGAGGCGTCGGCAATATTGGCACTAACCAAGGTACTCAAATCATCATCATAACTTGGCTTTTTCCTGACTGGCTGCCTTCACGATGTTGCTTTGCTTTGCTTCCTTGCTGGCATTCATGGATGGTTTGTTCCTTCAGTTTAACGCTGTTGTTAAAATGTTGCTGCCGGCGTTTAGTTCATCTCTTAAACTTGTTATTGTAGTTGTTCCTGTAGTTATTTGTGGTTAACAATAATCATAATAAAAAGGGCTTTTAAGTTGTTACTGTGTATTAGATGGAAGCTAGATTTTTGTTGTATGGCTCAGTTTTTTTTTTTTTTCAACCATTTTGTATGTTGGTGGCAACAAGTCTTTGAGTCTTTAATCGCAATGAGTTGCATTAAAGTTGACTGGGTAGACCAATGAGTTGGTAAATGCTGCTTATCTGGAAAATGATTAAATGTAAATTAAGAAAAACTTTTGTACAAACTTTGCTTAAAATAAAATATTCTTCTTGCTCTCTTCTACTAGAAATATTAGGGAACATGGGTGCTATCTATATATGACTTGTGTCTATAACTCCCAATGGTTAACTAATAGGTTAATAAAGGTGTGTTCTGAATAGTTTTGAGAAGATGCATTTAATCGAAGCACTTCTTGGGCAGGAAGCAGCGCACACATCTCGCCATTTGCAACTAACAGAAGCTTTAAATCTTTGTGGGATGTAACGACATGTAATTTGTTACACTCGATAGGCATGAGGAGTCGGTTTAGACGTGTTCTCAATTCACTAATTTGCCGAATTTAGCTATATCTCATATACTAAAATCCATAAATTTTGTTCGATACATAGGCTCGAAAAACACAATCATCGTTTGAGCAGTCAAGATGAATGGACAAAAACTTCAAAAATTACATCGTGACTGCTGACAATGTGTGTTGTTTATTTCAAGAAATAATTCATGAACTTAATCTAGACAGGCTATTTGATTTTATATTTCATTTATGGCAAGTTATGAGTTATATAGTTCTGTCGGCTAAAGCCGTCTCTTAATAATGTCTTCTGCCTTACTGCGCCACTTAAGTAGGCGCCTGGCTAGTTCATTTGGGTGTTTTTTATTCGATCTAAGTATGCCTTAGCTTGCATGTTAAGGACATTCCTAATGTTTTTTAAGTCTCTCTCAACGTTCGCTATATATATACCAAGGCTCACCTGAAAAATGTCGGAGAATTTTTAATTGTAGGATCTTCGATCTTCGTACTTGCATCCAACATCGCTAGGGAAGAGCAATTACATACACATTCACGTCGTTTTACAAGGACAAACTAGCTGCTGATTAAGAACCGGTTCAGTTTGCGTATCCTTTCTATTAGAGATTTTATTTATCGATTGAGAATGGTTTCGACACTCAGCCGTCTATCTAGATAGATCCCTAGGTATAAGTGCTCAGACTGGAAATCCAGAAGCTAGATGCCACATTCTATTAGGGTATGACTTATATTAAGATAAGAAGGAGTTTCCATGTGACTTGCAGAAACCAAAACTTAAAGGGTAGTCTTCTTTCTCTTTACCTTCTCGATCCCAAGTATTCTTGTTAGGAGGCACTTCTCAAAGCACTTTGCAACGGTGGACAGCAGACATATTGGTCTGTATAATTTGAATAACGCTGTGTTTTTTCCAGCCTTGTGAATCATACCAAACTTGATTTTTTTTCAACTGTGATGGGTTTGTGTTCAAGTCCCAATACCGCGTTAAAGATGAAGACCAGGAAGAGTACCGCTTTGAACAGCAAAGCCTTTAGAATGATGTTGTCAAAACGATCCTCCCTTGTAGCCATCCTTGTCTTCAGATCTTTTTTTGGTCCTTTTTATGGTACTTAGCCCAGGAACTTATGCCTTGCTGATGAAAATTTTGTATACACATGCTATGTGTACCTCTTAATTAGAATACATAAGAAGTGCTTTGTATTAGGTATCCCGGCAAAGATTGTTCGTCTTTGCATGGTGACGCTATCTAACACACAAAGCGTTGTCAGGTCTAGGAAAAAGCTCTTTGATACCAAGACAGGTTTCAGGCAGGGCGATACTCTGTCGTGCGATATTTTTAATCTCCTAATGGAATACATCTTACGCCAATACCCGTGCACACAGACTATGTCGGGCTCGAACTTCCAAAAGGACGTGATGCTGCTCGCTTACGCCGATGACATCGATATCATCGGTACGCAGGAACGGCGATTCAGCAAGGCGTTCTCGGAGATTGAAAAACAGTCTCGGCTCATGGGTCTAGCGGTGAACGAGGACAAGACGAAGTACTTGGTGTCTTCTCGCACTCCGTCAATGCGTCTTGGACGGTCAGTGACGATGGAGAATTTCAACTTCAGTGTTGTAGAAAACTTCGTCTATCTTGGGACAGAGATAACCAGCAACTACAACGTTAGCCTGAAGATCAGGCGAAGAATCAAGCTTACAAACAGATGCTTTTTTGGGCTGAGCAAGCAAATGAGAAGTAAAGCCCTCTCTCGAAAGACGAAAATAATGATCTGTAAGACGCTGATACTCCCGGTTCTATTGTTTGGCGCAAAGGTATGGGCCGTGATTGCATCAGATGAAACAGCGTTGGAAGTCTTTGAGAGTAAGATTTAACACAGGATTTTTTTAGTCCTATTAGGTCCCGTACGAACCGCAAGCTGTACGAGCTATTCGATGAGGTTGACATAGTCCAGCGCTTAAAATTCCAGCGGCTACACTGGGCTGGGTACCTCATTCTAATGGATGAAAGAGCTCCAGCACGTATGGCTTACACGGGGCGCTCAAACTTGATTGGTGGACGCCGAAATAGAGGACGACCGGACATTTGATGGAATGACCAGGTATGGAGAGATCTCTCCGTACTTGGCATACAAAACTACTGGCGCCAGCGCGCATAAGACTATGGAGGCTGGCGCGCCTTCCTTGATGCCATGACCAGTAGACGGTTGACGACCATTTAAGTAAGTAAGAAGTGTTTTATGCCTGCATCTGAGGTGGTATTTTACACGAAGTGATCATTGTTTCTGTTGCTCTTGCAGCGAAAACAGCTTCCTGAATTTATTAGCTGTTCGCCACTGTAGAATCTAGGGTGCGGCAGTACTGCCACCTAAGTCTCAGCTTCATCAACAGCAGTGCTTTGATAGCTGGTGAAAGTCTGTTTTGCAGCATTGGTTCTGCGTTGGGCTTTCGGATGTGTACCAAATTGAAAAAGCTCACCAGTGGATCTTCCATGACTTGTAGTGGAAGTATCTCGAGGATTAGATCCTTTAGTTCATGCTGAAATGAAACCATGTTAATATCCACTGGCAATAGGACTTTAGGTGTCCCGTTGCTCGGGATGGAGTAATATGCGAACTGTATCGCTTGACCGGTAAACCTTTATTAGTGCAGAGGAGTCTAAAATAGCTTCCTGTAAGCACCTGCCAACGTTAAGAAACTTTGGTCCTAACCTGCTAAAAATTAGCACAAAGTGTGTTGTTGACCAAGATTATTGCGTGGGAGTTAAAAAGAGGATACCATCAATTTGCTCCCTTCTGATTGCTGGCTACATGTATTGATGATATTTGTAAACAGGACGTCTTTGCTGGTATACGAAAGATTCTGCTTCACCAATCCTTCAAAAAAAAAAAAAACATTCGAGTATATCCGACTCCGAGACACCCATTGAAATTTAAACTTGTATGTGGCATATGCTTCTGATATGTGTGGAGTATTTCATTTGCATTAACATAAAATACACCAAATTTATAGTTCCATACATCCTTTCTCCTTCGATTTCAATTCATTTAA
Organism: Leucophenga maculata; assembly: GCA_035044805.1. Taxonomy (NCBI): domain Eukaryota; kingdom Metazoa; phylum Arthropoda; class Insecta; order Diptera; family Drosophilidae; genus Leucophenga; species Leucophenga maculata. The sequence continues at coordinate 3,009,348 of JAWNNP010001101.1, read as the reverse complement.
TACTAAATTTTCTTGCTTTGAAGTCTGTTATTAAAATGTATCTAAATTTTTCAACTATTTCTGTGGAAACTCTGCTCAAACCATACACTAACCTCTCAATGATGTTCAATGACTTTCATTTAAACGTGCCAAAATATTTAAAAGATTTATTTATTTTTTCCATTATCTATTTTCGTTTATTAATAGCACTAGCTCTGTTATACTTAAAAAGAAAATTATTTTAAAGTTAAACAAACTTATTTTTTTTTTAAAGCATCATTGGATTATTTATGTTCCTTGAACATTTCAAGAGTTCTAACCAAAAGAACACCTGTTCAAGCATTCTACCATGCTTTCACATTCATTGGACTTCAACTCAAATCAAATTAATTTCTACAACCAAAAAAAAAAAAAAAAAACCCTGCAACACTCTGCTGCTTTTTTCAACTGGAGTGCGGAGAAGAACCTCAACTTTGTACACAAAACTACACAACCTTCCACAAACATTTCGCAAAGTTTAACATATATGCAAAGCGACAACATAAGGTAATCCAGAACAGAGCAAAACCAGTTCGGCAAAGCGTTGAGAGCCGAACACAAAATTGTTTGGATGAACTTCAGTGAAGCGTCCTTCCTACTCAGCCGCATAGCATTAAGTCAAGATGAGACTTCAGACGACTCGACTTGTGTCAATGCGGCATGCACTAACCCAATTCAACGTGCAACAAGGCAACAGCAAAGTGCATTGTAGCTTGTTAAAGTTCATTTTTGATGCAACGAGCTGCAATAATGCATAATTGCGCTCATTAGTCTTTTTAGCCAAAAAAAAAAAAAAATAAAGAAAAACAAATACAAAAAATATGGAGTTGGCCAAGACGAGGTGTACGAATTTAAATTTCAACGCGGCGGCAATAACTGCAGACACAGAAACCACCGACCGAACGACAGACAGACCGACAGACAACCGACAGACATATGTAGAATTGGGCTTGGAGACCAAAAGACAGACAATCACAAACTTGAAATACATTTTAAGCAAGCAGGATTTACGCGTCCAGTTAAATTTACGACGATTGCGCGTCTGTAGTATAAATTGATGTGGGTTTCAATGGCACGAGGAAATGCTAAGAGTGAAGTGCGAAAGATCAGGGAACTTGAACGATGTCTTGTGAATAAGCGAACAGCTCAGCATAGGCGCGGTTTAAGGTCAACAGGCTTGGGATCGGGCTTGGACTGAACTAAACTGATTGCATTGGCTGCGCTGTACTGTGAAGTTGCTTAAAGCCTTGCCGCCGCCGCCGCCGCCGCCATCGGTGCGGCGTGTGAAGTTAATATCAGAAAATACACGGCTTGTTAAGTGATTAATCAGCGCCAGATATAATTTGTGTCTGCGTTAATTTTTTCTCTTGCTCTCTGCTCGTACCTTTTTGCGCTTAAAGTCGATTCGCAAGGTGCGCAAGTGCGAGGTTGTATTCGATGTATTGCGCTCGCGCTTGCTGGATAAGATTAAGCGGTCTCATATGGTGTATGTTGCGAAGATTCGGTCACACTAGTTTTTTTCGCCAACAGTTTCCTTGAGGCCTACAGATATATTGAGTTCTTGCCAAGATTAATGGTATATGTGGCGAACATACAGTAGAGCGATATGTACGCCTTCGCTGTAGGTGTTGAGTTGTCAAAATCGAAGTGAAGATGATAGTAATTTTGTCCAAGAAGTTTGTGAAATAAGCTGATTCAGAGAGAAGTTTGGAAAATTTGTTAATTAATGCGGAAGCTTAACAGTCAACGGAAGCAAAAATTATTGAGCTGTGTTGAAAATGTCTTAGTAGACAAAATTTATTGAAGGCTCTATTTTTTATTCTCGATTTTCATACGGACTATCAGACAGACGGGCAGATGGTCATGTCTATATTGACTCGCCTATTGAAGCTTATCAAGATTTTTTGTACTTCATGGAATGTGACTCACCACCAACTGTCCGTACGAACTTACTTCTTCCCCATTGATACAGGCTACAATCTCAAAATCTCAACCAAAATGCGCTTTTGTTAGTCCTCCACAGCTACAAGCTGTTTTAAAACTCAATAGTTCGCATTAAATCCAGCTCTATCGCAGCTACTTCATGAATGTATTATTGCATTAATAAAAAAAAAACCGATATCCTTAATTAAATATCCGTTTCCATGTGTCAAAGTGTGAACAACAAAATAATTTTGATTTTATTAACTGACTTGCGAAAAAAGCGACAAAAATTCAATAGGAAGCTGTGCAGCTGTTGTTGCTGCTGCTGCTGCTTCATTGTGAAGTGCGAGGATCTCGCTGGCAACATCCTTAATAAAGTTACATGAGTGTGAATAAAAATGTATCTCTGTTTGTATCGCGCGATATCCTTGCAAACCGGAGGTGTCAATTTAAAGCGAATTTAATTTGTGCGGGCTACAACGACAGCAGCAGCAGCAATGCTCTTCTACGCAAGGCAACAAAAAAAATGGAGCAATAAAATTACAATTTTTATGTTTTTCAACAGACTATAAAAACAATTCAAGTCAAGCCAAGCCAGCGCGCATCTTGTGTTGTTGCATGTTGCAGCTTTCAATTAAAAGAAATTGACTTGCAATCGGCAACATATGCCGCAACGTTGGCTGTTTGTGTGTTGCCACTGAAAATCAACTTCAATAAAAATAAATACGATTACCGTGCATAAATGCAAAACAAACAACACTACAAAAATTTGTTAACAATGCAAACTTGCGGTGTGTGCATTGAAAGAAACAAGGACGACAAGTTGACCCAATTTTCAAAGCCAATTTAAACGAGTGACAAGCAAATGCAACAGCAGCAGCGAGTATAGGATGCGGAAATATTAATAACAATACTTTTGCTTATTCTGCAAACAGTCGTCATTCGAGGACAGAAAATGGTTGTCCTATGTTTATTATACCCTACATGCATATATTGAGAATGATATGAGGACCACAATCTGAAACTTTGGAGACTTCAAGTTGAAAGTATGCAGATACGACGTGACTATTCAAGCTAAAACTTCATACTATGTCATTCGAGGACAGAAAATGGTTGTCCTATGTTTTTTATACCCTACATGCATATGTTGAGAATGATATGAGGACCACAATCTGAAACTTTTGAGACTTCAAGTTGAAAGTATGCAGATACGACGCGACTATTCAAGCTAAAACTTCATACTATGTAAAACTTCAAGCCGAAACTATATAGACTTCAATCTGTTCAAGTTGAAAATATGAAGCCTTTAAGCTAAACTATGTTAACTTCAAACTGCAATAAAGAAGACTTAAAGCAGAAACTATGAAGACTGCAAGCTGAAGTATGAAGACTTCAAGCTAAAACAATGGAGACCTCAAGTTCAAACTATGGTAAACTTCAAATATGGTGACTTTGAGCTAAAACATGTAAACTTCGAGCTTAAACTTTAGACGATTCAAGGTGAAACATCAAGCTGAAATTATGGAAACTTCATGCTCAAATTACGGCTTCTAAAGACTTGTAGAGCCTCTTATTCGAAATTGTATGTTGTATATATATATATATATATATATATATATATATATATATATATATATATCTAAATAAACAATTTATATTAGACTTCATAAATATTGATAATGGATAATTTGTAGGATACTTTAGAGTCGGTACTGTCAAATTTAATTTCAAGTTTGTTACAAATGACGTTAATACATGAAACGATATTTTATTCTTTTCTGTTAAGGCGGACTGTATTTTGCCACAAAGTATTCACTTCAGCATTTTAAAATCGCAAAATAAGGCAGCGGGGGGTAACAGCAATGAAAAATGAGGCTAGACTTTGTTAATTCCCTTCGCTATTTGTAGTCTGATAAGCATGTCGGTCAATTGGTAGCGAGTATTAAGTTAACACGCATGCTTAAATTTTTTAGTAAGCAAGTATTTCTTTGAAAACAAATGGCAACTAATTAAAAATAGTTTGTATTTTTAATATTTTATAAAAAATAAATGAAGAAAAATCATTAAATAAAAAAACTATATATTGAGCTGCAACTAAACCTACTTTTTTAAAATTTCCGTCGTTAAGAAGTTGCCATAACAAGTAAGAAGTGTATATTTTGGGTGAAACGCGGAATTGCTGTAACTAGACTATTTTCAGAAAACTCAATCAAATGGTTCTGCAATTTATGCGAAAGTACATCAATATAAAAGACGACTCAGACAATAAATATGTTTGTAAAGCGACCGTCAAATAAAAAGATTTTCATACAAAACAGATATCTCAAATTCTTTCACATGAAAAAAAAAACACACACACAGACGGACGTCCAAAACTTTATCACGCAATTCAATTGGGTGAAGTTTCGTGAACGCCTGGCATACAACGCCCAAAATAAGGGTACAGCATTTATGTATTTTTTTAATTATGTCAAATTTCCGTTATTTTTTTAGTTCTAAACTATTTATTTATTTAAAACTAGATGAACACCACCCACGTCCAATGGGTCTCCTCTTATACCAAATTTCATCCCTGCACCACAAATAAATTTGACATGGTATCGCTCCATCCAACTTTGACCAAAAAAATATGATTATTTCTCCCACAAATATATATTTCATCTCTGTACCTCAAATAGATGCAAATTTTAGACCAATTTTATTTATCGCTTATATGGGGTGGAGTACGACCTTCGCCGATTTCAACAAAATCTAGCCTATGTTTTTTTTTCAACTTTCCTAACTTTTTCTATACCAAAATACGTACAAATTGGTTCTGCGGTTTAGGCGTGATGTGTGCACAAACAAACAAAAAATATTTTTAAGTATATATACAGATAAATTTTCTCTTCATTTTTTACCCAAAAAAAAACTGTAATAGAGGGTATCGGAGGAAATATGTCTAGATTGAATCTATTTCACACCCGATTACCAATAGATGGCTTCATAAAATGCTTCACTGTCGTGTGATCTACTCCAATTTTGGTATTATCTTAAGAAGAGCACAACAGAACGCTATTGGGGCAAGCTCAAGAAGAAGTAAAAGAATGAAAGGAGAAGAGGAGAGGGTATGTGATCTGCTAATGTATATCATTCACTGATTTTGCACCACGATTGGCAGGCCTCTACAAATCTGTGGAGGTGTGATCTGGTGGAAAGTAGCTGATACCAATTTGCAACTGCTCAACTTTTATAAGGTAATAAAATTTCTTAAAGAAACGCTGCATTTATCAGCTTAAGAACTTTCGTGAAAAGACCTTTAATAATATGTATAAGCAGTATCCAGTCTTTTCCATTTTAAAATGATGTTTTTTAACCCGAAATGTTGCAAATTTGGGTATTTTCCGGTAATCTATTATGAGTTGAAGTCTTAATAGTAGCAATTTTTTGAAGACTTTCGATAGGACTGGGAACAATACAGCGCTTGGTGGTTTTCAGGTTTAGGCATTAGAATCATCTGCGAAAGTATTCCCTGCGTATACTACCATTAAATATTTTTGTACATAATTGCCTTGTATTATCATTCGGGTAGCAAAAGTCATACCCCGGTGTTTAATTAAAACTATTTCACTTGTCTTACTCACTAGACTGAATTTTTCAAAAAGACTTAATTGAAATGAAACTTCAAGATTATTTACATTTTTTCATCCTGTCAGTTATTGTCTGTTCTTTTTAATGTTTCATGTTGGTTCTAAATAATTAATATCCAGCGTAATTAATCAGATGGTTTGGTAGGAAGTAAAAGTGACAGAGAGCGAGAGGAGAGAGAGAAAGACTATTTTGTAGTTGAAATTTTTCAAAGTGCTTTTTTTTACTCAGATGCGAAGAAAACTTAGACATTTATTGAAGTATCAACACATCTAGTGATACGTTGATATTTGTATTCATAATTAAACTTTGGAAAGTATCGATACATTTTTATTTCTGCATCGGCAAAAATCATCGATGTTTGGAATAACTTTAATTAGTATTTTTAATAAAAAAGTTGTAAAATGTTTGTGAAAGAAAGAAAGCATTAGTCAAAGAAGCAAACGATAATAACAAACTTGACATTTTCTTCTCCTTCTATCTCTCTTTCTACCATTGTTATACAAATGGTAATATGAGTCTGTTAGTTTTATTAATATTTCTATCTCTGTATTTGTGGATGGCTTTTTTTCATGTATATAATGCATTTGTGTGGTGCATAGCGCTAAGCATTAGAAGAGAACCCCATTGGATACATAGCATATGATGTTCTTCTTATTATAAAGAGATAAAACCTGTTGGGCATATTTTAACCGACCTAGCAGAAAATTTCAGACAAAAATTCATAATTCTTAGTACTTCTGGGAGGTACTGAAAAATTTAAACGCTGAAGTAAATATGGAAAATATATTTTACCAATGATAAGCTTTTCCATAAACAGTACTGCCATCATTGTTCTGCGATTTGCCAAAGTTAATAGATTGATTAGATTAAGACGATGATAATAAGGAGGTTAGTTACCATTGGGGTTTCCGGCCTAAGTTGCGAAAGGCAAAAAGAAGAAACTTTTGTAATGTATGGATCATTAAATTCTTTTGACCAACGTTTAATGAACCCTAACATTCCCATAGCTTTATTCGATGTTTAATTTATATGGGGAACAAACGATTATTTCGGATCAAAAAGAAACCAAGATCACTAGAGTGTAAAACTTGTACCTGTTTTGAGTTGTGAATGTAATATGCATTTATTAGAGGATTCCTCCGACAAAAAGACAACACTTTAAACTTAGCGCAGTTCAAAACTAAGCTATTACATTGACACCAGCTGTAGAAAGCATTGAAGTCATCTTGTAATAAATTATGTCCTTCAGGACCAGTATATGACAAACATAGCTTTACATCATCAGCTTACATCAATGTTTGGCAATGCGATACAACATCTGGAAGATCATTTATGAAAAGAACGAAAAGTAGTGGTCCGAGATGGCTACCCTGCGGTACACCAGAAAGCACATCGATTTTCTTCGACAAAGTGTTTGCATACAAAACACATTGAGTGCAACATTCTAAATAGGACAATATCCAATGTTGTAAGTCCAAAGGAAACCCTAAATAGTTAAGCTTGTTAAGTAACAATATGTGATTTAGACTGTCAAATGCCTTACTAAGGTCTGTGTAACTAACATCTGTTTGTAAACCATTGGCAAAGGCTAAATTGATTAGAGTAGTGAATTCTAATAAGTTTGTCGAGACTGATCTACTTTTAAGAAACCCATATTGCGCTATAGACAGCATTGACTTACAAGAACATTGAAATTGTTCTGTTATGATTATTTCAAATTATTTTGGAATTGCATAAAGCTTAGCAAGACCTCTAATAATGCTTATATCAGATTTGCTCCCTTTTTTGTGCAAAGAAATTATGAATGACTGTTTCCAAATCAAAGGAACTATTGATTCCTTAAGAGATTATTAAAGTATATACAGCAAAGGATCACATAACGAGTCGGCGCATAATTGAAGTATATCAGATGGGTTATTATTTGGACCAGGAAAGAAATTATGTTTAAAGAAGCGCAAGTGCTTTAAGAGAGAATCTATAGAGAAACTATAGATAGCTATAGTTGGAACAGATTTAGGATGGATATAGTAATTAGGATTTGCAGAAAAGTTTAAGAAAAGATTTGTTGGAGAGTGAGTTGATTGAAAGAAATCTGCAAACAAGATCTCATTTGTGTCCGTGGCTTTTTTATTAAGAAAAAACATATTCGAGAGATATGAGCCAGATTTTTTCTAAGCATTAACGAGTTTATAAAAAGATTTGGGATGCTCACGGAAGTTGTTTTGCATTCTAAGCAAGTAACATTTATAGTACCTCCTATTTGCTAATTGAAAATTAGAACGTGCACAAGAATATTTTGAGCAATCTTGCGCCTTCTGAGATCTTTAAAATCTTTTAAAGTAACGTGATTTTATATTTTCTAAATGGCAGAGGTGATGAGTGAACCACGGAGGCTTGGCATCAAAGTATTTTATTAGAATATTATAAAAAATATCACAAGCTATGTCAATGCTATGATTCTTACTTTGCCTGATTCTATTAAGATGTATTTCAAATAACATCCTTGTACCACAAAAAGATGCGAAGATATGTCGATTTTTGTTAGACGCTTATATGACCTTGACCAAACACATGAAGTCATATTCTTTCTATTCTATTAACACATCTACCATATATCATCACCTTACCTCAAATGAATGCAAAGATACGTCAATTTTTATTTAGGAGGGTGTAAATACTTTACAAGCTATTCTCAAATCTACCAAATATAAAAGACATATTTCCTTAAAATCGGTCGAGCCGTTTGGTAGTGCGACCACTAACACCTTGACACGAGATATTTGTATGAAATAGGCGTACAATTTGGACAATAACAACTTTAATTAATGAAACTTAATATTAAACTTAATTCCTTTCATCTCTGTGAGTAGTGTGTCAAATTGAACATGTTTTTAATATTTAAAAAAAAAAATATAATATTGAAGGTTCCCTACCACAATATATTTATTTTCCTAAACGATTTTGTTAAAATATTTAATGCAAAAATGCAGCTAAACTTGATGAACGTATTTTTGGGATACTATTTAACAGAACTTTAAATAATGCCAAAAACTATTAAACGAAACAGTTTTCCCTTCTCGAACTAATTGTCTTCAATCCTAGTTTTGTCCTACGTTTTTCCACTTTCTCAAGTTGTATAAATTCTTAAATTCTTCATATTTAAACGAATATTAAAGTCGGTTTGCTTGAAAACATTTCAAGTGCAATGTCTTTCATAAAAATATCCTTTCTGTTTCTTTAACTTATTTGCTGTATCTCACTTAATATGCCACCTTCTTATTGTGCTATCTTTTTCAATAACTGAGTACTTTTGAAAAACGATATAACCATCCTCAATGTTAAATGAATGAAGCCATTTATGAATTCAATTGCATGTGAATTTGCGGTTAATAAAATTCGCAAACCTAAAAAACGAAAAATGTGCACATAAATAGAAACGGAAAACAAAAGAAATCAATAATAGAAATGAATGTAATAATCTACGCTTCCCCAAGTAAATGATCCTGATTGGATGAATTACCAATTCCGCAAAATGTACTCAGGCGTAAGTAAATTGTTGAAAAAATTTAAGGTTGTCGCATTCTTATGCAAGAAGCAGCCATAAATAACCTATGAGCCAATGCTATTTTTATTGTTACACTTTGCTACGAGTTTATCGCATTTGCAGACACACTTTGTTTCAGGTAATCCAGTGCTTAGAAATGCTAATCATCAACTTCAACTCAACGACGACAACGTAGTAAGGACAAGAGACGACTACCTTTTTGCTTTGTCACCAGGCAAAAAGGATCTTTTAGAGGCATCTTATTTGTATGCTTTGATAATTGAAACCGTAAATTTTTCAGCTTTGTTGCACAAAGCCGTTTGAAAAACTGGAAGCGAAAAAAAGAGAAGAAATAGCAAGGACAACAAGCGAGTCCTTTTTTGCTTTTCAGAACTGCTTTTTTTCGTTTGTAAATCTACTCGTGCGAAATATTTTTATAAGTAGTTCAAACATATGTTTTAGCCTTTGGCTTCTACGAACCCTCGGAACACAATTCAATGCAATGCAAAGAAAACGAAACAGGATATGAATTGATATTGCGGTGACATTACAACACTGCTTCCTTCTTCTGTTAGTTCTTTATATTCCTTTGATGCTCTGCATGCGCAATCCTTTTGTCATTGCGCGAAACTCCTTTCCTTTTTTTTTTTTTGAAATTTGTAATGAATTCTATTAAAAAAAAAAAAAAAATAGGAAGCATTGCCTGAAAATCCACCTCTCTAACACAACGCTTCGTATATCAAAGCAAATAGTGACACAAGGAACAGCATTCAGTAGCGCATGTCCTGTCTGACATATGCGTAATTGCAGGTTGCAGCATATCCAAAATAAAAAGATGCCGAAGCATGGATTTAGTTTCTTTGTAGATAAACATCAGCGACAAAGTTTGATTCAAATTTCAGGCAAACTATTGACAATAATATACAACGTGCTGCGCCTGAAGTCCTTTGAAAACTCTGACAAATGTTTATCAAAGGCGTGTTTTTGAATTTTGTAGCACAACTGCTTAAATTTCAAGGGCAGAGAATATCAGCTCAATTGAATAATTGATGCAAGTAGTTTATGTTCCATTAAGTAATGAAATGCGTTATTGATATGGTTTATAAAAGCAAAATACAGATCAGGCACTCTGCACGCAAAATGTGCAACATGAAGCTTATACATTTTTGGATTGTGAAAAAATTTCAACATGTAAAAAAAAAGGATATATTAAAAGGGGTAACCAATTGCTGCTGAAGTATAGTTACTCTTCAAACTAAGGTGGAATTGATTCCGTTCATCCTTTCCTATCTTCATTAAATTAAAAAAATTATGAAAACACACGAAAAGATATGAATCAGCTTGTATTAACTGTGCATCGAAGATTCTTAGAGACTCTCAACTGGGTTTGAGCAACAAAATATTCCAAGCGAATTTCAAGCCAGTTTTATGAATAAAAAAATCTGCGCGTCCAAGTTTAGAATACTAATCGAAAGTGGTAAGATAAGACCGTTCAAACAGTTTGACCTTTTGAGGTTCCCACGCAGATATTGTAAATGCAGCACTGCTCCAGTCAACTGCCTTCTATGAATAGGCTAGCATAAAATTATAAGCAAGCTGCGCCATTTAGTTTGTGTTTGATAGCCATTAAAATCATAATTTTGGACATTTTAACGAATATGGAAAAAAATGAGTTTCATATTTTAAATAAGCCTCACTTTTTGCTCAAAAAAACCCTCACCGAAACCAAGAAAATGCTTCATGGTTAAGAAGTGGTTTACTGAGCTTCATAGTGGTAGCAGCACAAATGACACCGAAAGATCAATACGCCCAAAAGAAGTCGTCATACCAGAAATCGTAGATAAGATCAATAAATGATAATAGACAATAGAAGAATTAAAGTGCTTGAAGTAGCTGAGACTGTACGCTTCTCAACATCATATTTTACATGAATATTTGGACATGAAAAAGCTATACGCATCATGGGTACTGTGAATGCTCATACTCGACCGTAAGCGCAACCTTGTGACCACTTTAAAGCTTAGCAGCAGTTGGAACGAGGTTTTGCACCGTTTCGTTGGCATAGACGAAATATGGATTAAACTGATTAATCATAAGAAACAATTAAGAAACTGTTTTTCTCTGGGTGAACGTGCACCAATCAAGGGCTGTCGTTCAACAAGGTCACAACCACAGTTTTTCTGGGATATACTTGACTATTTCCTATTTCAAAACCTGAAGAAATAGTTGGGCAACGTATTTGCGTCGAATGAAGAAATCATTACTGCAACAAAGGACCGTTTTAAGGGTCTCGAGAAAACCTTTTATTTGGAAGGGTGTAGCTGAAACACTCGATCGAATTAAATGGAGACTTTGTTTAGAAAAAATACGCTTTTCGCTCAAAGAGTATAATTTCGCATTTAGTCGAGTCGATATAGACATGTCCGTATAAAAATCGTAAGCGTGGAGACTAGTAAAAAATAAAGTATTTTAATTTGCATATTAAGTTACTCCAATTAATTATTCAAATCACTTGAATTCAATGAATGTGATTACCCTCAACCCTAAGGGAAACCTACAATACTAATCCTCTTTCTGAAATTTTGGTTTAAGAAATTTTTTTGATATTGGTCAAATTGCTAGAAATTCGAAACTTGATCGACTTTACGATAATCCGTACAAATTAGTTCATTTAGATACAGCTCCGTCCGCTTAAAGGTTTGGCTCCTATACAATTCTGGCTCACTTATAAGGAATTTTGTAAGAAAAAACAAATTGTTGTTAATTCAGTCAAAATGCACAAATTTGGTGAGGACTCTAATAAAATATTCCATTAAAGTCCAAATCGGATCACTAAAAAAGATGGCCCCCTATAAAAAGTCAACTCAATATAAAAATGTTCGTCTGTCTGTCTGACTCAAGAACTTCGAGACTATTAAGAATAGAGCCTTCAAGTTGGAATATTTAGATATGAGGTTTTTAATAATCGTGCAAAACCATTTTTAAGGGGTAGTTTCTATAAAAATCTACCCCTTTTTTCTTTGTTTTTGAATGCAAAAATTTTGTTTATTAGGCCCCGTTCTAAGGGCCTATCGTATTTGAGGAAATGTTTGTAACAGGTAGAAATAATGGTCGGAGACGCCCAAAGATACCCCCATTATGGTTAGGAGTGATAGAGGAGTCGATATAGACATGTCCGTCTGTCCTTCCGAATAAACGAAAGGAAATCCGAAACGGTAAAAGTTAGAGAATTCGTTATTTTTGCATTCGACTAGGACTTTTTTGGGAGTAAAGAGATTTTTTTTTTTGAAAATAATCTCAAGTCGAGTCGAAGGAATGGCCTCGTGGTGTTTGCTAGATACCAATTTTTGTTTACATAATCGGAAGCTAATTCGAGCGGTGACCTCTTACAGTCGGTTACTCCCGACTGTAATCTTCTTGTTTTTTTTTTTTGTTATTTTAGCTAAAACTACCCAAAATTCGGTGTATCCCACATTACTTCTAATGAATTACATTAATTATATCAGACCACTGGAAGGGGTGGCCCCAATACTAATTTGTCTATCCTTCAGGCGTTTTGTAAGATAAATCTTTTATTGTGGTTCAGTTTAGTAATAAAACATCCTAGACTGATCCTGATAGCTTCAATAGGGTTTAAGGGTATATCAGTGTATATCAAAATCAATTTTTATAGGTGTCAGAGCTATTCGAAACCGGAATCCGTCCCAATATTTTTCGACCAGTTTCTTGCCACCCTGGAAAAGCGTTCAACCTACATAAATAAAAGCTTCGAATGAAGTGAAACTTGGATGTGTGCTTGGACCTTTCTGATTGGTTTCATTCTTCAACGTCTTAAACAATGTTTTTTATATACGAAACAAAGCCTTTGGAACCCATATTGAAGAGTATGTCAGAAGTTTCAGGGGCAGTGTCGACATTCGAACATTAAACTTCCAAATTACTTCGTCATCGTTATAAGTGCCTTTTTTTTGCTAATTTCTCTGTAAGTCTCCAGAAAAGTCGAGATCAGTCACGCTTTTCAAACTAATGATAGTTCCAGCAATTTATAAAGTTATCCAGTTTGCTGACATTATTCCCAAATAAACAGTGCAAAATCGCAAAAACACGAAATAGGTTTATGCAGAGTATTTGCTATTCCCGGCACGCTTCGATGCGCTCCGTAAAAACTTTTGTCAAAATGGAATATTGTTAATATGTATGTTTCCTATAGAAACCCAAATCAACCCCACTTTTCTAATGTATCTTACTTCTCCTGATCCCATCAATATGTACACCAGATATTATCCACGTACTTCACATAGATTCGAAGATATTTCGAATTTTGTTTATCGCTTTTACGTGGAAGGTGCACGGCCCCATTGGACCTTGACCAAACTCATGATGTGATCTTCTTTTGATTTCCTTAATATGCATACCAAATATTATGACCGTACCTCATATAAATGCAGACATTTTTCGAGTTCAGAGTTCAGTGGCTTAGTTAAAGCTATTGGATCAACCGTTTTTATATACAAACATTCAAAAGTGTCTTTAAATGCTATCCTTTAGTTGTTCGCAATTGAAATTGTGCGATAAAAATGCACCACGCCCTAAGGATATCAAGCAACACGCCTGAACACAAAGATCCGTTATTGACAACTGCTGCAAAGATGGCTGCCATCGAACTGTATATATATATATACCTAGAAATATGGCCAGACGCGACGCATTCACAGAAACAGAATTTCCAACGCGTTGCCAACCCCAAAGGTGGACTATCAACTTGTCAGTTGCCGAAAAAATACAGGCAGAAAGAAAAAAAACTCAAATTGAGAAAAGAAAACATCAATGATAAACGAAAAGAAAAGAAATAAAATAAAACTTGGACATGGACGACGACTTTGGACATTGCCTGCATGAATGCATGAGGCGCACAAATTGCAATTGAAGTTAATTTCAACAAATTGCATGCCAAAAAAGTGTTAAAGGGAAGAAAGCAGTAACCGAACTCAGTTCAGCTCCGCTGAGGTATGTGTTAAGCGACTCACTAGCTTCGATTCGATTCGTTGCAAATCTACACTAACTCGTCTCAACTGGTTAACTACTTTGGGCTAAATGAAATATATAGAGGCACAGAAATGAAAAGCAAAAATTAAATTACAGCTTAGGAATTACATGCGCTTGATGTGCCACTCTTCTGTGCACCGTCCGCCACACCGCACTCCGTTTGCTTTCTTACTGGCGGCAGCTTGCAACACGGCTTGCTGTGATGACGTTCCCGCTTACAAATGGCATGGTATAAATGACAGACTGAATGAATGAGTGACTGGTTGGTTGATGTACCCCGAAGAAAACATTTAAGTAACCCCTTGCTGCATTGTAGCGCTCAGCTCCGCCCACAAGTTGCGCGCGCATGCGCAGCAACAGCAACGGCAGCCGCAGAAGAAAAGCCAGAACTACGGACCATGCGCAAAGTTTTTTGTTATTAGTGATGTGCTATAATTCCACTTAGAGCTGTTATCGGAAAGATATAAATTTCAACAGAAATAATTTTACTTTACAATTAATACAACAGAAAAATCAGTGATATTTTGCAGTGACTTCACTCCATAACAGTGATATATACCAAGCACAGTGAATAACGCTTTTATACTCTTCTGCGATTCACTGCTCTTCGCAAAATCGTTACAGTGATTTTTCAACTGAAACGAAAAATAAGAAACACATTTGCAAAATTACATTTTTCGCTGTTATCGATAATGTTATGCACATCACTAGTCTGAACTGAACAGTGATGAAGATGATGATGGCAATGGCTTTCTGTGTTGTGCTGGTGCTGTTGCAGTTGTTGCTTTTGCTGATGGTGGTAGTAGCGGCGGGCGAATCAAGCGCGCGAGATTACTCACGCGAATGTAATTTGGCAATTGCTTATTAGCGCAAACGCCGACTCAACTCAGCTCAGCTCAACTCAGCTGAACTGAGCCCAAGCACTGCTGAAGACATCTACTCTCGTGCAAGTAGTAATGCAATCGAACCACTTATATCACCTCCTTGTTAGAACGATGATGTGGACGGACCGTCCTGCCTGCCGCTTCGCGTGGCTGCTACCCGCATGAGTAGAGTCGCAATTGCGCAATGCTTTGTAAGTCTGCATTTCGTAATTTCAGCTTTGAACTTGTGCTTTTATGTTTTTTCGGCAAATACTGCTCTCTTTTTCTTTCCTGTTTGCACTGTATACAGACACTATATCGCATAACCATCCAAAGGCCGTGAAGCCCCCGAGCCAGAGATGGCACTGTCCGATTCAACGGACTGCGAAGTGCAATAATTTTACTGCCCTCTTGGTTATTATTTTTGTTTTATTTATCATTTCTCTGCGGCTCTGCTCGAATTTAACTGGGTTTCTTTCTTTGCCATATTTTCAGCGAGTGTTGAAACATTTGCGCGTAATTTGCAGATTCTTGTAATATTTTTTCGGTGGTATTTAGGTGTTGCTTTTTTTTTGCACTGCACTCTTTTTCTGATGGTATTTTATTTTCGCAACAAGATTTAGCGCTTTAGATTGAATTCTTGGAAGTTCATTCGGTGTTGGTTTGAAAATTTGTTTTTTTTTTATTTATTATTTTTATTTAATTGTTTTTCTTTTTAAAGTTTTTACCCACTTCAACATATCCAATTGTGCTGCAGTTTTGACAGTAGAATATATTTAGCTTTTGTTAGTTTCAAAAAATAAATAATAATGTTATAAAAAGAGGAAAATTTCGACCACTCAGATCTGTTTTCTGTTTAGTCGCTAGGTCGACCGATTGTACCCAAGACTCAGCCTTGGAAATGGTCCAAGCTGTCGTAATTACAAATAAAAAGATTAAAAAATTTAAATTTTTTCTTTTAATTTAGTGTTTTCTTTATTGAATCTTCTCTTGATAAGAGACTAACAATAATTTATCAAATCTGAAGTCTAGTTGTGTAGTACACTAAACCCCCCTGTTGGAGACTTATGTAGTTACAACAGCCATAAGAGCACATCATAGCGCTGAGAGGTTATTTCTCCTGAGTCGTGTTTGTATATGGTGTAGGGTTAGAGATCTTGCGATTGGATTTGGCTGAGAGTTGAGTTTGCATTCGTATTCAGTTTTCACAGTTGGGATGTTAGGATCATTGTGAATGTGAGTATTGCGAATATACCAAGGATCATTGTGAATGTGAGTATTATGCGAATATACCAAGGTGCACCGATGAGAGTTCTAAGCATTTTTGATTGAGCTCTTTGTATTATGTCTACTTTACTGGAACTCGCATTGCCCCATAATTGTGAGCTATACGTCCAAAAAGGCTTTATTACGGAGTTGTAAAGAAGTAATTTGTTGTCCAAGCGTAAGGGGGAACGCGTATTTATAAGCCAATGTAGGGAGCTGGCTTTTAGCTTTATTTGTGTTTTCTTGGCTTCAATATGTTTACGATAAGTGAGCCGTCTTTCGAGATAAATGCTGAGATACATGACGTCATTGGCCTGTGGGATCACAACGTGGTTTAAAGTCAGCGATGGGCAATTACCTCTGTTTAAAGTGAATGTGACGTGTTTGCTTTTTTGCTCATTAACATTTAAACGCCAGTTAGCTAGCCACGCCTCTCTTATTGGGCATCGAGATCTACTTAAGATTGCTGTGTCATCAGCAAATGTGGATATTGTGAGTCTGTGATACGTTGGTATGTCTGATGTGTATAAAACATATAATAAAGGACCGAGAACGCTGCCTTGGGGTACTCCACCTTTAATTTCAGACTCCTGTGTTATGTAGTCATTCTGTAATACTGTGAATGCTCTATTTCTTAGATATGATCCAAGAATTTTGTGTATATTTTGGGGTAGCAATACTTTTATTTTGTACTTAAGTCCTTCGAGCCAAATCTCTGAGGTTAATCGGTTTACCTGTTTGATAGTGCCATGGTTTTCACGAAACCTAAATTGATGAGTGGAAATAACGTTCGGCATGTGTGAGTTGATTTTGATAAAAACCAACTTTTCAAACAGTTTGGATAGGCAGAATAGTACGCTTATGACTCTATATGACGCTGCCTGTGTTTTATCCTTTTCGGGTCTTGCAATCATTTCTTCCACTAAGTTGGCAAGTATCCGCATTTAAAAATCGCGTTACACAATATTGTGATATATGTAACAGCTGGGCTGAGAAGCTCCATGATCACTTTTGGGGAAACTAAATCAAGACCTGCAGCTTTCGTGGGATACATCTAGGCTTTTATCACTTAATGAACTTCGTTGGTGTGAACTTTGAGGGGTTCAGAGTTGTTCGTAGTCGAAAGAGAGGGAAGAACAAAAGCGTTTGTTGACGAATTTGGCTGAAAAACAGTTCTTAAATGAGTTGCAAAAACTTCTTCATTTTCTATGTCCATGCATGCCTACTTTCCAGTGTGGTCTCTTATGGCTGAAGAGACTATAGCCGGTGGTTTAACGTCTGCTCGCGCTTTCTATAGGGGGAACTTAGAGCTTGTTGGAGAAAGACATTCGATGTATCATCTCTGAGTGAGTTTTACACAGTTTTCAACAATCGTCAAAGAGGAAGAGGATATTTTTATTCGAATACTAATTTCTGATAAAACTAATTTCTGATCTGAGTTAAGTTTGGTTAGGGGATACCTCTCAAAATATAAAGCAACAATTTCGCTTCGTGTTGTGGACTTATTATTCTGCGCGAACTCTAGCATCTAAGACCTACAACTAAATTGTTCTCTTATTGTGAATGAGCAATATGTAAGAGGCCTGAAGAGCAAGTTAGTAGATTTATAACTCAAAATCACTGCTTTTAATGCAGATATTCTCATATTCACTAAAACTTGTAATCTAACATTTTAAACGCAGAATTAATGTGTGATAGTTCTACTTAATATCGAAAAAGATTCGTAAAGGGGCTGGGATGCTATTATCTGTTAAATCCATTTTATATCTGAAGAGTGTGAGCGTATTTTTAAGAAGCATTAAAAAATGGTATTTATCTCCATGTACACATAGGTGAGTTTCTGAGCACTATTAATAAAAATTAGGTGCAACAGTTTATGGACCTAATTTTTATTGGCAATACTATTGACGCTTATACTTCGTGAAACTCGCCTTTGTGTACTTGAACATATATACCATCCAATACTTGAAATAATATTGTTACCTTTCCGCATTGAGGGCTGCAAACACATATCTTAATTAACCAAAAATGATTTTACTAAGTTGAACTATCTTCTCTGTAGAATTGATCGGTCAGATTTATATATGATATTTTTTTATAAATTTCTAAAAAAAAAATACTTTGATGATTGTATTCCGAAATGTTTACATCGGTGCACCTCTAAGCCTCCATGGTTCACACTTAAAACATCTCAGAAGTTGCATGATTTAGCAAAATAATCTTGTGCAAGTTCGAATTTCCAATTAGCAAATAGGAGGACCTATAAATGTACTCTTTATGCAATTCTACAGCCGCCAATTTGGTAAAAAAAAAAATTCATAATACAAATGTTTTTTCCTTTTAAAAGTTCTTTAATTAAATTTGCCAACGAAAAAAAAAAAATTTAAAAAACACCCATTTATTAAGCCACCAAACACGTATAACCCCTTAATTGGAATGATTGGAAACAGGATCCTAAATCATTTTATAAACTGTTTAATAGTAAACGAAAGTCTGTCTCATTTCTGTCGCAGATGAGACATTCGATTTAATTGCATATTTATTTTAAGCAACTTACTCCACATCTAATAATTCCTTAAACTATTCCGCAAAATTACATCTTATATCTGTTTCAAATGTGCCTAGCGAATCTTTCTTATAACTGAATTTCTCTTTCAGTATCCCTCCTGGTATAAAATCCCACCTGGTATTCTTAAATTAAAATTGATTAAATTTGGTATTGCTAAGATTTGTGCAATTCCGAAATTTTTCGAAAAATTATCACAGATCAATTACAATTTTTCTTGTAAAGTCTTGTTCAGAATGTAGAATATATTCGACTCTTGACAGCAAACTCAAAAAAAATAATTACTGCCAGATATCTGGCACTATGTGAACCTGCCTTAAGTCACTGTCATCTGCGACGTGTAAAGGACTCCTAGTTATCCGGGTTGAAGGCCGGGATAGCTGTATCACGTTCATCGCTTTGCCTTTTTTTCCTGCGGCATGTACGTGCACCGATCCTTTCCTAATCAATGTAGCCTTTGCCAATGGTTTTTAATCGAATTTTATCTCCACTGCCAGCCTTTCTACTGTACTTTAAAGTTTCTTATAGTTAAAACAATTTATTACAAAATCCAATAACTTTTAGTTTTGATTTATATGTGCTTTCTTGAAACAAAAATGCTATATTTTAGAGAGGAATCCTATTCAAATACATAATGTATTTATCAAACAGCCCTCGTATCTCATCTTTACTCTTCGCTGTCGCATTTAAAATCTGCACATTTTCTTTAGCCAACTCCAACTAATAATAATCGCTCTGCGCATGCTCGTACATAGTTCATTCATCCACATCAGTTCATTGCCTTGCTGACGACTGCTGCTGAATACATCCTGGCTGCCGACTTCAAAGCGTACACCTAATATGAACGAACACCATTAACAGCATGCAAATTAAAAGTACTCAACAACATATCAATGCCAGAGCTACCAGAAGGCTACCCAGAGCAATGAAACTTAACCAAACGAAACTTAACTGAGCCGAACCAAACCAAACCAAGCTGTGCCAAGTCAGCTAGTTAAACTGACAAGCCATGCTAAGCTAAATGCACACAAAGAAAAAATGCCACGACGACGACGTCGTCTGAAGTCATCCCGTAGAGCATCTAAATGCCTAAAAACCTAAACAGGGCCAAAGATAGAAGCAGACAACCGAAATGGGCATGAATACAGCCCAAGACAGTCAGCGAGTTAAACGCGGCAGGAAAGCAGTCAACTAAGCCAGACGTAGTCAGACAGGCGAGCGAGTAGAGCTATCAAAGCGGGCGATGGTAATTGCAGGTTTTGCCGCAAAAATTTTACACCAGAAACAAAAAAAAAATAAATAAAAAAGAGAAGACTTAGATCCGAAAGGAAGTTGCAAGTAAGCCGAATGAGCAGTCAGTCAGAAGCACTCTTGGCTCGCAGGGCGTTGAGCGCGCATGCGCAGCCTACGAGGTGCCTAAGTGAACGACGACTGCCTGAGTTAATGATTACTCTTGACGGTAATTCGTTATATCAGACAGTGGAGCAAGGACTTTGAGTGCAAATATCTGGAAGAAGTTTATTGAGTGAGTTGAAGTACCGCAGGCGTTTTGAGTGAATCTGCGGAAACGTTTGCTGAAATCATACGCAATTATACGCCTATTGTCTGTGTACGAATAGCTGTCAACTTGTGTCAGTTTATATGAGTGTATGCGTCTGTGTGTGTGTGTGTGTGTGTGTGTATGTGCGATACACAGAAAACAGTAGCGAGCCAACAAAACAACTAAAGTATAAAAAGGACATTCATTCATGGTAAACTGTCACAGGCACAGCAAGGACTCGATTCGTTGTTCAGTTACCTGCCAGCAGCCTTCGACTGCCTACTGGGAAAGCGCAATTTTCCAAATGGCAAACATGTCAAATGTGGCACAATGGAGCAGGGCACACACAAACACGAGAAACATATGAAGCAGCAGATAGTATAGAAAAAAATCTGCTACAGATAATAAGAAGTAAGAAAGATGCTGACCATTAATCACAATCAAAACGGATATGGCACAGAAAGATAGAGAAAAAAAAAAACAAGTATGTAGGCGAATGTATGTACACGTATATAAAGTAAGAGCATAGAACACAGTAACTCAGATACCCTACAAAATTGCGCTAAAATAAATCATACATGGTATTTTAGCTCAATTTAGAATAGCTTGAGCAAACGATGTGGAGTCGCATCTTGTTTGAATATTCTGTGTAGCAGGCAAAAGAATATAGCAAAATTTTTAATATGGGTCTATCAGACTATAAGAAGTGAAAGCTCTGCATAAACGCAAAATTCAAAGGGGCTACAAGTTGCTCCAAGTAGTTTACACTCGACTGCAGCGTTCTTACTTTAGGTCTATTCCACTCATGGCAAACGTGCCAATATACTTATAATACTTTTTCGCATAAAACGTATATAGGGTATTCCAAGGCAGACATAAGAAACCAAGGAAATTCACATAAAACCAATCTAGCAGTTGCCTACTTCATAGTTAGTATACGAATGCTGTCACATTGTCTCTGTCTTTGACTCTCGTGCTGTCCAATGCTCGATTTGTGGCAGATACTGTGTGTGGCAGCCTTGACATAATTCTTGTTCAATGCGCATACAGGACAACAATGCTGCTTGACTTTGAGTAGACAAAGAAGGACGACTCGACTTATTTAAGTATTTTTCTGTACAATGTATGAAACAATTCGCAGTGGTTAGCTCTGCGGTAGGGGCGTTTTTCCGAACGAATGGAAATTGTGGTAGGCGCGATTTTCATTCTCAGGCACTAATAGAAAGAACAAAACGGAAAATGTGAAAATTAAATCGCTTTGCGGAAAATGCAATAATTCAACACAGTCTACGCTGATAAATATCTACACTATATGCCGAAATATGTTAATTTTCAATTTAATATTATTTCTCTTCTTTTTTTTGTTTTTAATAAGTTTTCCGTTTCGTAGTTTTCCACACACATTTTTGCTTCATTAAAAGCACTCAAGCGAAAATGCGCTGCCCAACTCTGTGTTGAGTTTGGCTTAGCGCGATGAACAAATTATTATCGCGACGCTTCAATCTATGCATTATATTATAAATATCTTTCATTCTTTATTTTTTGGTAGGAAGGAAGTTCGTCTTTGAAGCATGTTTTTCATTTAGTTTTCTTTAATTTTTTCTTTTTTTTTTTCATTATTTTTTCGGCCATGCATAAACAATTTGTTTTTAAGCACTGAAGACTGCTGAAAATAATTAAGACATTATAAATTATTTAAGTGTATCAAAAAAGTATAAAGTGTTGAAATATTATGGGCGTTGCTCGCTAACTAACAGTTAAGACTCTAAGGTTTCCTCTTCTATACGCTTCTAATTGTCTCAAATGTCCGTGTGAAGTTCTTTGTTATCGCGCTTACATACTATTAATTCCTACCTTTCCACAATGTTTATTTATTATTAATTAAATTTTATGGTTGTTAGCGACTATTTGCATATTTCAACGCGTGTAAGTTATGCTTAAAATACTCAGTGTTGACAGGTTTTTTATTTTAAGTGGATTTACTGCGTGCTTAATGAGGAAGTTTGTACACAGAGTTGTGAAAAAATGTGGATAGAAGTTTTTTTCGGGTGATAATTTTTTTGAAAACTTAAGCTAAGACTCTAAATTTATGCAAAATGTTTGTAGTTGTAGCGTGTGTAGAATATCATAAGCGTATAGATCGAATTTGTTCTTTGAGCTATTTCGGTCTAACGAGTACTTAAGTGGTTACTTTGTCGAAGCTACAATACTCAAAGTACATTTGGACTTTTAAGCCTTTCGAGTAAATTTTTTGGTTACGCAAATGCAAAAAGCTTCGATTATTTTGACACAAAGTGTTGATAGTATGTAATAGAATTTAGACACAATATTTGAGATGCCTTGGGCGAAGATTCAAACAAATATTTGGCATATGAGAAACTGGTATATCTTTGGAGGAAGAAAATATAGAAAAACCTTTTTGAGAAAATCAAAAGAAATTTGTACAAGGTTAATACGATCAAAAATTGATAAACGACATATGGTATTGTAATTTACATTAATATGTATGCCAAATTTCATCTCTGTATCTCAGATGAATGTCCCTTTGATTTTGATCAAACATATGACTTAATCTTACTTCCTCGATACCATTAAATTGTGTACCGTATTTCATCCACATACCTTCAACAGATGCAAATACATATATTATATGATGGATTTTGTTTATCGTTTATATTGATCCGGGGTAATGCCTCTTCGATTTTGACCAAATTAACCAGATAACTTTTCTGGGCTAAACAACGATCGTCTGAGAGTTTGAACTCAATCGGTTGGATCAAAAGTCTTTTCGTATTTCGCGCTCCTTTTTTTCAATTAGGTATACCTCGTTAAGTTTTTGTCGTATGCGGTTCACGGCATTTGAAAGGTGCGAGTGTCTAGTACTACGCTCTTTTGACAGCATTCCGCTTTGACAATTCAGTTCTGAGCTACAGCGCGTCGAACATGGAGGTCTCGAAGGAAGAAATTCGCCATATTTTACATAAACGGTCGTGGGTAAAGGGTGGCGAAGCGGCTCAAACGGTTGCCAAGCCCGGATTGACGATCAGGAAATGTTTGCTGTGTGTTTGGTGGGATTGAGCTGCTCCTCTATGGCCAAACGCTCAAATCGGTCCTCTACTGTGAACAACTGGACCGCTTGAAGGCAGCAATCATCCAGAACCGCCCATTTTTGACCAATAGGAGAGGAATTGTGTTCCATCAGGACAAAGCCAGACTACACACTTCGATTGTGACGCCCCAGAAGCTCCGGGAGTTCGGATGCGAGGTCCCGGATCTGGCACCATCGGATTACCATCTCTTCCTGTCAATGTCGAACGATTTAGCTGGCAAGAAGTTGACCTCAGAAGAGGCTTGTGAAAATCGACAGTCTCATTGTCAATAGGGAAGCAAGCTTCTATGAGCGGGGCATAATGAAGTTGGAACTTTGTTGGTGCTTATTTGAACAAAAGCCGATGATTGTACGCAATTTTTTAAACATAATAAAGGCGAAAATACGAACAAATTTTTTTTTTGTTCCAACCTTTTTGTTCAAAAGAACCATTCCATTGGAACCCCAAAAGTTGCAAAGGCAGCAAATATTTATATTTATTGATTATAATCTTAGATTTCTTGTTTGACCTTTGACCGTTTTTGTGTGCAGTAGCAAACCCGTAGACAAGCCTTCATCATAGCAGTACGATAACATGTCGTCAATTTCGTCTAATCCTGGCGATGTCCGGTTTTTAAGGCTATTTCAAACCAAAAAACAATTTTTGGCGCAATTATGTAGTAACTATCATCAGATATCGGTGCAACAGAGGTTCTGACTGAAAATGTGAGTCAAAACTCCATTTTTTTCCTAGCAGAGGCTGAGTACAATGTTCCCACATAGTATCCATAGCGTAAGTTAATAGTTCCATGATTTATTACGAAATTTAGTGATTTATATTTAAATTTAGTCTTTTTTACTTGTGCGTGAATAAATTCTAGTCTATAGTCTAGTCCCGGTGATACATGTTTCGCAATTCTATCAAGCGTTCAATTTCCAACGGAAGGGGCAACGATTAGAATTGAAATAATTCTTTTGGAATGCAGTGGAAAATTCTATAAATACAATTCAAAGAGTGGAGATCGTGCTGTATACATAATTCATTTCTTGAGTTAGACTAGATATAGGGTAAGCACAGATCACCAGTATAATCGATAGCTTATACCTAGGTGGAAGCGATGACTATAATCTCAACGTGGTGCTCAAGTGTAATAAGCTGTTTGACAGTGTAGCAAATAAAAGTCTAGTGCCATCTTACAGAATGTATCTGTGACTCGCTGGTCTTCGTTCTCAGCCTCACCAATATATTATGTGCTTTAGTGTTGGTGCTGTCTGTTTACGATAAAAGTCAGTGAATTGAAGGTATACCGCTGAAAGCACGGATGAAAACGATGTTGTTGCCGCAGAAGAGCTGCGGAACACGTAGTTGTCATTGATGGTTTTGAAAAGAAACGGTGCTCCATAGAGTGTTACGCGTTGGTAGCACGGAGTTGGATTTTTGTAGAATCGATGACGTCGTAACGGTGTTCACAAAGAGTTGCATTTGTTGTTTATGAAGTTTTGGATGGTAATGGGGGTTGCAGTTCGGTTATGGATTTTAAACTTGAAGAATCAATTGCTGTATTGCTGGAAGACATAACGATAATTCATCTCAATGTTTCATGATGGTGAAGTGTTATCTGGACTACTGCTTATATTGCTTCACCAGGTTAACCTTGTGCAATTGGAGCCATTTGTGCTGTTTGGGTTGTGAGAAATTGAACCCTGGCGTTTGGGCCAAAATTTTACAAGTAATATTGTTAATTTATGAACATGATTACGACAGCTGAAACTGATGGCTTATTTAGTACTGCGGGAGAGATCGAACTGCCCAATTTAACTTCGGTTCATATCGACTCATTTGGTTGAGGTGCCTAGGCGCTGTAACGCAAGGGCTGTGGTTTAATACCCATTTGTGGGGAGGATATTATCCTAGTATTAGAGGTGGAGTTGCATTGCAACCAACGCTGTCTTATTTTCACAACCTTTCTTACAATTGCAATCTCATAGACAGCAGGAGCTTAAGATAGTCTCCGATCTCTTTACCAAGGTGAGAAGTTGTTTAGCCAAACAAACAAAACTTCAAAGTTGGTACATACCTACAGAATCTATTTGTACTTATTATTTTTAATATTTACTTTTGTTCTTAATTTAATGTTAGAAATGTTGGCTTTAATATTTGAGTAATCATATTTTAGGCGATCAACCGACAACCGACTCCGATTGAAAGAATTTTGACTAGGAGATGATCAGAGCTTAAGTCATTTTTTTCCCGCTGCCGCGCACAAACTGACCAAAAATAAGTCCTAGGTTGCAAATTTTCTTCCATTGCTGCACGGTTAATAGATGTGATACACCGGAAATATCATATGGATATCATATGGTATCATATGAAACTTCTTTGTGGGAGTATTTCACTACGTATTTTTACTCTCTCGAGTTCTGATATTCATAAAAGATAATCTACTCGGTCATTCTAATGTGAGAGCCTTTTGAGAACCATTGTAGTTTACACATTTGATTATTGAATCGGATTGCCGGAACAATCATAAAATAAAATCTGTCCACAATTGACGGAAAAATCGGTGAACATGCATACGAACATAGAAGCTTCTCCTTTTTGAAGTCGTTTCAAAAGATTTGACAGCAGAAACTTATTTTCATTTGAAGGTGACCTTTTTGGTGGTAATGTATTTTATTGTTGAAATCTGACAGTAGTGCTTTCGGTAGAGGTTTATTTGGTTGATCCTTTTTTGTAATAAGATTCATTTGGTGGTAGTTGCTTTAGCAGTGATCAACTTGGTGGTAGCTTATTCGTCGGCGTTCATTTGGTTGTGTTCCTTTTACTGTTGTCAACTCGATGATGATCCATTTTTCATTAGTTCATTTGGTTGTAACCCATTTGTAGGTAGATATCTAATAGTCCACCCCGCGGTGGTGCATTTGGCGATGGTCCACTCGACATTAAAGCGACGGGCCATTTGCCAATGCTTCTTAAAAGTCTAAGCTCAGATTAGGACCACCATATGCTTATTTTTATTACCTTTATTCCTTAAATTTGTTTTGGAAATAAGATCACTATCCGACTTCCTTTGGAAAACAAAATTTTCATCATTTTAAATTCATCATTTTTTATATATAAACGTGAATCTTAAAAGCAAACCTTATAATTTAAAAATTTTTATTGTACCAACTCATAGCATCAAATACTTTTGGCATTTCTACTTTCGGAGCTTTACAATATATAATTTTCCAATCGAATACTGCTTAGTAAATACTCATCAAAGAGATATTCGACAAAGTTACTTTAGAGGCGTGAGACCACCAATTTTTCCCAGAGCTTCTTATTTTTTCTAGTGCCCTTTACATACACTCTCTACATCATTCATTGTAACATGGATGCTTACATAAACGATTTGAAATTCGAAAATCGATCATAACTATACATGATTTATTTTACTGAAATGATCAGCAATCGCTTGAACAGTGTGGGTGTCTTTAAGTACTCTCTATTATAATATATTTATAAAATATTTATAATATATTTTGGGTAAGGAAGGCTGTAACAATCTTCTCCGATCTAAATTAAGCAAATAACATCTACAGCTTTGAAGTGTTTAATACATACAAATATATATCACGGTCGTAGATAAGACTGATTAGGTGAGGATATCAGATTTTTAGTAAGAGTCATTAATAATAGCATTATGCATCATTTTAATAATCATTTTAATTATTTAGAAGCATATCGGATCTCTGGAGTTTATTGTATATCCAGAAGTCGCAATTGGTTAAATCATTCCAATACGGTGGTCTTAGTATCAACCAATAACAGCATAAAGCGCTACGCGACAACACTTGCGCCATCTCATACTGCCCATAGTTGTGGCCATCGTCCAACAATTTATATTCCTTGATGGTTATTTGGCGCAAGAGAACGAATTCTAAACAACTTAGACGAGACTTATATTACGCCTTTTCGCTGGATTAGTTGGTGCTTTCCGGGTCTTATACCAGTTATAATGTGTTTTATGATGTTCTGGTAATCGGAAAGTATTTCACTTGCGCTTTTTTTTCCAAAGAATTTTGTCGACAATCGACATTTAACCCTTCTCAGACATGGAATAACTTCATAGTGCAATAGTCTCATCCAAATAAAATGTTTGATGCGCTGCATATATTTTGAGTTAGGCCTAACCTTCAAAAGACTTGTGATTAAATTTGACAGCTGACGTATGAATCACCTTTTGTTTGTTTGAAAAAAGGAGTACTCAAATAGATTTAATACTAGTAGCCCCACCTATGTGTGTCAGTCTACGAACTTTTCAGCCCAACTGTTAAGTTCATGTTCTTGGCAGCTAAGAATATATTTCGTCTTCAAGACATTTTAAACTGCTGAAATGATTCAATTTTCGAAAAAGCCTGGCGCTTACAATTTTTCTACAACTTTTTTTGAGAAAAAAATATGATTTCGCAAATAAAATTTGAATCAACTTCTTTGTTCAATGTAATTAGAGACACTCGTTCGGCAGTTCACAGAAACGAGAGTCTCTATTTAACCAATAATTAGTGTCGCTATTCATACAGACGGACAATGTTCAAATCAACTAAAATTTTAAGTTTATAAACACTTCATAGAGTTTGCTGCTTAGCTTTATTTTATACATTTTAATTTATTCAAGCATTTATACGCTCCAACTACGAGTATATTAAAACAAAACTCATACAGTTTACAAGCACTTAAATTGAGCAAGCTGAACTAGAACTAAATGCACACAAAATGCATTAAAAAGTTTAGAATTAGAATATCAACTAAAAAACTGTTTGCACTTTTCACTTTTAGATTGACGGATGTCACAGACAAAAATAATAGTTTGTTGTTTTTTTGAAGTTTCTGACATATGCAAAATATTTATTTTTGCTTTTTGAATCATGCGAATGAGCATTCATGACATTTGCAAATTTCATTTCTATAAAATTGCACAGTTTTCATGCAAATGTGAGATACAACCAAATGAATGCATAGAAATAAAGTTGTGCGGCCTTCATGAGTGCATGTAAACAAATTTGAAATGCATGAAAGTGATGTTGTTTGTTTCTGCAATTAAACGAATTTCAAAATGTGGATGTGTTTGAGCTCAAATAAATTACATTTGTCTAAATCAACAAAGTCAGTCAAAAACGAAAAATAGAAAAACAAACAAAAAATTAAAACCACTTCATTCAATATTTCAAAAATGGGTTAAGGGAAACTCAATAGCTTTAATTAACGAGTGAATAGAGTGAACGGTGCCACCTTTCATACTCTGGTATTTTAGAACATTCGTTATAACTCTTACAATTTTCAAGCAGTATTTAGATACGATTTTCAGAAATCCGAAGTGTAGCTAGAAATTAGACGTAATGCTGTTGAAGAAAGCTAAGAGTTATAGCCCAGCATACTGCTCTCAACGCGCTCTTCCCGCTGTTCCCACAACTGCTCTGTCCAATTAGCATACTTTTCCTCTCCAGCATTATTACCGGGAATTTTGAATGCTTATGTTGGAAAAATAAAGAAAAATTGCGGCATCACCGTTTATTTTAAAAAATATTGATAAAACTTATAAATAATTTCTGTTCTGCAAAATCGTATTACATTATTATATTCTATTGTCATATATAAATTTTTTGATCAGTATTAAAAATCTGCCTGCCCGTATGAACACCAAGAATTGGAAAAATATATAGTTAATCCATTTCCTTGTTCTGATAATGTGTATTCAATGTACGTTTCAACCCGACTTTCCGAACGGGAGTAGGCACTATCAATGCAAATATTTTCCTAGTTCTGAGATGAATAAAAAATTTAAGGTTGTTAATGCAAATTTTGGTCTATTTACATTAATTTTTATAAAACATTCAATACAAGTAGAAGACCAAATCGGACCAATAGATAGCCTCCGCTCTGCCTTCTTTTCTGTTTTTTTTGGATAGACACAATTTCGTCATTGTTTTTAAAGCTAATAACGGTAATTTTAATGTATTTCAAGTGAATCTACTGGGATTTTCCATAAATGTCCAAATCGGACCACTGAAAGAGATACACCCGAGTCGA
This sequence comes from Leucophenga maculata, assembly GCA_035044805.1. Taxonomy (NCBI): domain Eukaryota; kingdom Metazoa; phylum Arthropoda; class Insecta; order Diptera; family Drosophilidae; genus Leucophenga; species Leucophenga maculata. Next base: position 2,979,791 of record JAWNNP010001101.1, on the reverse strand, counting down.
GACTATTAGAGACTTCAAATTTGATAAAAAGTCTCTCTAACATATATACTCCATATTAATAAAACAAGTATTGAACGAACGTACGAACTCTTCACTAAGAGGTAGTACTCATAGAAACCTAGTCTTCTTTCTAAGATTGTGTCTGAAAAATGTTTATTTTTCATGTTATTTTGGCTAAAATCGGCAAATTTAATATATTTTCTGCAGAGAAATTTCAATTAGTAAACTGGAGGACTAGCTTATATAGTTTCTGAAATCTGATTATTCAAACATACAAATAGGAAGACATAACTAAACAGACACGATTTTATAGCCCGATCTAGAATATATATACTTTTACGTCTTATTTCGTCAGTAACATAAATTTGCTCCAAATACCAAAAATATTTTCAATAAGATGCAGACCGCAAACCTGCCTCCATAAACTCGTCTTGTAGTGCTCTTTAACACCGGAACCCGTCTGTTGAAATCAAAACGCATAATCTTGTAGTGAAAATGACAATAATTTTGGATGGGCCTATATTCTTAAGTTTATTCCGTTTATGTAGTTATAGAAGTCTCCATTCCAATTTTCAAAACAATTATCCAACTCTGAGGACAAACAATATATACAATATTTACACTCTGTGTAAAGAGTAAACGAATAATACTAAAATTTTTTACAAAATACTTAGCAGTCTTCCTTTTTTATTTAGCTGATCTTGTTTTAAGCTTTTAAAATTGGCGACACTGGTCAGAAAATATTTAAAGTAAAAGGATGAGACTTGGTATACATATAAGGGCGGGTAAATTTTTTTTCCGCAAATATTGTCCACCATCGCCTACGAAGAGTTTTAAGAAAATTTCACCATGAAACTAAATGTCTAAAAACAATTCATAGCTCAGGCTGTGAAGCATAAAGATTTCAGTTTGAGGTTTTTAAGGTATTTTGAGGTATTTAAGGTATTTAAAAAATAAAATAACACGTTTCCAATCATATTGGGCATAATTCTGATTCATCTTTTTAAAACAAATTTTATAAATATGTTACTGAATTTTAGTTAAACTTAAATGAACTATTTTATTTTGCTAAAAACAATGCCATGCTCCATGGATTAATTTCGAATCACCTTAAAATGTTTTTGACTGACCAACACATCAGCAGAAGGAATACAATTCCCGAATGCGTGGTAAGTATCGTCTATCAACAGTGAAGCCAATTGCCTTGCTTCGTATATACCCGAATCTTCGCCCATGAATGTATAAAATGAAATCTAGTTTGCAATACCAGCTGCAAGAGATCTTATTTTCAACGAAAGGGGACCTTATTCTAAAAGAAACGATGCAATAATTTCGCTATGACAGAAAATATTTTGTTAGCAATGCTTTTCGATGAAAGGAAATCTGTCTGCGAAAAAAGCTATTAATAACTAAACTTAGAAGAAGAATCGCATTAATTTCGATTGCACAAATTATATGCATTTAGTTGACTTTGATATTGAGAACATCTTATTTGAACCACCATTTACTGCAAACATACCACACGAACACTTGTTGGAGTACATAAATTCTGCTGAAATACCACTGCCAGATCCAGGAATTCCATTGCACATTCAGGGTAGCGAACAATTGTCTCTCGACGAATATTTATTATTTTCATTCTCCATATAAAATATAAATTTTATAAATATTGAGTTTAAATATCATTACTATAAGAAAAATTCGATTATGTTGGCTCCAGCTTTATATAAAGTCTCGTAGATCAAATTTTAACTGGTGAAAAAAAAAAACCAATTGTTTACTTTGTTTTTGAGAAAATGACGCTCTTTCTCCTTCCTTTTCTTTGGAGTTGAAAGGATATGTATTTCAAATTTCAGACCTATACCTCACTACATTAAAAAGCTAAAGACTTTTGACTCCCACTTTCTTAAGAAAAAATGTTTATAAAATTGGTTACAAACAAATGAATCAGAATTGAGCTCAACATGGAGCTATGAACATAGTTTTAGGGTGAAATATTCTTAGAATTCGTCGTGCTTTCCGATTCTAGTGGACGATTACCACGTTTTTTTACCTAAAAATATTGACCCACCCTAATACATATACATATATAAGGCTTTAGGTGAACATGAACCACATAGGGAATACACGCTCGGTATTGATTTTATGTACTTCTGCTTACTGTTCATGCTAAATGGTAGAAGGAGCTCAAAACATCACAAATTTGTTAATTGTTACAAAATGGAAGCCATTCACAAATAATTCCACAAATAGCTAGATACAAAAAAAATATCACAGGCCGACCAGACCTGACACACCTGAAGGATTTTATGGCAATTTCGAGCATGGATTCGCATTCAGCGCATCAAAATCCTTTGAGTACGAAAGGTCTAGTATCTGGGTTAAAAATTTGTAGGCCTGTGTTATTAATGATGCTCGTAATTCTTCTTTAGATAACTTGTATTATATTGATGTTAAATACGCTAGAAACGCCTATTTGAATTAGTCCTTATAAAATATTCCATACAGGACCAGATCGTAGCACTAGAAGAGGTAAAGCTCATGCAAATCTGTCCCACCTTTCAAATATTTTGTATGAAAAGAAGGATGTTGTTGTTGTTAATTCAGCTAAAACGCCAAATTTGTTGTATTTTACGACAATCCTGAAAATAATAGCATAAGAAAAAGTCAAATCGTTATAGACAAGCCCATCTGTCTGGCTGTTTGTATGAACATCAAGAACTTGAAGACTTTAACTTATAGAGATTCGTAAAGTTTCGTAACCAAGTTTCTCCTATTCCCTCTTCAGTTAACTAGCATGAAATGAACAGGACAACTCCTCTCTAAGTGGTAGTACCAATAAAAAGCTGCAGCTCCATTCAGAGTTTTTGTATGCATAAATTATTTTGTTTTTATATTTTTTTATTTTAGGTAAATCTGCGAAATTCTAAAAAAAATATATATATATATATACACTATATACATACGTCTATATGACACCTCTAGAAATATTAGCTTCCTTTCATTTTTGGTTTCTAAGTATATGAAGTTCATTTTGTTGCAGTTTAGCTTCGCTTGAAACGCGAGTTTGGTTGTAACTTACTCAAATTCACTTATAAAATATCCTACATATCTATTTTCATAAAATTTTAAGTTACAGTGGGGGGTATGGAGGAACTCGAAATCGAGCACATATAGCATATTTTCATGTTTCCCTTTTAAGAGTTATTCTTATATTGAAATCAATTATTTGGCTGATTTTTTGGCTTAGTAACTCTTTTTATTATTGAAAGTCTGTTATTTGGTTTTAGAGAATTTTCAAAATGACGCAAGTCATTGCCCTTTAAGGCTTGTGAAAAGTTTAAGCAAAAAAAAAAAAAAAGGAAAAAAATGAAACTTGTTAAACAAAACGAAGAGGTGAACAGTAGTTGCTCAAAAATCTGTCGCTTATCGCAAAAGACACATCAATTAAACGGCAAAAGAGTCTTTAAATCAGAAAAATGTTAAATGTCTTACAGATCTGTGACTACGAATCAGAAGATCAACAGCACGAGAGACATTCACTCATTGCGGCTCAAATCGTATAGAAAGGGTGGGGAATTCAAACGATCGGTTGGAGGCTCAAGCGCGTTTAAAGATCAAAATCAGCGCAGCGCAGCAGAAACGATTTTAAAATCAATTTCTCAATCAATGTCAACAAAATACAAAAGCCCCCAAAAGGCTGGCAATATTCTGAGAGGGACTGAGACTGACTGTCTGTTTGTCTGTCTGTCTGTCGGTCTAGCTGTCTGGCAACCTGGTGCGCAAGAGAGTGAGTGCTTGGCAAGTTGTTTGGCAAAATTCCTGGAAGTCACTCAGCGTACGTCACACAAGATTCGAGAATCGTGTGCTGCACAGAGAACCCAACCAAATCGAACTGAACTGAAGCTGAAGCTGAAATGTCAAAATCAAAAAACAAAGCGCCCAGAAAGCATTGAGCCAAAACGAGCTGAGCGGCCTGCAGCGGCGTTGGCGGCAACTCTTGGGACAGCCCAAAGCTACTAGCAGTATCTACTGCTGCAAAAGTAAAAGGAGGTTCAAATTGTGTCCGAAATGTCAAAAGCGAGTACAAAGCTTCAATATGATCGCGCAGGCAAAACAGGCAGTCGAGATCTTTTCGTTTCGGAGGCAGACACAGGCGATCGAGCAGTAGCCAAGCTAAAAGGAAATTTGATCGCATGCAGATAGCAGCAAAATAGCAGCAAAACTGAAGTCAATAGCCTGCATGAAAAGTGAACTTGACTGCATTTGGCGTTGAACTGCATGCCTGATGATGCCGAAAAATAAAAAAAGCAAAAAAATAAAAAAAAGCAAAAAATTATTCCAAAGAAGCTGCAGAAAAGATCGAAGCTATTGTGCAACAGTAGACGACGGCGTCATTGCAGGAGCAGTTGCAGTTCCCAATCCCAATCAGCGGCAGCGATCGCATTGGAGTCTCTACCGCTCTTGGATTTCATCGTCATCACTGCATACAATCGGCGATAATCTCACGCTTGGCATCAGCAGCACCAGCAGCATCCCATACAGCCAGCCATTCGCCAGATCCAGCGCCTGCCTGAATAGCATCAAGTACTTCTTAAACTTAACCCCCAACCGATTGCTTTAGTTTAGTTAAGCAGCAAAGTTACTATTTCTTCTTTTTTTTTTTCTCCTTTTTTTTTATATGCCACATTTCCACGTTTCGATAAGTTTTGTTTCCTGGCACTGGGTTGAATGTATTCCATTCCATTCTATTCTATTCTAGGCGGCGTTCTGCGTTGCGATTCTATTCTTCTCTTATTCTCGATTCAATTGAATTTCTTTAAATTACATGTAGTCTGCACTTTGTTGTGGCTTCCCATTTGAGCGCTCAACGTCTTCGCCATCGTCGTCGTCGTTGTTGTTACTATTTTGAATGATGACCTTACAAATCACGCTTTGCTATGCACAGATCATCAAGATCGAAGCAAAGTGATTACACCATGCAACAACAGCAGAAATTTCGGAAAAAAAATAACAAGTTGAATGTGCGGACAGAACCAGAGCATTGTAAAGGAATATCACCTCTGGGAAAGGTGCTGATACTATTCTCTTTTCTGCTAAACATAATATATAAGCGGGATACATCATTGGGCAGTGTTTCAAGCAGTGGTGTAGCTGACTAATAAGCCAATGTAAAATAATACAACTTGAATACTCGTATTAAAAGGACTAAAATGTAAAAAGACCTGTCTAAGTTATAATTTATCCCTTTTTTTTTCAAAAATATTCACTACTGCTTTGCTCTATGTTCCTTTCCAAACTTTATATGTAGCCTTTTTATGACCAGTAGCGCTCTATGAATGACCGCTGTATGGTACCACTCCCATACAGAAAGATGAAACGAATCAAGCTTGATATTAGTTTCATTAATATAAGTTGACATTTATTCGGTATAAAGACTTAAGGCCTATATAGTTATACTGTCTAGCATGCTTGCCGAAGTAATCAATATTAATTTTCTGCATAGGCGATCTAAAGAAAGGTGTGAGAAGTATTTAAGCGATGGCCAGAAAGTTTCTGCTAGGCTACAGTAGAATATTCTAAAGTTTTTAACGTTGCGAAAAACTGCTGAACTTGATTTTTTGAATCCAACAACAAATGCAGAGAAAGAAATACTGATAAAACGAAAAATAAAGTCGCCCACTGATTTGTAGTGAAATATGAGGGACAAGGAGAGAGAGAAACTATATATAAATCTTATTGAGTTTGGCATTGCCAAATAAACCAGCCATGTCCGTCTAAAAAATCATCCATTTAACCGTCATTCGGCTACCCATTTTAGTGGTTCGAGCATGACCAAAATGGAACACTTTCTAAGGATCAACGTAAGGTTGACCAAATTTAGTGTTTCTAGTAAAAATGAATAAAATTGGTTCAAACAATAACTCAGAATGAGGAGTGGGCTTGCCAACCCAACCTTAAAGAGCAGGCGTTTACGCATTCGTTGATTGCAAGTGATCTGAAAATTGAATAAGCGAATCTAAATATGCAACTTTAAAGACTCTGTTGCTTAAGTCACCAAGATCTCCTTTTTTATATGGAAAACCAGGCGGACAAATCTATATCGACTCTACTTTTTATACTGATTATGAATATATGCACTTTTTGCCATTGGATTAGAGTATAAAAAAAATAATGATATATATACGAGGGCGCGTGACACCGTTCATTATTCCAGACTATGTAAGACAGAAATTTTCTGCCAAACGATAGTTAAATACTCTTCCTAACAATATAGTTGGAACAAAAAGTCGTTCGTATTTTCGCCTTTATTTCAAATCTTTATAAAATTGCGTACAATCATCGGATTTAGTTCAAATAAGCAACGTTTGGCAAAAAAGTTGAGACAGTCCATTTTCACAAGCCTCGTTTGAGGACAATTACTCGCCAGCTAAATCTTTCGACATCGACAGGAATATATGCTAATCCAGGTGCGGACTATAAGGCTGATGCATACGGACCTCCCAGCCGAACTTCCGAAGCCTCTGGCGCGTCACAATCGAAGTGTGTGATCTGGCATTGTCCTGATTAAACACAATTTCTCTCCTATTGGCCAAAGGTGGCCACTTCTGGGCGATTACTGCCTTCAAGCGGTCCAGTGGGAGCAGTTCATAGTTGCTATTTGCTGATTTGTCTGATGCTGCATATTCTTTGCTTTTACTCTTCGATATAATTATACGTCTGTCCATTGTTCGTACCTGTGAACCACGAGAACTCAAATATTGAACGATAAAACCAATAAATTTGGAAATCGAAATGCCCCTTACTTGTATGATGTGAATTAGATGACTGATTTTCATTTATGGCCGCACCAGACTTTATGATCTCGCAGAGATCTCTCCACAGCTGGTCATTCCATTCGAATAAGATTACTAGCTGTATGCAGTTGCAGGAACTATGTGAACCTCATCAAGCACCTCCTGCAGTTTGCGATTCATAGGGGACTGAAAATGGTAGCCAAAAATCTTTGTCTCAAACTCTTCCAAAGCCGTCTCATTTGATTCAATCAGGGGCTATGCTTCAGCGACAAGCAGCAGTACAGGCGTATTTTTAAATTTAACTTCGAGGAGGTCTCCACTTCTAATTATTCTGTTCACAAGACAAAACTTCCTTCGTATAGGCGGATCGAAGCGGCTTTATAATCGACAAAGATTTAACGTAGTTTGAATATTTGGTCACTTGTCGACTTTTTTGGACTTTTTTGCACTGTACGCTTGACTGCATTCAAAAACCGATTGAAATTTAACTTATTCCTCGGTAGATAAGTCATAGAACTCCGATATTCAAATCATTGGACCATTGAATGCATAAAAGTTGGTGCATACACCTGAGCAACTATTCGCTGGTAGTCTTAAATTACTTAGTTGGCAGCTCATCGAAGCTGGCCGCCTTAATATTCCTCAGCTTCTTAATTACTGATTCGACATCGTAATAGTTCGATGGCTTAATAATAAAGCCATTTTTAACTGGTGCTTCTGGCAAAGTTTCTCTATTAGCGGCATCGTGTACTTTATCGCCACCAAGTAGCTTCGAGAACTAACTTCTCCATAACCTCGGTGATTGCATGCCTTTCTTGCTTCTTTTTCTTGTGCTTGAAAATATATTTTTCTTCATTCCAATTATCTCGTCAAAGCTCTCTAACAGCTAGAGTTGTTCTTAACAGAAGATTTCTTTGTTACGAAACGTTCTTCTCTGCAGTAACCCGGCAACCTTCGTCGTCATATCAAGATTAAGTGTCACAGCTCTGCTATAACTAATAATCTTCCAGATCACGTATATCTTTGTAGAGGTTTTCCGAATAAGATGGCGCTGTATGGTTGAGAGGGTGTTCCGTTGTTTTGATAGCAATTTTTCGATTTTGAGTTTTCCTTAAGTGATGTAGACTAAGCCTACGGAGTACTTTTTTTAAGAGGAAATATACCAGTTGATTCGCTATTGGGATCTCCATTTAACCTTGCGTATGTTTATATGTTGCTACTAACTAACATATTCCGACCTGCGATTAGAATCTATGATTGTTGTTGGAATCTATTCAAAGTCTAAAGTGAGTAGACACCTACTTTCCATTATTGCGCTTATCTAACAAACAAATATACCATTTTTTCATCCTCTTATTTTTATTGTTCGCCAACGCCAAAATAGTAATCAAAAATCATGCTGAAGAGTGTCCACAGTGACAAGCATAAGCTTTCGCTCTTTCTATTCTGTTGCCATTGTCGAGTCGATGCTGTTAATTTCAATTTGAAACATGACACAACACAAAAAAGGATAATCACGATGATGACGATTGGCAACAATGTAAAGCGACTACAAAAGAATTAAAAGTTGTTTGACAAAAACAATTAAATCAAACAAACGGACGGACAGAGAAGTCCAAAAATGTTGACAATAAGCACGTTTTCAATTGAAAATGCGACGCTGAGCGACGAAGTGAATGCAATCACATATAACGCTCGCAAGCGTGGAAAAATGAAAAATCACGAAAGGACAACGCCAACAGGAACAGAAGGCAATTTAGGTGGTTGCAAGTAGTCACAGAGTGTGCCATTTAATGCTGAAGTATCAGCAGAAAAATGTCAAATATTCGTTTGGTTCGACTCGACTCGAGTCGATGCGATTCATTTGCAATGCAGCATCAGCAGCAGCAGCAACAACAATTGCACGTCGAGCATGCACAATTGGGCGTTGTAATTGAATTAGTTACACCCACAGATTGCATACATGAATGACTTATCCGTGCATATATTTTACATACTCGTATATGAGAGAGAGAGTGTAGTGAATGTAATTTTATTTTATTTCATTCCGCTCGACGGTGCGATTCTGTTGAACTAGGTTACCAGGCAACGCGCGACACCAACATCCCAGCGCCAATTCAATCCAGGTGGGATGAATTTGCGCCCAACTAGACGACATCGCATGCGCTACACGGGCAGCAGCGGTTGCGGGGTGGCGGTTTGTTGTTCGAAAACAATGCGCGACCATTAATTCTTTTGCCATGTTTGCGTGATTTATTAGAAAATGCAAAATAGTTTTCAATAGTTGCCACATCTGAATGCTGCAGCTAAGCGACAACGTAAAAGTTTTCACTGGCTTAGCTGCAGGTTGTGCTTTGCCTCAGCATATTGACACATTAGACGAGAAAACTGAAAAATGTGTGGAAAAATTTGCAAGGAAAAATCTGCGCTTTCTTGCTGCCAGCTCCTTTATTTGCCCTACTAAAGCGCTTTGCACTTGTCGTCAACATCGACGTTGCATAGTTCAAGTCCCGCTCGAGCATGCACTAAGAGTCTCAAGTGGTTTCAGTTTGTACTATGTGAAGTAGCGTATGAGTGTGGTTGCATATGTTTTTTTTTTTTTCTTTTTTTTTTTTGTAGTATGCTAATTTGCATTACAATGGCGACAAATGCAATTCTTAGCGACGGCGACATCAACTTTAACGACGACAACGACGACTTCGCTTGGGCGTTAAGTAGGCGCCAGCGACATTGCACTGGCATAGAAAATAACTGGAGCATATAGTGCTAAGAAGGATGCTTTAAGTTGCTTTAATGGCTCAACATTTATTAGAGCAAGAAGTATCTTAAATTTAGTTTTGTGCAAGTGCAGCTGTGAAGCATATGAAGCACATTTTTTTAGGATTTAGTTGTGTAGTATGTAAGAATTTATGGCCTTGAATTTAGGAGTGAAGAATTATTGAAATACTAAAAAAAATGTTGATAAAATATAAATTTTTGAATAAATTTGCCTCTTACTGAGTGTGAGAAATAATTTGAATTTAAAATAGGCTTTGGGGCGACTGTAAAAATATGATTTGTTTTATACGGGACACTTGCAACGAATATAATCCTCATATATCTATGACTAAATAATAGTCCATGAATAAATAAGAATCGCGAGTGTTTTCTTCGAAACCAAAGTAATTTTTATGAGTTCGAGGCGTAGTAAAGCTACTTGTTCTATAGTAAATCTTGTTCACATCAATGAAAAAAATGTTTTCTGGGATCAAATAAATGAAAGGAAAATATTTATAAGCGGTGTAGATAAGAAACAATCGGCTATATTAATAAAACGAAAGCAGTAACAAACTGAAGAGTCATTAAGGGCATAAGAAATCGATTCTATGCCAGCAAATTGTGATGAAAATCCGGTGTGTGAAACTTCCTTAGACACCATCGACTTCAACGACCAATCGGAATATAATTGCCGTTGCCAAAAGTTGCTGAAGTCTGTGATAGATACGGCTTACTGCTGCTCCTATACAAAATTTATCTATAGTTATTGATAAAAACAAAGTCCACAGAGCTGTATCCGGAGAGAAACTTCATAAGATTTTGGAGATATTATTATAAAAAGCGTTTACGTTGACTGACGAAAAGACAAGACTCTGATAAATGAGAAAATAGGGGATCGTTACCAACGCAAAGAAGTTTCAGAAGAGCACATCGCTATCTTAACAGAACCTGGATCAATTTATTTGGGACACACAACGCCAAGTTGTGTCGCTGCAAAGGAAATTCTAAAATCGATCACAACTTTATTAGATGGTCAAGGTTGAAATTTAGATGACCTGATTTGCGTTGGATGTGACGGAACTTCAACAAACACCAATTGCAAAGGTGGCGTGATTCAATATTTAGGGGAGTATTTGGAGAGACCATTACAATGGTGTGTTTGTATGAATCATGCAATGTGTACTCTCGATCTTAACCCGAAAATATGAGATCTGTTATTAAAAGAAATATGTTGTTCAGTATGTGGTTCGATGATAGAGACCGCATTTGGAAGCTGGTATTGCAACGCTAAAGAAGCTGAATATTGCACTAAACGCAGGAGACGCTGCTAGAGATTACACCGAAATTATTGTGTGGCACAAGTGTCGGGTTCCATCACCGCCGGAACTTCGAGGACCTTCAAATCATGACAAAAGATAAGAGTTTAGAAATTTTTGACATTCCTTGTCACCCACAATCTGTGAAACGATATGGTAAACTGGTAACATAGGCCTTACAAAGTGTAACTGACGCTACTTCCAGAGATGGGTTTATTAGAACCAGATTGTAATCTCGAGCATATATGCCAATTTTGACTACAAAAATAATATATTGTAGTAGCTAAGTTCTCAGCTCAGCAAAAGCTAGACGTCCGCAATCTTTAATAAAAACCGCCGAAGACTTCTAAGCCAGACTCTGGCTTGTTACGGCCGACCTCTCCTTCTTCGGAAGATATAGGCACGCAGTGGAGACATATCATCCGCCTCATGTGGCTACCACCGGAGCTGTGTCTAAATCTTGGTATAACGTCGTGTGTCACAATGTTACTGCAGACAACAAGATCGTGTTGAAGAAATGATTAAGCCTGACCGAAATTTTTAAGCCCGGTGTTACTTCTGCAAAGTTATAAATATGGACAGTTACTTCTGTAACATACTTGAAGCCGATAAAGAACAGGTTACCGCCAACAGAGAAGCATAGCCAGTTAGGAATGGCTTTAATGTAACAAAGCGGCAGACTCCGAGAAGCTGCCAGCTGAGTTATTCAAGATTAGCGGGCAAAAGTTGGAAAGCGTGATGAGCGCATGTCCAACGATTGGTACCTCTATATCCAATATTAAAAAGTCTTCGAGAAGTGCCACGCGTTTAACAAGGATTTACGACACCAAACTGTCGATTATAGAGATTTTTTGATACGCTAATACGAAGCAAGTTTTTCGCTTTGTTTCGCAGTAAAAATTTTTCAATTTTGTATGATGACGCTATATTCAGGGTACAAAAGACCATCTCCGCCCCAGCCTTTTTATGCCAAGAGAGGTTTAAGGCACGATGATGTGTCATCTAATGATTTATAATTATATGTATAGAAAATACCCATTTGTATAGAAAATGTCTGATTCTATTTTCAGAAGGATGTATTGATGATCGCGTACGCGAATGACATTGACATCATCGGCACTGAAGAGATTTAGAAACAGAATGTCAACATGACGAATTACTTGTTATCTTTTTACGGCTTGAACGGTTTGTGACGATCGAGAATTTGAGCTTCAGTGTCGTAGAAAACTTTTTTAACCTGGGATTTCAGCGGCTGCCATGAACAGTTCATCCTATTCGGATGGATGACAGAGATCCAGCACACATGGTTTACATGGAGCGCACAAAATTGATTGTTGAAAGACGCAGACACATTTATCAAGTTGCATTGGAAATAATTTTAAAAATCTACGAATTTCGAATCTTGCCAGATTTCTTGTATTTTGTGAATCCTTTAGACATTAATTTTATCCAGTCCTAATAAGAAAATTTGAATACAAAACGAATTTATGATATAAAAAGGTGAGATAAAAGACTTTCTGTTTTCTTTTTCGACGATCCCAGGAGACTTTTTGACTTTCAAGCATTTCGGAACTATTTTTAAAATGATATTGTTCATAGAGTGAAGTGGAGTTTCATGCAAAGTGCGTATAGAACTGTAAACCTCCGCTGTAGCCATAGGACCACTCAGGTCAGCCGTTGTGACTAAGGCTAAAATATTGAGAAAAACCTCAGCATTGTTGTTCTAAAGCGTTTGTCGTTTGCTACTAAAGTAGGAATCTTACTGTGCTTCTTCATAACGTCTGATAGGTTCCAAAATGTGAAAAAGCCTTTGTCAAGCGAGTTAAAAATATGGTTCTGAGTACTTTATTCATTTACATCAATCAAGGTTCCTACTTTTAATTTAATTTTTAATGCAATTAGGCAAGGGTTTTGGAGAAAATCTATTACTATCGTATTGGATTCTATATAGTTGAAAGGAAATACATTAATAAAAAGCGAATATAATAGTGCTTTGCTGGATAAATTTAGTTAGTGGTCTGCTGTATGTTTTGTATCAGCCTTATTTTTCCATCGAGCGAGTATATTACTATGTTTCTCGAACGAAAAACTAACTCCTTAGCTTTTTAAAAGATGATACAAGTTTCTCACCATGATGACATGTTCTATAATATGTCAAGAATAGTAAGCTCTGAATTACAGAGAGAGTAGAATTACCCATTGAACATGTGTTTGCAGCAAAATTTGTTTCCTACTTTTTTTCTTCAAACCTGTCCGAAGGTGAATTAGCTTGGAGTTGCTACTCTCGGCTTTATTCAAGCTGTTTCTGATAAAAGGAACATATGAATCCGGCAATTCTGTTGCTACAAAATGTTTCTTAGTAAAATTGAACTGCCGGAAGTGCTTATATCGTGCTAATACACCAAGTTCTTGACTTTTTTTTAGAAATTTGTTTAATGGAAAGGTAACTCAAAACAATGTTAATCAAATAATTGTTCCATTTTTAATTGAATCTTTAAAAGCTATCAGAATCTTCCTTAAAGTTCTCGCTGTTTTAACTTGATTTAAAACTTAAACAGTGATGCATTTTAATGTAGTAAAAATCGAAACTTCATAATAATTAATTAATACATTATTTTATTAAGAAAAAAACATAATACTTGCTCTTAAATTTTCAAGTACTCAATTTAATTAAAGGCAACTTTTATGGCATATGGGAACAATGTAACGTTGAGCTATAATAGAGCTAAGTGTACGCTTTTCATGCAAAGTAGAAGACAAACCTTATGGCAAACTTGTGGTCGACGTACCGCAACATTGTTACCAAGAACCAACAAAACCAACCACCACCCATCGAAGCATAGAACAACTAGAAGCAGCTGAGACGAGCTGAGCTGAGCTAAGTTGAAATGTGTTACCTGCTGCTTAGCTAACTCAGCTTAAATAAATTTAATTTAATTACCAGTAAAAACCGCAACAGCGCATATATGGATGAGTGGATGTACAACATGTATCTATAAGAGGCAGTACCAAGGACGTTTCACGTTCGCCTACTTGCTCTGGTATGGAACCACTGAACCACCGAGTACGCTTTTATGCTTAAATGCCAAGTGTGGCAGCAACAGCAGCAATACTCATAGACACAGAGGCAGCACATCTGAAGCATACTCAACTGAATGTCTCACCTTGTCCATAGTACGAGTATGTAATATGAAGTAGCAGCAGTAACTAGTGAGATTTTAATCAGAACATGTAGCCTCTTGACGTATATGTTTATTTAGGATATAACATTTTTGTGGCAATACAATTTTAGATTTAAGCGAAATGAACAAGGCATGATTGAATAGTTTTAGAACTTTTTAAAAAAAAAAAATTTTTAATATTTATTAATAGTTATTACGGCCAGATAACTGGTACTGAGTGATCTTAGCTTAATTGTTGAATACAACTTTTTGAGAACTGCCTGTCGAATAGAATATATTTAAAACCGTCTCAATTGACTAATTAGAACTGATTAATTATTGATACAACTTTTTAAAGTTATTTTTTTTTTAATATTTGTGGAAGAGATCTAATATTGTCGCCAAAACATGTAACTTTGCGCTTGGATTCATGGATTCATGCATGTTGAATCTTCTGTAGAACATGTTGAACAAGTTGTTTGTGATATCTAATGCACGGAAACTAAATATTTGCTGCATCTAAGTTGGTATAAATCCAAGTTATACAATATAAAATTTTACTTCTTTGAATAATGTGTTCTTATTATATATTTAAAAATAAAGTAAAACATTTAAATCGCACCTTGTTAACATGCAAAACCTTTAAGCACTCTTTTCAACTCATCCAACCGACAGTTGCCCGGCTGGATGAGTGAGTGTCCATTTTATCATTTTAAATAGACACACACAGCAACTTTGCTTGGTTTGGCTTGGCTTGGCTTGGTAAGCAAAATAAATAACCATAATGTAGTGCAGTGTAGTGTTTTGATGCTGTTCAAGTTGCTCGACTAGTGGCAAAAGCAATTTTTGGTCAAGCAAAAAAGCATATTTAATTACAAAGGTGTAAACGACACGTTCTGGGCAAAGGGGAGAGCGCAGAGAATGCACACAGCTTCTTTGGACTGGACTCAAAACGACAGCTGCTCCACTTCACTTTGCGCCACTGCACTACACAGCATGATTGAAATACTTTATACCGGATACACTACACTCTATGTATATAGCTTCGTATATATTCGTGTAATGACCACAAAAGCCTGTTTTGCTGCTGCAAAGTATTTAACCCTCATGCTGTAAAAAAAAAGTAACCTATCTTGTGTTTTAGGTAAATTTCTGCTACTTTGTGTTGCAAGTATTACATATTATTTCTATATATTAAAACCACCTTTGCTTTATATTCCATAAAAAACATATTATTTCAGCTTCTTCTAAAAACGCGTTCGTTGAAAATTTGCCCATAATACAGAGTTAGGGTTAAACCTGCTGCTTTGATCAAATTCAATTGCATACTTTTAGGCTGCGCTGAATAAAAGCACTTCTTGTGGTGAAATGTGAAAGTTGCTGCTTCACAATTTTGACAACAGAGTGCGCCAGTTGAGTATTGATCGTATAATAGGAAATTCTTGTGACCGCTGGGAAATTTCAAAAGAAAGTGGAAAGCAGTAATGGGAAATTTTTGAAATTTTAAAATTAATTTCCTTGAAAATATCTTTTATTAAATAATTTTATGCAAAATATTTAATATGCAAAAAAAAAAAACATATACGCTTTGCTTAAAGTGTAAATCTGTATATTAAGTTTTTGCATGTGTTTGTAACAGCTATTAAGGGGGCTAGTCGACTATATTTCTGATCAGCATCAAAAGTTAAGTCAAGCTCGGTACAAATCCTACTTATAAATATTTCTGCTCTTTGTTATAAAACAATCACACAACAAGCCAAAAAATATACTCGAACTATATTCTTTTTACTATCGTCTCGCAGTAGTCTATTCACTGAAAACTAGTTCGCATCGATACTTTGGACGCACTGATGGACATGATGAATGACATAGAAGCAGACATAAACTAGATTGATTTCTCGCGCTGAGTCGAAACTTCGTGGCTAAGAACAAGAATGTAGCTTAAAAGAGTTCACAGTATCGAAATATGCAGCTTCCTGGCTTCCATTTGGTCGTCAGAAAGGGTTGTTCACGTTGCATAACACAAATTCATGCGAGGTGCGTCAAAAGTCGTCTACCCAATCGTGACAATCGCCCGAAACAAATCAGTAGTCGATCGTCTGGGTCTTTCAAGACAAGCAAAATCCAACAAAAGTTACTCGCTCGCGCAGCATACCGAAGCAAATGATCGCATGTGCCTTCTCGAAATCCGGACATGTGGAAAGAAGAACGGTCAATTCTGAATGGTATACAACCATTTGTTTGCCTGAAGTGTTTGATGAACTGAGAGCAACTAACCAACGAAGACGAATCATACTTCATCATGATAATGCGAGCTCTCACACTTCAGCCGTAATAAATGAGTTTTTGGACGCTCAAAACATCGAATTGATGGGTCATCCGTCGTACAGCCCTGACTTGGCACCAAATGACTCCTTTCTATTCCCTCACATCACAAATAAACTGTCCGTACTGCGGTATTCACCTCCCGAAGAAGCTGTTGATGCCTTAAAAACGCATGTTTGATATATAATTTTTTGACTGATGATATCGCGGAATAACGGCCCCATTTTAAGAAGAAGAAAGTGCTGTTTCATCAAGAGAATGCACCAAGCCACAAATCAATGGCAAAATTGCATGAATTGGATTTCGAATTGCTTCCGCATCCACCGTATTCTCTAGACCAGATCTAGCGACTTTTTTCCTGTTCCCAGACCTCAAGAGAAAGATTGGTTTTCTTCTTACTCCTATCGGTCATAATATTTGTTCCACCAGAAGTAATGATTACATCATTTTAAAATATGTTAATTGTATGGATTCCATTCTGTTCTTAGGAATTAATTTGGAATTGCGGTGTTGATTTAACATCATATTTTTATGAAAGAAAATAATCAGCATGTTACGGTCATTGCACCTTTTTTTGAATTACATTAAATCTACTGGTAATACAAGAATTCCAAAATAATTAGAGAAGCTCAAGAACAATACGAGCCATTTTGTGTGAAAGAGTAGTAAAACGTGGACTTAAATGAATCAATCACTGCAAACGTTTCCACAGTAACTTCTTGACTGCAGCTCGAAACTATTTCAGCCCAATATCTTAATTATTCTCTGTTTTATTTAAATACAGAGTGGAAATGTCCTTATAAAAAATATATATATCAAACATATTTAGAACTGCTTGTTTATATAAACTTAAACTAAAATGTGGGCTGAATACGTTAAAAAAATTTTAACTAATTTCAAATCAAAAATATTTCTTACATAATAATTATATTATTCCTCATATCATATATACAGCACCACTTTCTCAGCTGTTGTAAATCTTAATAGCCCCTTAAACTGGCTGATGGTTCCCCTAACTATGTTTCATTCGCCACAAACAACTAATGTGAGGTGATTGCCACACTTCCGATCCGATTGCATAGTAGACCAGAAACTGCAACAAATTTGAAACACTTCAAATTGAATTGATTTGTTAATGAATATTTAAGCGAAACTTAATTGCAGCGCAGTTTGTATGCGAATGCAGTTTGAATAATAGTAACAACCAAGTACACACCTAAATATGTATACGGCTCGGCTTAGTGCGGCAACACAACGCGTTAGTTTGGCAATTTGAAGTGGCCTCCGATGACGTGCACAAGGATTTATACACGCAATACTCTCTGTTATACATTTGAACAGGAATACGCAACAACATGGCGCCGACCACAGCAACAGCGTATATGCCATATGCGGCAAGGATCAGCAGACCATAGGGACTGCGAGATTCTAGTATGGCATATATAGAAATTTGTACAAGAGCAACTGCTGCCACAAATCCCACATCAATCAAAATGTGCGTGTCCAAAGGGTAGACGAAATGTTGTTGAGCCAAATGTAGGGTGTTTAGGTAACGAAGGGTTGTGTTGGGCGTCGGAATGTCTGACAATTGACCTGTAGCGAAATTAAACCGAGATTAAATAACCACTAAACATATGCAGTGTTGACTGGCGGGGCGGGGAGTGCTGCCAGTAGCAAGCATAATGAAGGGCAATGCCTCGTTGGCAAATCGATCGATTGTTTTGCCTGGCACACTTCACAGTTTGTCGGAAAATTAAGTCTAATAACTTCACATTTTCTCCGGCAACATTTAGTCATTTGTTTTTATAGAGAAAGAGTCGAATGTGGAGTTTGCCTTATAAAATGTGTCGCAATCGCAGTGAAAATAGTTTTGCATACAAATTATGACATTACAGCACGCCCACTTGCCATACACACACACACAGATACACCTATACATCTAGTCAGTCTTTTTCGCACAGTGGTTTGATGGCTGTCAAAGTGGAATAATTTTAGCTAATTTCTGCCTCATATGAACCTTAAATTTGTAAATTTGTGGGATATTTTATTTGCATTCGTACAAAATTTGTCCTTTCACAAAACGTCATGATAGGGGAGAGATTTGTATAGGACCTAACCCTTCCAGTGGTCCGATATGGACCTATATGGAATATTTCATTCGAATTTAAGTAATATATTCCAACGTAAATCTTATTCATTAAAAAACTCAATTCACACCTTTGTTATCAATATACAATGTAGCAGCAGCCCTCCTCTCACTCTCAGATTAGACGAGCTAAAAAAGAAATAAAATTAGTTGATATTAAGAAGTCAACTTGACGTATGATGGAATTGATGCAGCAACTATTACAGCACTTCCACAAAGATGCCAACTACTGTTTGTTCTCCTTTTTTAATATCTGCTTCAGGTTTGGCCATTTTTCGAATCAATGAAAATGTTGGGAAATAATTCTTATCCCCAAGCCTGGTAAAGCAGAAAATGAAATGTCTTCGCATCGTCCCATCAGTTCACTCTCGAAAATATTAGAACGAATATTTCTTCGCAGAATTCTTCTACAAATCAATTGAAAGATATTGCCACAAACATCAATTTATTTACCAAATTTATGTAAAAAAAAAAATGGCTGAAAATAGCGCTGACGAACTTCTTCGGTTTGCGGCGCAATGTAAGGAAATGTACCTAGCAGAGCCAACTTCCTTCACAATAAAGTTGTTGAAGGATGAGTTGAAGAGTCTGTGGCGTGCAGTTAAAGTGTCATAGGACAAATTAATGTGTCACAAACCAGAGGGTTTAGACAAAGAAGCTGCCATGGCAAAGCAAGGCAATTGTTTTAGTGCCTATATGACATGTGGATCCTTGGTTGGATATAACATGTTCATTTTTGTCTGAAGAAAGATGTTTAACGAGGGTACATCTTTCGGGACATTATGAAAGCTGTGTCACAGAATTTCTCACTACCCTTATGTGACACAGATTTGTTCTTTGATGATTATAGTGCATGGCCAAGTTTTCGTGACATGTTCAGGGCCAGATACTTGTACATATAAGTCAAATACAAGACTGCAACCAGTTGAAAAGTTGTATCACCTTAAACAGAAGACTCGTGGTGAGGTTGACCAACGATGGTTTTGAGTAGGCGTGGTATAATCTAGCGGATAGGTACGAGAATAAACGCGTTTTGGTGAGTTGCCAACTTAAGGCATTTTTTAGTCTGGAGGCTGTAACTTCGGAGAATGGCAAGGCCATTAAAAAGTTACAGCAAGGTTTAAATAATTCTCTTTCTAATTTAGAAGCAAATAGCTTCAGCAATACAAATTGGGATGCTGTTTTGATGTTTTTATGCTCCACTCATCTTCCAGATGCTACCCTTTCTTTGTGGCAGCAGTCGATTAAGGATATAAGAGCAATCCCTACATGGATTTTCGGAACATGTTTACAGAGTTGTAAAAGATATAATTGAAGATTTTGAAAACAAACAATATTGTTCTGCAGCATTTCTCGATGTGAAACAGGAAATAACAATAATAAAAAAAAAGAATAATAAGAATAAAAGGAACCAAAAAGATAAAAGATTTCAAAATTCTTGTTCTAGTTCACTGAACAAAAGTGAAAAAATTTATTCTTTCAAAGGAATTGTGTTTATCTAAGACTAGTCTGAATAAAGTAGCCCAATCCAATCATCCAATATTAACAAAAAAAAAAAAAAAAACCATTTTTTTTGTCTATATATCCAACTATTTCACTTTTTAGTTTTGCGTTCTTATTTAATTCGTCTTCTTCATAAAAGTTTTCACAAAAATTTCGACAGCATTTTGGGTATTATTATCCCAATTTTTTATACTTTATCTGGGCGCTTATGGGCGCTGTCTTTTGTAGTTTGCAAGCTCTTTTGGTCTTGGTTATACAGGGTTGGGTATCTAAACTGTAGCTACAGTTACTTCAGTTCATACACTCTTTACATTCCTTTTTAAACAATTTAATTTCAAATTTGTTAAAATATTTAGTGCATTCGTACCACTGTAAATTTTGTAGATAATCACACTTGTAGTAGCAGAAGTTTGAGCACACCCACTGTCGTTGGCAAGCTATTGCTAAAAGTTTAACTACCAGCAAGGATAGCAGGAACGACAACAACAACAACAACAGTAGCAGGCATGTGACATTCGCTCCTTCTTACATTTCTATACTCGCTCGTCACTTGCAGGAAATTTCCTGCGTCCTTTCGACATTACTCAGTTGTCGTTGCTCGTTCATTTCTGCATTGATTTTGCATTTCGCAAGGAAGTGGTGCGGAAACTTGTTAGAGCACCTCAATGTCCTGCAGCAGCAATGGCTACCCCACACAGCCAGGCCAACACACCAAACCAAAAAGCGTTCAATAAATCGCTGTGCATGCAATTCTAGAGCTTCCTGTTGCTCCTTCTGCTTCTCGACTAGATTGTTGAAGGAGTTGGTAAACGGCGGCAGCGGCAGCGGCTGCAACGGCAACATTCAGAATCAGTTCAAGCGGGGGCGTCTTTGTTATTACGCTGGCAAATTGCAATGTAATTAGTTTTTACATTTCTATATAGGGTACGCCGAACTACTATCTCACTCACTCGCCCACCCATCGTCTCTCTTGGGTCGCATGAAACATATAATTGTAGGAAAATTCTATTTCTAGTTAATTAATGGCTTGCACAGTAAAAGTTTTTCGCATTTTCATAGAGCGCCTCTAGCAATGACAGTCATTGAATTCAGCGCATGTAGGCTCCTTCGATGACACAACAACTATCCATATTCAACTATGTATGTATGTATGTCCTTTCGCTGTGCTCGTTTCTATAAGTCTGTGTATAATACCGCATTGCAATCCTTCTACCTGCCTGTCACGTATATTTATTGTACTATATGTGCCAACACAATTGCCTGAAAATTTAATTAAAATGTTTTTTTTTAACATTTTTTCCCTCTTTTTTGGCGCAGCTTTTTCGTTTGGTCCACTTTTTATTAAATTATTGAAATGATGATTTAAGTGCTTTATGACAGAATGTTTTATATTTAATTATACATACCCTGCCTCTAGGGCTAAGAGTATACTAAGTTTGAATAAAGGCATAAAGACGAATATGCAAAATATGAGTTCTATGAACGCTTGGAACGCTGTCCCAAATAAAATTGTTCATGGCGACTTTAACGCCAAAATTGGGAAGAAATGAATCTTTGGCCCAATCGTCGGAAAATTTAGCCTTCACAACACTACCTCCTATAATAGAGAGAAGCTAATCGATTTCGGCTCGAGAGTGTTGGACGTACGAACGTTGACACGGACCACTATCTTGTTGCAGCCAAGGCAGACACTAGGCTAAGCATGCAACGAAAGCTAGACTTTGGTAAGCTGCAATCAGAACAGACCGCCAAAGCCTTTTCAAACACACTTTCCCGACTGCTCCGGGAAACCACTCCAACTTCTTAGAAAAGATGTGAACAGTAGAAACACAGCACCCGCTCCATGGATAAGGCTGCCAAGGACGTCATTGGTTATAAAAGTCGGTGACTATTTCTTTGTTCGCATTGTGACTGCAGAGAAAAACGCTTCCTATCAGCGAACTCTACAGCCTAAAATAACGCGGTCTGTTAGAGATCGATATCAAGAGAAATGGAGAGAGAAAAAACGCCTTTACAGACGAAAGAAAAAGGAGCAAAAAATTAAGCTCGAAAATTGTATCAAAAGGTCAACCGAAGGTGTTAATACCGTAATAACATTCTGTAAAGACGAAAATGGAAATCTGTAATCACTGAGATTATGTAGGATTCCTTTTTCTAACCTACTGGGAGTCGAAGAAGCGCACAATACCGCCGAAAGAGAAATGACACCGGAACCACCAGTTAATGATGGCACTATTGTAGAACCACCGGACTATAACGAGGTCAATTCAGATATTAAAAAGCTGAAAAATAACAAAGCGACAGGCTCTGATGGGCTCCCAGCTGAGTTATTTAAGACAGGCGGCGAAGAGTTGCTTAGAAGTATGCACCAACTTTTATGCAAGATATGTTCCGATGAACGCATACCCAATGACTGGAATTTCAGTGTTCTCTGTCCTATCTTTAAGAAAGGTTTGCGGCCAACTATCGCGGAATAAGTCTTCTTTTCGTTGGATATAAGATTCTGTCGCGCGTATTGTGTAATAGGCTGAAGCCATATACGGATTCACTGATAGGACTATATCAGTGTGGCTTCAGACCAAAAATGTCGACCAGTGACCAAATATTCATATGACGCCAAATCTTGGAAAAGACCTATGAGTTTAATAAAGACCCTCACCATCTATTTGCGACTATAAAGCGGCTTTCGAAGTGCCCTGAGTCTTCACTAGGTATCCCTGCAAAGATTGTCTGTCCGTTTTTCCATAACGACGCTAAGCGAAAAATCTCTCCGACCCCTTTGATACTAAGAGAGGTTTCCGGCAGGGCGATGCTCTTTCCTGCGATTTTTTCAATCTTCTGATGGAGTGCATCCTACGCTAGTGCCCGAACTTACAAAGTATTTCGATTTCATCGGTACGCAGAAACGGCGAGTCAGCAAGGCGTTCTCAGAGATTGAAAAACAGTCTTGGGTCATCGATCTAGTGATGAATGAGGACAAGACGAAGGTACCGTCATAGCGTTTTGGATGGTCAGTGACGATGCAGACTTTCAACTCATTGTTGTAGCAAATTAAAAGTAAAGCGCTCTCTCATTCAAAAATCAAGATCTATAAGACGCTAATACTCCTTGTCCTACTGTATGGTGCAGACGCATGATTGAGTCAGTCGAAACGGCGTTGGATGTCTTTGAGAGGAAGATGATCCGCAGGATTTTCGGTTGTACTATAGTCGACGACGAGTTTAGATCCCATATGAACCACGAGCTGTTCCGCTGTTTAGAAACCAATTTTAAATATGATATAGGTGCGAAATGTTTCAAAAATTAATAGAAAATGGATCGTAGAGGCTGATATCATTTTTCAAAACTGAGTAATAAAAATTTCGAACTATTAAATGATCAGAGGTTTAGATAGCGCGTTGAAGAAATATACATCCCCTTGGTCTGATGACGTATCTCAATCACAGCTATGAGCATTTGATCCCTGTATTTTTTAAATTGACATGACCCATATTACTGTTAGTACATATTATGTATGTAACAGGCAGAAGGTGGCGCAACAGACCTTATATAGTATATATATTCTTGATCAGCATCAAAATTTAAGTCGATATAGACATGTCCGTCTTTTTATTTGACTGCCGCTCGGTATGAAAATCTTTGAGTCTTGAGACTATATGAGATAGAGCCTTCAAATTTAAAAATTTAGACTATCTTATTCATTCTTCATGTATGGACATCCAAACAACACAACTTTAAATCGAGTTCCAAGCTAATTTTTTGCTTGTGTTAGTTTGGGTATATGTACTAACCATCCCCAACTGGCAACCTAATCTGTATTGATGTTGATAAATCAACCGAAGATCTCCAAAACGGTTCTGAAAGTATGGAAAAGCATCTTTTAGTATACTATTGTAAGACAAAGCAATGGCCGCCCACGACTTTATTCTGCAGCTGAACCAAAAGATGATTTTCTTTGCGAATTTCACGGCCTGTTTACATGTGGGCGAGAAAAATTGAGGCTTTGGGCTTTTGGAACCGGTTAAGGGGTGGCCTCTTCAGACTTGAACTGGTACCATATCTGTATGAAAACTTCAATTCAACAATAAGGAGTTGCACCAAAACAAATCGTCCATAAATTTT
The DNA here is from genome assembly GCA_035044805.1 of Leucophenga maculata. Taxonomy (NCBI): domain Eukaryota; kingdom Metazoa; phylum Arthropoda; class Insecta; order Diptera; family Drosophilidae; genus Leucophenga; species Leucophenga maculata. The sequence continues at coordinate 2,955,664 of JAWNNP010001101.1, read as the reverse complement.
TGCATTAATATTTATTTATATTGTTTGCTAATTAAACAAGATCAAGATTGAACAAGATCGTCCAATTTAAATCAGTCTTCCGTCGTTCCTTTTAAATTATGCTACATAGCTTCAAATCATAATTTAGGCCACATTCAAATATGATGAGTCTTAGAAAAAGTAAAGGGTATCTCGAAGTGGAACACACTCGATTGCAATCAATCGATTATTTTTATAGTAAATAATTGATTGATGTTTAAAGCTTAAAATATGCATAAAAAAAGTTAAACTGCTTGATTAAAACTTTAATATGACATATTTACGTTCACTTACTATTAAAGTTTAAATATTCCACTTCTAAATATCAATTTTGGACTAATTCAACATGAAATGCACTCTACACTAGCATAAAAAGGCCTGCTACTTGGGTTTTGGCTAGGTGTGAATATTACAAAATGTTCAAATTGGGCGCGCTGCCAATTGCATTTTATAGGTCAACGACAACAAATATGCGCAATAATTTTATTTCACTTTTTATTTATTATTTATTTTTTTCTTCTTTTATTTGCTTCATCATTTGCTCGACTGAACATTACAGATTTTTATGCATTTTGTATTTGTTCAATTGCTAAAAGTATTTTTCAATTTACTGAAAATAACAACAACAACCACAGCAAAATAGCTAGAAAATGAAAAAAAAATTTGGAAAAGTGAATGAAAATCGATGGAAAAAATGCTGCCAAGAGCATTTCAATTTCGTTTGAAGCTCGTTTTAGGAGTTCGCTGCTGCTGCCTTTGAGTGGCTGTTGTTGCTGCTGCTCCTGGCTGCTTTCACGCGGCACCAACAAACATAAAAACATGCCACATCGCGTCATGTTGGCTTTGCTGCATTTACTGCTGCCGCTGCCGCTGCTGCTGCACTTTGGTGTCGTGCTGCATTTGCACCGCGTTTCAGTTGCTGTTGAAATATTTTCCCTGTGATATTTTTACTAAATATTCGGGACAAAAGACATGAAAATGAAATAAAGAAAAAAAAGCTTGCAACAATCCCGACTCGTATTAGAAATCGTGCCTTTAATCGCTTCAAATAGGCGACAGGTTGCTCTTACAAGACGCTTTAGAGTCATAGTCACAGTCTCATAGTCAGTCTCAGCATCAGCGATTTCATAATATTTGTAGTACAATATTTGTACGTTCGTTTATTCGATCGTTGGTTGCCGCTGATTATGTAATTTAGTTTAGATATATTTTAATTTTTTTTTTTTTCTTTCCTTTCGTTGTTTGTTGATTTTTCCAATGCATAAAATAATTCAGGAAGTCATTTGCTCAAAGTATTAAACACAAAAGCCTTTTTGCGTCTACTGCAAATACATTGTTGCAATTTGTGTGTTTTTTGAGCTCAATTGCACAAATAAATGTTTATTTAAATTAGGCAGCTAAATAAATAAAATTTGGCTTAACAGCGTCCACAGTCTGAGTTGGCGATTTAAATGTGAGCGAGTGTGAATAAACAGTAGCAAGCCGTCATTTGTATAAATTTTGACCATTGGGCTGTGGTTTGTTGCTGGTTTGCAATGGGGTCTTGTTTTGGTTTGGTTTGGTGTTGAATTGAAACATTTTTGGCTTTTCGATGAGTAATTTTTAAAGAAATTTTTAAAGAAATGTAGCAAATATTGAAGTAGACTTAAAGCGATGTGAGTTAAAATAAATATTGAGTGCTAGTAATGTTAATTTTTAAGAAGTAAAAAGTGTTTAAAATCATTTAGAAATCTTCAAACTTTTTTTATTCAGCAGCCTGCTTAACAATTTCGTAAAGAATTCGTTTAAAAGGATACTTAAAGCTATTTTTAATAAGCTTCATAAAACCAATGCGAGTTTAACTTGTCTTTCTACCATTTCACTCCAACATTGATTGAAGAGTACCTGATGCTTAGAAAAATTTTGGAAAATGGAAAAATTTTCTAATATTTAATCACAAGTTGAACATATTTATTAACGCATTTCAGCCTACTTGCTATTTAAAAACGTAATAAATTGTTCACACCTAAAGAATTCAAACATGGGTCAGGTAAGAGTTATTGGGGAAAAAAATAATTAATAGAACATTATAATTTGCCGATTTTTACTTGAATTCTTAACTACTTGGATGACTTTTAACCGTTTAACAACTTGGACGTAGTTTAATTAATGCCATTTCAACTCGGCCTGGTCGTTCCATGTAAGCTATGTGTGCTGGGTCTCTTTCGTTCATCTGAAAGCCCAGTCTATCTGCTGAAATTTTATGCGCTGAATTATGTTAACCTCAACGCCAACTCTATTAGATTCAGAATTCATGCGAAGAAACTTTTTCTCGAAGACTTCCAACGCCATTTCATCTGACTCAATCACGGTCCGTGCATCGTCTTGTATATGTTTTTTCTTCTTGATTTTCGTCTTTCGAGAAAAGGTTTTATATTTGCTTGCTCATCGCAAGAAAGCATCTGTTTGCAAGCGCGATTCTTCTGGTCATTTCGGATCCAAGATAGACGAAATTTTCTACAACACTGAAATCGAAATTCTACATCGTCACTGACCTTCCAAGACGCTATGACGGCGTGCGAAAAGACACCAAGTACTTCGTCTTGTGCTCATTCGCCGCTAGATCCATGAGCCGAGACTGTTTTTCCATTATAAGAGAACGCCTTGCTGCTCGCCATTCCTTGCGCGCCGATGATTCAGATTCGAATCATTGGGTTTGCGTTCATCGGATCATATCTTGCATAAAAGTTGGTGCATACTTCTAAGCAACTCTTCGCCGCCGGTCTTGAATAACTCTGCTCGCAGTCCATCAGTCCACCTGTCTCTTTGTTATTTTGTAGCTTTTTGATAATCGAATCGAACTCGTTATAGTCCGGTGGCTCTACAATAGTGCCATCATGAACTGGTGGTTCCGATGTCATTTCTCTATCGACGGAGCTGTGCGCTTCAGGCCATATTTCTATTTTTATTTACATACTTAATTACTTGGATGCCTTTGTACCGTTGTGCGGTCATGGCCCACGTGCTAATGTCAAGTAAGCAGAGATTTTTTCATTACTGGTCATTTTATCGGTCGTTCTCTATTTCGTCGTCCACCAAATAAGAATTAGCAGGCGCGTCTCTGTGCCTGTTCTCCACACTGACGTAGTTGTTGTTGGTCATTTGGAATCCACGGCAGACGAGGTTTTCTACAGCATTGATGCCCATCGTCACAGACCGTTCAAGAAGCTATGTCGGTTGCGAGAAGATACTAATTCTCATTCACCACTAAACCCATATTAACCGGTTTTTGTTTTCTGTGCCGATGATGTCCATGTTATAAGCTTTGGTGTATACCTAAAGATGACAGGACACCGAAGAACTTGGTTCGAATAGGCGTGTTTTAATCGACCAGCAGATGGTGTGTGTCTGTCCTATCCTGTGATATACTGTCCTATCATTGAATCCGTATATGGCTAGAATCTTTTACAAAGTTCACGTAACAGAATAATAGAACCGATTGAAAGAGACTTATAACTAAGCTTAGTTGTTGGTTCAAGCCGTTGGTCTTTTTTTTTTTTTTAATTCTTTTTTTTTTGTTTTTAATAGGATTTAGAACACTGAGATACCATTCGTTGGGCATGTATTCTTACATAAAAATTGGTGCTTACTTCTTACTAACCCGCTTCATGGATGGTCTTCAATAACTCAGCTGGCAACTTATCCGAACCTGCAAATTTTTAATATCTTAGTCATCCTCTTCATCATTCAACATAAGGTATAATTGAACGGTTGTCCTTGTGTCGCTTCTCTATCGATATTGCCATTTTCTTACATATTTTCTGTGACCAGATTTCCTTTTAAGTCTTTGCTTAACTCTGGGAATAGTGCAATCGCTTAACATTTTTATATAATTTCGAACATCTTCAAGTTCAAAACTTCTTTTTTTTTTCATTCGCAAGAAAATAAATTTTTTCTCTTTTCTCTAAGCTAACATTGCAACCCTCCACGTCGTAGAAAATGTTAGTCACAGCTTTGGTATAACCAATGAAAAAAATTGCGACCTGCAGCGAAATCTATTAGCCTCTCCGCATTGCTGGAGCTAATGTTATGAAGCCTCAATGTTCCAACTGTTGGGCCAAAGATTCCTTTTTTCCCAATGGTTAAAATTGGATCTTTTTTTTCTTTATCGGAAAATATTCAGAAAAAGAGCTGGGCAAAATCGAAAACAACATTGCATTAAAATTATAAGAGCCGATCCAAGCATAATGAGAAAATAACCGGTCATTAATTTTATTTTAAAATTATTTCGTTTTGGATTGCAAGCAGATGTAATTTCATACATTTTCGTTATGTTGTAGGAGAATATTGAATATTAAAGGGTCTTCCATGTGTTTAATGAAGGTATGTCATTAGAAGATTAAAGATTTTTGGTTTATTTAAGATTTTCTTCCGTAAAAGAATCTTTTATTTTTAACAAAAAAAACTCCTTTTTTAATGGATCTTGGTAGCCAAACGCTTATCGCATTCTTCGGAGTTATTTTTGTGCAAGCCAATAATATATCCAATGATGAAAACATGTTCCTGCGAGTAAATAATGTGCACAATATTGTAGGAGCACCAATGTCTACCACGGTTGACAACGTTGCCGATCAGATCCAAATTTCCAGCTTCCAGTAATCACATTATTATATCATAAATTATTAACCAAAGGATCAGGATAACAAATGGTGCGGTGACATCGTATACTGAAAAGAAGTTTCAATGATGGTGGTTTTGATGATCAAAATGATGCGAAAAAAGATAATATGTCGTTATGTATGAAGCATCGTTTGGAAATTATTGGTTCGGAGAGTTTCTTTTCTATGTTTAAAGTTCTTGTGTGTTGCTTATTAATATTCAACAATTTCCAATTCGTAAACAAATTCCAATGCTAGGTCCATAAATAAAGCTTATTCATAACAGGCTATTAACAAACCTGGCTTGAAATAACATAAAACAAGTAAGGAAATTTCAGTCGGGCGTAACCGACTGTAAGAGGCCCTGTACCAGTTCAGTTCGCCTAACTAACACATTAAATGTTTCCCGAGCTTATGACCAAACACATGACCACTTCTCACTGCGCGAATATAAATGAAAAGAAAAGGGGGGGCGTTCAAATTCAATTGCTTATAAAATCGTCATTTATTATCCGATTTTGATGAACTTTTTGGATTTTGGTTAAGAAGGACGATATCTCTATACTGGCTTACTTACTTTTTTTTGTGCCGAAGAAATTTTTACCCTTGGGGGTGATTTTATGGGGATGGGGGGAGAGGGGCAAGTTTTTAAAATAAACTTGTGAAATTCCGGAGCAGTCCTAGTCGAATGCAAAAAACACGAAGTCTCTATCTATTACCGTTTCCGAGATCCTTTCGTTCATACGGACGGACGGACGGACGGACGGACAGACGGACATGTCTATATCGACTCCTCTATCACTCCTGACCATAATGGGGGTAACTTTGGGGGGTCTCTGACCATTATTTCTACCTGTTACATACATTTGCACAAACCCAATAGGCTCTTGTACGTTCGGTACAGGGCCTAAATATATCAGGTATTGATGAGTTTTCCTTTGGTTATCTTTTAAATTTTACAAATAATATTTGCAAAATGAAAATTTGATGCCTTGGAGAATATTTGGTGTCAGCAAGAATATGCCAAAGCACACATGTATTCAAAATTTTACTGAACTTCACTTCTTGAGTCTTCTTTTTATTTGACCACAAAGTCTCGTTGAGTTCGTAAACATTTTCCGATGCAAAGTATCCGTTCGAATCATTAGAACAACTGATACAAAAAGACGAATAACATGAATAAATTCTTGACACGACTATTTACGTGATAACATATTCAAAAATGTGCTAACTTACTTAAGTTCCAATTCTAAAATAAACTCCTGACCCAATTCCGTACTACTGTGCCATCGTTCTGCAAATGAAAGCCAATCATTTTCATGTTAAAATAATATTAGTGAGCAAGCTGAGCAAAGAGCAAGCCAAGGTAATATTTATTCAATCAACGAGGCGGCTGCAGCCAACCACAAGTTAAAAAAAAAAAGATAGACGGCACAAAAAAAGGACATTTTTCGCTGTTTGCGCACTTAAAGGACGACGACAAATTCCTGGTATGTTCATATGTTGTACAGTAAAAAAGCAAGCGCAAATTAAATAAATTATTATGGTCAAGGCAAAAAGCTAATGATGCCAGCATAAACATAACTCATACTCATATGAGACGCGGTAAACGATGTGCTGCATTGTTCAAACTATAGAAAGGAACTCTCGAACCGGTCGCGAATGTGTGTAGGAGAGCTCACATACATTGGCACATGGATATATATGTATATATATATAGAGGCAGGCGATATAAGGTCGCATCTTCGTTTTCGCTGCAGTTCTTCAATAAAAGAAAATGCCAAACATTTTGCACAATTTGTGCCTCATTGGTCTCAATAACAATACTTCATCTTGCGCGCTTCGACTTCGACTTCGGCTGCGACTTTGACTTTAACTTTAACTGCGATTCAATACGATTCGATTTGGTCTGCTTTAGCTCCTTTAGATATTGGTTACCCCTACTCAGCTTCGTCGTAGTCGCCATCGTCCTCGTCGTCTTTTGGCGTTGTCTACTATGCCGCTTGGTCAGCCATAATTGATGTTTCCGAACGCCACTAAATTATCAATTGACCATAAATTTGCTCATTACGCGTGCAGAGCGGCATACAAACCGCCGATCCGCCGTTGTACTTGCATGCGGAGAGAAGTTTCCAAGTGTACTTTTGCGCTGAGACCTCTGATGGCTTTCTTAGCTCAAAAAAAAAAAAAAAAAAAAAAATTGTTTTCATTCAAGTTTAAATATTGCAGTCGAGCGTTTGTACACAAAGCAGAAAAAAATTAAGCTTGCTGCATTCTCCCTCATCGTCTTAACTCATGAGCAGCTCATGGGGCAGCGTTTAACCCAGTACGTTGCAGTTTGTACTGTTGCCGGCTCATCATCATTTGCCATTGTTGCTAGTTGGCGTATTAAATAATTTTTAGCCAGCAGAAACGCTTCGCTGTGGCATTCAGGCACGTTTTTCCATCTTCAAGTAACAAATTGTTGTTTATTGCTGCTAAGTGTTACTATTTTGAAAATGTTGCTATGCGATATGATATGTTTGATGGCTTTTTTCAGCGTACAGCGTAAAGCGTTCAGCGTTATTGTTTAAAGTGCTATTTGTTTTAATTTGATGCGTTTTACTTGACTGTATCACTTGACTAGCACGGAAAAATGAGTAGCATTGTGAAGATATGTTGCTGCAATATGAATTAATAAATTGCAACATTTAACCAAGAAAAACTATAATTTGCTGCTGTGACATTTGTAGTAGCAATGAACATGTCTGAGTTGTTTAATATAAATATTAGCTGTAAATTTTAACTACTACCGACTTAATAGAAAATGCTAACATTATACGATAGAAATGCAATAAGTAGTAATACGTGATTCTGATAATGATTAAAAAATCGCAGTGATTGGTAACATTGATTTTCTAGACAGACATCGCCCCTTCGATTCTGACCAAAATTAATATAATTACTTCTGCCATCCCATTGACATGTATAGCAAATTTCATCTCTATACCTCAAGTGGAGGCAAAGTTATGACCTATTATGTTTGCCTCTTTTCAAAGTAGCCTATGTTCTTTTCCAACATCCGATCTATTTCTATACCAAAATTTATACAAATTGTTTTTACGATTTTGACGTGATGCGCGCACAAACAAAGAAACAAAAGTTTATCTACGATTTTGTTATATTTATTGAATAAAGTTGTAAAATATTTTTCATATAAAAACTCGGATATGTGGATCAGATTTGTATGAGGGCTACTTTTTTTGATAGTCCGAACTGAACCTGAATACAATATTTGATAAGACTGATCAAATTTGAAGTTTCTAGCAAAATGAACAACATCAATAAAATTTGTTAATACAAAAAACAAAGAATGAGGAGTGGTAAGAGCCAACCCCCAAAACCAGCAACCACGGGATTAGCGTGTTCATTGAATACAAGGGATTTGAAGTATGAATTGGAGAAACTAAATATTGAAATATGAAGGAACCATCTCGTACAGTCTCTAAAATCTGGATTATCATACGGACACTCCGTTAAAAATAATTATAAAGTTAATAAAAATACACAAGATCAAGGTTCATTTATAATAAATCGGTAACATTTCATGCTTAACCTCCATTGTACGCGGCCGTAGCGATCTAAGAATGGTCAAACTCACCCATTCAACTTTACTTTACTCCACCCATTGTATGCAGGCTACTTACTTAAATGGCCGTCAACCGTCTTCTGTTCATGGCCGCATTTAGAAAGGCGCGCCAGCTTTCGTAATCTTGTGCTTGCTGGCGCAAGTAGTTTTGAATGCTAATCTCTACATATCTGGTCATTCCAACGCGTGCCCGGTCGTCCTCTATTTCGGCGTCCTCAAATCAAGTTTGGGCCCCCCATATAAACTATTTATCGAGTAGCTAGCACAGCTCGCGGTTCTTACAGAAACTAAACTCGTCGCCAACTCTAATAGGACTGAAAATCCTGCAAAGATTCTTCGTCTCAAAGAATTCCAACGCTGTTTCATACGACTCAATCATGGACAATGCCTCTGCGAGCGTATCGGCGTGTCGAATGCGGCTTTATAATCGACAAAAAGGTGGTGTTTGTCTTTGTTGAACTCATGGGTCTTTTTCAAGATTTGGCGTCTTGTGAATATTTGGTTACTGGTCGACGTTTTTGGTCTAAAGCCACACTGATATAGTCCTATCAGTGAATCCGTAAATGGCTTCAGCCTATAACACAATTCACGCGACAGAATCTTATAACCGTTTGAAAGGGGACTTATTCCGTGGTAGTTGGCGCAAACAGAGGGGTCTCCTTTCTTAAAGATAGGACAGAGAATACTGAGATTCCAGTCATTGCGTATGCGTTCATCGGAACATATCTTGCAAAAAAGTTGGTGCAACTCTTCGCCACCGGTCTTAAATAACTCAACTGGCAGCCCATCAGAGCCTGCCGCTTTGTTACTTTTCAGCTTTTTAATAGCTCAATCGACCTCGTTATAGTCCGGTGACTCTATAATAGTGCCATCATTAACTGGTGGTTCCGGTGTCATTTCTCTATCGGCGGAATTGTGTGCTTCATCGCCTCCGAGTAGGTTAGAACAATGACTCCTCCATAATCTCATTGATTCCTGTTCATCCGTACAGAAAGTTTCTCCAGGTTTAATACTTCGAGCTTCGTTTCTGTCCCATAATATCTCAACATCCTCAAACTCCCGCCTTTCTTGCTGCTTTTTCTTGCGTCTGAAAAGGCGTTTCTCCTCTCTCCGTCTCTCGATATCGGTCTCTAACATCTCGCGTTGCTCCCGACTGCAGAGTTCGCTGATAGGAAGCGTTCTTCTCTGCAGTAGCATTGCGACACTCCTCGTCGTACCAAGAATTCTTCACAGGTTTTGTATAACCAATGACATCCTTGGCAGCCCAATCCATGGAGCGGGTGATATGTTTCCACTGCTCACATATATCTTGAGAAGACGGAGAGGTTTCCCGGAGCTGTCGGGAGAGTGTGTTTGAAAAGGCTGCGGCGGTCTGTTCTGATTGCAGCTTGCCGCCGTCTAGCTTTCGTTGCATGTTGCAACGTTCGGCGTGCACTACGCTGAGCCTAGTGCGTACCTTGGCTGCTACAAGGTAGTGGTCCGAGTCAATGTTGGGAGCACATAACGTTCGCACGTTCAACACGCTCGATTATTGCCTTCCGTCAATCAGAACATGAATATTTATCCTTGATGCGTATCGCGGCTAGGCGTTTGTCAACAGGCGTGAACCTAGAGACGAGGACACGTAGTTTCCTACTTACCACGAAACCACATCCAAATTCGTGCTTACTCGCATGGCAGCTGTAGTAGATGTCACAGGATGCTTTTTAAGAGCAACCCAGTCCAATCTATCCGATTTCTTGGATTGCGGTGATGTCAGCCTTGCATCTTTCGCAAACATCAACCAGGTGGACCATCCCAATTAAGGGCTCGGACATTCCAGGTGCATATCCTTAAATCGTGATCCTTATTTCGTTTGCGGGGGTCGTCATCATAGAGTTCCTTCCTAGGCTTCCTGTTTGTATTCATTGGAGATTTATTTTTACAGGAGCGGATCCCAAGCCCAGCGCGCCAACCCCTTATTAAGGGGAGGGGGGTTTTCGCCTTTTTACTTTAGCGTACCTTTGAACGGATGTTCAGAGGCTACTCAGGAAATACGTGATCTAACGGACTTGTGAGCTGCTTGGACCGTTTGGAACAAGAATCATTGTTGGCCATTGCCAAGTGAATGACTGTCAACAACTTTTCTCGCAATGTGAACTTGAGCAAACGAATCCCAATCTCCCAATTGTATACAAGTACAGAAGTTTTTAATGGAATCTCCTTGTTTAACTTTTAACTCATCGCTGTCAATTATTCAACGGGGGAATTGTTGCCATGAGCCATTAAAAAATTTCCGGTTGTGATGTTTGACTATTATCATTTGCTGTGTATCTTCATTCTTTGACAATCATTTTTCGTTAAGATTTAATAACAAATTATTGTCTTCTTGATCCTCTTCAGCATCTGAATATTTTTCGATATTAACAGAAAAGCTATATACTGAATAGGAAAATATATATTCCCAGCGCTTTACTATTGCATCAGGCGACCACTTATTCTAACAATTTGCAAGCAACATCCTTAATGCTCCAAATTTTTAACGACTTCCGAGATGACAAATCATTCTATGAAAAGAGTTAAAATCGTCCATTAATATTTCATCGCCAAGGAAGATTACTCTTTCTTACGAGGCTTATCTCCCTTGAGCAGTTCTTCCGGATGAGCAAAACTATGCTCAGTTTGGATTATAAGGGACATAATGGAAATTTTAAATGATTGATTATTGAAAGACTGCCATTTGCCAGTTTAAAAAAAAAATATTGTATCAAGCAAAATCCGAATAAATTCACGATGTAGTGAAAATTATATACGCCTATCCGTAGGTCTGGCAGTCTATATGAACAACAAGAACTAAGAGACTATATAAAATAAAACCTTCAAGTACCCATCGCTAATGAGTAGTACACATAAAAACCTGAAGCTTCTTTCGGAGTTTTCAAATGAAACAATTTTTATGCCCTGTAATGAAGGCCAAGAGCTTATTGGTTTTGTGCAAATGTATGTAACAGGTAGAAATAATGCTCTGAGAAAGCACCCTTTCTGAGGTTCTGTAATAAAAACATGTTGTTGTTGTTTAGCTTGAAACGACAAATTTGGTGTAACTTATAATAATCCTAATAAAAAATCCCATATATTAAATTAAGAATCAATAATATATGCACGATAAGAATTTAAGGTTCTATAGGGATACAGGGTAGCTCATAGTGTTCTTTCTAGTTCTTCACACAAATCTAAGAAGGAGGGGTTATGTATGCATCTTTGTGAAGTTTTTCTAAAAATTTCAATGAATTAAGTAGAACGAGTTTTCTGTCATTTAAATAAATTTTCAATCCATGTCAGTGTGTTTCATATTTTGGCAGCGCTAGTAAAATAATCAATTAACTGATTTAAATCGATTAAGTTAATTCTATAACATTTTTATATACATATATTAATCTTTTATTATTATATTTCTACACATTTTTAAGGTAACTCAAATTCAATGTTTCTCTTAGATATAATGACGCCTTTTGCTTAAAATAATTCTGGTTTTTTCTTTGATCAAACTAAAACTAACAGATCACTGCGTTTGAACGCCTTAATCACATTGAAGCATACTCGTACTTTAGCAAATCAATATAAATCTCCGCCAATAATTACAGCACAAAGCAGCAATTTAAGTAAATTTTGCGTTAAACGTCAAAGAGTCAAATTATAGCTAACTAAGCCAAACGATCAAATAGCAAACTAATGAAGCACCTCTTTCTCTCTAGGCTAACAAACTATGACAATCGATGCCGTAGACTAGGCTCTATTCCGGCCAACGATCCGATTCGATCCAACGCCAACATACTCGTACATAACTTCCCAGCCTATTTAGCGAAAATCATGAGAACATTCCAGTCTGTTTTATACTAAAGTTGCGCCAAGTCGAAAGTAATAAAGCAAGACATAAACTACGAGTGCGCATCGAACGCAGCTCGATTGGAAGCTGAGTTCAGTTGGTGGCTCAGGTTGTTCTACTGGTTGGTCTCGACTTGGCCTGACTTAGCTATTGTACGAGTATATACTTAGTATTATAAGGCTTTTCTTTGTACGAACGACGTTCGCACACACGCTCACAATTTAAGTCACTAATTGAACGCTTTGTTTGACACATCGAATAAATCACACAATTTCTGAGACCAAACTGCCTGCGATGCCGCAGCAATGTGAAGCGGGAGGAAGACCAATTCTGAGTGGTCTTGAGAAGAAGACAATGCAAGGTGCATTCGCCTGTGCCATGTTTATGCCAATAATATGCCATAAAATATAGAAAATGCAGTGCACAAAAAACCAAAAAAAAAAAAACAGAAAAAAGAAAAAAATTATATTGCCAATGAAACAGAAACAGCAGCATTAGCAATCGAGTGAAGTAGCACAGCGCGCATGCAGCCAAAAATGGTCAAACATTGTCTGGACATGGCCTGGGTTCGGTGGTCCAAGTGTAGCATTTGTGCGAAAGATCAGCTATGAACGGCAGGAAGAAGTTTGGTGGCAAAAACTTTATGACTTGATCGATTTTTTTTTTTTTTTCTTTTTTTCTTTACCAACTTTTGAAGCTCCTGCAACGACAGCCAATGAACTGCATTTATTGTTGTTTATTTAAAAATTATTTGCACTTTGTCAGCGCGCAGTGCAAATGTTGTCCTTGAATTGTAGCAATTGCCTTGATCAACTGTGACTTAACTTTATGATTTTCAATTCGCACACAGAAATATTGAAACAAATGGAAATCTGGAGTTTCCAGAAAAGTTTTTTTTTATAAAATATACTGCGACCTATTATGAGATGATTAGGAATCGTGCTAGGCATAGACAAAAAAGTTATGCCCATTATTTATTAAAGTTGTTTTTATTTTCTTTCCTCGAAATCATACTTTGTTATAGATCCTTCACTGAATATCTTTTGTAGCAGATATAGCCAAATTGTCGTGAAATGAATTACGTTGCATAGCAGAAATCAGCAACAATCTAAAATAAGCAAGAATGAACGCTGCTGCCGAAAATGCTTTGATATACCTTGTACCGGCATTGATCCTCAAATTTGTATGGGTATATTTCCATTCGTGTGGCACTTTTTTTTTAGATTATGCGTAAGATACTCCAAATTCGTTGTTAACAAGATAAACTGTACCAAATGTTTTTCTTACAAAAATCCAAAAAGGCGGACAGATATGAATGAAAGCTACTCCTTCTAGGGGTGTGGTATGGACCTATATGTAATATTTATTTTGAACTGAAGTAAGATTCATTAAATTTGATTTTTAAAAAAAAAAACAAACAAAAAAAAAATTTTATCAAAATCACAGAAAGAGGGCTGGTTTATATGAATACTACCCCTAACGACTACTCAGACCCGTTGGAGAATTTTTGTTTCGTCTAAACTCAGCACTTTTTAATTGTGTGGGTAAATAATTGAGAAGTCTTATATGTATTAAAGAAACACAATGAGTTTCCTTGGTACCAACTTGGTCGTTCAATACAGTCATAACCGGGAGCCTTATGACAATTCAGGCTTTCAATTTCGGTCCTGATTTCTTGTAGTGTAGCACTATTAATTGGCATAATTGACATAATTTGGCATGCTGCAATGATATTGTTCTCTATTTCGATTTTACCCTCCGGCTTACAAAAATCAAAGTGTTTGAATGTAACTTCAAAATGAGTTACAATTACTTGAAACTTTGTTTCTCTTAATTGTTTTTTGAAACATGAAGTTCCAGATTCCGTTGTAAATAATAAACCTCATAAAATATGGAACTTTTCTGTGATCAGTAAGCCAGTATGCTGATGAGGCTGTAGATCAGTGTAGAACTTTGCGAACCCGACTAATCAGAATCATTTGTGCAGATAGCAGTTCGCTTCATTAAAATCTCCTTCATCACACAGAGTTCAGGTGGCTATTCAAAGGAAATGTGACAAGAGTTCTAGAACTGAGATCTGAATCGTTGATGTTCTTAAAAGATTCAAAATCGGAATATTCTAATCTTTAATGAGTTAATCTTTGAATCAGTTTGATCGAGAACTCTCATGTTTATAAAAAAGGCGACAGTATGATTAGCTTTCGACTTTTCGCGCCAGGTTCATACTGTCAAATATAGAGGAAAGTCTTGTAAATTGCGCTGACATAACATGCAGCAACTTTATTCAATAAATATTAAAGTAAAATTGACCTATATGGATAGAACATCTTTATTAAACCAGGATTGGAGTAAATTTTTTATTATTTTCAAGAAGTCTGTAACATCAAATAGCAGGTGCCGGAGATCTCATTAAATATGTACGATATATTCTTGAGCAGTTCTACAACATGAGTCATTTTGTGCGAGTCCGTCTGTCTGCCATTTTAATTTTCAGTCTGTCTGTGTGCGAGCAGCATTTGTACAGAATTCTCAAGCTTGTATACTACGCTCTTTTTTTTTGGAAGTATCCTCCTTCCGAACACAGTTTTATGTTTTTGTACTAATTGTTGCGCTCTTTTGTGACACTTATATATAAAATATACAAGTCGAGTCGATATAAAGTTGTCCGTCTGTCGGGCTATCCGCCTTTTAATCGATAACTTGTAGTCGATAAGATATAGAGTAAAGAGGTTTATGTAAATCTTTATGTCGATTCTTCTATTTCCTCTTCTGATAACTTATATTCAATGTACTTTGCAACACCCACAAATTTGCTGAATTTTTATCAATCCTAATAAAGTTCAAATAGAATCACTAAAAGGGCTAGCCCACTTCCAAGTACTCGAGTTCAGGTAGACATGTCCGTCTGTCTGGCTATGAAATACAAGAATTTAGAGACTATATAGAATAGAGCCGTTATGCTTTGAATATTTAGTGTTTGGTATTTCATCTCCAGATAAGTAGATAAAAAACACATTTAACCCTCTCTAAGGGGAATTAATCATAGAAAACTGTCCCTCATTTCTGAGCTTTTTATTAACAATATATTGGATAATCTTTTTATTTTAGTTAAAAAGGGCAACTTAATTATTTTCATGTGATTAGAATGGTTATTCCTATTCAAATCTGTTGCCCTTTCCGGGTTATTGTAAGAAGAACATTTTGTTGTGGTTCAGTTTAGCTTGAAACGACATTTTTTTGCAATCTTACATTATTTCCAATTTAATTGGTATGATCCTCCCCTTTCTTTTAATGTTAGTATAATCTTTTATTAGTATAATTCATAAACGAAATATATTCCAAATGCATCTCCTTAGAATCACTGAAAATAAAATGACTTGTTATACCATAAACACATTAGATAACCTAATACCATGTAACAGATCACATCACTACAGAGCACTGATCAATTCCAGAAACCTAAAATTTCCAAAGTACAAGTATAACCCGCGGCGATCAGGCAATATATTCATAATCATATTCCAGACACAAACAAGCTTATATATGTTCCATGTATGCTATAGTCGACATTATGATTAACATATCACGTTGTAGCCACATTTATTCAACCAACAGACACCTCCACCGCAATGAAGTGCAGTTGGTTGGATCTTGTTGCCGGTACTTTTTTTTATTATTTTTTTTTTTTTTTTTGACTGGCAGCAAATCACCTTTTGTTAGCCTTTACTAGAAATATTTTGTACTTTGTCTGTGCATAACTTGAAGGCGCCGGTTGGGGAAGAAAAATATTAGCACCAACTGAATTTTAATGCGAAAAAAAAAAAACCCGAGTTGTCTTGGAAGTGTTGGAGTTTTATTTTGGCTTAGCTGACACATCTTGCCTAATGGGCAACTAATATGCACAAAATGACTTGCAGACGAGTGGTGTGAGAGTCAAGCGTTTGAACCTCAAATATTGTTGCGGGAAATGCGGACAGACAGACAGACAGACAGTTGTTGGATTGAGTGTTGCACAGCTTGTTTGAAACACGAATTGCGCCTCCTAAATGTATGCGGCACGATCAACAAAGCCGTAGACTTGTGCACCGCATATGAAGTCACTCACTTCAACTCTGGCTATTGACGCTGACTGACAAACCATGTTGCAATATAGTTTGTAGTTTCTGGTGGGGAAGTTTAGTTTCACGCTTGCGGATATATGTATATGAATTCTTCCAGCTGACATGGACTTCGATGACTTCAACATGAACTCAACCGCACTCGCTCAATGCAGCATGATCTTTATAATCACGACGTCGTCGTCGTTGTCGTCGTCGATGAGTGTGGCGCTGCAAGTTGTAGGTGTCAATAACTTTCAAATGGCATGCCAAAGTCAGCCGCAGACTAAAAGGCAGCAGCAGCAGGATATATTTCTGTATAGCCAAAGTTGCACCTTCAGCTCATTCCGCTCGATTTGCACTCTCGTTTGATATGTAATGGAAATTTATGCATTTTTGAAGTTTTAATAATGTTGCTCGTTAGCCATGCTTTGTTAAACTTTGTTTTCATTTTCACTTGGCTCAAAGGTACGAAGCACTGCACCAAGTTTTCGATTTCAATATGCGCGTCATGAATTTGTACAGCGTTCTCCGCCGCATAGTGTCCGTCCGCACCATCCGTTCGTGTTGCAGCCATTTGTTGCATGTTGCCATATAGTTTGAATTTGTTGTCGCTGTTAAGGATGTCGAGGAGGATGATGACAATGGCTCTTTTGTTGCTGCATATGTTCGATTCGTTTAAAATGCAAAAGTGAAAACATATTTTTTGCATTTAAATGTGCTTCATGCTTGTAAATATTTTCATCTGTTTTGTATTTTTAGCATTTCTGCTATTTTTTAGTGTCGAAACTTAAGCTTTAGCAGCTGATGAAGCTATTAAATGTTATTTTAAGTTTTATTGCGTTAAATATGGCTTTTTTGCATAACTAACTATGGACCTATTAGTTTTCATTTGCTTGGCTACTATACAGGCGCAATGCTCTGCACTTGCGCTCTTTGCAGTGGACTTCTTTTTTTTTTTTTTCTTAATCTACAAATCGTGAGTTGTTGTTTTTAAATAAAATTTTTAAATTTGTTTTCATTTGCAGCTAAAATTTTATATTTCACTTAAGTTTAAATAAAGAAAGGGTTTCGTATTAATGGCAGTAAATTGGTTAGCTAACTGGCGGATGCGGAAGCAATTTTGAAATTATTTTAAAGTTAATAATTGAGCAGTACAATGGAATTGAACAATGGAATTGAACAATTTGGAAGCCCTGGAAAAGCAGAATTGCAAAATATTTTATCGTGTTTCCATTAAAAGCATTTTTGAGTCTTATTTTCAACCACAAAATTGTTTCCACCGAAAACTTAAATTTTTTTTAGCATAATGAATTACAATATTTTTTCGTATGAAAAAAAGATCTAAAATAGAAAAAAAAATTAAATTAAATTTTACTAAATTATAAAAACTAAATTGTTCTGTTATTTTTACTTCTTATTATAATCGAGCTCAACCATTTAACACATCTAATTAGTAGAACTAATTTAAGAAGGATTTTAAAACAAATTTTAGCATACAAAATTTTTGAAAACTAGTTTTGATGATTGACGAAACTCATTTCATACACTTTGACGCCTTCAAAGCTTTTTGGGCACCATTAATTTTGGTCCGTTGTTTGCTCGAATATAGTCACCCATCGATATTTGACTTCACAAGACTTTTTGTAGGAATTTTAAAGATTAACATTTATGAGAATTAAACCAAGACCATAGATGACAGAAAACTAGTTCGATTTTGAGTAACCATTTATGAAAGACATTTGTTGATACGAAGGGAGCGATTTCCTCTTCGAGCAAGAGACAATAGTCGCAGGGTTTGTAAAGAATTGAAGCGAGCCGAATGAGAAGCTCAAATGAACTGATTTATTGAAATCATAAAACATTTAAACTAGCCTAGCATCGCAATATCGAATGCGACAGAAGAAGTATAATGTAAAAAGGGGAAAGGCATGATATAATATGAAGAAAAAAACCATTCAATTAACATTAAATAATAAGTTTTTATATTTAAAAAACGCTCCGGCCCCTTAAAAAGCACCACCTTTCAACATAATGGAAAAATAGCAAATTTTTGTGTACCGGGCGTCGAATAATCCCTTAGCGGTGCGAATATCAATAACTCTGACTTGACTGTCTTTGCTTGGATTGAATGACATTCAACATGTCCCAGTCGCCAATGCTGGGGTGGCATGTTATCATCATGGATGATGACTCGTACTAGATACGATGTTTGTTGTAAATTTAGTCCATTTGACTTGCATCTGTAGCTCGTTGATGTACTCCGACGACCAGCTATGCCGAAAAGTGTGCATTGTCAACCTCTATAAACGATCGTTGAGGCTCGCAGTGCATCTCCGATAACGAAGTGGCCAGAAGTCAAAGCCGTGAAGTCGTTTGGGTCTGATGATAGACATAGGTTGCGAACTAAGAACTGCTTCTACCTCAGAGACGACAGTACACAGCTGCTTGAAGGTAAGTCTCGTATTCATCAGTTCTTGGCGCTCTTGACAGCAGCTTTCCATAAGCCACCAAAATGCAGTGCCCTGGCAGGGAAAAAATGACAAATTAATAAACTCATCTGCACAATACCTTATAATTGTTTTCTGAGTCTTCTTCCTTTAGATAAAGTATTTCAATTCAATTAACTTATTATTTTGTCCAGTGAAATTTGTAGCGTTGTCAATCATCCGTTTCAATGCGGCAGATGCTGATACGCTCAATTGGTCTTGCAGTCAACCTTTCAACTGAAAGACTACCCATTAATTGTTGCACTAGTTTCGGCCTGCTCCGGCGTTATAATTTTTACCATTAATACAGCAAAGTACTAATTCCGATTTATTTGGCAGCAAAATTTGATGTTTTTGGTTCGTTGGAATATAAACTCAGCCTACCACCCACCTTGAGCAAGCTGAATCCACTACTGAATTTCTTTTGCGAAGTAAAGCAGTTCTAAATTCCAAACAATGCAGTGTAGAGCGTATTTTAGTTATTGAGGAGAAGGTGAACTGGTATAAAACCTTCCTGCATTAGTGATAAAAACAAAACATCCAACCAACCATCCGCAAAAAACGAGTGTGAGAACTAATGTTATTTACAGTCTCGATAATGTAATTATGCTCCATTGTTACCTTAAAGAAAGCCAATCAATGTCATCAAGCTTGTTTGCAGGCCATGGTAGCTCGATCTTCAACAAACAAAACCAGTAAATTTCAGAATGCAACAGCGCAAGTAAGTGTGCACCACATAATTCGAGTTTTGGTAAAGATTGTTTCTTGGTTGGTGCCATCCTTGACTTTGACATGAGGAGTTGTACAGTTACGTTTCCATCTGCATTAATTGTTCGCACATAGATGCAACATTCATAGGTGCGTATAGATGCATCACAGAAGCCATGTAACTGTATGTCTACAGCGCGATTCGGTAAAAATTAGCGAGCGATAACGAAGATAAC
The DNA here is from genome assembly GCA_035044805.1 of Leucophenga maculata. Classification (NCBI taxonomy): domain Eukaryota; kingdom Metazoa; phylum Arthropoda; class Insecta; order Diptera; family Drosophilidae; genus Leucophenga; species Leucophenga maculata. The sequence goes on along the minus strand of JAWNNP010001101.1, from coordinate 2,935,986 downwards.
GAGTCCAAATAATTAGTCCATAGGTAGTGCAAGTTTTGGGCTACCGCTTCATCCAAATTAAGCCAAATTAACCATAAATTTTGCAACTATGATAAGTGGTGACAATAGAACTAGCGGGTCTAATAAAGACGGTGCTATAGGCAGAATTATGCGTTTGGTTACCGTCTCATCATACCGTGGGCGTTTCAATGAAAATAGATCACTTGGGAACATGCCTGAATCATGGAAATCACTTGAAATCATGGCGTTGATCATGAAGTGATTCCCAAAGCGGCTCACTGACTGTTTGTCCATAAAATCAGAGTGCTTAGAATAATATTTAGCTAAATCGAATTTTCCTGTAGCAAGTATTTCGACAACTCTTTCTCTTTTCGTCCGAGCAAGCAAGTATAAGCACTCTGTTGGGCTAAAACACCATAACACTACTAACTGATCAATGTGAGGCTTTCAGGAAGTAATTTAAACTCCTACACTCACAGTGTTATCCATCGAGTCTTTAAACATTGTATTTTGTTATACAGATTTCTGTTTAGAATTTCCAATTTTGTTGTACCCAGGAAGAACATTCACCTCATGATGAAAGAGTTATGAAAATAGAAAATACACAAACAACCTACGACCAATCATTACAGTCATGGCTGTACCTATGTTGATTTCTTCTTCTTTCAAACTCCTTTTTTTTACAATGTTGCTCCAGTTTTTTTGTTCTAGAATGCGGTTAAGCAAATAAAGGCAGCCAAATCTTTTTAAAATACTTAGAGTATTTGCAAACAAACTGTTTTTGGTTTTTAGAACTCTAAACAAATTGGAACTTTGTTGATGAACTACAAAATAGAGTTTACTAATACGGTAAGCCCCGAAGTAAATAAATTCAAAACATTAACAATCGGTTGTCAAGTTTTTTCGCCGACTGGAAAATCAATCAACTTTAAGCAGTTGTATCTCCACCAATAATGAAGCAAATTAAACATTAATTTTTAATTTTTTTTTATTCTTGATACGAAACATTTTCTTATTTTTAATTTTTGCAACGCTTTTTGGCATGAGGTCCCACTGTGCATAGTCATACCTTAACGAACCTACTCATAGTCATCGGTCCGTCTCTTGAACGGATTTTATTAATAGTGGGTATAACTTAGCAGCGAAATATTTCAATGCTTTATTTTAGATCAGAGTAACTTTTTATATGGTCTTTTGATGATAATATTGAAGTATAAACTTTTGGTTTATTAATAAAAGAAACATGTAAGCCATTAGGTGTTCCGTAGGAACCATATCAAGAGGGCAAAATGGAGAGTTTTGTGTATTATAAATCAAGAGTATGTTATGCAACAGTCATCCGATGCTGTTTACTGCTGTGAAGAATTGAGTTCTTCTATTGCTATGATATATAACATTGGCATAACTGCTTGCTTGCTCAAAGAATTCAGACCATGTTTCTTGGTTGGACCACTCCATAATATGATAGTCATCTGCAACATAGTTGCTAGTATTCAAATTTCAGTTACAAAGCAATAAGCTTTATTTCATTTTCAAAGTTCCAAAGACCAACCACAAAAATATTTCCATTCTCAACTATGTACAACTCTTCAACTTAAGTACAAGCAAAAATTAATTGTAGCATAAAATAGCTCAAAGAAATTCTTTACTACAAATAAGTTTCATGCAAATCCAAAAAGCTTCTTTCGCAGAAAATGGAGTTGAAAAATATTAACATAATCACACGCACAGTCAAGCCATGGAAATATCTTGAAGAACATCGTTGACGTTCAGGTTTTGACGAAGTCAACTAACTACTTACATGCAATATTTGTTTGCCAAACAAAAAATTTTCGAAGGATAAAATAAAAATATTAAAAAAAGAATGAAAGAAAGAAAAAAATAAGCTTAATTGCGCTCAGTTTCGAACTTTTCATTCAATATGTTGTAATTTGAATAACGCAAGGAAAAAGGTATAAACTGAAGCTGAAGTTGAGTAAACTATGGAAAAATATTTCGTTGTCAGGATAATTACTATGAAGCACAGGTAGCAGGAATAAGCACTGAATGAGTGAGTGAGTGACTGACTGACTGACTGACTGACTGTGCGCTGCTTTTTTGCTGAATTGCTCGAAAATGTAATGAAAACTATGCGAAAATTGAATTGCCCGAATTGAATTACAAGCTGGGAGAATGTTCGTACGCTGCGTGTTACTTGAAGAAAAAAAAAACTGAAGAAACTTTAAGAAAAAGTTTGACTAATAATTTTGCTTTGGCTGTAAAAACGAACAAAATGACGGAAAACTTTCATAATTGAGTGAGGCAATTAGTGGAGAAGTTTTACTGATGTTTTTTTTTTTCGATGTAGGTAAACAAGCTTGTTATTAGTGGACAGAAAATCTTTTTTAGCTTGCTGAATTCCTAAAAGGAATATAAGTAAAAAAGGAGGTAAATATAAAAAATAAAAAAAAATAAAATGTTTTTGGTTGCATAATAGCAAAGTTCCAGGAGAAAAAACGAAATAAACTAAGTAACAGACAAAAAGCAAATAACTACAAAAAACTTATAGAAAGAACCGACTACTTCATACCCTGTAGACATCATATTTATTTGTAGAACATATTTTACTAAGTAGGATAAAAATTTTTAAAGGCAAGCCAAGGCACAAAGCGGCCAAAAATTAAGAATGCTATTGTAACAGTGCGACATATATGGACTTTTATTATATTATACTCACAAAAAATTGCTCTCAGGTCTGCAGACGAAGAAAAAAAAAGGATATACACTTAAAAGTAGTTATTTCCGGGTGACCCAAGAGACCTCACCGATATTTTTTCCATTCGAATGGAAAAATTATTACAAAGTAAATGTAGAAATTTTAACAAATCTATTTTTGAGGCGAAAACTTAATGCATGTTCGTTAAGGATATTTTTTTTCAATTTAGAGAAAAATGGACAGACGGTTTGACAAACATGACTAGATTTTAGTGCTCCTCACAAATATATATTCTTTATGGGACGTTTTCTGAATTATTCGATACCAACAGCTTCCAATTTAGGGAAGTATTAGCCTATCAACAAAATAATAGCGCAGAACCTGGAGGTATATAAAAAGCATTATTATTCAACCTGCGGAAGAACAAATTGGCTTTAAGACACGAAACCAAAAAAAATGGGTTTCCGACTACACCTGACTGCTGATTGCGGAAAGAATAGTAAAGGGTCCACTAAATCGTGATGTTAAAAATGAATGGAAGTAGAGATAAGCCGAGTTGGGCAAATGATGTTCCTGAGAAATGAAAGTAGATGCCGAAACACATCATGGTGAGATCTATATTGGCCGACATAAACTTCAACTGAACCCTCTTCGAAGTTATCGGGTACAAGATTGACACTGTATATTTTCCATAATTAACGGGCAATACTTAGTTCCGCTTACGTGATAACAAATCTTGCAACTCATTGTCTAGCTTACGTTATGTATTATTTAAGATCGAACCATGGTTGAATAATATCAAAATGGAAGTGAAAGGTAAACAATCAGGGCCCAGCCCAAATGACGGTAGGAGGCATGGATGCTGCCGTCGGCGAGGAGGTATCTCTATTATAGTTGAAGCAGGCCAGAACTTCAATCAAACGAGTCATTCTGTGACGCAGTGCTCAGATCGATGCAAATTCAAACTGCGAATCGCAAGACTCAAAATTGAAGCAGGCTCCAGAAAACAATCGGCATTTCTTTGTCCAGGGTACTAGAACTTCTTGTAAGGCCGAAACCTAACAAAAAAAAAAATAAATAAAAAAAGCACGAATGTGAATGGCCAATGTAGAGCGGCTCTAATCAGACCTCGGCTGAACCATAGCAACGACTTAGCCCCTGAGCACAGAAACAAGTTGAATTGGCCTGAACGAAAAATCAATGAAAAGCTTTGCACAGAAACCAACGATGAAAGCTTCGAGCATTGACCCCCCAAATATAGTCCAGACGGAGATGGCAACAAAGCATCAGCGATCGATAGGATGGGCGAAAGTGCAGGTGCTTGCGAGTAAGCGACCATGCAAAACACAATCAGCCCTGACCATAATGGGGGTAACTTTAGGAAGTCTCTGACCATTATTTGTACCTGTTACATACATTCGCACAAAACCAATAGACTCTTGTACTTTCGGTACAGGGCCTAATAACGGTGTAACAAGGAAATATCGTTTAGTGAAAAGGGCTTGAAATCATATTTCAGAGAATGGATAGCCGTGAAGTGTAAGGGACAGGGAGTCATTGAAACTCAGACATACAGCTGCCCAGCAATAGCCACAGTATGATTAAAATATCTTGACAAGTCCTGGCTCACATTACTATAAGCGGCGACAAGCAAGAGGCCTCACCAGTTAACTGCATTTGCCAAGCATGCAAAAGTCCTGCTGTAGTTTTTAAGTCTCTAAAACCTAAATAATCGGCCTCACTACGGTCAAACCGGCTACAACTGTGCCTGCCGTAACTTAATATGACCTATTAATGAAACCAGTTAACGGCAGACGACTTCTGGCCCCATATTCAGCGGTAGTCTTCCAAAATGTGATTGCGATGTCCACACAGAAATGTAAATAACTACAGTGTCCCAACATTGCTGAACAAACATCCACTTAAAATGTTCCAAAGCACAACCAATCACTTGCTGACTTTAAAACCTAGTCTAACATCAGTGCGAAGATTAATTATCCGCATACCCTCCTAGACGACTTTTAAGCATTTCAATAAGAAAAAAACTTTACTGATCTTATCAAAGGTTTGTAACATCAAGCGAGCTGTGATCTACTGCTGGAGAATCAACTGACATTCGCACTGAAGTCCTACAACTGAGTCGGAATTAGATTGGTCATGTTGTCTGTAGATCCCAGGATTACATATGGCACTGGAATAGCAGTGTCAAAGCACAAAGAGCAAGTTGACATAGAGTTAGCTACTTAGAAGACTGAAATGCTGGATTCATGATATGTTGATTGCATTGAAGACTATAGACGACAACAATGTTTGGAAATATTTGGTTGAGGTCCTATGCAGCTAATGGGAACTAGAGGAGTGTATATATATATATATATATATATAAATAATGCACATTGGTACTGAAATAGTTTATATTATCAATAGCCGATGTTCAAAGCACCAAAATGTACTCAACTGTTCTACAGTGACGCTTTGCTTGAATCATTACCAGCTTAAATAACATAAGATATACAACTTTTACTGATATATTTTAAAGTTATTTTTTAAAAAATTTCCCCCAAGTTTTTACAAATTGCACCATTTCTCAGCGCTATGAAAAGATTTCAGCTAAATATTTTCATTAACATTTATTTACACTTCATAAATCAAAAAGCTTAAAAAAGTGAAATGAAAAATTTAACCCTCAACTGCAATAGTAGAAAATTTCACTTAACTGAAGCACAAGAAAAAAAAAAAAACTGAACAATTGAAAGGTATTTTGTGTATATAGGAAGACAAACAGCTGCTGTCGAGTGTGCCGAACTTTGAAATACTCTTCATCTTTTGTATGGTGCTGTAAATATGAACCATATTCTGTTCTAGATCTACATAACAAATTTTATTAAGATTGACGCAAGAAATAAAATAAATAAAATTTTATATTTTTGTCATATTTAAAAATTAGTGAAACCCATAGTTCGAAGTGCTACTTAATCAGAAGAAGAATTAGGGAAATGTTTAAATTTTAATGCTCCAACTTTTATAATCATCCAGCTTTTCATGCTCATAGAGATAGCCAGTTAGATGGACGGACAGAGTCGAGTCGACTTTTTGTAGAGAAGTATCTCTTTATGGATCTAAATGTATTATTTTTAAAGGTTAAATTTATCTGAAGATCGAAAAGAAGTTTATAAATATCAAACTTGTAGGCTCTATCTTTTGTAGTCTTTAAGATTTGGATGCTATATACAGTCAGACGGACATGCCAATAGCGACTTGATTTTTAATGCTTTTTAAGTGTACAACGCTTACTCTTTGGCTGTTACAAACATTTGCACAATTTTAATATACCATTTAACCTTTTTGCTATTAAGCGAAAAAAAAAACAAAATTATTTGCTTTGCTGCATTTTAATTTAGCCATACTTGACTGACCCCTGTCGCAAATCAACGCCGCACTGGTCACCTTTCTCACAGTAACGCAGCAGTTTTCTATGCAATCTTCATTCTCACACCCTGTATATGCACTACATTGTCCCTACTATTTATTTTTTATTCTGTTTTCCGACTTTACTTTATACAAAGTGTTGTTTCATTTATTTAATGCATAAAAAAATTTTCTAGACATTTTAACTGCGACTTTTGATGCTCAACATTTTATATTTCACTTTTATTTTCCATTTACTGCTGCCTTTGCTGCTATTACTTCGTATTCTGTTTGGTCCTTGCCAACATTGCCATTCTTTTCGCCATCTTTGCGCACTGTTTTCAACGTTTCTTTGGCCATTTTTATGCAACAGCTTCTGTAAATTTAACTTGCGCTTGGCTTTTTTACTCCGCTTTGTACAATACATCGCCTGAAGGCAGCCGATGAGTAAGATTGAAGCTGGTTTTCTAATTGGAATGAGTAAGCATATTAAAACAAGAAATAAAACTGCAATAGACAACGTCCAGACAAAAATAAAAACAGCAGCCATTACACAGTGGAATGATATTGGTTGGATTGTATCTATTGCTTTATTTTTTTTTTTTTTTTTTTTTTTGTATCTTAGAGTATTTTTAATTTTTGCTTTGATTTGAGCTTACTCTGGATTCTGTTGAAAAGTCGAAAGCTAAAACGAATAAGGGAAGCTGGTGTAAAAGAAACCGTTCATAGTATATCTGAAAAGTGCTAAAATGCCTCCCAATTCTATTCCATTTTATTTGCTTTAAATTTAAATAAATTTTATATGAAAGTGTACGATATATCCCGGAAAATTTGTATACGCTTCAGTGGTATGCATAGCAAAAATTTGATGAATCTTGACACTGACGAATGTTGAATCTCCGGAAAGCATGTAAAGATGTTTAAGACAGAAATTTTTCAAGCTCAGTCATTACTAGAAGCCAAAGCAAAAATTATGTCACTCAAAAAACACGTCCATAATGTCATCCTCATAATCAACATCGACAAAACAAAGATGATGCAGTTACAGATTACTGGTGTGTCTCCACTTTCAATTCAGATCGACGACTAATGCGACCAGATAACTTTGTAGATTATTGACCACACTTTCTCACTCCTAACTACGGCTATGTGCATCTATGCGCTCAACATCTTGTTCAGTGCTCCCAAAAGGCCTAAGCTCCACTCTGTCTTTACGCTTGGTTCCTGTAAGAAAAAGGTTTATGATCTCCTTGAGGGCGTTGCCATAAGCTTTGTGCTTCCCATGCGTCGAGCATTGTAGATGTACTTACTGTTCAAGGTTTCTTAATTTGAACAATAGAGCAGCAGCATAATAAGTTGAAAGTGTACAGCATTAAATTCCACCTTCTTCACGAATTTGCCACTTCACAACGTATGAAGTTCTCCATCTTCATTATGTGTTCAAAGTTTCCAAAATAAAACAAGTAAGGAAATTTCAGTCGGGCGTAACCGACTGTAAGAGGCCCTGTACCAGTTCAGTTCGCCTAACAAACACATTAAATGTTTCCCGAGCATATGACCAAACACATGACCACTTCTCACTGCGCGAATATGAATGAAAAGAAAAGGGGGGTCGTTCAAATTCAATTGCTTATAAAATCGTCATTTATTATCCGATTTTGTTTTGATGCTCGAGGCGAAGGGATACCTACTTTTTTGTGCCGAAGAAATTTTTACCCTTGGGGGTGATTTTATGGGAAAGGGGGAGGGGCAAGTTTTTAAAATAAACTTGTGAAATTCCGGAGCAGTCCTAGTCGAATGCAAAAAACACGAAGTCTCTATCTATTACCGTTTCCGAGATCCTTTCATTCATACGGACGGACAGACGGACATGTCTATATCGACTCCTCTATCACTCCTGACCATAATGGGGGTAACTTTGGGGGTCTCCGACCACTATTTCTACCTGTTACATACATTTGCACAAACCCAATTGGCTCTTGTACCTTCGGTACAGGGCCTAACAAGTAAGGAAATTTCAGTCGGGTGTAACCGACTGTAAGAGTCCCTGTACCAGTTCAGGTCGCCTAACAAACACATTAAATGTTTCCCGAGCATATGACCAAACACATGACCACTTCTCACTGCGCGAATATGAATGAAAAGAAAAGGGGGGTCGTTCAAATTCAATTGCTTATAAAATCGTCATTTATTATCAGATTTTGATGAACTTTTTTGAGTTGGGCTAAGAAGGACGTTAGCTTTATACTGGTGTGCTCTATTTTTTTTCTGCCGAAGAAATTTTTACCCAAAGGGGTGATTTTATGGGGAAGGGGGGAGGGGCAAAATTTTAAAATGAACTTGTGAAATTCCGGAGCAGTCCTAGTCGAATGCAAAAAACACGAAGTCTCTATCTATTACCGTTTCCGAGATCCTTTCGTTCACACAGACGGACGGACGGACGGACGGACAGACGGACATGGCTATTTCGACTCCTCTATCACTCCTGACCATAATGGGGGTAACTTTGGGGGGTCTCCGACAATTGTTCTTCCTGTTACATACATTTGCACAAAACCAATAGGCTCTTGTACCTTCGGTACAGGGCCTAAATAGTTTTTTATTGAGTAAACAGACCGATTACGATCGGTAAAAACATAATTCCTCTTAAGGCCTGTTCTCGCTTACAGCAGAAACTGAAACTAAAACAAAACTGAAACTGATTTTTAGTTTCTGTTATACAATTATTCAGTTGAAATTTCAGTAGGAGGTTGCCGCATAGAACCGAAACTGAACTGAAACTAAACGTCATTTTTCATCACTTAACATTTTTATCAATGTTGTATTTCGTATTTTTATGTCATTCAGTACTGAAACAAGTACTTTTTTCAGTTTCAGTTGCTGATGTACTGAATTCAGTTTCAGTTGCTGTAGACGACTGAATTCTAAAATTCAGTTTTAGTTTCTGTTGATACGAAGAGGAGCGTTTTCCACTTCGAGCAAGAGACAATAGTCGCGGGGTGGTGTAAAGATTGACCGAACCTTTTGAGTAGTTGAAATGTACTGATTTATTAAATTCATATAAAACTTAAACTAGCCTAGCATCGCAGTAGCGAATGCGACACAAAGTAATAATGCAAAAGAGAGAAATGTTCAAGAATGCAACAACAATGATATAGAGTTAATATGAAGTTACCGTATTAGAAATTATACATTGGAAAGCAATATTCATTTTACATTAATCTACAAGTTTTCATGGTTTAGAATTGCGAATGCTGAATATGCGCTCCAACATCCCGGCCCCTTTGAAAGTACCATCTTTCAACATAATGGTAAAATAGCCAATTTGTGTACCGGGCGACGAATAATTCCCTTAGCGGTGCGAACATCAACAACTCTGACTCGATTGTCTTTGCCTTGAATGACACATTCAACACGTCCCAGTCGCCAATGCTGGGGTGGCATATTATCATCATGAATGATGACTAGCGTACCAGATTCGATGTTTGGTACAACCTTAGTCCATTTGACTCGCATCTGTAGCTCGTTAATATACTCCGACGACCACCGATGCCAAAAATGCTGTTTTATAGCTGTGATTCGATTCCAATGATTTAAGTGTCCGGTAACGAAGTGGCCAGGAGTCAAAGCCGTGAAATCGTTTGGGTCTGATGATAGACTCTCGATATAGGGCGCGAATTAAGAATTGCCTCTACTTCAGCGACGACAGTACACAATTCCTCAAAAGTGAGTCTCGTATTCATCAGCGTTCTATTCATTAAGCTCTTGGCACTTTTGACAGCAGCTTCCCATAAGCCACCAAAATGCGGTGCCCTGGGGGGAATAAAATGAAAATTAATAAACTCATCTGCACAATACCTTATAATTGTATTCTGAGTCTCCTTTTTAAACATAAAGGTTTTCAAATCAATCAACTTATTATTTGCTCCAGTGAAATTTGTAGCGTTGTCACAATAGATATCAGTAGGAAGACCTCTGCGAGAAATCATCCGTTTCAATGCGGCCAGAAAAGCATCGGTCGATAGATCAGATACCACTTCAATGTGGACTGCTTTGACAGCCATACAAATGAAGACTGCAATGTAGGTCTTGTATGGACTTTTCCCACGTATACGCAAATACGTATTTACCGGTCCACAAAAGTCAATGCCACAGCGCGCAAATGGCCTTGCAGGCATTAATCTTTCCACTGGAAGACTACCCATTAATTGTTGTACTAGTTTCGGCTTGTACCGTATGCAATGCACGCACGATCTGACAACTCGTCGTGCTAAATCTCTTGCGTTTAATATCCAAAATTCGAGACGCACGAGAGATACTAAAGCCTTGGCTCCGGCGTGATAATTTTTACGATGAATATAGCGAATATAGTGAAGTACAAATTCCGATTTATTTGGCAGCAAAATTGGATGTTTTTGGCTTTCTGGTATATGCGCCAAATTCAGCCTACCACCCACCTTGAGCAAGGTGAATCCGCTACAGCTGTCCAAAAAAGGGTTAAGATACTTGATTTGACTACGAATAGAAGTACCTGATTTCAATTGATGAATTTCTTCTGCGAAGTAAACTTGTTGTAAGTTCCAAACAATGCAGTGTAGAGCGTATCGTAGTTCTCGAGGCGAAGGTGAACTGGTATCAAAACTTCCTTCATTAAGTAGCTTGTGATAAAAACGAAACATCCAAGCAACCGTCCGCAAACAACGAGTGTGAGAACTAATGTTATTTACTGTGTCGACTATGTAGTTATGCTCCACTGTAGCCTTAAAGAATGCCTTTCGTTTCTCCTTGTTAACTGCATCCAAATCAATGTCATCAAACTTGTTTGAAGGCCATTGAAGCTCGTCCTTTAACAAAAATGATGGTCCAGTAAACCAAATAGAAGTCTGCAATTCCGATGTAGTGCAACCTCTCGATACGATGTCTGCTGGGTTCAATTGCGTTGGTACGAACCTCCAAATACAATTAGTTGTCAAATCTTGAATGTCGGATACTCTATTTCCAACAAAGGTCGATAAAGTTGCAGAGTGCTGGCGTAACCAGTGCAGCACAATCTGTGAATCGCACCAGAAGTACGAAGTTACTGGTCGACTCTCGAAAATGGATTTGATTTTTGAAAAGAGTAGTGCAAGTAAATGTGCACCACATAGCTCGAGTTTTGGTAATGATTGTTTCCTTGTTGGTGCCACCCTTGACCTTGACGTGAGAAGTTGTACAGTTACGTTTCCATCTGCATTGATTGTTCGCACGTAGATGCAACATCCATAAGCGCGTATAGATGCATCACAGAAGCCATGTAACTGTATGTCTACAGCGCGATACTGTAAACAAAAGCGAGGTACGCTGAGCGACGATAGCGAAGACAACGAATCCAAATAAGTATTCCATAGGTGATGCAAGTTTTGTGGTACAGCTTCATCCCAATTTAGTCGAAGTAACCATAATTCTTGCATTGTTATTTTTGCGACTACGATGAGTGGTGACAATAGACCTAGTGGATCAAATAAAGACGATGCTGTAGATAGTATTATGCGTTTTGTTACCATCTCATCATATTGTGGGCGCTTAAACGAAAATAGAAATGTATCATGTCTTTGATCCCATGTGATTCCCAAAGCGCTAGTAATAGAGCTATTGTCTATGTTCAAATTTTTAACCGACTGATCGTCCATAAAATCAGGGTGATTAGAATGCCATTTAGCTAATTCGAATCTACCTGTAGCAAGTATTTCGACAACTTCCCTTCTCATTCTAGCAAGCAACTCCAAGTCGTCAGCACCACTTAGAAAATCGTCCACATAAAACGATGATTTAATAGCCTCGGCCCCAATGGCGAAGTTATTTTTATGTTGATCAGCTAAGTACATCAAACTGCGTACAGCTAAATATGGCGCAGCCGCTGTACCATAAGTAATGGTGTTCAGCTGGTATGTACGTAGTTGTTCTTCCGACGAATTTCTCCAAATAATGTACTGATATCGACGATCATTTGTATCAACAAGTACTTGCCTGTACATTTTAATGACATCCGCAGTAATTGCATAACGATGCAGGCGAAAGCGAAGCAAAATTATGTAGAGTTCGTTCTGCAATTTCGGACCCACCAAGAGCAGATCGTTCAGCGATTGTTGTGATGTAGTCTGGCATGATGCGTCGAATACCACTCTCAATTTAGTAGATGTGCTGTTGGGCTTCAACACGCAGTGGTGCGGAATATAGTAGTGTGGAACTCCAAGATTAGGTGCAGGTACCAAAGTCATATGATTTAGCTTCTCGTATTCAGCCATGAACGCGACGTATTCATTTTTTAAATCAGGAGAACGATTTAGACGACGTTCAACTGATTTGAACCTACTACATGCAGTTTCATACGAAGCTCCCAACGAATTTGGTTCGTCCTTGAATGGCAGACGAACTACGATTCTCCCATCAGGATTACGACGAACAGTTTTACAAAATATTTCTTCACAGCTACGATGTTCCGATGTAAATTTGTCAGCAGGCTTATGAACATCTTCAAGTTTCCATAGACTTTCCAAGTTATTGTTAAGTGCGTTTTCGCAGGATATCACGTACGACGATGTTGAACCATTAACTCAGTGATTGTAGCGTCCAGAAACAACCCATCCGAGTAATGTTTTTTGAAGAATTGGCATGTTAGATCCAAGTTTGATCTGACCAATTGCCAAGATGTTGAAGAATGCCTCAGCACCGATCAGCAAATCGATACGACGAGATTTATAAAACTTTTCATCCGCTAGAGGAGTGTTCTGAGGCAACTTCCATGAAGACGAATCGATTTCAGACTCAGGTTGATATGCAATATGAGATGTGACACAAAATTGTAACGGCATCTCGAAGGCAGTAGTGCGTGACTTTATTGTTGTAGACGTACGATGCCTAGTGTTTGTGAGCGTCTCACCAATACTGCTTATTTGCATGTGATGTTTTTCTCTAGAAAGACGAAGATTTTGAGAAAATTCCTCAGTAATAAAATTTACCTGAGAGCATGAGTCGAGTAGTGCACGACCCATCTTGTAGCAGCCAGTAGAGTCTCGAACCAGTACTATTGCAGTTGCCAAGATGATTTGTTCAGACGAAGCATTTGTATGTGTGTGAACTGCAACATTTTTCGAGGCTTGCGGTGATATGTGATCCGATGTAGGCACCAACGATTGTGATGGAACCACTAACGAAGGGGTTCTCACAGTACCTTCAATCCGATCAACGATGAAGCAAAGTGTGATGAGATCGAGCGCAGCTACGACATTTATAGCTAGACGAACAATTGTTCATACGATGTCCTCTAGCAAGGCAATTTATGCAAAGACCATTTTTCTTTACATAATCAAAACGTTGATTAACTTTCATTGATTTAAATTGAGTGCAATTTGGTAGTTTGTGATCAAGGCTGGAACAGAGCGTACACGATGTTCTAGCACAACTAAATGTATAGCCTTGATGTTGCAATTGGTTGCGAGATTTACTGCAGTTAGCTGGACGTGGTACATTTGAAGTAGAATCAGTATTAGTAATGTATTAAGGAACTGGCATTGACGTTCCAAAACTCTAGTGCAGTCGTCCCAAGACGGTAATGCTTTAAAGTCAAGCGATTCATTCCATTTTGTCCTAGTTTGAGCATCTACCTTCTCCATTATAACGTAGATAATCATTGCCTGAGCAATCTGCTTGTCACTACCCAGTGATTGCAGTGAGCTATATATTGCAGATGCATTATCTACTAGACTACGTAGTTGTGCACAATTCGGCTTGTTTATTGTCGGCAAATTGAAAAATGATGCGATATTTTCCAAAAATATGAGTGTAGAATTATCATATCTAGCCTTCAGTCTGTCTAATGCCTTATGATAATTTTCGTTAGTCACTTGAAACGCCTTAACAGTTTCAAGCGCAGCGCCTTGTAGACAATTTATCAAATGATTAAACTTCTCGATATTGGATAGCCCATGCTCACGATCTATAATTTGATTAAACGATAAGATAAAGTTCTTAAAATCAGAATACTTTCCGTCAAATGTTGGCAGTGCTAGCCTTGGTAGTTTAGAAGAAGTAGTCGACAACGAATATGATGGCTCAGCGAGGGTACTATGATGTATATCGTCTCCAATGTGTTTCTTGATGGCAACCTTTACGCTGATGTAAACATCTTCCAAATCACCGCGTTGGTTATCATCAGGATCCAGCTTCTCAATGTTAGTTTGAACCGTCAACAATTGCTTAAAATATGCTTCCAAAATCTCAAGTCGACACCTAAGTTCTTCATGCGACAATGGCTTAGCATCTTCCTTTAAGCTTGTTTCAACTATAGTTCTAATGCGCGAAATATTCTTCTTTATATTTCCACGCTGCTGCTTAAGTTCCTCTAAAGACATTATAATGCTTAAACCAAACTTAAACCTTGTTGATGTGTGTAGTTTTCCAAGAAATTGAGTGCAAAATTGAACGACAATCCACTCACCAATTACAATAACAAATGTCCAAAGTACAAATCCAAAATGCAGCAACGATCACAGTTGTTTATGCAAACAACAACAACAAAGCATACGTGCAAACGTCAGTAGGCGATAACGACGATAGGCAATAGCGGCAATATGCAGAAGCGACGATAGGCAGCAATGCAATAGGCAGCAGAGAAATAGGCAGCAAATTGATAGCAGCGACGAAATGCAGCAGCCACGATAGATAGCAGAGACGATAGGTAGAAACGATGATAGGCAGCAGTGACGATGCGCAGCAGCGACGAAATGCAGTGACGACGAAATACAGTAGCCACGATAGGCAGCAGCGACGATACGCAGCAGCAATAATAGATAGCAACGACGTTAGGTGACAGCGTCAGCAGACGACAACGACAATAATTAAACGCGGCAATGTAACTGCAAGTTGTACCAATGCGACGAAAAAACTATTTAACAGTTGTTCGTCAACTTTTTGCAGCAATGAACAACCAATAACTTTAATAATTTGTACAATTATTATGCGCGTAATTAATTATTTGCTATGATAATGTACGAAATTATCATTCGAAATTACGATAAAACTTTACACAGCCTCACGTTAGGGCGCCAAAATGTTGATACGAAGAGGAGCGTTTTCCACTTCGAGCAAGAGACAATAGTCGCGGGGTGGTGTAAAGATTGACCGAACCTTTTGAGTAGTTGAAATGTACTGATTTATTAAATTCATATAAAACTTAAACTAGCCTAGCATCGCAGTAGCGAATGCGACACAAAGTAATAATGCAAAAGAGAGAAATGTTCAAGAATGCAACAACAATGATATAGAGTTAATATGAAGTTACCGTATTAGAAATTATACATTGGAAAGCAATATTCATTTTACATTAATCTACAAGTTTTCATGGTTTAGAATTGCGAATGCTGAATATGCGCTCCAACAGTTTCAGTTTCAGCTGCTAATGTACTGAATTCAGTTTCAGTTTCTGTTGTATGCGACAACAGGCCTTATGACAACTTCAGACACCTTCAAAATCGTCGAGTTTTCACCATGAAGAAACTCTTGTTCAGATAATGGTCTCGAGCAATATTGATATTGGTTGTGGTTTTGATGATGAATGAATGAATCTGATAGCTGAGACATTGTTATTTATAGGTGGACTGAGTTTATGTAAAGTTTGAATCAAATAGAATACTGCAGAATTCTGCATTTTTTCGTGAACAATTAATGAAAGTATTGCTTTAAATTCCAGTATCGTATGTATGAATTCGAGTGAATGACTCTGCAAAACGTATGAATGCATAAATGTACTCAGTGTACTCAGAGTGAGCTGATATGCAGAATACAAACTCGAGCTTGTTCGTTTGAATGTTGTGATTGCTAAACTATTACCAGTATATTATTCATTCATTCATTAGATTCATATATATTCATTAGATTCATTTGAATATACGACCACACTCATGCATTCTTTTTAAGCGTATATGTCTCATTTCTCGTTTTGAGTTTTTTCAAACAGATCTCTTTTATGTTTATAGAAAGAAACTAGTACAAACTTTCGCTAATCAAGCAAAAGCTGTCTTGAAAGATTGCTTATTGATGTCAACTAAGAAGTTCCAACTCGCTAGTATAAAAAAAAACTCAGAGTATATAAAAGAAATTGCTTTACTGTATGCAACATGTGTTGCAGCTAGCACTTGCAACAAATTGTTCAACACTTTGCATTGTAATGCAGCAAGAAGAGATGGCGATGGTTTAAAGCGGAGGGTAAAAACGTTTCTAAAGACAAAAAGCGAGAGTGGGGATCATAAAGAAGTTCCTGTGCTAGACAGAGCGACTACTTGCTAACTGAATGCCAAAGGAAGTACGTCCTACAGTTGCACTGCCTACGCCCATAAATCATGTCAATTTAAATGAATCAGTTCGTTGAATTGTTGCCTGTTGTCTAAGTGGCAACATAACGAAAACAACTTGCAGCATAAGTGACATAAAAACTGTATCACATCTAAGACTTGACACTTGCAAATAAATAATTACACTAGTTAACAAAATAAGTCAAAGTGCAGAAATAAAAATAAACTAATTCATAGACTTTTTAACAATTTCTTTAATCAGATAAAAAAAGATCGCACGCTTCAAAAAACAAAATATTAATTTTCCTATCATATTTTGTAGAACAAAACACATCTTTTATTTTGTAAACTAGTGTAATTATGAATGCCTGCAGCAGACTGCTTGACGACAATACGCAACGTCTTTGCCACATGCGTATGCCACCGGAAGTGCAACGCTTGTCAGCGGACAACGTTAATCAACGTTCGAATGAAACAAGATGTTGCAACAAACGCTGATTGAGTAATGGCAGCAAATGAAATTAAAACATTTTTACGCGCCACACACACGCACTAAACAGCAAATCCCATGAAGCATAACACAACCACACATACAGAATATGCAACTCTTCAACTTGGCCTTCTACTCAACTCATGATGTTGCATTGCATCCGCTGCGCTGCAGATTGGCCGTAAGAAAAAAAAAAACAAAAACATTATCGCTTATTTATCGCACAAGTCTTATACTTGACCACACCACGAGTGAGTGCGCTGGACGCATCTCGAGTCAACTCGACTCGACGACTAAGCTTAATCCGCCGATGCAGTAAAATGTTGACAACACACGGACAAAATGTTGCTGCAGTGCAGTAAATGCTGCAAGCAGTGTGTGTAGACAGACAGACGGACAACATTATTGCAAATTTTCAACGCCAATGTTGCATGCATACTTTGATGTTCAATCGTTTGTTGTTGCTGCTTGTTGTATTTATTGCTTTGTCGTTGCTCTATGTGGCTGCCGCTTCTGCACAAATGCACAAATACTGCCCGCGCCGCCACCGCATTTACCGCATTTGATAGTGTCTTGCGCGTAAATCTGCAGATGCGCTTTGAGATTAAATGCCGTTTGTGTTTGTTGCACGTTTTTTTTCTTTTATGAATATTCTCAACTGTTTGGCTTACTCTTTAAATCGGAAAACGCTTATAAATACTTATGTAGAGGCAGACTTAATCCTGTATGTTATTATGGGCATTGAAAGTTGAATTTGTTTACAGCCAAAATGAGGCGTAGCAGAAGCCCTAAATTATAAATTCTCGTTCAAAGTCAATAGTCAAGTTTATTTATAAATATCCATCAGTATGAACAACAGTATGAGCGTAGAATTTGTATACTCAAATCTAGTTCAAAGACGTTCAAATGAAACTAAATGTGTTTCATAGGAATTCTACTCAATCCCAATTATTCCTTTGAAACTTTTTATACGCCGTTTAGGTTTGGAAGCTAATTAAGCCAAAGTCGACGAATGTCCTCAAACCTTGTCTAATTGCATATTTTATACATTACAGGATACTACTGTCTGTACGAAAAGTAGGCATGCAGCCCTCCTCTGCGGTGTACTTAACAGCCCTTCATCACCACATACCATAATTTTCAAGGTCTGTTTTATAATTTTTTAGGACTTAAGTACAAATATGTTGTATCCAAATCCGTTATTGGAATTCCAACATCAGCACAAAATTTATTTTTAATCTCATAAATAAAGCTTTAAGCTGTGTTTGCATTGGGAACTTTGTACCTTAAAAAAACTGGTGTTCCTTTTTTAATCTTTATTGAAGATTCAGGATTAACGTCATTTCTGGTTCGATCCTAACTTCATATTATTTTGTGTATACATTAATTGGGGCTGTTTTATAAGAGAGGGCTTTACTAGTATTACTTCGTGTCGTGTTCATTCGTGATATTCATTTGGAAGCTGGTATTGTTAAGTATACAAAAATAAACAAAAATTTATTTTGCTCATTTAAATATCCAACTTTGAACCTGATAAAGTGTTTTTGCGGCAGTTCTTCTTCATTACTGTAACATGAAGAAAAGTGCTTCCGAAATTCATCGTATTATATTGGAAGTTAATGGTGACCATGCTCTAGCTGAACGAAGTGGTTTGCACGTTTTAAAAATGGAAATTTCGACTTAGAAGAAGAAGAACGACCCGGACTGCAAAAATAAGATTTGAAGATGAAGAATTGGAGGCATTGCTCGATGAAGATGCGAACTTGCAAAAGCTTAGGGAGTTGATCAAGCAACAGTTTTAAGACGATTAAAAACATTTGGATTCATCCAAAAGCTGGGAATTAGGTGCCGTATGAATTGAAACCTAGAGACGTCGAACGCCGACTCTGCTTATTGGAAATTTTGCTTGAACGCCACCAAAAGAAGTCATTTTTGCATCGGATTGCCACTGGTGTTGAACAATGGATTCATTACGATAACCCCAAGCGCAAGAAATCGTATGATAATGCTTTTTATTTCGTGGGATCACAAGGGTGTGTTGTATTATGTGCTCTTGACATCGGATCAGACTATCAAAGGGGATCTCTACCGAACACAATTGATGGCGGGAAATGACCAAAATATGCAACCAGACACAAATCCATAATTTTTCATCATGTCAACGCTCGGCCACATGTTGCAGGACCGATTAAAAACTATTTGGAAAACAAGGGTGTTGAGTTATACCTCACACACCATATAGCGCAGACATGGCCCCTTCTGATTAGTACTTGTTCGGATCAATGCAACATGCCCTTAGCGGAATACGCTTTACAGGATATCAAAAATTCGATTCGCTCTTGGCCGTCAAGCCGGAGAAGTTCTTTTGGAATGGAATGCACAAACTGCCAGAGAGATGGGCAAACGTCATAGCTTCCGATGGACAATATTTTGAACATTGAATGTGTAATCATTTTATCACAATAAAGCTTTAATATTCGAAAAAAAAACCGCACAAATAAATAAAAACTCCCAATATTTTTCTAGAAAAAAAAAATAATGGCACTAGTCCATACCCAATTTCAGCTTTGGTTTTCGGAACTTGCACTTTTTCGTCGATATTTTGTCTACAGCCCCTACTCCACTGCAACTATATTCGAATTATACCAAATTTTGAGATATCCGGCTGAACTCCGGTATAGAGACCTAATATTTCCGTAATTATATATATGTCACCACCATTTTTTGGGGTTAGTCCCATACAAACCCAGAAAACATAATGGGTGTTTCTATGAAAAATCTCTTTATTTTGGTCAATATTAGTTTTAAATTCGATACAACGGCTTACTATTGACCTATTATTCATGTGCAAGTACTTGAAGTCTTTTTACTTTCTAGGGTAATCTCCATACAAACCCAACACCCGCTATTAGGTTCCTTTCAAAAAATCTAATTTTCATATATCAGCAAGTCGATATCAAGGCTTTTATTGACTGCAGCTTCACATACACCTAATGAACATATTCCTCCTTAGTTGGGGCTAAACCGTGTGAATGCTTTAAAAAACTGAAACCAAAAATAACAGCTCTCTCAGAATAGTTTTCATAGCTCCCCATGTTTATTTTTTATAAATGAAGGCCTGATTAGAAATGTACTTGGATTTTTTCGGAGGCAGATAGAATTTATTAAGGATATGTCCAAACGTACTTCAATGGCTTATAGGACTAAAGGACATAATATGAATTTTTGGCTTCGACAGACATGTTTCCCGTCTATTTCATTAATGCAGGAGATTTTAAGAATGACAAGATATTGCTTGGAATAACAAGTTTGTTTGAAATCTTTCTTCAAGAATGTCTCCGACTTAGCCATATTAGTTCTGCATTATTACGGATTTAATGACGAAAAATATGACAAAATATGCTCCATCATACGCTCCAATTACTTTTGTTGATATTCCATGAATCTTTCCAAAAAATTTACTTAATGAACCTCTGGAGATATACCAACACCATTCTGATGATTAGGTACATCTAATAGTTGCTGCCGTGTGGTAGGCCGAACTTATTTTGCTTGCGTTTCAATAAGTTTTTGAATATTTTTGTCTCTAAAACCAGCTTAAAAATGGACTTTTTATGGTCGAAAAAATGTCACTGGGTGTCAAGGCCGATTTGTATTGCGAATGATCTATCAATTCTATATGTTTTGAGTATTCAAAAATTATCTTATTTGAACCGATTTGTAGTATTTCCAATATGCGTCGATTTAAATTGTCGTCGTACGTTACTTAAATGACACAATTACGACTTAATTCGATTTTTTTTTGAAAAAGCAGGTGTTCTATTGTATGAAAACTGATCAGATTCCGGACAGACTGATATGACTAGTTCAACTGCTGAAAAAATGAGACTGCTGACACATTATTTTGAGTGCTAAAAATTTTAAATATATCAAATTGAAATCCATTGATGGAATTATATGCTGCTGCAAGAATTTCGTGTATAATATTAACATTCTTTTGCTTCCTAATTTCAGCAATGTCCTTGCTGTTATTCTACTTAGCCCTCATGATCAACAG
The DNA here is from genome assembly GCA_035044805.1 of Leucophenga maculata. Lineage (NCBI taxonomy): Eukaryota > Metazoa > Arthropoda > Insecta > Diptera > Drosophilidae > Leucophenga > Leucophenga maculata. The sequence continues at coordinate 2,915,008 of JAWNNP010001101.1, read as the reverse complement.
CATTAACAACATCAACGAGGAGAACTACACATGAGCATGCGCAAATTAAAAGTAAAATGCGCAAACGCATCAACAACTTTGCAAAAGTTTAATTAAAATGTCAAAACTGGTTTAATGGCGTTAATGACCGACACTTTTGATGTTTTTTACGAGGCTCGACATACACTTGAACAACAACGCAACGACAGACGACAGACCATGGGGACAACTATGGCGACAACCATGGGGACATCAACAACTACTTGCACCAAAGGGGGGGACAAAAACATGAAACAAACATTTTAGTTCGTTAACGATCTACAGATGACCGAAGAAGCCTGATGCTGATGGCGCTGATGGCTCTTGGAGCTGAATTGAGGTAATGCCGATGGTGATGATGATGATGTTGTTGTTGTTGTAGTTGTTGATGATAATGATTATTGCGGCCACGTTCAAGCAACACGGTCAAGGCGAGCGTACATCCTGACGACGACGACGACGACAACAGCAACAGCAACGACAGACAACATGTACTGCATTCCATGTTGCTTTGCAGATAAATGCTGTGCATGGTGCTGCGTTGAAGGAAGTTGCTTCCATCAGCTTCCAACAAAGTTGTTTAACACTTGTGCGCATTTTTGTCGCTTGCCGCCGCCAACTACGCAACTCAGGCTGACCAGCTTTCGTTGAAAATTTTTTTGCTGAAAATTTGTTTAACCAAATAATTTGAATTTCTGTTGCGCGTTTTTCTTTTTGATTTTATTGTACATTTTTTTGTTGTTTGTTTTTGGGGCATGCAACATTCGGCAAAGCTTTGATGTTTGGCTTTTGTGCGTTCCATATGCATTTGATTTATTGAAACATTGTCAATCGATTTTACGTGTGTCTGTATGTCTGTCGGTCTGTCTGCGTGCTTCTAATAAATATTTCAAAGTCAGCCGCCACCAATGTTGTAGAAAAAAATTAAAAGAAAAAAACAAAACAAAGTGCGGCATTAGACGCATTTAAAAGGCAAAAATCGCATAAGGCTAAAAGTCCAAAAAACTCATAAAACATTTGAAAGTTTTATGCGTCCTAATAAAACCGTCAATCCAATCTCTTCGTTCCATCAGCTGCAACTTAAACTCCAACCAAACCATTTTTGCACCACAAATGTCAATTTATATTGCAGGTAAGTGCCTACAAAAAAACCTCATCTGTATAGAAGACTCCCTCGTTGTGGCATTGAAAAAATCGGACACCATGCTGTTGTGCCTCGTTTATACGCTGAAGTCGTTTTCCATTGATTTGTCTGCATGAATCCGCTTCGATCGGTTTTATTTTCCTTTTATTATTTTTTACCATTGTCATATCGCGCACATACGGCGTGTAATTAATGACCGGTCGTCATCATTTCGCAGACGATTCAGTTATCAAATTGGAGTATATTAATAATTTTTTCGTTCATTTCATGCGTATTTTTTCTGGCAGACATATTCATAAAGCACATTTCAATAGCAACGGCGGCGGAGTCGACAATATGGTGGGGTGTTTGAAAGTTTTTGAAAAATTTTATGTAAAATTTAACAGCCTACAAACCAACCTGATGGCCGTTTGAAATACTTAAGATACAGAGAAATGGAGAAAATTGTTGAACTAGAATTGTGCCTAAAACCAAACTGCTTTTTGCATTTATAAAAAATCGATTAAAAATGCTTGGAGTTTTTGAGCGAACTGCGGTAACAGTTGTCTCATGACTAAAATTATATCTATCTATAGAAAATGTACAAAGACCAGTTGGTACTTCAACGAGTTTAAGCTCTTTCAAGATATGCTCCGGAGTTTCCAATTTTACATAGGTGTCTTCTAAGTCTGCAATGTTCAGTCAAGTGGCCCCAAATCATTCTATGATTATTCCTTTTAAGACCGTTTGAGATTTCTGATCTCTTCTTATTGTAAGGGTCTAACAATTTTTTATTTTGTCTTAAGTCTTCACATTTCTCCCAGAAAGCGTCCCTTGCTTTATACTCTTTTGCCAGGATTCTCATTGTTCTTGGTTCGAGTCCGCAGAATGGGTCTGAACCTGTGAAATGATATGCTGTTCATGTTTTTGCCAGGTCGTCTTCTGGCTCGTTTCTTGGTATGCCCGCATTTCCGGGTACTCAGTATAGAGTAATTTTGTAAAATATTCCTAGGTTGTTTAATTTGCCTACGCATTCGATTAGCAGTTTAGATTTGATCACAGGCTAATTTATTGTTCTAATAGGCGCTTGGCTGTCGGAAAAATGGCGATGTTTGGGTTCTTGTACATCTTTCTATCGCGAATATTTATGCCTGAAAGACACTGATAAACTTCCCTAGCGATTGAAGTATTTAGTGCGAGATCCGGGAAACCCTGCGCAAGTTCTTTCCTTTGTTAGGGAACCGTCTGTATATCAGCTGATTGCCGCTGGTTTGACATCGTAGTTGAGAGCTATATTTTCCTATTTTTCTTTACTGCTGAGCCCTACGATAAATCTTTTGATTAAGTTGTTCCTTAATCTTAGGAACAACTAGGGTATTGTTTGATTGGGTGGAGGTCCTTTAAGATGTTATTTCATTGATTCCTGATGTTAGTCTTACTATTACTATTATTCCTTCCTATCCTGACGATGGCTCTATTTGCCTGTTGCTGGATATGAAGATGCAACGGTATTGGACTTAAAAGTATGTCTAACGCCGCATTAGGACAGGTTCCTATTGATCCTGTTATAGTTATACAAGCTAACCTATGAATTCTATTCAATTGTTTGCTGGCTACTACCAATGTAGCTCTATCTAACCATTGTGAGATACATCTACCCTGCCAGGCTTAAAGAAAGTAGTTTAAGGAAAAATGGAAGGGTTGGATGTATATTTATTTGGTGGAGCCTTAGACTTGCGTTTCAAACCACGCTACAAACACCTGCGAACACAACTGTGCATCAGCTCAATTTTAGAGCTTGTCCAAGTCGTCACCGTGGTTGAAGGTTCTTAAGAGTTTCATCGACTTGTTCATTTTGATTTTTGACGTTTCTAATTTATAGAACGTTTGCAACTTGATGATAAAAGGCTCCTTTAACACGGCATACCGATGATGCTTCAAAAATGACACAGCAGCGCATGCCGGGGCCTATAATCCTTAATGAAACGAAAGATCTATCCAAAAAAATACTTCTAGAAAACATTATCTAGGTGCACAACAGTGTTGGGAACGGATGAAACCAAACTCGTTTGATATATTCACGGATGTCTCTTATCAAAATGTCGGTGTTGAAGTCTATGCGCCAGAGATAGAAGCGTTGCCTTTTTCAAGTTTACTGACTCGCACAATGAAGGCAAAAAGCATTTCAAAATGCGGAAAATCTTTACAAAAGTACGCCACCTTAAGTTTAAATTTCCCGAAATAAGGTTGCAAGGACACAAAGATATAAAGAGTAACTGACGAGCAAGGACGAAAACTGATAAAAGTGTTAGACTTTAAGATGTCGGGTATTACCTTCAACAGTACATTTTTTAGGAGCTATATTTTGATCTAGATCTGTGTGGCATATTTTATTGGGATAGTCCTAACATACATTGGCATACAGTTCAAAAAACTCAAGAAGACACATGCATATGGAAATCTTAATAAGGATACACCAAACTTTGCAACATTTTTTTATACATATAAGGAGTACGATTTTTCTGGGTTCTACCAGTTACAGAGGGAATTACGCTTTATTTATGGTTATCTAAAAAGGAATTTTAATAGTCTAAATATGCAAACTTGAAGGCTCTATAATATAAGTGTCCCAAGTTCTCTATGTTCATATAGACAGATAAACAGACATGTTTATATCATATTTTTTAAGCTGATCAAGAATATATATATACCTTAAAGGTCTCTCTCACATCCTTCTGCTTATTAAATACATTTGGACAAATTTAATATACCTGTCTACTGTATGGACGCTGGGTAGTGGTCTAGAGTAGCCTCATCAGGATAGAGATTTATACATTGTAATATCTTTCGCTTCTTAGATTAGGCGTTATTATCAATAAGGCAAAGACTGGTGCCACCATGTAAACGAAAGTCCTTTTTAATCAAAATCGTTTTTGATTTGTTGAAAATTTTTTGTTTTGTTGAAAAAACGACATTTTTCTTCTTCTTATATGGTTATTTCTTCTATAGCTCTTGTTTTCATTGTTTTTTATCCTTTTTACATTATTAAACTTATTAATCAGCCCTCGCTTTTATACACAACACATTGTTAAAATTCAATGCTTGATTGTTTGGCGTTACAGACATTGATTTGGGCATATTTTTTCTTATTTTTTTATGCAAGTCTGACTTTCTCTACTCCGCACCACCCACTATGGTGCCAGAAAAGAAGAAAGAATGCTGTAGTTGAGTATGCACGATTTCCAAATACGCTGTTCCTCAATTGAACCATAAATTTGTATAGAGGATATTTATCGATGTAAACCCGTGTTGTATGTTTTATTGGACTAAGTGAAAGATATAACAAAAAGCCTGAAAGGGAGACACATTTGTATGTCGACTGCTCCTTTTAAGTAGACCTATATGACATATTTTATTACAATTTAAAATACACTAAGTAAGCTAAAATAACCATGTCAGAAAGGATGGGAAAGTTTTTGCGACCGCTAAAAATGGGATTGACACGTTTATTAAACCCTGCTTATTTGAAGAGGGAATTGGAGATACTGAATATTTAATGTCTATCTGTGTAGGTAGGTTTGTAGGGAGGATGTATTGGCACCTAAATTGAATACAAAATATCTGAATATTATCCACTTTGTCTTTGTGCATAGGAACAGCCAGGCAGTTGGACAGACAGACATGTCTATATCGGCTCGACTTTTGAATGTATCAAAACTATATATGGTTTATAGGGTCTGCCTCATTATACACGCTACAGTCAATAAAATATTGAATCTTAGAAGACATGTCCATCCAGGCGAATTAGATATAACGTGTTTTTTTTTTTTTATATATATTTTGCGTCGCTAAAGTCGTAAAATAATCAAGTATGACGTATGGGTTAGGTGGAAGACCCTCAGCTTTGCAGAACACGCCAGCATAGCCTGTTCTGCACAGGATCACTAACTACATGTATATACACCGCATGTTGTCGACTTGCAATTGTTTTTTATTAAATAAATCAAACTTAAAAATCCCGCCATAGCGCCTTTTATATTCACATTCCTTAAATACTCATTATTTATTTAAAATATTTGTTCTACAATAATAATTTTGAAGCGTATAAATGCTTCGACTTGCTGAAAGTTGATATTTGATACATGTTTCTGTGTTTGTTGCTCGAAAACTGCGTGCAGTCTGCAAAAGTTGTGATTTATATGTCGGCTCATGAATGCGCTGCACAATTCGACAGCGTTTTTATTTTATTTTCGAGTTTTATTATGCTTTTATTTATTTTTATTTTTTTTTTTATTATAGTTACTGCAGTCCATGCTGCATTCATATAAAGTCATTCCGCAACACTCCGCCAGTTTGCTGAAATAATATTCATAGTATAAACTCGTATATATGTATATTTTTTACCCCGTTCGGACTCTCGACCAAGACTCGGATTGTATTTTCAGGCAACAATCTGTAGACACAATAAATTACCAATTATATTTTCATTTCATATTTCTGCCATTGATTTCGTTGTCGTCATCGTAGTCGGCGGCGGCGGCGGCAGATTCGGTATCGACGTCATTTTCAGTAGATACATATGCACATACTCCTATATACGTAAGCCAAAAACAAAGCCGACAGCAGTTTGGGGGAGTATGTACAAGTGGACTCAATGCAGTTTTTTAATATTCAAAAAACGAAAGGAATCAAATTAACTGTTTAAATAAAATCCTGTTGCGTTTTTCTTTCGTGTATACAATTCATTTTTTCTTAAATTTTTGCTTTTCCTTTTTGTTTTGGTTAAAGAAATTTAAATTGCAATTTAAATTGCCATAAATTTAAATAAAATGCATTCATTGTTGTCATGGAAGTTGCATTTAGTAAATGGAAGCACCGACTTATGTCGTAATTTAATGAATTGAATACAGTTTGTAGCAATTCGATATCGCAATTTGTTTTATAAGAATAATTCAAGAATAATAATAGGCAGCTCAGCAAATGCTATTCACTTAAAGATTTCTGAGATTTTAAACAAGTATCTATTAAACACTTTGTTTATTTTCTTCATTTTTTTTTATTTAATATTCGCAAACTGTTCAAAGGGACAATAAACAAATTGTTAAACAAAATTAAATCAAAAATAAATAAAAAGAGTAAAAAATTTAAAAATAAATAAAATAACAGAAGCAAGAAAGAACGAGTTAATTAAGTGTAGCTGACTTCGAGATACAATATACTCCTATTGAAACCTATAGCGAATATATGCCTATTTGGATCCGTGTGGAATATTTTATTAAGATTAAAAATAAAAAGAAATTTTCATTTGAAGCTAAACTTTCTTATAGAAAGCTCGCAAAGGAGGACAGATTTGCGTGCGGACTACCCCTACTAGTGGTCCAATATAGTGGTGCAATATTTTATTAGAATTAAAGTATTATACAAACAATTTGATGTTTGCAACTAACATACAAAGAACAAACATTTTTTTAATCAAAAGTTCAGAAACGAGGACAGGTTTTAATAGAAATTACTCCTTAGAGAGTAGTTCATAAGAACTTTAAATACTACTTATTTGAAAAGAAAGTAGGAGAGACGAAGTATCGAAACTTGAAGGCTCTATCTGTAATAGTCTCCAAAGCTCTGGTTATTCATAGCCAGACAGACGGACGGGCATGTCTATATTGACTCGACTTTTTGTAGGCGCCTACAACTATTGAAGGTGTGATTTGAACCTTTATGGAATATTTTACATAAAATATCTTTTAGATTTATGATATCAAATTGGAGTGCACATGAAATGAGGCAAAGTCAAATTGAATTGTTTGACCATCTTATTAAATTTCGGAAACATGGTTATCCACAGAAATCTTGGTTAAATACTGCACATACCATTGTGACCATGAAGCAAGTAGAGGAGAAGGTGTCGCTTTATATAAATATTAAAATCTCAAGCACGAACCATTGTCATTTGTTCACACGTATTTAATGGACAACATTTGCGTCAGTGGAAGAATGTTAAATAACTCTACTTACTTCAATCATCTTTCGGTCATTGCCGCATTTAGGAAGGCGTGTCAACTTCTGTAATCTTTTGCACGCTGGTGCTAGTTTTTATGAATGCCAAGTATGGAGAGATCTCTCCAAACCTGGTCATCCTCTATTGCGTCCTGCACCAATCAAGTTTGGGTTCCCTATGTAAACCATTCAACAAATGAGCAGTGCACTGGACTATGTCAACCTCATCGAATAGCTCGTACAGTTCATGCTTCATATGGGAGCTAAACGACGCCGACTCTAATAGGACCGAAAATCCTGCTAAGAATCTTCTTCTCGACGACTTCTAACGCTGTTTTATCTGACTAAATCGTAGTCCCACCTCTGCGCCATGCATTGGGACCGGGAGTATCAGCGTCTTATAGATCTTTATATACGTGTTCTAAGAGAGGGCTTTACTTCTAATTTGCTTCCTCAGCCCAAAACAGCTTACATTTATCAGGCTGATGTGGTTGTTGCTGGTTATTTCGGATCCAAGATAGACGAAGTTTTCTACACCACTGAAGTTGAAATTCTCCATCGTCACTGATCGTCAAAAATGCGAGAAGATACCAAGTATTTCGTCTTGTTCTCGTTCACCGCTTGAACCATGAGCCGAGACTGTTTTTCATCTCCGATGTTATCTGCCTACGCAAGCAGCAGCCCTTCCTTTTGGTATGTATGGACACTGGAGTAGGATGTATTCCATCAGAAGATTAAAAAAATCGCACGAAAGAGCATCGCCCTGCCTGAAACCTCTCTTGGTATCAATGTGGTTGGAGAGATTTTTCCCCACCCTGACAACGCTTTGTGTGTTAGATAGCGTCGCCATACAAAGACGGACAATCTTTGCCGGGATACCTAGTGCAGACAGGGCGTCGAAAAACTTCGATCGCATCGGCGTGTAAATACTTAGGTGGTGTGTCTCTTTGTTAAACTCATTGGTCTTTTCCAAGATTTGGCGTAATGTGAATACTTGGTCCATGGTAGACGTTTTTGGCCCGAAGCCGCACTGATATAGTCCTATCAGTGAATCCGTATATGGCTTCAGCCTATTACACAATACGTGCGACATAATCTTATTTCCGATGGAGGAGGGCCTGCCGCTCTGTTATTTTTCAGCTTTTTAATAACTGAATCGACCATGTTATAGTCCGGTGACTCTAAAATATTGCCATCAATAACTGTTGGTTCCGGTGTCATATCTCTATCGGCGGAATTGTGCGTTTCATCGCCTCCGAGTAGGTTAGAAAAATAACTCCTCCATAACCTCTGTGTTTCTTAAGCATATGTAACCAGATTTCTATTTTCGTCCTTACAGAATGTTACTTCGGGCTTAAAATCTTCGGTCAGACGCTTGACCTTTTGATAAAAATATCAAATAACTTAGGACTCAAAATAATGAATTGTTACTTTCCTAGTGAAGCAGCTGGAGTATCAAATCTTAAGAAGAAGATAAAGTTCATGTCAATATATCTTCGGTGTAAATCTCAACTGCCTGAACCAAGTGTGGTCGGTCCAATTGTTGAGGCCACATCCTTAACGATTTGCTAACTATTAACTCTTTTGAAATAATTTATTCTTCAAATCCAACTTGTAGCCTTAACAAAGCTAGTCTTCTTTTTCGAAACCACGATGTTTTGTCCATCCTGGCTAAAGACTCACACAAACTTTGAAATATTACCAAAGTTTTGAGGAAGAAAAATGAGTCAGGTCAATGAGATTCCAATAGAGCTGAAATCTTAATCCAAAATTTCTCTTTGAACCATTATATTTCAGTGGATGTACGTATTCAAGCAAAAAAAACTCCGTTGCAAAGTTCTATTAATTTTCAAATGTTGATAGAGATGGTGCAATTCGTGTTGATACACCCAGATTAGCTTATCTAGTCAAGAATTTTAAACTGAACCAGGAAAATTCCAGGCGATGAATGGATAGCAAACTCATGCATAAATTTATTTAAAAAATTTTAAACTCATGTTTGGGATTATATTACTTTCCATCTTCATGGAAACAGCAAAGACTATATCAATCGAAAGACTAGGGACCAATCTTGTTTCGGCCGATAAGCCTGCTTAGCTTTTTAGGAATTCTTTTGGAGAAAACTCTAAAAGCAAAAATAAATAATTTTGTTGAAGATAACAAAAACGTCCCAACACAGCAAATTTCGGTTCATATATAAACACCTCACCACTTTATGTTTAGGCTTCAAATAATTATGAAGGAATACTTTTCTTTTTGACATTTAAGCAGCCTTTGATTCAGTGTGGTACGTTACATTAGATCATCGTTTTAAGTCGAGTATTTAGACAATCGTATATTTCAAAGTATATTCTCGCTTAGCACAGATTTTGAAAGTATTTCTCCTTAAATAATTCAGGGGGAACTACTCCCAAAATCTATACAATTTCAAAGTAAGAGAAATCTAGATGACGGAGAGTTAAAGACAACACAATAATATCTTAAAGCATACAATTAATCAGTCTCACCACTAAACTCTGGATATTGCTCTTAAAAAAATGTTTATGGTTGCGTTATGGCTATGGGTTTGGCTTTAACACTTAATATTGGTTAAACAATAGTTTAATGACTTCAAAATTCAGCAATATATGAGACGCATTTTACTGCTTTGCAGTATTGCCATTTAGCTCGAGTTAATAACTTAGACACTCTTTATACCTAAAACCTAACTCAAGCAGCATATAAGGTATTAAGTGCTATGCATGCATTTCATCTACCACATGCCACACCTGTTCAATTTTCTATACACATCGAAGCGCTAAATTATAGCGCTTAATAATGTTTATAGTAAAACAAATGCGTACGACATTATCGACACATCCTGTTCTAGAAAGGTGAGTGCAACGACAAACAACTAAAAGCAACCAGCATCGGCTAAGAACAAAGGATGCCGCCAGTGCAACAAAGGAGAACCAAGCGTACCGCTCTAAAGATGCATACAGACAGCGACGATCTGGCTGAAGTTGAAAGTGGCAAGTGGCGCTCAAATGACAAACAGACAGGGTGACTGACTGACTGACTACATGTGGCAGTTGATGCACAACCAACAAATAAATAAACAGACAGACAGACAGACAGACACACAAACGCTGAGCTAAAGACTAAACAAACAAAATGCATAAAGCAAACATTAAAAAAATTGATTTAGCATGAAATTTAAATGAGCTCGAAATGCACTCCCCATATTCATATTTATTTTTTGACAACGTCTCCGACTGAATGAAGTGCAGCACTTCAGTTCACAGTTTATTGTCATTATCAAAGGCAAATATTCATACATGAAGATTGAAGCACCTTGCCATGCAAATATTGTCAAAGGCCGCAAACGCGTTCTTGAAGATCTTTTTCCTGCAGCAGCGGAAGCGAGGCGCTTATTTCGTTCAATTGGAAGATAAAGGAACAAAAATAGCTGCCGCCTTAGATGGTATACGAATTCATAAAAAAAAAATATGTAGATATGTCGGTACATATTTGGTGGAGCACGGGACAAGCATGTTGCGGTTTGATATAAGAACTTGTGGCGCTTTGTCTTGCAGAGTTCTTCGAATGCTGTGTGCATGTTTATCTTAAACGACATAGTTATTTGCCAATGAGTGTAGCCTCAGACTGTGCGGATTTGTTTAGGATATCGCTCGGGCACAATTTCTGATATAATATTTATTTCGAGCGCCAGTATAATCTAAAACAAATTGTGTTCGCAAGTATCCTATGCAAGCGCCAGTAAATATTTTGAAAGACATTTTTGGATATTCTTGGAAAATAAATTTGGTTTAACAAAATATTTTCACAATTCATTTTTAAAGTGTTTAAACTGTGAATTACTATCGCTCCAGTCGAGTGTGTTCGACTTTGAAATATCCTGTAGTCCCATTGGTTATTATATTACCGGCTTGCGTTGCTACTCCCCCGTTTAGTAATCCTTTTATGAAGGTGAGGTATCGCTGCTAATAAAATTTTTTGTTTTTTTTTTTTAATATTTGATTTATCATGGCATGATGACTTAATAAAATTACTTCTCACGATCTTATTAACATGTATACCAAATTCCATCCCTGTACCGTAAATGGATGCAAAGAAAAGTTGAATTTTGTTTAACGTTTGTATGGGGGCGGGGTATCACCCCCTCCGTAGGATTGTTGTACAATGCATACTCTCTGCGGGGGAGTGTAGTCAATTATTTCCTGAGGTTTCATGGAGATCGGATCAATGGATGAATCGGTAGGAATCTATAATGGACAAACAAACCCATATCTATACATACATTCATTTTAATATATACTAGCTGTACCCGGCACGCTTTGCTGTGCCCAGTAAAAGTTATTTTTAACACACAATATATTCTCCTCCTACTCGCCTCCAAGCACTTCTCTACTTCTTTCAGCAATATTTAAAACCGAAAAATCAAATAACTTTTTTTATCAACTTTTTTGACCAAATTTTACTCGAACACTCTCCTGAATGAACTGAAGATCGTCTGTGAATTTCAGCTCAAACGGTTGGATAGTTTTGCTTCCTATAAGGAACATACATAGATAGATAGTTAGATAGATAGATAGATAGATATATACAAGATTCATTTTTATATATTTAGATACATATAGATATATATACATATATTGATCCGTCTTGAATATTTTATTTGGACTAGTATAAAATACACCAAATTGGTCATTACAGACTAAAATAAGCCGCAACATATGTATGTTTGCAAGCCCTTCTAGTGGTCCGAAATGGAGTGTTTCATTAAAATTTAAGATTCTCCAAATTTTCAATATTTGCTAAAATAAAAAAAATAAAAATTTTCACTCAAAAGGAATGGTTTTTATGGGTACTACTTAGAGTTTGACACGTTTATTAAACACTATTTATCTCATAAAGAGACATAAAATTTCTAAGCTTGAGAGTTATATCTGTTATAATCTCCAATTTATTCTTGTTCATAGCCAGACTGATAGATATGTTTATATCGATTTGCAATTTTGTACGGGGGTCACCTCATTTAGTGGTCCAATGCAATATTTTATTAGTATTGACACGAAATAAACTAAATTTGGCATTTCCAGCTGAATTAACCTTCCTTAGGGAGGTGCGTGTTCAATGAATATAAATAATCTCAAAAAATTAATAGAAGAATCTAAATATGCAAAGTGGAGTGCTCTAATTCTTATAGTCGCCAAGATCTCGTAGTTCATAAGAACAACCAGATAGATGGACATATCTCTATCAACTCGACTTTTGATGCTGTTCAAGAATATGTAACCATTGTGCTACGTATACATATAAAGGCCAAATAATATGGTGTAGTTCGGGACCTAGATTCTATAAAATGTTAGTTTAACTTCTGCTGCTCTGCAGATAAGATTAGATCTTTAACTTCACTCATGCTGATTGTGTAATGGACCATCCTATTTATACTGTCGAACTAGGAGAAATTATTAACTAGATGGACTATGATAAAATCAGTTTACATACTATTCATACCGTACCATAACGATGTACTATGGCATGTTGAGGATCAGTATTTTTCCTGCCCATTAGAAATGCGTCACGGCAATCATGATAGCCAATCCGAATTCGATATAATATTTCTGGATGAATTATTGTCACTGCTGGATGATGGACATATGTATAATTCCAATTGTGTGTGAAACAGCAGAATATGATGCATTTGATTTGCTTTGTCAAGCTGATGTCGGATTTCATTTGATTCAATTTATTTGCCGAATTTGCGGAAAACGAGTCAGACATAAAATATTACCACAGAGCAGCATGTTAGATCCTGTCTTATAAACGGTTTCTACTGTTGACCTTCCGTTAGTGCATAGATGATACCGCTGATGATACAGCTATCTTGGCAATATAAAGTGGTGTGGGCTCCTTGTCGAGACTTCTTCAGAGTTAGCTTCATCTCACAGAGGCTTTTTTTAATCATTAGATGATAGGAAAACAAGTAAGAAAATACAGTCAGGCGTAACCGACTGTAAGAGGCCCTGTGCCAGTTCAAGTCTCCTAACAAACATATTAAATGTTTCCCGAGCTTATGACCAAACTTATGACCACTTCCTACGGCACGAATAAGTGCCTTATAAAACATTTTTTTATGTATGAAAAGAAAAGGGAGGACGGTCGTAGGTCGTTCAAATTCAATTGCTTATAAAATCGTCATTTATTATCCGATTTTGATGAACTTTTTGGATTTTGACTAAGAGGGACGATATCTCTATACTGCCATACTTCATTTTTTTTCTGCCGAAGGGGGGGGAGGGGCAAAATTTTAAAATAAACTTGTGAAATTCCAGAGCAGTCCTAGTCGAACGCAAAAAACACGAAGTCTCTATCTATTACCGTTTCCTAGATCCTTTCGTTCATACAGACGGACAGACGGGCGGGCGGGCGTACGGACATGGCTATATCGACTCCTCTATCACTCCTGACCATAATGGGGGTAACTTTGGGGGTCTCCGACCATAATTTCTACCTGTTACATACATTTGCACAAAACCAATAGGCTCTTGTACCTTCGGTACAGGGCCTAAATAGGAAAATAGAACCGTGAAATCAGAACACAGTAACAATGGTGCACAAAACTACTGAGTACATTCGTTAATGATGATGGAAATGTTTTGTGCTTAAAAATACTTAAATTAAGAGTAGGGGCTAAACGTCCTATTCTACCTGGATATTAATGAGAAAAATTATATTAAGATACGGTATTAATAGTACAATTGATATTTAGGAAAGATATATACAAAAACCCCGTTGAGTGATGCATTTTATTATTTAAAAAATTCGCCTACAATTTCATGACAACCAATGTGCTCCAATTTTCCTAAAGTTGAAAGGAGTAAAGCATTTTCAATCCTTCAGAAGACCTGAGAATTGTCACTTTTTACTCTATACTCATATATATTAATTTTGTGCAAGTATATGTAACACGAAGAAATAGCCGAGGCAGACCTCATATACACACATATTCTTGAACATCACCAAAAATCGTGTCAATGTAGACATGTCCGTCTGTCTGGCTATCCATATGAACAACAACAATTTGAAGAATAATGCTCCTACTACTTCTTTAGTTACTTGTATTCAATGTACGTGGCCTTAGTATACAAATATTTCATAACGTCCAAGATCAAACCACAAAGAGGGGTAGCCCCTTACAAATCTTTGCCACCTTGTGTGCATTTGTATGAATTTAAATCAAGCAAGCAAGCAAGTATTGGATCAATATTCTTGCAAAACGTACTGACGTCCTTAGCCATGTGAGGTATGGTGTAGCAGCAAGTTTAGGCACTAAGGCATCGCATAGTTTCGATGCCAATTTCAACCAGCTTGTGAACAATGAGAGCTATTTGCTACAGCAGATATTTAATTGTGACAAAATGGGTCTTTTTTATAAAACTATGGCAGCGGAGAAGAAAACAATACCCTTGAAATGCCAATGAAAGACCACCTCACTTTACTTTGTTGCAATACCACACGCCTTTTTAAAAGGCATAATGTCGACAAGACCATGCTTTTTCATATGGAGGTCAAACAGTGAAGCAATAAGTCACCTTTTTAATTTTTTTTATTAGGTCAAAAAAGTGTTTGGCACTCTCTGAATAAACATTTAATATGAATGCTTGTTATGAACAACGCTCCTTGCCATCCAACAGACTTACAAAATGAACTCATTGAAGAATTCAAAATCAGCAAAGCTCACTCCATTACTTCAGCCTATGGTCCCCTAGTTATTTCTCACTTCAAGAAGTTTTAGACTGCAAAAGAACTTTTCAAGCGTTTTCACTATAAAAGAGTTTTGGCAACATCACTTCCACATTTTTTCCTGTCTCAAAATAATTAGAAAGGTTTGGGAAGTTCTTGCACAGAGAATTCTCGAATCTCCTTTCCTTCCTTCCTCCACGAGATCTCCACGGTGCCAGTAACCAATGAAAATTTATTTTTAGTTAACCAGATGAGGCTAGAGGTGGATAATAATTGTAAGGATGAGCTTGTGGCAGAACACAATAAGCTGACTATCAAAGAACTTATGTATTTGTAATGTAAAAAGATGTGAAGAAGACTTCACAGATTTAGTAGAAACTTTATTAATAACAAAAGATTCGATTTAGGGTTCTATTATAGAAAAACTAGGAATATATGAGTGAAGCTGTATAATGCTTCTTCCATTTATTCTATAATGTTTACAGAACAGCCTGTGTTGGAGTATAAATTTCGAAGAAAATATGTTTTAAGGATTTTAAAAATAGGCTTTTTTTTTAACCATTTTTATCAACAGTATTAGAAGCTGTCCATCATTTCAATTGAATACACAAAATGCAACATTGAACCTTTGCTCAAGTTCTGCAAAAACACACACTCAGTCCCATGCCATAAAACTTCGTTTCACTCATTTACCATTCATAAATATCCAAACAATGCAAGTCAGCAAAAAAGAAAATAAAAAATATATACAATCTGCAAAATCGTACATTGCACACTGACCCACTTTGAAACGAACAGGGCGGGCAGACCGCATTCCACTTTTTAGTCATAGCCCAAGAGGGCAGATACTTCAACAATGAAAATAATAATAGCAAAATATAGGCAACAAATAAAAACAAAAAAAAAAAACAAAAAGAAAACAAAAATCAGATTCGCCTATATCAATAATTGACTTAAAAGCAAACAATTTATGATGACCTAAACGAAACGAAACGAAAGGAAAAAAATCCCAACTTAACAAAATGCTGCGCAAGTTGAAGAAGGAAGAAAAGCACTTAGCCTAGTGAGACTATATTCTGTTGGTCTCCGCCAAAGGGTGCGGTGTGGCAGTCAAGGAATTGAGGCACAAGGATTGAGGCGCGGTCAGGGCAGATGGCAACACAGCGATATCACAGTGCGGCGACCGAACAGTCCAACACCAGGCTATGCTGAGGAGGTTGGTAAATGTTGATGACGTTGTCGAGTTGAAACGTCTTAGCTGATTTCGACGATACTAAAGATAATAATGATGACAATAATGACGATGATGATGATGATTTTGATGAAAGATAGACCACGTTGAGTGTGCAATATGAAACCTAAACAAGCTATGAGGCAAAGTGAAGTAGTTATAAGCTGAAGCAGAAATCAAGGCTAAGAGCGTCAAGTACTCATGGCTATGTGAAAGTTGTATGGCACACAGAACAGGACATCAAGCCAGGCTAAACTGAATCACATCGAAACAAACAGAAAAACAAAAAAAAAAAACTACAACGAAAACGCTTTTAAATCATTTATGAACACTGAGAGATGATACACACTGCTAGAAGACCGTCCAACTATAAAAGTCATAAACCGTTGAAAGCATTTTGCCATGATTTAGCAAATAATCTTCAAGCAGCTGATGATGATGCTGACGATGATGCCTATGATGAGAATGAAAATGGCGATGGATGAATGGCTGTTGTACTTAAAATAATATGATTTTAACAATAACAACAAACGAGTACAAATAAACTAAACTGCAAAATACTTCAAGCACTAAATCCCTACTAACAAAATGTATCTATTTACTTATCTATCTATCTATCTATCTATCAGTCAGCATACAATGGCAAGGTGTAGAGACGCAAGAAGATATTGTATCTCAAAGTGAAAAGTGCACAGTTTAAATGTGTGCAGCAGCAGCAACAAATAACTGGAGAAAATCTTTCTCCTGGATGCGCATAGCAAAATTATGATGAAAAATTGTTTAACTCGACTTGCAAGATTTTCTTTATTTTTTTTTATTTTTAACCTGCTTTTAAAATGCTATCAACTATAAGAGAAATGTAATCCAAAAGGGCGGGCAATGTTGCAGTATAAACCATAACAGCAAAACTATTATCGTTAAATGGAGAAAAAAAAATCAAATACATTTTCCATTTTATTTTTATGAAAATAGGCAAAATGACAAACATTTCAAAGTTATGTTGGGGTAAGTATAAGCTTTTATTATAAATGGGGAAAGTACCAGATAGAAAGAGAAAGCGTCTGTTGGAAATGTTTTGGAAAAGCGAGAAACACAGTCATCCTTAAATGGGTTGAGAACTGAAATCAATAAATTTAATCAATTTTATTTTTGTACAATATTATTTCTCTTTTTTAGCTTATCAATAAGTATGGGAGAAAACGTTCGAGGAAGAGTCCGCATTACGACTTTAAAGCTTGGTTTCTAACGAAAAAAGTGCACGTAGTCTCTGGAGTACTGGATTATGCAAAACGTTATAAAACAGAAGAAAAAAATACTTATTAAATTAGAACAATTTCCCTAATATTGTGTTGAAGGAGGAAGAACTTCATAATATATCTTTTTGTTACAACTATTTGCGAATTATAAATGCTTACATGTTGAAATGGAATTCATTGTTTAATGTATCTTAAGGATACTTCTAGGATAACGGTATATCATATTGTTAAGCTATAACTCGAATTTCTGTACACAGCAGCTATAAGCCGATCAGTACTTGTCTCAGCCATACGCTTACGATTGAAATAATTTTGGTAACCAGGTCTTCATTCTGTCCTACCATGAGCATGATTCGACGAAAATTTTAGTACGGTCCAACAGGTGCGATGATGGAATGGAAATTCATACAGTTCAATAGGTGTTTTTTATATATCATAAAGAATGTACTCATGTAGAGTTGATTTGGATAGACTTACTAATGAAGTAATTTTGGTAATCTCGATATTTCTAAACAGTTCTGGTATAAGGTGACCAGTGAATTCACTAGTTCTGCATTAGTTTTGCTAAAAGATCAGAACACTATTGGGAGTAGGAGTAGAGCAATTATTTGGTTTGTCATATAAGTCATAAAAGATATTCCATTCCGAAATAACCTCATTCCAAACTCTTTCGAGCTCTTTTCACTTGCAGCTCATATAAATTTTTCACCTCACAGCTGGTTATCAATCGCTTGCGAGTGCTGCCAACTAATTTTTATTTATGCGTATTTAATTTCAGAAATTGTTTTTCGATCACTTTTTCTCCAGCAAATGTTGCAACAAGTGAGCAATGCTGCTGCTTCGGTTGATGTTGATGACCTACATAAAAAGTTTTATACGAATCCAAAAATGATAAATAGTATTTTTGTGTGCTCGACTGAAAGACCCATGAGTTGTGGTAGGCGCTACATCAAATCATCAACGCCACACGAAGGCCTTACATTGGCTGCTTATGTGGCGGACAGACGGACATTGCATCTTTCTTTTTGCTGCCAATTTTTATAAGTAGCCAAAAGACAGAAAAATCTGCGCTAACATAAATTTTCGCACATTTAATTTTTTTATATTTTTGTAAATTTTTTTCTCGTTGCTGTCTGCATGTGTTGTGTTGGTAAGGTATTTCTCTTTTCTTTAACATTTTGGCAACTTTGTAGCTGCGTGTGTGAAATTTTTAACAAAGCTCAAACATGCAATGTCGCCGTCAATGATGGAGCCAGTTCAGATCTTCAGTTCCCTACCGTCCAGATCTTCACTGGACTTGACTGTGTGGCTTTGCTGACTAACTTTGTGTGCTACGCATAATTCTTCTGCTGCCCATTCAATGTGCACTCACGTTTTTTAATTTTTTCTTGTTATTTTTCATTGGTTGGCCAGCGACGTCGTCGACGTTGTTTGCTTGTTGGCAGCCAAAAATTTATTACGTTAATTAAAATAATTCTTAATTAATAAGAAGCACCGGGCAGACAGTCAGCGAGTTGACTCTTAACATTGCCAATGAGTTGCAGCGATCCGATCTCAGCGTGCTGATAGCAAGCGCCATTTGTTGTAGTTGTTTGTGCTCCTTCGATTTGGCTTTTTTGGATGAGGTTTTTTCTTTTTTTTTCGCCATTCTATATTTTTGCTGCAGTTGCAAGCAGAATGCATAATACATTGCATCGAGTTTTCTACTACTACAACAACATCGATTTTATTTTTTATCCATGTTTTCTCTGCTTTTATAATGCAACATAAAGTTCAGCATTTGATGGCGATTTTTTGTGTCTACTCTGAGGTCATACTGATATTGGACGTTGCTGGCGGAGGAAGTTTTGGATAGGTTGCACTGTAAGAAATGGAAAACTGATTTGATTTTAATGCACATTGATCAACTTGACGAGTTGAATCGAGTTAGTCATGTTCATCTGTCTGTACGCCTTCAGTTTTTAAGATTTCGAACTAAAATTGAGTTTAGCTAACGAATCAGGATATATGACACAGCTAGTTCTTTATTTGTTTTATAAAAAAACAATTATGAATTAATTTCGATTGGTATTTCTTTCTTAAAATATCTCACTGTGTAGCAGCGCAATTCTTTCCTCCAGTTCTCTCCTCTCTACGAGTATAAAAAAAAAAACTTCATTTAATATTTTTGCGCATTTTTTATTAATTTTATTTTTCTTTTTGTGTTTCTGCTGCTTGCCCGTATATAAAAGCGCAACACTTGAATGCATTTATTTTGCTTTAATTTGTTGTTGTCGACTGCGGCGTCGATTGTTTCCTTCTGTTGTTAGAGCTAAGCGCCACTTGTTGTCGAGCTTTATTTTGAAGATGTGTTTGTTGTTGTTGCTGTTGCTGTTATTGTGTTGTCGTCCTCATACACAATTTTGCTGTAGCGCATTTGCAGCGCAGCATAATCGTCAGACGTGCAATGACAACACCAGAGCAGTCAGTAGTTGCCAACAATGCCGGCCGCTTACCCGCACCGCTGGCTCATTACATTATATTAGCAATGTACGATATAAGAATATATGCGAGTAGTATATATTGTCGTAGCTCCCTCGTGGATTTTTTAATCATAGCCATTGTTCGACGTTTGGTTTGTTTGGTACGCTTGGCCACTTGGCGCTTGCTCGCAACTCGCTTGCTGTTGTTGTTATTATTATATTCGGTCTTTGGTCTTTTTTAAGCGCCGCCGACACCACTCTCTGGTCAAACTGCTTCCAAATACATAGCACACATTCACGCATGTCCCATACAAAGGGTGTCTTTTTGAAGTTTGTGATTTCTTCAATTACATAGTTTTTTCTTATTGTTTAAAGTGCTCGAACCAACTGAAGACGATCGCAAACATAACCGCTAATCCGCTTCCAACTTGGTGCAAAGACGATAAGTCCAGATAAGCTGCTCTTTTTCTTTAAGAGGTAGAAATTCCGAATAAGCGACTTAAAGAAATCTTACATCAGAAAAGGAAACTAACGTCCAGAAGGGAGCTCTCTAGTATTAGTAGTTTCTACTGTGCGTTGACGATGAGTCAGTTAGGTCAAGGTCTGGCAATTTTATGTTTAGCGAGTAATTTAATACTTCTGCATCGGATAAATGTTGCCAGATCTGATTATATCAGCACGCGTATAAAGCAAAAAAACAAACCGATTACCGAATATGAAGTTGCAGCGACGACTACCATCAAATGTTACCATTATCATACGATCATGGTGCATTTATTGTTGCCAATTGCGGCTGATAATTGCATGGAAAAGTTCTCGTTTCAGTAGAACTTCGACACGGCCCAAATCATCATCACGTTATTTCAGCATTTATTCCACGGATGCATCAATTTGAAAAATGGGCAAAAGCTAATATCTAAAGCGAAACGGCAGTTATACATCCCGAAAAAGTTTGTATTATTGGCATTATTTCTGCAAATTTTATGATATTTTCAGAAGATGGTCGGAAAAACTTTGAATAATAATTTTATTTTTGAAATGAAACTTCTTTATGCCCGGAAGTGTAAGTCGGATGAATGAAAACACAAACGAAACGAAAACGGGGACGGCATTGCATACTTGAAGGGGTTTCTCTGTATAACGATATAGAACTATAAAGAGATTAAGTGCTGCAGTGTATACTTTTAGGATTGCTTTGCGGAAATAAATCATAAAAGTATGCATCGCTTTGCAGTTTATAAACTTTTGACTTCATTGTAAATCTGCCTCTTTCCGTGGGTTTTCTAAGAAAACCATTTGTTGTGCTTCAGTTTCTTATCAAACGAACTATTTTGTCTAAATGAGAATAAAATAATCCACATTGGGAATATATACACCATAAATATTTAAAGTTCAATGTTGGTATAGGGTAACTCGCAGTCGATAATACTCGACGTTTTTTCTTGTTAAATTTTATTTTCATTTATTATAGCTACTATCTAGAAATATAGTTTTCTTGCACTTAAAAAAAGACACCCTTTACAATACCTGGCGCCCTATTGTTCCCCCGACATAAGTTCAAATACCAAATGAGTTCGCGCAGCGGCTTTTACCATTATTATTTTATTTAGTCTGTCCGGAATAGACGGGTCGGTACGCTTAAGTAGTTTGTACTTGTGCGGGTTGTTACCGCTGCTGCTGCTGCTGCTGAGGATGATGATATTCCCTTCAGCTCCTTCACCATACGAGGCAAGCAAGCAGGCCTGACAATGAGTTTTTAGTATGTGCAGCAGCACTTCATTGCTGCTGCTGCTCTTATCTGCTGCCATGTTTGCTGTCATTGCAAATTTTCGAGTTTGACAGCTTACATGCGACGATGTCGTCGTCGACGTCCTCCACTTGGATGAAGAGAAGACTCCAAATGCACTCGAGTCGAGTTATATTGAGGCTTCTTCTTCTTCTTCTTCTTCTGGCTGCCTGCCTGCCTGCCTGTTTGATATGTATGCGAACCACTCACTATACACTACTGTTGTGTAGGATCACCACAAGTGGCGCTATTATTACTCGTTTCGGACAGCCGATGCCGCTTATTAGTCCTTCATGTCGATTGTTGTTGTTGTTGTTGTGGTTGTTGTTGTTGCTGCTACTGTTTGTTCCAACCGACAACGGTGACTCCAACTTGAACTCATATGTGAAAAATAATGATGACAGTCAGAACAATACAATGCTGTACTTCTTGCTTCCTTTGTATCCAATAGGATCTTACTTATTCTATATTGTATAGTCTAGGCAACTCTAGCCACTTTATAGTGAATTGTTTGTCGGCGCACAATTAAAAGTTAAGCAGCAATTCAATCCCCTGTAGTGAGTGATAGAGCTCCAGATTACATAATCATAAATCTATTCGCAATACTAAAACACTAAAACGGTACACAGCGCCACATGTGACTTAAAAAAAACCGAACCTGATTGATATATCTAATAAAATTTGAAGCCAGGAGGTGAGCATTTCCCAGCAGTTTCCAGTTTAAACTTTAAAGGTGTGCCAATTGTTCTCCTTTTCTTTTTGTATAATTTTTAACCTCTGCGAATCTTCGTAGCTGGCGTAGAGAAGGAAATCAAAGGCGCATGTTGTTTATAAAATTTTACAATGTATGACCTCGCAAAAATGCTTAAGGCAAAATATTTGCACTTAGTGACTTGCTTGCTAGCTCACTCACTAGCCTGAGTTATTGTGTATTGTGAGTGAGTTGTGCTTTTGGAGAAGATGCACTGCAGAAAATTTTAAATTAAAAATTAACTCAGCATTGCATAATATGGAATTATACAAGAATGAATGCTGCAGTCGAGATACCAATTCCAAGGGCCATCTTGAATATACTGGAACTATATAGGAACTCTAAAAACCAAAAAAAAAAAAAAGAACGCTACGTACTTGGACGGTTACATTTAATATTTTTGTTTCTTTGTTAAAAATTTTATATTTTAACTTAGACGTTATATTGTTTTCATTTATTATAAGTGTGCAACAGATCCAACTAGAATTCCTAATCTTGTGGACTTCGCTGAAAGTCATGATATGCCATTTGAGTTAATGGAGAGGTACAAAAGCTGCCTATACAAAGACAAGTTCCAATCAAAGATGTAAACAATGGATGGTGCAGCTCAGATCAGTTCAGATCAGCTCAGCCAAGATTGAAGATTTGCTAAGCATTTAAGGCTTCTACAACGGCTGCTGAAATATGACAAGTAGAGGACTTCCTAGAACCATCGTGCAAAATGGACTTGCCTATAGCTCATGTCGCAACTCAAGATGTTCTACAGCCAATCGAATCTTTTACTTCCAGAAAATTGCTTGGCTTTGATGGTGTTAATTGGAAATACTGTTTCTAACAATGATATTTAATGCCAAATTCGCATCTACCAAAAATTTATTCCAGAACACCAATTTGTCTTTAGGTTAAAGCACGGATATCCGGAACAATGCCATAGTGTGGTCAATACAATCATTAAGCCCAAGAGCACTGACAATATCGCTCTACCCTCTTTTAAGACTTCAAATAAACTTACGGTAGGGTCTAGCAGAACGAACTTATTTTTAAAAGAAAATATACG
Source organism: Leucophenga maculata (assembly GCA_035044805.1). Classification (NCBI taxonomy): domain Eukaryota; kingdom Metazoa; phylum Arthropoda; class Insecta; order Diptera; family Drosophilidae; genus Leucophenga; species Leucophenga maculata. The sequence goes on along the minus strand of JAWNNP010001101.1, from coordinate 2,891,578 downwards.
ATAAACATCTTGTTCCTGAAATCTTATCTGCACAACAAAGCTGATCGAGTTGTAGTTAAAGATAAGGTTTCTGACATCTATTTCATCAACGCAAAGTGGTTTGCTAGGTCTTATTCTTAGGTGGCCTTCAACCGTCGTTCTGTCAGGGCCGCATTCAGGAAAGCGCAGCAGTTGCTATAGGCTTTTGTGTGCTGGCGCCTGTTGTTTTGTATACCAAGTATAGAGAGATATCTCCATACCTGGTCATTCCAACGCGTGCCTATTCGTCCTCTATTTCGTCGTCCACCAATCTAGTTTTGGGCCCTAATGCGCTTTACTATGTTAACCTCGTCGAATAGCTCGTACAGCTCGCGGTTCATACGGCACCTTCACAGGATCAAAAATACTGCAGAGAATCTTTCTCTCAAAGCAATTCAGTAGAACCGAGACTATCAGCGTCTTATAGATCTTGATTTTCGTCTTTCAAAATAGGGCTTTTCTTCTTATTTGCTTGCTCAGCCCAAAATAGTATTCTTCGCCTAACCTCCAGGCTGACGTTCTTGTTGCTGGTCATTTCGAATCGAAGTTAGACGATCTCTACTGCTGGCATCCTATGCTGACGACGTGGCTATGATCTATAACTCCGCTTGTGAATATGACGCAACAGATTATGTGAAAGCTTACTCCAATGCTGTGGTAACGTGGGCTAAGCAGTGGAACATTAAGTTTAATGCATAAATGTTTGCTTCACGCTTAGAAGGAGTACAACACCCGCACTTCGTCTAAGCAATACCTGGCTTATCGAAGCAAATAAATTAAGGTATCTGGGTATAACATTAGACAGAAGTCTTACCTTTGCAAGGCACATCAGGAACTTTGTTCTCCGTTATCTAGTGAGGCAAGATCAAATGTATTGGATTCTGAACAGGCGAAGTAGGCTTCCATTAAGATTCAAACGTGCCGAATACAATGCTACTATTGCCCCCATATGAAGGTAAGGCATACAAATATGGTGCATTGCTTCAAAAAGCCACCGAAAGCGAAGCCAGGTTTCGCAAAATAAGGCACTGCGTGCAATCACGGGATGCCCGTGGTTTGTACGCAACTCTAGCCTGCACAGAGATCTGCAGATTGAGACGGTAGAGAGTGAAATCTCAAGATACGCCAGTAGGTATAACGACCGATTGACTAGCCATGTTAACAGGCTGGCTCGGATTCTTTCGGGTCACCATCCAATCAGACGACTGAGACGCAGGCATATAAGGCTCATACAGAGTCTCTCCTAAGAGACGGTGAAGTTTAAAATTTATTGTGATATATTTTATTGTTATAGTTTAGTTGTTAACCGGTTAATTAAAAATAAAATACTTAGCTTGAAACGATATACGAAGCATCAGTTCGCTTTGGAAGATCGAGCCCAACATATTCTGTATATATACGGATATTGGCGTAATATTATATATATTCCAACAAAAAAGATTGAAGGAATCGCAGATGCGCTGTCGTGCGATTCCCGATACCCTGCATGAAACCTGAAAATAAATAAATAAAACATGCAAAGATGAAGCTTTGCCGGGATACATAGCCCAGACAGCGCTTCGAATACCTTGTTCGTATTGGAGTGTGGGGTCTTTCTAAAATTTGTCGTAATATGTATATTTGGTCACTGGTCGACCTTTTTGGTCTGAAGCTAAACTGACATTGTCCTTTCAGTGAATCCGTCATTGGGTATGCGTTTATCGGACCATATCTTGCATAAAAGTTGGTGCATACTCCTAACCAACTCTTCGCCGCTGGTCTTGAATAACTTAGCTGGCAGCCCATCAGAACCTGCCGCTCTTTTATATATCAGATTTTGTAATACCGCATCGACCTTTTCAAAGTCTACAATAGTGCCATCATTAACTAGTAGTTCCGATTTCATTTCACTATCGGCAGCATGTTGAGCCTCATCGCCTTCAAGTAGTTTAGAAAAATGAAAGGGCGTCTGAAAAGGCATTTCCCCACTGTCCGTTTCTCTCGATATTGCTCTTTAATCGCTCACTCCCGACTGCAGATTTCGCTCATGGAAGCGTTCTTGTTTGCAGTAGCATTGCGGGAATAAGTCACAGGTTTTGTATAACCAATGACCTCCTTGGCAGCCCTAGGCATGGAGCGGTTGATATGTTTTCACTGCTCACATATATCTCGAGAAGACGGAGAGGTTTCCCGGAGCAGTGGGGAGAGTGTCTTTGAGAAGGCTTCGGTAGTCTATTGTGATTGCAGCTTACCGACGTCTATCTTTATTGCATGTTGGGTCGTGCGTTTTGTACTACACTGAGGCCCCATCTTCAATCTCTCTTCAAACAAGGTTTAGTCTTAATTAACATAAAGTTTTTAAAATGTTATTGTATGATATTTCAACGCAGAATACCATTTATTTTTATAAATAATTTTATAAATAATATTATTTTCGGTTGACACTTTTCATATAATCCATACTTAAGCTAAGTTCACACCATGCCAGTTATCTGACCGTAATAACTATTTTCGTTGAGTTTGCTGTAACATTTAGTTAAAATTTGTACATATTTGAAACTAATTTCAAAGCAATGTGATGAGAGTGTCGAATATATTCTACCGTCTGAACAATGCTTCATTTATAATATTCACATTGGATCAATATTAAACAAAGCCAAATCAATTATTGGCTTTATTAAGCGTTGGTTTGTGGAATATAATGACCCTTATACTACTAAACTCCTCTATACTTCACGTGTTCGCCCGATTTTAGAACTTGAATCCTGTGTATTACCCTAACATTGGTACTCACAAAGATCGTATTCAATTGATTCAAAAAGAGTTTCTTCAATTTGCTCTTCTCAATCTTAGTTGGAATACCAGTGTAAATTTTCTATCTTTTAAAAACAGATTAGAAATAATTTAGCTTCCAACACTTTTATCACGCAAGATCTATGCTCTCTGTTATTTTTCTACACAAAAAACACTCATTGGTGACATTGATTCTCCTTGTTTCCATCCATAACTCATAACTCGAACTCTTTCTTCATCTACAATAAATCTCTTATAGTTCGTCTTTAAACTTTGTTAAATACTCTTTTCAACCAATAATTTTCATTTCCTTGAAATTTCTTTATTTTCGTAATTTCGGTAACTTGAACAGGCTTGCCAAGCTGTTAGTAGGAGTACAGCCGATCTACTGGGCGGCCTAACAAAAATTCCTTCACCGATTCTGAGTTTCCTACTTCTTGTTTCAAGTAACTTTATATTCATTTACTTTTAAATCTCAATCATTAGTTCAAGCGATTGAATATTATGAATTGCAATTTCAATGAATAAATAAATAAACTAAATATTTTCATATACATACGACTACAAAAACATTTGCGCATTTCCATTAAGCGAAAAATTTTAATTTTTTCAATTCATTCAAAAATTTTTTCTTTAGTGTAAAATATGCAACTTTCCTCTCCAACAACCTTCGAAATTGAAACAATACTGATTTGTTAGACAAACCAAAGTACAGGCTTGTGCCACACGCTTACCGAAGTATAAAATACAAAGCCCAACGAACCCATTGTCTATTTGTCTAAACTGCAGAACAGAAATTATAACGAAATTTTGTTGTTTTGGTGCTCGTCGTATTTTGCCCTAGTAGCCTATTGAATCAAGTTGTTGAAACGCTGGATGAACACTTCAAAGTTGTGTAGATGGGTGTTTGAATGGATGGATGGCTGGTGGGTGTTGTGCTGTGTTGTGTTGGTGGCTGTGTTCTTACTATAAAAACCGAGGGGGGGTTCTATAACGAAATTGCTGCAATTTTACAAGTCAGTTGAGCCCAGCAGCCAGTGTAGCCGAGCATCAATAATGACGCGGCACTTATCGCTAACAAAGTTATTGCTCTCTGCGCAGCAAAAAAGGATTCTAATACATATGTTTATGCCAATTTTGTTATTACATAAGTGATTCAGCTGAAAAATGTGGTTATACGTGTAAGCCAACTAGTTGCAACAACGTCAGCCACAACATCATCATCATCATCATCCTCATCATTATTAACAGCATGTACGTCGAGTTGAACCATTATGGTCATTCTCCTTCTGCTGTACTTGATTTGAAGAAGTCAAGTTTACTGGAATACCAAGTCATCATCATCATCATCGTCGTCGTCGTCATCGACCGTTTCAATGTCTCATTATTTTCTTGCCCGCATATGGATTATTATTTTTTTTTTTCGGTTGAATTTATGTAGTTATTTTAGACAGTCTAGGTTCGAGGTCCGTCTGACAGGCTGTTGTGTTTTTTTTTTTTTGTTTTGTTTTTTTTTTTTTTTAATACGGTTTATGGTTGCTTGGGTCTACTGGGAATTTTCGTTGCGTTCGTTTGCTTAAATTGCATTTCAAGTCCTTGACTCGCTGACACACATGCGAAATTTATTGAGTGTTGCCGTTGTATTATTATAATATTTATGCAGTTATTGAACTATGCGTACTTATATGGATAAAATAATAAATATATATGTATATATGGACACTAGGAGTAGAAGTAGTAGACGCGTTGACGTTGTGGTCTGCTTGCAGTGATTTAATGTTTTGGCAGTATGTGGCTCGCCTCGGCAGCAGCAGCTGACATTTGGCTAGTTTACTATTCTGCTGCATGTTTTATATATATATAAACATATATGATGAATCGATTTTCTATATGGGTCAGTAGCACTTAATGCAAATAAGTTTTTGGTATATGATTTAGTGGAATTGGATTTATGAATGAAAATCTGTGCATATGATTTAGCGTCGAATGCATTTGCTTGAATTGAGATGAGTATCGTGTGAAATGTTTATAATAATTGCATGTGATATCTTTTTTTTTTTTTTAGAAGTGTGAATCATAAAAAATATTTTGTTTCGATTAATCCTATTTGAAAACTAGTTTATAAGAACATTGTTTAAAAAGACATTTTGCACATTATCGTAAAATAAAAATTTGAAACAAAAACTTCACTAGAGAAGTTTTGATAGAGTATGATAATCAATGAACTTAGAAAATATTAGGATTTTGGGAGTAACATATTTAATTTAGTATTATTGTTTATTAGTTCTTGAATACATAATTATTTACTAGTATTTCTGGATACAATTACGATGCATTGAATAAATAGAAGTACTTAAGACTTTTTATTGTGCTTCTTGTCGAAGTTCCTTGGGTTTTGTTGATACATCTTCTTTCGTTCAAAAAGTATCACCAGCTACTTGACTTAGTTATTTTACTGTGTCATATTCCTACTTCAAATACTGCAATACATCTGCTTAAACCGTTCATTTCCATTGCCGATTTGCTATGTGGTGTTCTGCATTCCACATAGATTTTGTTGTTTCGTAATTTAAACACTTTAAATACTTAATTTATTGTATTCGTGAGTTTAAGACTTCAAAATGCCAAGCCATCGCTTTATGCGGACTATTTATAAGAAAGAAAAGGATAAGATCTATTAAGTAGTAGCAAGTTTGATATAATTTTTGACTACGATCTGATGTTCGTGGTCATTTGCTTTAATTTGTCTTTTGCCATATAATTGGTCCATTATCATGATAATAAGCGTGTCTGACCGTCGAACCGCTTGACGAACATGTTGCAAATGCGAAAAAAGTAATGAACAAGCAAACATTTTTCCTACACATTATCAGCGTATAAATCGGACAAGTTTGATTGCTTTTACTTCTATAGTCCCTGTGACTCGACTGACCGACGGTCATACGAGAGCTACTATTTATATGGGAAGTGGCAACACTAATGGCAATAGGCAAGGATGTCGTCTAAATTTTGAAATATTTTTGTTGTACATACTAAATTAGTGGCTATAAATAGAAGACGGTTTCTAAAGGTCCTAAGCACTTTAGATTGCTAAAAAAAATAAAATAAAATATATATTGGAGATATTTTCTTTTCTGGATCCGTGTGGTATATTTAGTCCAGTCGAATTAGTCAAAATTAGGTAAGAATCTCGGAATTTGAGATACCCAGCTAAAAACTCGTATAAACTTGTATTTTGACATTTTAAAAGTTGTCTCAAAACCTACATATTTTAATAATCATCTAAGGTCAAAGGACACAAAAATCGATTTTTTAACATTTTTTGCAAATATCTCGATTCCTATGGGTTTTTGGCTATTATTGTTTATAAACAATATTGTGGAGAATTAAATTCCCTACAACTTTTGTCTTTTTATACGTTAAATTGTTTCCGAGATAGAGGGCGGAGAGCGTGCGGTTAGAGCATCATTTAAGATTAATATTTATTGATAAATACATAATTATTAAACCTTTTTAATTTTTATTAACTATAATATTATATTTTTTAATTATTTTGTTTAAGTATCTTAACTTATAGTTTTAAATATCTTCTTCTTCATCGTCGTCATCTCAAAGTCCTCTTCTTTAATGTCAACGACATTTGGTCTTCCATGATTTCGGCGTAAACGGTCTTCATTGCAATCACTCAGATATGGTATAGCATTGAGACAAGCTTGCCCATTACACTGGCCTCAAGCTACAGAGAACTGCAACCCCGTTTTCCTGCATCCACATCGCGAACCACAACCACTCTGGTAGTTGCAGAACTTTGTGTTGAGCCATTCCTCTGAAGCATGTGGTAAGGTTGTCGTGATAGCTTCCAGGAATTCGTTACACATTGTCCAACCTCATTCGTGAGATTCCAAAACATGTCCTAACCAAATTTGAATTTGATAATAAACTCGATTGAAATGTTGGTGAGCTACTGCACTTGTTGGTGGAATATTTGTTAACTGCACAGTTTTGTACAGTTTTGTAGATTTGACGTATTGCACATAACGAAGATTATCGATACTGTCTTCATGTTTTGGGGCATTATAGACTGCCAACAAGATTTCAATTCCATTCTCAAATAATCTTTGAACCGGACAGTTTTCTTCGTCAAATACTGCTGTAAGTTCATTCAAATCTGGCAGTTTCTCAAATGTTTTTAAAAACTTTTATTTCCCTTTTTAAAAAGCGCAGAAGCTATCTCACAGCTACTTAATGCGTATAGAATCACTTCATCGTTGAGAACAGCATTTTGGGGTTTACTATCATAATCATCACCATAACATGAAGAGTATTATTACCATCAATAAAATGGACATTTATATCAGCATTGTCTCCAACATAGTGTACAAGTGCACCTTACTCTGTTGATAAAATACGTGGCAGTGGGTGATAAACTGCTGAAATTTCATATTATAAAGTATTGTTAGATATTTGCAGCTTCTTAGCAAATCCTAAACAAGAAAAAATATCCAATAGTCTTTTAGATCCATATTGTCTGTATAGAAATACAGAAAGGCTTTATAGTAGCTTTGATGAAAAATAATGTTCCCGTATGGCAGCCATTATTGCATGGTTTATTGAAGTATATTTTATTTTTAAATGATCTATTTTTCTTTTCCTGTTTCTGACAATGACTTCTTCTAAGAAATCCAATAAAGTTTTTAAAATTTCTTGCTTAACATCATCCAACATATTACTGGAAGGTGAATATGATTTAGTTTCAACTATAGATGTTCTGCTTCGGGATCTAATTTTTTATTATTGTAACAAGCCAAGCAACGTTCTTCTATCGGCTATGTACTTCTGTTGTAGTCTTGTAATTATTGTTTAAACATCTGGTACATACCCTGTTAAGACAACTTTAAGCTCTTTAAGTGTAAATTGTGAATCGTTATTATTTTCGATGTAATTAAAATTCTCTAACATAGCTTCTGTAACTTGATTATTTGACGAGGTTTCTGAAGAGGCTACATTTTATGCGCCCAAAGGTGCGAATAGAAAATATTGTTATCCGCAACCTCTTCATTGTTTTCACCGATAAATAAAATTGACAGATAGCAGAATCAAAATTCCCAACCAAAACTTCCCAAAAATCTGCATAAATTAAGAGTTTGCAATGGGAATTAGCGATGTTTTGGTCTTAGTTCTCGTAAAACTGCCAAATGTTTACTCAAAATTTATTTTCATTTATAAATTTTAACTAGTACAACGCCAAATAAAAATTTTTTTGGTATTTTAAAAGCCCTACCAAACACACTTCACATATTAAAAATTATTTTGGGCTCAATAGACTTGTTTCAGTGCAATAAAAATAATTTTCTATTTGGTTTTGCTATTTTTACGCTCATATTTCGGACCCGAGTATACATATTTAAAAAATTGCTTAATGTACTTTTCAGTGGTATATAACACAACTCAATTTATATATAATTATTTATAATAACACAAATGTTTTGTCCACAATCATTATCCTGCAGTATATAACTAAGTTTTTGACTGTTGCTAAGAAAGGATGGTTATTCCCTAAATAATTTAAAGTTTTTCCATTTATACATATTTTCTTTTTGCTATACTCGTACAATAAACATCTATCTACAATATATCTATCTATAATATATCTATCTATAATATCTAAAAAACTTTCCAAGTAGTTCGCTTAGCAGTTCACGGACAACTAATAAATGTAAATTACGCAAAAATATATTGTTTGACAAAATTCATCGAAATATTAATAGCAATAAAACGCTCTGCTTCACTGCCCACAAAATGGCTTCATTCAGCAGAGAAACCATATTTCAGACAGCTCACTTTATGCGAACAATATGCAGTCAGGTGTTTTTAATCGTTTTACGTGACAAACTGGCGACCCTTATGGACTAGCAACAAAACTACAAACAAAACTTATGAATGTTTATTAGGAGTACGTCGAGAGAGAGTTCATTGATTGCTGCTAAATTATGTCACTCGTTGAGGCCAAGTCAACCTTGACCAATGACCGGTTAATGGTTTTTAGAAATATACGAAAAGCAAATTATTTACATTTAATGGGCGTTGTTTCAAAATAATATTACTTGTGGCAAGGACATACATATATATATGCAACTAAAAAGGCAGAAATATGACTGCTTGTGTAACTAATGAAGCAAAACGTTTATTAATTGTAAACGTAGCTGCTTGAAAGTGAATGAAGTGAAATTTTGCTATCTAATCATGCTATAGCAGCTTTAAAGGGCTAAAAATCAAAAGATATTTTGTACTGTCAAATTCTTCATGTTGCTCATGAATATTGAGTAGCAGGATTTTTGCTTTTTTTTTGACTCGCAGCAGTCCTCACAGTCAACTAAGTTGGTAGCAGGAAGTCGCCGTTCAACGGGTTGCACAGAGGCAATCAGGTGTGGCAACGACTTCTAGAACGACGGCGACAGCAGCAGCAGCAGGTGTTGATGGCCGCTAATTAATGGCGCTGCTTGTTAGCATAACTGCCGATTGGTCTTTTGGTCTCATTCAAAAACAAGCGAACAGCGCCAGTAGTCTGCTCTTGTTAAACTATGCGGGTTCGAATTCTCGTCCCAATGGCGGGGCATAAACGAGTTCGCATATTTGTAGGCTGCAATTCAGTCGATCGATTGGTCTGTCCGTCTGTGCCGTCGTTTGTTCTGTTTTGCCTCGTAAAAAGGGATTAATGGTTTTCGTGTCCTTTTTTAGTAGTTAACAAATTGAATTAATATTACCTGCCTGTTTGCCTGTGCGCATACAGAGATTCGTGAGCATTGCAGGGAATTTATTGTCGAAAAGCAGAGCTACCTACCCTCTTACATAGTATTCGACCGAGTTGCAACATGCGCAGACACAGCAGGTGCTAATTCGATTGGTTGCTACTTATTAAAAAAAGGAATGTTTCTAAAAATACAGCCTGTAATTTGTATTGAACTCAGTAACAGGGAAAATCTTTGCTTATTGAAAAAATTTTAAATTGAATCTTCATGTTAGCCATTTTTGGAAGTACTGTAGTGTATGCCAATATTTTAGTTTTATGTTAATAATACCAAAGTATCCATTCTTCGAAACTAGATCTGTCACAATATGTCTGAAGTTTACAAATGTAGGTAACCAGGTAACCAAGGCATCAATATCCGCGCAATACACATCAGCATTGAAAATCTTCTCAAAATTTGATACAATCATATCACGTCGAACATAACTTCAAAGTCATATTTTATGTGGGTTCATTGCCTTAATCGAGATCCCAAGGTTTTAGTTTTTCTCTATGAGAGACTTAAACCATGCATATGGTCTGGAAGTTAATTGAAAAATTCAATTCAGAACGCTAGACACACTGGCCGTCCAAAAACAAATGATAATATTGGTGCAGTGCGGCAGAGTGTTGATGCCGTGGATAAGAACTGTAGATTTCAAGTAGCTGCAGTGACATAGAAACTGTAGCCTAATGAACGCGCCCAAAGAAGAAACCTCGTTGAATGGATTAATAAAAAACAACAAATGAGTGATTGCCGAAAAACAAATACATGCGCAACATATTTGACTGAAATTGAACCTTGTGCAGTAGTTTCTGGTGCTCACTAATACCACATGTTAACCGAGTACTTTCTGTCTAAATTGAATAATATCATGTAGCTTCAAAAAGTCGGTGCGACATCCCATACATCCGGTGAAACAATTCAATTGAACGAAAACATTTAACGTTACATCAACGATGTTCAGATAAATCTATGCAAAATGGTCTTTCAAAATTTCGACAAAAGTATTTCAAATGCTTTTCAGAACGATTCTTAGTTCACGTTAAAGCTCAAGTTTTGAAAGATACATTTTTGAAGTTTGCGGATAACTAATACCAATTTGTTGTGCAGTCTTTGCGTTAGACTATATCAAACTCATCAAATAGCTCACACAGCTCGCACTTCATACAGGACCTAAACTTGTCGCTGGCTCTAATAGGATGGTCTACTTCTATGCGTCATACTGCGAATATCAGTGTATTGTAGATCTTGATTTTTGTCATTTGAGAGATGACTTTACTTCAAATTTGATTGCTCAGCTCGAAATAGCATCTATTTGCAAGCGTGATTCTTCGCCTGATCAACAGGCTGACATTGTTATTATTGGTCATTTCGGATCCAACGTATACGCAGTTTTCTACAACACAGAAGTTGAAATTCTCCATCGTCACTGACCGTCCAAGACGCGATGCCGGCGCGCGAGAAGACACCAAGTTGTTCGTCTTGTCCTCATTCACAGCTAGACCCATGAGCCGAGACTGCCTTTCAATCGCTGAGAACGCCATGCTAACAATTCTTGTGCACCGATATCACCTGCATGAAACCTCTCTTGGTATCAAAGGGTTTTTAGAGGTTCTTTCCTACCCTGACAACGCTTTGTGTGTGAGATAGCGTCATCATGCAAATACGAACGATCTTTGCCGGAATACCTAGTACAGACAGGGCGTCGAAAAACTTCTTTAGTTTCGGCGTTTCGAAAGTGGCTTTATAGTCGACAAATAGGTGGTGAGTGTCTTTGTTGAACTCACGGGTCTTTTCCAAGATTTGGCGTAATGTGAATATTTGGTCACTGGTCGACTTTTTTGGACTGAAGCCACACTGAAATCGTCTAATCAGTGAATCCGTAAATGGCTTCAGCCTATTACACTTATTCCACGGTAGTTGGCGCAAACAGCGGGGGTCTCCTATATTATCCTATACAGATTTGTCTGTCTATCTGGAGGCAGGTTTACGTTAATGAATGTGCCAACATCCCTTTAAAAAGTAGTACCAATAAAAATCCTGTCCAAAACAAACCTTGTATCAGGCAAGTACTCAAACTGTGACAAAGGAATTATAAGTTATTTGAGATCAGATAGAACTCGTTTAGTAAGGAAAATATAGATTTAAAGCGCTACAAACAGTATCTACCGCTTTGGATAACGTTGCGCGCTAAAGGACTTTTTTTTGGCGTTGCCACAAAAATGCAAGAGAATTTCTCGCACGCTGCTCTTTTTCCCAGGGCTTCGAACAACTTTAGTCAGTGGCAGCCACAAAACTTCAATTGCAATTAATTATGGCACAAAACCACAATTAAAATTAATTTGCAATGCCAACAACAACAAAAATAAGTTGAAGTACAATAAAACAACAAAGTAGCATAGACTCTATGAGTGAGAGAGAGATAGATTAAGCTATAGCAGAGTCGGATAGACTGCTAAAGCATGAGCAATAAAATTGCTCAGTGTAATTAAAATCAAAGGATTTCACGGTTAAAAATTTATGTTGGCTATATTTTTTTTTTTTTTAAATATGAACAACGCGGCTGCGAGGGAGTGTGAAATGCAGATAAAAAGAGACAGCTGTAATAGTCAACAGAGTGTTGCCATATAGATAAAAGCGCTACGCACCAAAGGCAATGCGACGCGCGGCGACTTTGTACGTAGACAGCGAGTACGACTTTGGTAGACAGTAAAGACTCATAAATTTTCGCTTAGTTCTTTGGAACGAGTGCGAAGGCATGCACGGACGTAAGGATGTGCGCTTTATAGTCGTTAATTTGTTGTTGTTGTTGTTGTGAGTGCAAATGATTTGTTTCCTTGGCAAATGCGCGGCGCACCGCGCGCTTTTAAAACAAAAGGATGCTGTGCACGAATAGGCATAAAGTGAACAGTGCATACGGACAGCGAGGATATTTTGTTAGCCATTTACTACTTAAAAGCCAAATATGCGAATGTGCAATGAATGAATGCACAAATGCATGGTTGAACGACCAAAGGACAGTCAGACAGACAGACAGACAGACAGATCGACCGACTGAAGGACCGACTGACCGACCAAATGAATAAATGGTTAAAAGAATGGCGGCTTGAACGAATGCACTTGACTGCACACGCAAATATTCACAGGCGGACAGCCACACGGACGGACGAACGTGCATTTGTTTGGTTCGCCAGCCGCTCGTCCAGCCAGACAAGCCGCCATTGCTCGCACGCGTACGCTCGCTCTTGCATATTTACATCCGTTTCCGGTCGTCGCCGCCGCCATTACTGCATTAGTAGTGTTGCATGCTCGACATTTGCCAGTCCGTCTGTTCATCTGTCGTATTTCGTCGCTAATTTAAGTTAATGGTCATTGTTGTAAATTACATTAATTTTAACGCGATTTCTCACATTCACACACACACACACACTCACATACGCACACGCATACTCGTAGTAATGGCGACCATGTTGGCAGCTGAAATATTTAAAATGACGTTCAAGTGTCCTTAGCATCGGACAGACGAGTAAACTGTTCGTTCGAGAGACATGTCTGCGCGTTTATTTCTTGCTCTTTTGTTTTTTAATTTTCATTATTTTAATTTGCTGCTCGCATGTAATTATTAACAAATTGCATTAAGCGCTGCCAAAGTTTCAACGTTGGACATTAATGCATTTTTCTTTGTTTAAGCGTTTAATGACCTGCTTATAAAATTGAAACTCTGACAAAGCTTCAAACTTAAGTAACTCAAATTATTATTCACATATAACACATTCGCATTTTAACGATTTAAAACATTCTCTGAGTTATAGGATAGGTATATAAAGTAGTAGGGGTAAGAACTTAGCTAACGAACGGGCTGTCAGTCGTCGCTGATTAAAATATGTAATGGATTTTCTTTTGAGTATTACCAACAGACAGGCTTATTTAGCAGGACAATATACATTGGTTTAAATCATTCAAAGTTGTTTTATTATTTATAGAAGTTCTGTTTACAAGGATTTGAATTAAATTAGCTCCAGTCAAGTCTAGAGATATTGGCGATCATGGAATTATCACTGTAATAGATGAGGGTTTTATATGTACAGTTGCAACATTTTCTTCGCAGAAAAGAAACTCCTCTAACATCACTAAAAAGTGGTACGATTTAACCAACAAGTGTCGTCCGTATTCTTCAAACAAGGAACAATATTCCAGTCAGATGTGTTCGAATTCGAGATACCCTTAAATTTGAGCCTTAAATTTGCATAAAGAATATATTTGTATCTGTATCCGTTTTATAAGGACTAGTGTAAGCCAATAAATTCTTTATGTTTATATGGAGAACCAGACATGCAAATACCGATGTATGGGAGCTAAACTTTTATACAATTTTTTTTTTTGGATTAATGCAAGATACCCTATATTTGGCACTTCTAATTAGAAATAGACGAATATGAATAACCAAACTTGAGTCTTTCTTTCTCTAAAAGTCTGAGAATGTTTAAACCTTTTTTTTCAAGGGGATACAAGGTATAAATCTTGAAATCGAGCAAACTTCATTGCAACGTTTTACAATACATCTCCCCGAAAAGCTACTTACGCCTCTGAAAAGCGTCAATTCAATATGCAACATTCAGAGTGAGCTAGTTCCACACAAGAACTTGCAACTGAAAAAGGTTTAGCGTTAAACCACTCCTTCGCAGAAGCAGCAAGTAATGGCATGTCTTATCTGTGATAGCCTTTTCCACCTAGCGAGTTTACTGGATAACTAATAACTTAACTCTTTGAAGAATGATTTGAATAGTATGAGATTCGATGGTTTAGACCTCCTCAAAAACTTACCATACAAATCTATTCCTCCTGCTGAGTTTTTGTATGAACAACATTTTAATTACAAACGCAAAATTTGGTCTTTCTTAAATTAATCCGTATAAAATATTCCATTTAGATCCAGATCAAACTACTAGAAGAGGTATCTCCATAGTAATCTATCCTATCTTTCTGTGTTATTTTGTTATAAAAAGTAGAGTTGATATAGACAAGGGATGGCCAACCGGTCGATACCATATACTATATAGTCGTTCAACGTATTCATATTTTTGCCTTGTCCCGATCGACTGGATAATATACGCGATGGATATTTCTAGCATCGATTATGAAGCAAAGAAATTTCCTAGAACCACTTACGAAGGTTGCTGTGTATCAAAATCGAGAATCAGATATTCGGAGATACTTTTCTAAACATCAATGTTTGATTCATCGAAAAGCTTATAATAACATTACTTGGGCAACATTCTGACTTTACAAAGTACCCCTGCTACTTATGTTTGTGGGACAAGAGACCCAGAAACAACAATACAAGTTAAAACTTTTGCCAACTAGCACGGCCTGGTGAAGCACCCTGGGTCGCTTAATGTTATCTTTAATGCCTCATAAATCCATCAAAGATCCTGCCTCCTCCTCTGCACATCAAGCTAGGTCCTATGAAACAGTTCTTCTAAGCACTTGACAAAAAGCGTAAATGTTTCAACCAAATGTTTTCCAAAATTAAAAAGGCTGTGTTTGATGGTCCTCAAATTAGTAAATTTTTCAAGGACAAAGTTTTTCGCTCTACAATGAAACATCGAGAGAAAGCTGCGCAAAATTTTTTAGGAAACCGATAAAGTTCACAATTCAAAGAAATACTTAGCGGAAAAAAACATACGACAAACTAAGATGTTTAATGAATTCGAAGTTGCATTTCTCAGACTCTCAGCTTGACAAATGTTCTGAAAACGTAGGACACTTCAGTGAAGAACAAAAAATTTGCTCCCGTGAAAATACCCGGAGTTACGAGTTTCGAGCGAATCCGATGAATTTTCCAAATAAGTTTCCACCATATTGGACACATAGGTCAGACCAACAGATCAGAACTAAACTGTGTTATCAGCAATGAATTGTTGCTAGGGTACTATCTGAAATGTCAACCCTATCCGAAATATCTTCTACGCCAGTATTTGCTCCAAACTTTCTCCTTCTCCGCGTCAAGTGTGGTCGGATAAGAAAAGCAATTATAAATTCATCGTTTTAACATTTCTTAATTATTTATTCTTCAAACAAAATGTTTTCATATTTCAACTAACTTTAATTTTCAGCTAAAAAATGTTGTCGACGAAAAATTCTTCCTGCCACGCTTTTACTAACTCATAAGAAATTCTACGCCAATTGATTTGCCTAAAATAACAAATCAAGTGAAACGCATATTTCTGCTTCAATTAATTTAATTAATTGAAATTTAATGAAGTTAATTGTTTATGCAAAAATCAGTCACGGTGAAACAAGTGCCACGCTTATTCCTGATGTGATTTTTTTTTTTTTGTCAACTCAGAAAGTAAGGTACTCATAATGAAGGTATAGTTCCATTTAACCCAGCTAAATTTTTCGCATATCTTATTCAATGCGAAGTGATGGCAGACCTTCATCATTAACAGCAGCAGCAGCGGAAGTGCAAAAATTCAAAGCGGAAAACGAAAAAAAGAAAAGTGAAGAAAAAAATAAATCACTTAAAAACGATGCGACACAGAGTAAGAAATCATTTTAGCCGCGCGTAAAAAAGCATTTCCTGTTGAAAATTTAATAAAGTCGGGAAAAGCAAAAGAAAAACCAACGCAAAATCAGGCAAGTGTGCAAAATGTGCGTAAAAAATAAAACAAAGCAGCAGTTTAAAATAAAAGTATAAAGAAATATAATACAAAATGGTGACTTCGCATCAAACAAAATGGCGTACGTCCGCTGTCAACGATTCCCACAGGAATTTGTTAGCGGAAATGCCATTTTTTGTTGTTGTTCGTTTTTTCTGTTTTCTAATTTTTTGTATTTTTTATTTATTTGTAGTCAGCACAAAGCGCAAAGCTACACAATGACATACTAACATTTTAACAACACATTATCCTTAAGCAGGATAATAACACTTGAGAGTGTATCTGGCTTGCCATGTGTCCCTCCACTTGCACTGCAAACAAAGCTTGACTAAATAAGCGTGAGAGGGTGAACGCGCAAGAAATGACAGCTCCGAGCAGCAGTGTCCAGTGTCTATAACGGCCGCATGTCCTGTGGCCGCCAGCATAAACACACAAACAGACGCATTTCTTGACATCCGGCGCTCGAATGGTTTGTTTGCTTGCGCTTCTCGCTTACTTAAATTTTTTGTATTTTTTTTTTGTTCCAATTTTTATGCGACAGCAACAAACTTAACACAACAGCATCTCCTATTTGCCGCTTTTGAAAGGACTCGGCGTCATATAGTACTTAGACATATATGCTGCTTCCTGCTTTGTACTTTGGCTACATTGTCCAAGCACCATAAATCGCTTCCGTTTATGTTTTAACGCCATGGCGTGGCGTACATAACAACCTCAACGTTCTCATTGTCATTCTAAGGCTCAGCTTCTCCCAATCTTCTCCAAGCATCTCAAAAAACAAATCGCACAAATGGTGGTCAGCCAGTTGTCCTTTCAACTTCCTGCTGATCACAAGCGTAAACAATAAACTTTAAAACGAAGCTAAAAATAAATAAAAAGACGAGAACCAAATACTTTGATGGAACCGCAGTTTTAATACCCTTTGCAAGGAAATAAATGAAAATATGTATTAATAAAATAGAAGTAAATAGAAGCGATGTGCGTTGCTATGCTCCATTGCTTTTCTTGGGTCGTGGCACTTATATCTCATTTTTCCAGTTGTTCATATACTTCCGATGACCTTTCAATATCTTCAAACAAATACATTCTATCTCAAATAGTTGAGAATATTTGACAAATTTAGTTCTAATCTTGTATGAAAAGTTCCATCAAAATCGGTTCCGCCTTATCGAAGCTTAGTCTGAACAAAGTACAAAGACGAATAGTAATTGAAGACCCTATATATAGCTATTTTAATTAAAATAGCTTTTCATGGTTCTCTAACTAGAGCTTAGAATTATATTGACTGTCTTTATCAGATACAAAAATGTAACAAACAACATAATAAACTTAAAATATCCTTTTTTTATTGTGTTCGAATAGAAAAATAAGTAAAATCCTGTACGAGAATTTTATATATTTTTGCACAAATGTGTTTGGCTTCACGCTCTTGACCATGACTAGCAAGCCGTGTCAGTCATATCCACTACCACCGACTACCACTTCCCATCTCACCTCTCTCTCTCTCTCTCTCTAACTGAATGTCTGCCAGCAAATCTCATCTTTCTGTTTGTTTAGCTGTGAGAAATGAGAAAAAATAAAGCGCATAATAATAAAATACAGCAAAATATTGAGTGAAATAAGTGAAAAAGCACTTTTATTGTGCGCTTTGAACTTTAACATTGCTTCGCATCCTGAACAGCCGCCCCCGCATGACCGACCTGTCTTGGCAACTCAGCTGTCTACTGCCCTCGCATTGCCAGGTTGAAGCGGCATCCCTACAGCTTCATTCTCTTCGATGCATATTGTCAGTCTAACTGACTGACTTTGCTGTTTCGTCCTACTCTATGCGCCCTCGATTTTATAGTCCTTTATTTTTTATCACTTTGGCAAATGTTCGTGCAACCAAGAAAATCAAGCAGCGTAAAGCTTGCTTAGTGACACTCGAGTCTGTCGCAATGATTTGGTAGTACGAGAAGTTGGAGCATATTTAAAGATCTACACAAGAGGTTGCTAAGTGCTGTGAACCTTGGTTTACTTATGGAAAATAAACAATATATGTATAATACAGCCTGAATATAAGGTAACAGCATTGAACACTCATTTGAGAGTGGCATAAACTGTATTTAGCTTACCTAATGGAGATGTACAGATGCTGCTGCTAAAATTATAATTGAGTAAAAATAGAATCTAAATAAGGAAAAACTTTATGTATATCTTATAATAACTTTTTGGGAGTCGAGGCACAGTCCGACAATCTGGCCACTAAACAAAAATCCACCAACGTGTCTGAGTCTTCGTAAATTTCATCTATTTAATGATAAGAGGTTAGTGATAAGATATTTAGTAAAGATTATTACATTACATTACATTACATTACATTATATTACATTACATTATATTACATTACATTACATTACATTACATTATATTACATTACATTACATTACATTACTTTACATTACATTACATTACATTACATTACATTATATTACATTACATTATATTACATTACATTACATTATATTACATTACATTACATTACATTACTTTACATTACATTACATTACATTACATTACATTACATTACATTATATTACATTACATTACATTATATTACATTACATTACTTTACATTACTTTACATTACATTACATTACATTACATTACATTACATTACATTACATTACATTACATTACATTACTTTACAATGCATTATATTACATTACATTACTTTACATTACTTTACAATACATTACATTACATTACTTTACATTACATTACATTACATTACATTACATTACATTACATTACTTTACATTACATTACATTATATTACATTACATTACATTACATTACATTACATTACATTACATTACATTACATTACTTTACAATGCATTATATTACATTACATTACTTTACATTACTTTACAATACATTATATTACATTAATAGTTCATATTTTAAAATACAATGATACGAGTTCATAGTTGCTAATCATCCTAGTGGCAAAGCTCGGGGTGAATCAGCCAAACTGATAACACAATTTGGGAAATTGGCTCCCATCAAGCTTATATAGGTTCATTGCGCAAGAATAAAAGTGACCAATACGATCCTGTACTGACTGCGGCATAAGTTCCACCTAGCAATGAAGTTAGTTATAAAATGTTTCAACAGCTTTTTGATGAACTTGGAACTAGATTTCTTATTGGCTGTGACTTTAAGGCACATAATCTTTGATGTAGTTCAAGGCTCATCAACCCAAATGTCGTGCTCTGCTTCACTGCATTAATACCAACAACTTGCACAGCCATTCATCAGGCGAGCCCACGTTCTGGCCCACTAACACCAGAAAGTTGCCAGATGTGCTTGACATAGCCATCACGCAAGGTTTCGAACCACAAGAGTGCACACCTGGAGCTGTCTTGATCTGTGTTCTGATCACTACGCAGTGATGATTCTTCTTAATATACCAATCAAGATGTGTTCTGGGCCTGTGAAGCTATTTATGAAGAACACCAACATCAGGTTGTAACAGTCTTGGCTGGAAGAGCACATCAATATGAATATGCCCATCGGCACGACTGACGAGATTGAGCATGATATTGAGGAAATAACGCAGCTTCTACATGAGGCTGCGCCGGTTGCGACTCCTGTCAATAGAACCAGAACTGTAATGCAAGCTAGCAATGATCGACACCTGAGCTCACCCGAAGTATTGACTTTGGTCTGGCATTGCTCACGTAATCCTCTTGATAAAGCAGCTCTTAACAGAGCTGAAACAACTGCTTTATTCTCTGCGCAACCAAGATCTGCAAGACTACATCAGCCAACATGAACCTAATAATAGGCAGCACAGTTTATTGAAGGCAACGCGTTAGCTTAAAAGGCCAACTAAGAGGCTTGCACCCATCCAATAAGCTAGTAGTCTGTGGTGTCGATTGGATTTAGAGAAAGACAATACGTTTGCTGATCATCTAAGAAACTCATTTTCTATACTTAAAACTTATTCCACTTTAGAGTTAATTATCCAATGAACCTACCAATACTAATTGTTCAATGTGATGAAGTTAATGGGAAATTTTAAGCGCTGAAAATATCAAAGGCAGCCTTGAAGGCCCTTCCAGGAAACTGTTTGACATTGTTTACGGCAATATTCAGTAGCTGCCTACAACTTGGCCGGTTTCCCTCGCAGTGGAAATGCGCCGAAGTTGTTCTTATTTGCAAGGCATTAATGGTAGGCTGATCGGGCGGTATGAGCCAACGGATTGTTCAAGCTTGCCACTTGAACAATCTGTTGCCTCATACCGCCCGATCAGCCTACCATTAAATTTAAAGATATTCAAAAGAATATTTTTGCGAAAACTACTGCCTATATTGGAAACGAAGGATGCAGGCGTAGGTATGACACTCCTGAACAATGTTCGATCGTATACTAAAAGGCTTTGAGTGCAAAAGTACTGCTTAGCTGGGTCCTTTGACATTAAACAGGCATTTGATCGCGTCTGGCATGGCGGCTTATTATATAAACTCAAGAAGAATCTACGCGCCCCGTATTATCTAACACACAGGAGCTACCTTTCATGCTGGTCCTTCTATACGAGGGTAAGAAGTCCTGAGTCAGCCATCTGTGACTTTAAGGCTGGGGTTCCACAGGGCAGTGTTCTTGGGCCCATTCCATATATTGTATACACCGCGGATATGCCGGTGATTAAACACCCAGATTTACTTCTACGCTGATGAAACGCCTTTTTAGCTTCGGCTGATGCAGCCCGTAAATCATCAGCATGACTTCAGAGACAGCTTAATGTGCTGGGGTGCTGGAGTTGAATGTTGTTATAAGTACAGACAAATCGTCACACACTACATTTGCTACTTTGAGGGGTGACTGCAATGTATTGGCTCATTGGCGGCAGATTCAATCTGTGTACAAAAAACTCGTTGCTGCTGTGTTGTGCAATTATAAAACTAGTCTGGACCTAGAAACTGCGAGCTACTCCAATGTGGAGGTGCTTCAACGATTCCAAGCAAAGGTGCTGCGTGTCATAACGGGAGCAACACAGTTCTACATAGAGACTGCAGTATACGCTCTATACAACATTCAATTAGTATCGTACAAAACTCAAATCCTTACTTACTTTTGAATTTTAATAATTAGAACAACTTTTTTTTAATTAGATTGGAAACACACTTTTACACTTTGAAATAAATTTATTGTTGGCCGGAATAACTTTAAATGTTATGCCGCATAGTAAAAGCATTAAGAACTACTTTTGCACATGCGACAATGCAGTTGCAACTTTGTGCAGCAGAAATGTTGCACGTATGTACAATTTGCAATCTGCATGCGAGTACAATGTATAATTAAAAGTAGCAAAATTTCAGCATTGTCGTATGAGGACAACAAAATTAAACAAGAATAATAACGTAGTTTTCTGTACGCTGTCTACATATGTGCATATATGCGTATATAGTTATCTCTTTCGTTTGCATATAAAACATATAAAAAATATATAATAGAAAATTATTGCTAAAGTGCCAGAAGTGGCAGCACCAACTGAGAGAAAGAAACACTACAGCCGAGCATTCGCAGTAAGAACTTTTTCAAGCGCAACTTTTAAAATACTTTTAATTAAAATTTCAAATTATTTTCGACGAGGACGACAACTGGTTGCCGCTATTCATCGTGCTACGCACTGTACGCAACAGACTGAGATGGCAAGACTGCTTGGGTTTCCATTATTATTTGTCAACTCTGGCAACGCGCGCGTAGCGCACTCGACTCAAGTGCTGAAATATTCAAAGCGCATTTTCAATTTAAACTTTTTACCAAGCGCATATTTATTTATTTTAGTTTTGAATTTTTCTTGCTTTCTTTGCCTTTATGTATTTCTTTTTTTTTTTTTTTGTATTTCTTGCCATTCTAGTCATCATTGAATCGTTTTTTAACTTTGTGTAAGGTTTGATATAAATGTTTTAAGAAAATGGTAAATGGAAAATGGAAAAACTGGCTTAAGGTCGAAGAAAACTGTCTAAATGAATGTAAATAGCAGCAGAGAAATGCACAGCCGGTGCTAACTGCGGCAATTTTTGGACTTCGATATTGATTTTTGCACATTTTTGGTTACAAAAATTCGTTAAAGTAAGATGTAGGGTATTTAAAAATCATCAATAGCCGCGAAATTAATTACGCCTTCCAACAATTAAGCAACTCGTTAAAAATAATCAAACGCAGATGGCTTCAGTTCGTATGTGTGAAGGACTTTTGATATCACTACAACTTGAATTTTATGCTTCAAAGCAGCTGAAGCAAGAAATTAAAGAAAACCACGAAACTTATCAAAAAGTCCTTGCAAAAACGCGGGTGGCGACGTAGCAAATAATTTTCCTTGCGCTTTGCCTAAACTTTATCCGCTGCGTTAAGAAAATGGCAGCACTTGGGGACAACTCGCATTCGCAGCAGTAAAAATACGCATAAATATTTTACAAGAGGCAACTTTAATGCAATTTTCTGTGCAGCGCTGCCAACTCAGACTTTGATTTTTTTTTTTGCAATACCAGCGAAACAAATGCGCTAATGTGGGCGTGGCATGATGTGCGCGTCTCACAGGGACAACAACAAAAAAAAAAAAAAAGGAATAAGAGATCCTTGAGGCTTGAGTATTGCAAATAAAAATAGAACTCATTAAAAGTTTATGCGACCACAAAGTTTGATTCTTGTTCGGCGGCTTTTCTTCTACTGTGATTCTTTGGCTCATCAGCAACTTGGCTTTGCATTTCCGAAGGAATGAAAGAAAAAGAAACGATTTGCGTTTTTCCACTTTTCACAGTACAAGTGGCAGAAAAGTGGAAAACTTGCTTTTGGCTTAAGTTGCTTTTAATTTATTTTTCTTCGTTGCGACTACAGAGTTGCATTGATTTATGCGAAATTAATTGACAACCCCTACGAAGAAAGCTATTAAAAAAGAATTGTGCCGAAAGTTTTTAGCTTTTAGTTGCTGTTTGTAAATATATTCGAGCTGGGGAAAAATAGTTAAGTCACACAAAATAAAGAAAAATTAAAAAAAAAAATAATATAAAAATAAAATAAATATCAAGTTAAAACTTTAGCTTTGAGCGGTTACAAAGCTGAGTAAGTACTCTTCACAATAGTAACAGAAGTTTTCCAATTTATCTATTAAAATTATGTGCCTAGAATAGTTCAATTTGGAACTTTGTAACACCCATATTTCTAGACCAACTTTTATGCAAAATTGTTAAAAACTATTAAATGGAGTGTTGGTTCATAGACTTAACATGCACTGCTTAGAATGTGTTTCTGTGTAATCTAACTTCACGTTCTACACGCCATACTGACTGATGCCGATTCAAATTAGTTTCAATGGACCTCATTGCATATGTAAACATATCTATCATCAAGCCTCTGGAATGAATTTTCATGGCACTTTGTTACATTTTGATTATAGAGGACTCTACAATTTCAGGTGTCACTCCCGTTCATCACGGTTTATTGTATTCCAGCTACAACATTCAAAGATGATCAAAATTTGAGATCCTATCAGGCTGTAAAGAGACTACAAACATTATATGTATATACCGGGATTTGATGGAAGAATATCTCCCCGGAACTGGGCATCAAAGAATAATTTTTTTTTTGAAAGAGAAGTGCTAGCAACACTGGAGGTTGCACTTATATACATTTTCTGTGACAGATAAGCAGCGAACTCTGCCGCCGGACTCCCAAACTGCCTCATATAGGTATCGGTTCAATGGCACATTGAGGATAACAATGAAGAAATAAATCAGACCAGCTTGGATGAAAATATTACTTGTGCTCCGAACCAAACTTGGCTGAGACATATTTCATTTTACATAATATTATTTTACTGCGTGAAAATAAAATTCATTAAGATTCTAGTGGGAGCCCTTAAAGATCTTTGCCAGAATGTTTTGGAAGTGCCAGGGAAAAGTTTTGAGATACACAGTTCTAGTAGCAAGCGACTTGCTTTACTCAGCAGCTCACTCGTTGGTCATCAAACAATCATACAGATATACCTAGTAAGGAGATGGCTACTGGAGTTGATGTGAACTTTCTAAATATAACTTTAAAAAAATTTTGTTTGGTAGCGGTACCTACTAGTGACCACAGCGCTTTGAATTGTTTATGGTGAGACGAACTTGGTTTGAACGGTTCGCCTTGTCAGTTTGATCACGATTATATATATATTTTATGAGGTGTTTCATGCTTTTCTTCTGCCATTGCAAAGTCTCACTCCATGTGAGTAGAATAATAACTCAAAGTGTTGGTTTTTCAATGTCTGGGTATCAATTAATGTTTCGTTATTCTGCCGGATATTGCAATTTCTTTAATAAATATTCTTTCACCGCTTACCATTGACGTTCTACATTTATGGTCTCTCCTATTGATGTGTTCACAAGATATGTTCATAGAAGTGTTCAACTCTGAGTCCAGAAATAGTAACAGCCTGCGACGCAGCAATTTTTAGAGACCAGCTAAACAGAAGGAGTGCACCCTGTTATAGGTATATTCAAGAATTCAACCACTTTAGAAGATATTGTTCCATGAGCTGCAAGAGAACTTTAAAAAAGCAAAACGAAAATAAAATAAACAAGTAAGGAATTTACAGTCGGGCGTAAATTTTAAAATAAACTTGTGAAATTCCGGAGCAGTCCTAGTCGAATGCAAAAAACACGAAGTCTCTATCCATTACCGTTTCCGAGATCCTTTCGTTTATACAGACAGATGGACGGACAGACGGGCGGACAGACGGGCGGACGGACAGACAGACGGACATGGCTATATCGACTCCTCTATCACTCCTGACCATAATGGGGGTAACTTTGGTGGGTCTCTGACCATTATTTCTACTTGTTACATACATTTGCACAAAACCAATAGGCTCTTGTACCTTCGGTACAGGGCCTAAAAATAGAAAAAAATTTACTACAACCTTGGGGAACTGCCAGAAAAGTAAAACAAAATCTTCAAATAATATGACTCCTCAAGCTAACTGCATGCACAGAGCGACTAAAACGTATCTCAATTCGCATCCCACAGTAACCGCATGTTGCTCTACGCAGATATGTTATGCGCAGTGTATAAAATTCCCGAAGTAAAAGACGAAGAGGTAATTGCAGCTAATAAACACATCGGTGATAAGAAGGCTCTGGTACTGGATGGTGTTGCAAATGGAGCCCTGAAACCCGCAGTAAAAATGAAACTTGACTTCTTCGTGGTAGTATTCGGTAGAAGAAACAGTGTCTTGTCTCGCTATCTCATAGCGCCCAATATGTCTACTGGCCACGATGGGAAAGCAGCTGAAATGCCTATAATGTAGGCCAAAAGCTTTTATCAAAGAATAAAGTTCCCTCACTGCAATAAAGATGGTAGTTGACATAGCTGCATTAAGCTTAAAATGATTTCGTTCCCGGTGGGTTATCAATAAATACTGCGAAACATGTTAACCAAGTGAAGAATATTACAGATTTGTTAATGCAAGACTGACTTCTACAAGATGGTCTAGAGTTACCTGAGTAAAACCTGAGAAGAAAAATTGTACGGATAAAGAATGAATGCAGATTGTTGAAGTAGTCCATAATATACATTTACTATAGGCCACACGTAGAGTTTGCAAGCGAAAAGCATAAAGGATTCAAGCAGATCTACCTAATCAAAAGTTATTTGCTTGTCCCTCTACGAACTAAAGCCAATCCAAGTGATAAAACCTTTTAAGATATTAGATTTTGTCAGTAAGAACCTTTATCCTTTTTTTAGGATACGCACAATTATTGTAGTCCGATTTAATTACCAATTAAAAAGTCTTTTGTCTTGGCATTGTTGTTCAAAACAAAGATATTTTTTGCCCACATTCTGAGGCTCTTCATCTTCATCTTCAGATTCATATTCGATATTTTTTTTTATCTATAGCTACTAGTAGTTTAGCTCATGCTAATTTAAAACTTAACAAGTCATGAGTATTTTCCGAAGTTAGGAATTCACTTTGCAATGATCTCTGTATTGCATCCAGCCGTTGCAGCACACAAGATCAAGAAAAAGCCGCATCAATGATAGCATAACAAAGTCGATGGAACATGTCAACCAAAGAATGCATAGATTAATTCGTGACATGGGAAAACTGGTTAAGCGGAAATTTGGCCAAAGTAGCAGTTTGTTACTGGTCTCCATGGCTACGGTCTGTATATTTGCATCGATTGCCATACGTCATCTTACCACAATATCCAAGATGCCAGTAACAGCGGAATCTTTCAATGCCCTGAATGCAAAAACACATGGAATAACACATCAAGAAGTGCTGAATATTGTAGAACTTAGGACAGGTCAGAATATAATTAGACTAAACAGTTGGAACTTACCATGCAAACGTACATCTTATTCTGAGTTTCGTATGAAAAAGATTTATTGATGTTGGTAATTTTGGTAATAATTCTAATAAAATATTTCCTTTTATTTGAGATCATACTACAAAAAGGAGATTAGACCATTAAAATTCCTTCCCAATTCATTCATATACAAAAATGTTTGTGGTTCCTATTAATTCAGCTAGACCAAACCTTGAAAAATGGTAATTTATGAGAAAAAATTATAGTCAGATCATAGTCAGATCAGGGCTGTACGCCGGATGACCCACCAATTCGATGTTTTGAGCGACAAAAAACTCATTTGTTATTTGTGTGAGAGCTCGCATTATCGTGATGAAGTATGATTCGTCTTCGTCGGTTGGTTTTCCTCAGTTCATAGAACACTTCAGGCAAACAAATGGTTGTATACCATTCAAAATTGACCTCCTTCTTTTCACAAGCGGCACGGTCGCAACATGTTAGGATTTCGAGAAGAAACATGCGATCATTTTCTTCGATGTTCTGCACGAGCGAGTTACTTTTGTTGGATTTTGCTCGTCTTGAAAGACCCAGACGGTCGACTGCTGTTTTATTTCGGACTCATACGCATATATCTCGTCACCTGTCACGATTGAGGAGACGGCTTTTGACGCACCTGGCATGAATTTCTTCACCATTTGCTTGCAACAATCGATACGACCCTTTTTTTGAGCGATTGTCAAATTATGCTAGACATATTAATGACCAGGAATAGTTCAATCTCACGGTATGTCACATGATGATCCTGCTTTATCATTCCTTGAATTCCTTGTACCAGGATGGAGCTTCATCACCAAAAAGTTGATTTAAGTTTATTGGTGCACTCTTGTCTTGATAATCCACGTCGAAAATTGCAATAAATCATCACAGTTTAATTCCATTTTTTGGCTGAGATGAATTTTTCAATTGCCTGTAAAGAAACGAAATTATTCACAGTAAGTTAGGCCCAAAAAATGCCAAACTTTTTCAGATTGCATCTGGCAACATGTTTTGTTGCTCAGGCAAAAAATATATGTAGCAACCCTCGTAAAATAATCCACTAAGTTTGAGATCAGACAACATAAATGTGAACAGACCATGAACGTCCGTCCCAATTCTCTTGGTTCATGCATACACAAATGTTTGTGTTTGCTGTTAATTCGGCAAGAAACGCTGAATTTTATATATTTTACATCAATTCTAATAAAACATTTTATTAGGTTTCAAATCCGATCACTAAAAGAGGTGACCCCTCATAAAAAGTTAGTTTAAAACGACAAATTTTGTATATTTTGTAATAAACCAAAAAAAATATCCCACACGGCTGAAGATAGAAAACAAATTTCAAGTCTAATGGTGTACATTATACTCGACTTCACCGCTCTGGTTAATTTAATATATTTTTTTATATATTATATTTAATTTTTGGGACGCAGTGCATAAAAAAACTATCGATTAGAGCTTCCATACCTGTACAATATTATAAAGGATTTCTAAGATATTAGTTCAAAGGTGTCGAAACAACAAAAAAAAATACAGCAAATAAATTCAAATATCAGCAAAAGCAAAAAAAAAAAAAAATTATTGCTACTTGTTATAGAAACTGTTTAAAAAAATGCCGCATTTCGTGAAAGGTCAAATTACGATCTAATAACAATTAAGTACGTAATTCACCACAAACCATGGCTTACCATATTTAAACTTGGATAACCAAAAGTCGCACAGGGTGGCCTATTTATTCTTTCGTGTATTTGTCTGCGCCAACTCTCCTTGCACATTTGGTCCATTTTTTTGTATGTGAAAATTTAAGAGCTAAAGAAATTTACTAGAAGCTTGTTAGTTTCGATTTGAGCGAGTGAACGCGCGTCATGTTTGGTGAAAATTTACATACGCCATTTGCTGCTAAACATGCATTAAATTCTGCTAAACACGCGCGAGCATGACCAGCAGCTACTAACATTTTTCTTCAATGACGTCCGTGGCAAGGAGATGTTGCACGAGTTGCTTCCTTATTGGCAGAGCAAGCAAAGTTCCCTTTTGTGTGGCAGCTTGCAGTGGCAACCAAGAAGAAACGAAAAAAAATTGCAAAGCGCGCCGCCAGTCGTTAATTTTAGCCAACAGTCCAAAGGCAGGCAGCTCAATGCAACTCTGCGTAGCTTCTTATTTTACTTTTTTGTTCTTCAATTAATTTACGCGCAGTTAACATTTGATGCTACCGATTGAAATGCAGTTTTGAGTGCAGTCGAAGAGCAGCGCAAGTGAGCATTACATGATCCAAGCGCATTATATTGCACGTAAACTTGATACAGCCCGCGTCTTCGTCTGCGAAAAATTCGAATTTATAATTGAAAGAAGTTTTAAAGTATTTTCTTAGTTACAATCAAATGAAAAATTATATATCGGAGCACTAGAATGAGTAGCCCCATACAAAGCTCTCCTCATTTCTTTTGGTTTGTAAGAAAAACATATTAGTTAAGTTAAGCTTAAAACGACAGATTAACAGACGTTAAATGAAATCCGGAATAAAAATGTCTTCTCCTTAAACTTATTATATTTTGCTTTACATTCACTCAGGACAAGTTTCTTCCTAATGCCAACGTTTTGTGCTGCTGTGTTGCTTTCAAGAAAGCATCAAATAAATAAATTCGCAAGGGTAACCTTTTTAGACATTCATACTACTCCAATAACATTGATTTTAATCGTTCATTGTGCTTTATGTGCCCATTATTTGTACTTGTTTCTTGTTAAAATCATTTACAGCTTTCTAACTTTTAGAGTGAGCTGCCCAATTTTAATTTTGCTTATTATAAATGCAAATTAGGATTCGCGTTTCAGTTTTATAATTAAAGCAAACTGCTGACTAATTTTTTTCTTACAAAATTCCCTCGTTCTCACAGTGGCCCTCTGGCTTTTATTTTTGGCACATCAAATTTTTAACTAATCTGCAAGATCTTATCAGTTGACGCTCCCTGGTTTTTGCTTTTGCTTGGCTAGTTTGGCACACATGAATTTTATGACACGCTCTGCGCGATTTACTTGCAACGCTGTACTTAACGAGTTGACAGTTCAGCAGGCATTTGAGTTTGCTTGTTGTTTGCCTTTTTATATTAATTAGTTAAACTTTTTAGTTAGTACACGCTCCGAAAAAAAAAACGAGAAAAATTACAAAACGCTTACACAACAAGCGCGCACCACCAAAGGCGGCGCTCCCAACAAACAGCGTCGACCGTCGACCGTAGACCGTAGACGACGACTATGCAACATTTTTGACAGCGGCAACAAAATGCTTACATCAGCGACAATAAAGCAACAACGGCATAAAGCCTTTCAACTCTCGGCCTGACCGCCAACAACCTGGTAGCAACTCACTGGGAACGCTCCACACTGACTCCAAATCCAACAGCAGTTCCATACTCTTATCGTGCGCTGGGTCTCTCCATGTCGCCGGCCGTCGCCATCGTCGTCGTCGACGTCGACAATTATTGACAAGACAATGGAGCCTGTTTGTAATTAATCTGGACATAATCTGAGCAGATAATTTTCTTTTGTAAGCTCATCTATTTTTGGCTTTACAGCGCTGCCAACTTGCACTAAATGCACAGCATAGAACTAAGAACACTGCTTGGAATATCTTTCTACAGTCAGCGAATGACAGGCGCAGGCATGAAAATGCTTTGTTGGCTTCATCGCGCACCGACTTTGGTCATTGGTATGAGCATATATTAACTGCTTAGTCGTACCACTATCACTAGTACGAGCTACTAGTGCGACGTTTGTCAGTTTTGCGTTATGAGCGGCTCTTGAAGACGCTCTTTATGGTTCCTATTTAAGTGCTTAAGCGGAATGCTTTTGATGTTTGTGCTCATTGGTGGAGAGTGGGAGGAGTTCAATTTAATATTTAGAATTTTTAAGGCGGCACAATTATAATCACACCTCTCGATGCCCATATATTTACTTCGATGTCGTATGACACAGGCTTATTTATCTATTGATTCATCACCATGATATAAACATGTTGTGCTGAAAAGAAAAAGAAATATTTAAAAAAAAAAATATATAAAATCCAGCATATCAACTATGATTTTCGTAAAGCCTGCATATATGTCGAACGGTATGGCCTCTTGACCAAACTTGAACCATTCAAATGACTCATTAACTACAGAATGAGACAAATAGTACTCAATGTAAGCTTCCCATATCATTTTAAACGTTTCGTTTAATGTTAGAATCTTAAAATCCATTTTTCAAATAAATACACTGTTGCATAGATCAGATCAGAATTGACTAATTTGATCGATGCCATACCGGAACTAAAGGATGCTTTTTTTTAAATTTAGACTACAACTTGCCAAGATTATTTCTCTTTAGTGCACTTGAATTCATATCGGATTCCTACAATAAATATTTCTGCACCACAAATTAAGGAAAACTCGCCGACTCCTTAGAAAATAATTTGTCTAATGGCCTTAAGCCTTTAAAGACATTACGCCTCCTGATCGACCGCGTGTTTGGCAAAGTGCGAGCCAATCTGTTGCAGTGCATAGTCAGTCTTGCGCAATACCGAAAATTTGCTTCTCAATAGTCTTCCCGCGGAGATCGCTGTGGAGCATGTTGTTTCGAACGAACCATGGGCAATCGCTGTTTATCCGCAGGGCTTTGTGTTATCACCTGGATGTGATTTCGGTGTGTTTTGGCACAAATACCCCACAGCTGCACTCCGCAGCTTTAGATGGAAGCAAAGGCAAGCTGTCTTGCAGCGCATGGCCAGTTTGTTTCATCTGTTTACCAGCCAGTAGAGCTGCCTCATTCAGAGGCGACAAAGGGTGACCTAGTTTTGAGTGTGGCGCGCGAATGCCATCTTTTTGTCCAGCGTCAGCCGAAGGAATATGATCTCATTTGAGGGCGGTGTTGTTCAGCCAGACATTGAGAGAACTCCTTCTGTGTAGTGTGAAGCAAACGTTAATGCACTTGTCCGGATTTACTTTGATGTTCCACTTCCGGGGCCAGTGCTCAAGTGTGTGCTTGTACTCTTGAATTCTGAATCGTACATCGTTTTCGCATTCTGAATTGTACAGAATTGCAACATTATCTGCATACGATGCATTTTGTCTACGCAAGGCTCAAGGAGATCGGCTGTAAACAACGATTACAGAAGCGGATCCAGCACGCTTCCTTGGGGGAAACCAAATTTTACAACATGCATGTTGGACAGCATATGTAGCACATTCACCTGGAAGCGGCGTTCCCCAGATAAGATCGGACCATTAGAAAAAAGAGTACAGGGAGTAGCGCCTTCATCTCTATCGATGGCTTCCTGCACATCGACAAATATTCCATTGCAGTATTCCTTGTCGTCAAACGCCATCAAGACATGGTTCACCACTCTTGGGACTTCATCTATTGTGCCATGACCAGATCTAAAGCCGAATTGGTGGTCAGGCAGAGCTGTTTGATAGCCTACCAGATCGGTAACTCGCGACGCAAAAAGTTGTTCCCATACCTTCGGCAAAGAAGGTAGGAAACTTATTGGTTGATACGAGTTTTGATGATTCTCAGACTTGCCATACTTGTGGATCATCGTTATTCTGGCTATCTTCCATGTGGAGGGAAAATATTGCATCCTCAGCATAGCGTTTAAGCTTAAAGTTTTGTAGAGGTGCGCCCGCTTTGGCAGATCTGTTAGTGGTTTATGACATATATTGTCGTGCCCTGGGACATTGTTTGTGGACAGCTTCCTGATTGCGTCAGTTACATCCACAGGTCGAACAACGGAGTCTCGAAGGCCTGGAGCACGTAATCGACGCCACTGTCATCTGCTAAAGAAAAGGGTGTAAACCAGTAATCCGAATGCGTTGCGAAGATGTTGGCTTGCTCCAAATATGTCTTTGCAATCATGCCATTGTAGTCCTTGACTGGAACGTGTCGGAAAGCCTGCCTGTCAAACATTTTATGATAATAAGCGTTTTTAAATTAATTTTTTTTTTTTAATACGTGATACCACAAATCTTCATCTGCTTCAAATGTATGTTAATATTCAATAAAATTTAATTCAGGCCTTCTGTCCCTAACAAATGTTTAATAGAAAATTGATGAATAATCCCTTAAAGAAATTAGGTTTATTCAAAGAACAACATTACAATATTTCGTCAAATCTCTATCTTTCAATTTGAATGCTGGTGAAAATCAATAAAATTCTGCTGTTTTTTAACGCCTACATTCTTCTCTTTTTCCCCATTTGTGTCCAGCAATCAGGCATACATTTCAGTGGCCAAAATCAATAGTCAATGACATACATTTGAGCATATTTTTTGCGCTTCCGAACGATAGTTTGCCAAGCAAAATCCAACGGCTTGCACTATTTATCACAATACTTGTTTTTCCGTATACAATATGCGTGTTCCAATTTAAAAAACCATTCATGAATTTTTATTAAGCTGCTCT
This sequence comes from Leucophenga maculata, assembly GCA_035044805.1. Taxonomy (NCBI): domain Eukaryota; kingdom Metazoa; phylum Arthropoda; class Insecta; order Diptera; family Drosophilidae; genus Leucophenga; species Leucophenga maculata. The sequence continues at coordinate 2,858,514 of JAWNNP010001101.1, read as the reverse complement.
GCTTTTTGCTGAGATGCGGCGCTACACATCCATATGCAGCCAGTGCGCCGGCAAGCACGCACAATGAATTTGCATTAATGATGAAGTGAACAATGAATGCATTTCTGGGCTTAAAATAACCCAGTGAACATAGGAATGCATACATGAATTTTGTATTGCATTTTAATGTAGCAGTAGAGAACAATGCACTGTGATCTTAAATTGCTTATATCTATGACTTCATATCAGATCTACTGAGTACATATATACTTCGAATCAGTTTAATTTCAATTCTGTGGGTACTTCAATTGAAGGCTTTTGTTGAAAACGAAGCTTGCTAATTCTTGCCTTTTTTTATAATTTTACAATTGATAAATTTTAAAAATTATTATCACTGAGAAAAAGTTTTTTAATATTGTTTTTAGCTAAGTTAAATGCACGAAAATTGGCTGCCAAAGTTCAAATTTTAATTAAAAACAATTAATTTTGCTGAATATGTTTGCTGGGCTGCATGCTCATAAATTCATTGCACATGCACCACCAACGAAAATGATAAAAACCGCCAAACAAAAACTCTTTCAATAATGCAGAGAATTTTTTCTGCAGTTCGTTTGCAGCAAAGTTGCTCCTCGCTGAGTGTGCTGTACCGCATTGTAAGCGCAAACTTATCACTTTTGAAAATTTGATGCACGCTGGTAGAAAAATTTTCACAGAATTTTCACTTTCATGCTATACACGGGCCAAGGTCAGCAGCATATGTCTACATGGCAAAAAGTATTAAAGTTTTTTTTTATATCATTCTCTCTTTTTTGCGATAAAAATACGATTATTTATTGAAAAATTAATATGACCTGATTTCTGTCGTACTTTTTAATGCTGTCTGCTGTCATTTAAAGAGAAAAACAAGGCTGGAAAAAATGTCAAACGAGCCGTGTGCTCATTGCTAGTGTCTTAAATTAGGCAATTACAACGATTCGACAGACGGACGGAAGGACAGCCAAACAAAAAGACTTATCCTCCGTGGACTACATGCTACATGCAAGCCCTTTCACAAAAATCTGCACAGCAAAAAAGTGAAACTGATGAGAGTCGAGCCAGAGTAAGCGACACGCCCATTTTTTTGCTGTTTAATATACGAAAAAAGGGAAGGGCTGCTTAGCTTGTTCGCGCGTATGACTGACAAGTGTCAATCTCAAAAAATGGCGACTCTAGAAAGGTTTTGTGCGGCAGGCGGCGTTTTAATGAAATGTCAAGCAGCGGATACCAAGCTAACTAAACGCTGTGCAACCAGTCTCAGTTCTGTGCCATGCGTTCAACAGTCAGCCATTCACTCAGCCATGCCTCTCAGCCTGCCAGACAATGATCATTGTTCTTGTCGCTGTTTTATTCGCTCGTGATAAGCTCACTCAGCCATACATTCAGTCAGCCGCGCAGCTTAATTCAAACTCACGTTCTACAGCGCTGCGCTCCATTGCGATTCAACTCAGTGACTAACCCTCGCACAATTCAGTTGATTGAGCTCTGAAAGTGTCTGACAAGCAGCAGAGTAGTTCAGCCCTTTGGCATACAACTGGTTTTCACATGGTGTCTGAGTTTCGTTTCGTTTCAACTTCAGCGGAGGAAGTCATTTTCCATTTGCCCTTATCTTCAGTTTTGTACTCCAAATAGCATATGGATATAGTTTTCTTATAACTGCCAACAGGGCGCAAAGTTGAACTCTCATTGGCGTAGAGTGTACCCTCCTCTACTGTATTGTTTTCGATTCGATTTAAATTAACTTTAATGTGTTGAGAGATCTTTGCCAATGGCGTTCTTCAACTTAATTATGTCTTTTACATTATTATTTGAAACGAACGTGGAGTACTCCCTTCTTCTGTAAGATGACGTTTGTAAGTCAGCGAAGCATTGTCTTCAAAGTAACTATGTACTCTGTATTCTATTCATTATTTAATGAAAACCTGCTTAGTTAGACAATATTATGCTTGAATCGCGTAGATCAGAGGAGTAATATTTGCAAACAGCTGCTACAATTAATACTTCTGCCAGAATGCATACAGATGTTAATGACCACCTGTTAGTTTCATCTTTGGATGTATTTACGTTGACAAGTCAAATATTTTCTCCATTCCTAAATCCAATTTTTTTTGCCAGCTTCTCCTTTGTATAAGTTTTCAAACTATTGGATGCTGTTTTAAAACTGTTTCTTTCAAGACGTATTCATTCAAACACTGGTTGCAAATGTCCATTTTTTTTTTTTAACTTCTGTGCGGTTGAATTTGACCTCATTTAAAGGCAATTTGAACTTGGCTCATCCGGATTTTTTTTCTTCGAAAAAACGCCGTTTACTTAACAGTTGTATTATTTCCCGGGAAACTGTTTCCAGAATTTACAAAGTTTCATTCGAAAACTAAATGGAACAGAGTCGTTCTAGTTAAGCAAATATCTAAAGGCATCTTGCCATCTTGGCATCAGCTTAAGTATTACATGAATGGCATTACAGGTAATTTTAAGATACTTCGTCCTCTATTATTAACATATGTTAAGGCTTGTTAGACTAGCCATATGATCGTCGAAATCTCAGCGACTATAGAATTTAAAGCCATCAAATTGCCAACTAAACTCTTTTAAGAAGAGATAAAATTAGGTTATAACAAGAAAGAACTCGGAAGTCGAATGGACTTGACTACAAGGTACCCTGTTCCTAACACTACATTTTAGATCATAGTTTAAAAAAAAGTTTAACACAAAAACTGTGTGTATGGGGGGTAACTTGTACCTTGTAGTGGATCTATCTGAACCGAAATACAATATTTTAAATGGATTAAAGTAAAATATATCAAATTTGGTGTTTCTAGCCAAACTAACAACATTAAAAGAACTTTTTAAGCAAAACTCAACTTCCTCGTAGGGAGGGGGTAAGCGCATTCATTGAAGATCTCGTTTCTCATACGGAAAGCCAGACAGACAGACTTACGGACAGGCGAACACTCGCCTTTTGATGCTGATCAAGTATATATAGTATATATATATAGTTAAGCAAATATCAGATATCTTATAGCTATAAAATAATTTGTCAATAGTTTAATCTAATTAAAAAAGCCGAATTTCGATTACCGCTCGCCAAACGCATGCACCGAATAAAAGATTACATAAACGAAATGTTTGTCAAATCTTAATTTTTTTTCTCATGTTATTGGGAGATAGGGAAAGTTGTTGACTGTCATTTACTTGGGAATGGCCAACAATAATCCTTTTGCAAACGGTCCAAGCAGCTCTCAACGTTCGCTTGGACACGTATCTCGTGGGTAGCATCTGAACAACTGTTCGAAGATGAGCTAACAGTGAGAAGGCCACACAACCCCCCTTAATTAGGAGTTGCTGCGCTAGGCTTTGGACCTGCCACTGGGACATGCACCTGGATGGTGCAAGTATCCAGCTGGTTGATGTCCTCGAAAAATGCAAGGCTGAAATCACTGCAATCTAGGAAATCCGATGGTTAGAACAGGGTCTAAAAAAGTATCCTGTGACATATACTACAGCTCCCATGAGAGTAAGCATGAACTTGGATGCTAAATTATTTTATATTAGCCTGATTTGTGCGTACGCCCCGAAAAAACTGGCACCAGAGCGTACAAGACTACGGCAGCTGGTGTGCCTTCCTGTTTACGGCCATGATCGTAAGTTTCTGCGAATGTGTGTAACAGGCAAAAGGAGACAGACCGTCTGTCTATAGCATTTGAGATTTAATATATTTAGTATATTTGGTCTAAGTTATGTTAATTAATTAATTAATTCAGTTAATTTTTATAAAAAAATACATTTTGGTCCGAATACAATCACTAAAAGTTCTCGCCGCATACAAATCTGTTATATCTTTATAGGCTTTAATATGAACAAAATTATGTAGTTTTGTTAATTCAATTAGTATTGCTGAATTTTATGTACTTTGTGTCAATCCTACTAAAATATTCCATTAAGGTTCATATTGCATCACTAGAAGAGATGACATCCTTACAAAAAGTCAAATCAATATAGACAAGTCAAGAACTTGTAGTGTCCCAAAAAAAAGGAGCCTTAGAGTTTTAATATTCATTGTCTCCTATTCCCTCTCCGGATAGGTAATATTTAATGAACGTGTCAACATCTCTCTGAGTAGTAAACTCTTCCTTTTGAGTTTTTGAATGAAAAAATGTGTCTTTAAGCTATCTTTGTTAGATTCTAATTATATATTCCAAATAGGTTTATTTCGGACCACTAGAAGTGGCAGCTCCTATAAAAATCTGTTGCCTTTCTGGGTTTTGGTTTGAAAGTTATGCTTTAGTTTAGTTTAAAATGACAAAATTAAGGTTCAATCGGAATACAGGGTATCTTAAAGTCGATCACATTACTCTTTTAAAGCCAAAAAAAAACAAGTAAGAAAATACAGTCAGGCGTAACCGACTGTAAGAGGCCCTGTGCCAGTTCAAGTCTCCTAACAAACATATTAAATGTTTCCCGAGCTTATGACCAAACTTATGACCACTTCCTACTGCACGAATAAGTGCCTTATAAAACATTTTTTTATGTATGAAACGAAAAGGGGGGTCGCTCAAATTCAATTGCTTATAAAATCGTCATTTATTATCCGATTTTGATGAACTTTCTGGATTTTGGCTTAGAAAGACGATATCTTTATACTGGCATACTTACTTTTTTTTGTGCCGAGGAAATTTTTAGCCTTGGGGGTGATTTTATGGGGAAGGGGGGGGAGGGGCAAGATTTCAAAATAAACTTGTAAAATTCCGGAGCAGTCCTAGTCGAATGCAAAAAACACGAAGTCTCTATCTATTACCGTTTCCGAGATCCTTTCGTTCATACGGACGGCCAGACGGACAGACGGACATGGCTATATCGACTCCTCTATCACTCCTGACCATAATGGGGGTAACTTTGGGGGGTCTCCGACCATTATTTCTACCTGTTACATACATTTGCACAAACCCAATAGGCTCTTGTACCTTCGGTACAGGGCCTAAAAAATTTTTGCGATTCAACATTATCTAAAAAATTGAAAACAGTAACAGAAACACTCAGAAATTAGAAACACACGAATTTCAGAGCATTCTATGCACATTTAATGCATTCAGAACTTCTATTTCTCTACTTTGTAGAAGTTTCACAATTTTGTTAAATTCTAATTTGGAAGCGTCTTTTGTATCTATTTTTTTTTTACAGGTTTTCTTGAGAAATCTCTCAGATATTGCTTCCCCCTTTTTTTCAAGCGTTGCAAACTATTACCCTAGGAGCACAATGTAGAACCCTCTTAATGCAGTTTGCTCTTATTCGAATGTACTATTGCAAATATAAACGATATACGAGTATGTGTATCTGGTACCTATACACCATAAGGCGTAACCATTTCGTCTTGTTGATAGCTGTAATTGCTTGTTAGTCAAATTGACATGGACTTCAAGAGGCAGAGAAACAGACTACATAGAATTCCTACCACGACTTGAATGTTCCATTTCCCTGCGTTCTAGATAATGCATTTCTGTGTGTGCAGCACCACTCGCTGACATTGAAGATTGCACTCATTTACGTTAATAAGCAGTTCACAACTTCTTTGCAGCTCCTCGCCACAAACTTTGCTGCAATATGTCGGGTACGTACGCCTTGTTAATGGCTTATAATCTTTTGCCGCTTTTGCCGCAACGCCGAACTCGAAATGTTTCATTCCTGTTGAATCGTTTCATGGCAACCGTTTAACTTTGCATTTAACACAACGAATTCAAATTTCAACCAAGCCGCTGCTTCATTTCACGATCATTTAGTTGTACTTAGTACTCAAAGGCGGCGGTGGCGGCAACTATTTTTTTTTTATTTCTTGCAACTATTAGCACTCGTTTAACGAGTGATTTGCAGTGAGAAAAAAAAAATGAGAAACTACTCAACGCATATAAAGTTCTTTGCCGCCAACATTTACAAAACGTTTTCGCCACAGACAGATTGATAGACAGACAGACAGACGGACGGAGGGACAGCATTGTAAGCCAGGCTATAAGCCAAACAGCCAATAACTGACAACTACCGGTGGCGGCGATTTGCAAGGACTCTTCTGTAACTACTCAATGGGTTCATAGAGCAACTAGCAAGCAAATCGGCAAGTTTTCAATTTATGACTTAAAGTGCCTCAATTGGCTTTGCCCCAAATGGTTTTCTGATTTACGAGTATAGAACACGCAAAGGCGCTTCAGCAGCCAGCCAACTCACTTAACTCGTATGGCGATGGCATATGTGTTCGGCGTACTATGTACTTCAGATATATACGAGTGAGTAGCTGCGTGTTGCAAAGGGACTTAAGGGCGCACAGTATTGCATAGCAGGCGCTATGTAAGTCAATAACTGACTTTGACGAGTCACAGTCATTGCCTGCTACTTTGCTGCACTGTCAGCCATAGATAAAGCTATTGACGCTCTATGACGTCTGCTCAGGACGGTGTCAGTTAAGTAAAAGTCAATAAAAAATTTGCACGCTTTATTAAGTGGCAAATTCCTTCAACTCATTCTAAGCTAGAAATATGCTTCTGTAATTTTTGTTATTAACCAATCACCTGCAATAACAGAAAATGCTTCACAACTCTTGAGTTCCATAGCCCCTTCGCTTGTACATTGGTACCTACAATCATTAGAGCTTGCTTGACTTGCAAATGAGTTATCGTCGTTCTGTTCTGGTATAAAATTGTTCACAATATTCAGGCAAACATATTTTAAATGTGCAAGTTGTTTATAATAGTTGTGAACAGGGTTGTATTCAAAGTTGGGGCGCCACCACAAGCAATAAATAATTCTAATTGAAACCTGAAATGCAGAAATGTTAATTTGATAGAACTTGTGAACAAGTTTCGCGTTCAATGAGTTTTGCTTATTTTCCACAGTTGCTGTTGGAACATATTTTTTTGTTTGTTGGTTTTTTCATCAACTAAGCTGTTTATCGCCAATGCGTGAATGCGCTAATGTTTTTAAGTACAGAAATACAAAGAGTATCGTGAACCAGCCACATTCGTATATAGTTACTGACATCTAACAAATATATTTTGTAGATATATGGGCTGCGTGGAACCGACTAAATAATGAACTAACCATTTATCGACCATTTAAGATGAACGAACTAGAGCAGTGCGTACTAGATCGGTTTCTAGATTTGCCTCGATTTGCACGTCAGCTTTTGAAGTTCATGATGTCTTTTTCGTGCGTCAATTGTGGGTCAACCCAACGTTCATAATACACAAATTATTTTTGTGTAATAATAGTAATTTAGTGAATCTGGAACAATCATTCGGAGAAGACAGTCAAAAATTTTAAAAATGTATTTTTTTTTATTAGTAGGGAGAGTGCCCTCCTGCTGGCACTGCCCAGCTACTGGCAAAGTGAGATCTTATAAATTCTCCATTGAAATGAAGAGTAATATTTCGTGTCATGTCAGAATAGCGAATGGCCCACCTACTGGCACCATCATTGTTATGAATGTGAATGGTTTTTGAAATGATTTAACTGTCTTTTTTTTTGTCCACGTTCAGATACATCTTCAGTATGCCGTTTCAGAAAAAGTCCACGCCGAAGACTTCCTCGCCAAAATAGTTGTATTATAGAAAGTCTGTCAAGCCTGATGTGATGGCTGCAGCTATCAAAGCAGTTAAAAATAACAACAAACTAATCAAATCAACTGCTGGCGAAAATGGCATAGACAGGTCGACACATCAGCTTTACTTGAAAAATGTTGAAGCACTAATTCCGGATATACAAATCACTACACTATTGGAGACACTGGTTTCTCAACTGTCTCTAAGAAAATCAACAAAGTGATTGCGGCAAAGGGTACAAGAAAGGTCGGTAAAATATCAACCGCTGAGCGAGGCAGTATGGTCACCATGACGGTCGAGGACAATGTTAATGGTGGTAGCATCGCTCCGTTTTTTCTTTGCTCTGTAAGGATCTGTTGGCTATACCAACGATTCGGGCTTGATTCGGATGCATTTGGAAAACTTATGGAACAATTTGACGAACTACTTATCGAAGGCAGCACCGGTTTTGTTGCTTCTGGATAAAAACAGCTCTCATCTATCCATAGATGATGCCACAGAAAAGGGCATCATTTTACTGTCGTTTCCTCAGCACTGCAGCCATCGGATGCAGCCACTTGATGTATCGGTCTACAGGCCGGTAAAGTCCTGTTGAAGTCATAAATTTTCACCGCCAACGATTGTTGAGACTGAATGCGACTTGCAAACACTGCGTTGTCTGAATATAAGAGAAAGCTGAACAAAGCAAAACATCACTTTTCGACATTTTTACCTAAATTTTTTCACTTATTTCCATTTATTTGGTAATCTTACAATTAATTTTCGGTTCAAATATGCTCAGAGTTAACCACTGAAAGATTAAGCAACAACTAAAAATTAATAAACTAGTATTTATGCTTCAATTTTCGATTTATTACAACGAAGTGTAAATGGGTGCCAGTAGCAGGGCATCTTTTTTGAAAACTTTTTCTAGATCGACTTCCGTTTGAAATTGTTAGCTATTGAACATTGATCTCAACTTTCAATCAAAAAAGCAAGCTCTGCGAAATTATGTTTCAAACGAAAGTTATGGCCTCATGACGTTAGGGTGCCAGTAGGTGGGAACTCTCCCCTATACATTCATATGCATGTATTAGAAAACTGTTAATGTTGTTAAGATCCTCCATTTGTTGGCTTAAAACACACTTCAAGTTGTTAAATAATGAGTTTCCGAGAAGTAGGCTGCTTCATCTGTGAAATGCAAGGAGATTTTAGATACTGATTGGACGAACTGATGTCCATTGAGCCAAAAAATATAGTGCTTTGTTAGTAATCAAATAAAAATCAAGATGCTGTTCTTGTTGAAATGTCGAAGCTTATATGTGCGCTTCATTTGTTATCTCAGTTAGAGTGGTTTCTTGTCAAGAAATCTCAGTGCTGTCGCTCATATTTTACTCGTCACCATTTGTTGGTTCTGGTTAAAGTTGGTTGGATCTAGTAAAAATGTAGTTAAATATGTCATAACAGCAAGAGTCACTGGTACAGCTAGCTTAACTGGGATGTAATCATTCCATACCATGGAATGGAATGACCATTATGCCATAATGACTAGAAACCCAGATAAGTTGAATTGAGTACTGCTGCAAAACTTCAGATGAAAAACCTTAATTACAGCCTCACTATTGACATATGTTTCTTGAAGTTTCCAGCAGGTTGCTAAATAGCTTCGCCGTCTGCCAGAATGATGCTAGCACTGTCGGGCACACGTTGCACCAGTTGCGTAGGTGTTACAGAAACTGTTTTGCCAGTTCCTTTGAAAGACGCTAGCAACTGCGCCCTCCTCATTCGTATTTCTGCAAATTCATTGCATGCAGTCTTGCCTCTTACAGAATTTGGTTATATATGTAGTCATTAGATTTGAGTTCTGGAGCACAGTGGTCAACCTCTTTGACCTCAACTGGGTTCTCTACTACGTGTAGCATAGTGCTTTGACCTGAGAAGATTTAGCTACCACTGTCTATCTGGGATACTCACAGCCGTATTTCTTAGGAAGTGGAATATAGATTTCTGATTCAGTACATCTCCCATATTAAATTTGACTTGTGGCCATTGTTTTGCTTTCGGAGGCTTAGAAATTTAGATTTACTTATCTCCACCTCTTCGGGAGGCATCCTTTAAGAAATTGTGATTTATAGGGTTGAAATGAGTTGATAATCGTAAAAGCATTTTTTGCTAATAGCCATCAAAGTCGGAACGATTCCTTCGGGCCAGCTACATGCTCGCGAATGGGAACCTTCGTAATAGTTTCTTTTCTCTTCCTAAATGCTTATTTTTGTTTCTTAAATTAAAGACTTAGGCCCCTGAGTCATCAGTTAATTTTTTTATTTCCTATATTTAAAATAATTGTCCGCTCCACACTCCACTTAGTTAATGATGCCCTGCTGACTGGGCAGAGTTTAACAAAGACTTTTTGTAGATTCTTCTGTTTGGACGGAATTCTGAAGAATGTCAGCCTGCAGTAGTTCTTTCTCCGATAGTTAGGAATCGTATGTCTAATGTATATGGAAAAGTTTATCCATTACATTTATTCGGTTTCTTTACCATGTTCCCATAGTGAGAAAGAGATCTTAGCAACAAAGTTTGTGAAAATTTATTTAACAGGCAGAAGGAGTCGAAGCATCAAAATGCAAGTCGATATAATCCATTTGTCTGTCTGACTGTATGTATAAATATCGAGAAATTGGACTCTATAAGAGATAAAGACTTCAAATTGGAATATGTAGATTATGCTATTCATTCCTAATATTGCTTGTGTTCAATGAATACGCTAACTTCTTCTTCCTTAGAGGGTTTGCCATGCAAACCTACTCTTCATTCTCAATTTATGTAAGAGGAAATATCATTGTTGTGTTAATTTTCAGTGAAATTTGGTCTACCTTACGTTTATAATTTTTTCAAACACACTCTCCATCTTCTCGAGAAATATGTGAGCAGTGGAAACATATTACCCGCTTCATGGATAGGGCTGCCAAGGATGTCATTGGTTATACAAAACCAATGAATAATTCTTGGTACGACGAGGAGTGTCGCAATGCTACTGCAGAGAAGAACGCTTCCTATCAGCGATATCGAGAGAAACGGAGAGAGGAGAAACTCCTTTTCAAACGCCCGAAAAAGGAGCAAGAAAGCCGGGAGTTTGAGGATGTTGAGATGTTACGTGCAGAAATGAAGCTCGAAAATTCTATCAAAAGGTCAAGCGTATGACTGAAGGTTTTAAACCCGGAGTAACTTTCTGATGATAGTGATACTCCCGGTCCTATTGTATGGCGCAGAGGCATGGACCGTGATTGAGTCGGACGAGACAGCGCTGGAAGTCTTCGAGAGGAAGATTCTTCGCAGGATCTTTGGCCCTATTAGTGTCGGCGACGAGTTTAGGTCCCGTATGAACCGCGAGCTGTACGAGCTATTCGATGAGGTTGACATAGTCCGGCGCATAAAAATCCAGCGGCTGCACTGAGCTGGGCGCCTCATTCGAATGGATGAAAGAGCTCCAGCACATATGCTTTACATGGGTGGGGCAAATTTGATTTTAGGACGCCGAAATAGGGCACGGCCGGGCACTCAATGGAATGACCAGGTATGGAGATATCTCTCCGTACTTGGTATATAAAATTTTATATTTAGGTGGATCTCGCACCATCATACAAGTCTGTCCCACCTTTCTAGGTTTATGTATGAAAAAATAAAATGTATGTTAATTAAGCTATTGGGACAGAATTTGGTATAGTTATTTTGAGTCCATTTAAAGAGATGGCCCCACCAAATTTTGTTTTTCTAATTTTCTTTTTGTTAAAATGTTTCATATATGTAGGTCTATTTCGGATGAAACTTTCTATTAATGAATCTCCTTCCTAATAAGGTTTGGTAGATAGAAGCCAGCTACTAATTCTTCCCGTTTCTATACTCGTATAGTTTCACTGTAGTATAAACTTAGTAAGTTCATTTAGCTAAGTCTTGGGCCTTGCTTAAATCGTACCTGAACACTGCTATTTCTGCCAATGATTCAGTGGCGCTCAATGTTGATGCTGTGCTGCAGACCAAAAGATAAACACAAGTTACCAGAAGCCAACAACAGCAACAACAACAACCAGAGATGTGCAACATCACCAACAACAGCCAATGTGGCCAGCAAAAAGTTTTCCTCCTGCCGAAGCATAAAAAATAATTTTGCATATTAAGTTTTATGCATAATTAAATGTATCAACTCTGTGGCATGGAACAACAACAACAGTTTTCCGAGTAGAACACATCAAATCTCGCATACTCACACCACAGCCACATAAACATGCATGCATAAAATATCAACCCTGTGTACAGTGTTGCAAAGAACATATGTACGTGGCAATGTTTTTACACTTTATTAAGAACCTGAACTAATTTTGTGTGTGCAAAGTATCTGTTTGTAATATTACATGTTAGTCAACCAACTCTTGATGCAACGAAACAAATATGTGTATGTTAATTTGAGGTTATGTATACATTGACTGTAGAATCAAGGTAAATATCAACTCTGTTTCGAACAGTTAACAACACTGGACAGTGCGTGTGAATTTTGAAATGCGTTCGTTCGCATTTTTGATTGCTATTGATACTTAGTCATCCAGTCGTGTTGTTTGATTTGTTTTAGTTAATTGTCAGTTATTGAATATTGAGTTAGTCTATAATAGCGCTGCATGGTAGTTGGGTACAATATTTCCATGTTTATTAGTTGTCATATTAGTTTGTTATGCATATTAGTTAGATTGCTGTGTGTCATTGTCCTCGTTACTACTAATACTACACGTCAAAATTTCAACAATAATATTTACTTTGCATTTACAATGCCTGTTGCACTGGGACAGAATGGTTGCTTGGAGTGTTGTGCCCATGCCTCAGGCAGGTTTATATAATAGATATGGAATGTGCGTATGTGCGTGTATAAGTGGGTGGAACTTCGTGACTTTCGCATGGGGGATTGGCATGCGAATTGATTAGTGAGGCGTTAAAAACAACAATGCGGTCGTCGAGGTTGTTGTTGTGGTTGTTCAAAATATTCGCAAAGTTGATTGTTTGTTTATTTGTTTTATATTAGTCATGCATGTTATTGGCTACCAAAATGTTCAATAATATTATTAGACGCCCATTGGGTTTGTTAGTTGTTTGATTGTTTAGTAGTTTTTTTTTAGTGAAATAGATATAATGTCATTATCGAGTATACAAACCGAGTTCGAATAACTAAAAATGTTAGTCTTTATAAGTATTGACTCACTAATTTCACCTTAGGGATTTAAATTTTCCAAGTGCGGTCCAATAAAAAAATATAATTTTGAATTAATAAATCATTTGTATTATCTGAGTCATTTGAATCATTCAAATCATTTGTAATATTTGTATCATTTGTACCACTAGCTTCATTTGAATATTTTAAATCCTTCGAAATATTCGAATCGTTTGTATTGAATGAAGTATTTAAATATATTTATTATTTGTATTATTTGATTCACTCTTTTAACTTGTGCCATTTGATTTATTTGACTTAGTTGAATCGTTTGAATTTTTGAATACTTTAAATATTTTGAATCATGTGATTTGTGTCATCCTTTATCATTTATATCTTTTGAATAATTTAAATCTATTAATTGTTTAAATCATTTGAATCTTTTGAAACAATTGAATCATTTAAATCAATTGAATCATTTGAATTATTTCAAACACTTAAATCAATTAAATCATTTTAATCATGAAAATCACTTCATTGGCTTAAAATATTTTATTGATTTAAAACACTTAACTTAGTTGACTTAGTTGAATCGTTTGAATTTTTGAATACTTGAAATATTTTGAATCATGTGACTTTGCATTTTGCATTTGTGTCATCTTTTATCATTTATATCTTTTAAATAATTTAAATCAATTAATTGTTTAAATCATTTGAATCTTTTGAACCAATTGAATCAATTGAATCATTTGAATTATTTCAAATATTTAAATCAATTAAATCATTTTAATCATGAAAATCACTTCAATGGCTTAAAATATTTTATTGATTTAAAACACTTAACTTAGTTGACTTAGTTGAATCGTTTGAATTTTTGAATACTTGAAATATTTTGAATCATGTGACTTTGCATTTTGCATTTGTGTCATCTTTTATCATTTATATCTTTTGAATAATTTAAATCAATATAATTGTTTAAGTCATTTGAATCTTTCGAACCAATTGAATCAATTGAATCATTTGAATTATTTCAAATATTTAAATCAATTAAATCATTTTAATCATGAAAATCACTTCAATGGCTTAAAATATTTTATTGATTTAAAACACTTAACTTAGTTGACTTAATTGAATCGTTTGAATTTTTGAATACTTGAAATATTTTGAATCATGTGACTTTGCATTTGCGTCATCTTTTATCATTTATATCTTTTGAATAATTTAAATCTATTAATTGTTTAAGTCATTTGAATCTTTCGAACCAATTGAATCAATTGAATCATTTGAATTATTTCAAATATTTAAATCAATTAAATCATTTTAATCATGAAAATGGCTTAAAATACTTTATTGATTTTAAACATTTAAATCTTTTAAAACATTTGAAATATTTGGATAATAAAAAATTTGCTCGATTGTTCTTGGCCGCTAAGCCGGAAAAGTTTATTTAGGATGATATTCACAAACTGCCAGAAAAATGGGCAAACGTCATAGCAACCGATTGAATTACTGTGAAATTGTATTCATGTTTTATTCACCTAGGAATTAATTTGCTTTATTAAATCAATAAAATATGTTCGACTGATATAACTTCCATATAGTAGATCACTAAACCTTAGAAACGAAACAATGAATGCGTTCAGCAGAGACTTTAGTGGTCTACTTACTTATTTGTGCTAAACTAATAATGACCGTCCGTCCATTGTTCGTACATCAGTCTATGAGTATATCAAGGCTACCCATACTTTATAAATTAAGCCAAAAATAGGTCATAGTATGTGCACGTTTGAAACAACGAAAGCTTTTACAGCGAGTAGAACTGTCCGACAAAGTCCAGAAGCGTATTCCGGTGAGGACATTTTACATTGGTCTGAACAAGTAGTTTTCAGAAGGGGCCCAATCTGGGCTATGAGATTATTTTCAGAGTTTTTTTGCTCCAGAGCTAATAAATCCTTAGTAAAAGTAAATAGATGTCTGTCCGTTTTTCTGTATCTTTATATTATTTAATGCCATTCATATTCAACTTTTCCTCCTTACAAAATTTATTTAGACACCAACACTCCTACATCTGAACACGGCTTATTAAACAACCACATTGCAGACACAAATTCAAGAATCCAAATGTAGGCAATGAGTTGAGGAAGAAAATAAAACACCTTCGAATACATAAACAACAAGACCCACGCATTTACAGTTCATTGAATATGCTCGATAAATAGGCATAATTTGTATATACCATATATATACACATACATAACTAACAGGACGAAGCTGAAGGAGCAACTGTCTGCATGTATGCGTAGGCAACTCTGACGCAGTGCTGCCAATCTTTGTAAACAGGTTAGCAACCTTTTATTCCGCGCTACACAGACACATAATTACTTTTAAATAACAGCAAAGCAACACACACGCGTCACAGATAACCTACAAGTGTGGTGTGCCTTCATGTGCCTCCCATCCAATAACGCCAACGAACATCAAAAAAAGTTTTTACATTAAATCAAGCATCCTTATTTGTTGTTATTAAGGAACTTCGTCCTTCGTGCTTTGTGTACGCGTTCCTAAACAAGCACCCACTGGCGTCTTCAACTTCAACCAATTCAGATAAATTTAATACTTAGAAGTATATCCCTCCCAATGCATGCTCCTCTACTAACCATCGACTTGTTTTTCGTTAATTTCCGCAACGCGGCAATCATTGACTTTTCAACGTGACGAAATGGAACGACAATGTATGTACACATACCCTACCAGCCGACCATCCGACTCATGCTAAAACGTAGCGCATCTCCTATTTTGCTCCATTGCTGCTGCTATTGCTCCTTTGTCAGTGAAAACTTTTCCTGACAGCGCAAATCCCACCACGCGCGATACTCATGAGAGCCATTAAAGTAATTTGTATCGTCGCGAAGTGGCAGCGAAGCGGTTCCTGGCTTGGCAGCCAGCAGAAGTAGCTTATATGCTGATACACATTTGATTTCACATTTCTGCGTAAAAGTTAAATGTATGCGAGTCCTGACGCCCTTGCACAGCCTCGTTTCCGCATTGAGTGTGAAGCCCTTTCGTTGCGCGGGCGTTCACAAAATGATTTTTCACATTTGAACCTTTTCATTTTTGTATCGCAACGGTTGGCTTCCGCACAAATTCTTAGCTTTTCTTTTTTAAATATGCGTGAATGAATAATTTTTGTTTACACTTTTGTAAATAAAGATTTATAGAATTTTGTTTCGACTACGTGAGGAGCGAGACTCAAAGTGAGGTTATGTTGCGCTTTGAGATTCGTTGTTTTGAGAGTTAAGCGTGCGGAAATGTAATTGATTAGTCAAAGATAAAGACAGAATGGGTGTACAACTTGTAAGAGCAGCGATAATATGAGGTAGATATCGTCTATACAGCGACATGGTTGTTAGTGAAGAAATCTGAAGCAGGTACGCAAAGTAATAAAATGGTTCAACTGATATATGCTTTAAAAAATTGGGGGAAAAAGTTAAATTTTAAATAATTTGTGTTTACAAAACATTGACTTAACATTGATGCATAGAATAGCTTCGCCATTTCAACAATTGAATCTTTAACAAATCTATGCAGAAAGCAAAAGAGAACACAAACTTCTTGTTTAACTCTTTGTGTGGCTGGTCTTGAAATATGATATTTTCAATAAAACCTGAAAATAAGTCAGACTCTTTTTTGGATCGAGTTTACACCAACATTGCCTCTTCTTCATAAATTTTGCATTGATCATGAAGTTGTCACCTCCACTCGGCATGAAGGTTGTTGCTAGTTTAAAAGCTGAATTTGGCGTTGAATTTTGGATGGGAAATTGGAAGAAAACTAAAGGTTAAACGGTATTCAGTAGTCGATTAGTTGTAGATGAGCTCAGTTTAATTAGCAGTAAACGTATGTCGTATAGAAGATTGGGTTTCGTTTGCTCAAGTTCACATTGTGAGAAAAGTTGTTACCAGTCATTCACTTGGAAATGGCCAACAATGAATTTTGTTAGAAACGGTCCAAGCAACTTACACGGTCGTTAGGAAACGTATCTCCTGAGTAGCCTCTGAAAATCCGTTCAGTGGAGAGCTAACGTGAGAAGGCAAAAACCCCCAACCCTTAATTAGGGGTTGGTGCGCTGGGTTTGGGACCAGCCACTGCAAAAACAAATCTCCAATGAAAACAAGCAGAAGGCCACGGAAGGATCCCTTTGATGACGACCACTACAAACGATATAAGGATCACGATTTTAGGATATGCACCTGGAATGTCGGCACCCTTAATTGAGATGGTGCAAATATCCTGGTTGATTTCCTCGAAAGATGCAAGGCTCACATAACCGCAATCCAAGAAATCCGATGGATAGAACAAGGTTGCTCTAAAAAAGCATCCTGTGACATCTACTACAGCTACAATGCGAGTAAGCACGAATTTGGATCTGGTTTCGTGGTGAGTGGAAAACTACGTGTTTCACGTCTGATGAAGAACGTCTAGTCGCGATACGTCCCGACGAAAGAGAAAGACCACGATGCTAAAGATGAGATCTATGAGCGCTTAGAAAGTCTGTACGAGCGCTGTCCCAAACACGATGTCAAAATCGTGCTTGACGATTTAAACGCCAAGATTAGGGAGGAACAATCTTTGGCCCATCCGTCGGAAAATTTAGCCTTCACGACAATATCTCCAATAATGAAGAGAGGCTAATGGATGTCACTGCAGGTCGGAACATGGTAGTAAGTAGTACCAGATTTCAACACCTTAACATTCACAAGGCTACATGACTGTGTCAAGATCATATAACACGCAACCAAGTGGATCATGTTTTGATTGACGAAAAGCACGCATCGAGCGAGTTGGACTTGCGAACGTTACGTGGTCTCAACATTGACTTGGACCACTATTTTGTCGCAGCCAAGGTATGCCCTAGGATCAGCGTAGTGCACGCCGCAAGTTCCAACATGCAACAGAAGCTAGATGTCGGCAAGCTGCAATCAGAACAATCCGCCGTAGCGTTTTCAAACACACTCTCCCGACTGCTCCGGAAATCTCGTCGGCAGTCGGGAGCAACGCGAGCTGTTAGAGAGTGATATCGAGAGAAACGGAGAGAGGAGAAATGCCTTTTCAGAAGAAAGAAAAAGAAGCAAGAAAGGCGGGAGTTTGAGGATGTTGAAATGTTACTTGACAGAAATGGAGCTCGAAAATTCTACCAAAAGGTCAAGCGTCTGACTGAAGGTTTTAAGCCCGGAGTAACTTTCTGTAAGGATGAGAATGGAAGTCTGGTAACGGATGAACAGGAATCACTGAGATTATGGAGGAGTTATTTCTCGAACCTACTCGGAAGCAATGAAGCGCACAATTCCGCCGATAGAGAAATGACACCGGAACCACCAGTTAATGATGGCACTATTATACAGTCACCGGACTTTAACGAGGTCGATTCAGTTATTAAAAAGCTGAAAAATAACAAAGCGGCAGGCTCTGATGGGCTGTCAGCTGAGTTAATTAAAACCGGCGGCGAAGAGTTGGTTAGGAGTATGCACCAAGTTTTATGCAAGATATGGTCCGATGAACGCATACCCAATGACTTGAATCTCAGTGTTCTCTGTCCTATCTTTAAGAAAGGAGACCCCGCTGTTTGTGCCAACTACCACGGAATAAGTCTCCTTTCCATTGGATATAAGACTCTGACGATCGTATTGTGTGATAGGCTGAAGCCATATACCGAGTCACTGATAGGACGATATCAGTGTGGCTTCAGAACAAAAAGGTCGACCAGTGACCAAATATTCACACTACGCCAAATCTTGGAAAAGACCCGTGAGTTCAACAAAGACACTCACCACCTATTTGTCGATTACAAAGCCGCTTTCGACACGCCGATAAGAGCGAAGTTCTTCGACGCCCTGTCTGCACTAGGTATCCCGGTAAAGATTGTCCGTCTTTGCATGGCGACGCTATCTAACACACAAAACGTTGTCAGGATGGGGAAAAACCTCTCCGACCCCTTTGATACCAAGAGAGGTTTCAGGCAGGGCGATGCTTTGTCGTGCGATTTTTTCAATCTCCTGATGGAATACATCCTACGCCACTACCCGTACATACAGAGTATGTCGGGCTCGATCTTCCAAAAGGAAGTGATGCTGCTCGCTTACGCCGATGACATCGATATCATCGGTACGCAGGAACGGCGAGTCAGCAAGGCGTTCTCGGAGATTGAAAAACAGTCTCGGCTCATGGGTCTAGCGGTGAACGAGGACAAGACGAAGTACTTGGTGTCTTCTCGCACTCCGTCAATGCGTCTTGGACGGTCAGTGACGATGGAAAATTTCATCTTCAGTGTTGTAGAAAACTTCGTCTATCTCGGAACAGAGATCACCAGCAACAACAACGTCAGCCTGGAGATCAGGCGAAGAATCACGCTTGCAAACAGATGTTTTTTTGGGCTGAGCAAGCAAATGAGAAGTAAAGCCCTCTCTCGACGGACGAAAATAAAGATATATAAGACGCTGATACTCCCGGTCCTACTGTATGGCGCAGAGGCATGGACCGTGATTGAGTCGGATGAGACAGCGTTGGAAGTCTTCGAGAGGAAGATTCTTCGCAGGATCTTTGGTCCTATTAGAGTCGGCGACGAGTTTAGGTACCGTATGAACCGCGAGCTGTACGAGCTATTCGATGAGGTTGACATAGTCCAGCGCATAAAATTCCAGCGGCTGCACTGGGCTGGACACCTCATTCGAATGGATGAAAGAGCTCCAGCACGCATGGTTTACATGGGGGGCCCAAACTTGATTGGTGGACGCCGACATAGAGGACGACCGGGCACTCGATGGAATGACCAGGTATGGAGAGATCTCTCCGTACTTGGCATTCAGAACGACTGGCGCCAGCGCGCACAGGATTATGGAGGCTGGCGCGCTTTCCTGGACTCGGCCATGACCGGTAGACGGTTGACGGCCATTTAACTAACTAACTAACTATTTCTCCAACCTACTCGGAAGCAATGAAGCGCACAATTCCGCCGATAGAGAAATGACACCGGAACCAGCAGTTAATGATGGCAATATTGTAGTGCCACCGGACTCTAACGAGGTCGATTCAGTTATTAAAATGCTGAAAAATATGCAAGACCCGTGAGTTCAACAAAGAAACTCACCACCTATTTGTCGACTACAAAGCCGCTTCGACGCCCTATCTGCACTAGGTATCCCGACAAAGATTGTCCGACAAGACGAACTACTTGGTGTCTTCTAGCACTCCGTCATCGGGTGTTGGACGGTTAGTGAAGATGGAGAATTTCAACTTTATTGTTGGAGAAAACTTCGTCTATCTTGGATCCGAGTTAACCAGCAACAACGTCAGCCTAGAGATCAGGCGAAGAATCACGCTTGCAAACAGATGCTTTTTTGGGCTGAGCAAGCCAATTAGAAGTAAATCCAGATCTATAAAACGCTGATACTCCCGGTCCTACTGTATGACGCAGAAACATGGACCGTGATTGAGTCAGATAAAACATCGTTGGTAGTCTTTGGGAGGAAGACTCTTTGCAGGATTTTCGTTCCTATTAGAGTCGGCGAAGTGTTTAGGTCCCGTATAAACCGCGAGCTGTACGAGCTATTCGATGAGGTTGTCATAGTCCAGCGCATAAAATTCCAGCGGCTGGGCACCTCATTCGAATGGATGAGAGATCTCCAGCACGCATGGTTTATATGCTGTGTCATTGCGCTTGTTCCGGAGCACTACATAGATTTTGACTACCTTATATCCGACATTTTGGGAAAAGGAGCGCCATCTTTCATTTTCAGTGCATTGATATAAATAAAATTAAATTTCTATCAAAATGATTTAATGTGATTTTATTTTGATGTAAAAAAAGATAATTTTGTTATTTCAAAAATATCATTTCGATATTTTCGAACATCAATTTTATATTTTCGAACTATAAATAAATAAAGATATATTTCAATTTAAATAATATGAACCTTTTCATATTGCTATTAAAAAAGATAATTTTGATATTTAATAAATGTCATTTTTACTTTTTTCGATCATATCAAATTGATGACAATAAGTTAAATGCTTTTTGAATAATTTTGTTAATTAATCTTGGTGATCGTTTTTTATTGCGAATATATAACTTTGAACTATTCGAACATATCAAATTATTGAGAATAAATTAAAAACTATTTGAATGAATAAGCTAACGAATATTGGTGTTCTTCTTCCACTGTATACTGTCTCGCATAAACTACATTAAGCGCTGTTCTATGCAACCTAAATACATATCAAACCTTACACTTCTGTTCAGCTACAAAAACTTAATAGTTGCATGTTTTCAATAAACTTTTATGTATTCCATGTAATTAAATTCGATACCATTTTAGAAGACAGCTGAGCGCAATGCAAACAATGCACGCACAAAAATAAAAACGAAAAAAAAACTTTATTAATAAAACTTTGACTGCCTATTTGGAATAATTTTGGATACAAGAAATATAAGAAACACAATATGTGCAAAGTCAGGCACTTAGAGACATGAAAATAAATACAAATTGTTTTTATTTAGTTTTTACTTGCATGAGAAAAACTTTGTCTTTTTTTTTTTTTTTTTTTTGGAGGTTATCATGCACGCACGTAACGCTGGTTTGGGAGCTATTGCATAAGTACATATATGCGTAAAAATGTTGCGAGGACATTTCAAGCGCCTAGTTGAGAAGTTTGTTGCTTGCTGACTCAAATTTCATAGAAATAAATTTGTGTAACTATTTTTTTTTTATGATTTCAGTTATGCTCAATGTCAGCAATTTATGCCATACTCAATTCTATTTTAAAGCTGTTAAAGCAACATTTTTGACCCATTGAACGCTTTGAACTTGAAGTTCTTACTTTTTTATGTTGTTGAAGCAACATAAATCAAATAAAACCTGCGCTTTAGCAAAATAATTCATTGAATGCAAAAAGTTTTACAGAAAAAGTTAAAAGAATTCAATGATCTCTTCTTGAAGTGAGCTCAGCTGAGATGAGTTCAGTTGAGCTCTGCTGTGCTGAGGATGAGTAGGTTTGGCTTTCACGTTGGCACACCTGAATTATTGTTTGACAAGAAGACGATTTCAATTCACGCTCTCTCCTACAATATTTTCACAACAAATCAGTTTGGCAGGAAACAATGGCAACGGATCTGGGCATAAAACACACCTTAACTTGTCTCTAATAAAAGCGCAAATTAAATGCGCATAGAATACACATAGCTCCGCTAACCTTTCTGTTTTATGGCAGATACAAGTCAAGTTGAGTTTAGTTTAGTTCAGAGCCCTTCTCTCTGCACTATATGTGCACTTGATTTGCAATTTTAGATAAACTTGCAATTGTGTAAATTAAATATGTCGAATGAGAAATAAATAAAGAAAAAATCAAGCATTAGAAAAAAAAAACTATGCTGACATTTGAACTATTCCTTAAAAGGTTCTCACAATGCTGGAAATAGACTTGCATGTATTTAACATGTATATGTAGGAACATACGAGGGTAGTTTAAGAAGTATCTCAACTGTTGTCGAATAATGTGCTAAGTGTTGAAAGCATATGAAATGCAGACAGTCGGAAAGACGCAGATACTTTCAGAGAGCAATGAGCTTAAATAGTATTTGTGCTCTGATATCAAACGCTGGTTACGTTTGAATTAAATTTCAGCAGCCAACTGCTTACTGTCCGTCTGTCTTTTAATGATGCATTTTTCAATAACAATTAAAACGTTTCATTAAGAACTTGTTTAAAAATTAAAATCAGCCGCTTACGTCACATCGCATACGTCTCTGTCTACCCTCGCATATATACCTATATCTACAATATAAGTATTTTGCACTAATGTTTAATCGAAAAACTCTTTAACCTTAATTAAATTTGTCATATCGTTGTTTTCGAATCACACAAGTCAGCCGCCGCTGCGGCCGTTCTAGTAAATAGCTTGGGTGGCCATGATGGCGCTTGGAGGGGCTTTGCAGCGGAAAGTGTACAAAAAAAAGTGTCCAAAAGCGATTAGAATCATTTAGCCGGGTAACACACCTAATTGCTGTCTATGCCAGACAATAAGAAAAAATCTCGAGACCCACTGACTCTACCGTGCCGCTGCTTCATGCAAGAGTGCAACTAATTGAACTGTTGTACTTGTACGTGTTTCAGTGGCAGTCACCGCCGCCGTCGCCGCCGCCACCAAGTTTCAAGGCCTGCTTTGACTAATTTCTGGCGGGCAGAATAAATAGTTGTAGCTTTTATTTTTTTTTTTCCAATTTTTTTTTCTTCTAAATTTTATTTCAATTTAATGCGCTCGGGTGTGTCCACCTAGAATAAATGCAAATATTACTTGCCAAACAGCGCCGTTTCAGTGAGACTATAATTAAATTCTCGTAAATTGTCAGTTTGCAGCTTGGCTTGCTGGCTTTTAGCCACAAATCTAGATTGCCACTTGCATTTGTTTAACAGCAAATCGCATAAGTAGCAAACAGAAAATAGAAAAATTATAATAATAAAAGCCCACAACATCAGGCAAAGTTAGAACAAATATTGCTATTAAAAGTTCATTTTTTCTACTGGTTTGACTTGTGCACCATGAGTGATCATTATTTTTTTATTTTTCGTTTTTAACTGTTGGCGTTGTTTGCCAAATAAGTGGGTTTTAATTCGTTTTGACTTCTTGAACTTGTCGTTGCAAACAACAATGGCGCCAGAGCACGTGCGCTTACTTAAATTTCGGGTGGTCGTTGGATGATTTGGTAGCACTGTACACTGACAGCACAATGGAAATAGTCAATGTTTTAAATTGATATAAGGTATAAGAAGCTACTGCTATATAGGACTGAATATATTTAGTATATAATTTGTTTAAGGATTTGTATTAAAGTCTTGTATGCACCTCAGAAACAGCGCCCAAGTTAAGTGAAATAAAAATTTCTTTCTTTGGGTTTTCTTATGTTAGTTAGGAAAGTAGAAGAACCATTTAAGTATAAAAAAAATGCCCATCGTATATTTCCCTCATATGAAAACAAGTAATTTTTAGTGCACTTTTCATTGAAGTCTCTTTCAAATAAAAGACACTGATAGTCCTGGTTTTGCTGTAAGGCTCAGAAGCATATATCATATCGGTTTCGATAAGGTTGTCATAGTCCAGCGCATGCAATTTCAGCAGCCGCATATATGTTGCCTTATCAAGAGTTGGATGTCCCCAGAAACAGTATATTTTGCTACCGAACAGAAATAGGATATATAACCTTGTCTACAGGGAATTTTTAGGTCATTAACATCTATCCTATAAAATAGGGAGTCTGTCATGAATCCTAAATCTGCTACCCATTCAGAATTAAGTAGCTCGGCACACGGTTCAAGTTTCTCCTTCTATAAATAAAGTTTTTAATCAGGGGTAAGACATACAAAGGAAATATTTACATACCAAAAACTCTGAATTCTCATGTCGCAACTCAAAGAACCGCTGAAGGGTTTCACCGCGACGCAGCCAACGAATTTCGCAATAATATGGTATATCAGTACCATCAGTGTTCGCTGCCGGAAAATTCGAAAAAGTGCTTACACTGTCGATGATTCAGACCCTGAGCTCTTACAATGTTGACACATTTTGCCACAAAGTTCATAATATTATTTAAACAAGTTGATTTGGCGCATTATGCTTACTGGCGACTAAGGCAATGGATGGATACTATATCACTAACTAAATTTTGTGAATTTAGCATTTCCCGAATCAGAGCTATAACACCTGATTTGCACCATGTCATCGCTTTCGCTTCATCAGTTGCTATGCTAACAACATTCTTTCAAATTATGCCCATGCGAACAGCATATACCTCAACGCATTCAAATATATCCGCTCCCGTTGTGGTTCCTTTCATTGCAAATAATTTCTAGGAGCTCTTCGGTGATATTTAGCTCTCTATCTATTCCCCGTATGAAAATTGCTAGTTGGGCGATGTTTTGTCAATTGCCAAAGATACTGCACTAAAAGTGCGAACTCGCTCTTTTAGCTGCATCTCAACATTCTCTGAGTCATGGAATCTAAATTTGATAGCAACTTTTGGTAAGTGCTTCGCCGTTCTTCTCCCTGATCGCAAATTATATTCACCATGATGAGCCTTCGTGTTTACACACAGTGTTTTGGAATATACTCGGGCAAATTTCAAACTTAATCAAGTTATATCCTAACTAATATAAAGAAAGACTAGGGAAGTTTAAATATCTAAATTTGAAGGCGCTATCTCTTATGGTTTTCAGATGTTTTTTGTTCCAGTCCGTTTGTCTATATCGCCTTGAGTTTTGATGTCAATCAAGAATATATATATACCATATGAATATATTAGGAATAACAATTCTTTTTCATATAAAGCGAAAAAATAATTTATTCAGAGTAATGGTTCTAGATATACATTTCCAAAAATTTCGATCAATTTGTTAATACTATGCCGAAAGAGAATTCCTTTCCTATTCAGAGAAAGCACTCATCAAGCCATCTTTTTAAGAGTTGAAGTGTTGCTCAGCAAGCACATGGCCCATCGATGAAAGCAGGTGTTGGTCTGATGAGGTCAGGTAGGATGAATAAGCGGATTGGAGTAGCACCTGCCAATTGTAAGCCTCCAAGTAGCTTGATCCAATCTACGCCTGTGCCAGTCAAAATCCAAAGCAGGAACGGCTTTATTTGTTTTTGTGGAGAAAAAATTTTTGCATAAATTTTGGCATCGCTCCATCTGTCTATCATTCAAATCATGGGGCACCCATTTTCTAATCCTTGTATGTGTTTGGAAATACCTGAAAGCGTTTTTCGCGATCGGGTGTTCTCTACGCAAAAAAGAGCCTGACATTTATCGTTTTTTACCTTCCTGGGCCGATTTTTAAAGTTTTGAACATTTTGGAACAGTTCTAAAGCTATTTTTTTTATTTTAAGTACTCGATACTTGGCATCTAATTGAAAAGAGTATGCATTGAAAACAGAATTCAGTCCATATCACAGTAGCTTTTCTTCAAACTCAAAAACAGAATTAATTACAAACAAGACAATTCATTTGCCGCAATTGCGAATAACTCATAAAGCCAGGTTTCAATGCAATGTTTCATTTGCATATAGTACCAAGCTGAACAACTCAAAAACCTGAGCAAGCAAACATCCACTAACGAGGCGGTAGCGTAGGCAAAATAGCTACTAGAAATTAAGGCAGTACAAAAATAAACCAGAGCGTTGTGCAACTGAAAACCTGAAACTAAAAACTGAGGCAACATGTTAAGACAAACAAGCAAAAAAAAAAAATAAAAATGCGACTACAAAACCTTGAAATGTCGCAGAAAATGAAGCAGCATCGATGCGCATTGCAATGAGTCGCCATGTTGCGGCGTGCCGCATTTTTGTGGCAAATCGCTTTGAAAGAGACGAATGCAAAAGCCAATCTTGATTACAATCAGACACAAACGCAAAGATTGCACTGACTCTGAATGAGCTGAACTGGATGTTGCGGATGTCTACGGATGCCGCATGTTGCATGTTGCCGGGCGATAAAGATCAAATGAAGTATGCGAATGCAGATGAAATTGCGGGCGGTAACAAGATTTCTAGCAAGCCTAGATAAAGCCTCGCCAGTACTGGTAGTTGCGGACAGTTACAATATTTTAATTAGAAGCTATTGACTTAAAAATAGAAAACCCAAGTGGACAGACAGACAGACAGACAGACACACTTGTACTTGAGGCCAAATACGCGACAATTACTCACAATCGTATAGAGTCGTTAACGTGTTTCGTGATATGCCAAATATGGTACATTAATTTTTATTTCCAAGCAACGACTTTATAAAAATTTAATAATAAAGTTTGCCAGCTTGGTTGCAACGGATTGCAGTTACAGACAAGTGATTGCTTTCCAGTTTTGCCCAACGCTCAAAAGTCTGACTTCGTAAATAATTCTGTAATATGAAATTAATATCAATGACTTTGAAATCAACTGCCAACGACTATATTCAAATGTTTTTGGCCAAAACCGAAACCGAAAAGTATCAATTATTTGGTTTTTCTTTGTAGTTTGCAAAAATAAACCACCTACAGAAAAGTCTTGGCCAAAACCTCGAGCCAAACCTGTCACTAAAATGGCTATCAGAATTTTGTTTGCATATTTTCCTTTTTTTTTCGGTAAGACCCAGTTTGACATTTTACAAAGACTGCAGACTGCCACGCGTGCCACTCTCAAAAATACTCTTAGTACTCGTACTAGGTACAGCAAACAGCAATTAGTGGCGCTGTTAACATGGCCAAAGAACATGGCTCAAATGACGTCGGCGACGGCGACGACAACGACAACGTTGGCCAAGACAGTCGCTCAAAGTCGCCAGTTGTCGAGCAGAGTTATACAGATTAGTTGTACATTTGAATTTATGCCGCTCGACTGGTAATCAAATAAAAGTAACTACATGCAACTAAAACAAATATGTTTTTAGTCGTGATGACCAACTATGTGATACCCTGCATAGGTTATTTTTAAATTGCATAGAATTACATTAATGAAGATGTTGTATGAAGTATCTCACTGTATTCGGAAATCATGCAACTTTTTGTAAATTAAATCTAAAGTAGAGAGAGAACTGCATTTTTACAAGGCAAGCCATTTGAATAAACATGGAGAAAATGCATCTTTTGTAATATTTTACTATCATCGATGACGCTGTGACCCAAACAGAAATAGCAAGTTTCATCCAATGTCCACGATTTGTATCGAGCAACAAATTAGAGTAGTGATTTGTCCTTGCATCATCCATGTTGCAAATATTGGCACTTAATGTCAGAATATTAATTTCTGTCATAGAAATGTTGATTTTCGACAGGCTTTCTCTTCGTCTGTTTGAGGGCTACATGCGACGTACAAAGGCGTACAACAGCATACATTTTTTGTCAGAAGTAACCTGCTAACAATATTGTTATCTCTGAGCGTTCCATCTGTTGCCTCAATGCATTTTTTGTGTGCCATAATGCACTCGTCACAATGGATAATTAGTGCTATTCGAAGCACTTCCGCCATGTCACTTTGTAGATATATTTCATAATGGAGTTTCGGAATAATTTTGATTTAAAGGTAATCTGAAAGCAGACTTAAAAATTTCTACCTAGGCAATTCCGTGACAAAGAACAACTTGCCAGACTACATACTTACTTACTTAAATGGCATACAACCGTCTTTTGGTCATGGCCGCATTTAGGAAGGCGCGCCAGCCTCCATAATCTTGTGCGCGCTGGTGTCAGTCGCTTTTAATGCAAAGTACGGCGAGATCTCTCCATACTTAGTCATTCCAACGCGTGCCCGGTCGTCCTCTACTTCAGCGTCCTCCAATAAAGTTTGGGCCCTGCCATGTAATGCGTGCTGGAGCACTTTCATCCGTTCGAATGAGGCGACCAGCCCAGTGCAGCATCAATCGTCGTAGACTTTCTTGAGGTCGTTTTTTAAATCCGGAACATTTGCTGTCTCTTTTTTGTGATGATGTACGGTGTCGTAAGACTTGCACTATGGAAGGATTGCAGAAACAGGTTCCGACTCTCGTCCAGGTGGCGACACTCCGACATGCTTAAGTGCTTTTCCTGACAGATGTGACAATATCCTTAATGAGATTAAGACATACGAAAAAAAAAAATGGTCTTGTACCAGTTGTGCGTTACTGCGCTCTGTCAATTTGCCTCAGAATGTCCAATGCAACACTACCACAGTGTTTCTTCAACATCTTTTTGGGATCTCCAAATGTACAGAAAACCAATATTACGGCGAATAGGTCATAAATTCTGTTTGCTGAGTTTAAGGATCGCAGTTTGCATCATCTTCTCTCAAGCCAAGCGTTTTTAATCACTTTAGGGGTTTGATCTTACAAAATTCCAAGCCCTTATATAAAGCTAACATCTTAATAAAACCTGGCTCATTCGAAGTTAACTTTAATTAATTCACTATTATTCCTAATTAATCCATCGACCCCTCAGAAGTGTGTTTGTTTGGTCGCCTAGTTGACCGACAATGGCTAAACAAATCAAAACATTGAAATGAAAATATGAATTTACTATTTATTCAGTTTAGAGTTAAGGACAAACTTTTATAAAGTCTTCTTTAAGGACAAACTTTTATAAAGTCTTCTTTATACTTTATAAAAGTTTGTCCTTAACTCTAAACTGAATAAATAGTAAATTCATATTTTCATTTCAATGTTTTGATTTGTTAACTTATAGGAGAATGAATAGATTTTTATAGATACAGCAGAGAGACCGAAATGAATCACGGCAAGGATAGTTTGTTGTACGAAATGATAAATGAGAGGGAACATTTAAAGATAATAGAATCAACTTCCCACAATGAATATTGTGAAAGAAAACAGCAGAGATCAAATATTAACACTTGATCCCATCCTAAACTGTCAAAGATGCGAAGTGTTTTAATGCATTTCGTTTATACTAAAGCAATTATACTGAATTTACTGCTCATGGAAACAAGAATTGACAGATGCAAAAAATTAGCTTCCAAATGATATAAATAAAAAAAAAATAAAAAGTTAAAGTGAGGTTAAATAGAAATAGAAGAACCAAGAACTTTTACCCTAACAAAATTTTATAATAAATGGGCGAAATGTGTGTTTAATTATTTGTTTTGTAGAGTTTAAGAACCGAGTTGGGGAATATCAGATGATAAAAAGATTCTACCCATCTGTTTTATTTCCAACACCAAATATTTAAGGTTATGTAAATATGACTTATTCAATTTTATTAGGTAGAACCTTTTTTCTCAATTCTGTGAAGTTTAGTATACAGACCTGCTAGGTCGCTTATGATGATTCCACTAAACATATTTCTGAATGCAAAATCTTATAGCTTAAACATAAATGTTACCTGATTCTTAGGTCCTTGACAATGATATAAAATTAATTTTTTGTTGATGTTTTTCTAATCAAAGTCTTAGATATGACAATTGGGCAATTTTTTATTTAAGCCAAAACGCCAGCAATCAGCGGTCAATATTTTGAAACCGGACTTAGATCTTCAAAATCAAACGTTTTTCGTGTTTTGTTTTGAATATTTGTAAAAGCGCTGCTACGCCCTCTCTTTGTCTTCCTTATATCAAACATCAAAGTCTAACGCATAAATACTCTTCAGGTGACTGTCAAGATACTCATCTGAAATATTTAAAAACTTAGAATTTAATTGTTATAATAACTGACAAAAAAAAAAAAATTTACCGCGATGTAGAACATATCATAGAAAAGATGTATCAGAAATTTGAGCGGGGATGTACTCTATAAGTTCGCAAAGTTTCATGGTAATCGGATGAATGGTGTAGAAATCCATAAAGGACAAACATACATAGACTATTTTTTTATATATATGTGTATATAGGTTCAGACAATTGTATCTTCCAAATCACTCGAGAGATTCTGATGAAATAAAAGCTAAATGTTACTCACAACAAAACTTCTTATCTTTCAGTGATTCGATTTGGAATCCAATGACTTTTACGTAATACGCACACGAACAAACACACAGAAACTTTTCTACGAATTTATTATATGTACTTACTGGCATCCTAAGGTCTTGAAACCTTAACTTTCGTTTGAAACATAATTTCGCGGAAAATTTCAACATTTGAAAATACGATTTTGAGAAAAAGTTTCGAAAATCGACCATCCAAAATGGTGGCCATTATCACCCATTAACACTTCGCTTTAAAAAATCAAAATTGAAGCATAAACAGTAAATTTTTTTAATTTTTGTGTTGTTTATTCTTTTGGTGGTTCGCACTGTGCATTTGAACTGCAAACAAATTATTAATGAGATTTTATTATCAAAATAAATAATAACGTCGGAACTAACGGGTGCCAGTAACTGGGCACTGCTAGTAGGAGTGCACTCTCTACCATAGATTACGATTCGATTAGCATCCGAACCAACAGTCATTAAAACAGCAGCCGAGTAAAGATCAGAAATTAAAAATAATATTATTTAGGTATTATGAGGAGTTTGAATTAATTGAATTAATGAATTAATTCGCGTGAAAACAATTTATCTCTAGTCAAACGTCTCGTGGGTTTTGCACCATAATAACGCACTATTGCGCTATGCTAGCACTATCCCCGAGTTTCTTACCAAAAATATAACGAATACTATTCCGCAGCTACAGAATTCACCCTATTTAGTTCTTTTTCCTTTAAGGATAACGCATTTTAACAGCCGAGAGGAGATAATACAGAATAGACGACTCTGTTACAAATAACGAAAGTGGAGTACCAGAAATGTTTTAAGAACTGGATCAAGCGGAGAAATAAGTGCTTTGTATTTTATGACAATTACTTCGAAGAGGACAACATCATTTTTTCTGGGAACTTATTGATCAAGATCTAGTGACATCTAGGCATCTATGATCAACTGATGTTATAAAGTGCTGTTACTGAGACATAAAATATTTTGTACTCTAAAAGTTAATAGACACTAATATTCGTGTTCACTTCTGGGTTTGGTTGTTTGCACATTAAAGAAAAATCTGTGTGCAATCTTTGTACCCCCAATTTAAGCACTTTTATTGAATTTCCAAAAATCGGGCGATAGGAAACACTTTCAACTTACTGGTTCGAAAACATCGGCAAAGCGTTGATGAGTGAAGGAAAGAGTCGGCTAAAAAATATTGTGAGTCATAACATTAGGAACAGATACTCCCTGTTAATACTGTATCGGGTAATAAATTAATTAAAATCTCCTGTGTAGTAGTTAGGTAGGTAAATTTCTTTCCAGGTTGATAACATTGTCCTTAAATGTGAGGTCAATTTTTAGCGCGATATGTCAACCAGTTAATTTACAGCACCTGTTTCAGTCGACCTCAATAGTGTTTGGCGATTTTTCATAATAGTGAAAATATTGATCAACGTAAAATATTTTCTTTTTGTCTATTCTATTTTAATTTCCCTTCTTCTAATTTTTAAGATTACCCACAAATCTACAAAAAATTGTGTTTCAACTCTTCTGTTTTATAAGAGAGTTACTCAAATAGACATCTAAACGGTATTACTATTGTTTTCTATGCATTTTATATACATAAAATTTGGAATATCTACACAAAATAAGCCCTGACAATCACAAACAATTGTAGGGTATACAAATACAAGTCTATATCGGTGCACTTTTATACTAGCAAACAAGTAGTTGTACTAGTACTAGTTGCATACAGATTTATAGCTCACGCGTTGTCTTTGGTCTTTTTGGACTCAAGCAAACGTTTATAACGATCGCTCTTTATAAATAAGAGTTTCTTTTATACTTTTTTTTTTTTTTTTGTATTACACAGACTTGGTATTTATTGCAAATGCAAGTTGACAGTGAGTTATCTAATGTCGTACCTGGTTGAAAGTTGAAGCAGTAGAAAAAAAAACCACTTCAAAGACATTTATCTATCACACGAACTGAGATTGCTGAAGGGGGTGCTTTTAAGGGATATTGACAATAGGATTTTTGGCAATCGATGACGTTGTAGGAGTGTCGATTTTAGACTTGTAAATATTTTGTAGGCAGGTGCAGCTTTCTGAAATTTTTACGACCGACTTACAGTATATAGTCTTTAGTAATTGAAATATTTCCCAGGCTCTATAGCAGGTGGGACCGTCTTGTTGAAACTAATTTTCATTCACATAGACATAATTTGAGATTTGGAAAACCAAAACAAAATTTCATAGTTCCTTGTTGACCCAAATTCAGCTCCAAGCAGTGACACCTTGTGTGAGTGCATAGTAAGCCGTATACAAGGAAGACGATTTTTAAGCTTTTATTTACTTTCATAATCTATACTTCCACGTTTCCAATATACTATTCCATACATAACACTATACTCTTTGATTCAATAAAAGTAATTTAAATTTAAATCCTTTATTCAAATGAATTTCTTGCATAGTTTCTGAAAAAACATCAATGCCAGTTTCTTCAAACAAACACTTCAAAAAAGTGAAGTCGTACTTCAGTTTTCAATACTTATACCTGTCTGAACTTTAGTATTGTTGGGTGATGTATTCAACCAGTTTCACCCAATTTTAATGCAGATTCTCCAAAAGTTGCACACATCTTCACTGCTACACGTTTCTGTTGAACATTTATTTCGTACTTTGTGCAATCGCTTGAGATTAACGTTTAATTCCAATTAATTAATATTCAACTTTTGCATTTGCTCCACGGCATAGAGAACTGTGGATGTTTATATTAGAGGAAAGAGTTAATAGAGAAAGAGTCATAGAGTTAACTATTGTGTGAAATTGTATTATTAGTTTGTCGAAAACTTTATAAAATATTAAACATGACATCGCGTCACATTGATTGTCCGCGATGAACTCCGAAACTACTCACCCGATTTTCATGATTTTTTTTCATTTGGCTGGATTTGTTCCAACTTAAAAGATAGAAAAGGTTTTATTTAATTTATTTAATGTCGGGGGGGACGGTGGCCCACCCCTATATAAGCGATTCAACATATCTTCGCATCAACTTGAAGTCGGAAGAAGATCAACTCATGATTTTGGTCAAGATCGAAGGTGGCGATGCCTCACCACCATATAAGCAAAAAAAAAAAATATCTTTGCATCTATCTTAAATGCGGGGGTGATAATTGGTATACAAGTTATTGGGATCAGAAAAAAATCACTTCAGGGGCTTAGTCTAGTTCGGAGTGGGCTAAAGAAAATTCAACAAATATTTGCGTCAGTTTGAGGTACGAGGACAAAAGTTGGTAGACATGTTAATGTGTTCGAAAAATGTAACTCTATAATTTTTAGTCCGAATCTGAGGATGTTTTGCTTCACACCCCCACTATTGAAAGCGTTTCACAAAATACATTATATCTTTGAATCGATTTGAGATACAGCGATGAAATTTGATATACAAACATGCCATAATAAATCAAATATTGTAAAATTAGACCTGAAATATTTCATTCTCGGCGATAACTCAACTTTGCGAAGGGAAGACAAAGAGGGGACTTACCAACGCAAGACGGGTCAGCTAGTAAGTAATAAATAGTAATTAGGCCCTGTACCGAAGGTACAAGAGCCTATTGGTTTTGTGCAAATGTATGTAACAGGTAGAAATAATAATCGGAGACCCCCCAAAGTTACCCCCATTATGGTCAGGAGCGATAGAGGAGTCGATATAGACATGTCCGTCCGTCCGTCCGTCCGTCCGTCCGTCCGTCTGGCCGTCCGTATGAACGAAAGGATCTCGGAAACGGTAATAGATAGAGACTTCGTGTTTTTTGCATTCGACTAGGACTGCTCCGAAATTTTACAAGTTTATTTTAAAAACTTGCCCTTTCTTACTTGTTTTTGATTGTTTGCTTATGCGTTCATCACGCCTAAACCGCTAAGCCAATTCGTTTGAATTTTGGTGTAGGAATAGAGGGGACGTAGAAAAAGAACATAGGTTATATAATATTTTGTTAAAACCATTTTATCCATTTGATGTACAGAGATGAAATTTGTTATAAATGTTATTGGGATAAGGAGAAGTAACTTTGGTGGGAATCGAAGCGGCGAATTCTCTAATATATTGAGATATTCGGCTGAATTTCGGTACAGAGATTTATTTTTTCCGTAAGTAGATAAAGTGTTTAATTTGATATTCAATGCTTACTATTTGTAGTCATCATATAAAGCCACTGCCCTCTTATAGGGTTTTTTTTTTCAAATGGAAATCAGATGTTTGATTTTGATACCATTGCTGAGCGCTATATCCACGGAATAAAAATAAACTCACACTTTTACTACCGTTCTTCCAAATGGTACTTCTAAATAAACGATTCGGAATAAACTCATCGTACAATGGTTTTCTTTACGCTTCAGCTATTCACCAGGCTGTACTTCAAAATCGAAGAGTTGGCTCATAGCTTTCAAAAGAGTTTGTATCTGATCAATCATTAGATGACGGTACATTTTAAAACAATCTGCATCATTAGGTTTGTGAGGTAAGCATTGAATGAGGTACGAGTGCGAGAAACTTAATGCTAACAAAAAGAAAACTTCAAGTTTTTTATTTACCCTCTTAATTTTCTTAAGAAGATTTAAAATATTGTGCCCTCTACTGGCAATAGATAGAACTGTCCTTTCGGACTTGTGGGATGGTGCACATAAATATTAATAAAATACAAATTAATGTTTGATTTATTAGAGTTGAGTTCGGTGTATCCGATGTTGGGAAGCATTAAACCTGTTTGCCGATTTGGCTTATTGTGCTGATCAAGATTATATATATATATATATATATATAGTTCTTAAGTTCTGCCATGCCTTCTTTTATTAGTAACAAACATTTTTGAAATCTTTGTGAATTCTTGGCCTTTCAAGCCGCGATATAAAAAGTCAAAAACAGAAAAATTGGACAGTATGATGGTATGTAATTGAAAATGGTACCTTTACGATCTGTACTTTTCTCAATGAGTTTGAACCATTTTCTATAGCCTCTTTACCACTTAACTTAAAACTCCAAAAGACGATTTTTCAATGCATCAATTTGCAAGAAATCATGGGGTATCGAATCAGGGCAATCAATTCGATGTTTTGAGTGCTTAAAAAAATTACATATTTTATGATGAGCAGTCTTCTGCGTTTGTTTATTTCTGACAAATATATGGCTCTATACGATTTACAATTGATCATCCTACGTTGTTCTAATGGTGAACGGAATACTTGTTCGAAGTGCTTCGAACGCAAAGACATTTTCATTTGTTCAGCTAATGTTCTTTGTTTCACATTGAAATACATAGATCCTTGATATATGCACGCCTTTGAAGCGTCACCATTGTATTTCTTCAGCATTTATTTACTGCAATTGATACGAGCATCTTTTTGAAAATTGTGTAATATTATATTGGATTCAACGAGAACAATTTTATATTTTTTGGTGGAACTAATACTTAGAGATGCCTCACTCGCACGGTATGTCATAAGACGATAAAGGACATAATTGGTTAAACTTCTTACACCAGCGTTTCACAGTTGCAGAGGATACGGCTTCATCATCAGAAGTTGAAGTTTATCAAGTTTGCTGTAGAAATGGTCGCGGGACACGCTCAATACGCTCATTCCGACCCGTTTCAAAATTCTTAAACTCGCGCCCAACTCAAGTTTGCAGCATTCTTCAAACTTTAATTTGCTTTATATTTCGAAAATTAAATTTTAGACGAGCTAATAAAAGTTTTTTAAGGAATTTGCATATAAATCTTACATTTTTTTTTTCATAAAGTTCAATTACTGTACTCCGAACGATTTTTATTAGATGCAACATGTATCTAACTCAAGTCAAAACACTCCTAAATCGCTTATAGCTTCTTCAGTTCGCGCGCTGCAACACTTCATAAAACCAAAAGTCAATTGATTTTTATTCAATAGTCGCTTTTTTGTGTATTTTATTTTATTTATTTATTGCTACTTGTGATTCGCACGTTTTTAATGTTTCGTCCAATACAGAAAACTGCAACAGACAGCAGCTCCGGAGCCCCAAAAAAAAAATGCTCATTTACATATTTGCACTTCTTTTGAAGTGTTTGCTTGGATTGCTATTGAATGCAACAGAAAAACTACCGATTTGACTACTGATTTTTTTGACAAAAATTTATTTATACGAGCACAGAGTTTTATATGCGAATTTAGCTGTTTGCATTTCGGAAATTTATTACCTCATTTTTATACAACAGAAAAATAATAAAAACCAAAAATAATACACAAAACTTTTGGTTTCTGCGAAAAAAATGCTTGTTTGAATTTGTTGCAATTGTTAAAGCTGAGACTTTGCATCTTTGCCGCTTTGGTGTAAATCATGCCAACCTGCCAGTCCTATCAGTCTGTCTGTCTGTCTGTCTGAATATCTGTCTGCCTTTGACTTGACTTGTGGTCAATGGCATGCAAATCGAGACAGCAACAGCAAACACAACAACAACAACAACAACAACAATTGAGGCATTTCGCACAATGACATTACCCGTTGACGTTTATTAATCGCATTTGCATAAAATTAATGTCGTGACATTTTCAGTTTAATGTGCATTCTATTAAATAATAATAAATAAGTGAATAAATAGCCGCAAAAATGTTGTACAAATGTTTTGCTGAAATTAAACTAGAACGTGCGCCAATCTATGCCCGATTGCATCAATAGAATTTTGCTTAAATGTCTTAGACTAGAAGAGTCGAAGCTAAACCTAAGATTTGCCTACTTCGTGAGTTTCGTTAATTAAATTGTTGTTGATTCATAGTGCAAGCTAGATTTTGTTTAAAGATGTTATGAAACTTAAAAGTTGCACTTTGAAGTTCATCATTCAAAGTGCATAAGGCTTGGAATATGATTAAACTTGCTATACAGCTCAATGCAGGCAGTTAAAAAAAAAAAAAATATTGCTCGAAAAGAAGCGTTTTTTTGAGTGGTTAAATTATTTTTGCAATATGTTTATCGGTTAACATTAAAAACATATTACAAACTTCACGTTTGTGGCACGGTAAAGTAAAGATTTTTTCAGTTTTCGGTAAAGATTTTTTACTGAATATGGTTTGTGAAAGCAATCACACTGGAGCTTGAATTCCACACTTGGAGTTCATAGAACAAATTTTAGCTTCGTTCATTATTTTACAACATAAAAATGTTACGAAACCTTATTCGAAACCTTATTCGATTCCGGAGCTCAACTCAACTTATAAGCAGTAAGAAGATCAATCTGCTGACTTTATATTTTCCTTAAAAATATAAAGTTTTGAACGTTTTGTGGTTGAAAAAGGCGTATTGCGCGAGAGAATAAACGTTTAAATAAAGTACAGAATGGAAGAGAAGGGGAATGCACACGTAGTAGCATTTTTCAAACAGTGAGGAGAGCGCGTATGTGTGTGTAGTACATTTTCAACTTCAATAGTGTGCAAAGTAAAATGGAATTCAACAGCGAAAAAGCATTAGATTGTGAATGTGGTACATGAAGAATGAGTGCTTAAGAGTGGTGAAAGAGAAAGGTATTTAGTAAATAGAAATTTGCTATAGATGAGGAAGCAAGTCTTTCAACACAGCATCTCACGAAGAGGTGATGAAAACGGAAAGGGCTCTGGATGTACCCTTACAGATGGGCTTGTCTATCACGCTTATAATAGTAAAAATAGTAGTCGATGCTATAAAACGTCTGAAGAGGAAGAAATCCCCGGGGCCTGACAGGATATGTCACATCACTCTGAAGGCTCTGCCAAAGCGTGCGATTATCTTTACTGTATCGATTTTCAACTTAATACTTACAATGCAATACAACCCGGTCAGCTGGAAGATGTCAAGTGTTCTGATAATGCATAAACTCGGTAAGCCGAAGGACGATCCTGAGTCGTACCGAACAATTCTCTCCCCAAGATGCTTGAAAGGCTTATTTTCTTACGGCTTGGCAGGCGTGTGAGTCTTAGAGAAATCTTGTCAATCCACAAATTTGGCTTCAGGGAACAGCACTGTTGAACAGATTTACCGAGTGGTGAATCATATCCTTAAGGCATTTGATAACAAAGAATACTGCAATGCGGTCTTTGTTGACGTGCAACAGACGTTTGATGGTGTATGGCACATGGGACCAAAATAAAACAAGAGACAAGTCCCAGCCCCCTTTTATCTCATATTCAGCTCGTATCTGCGAAACCGCCAATTTCAGATAAAAGTCTGAGTTTCAATATCCCTCATCCATACGATGGCGGCTGGTGTTCTGGAAGCCTGGAAGTGTGCTTGGCCCACTTCTCTATAACATTTTCACCGCACATGTATCAATCTTGCCAGTCATCTTCAGCAGCAAATCACT
Organism: Leucophenga maculata; assembly: GCA_035044805.1. Lineage (NCBI taxonomy): Eukaryota > Metazoa > Arthropoda > Insecta > Diptera > Drosophilidae > Leucophenga > Leucophenga maculata. The sequence continues at coordinate 2,819,913 of JAWNNP010001101.1, read as the reverse complement.
GATCACCTCATATGCGGACAATATATTTTTTCAACACTCGGCTTCAAGAGTGTGTGAAGCAGCTTTTGGTGTTCAGGCGTACCTTCACCTGCTTGAGAGCTGTGCTCGCAGGTGGAACATTAAACTGAACCTTTGAAAATGTAAAAACGTTTGCTAAACACTGCGCAGGGATCAGTTGCCAGCTGTCCAGCTAAACAATGTAAGTGTACAGGTTGACCTGAAGGCAAAGTATTTAGCCGTAATACTAGAAAAGCGTCTAACGTTTAGATCACATATAAGCGCTATCAGGCTGTGTATCAGGTCTAAGCTTCCCTAGGATGTAAGAGGGTGATTTATAAGTTTATTATCGTGTCCACCAGGAGCTATGGGATCCAGATTTGCGGACTGGCTGCTGCGTCGAACAGTAAACGCGTACAGACACTTCATCATTATGCCTTGCGGCTTATCACGGATTGTGGTTGGCACGTTCGAGGGTCCACTCTCCATCGAGATTTGAACTTGGAGGCCGTAGATGTATAAAGCTTTATCTAATAGATTGAGCGCGGCTATGTTAATTGTTAAAACTAAAATTCAGATGCAGCTGAAAATCAAAAAGAAAATTCAACACTTTTTTCAAATTATTTGAAGTAGCTAAAACTCTTCAATTTTTCTTAGAAAAAAAAGCCAAAAAAAAAAAATAAAATCTCGAACCACTTCTGATATATGATACTATGGGTCTGTTCAGTTTTTGACCAAATTATTAGGAACGATATGTGAGTAGAATCATTATCGTAATGCAAAAGTCGCATAACTTCAAGATAATATACCATATTAGGACCTCTTGGCAAGAACTCAAAATGCACCACGCCATTGTAATCGACAAAAGCATTCAGCAAAACAGAAAAAATAAATTTCATGCAGTCAATGCAAATATTAGTGCAACGCGAATGCAACATAATTTATCTCTCCAGATATTAAACACGGAGCATAACCAAACTTTGGAAATCACGGAATACATTTCATAAGAAAAAAAGCTCTTAAACCAGAGTTGCACTTTAGACATGGAGCTCCAGTTCAGTTTACGAATCGGTATAAGTTTCGGAACTTGGAGTGTAGAAAGAGTTGAGAAAAATTTAAATTTAGTTGGATCAGATGACTACCGTAATTATTATCGCGATATTCAAAGCAGGTCCACATGTCAAGAAACTTCTGCGGTGGCTAACTTATAATTTGGGCGGCGTTCGGGTTTGGGGAAAGTCTCCTATGCGATTCTTAATCTTTAGAATGAACGGTTAAACATACGAATAGCTTTTAGAAAGTACTTTTTTACAATTTTGTGAGCGAATGAATCTTTGACCAGGGCAATGTTCCTATCCTTACTCCACAACGCACAAAGACTGTTTTTGCAGCTTTTCAAATCCCTATTTTGGAATGGCTGGCACACAGGCAGGTTATAAATCCTTTCCTACCGAGGAGTTTATACCAATGAAGCATAATTTAGTTATAAAGATTTAAAGGGAACGAACCATTATTCTAGAATTGACCAAATTGAACATTTAAAATGCGAAAATGCGAAATCACATCGTAGACTACATTGATTTTTCAATAATTAGCAATTGTTGCTAGGCAGTTGGAACCATTTGATCTAAAGCGGTCGAATCATGCAAGTTTTGTCTTTATGAAGTATTAGTGCTGCATATTTTATTCAAAAATATCCCTCATTACAAATTGTGCACGGAAATCTTTTAGATACATATAAATCTCATCGACATAAAAGCAACGACGACATTGCAAAAAATATCAATTACAGCAAAACATGCCATAACCTCTGCAACTCTCCACAGTTTCTCGGTATTTCTATTTGCTGGCATGATAAATCTCATTTCAATTAACAAACATCACGCTTTTGCAATCAAATGAACTACGCACAAATGCACTAATTAATTCAGAGCATTGCACAATAAGAAAGAAAAAAAAAAAAGATAAATAAATAAAATAGCGCACTCAAAACTTGATACGCAATGCATACAAACTGGCGACCGAGTAGGAAAAACCTGTATATGGATAGACTGTCTACTCCGTGAATGGTGGATAGTGAATCGAGTGGCGTAGTTAAGAGTTTATTATGCGTGAAAATATTCACACTCTCAAGCGCACAAAAAGCCAAGCCAAGACAGACAAGTACGAGCAGAGAACAGAACAGAACAGTACAGAACGACGACATAAATAGCTGCAATCAATTAACAACAGAGTCAATGTAATGAATTCCCATATCGATGTCAAACTACCGGTGATGATGGTGGTGTTCTTCACGACAAGATACTGCGAAAACACCACCGAGTCAAAGTCAGAGTCACCATTTGAAATTACAGCACACACACACCAAATGCCAGCTAGTGACTGTGAAGAAAGACTAAAAGGATCTCATTGCATTTACTACACGCTAAATTAATGAACAGATGACGATGACATTCATGTCGCACTCATCCATGTTGGTACTCATATTTGCATATTCATGCATGTCTCAAGTGTCCCAAAAGGCCCGGAAGAGGCACTCAGCTACGGCGCTACAAGCCTTGTGGGCTGGTGTGAGTATAGGCAATTGCATTCAATACGCATTAATTCGCACATTTGGGTGGCAAATGAATGCATTTAAAGTAACACTTACGCTTACTATGATGCTTTTTAGTTAATGTACTGTGGCAGTAGTGCTGGAGTGCGAGTACTTATATCTACTTGTATGAATAGCCCATATAACCTATACTAACTAAGTGTACCTGCATGTCTCTACGGGTTACTCGTAAATGTTGTAAGCGTACTTTTAGCTACTATTTGGTTTGTACTCTTCTGTTCGGTTCGGTTCTGTTCAGCTCGGTTCTATGTTGATTTGATTTTGTTGTGTTGTGTTGTGCATGTTTATTTGTTGATTCACTTTAATTAGTCGACATAGTTCCAAGTAAGAGTTCGCTTTAGGAAAAACTAACTGATAGTTCAGAGTAGTAGTAGTCGTAGTAGAGCTCTGGGGAGTTTGGGGTAGTTTGGGCTTTGTCAGTTCGCATTTTGCACTTAATGGACGCTGTTCATTAGATATTCTCTTTTGAATGGTAATATGCACTTTACGCTGTCCATTTTATTGGGGTTGTGAGTACTTTTGTATTTGCTTGTGCTAAAATAGTTAAAAGCAGGCAGTTAAAATGGGAAAGGATGTCTATCTTTTTCATTAAGATTCTTCGAATGTCAACATTTGATTAATGATAATTTTTTATTGACTAAAATTCAGCAAACGAAGTGAACATTGAAACGTTTGAAAACTTACAGAATCTTTTCGTATAATTTTATGAAGTTGCGATAAAATCTTTGTCTGTCATCTTAGTGCAGATATATCTGTACAATTTGTGGTATATAGACTAGCAAAATTTCCTATGCAGGGAAGCATGTTAGGTAGGAAGTTACTGCTTATTTGCTATATGAAGTACATGTAAATCTTGGATATTGAAGACTTAACATCCAAGTGTCAGAGCTATAAAAATATGTTTTAAAAGAGACATTGAATACCCTTTGTTCTAAACATGTCTGTCTGTCGTCTGTATGATCCTATGTAACTCAGTCCTACAATCTTTAAAATATCAGTTTGAGAAATCGTATGAGTGCGACGTGGCCACTAGAAGGCACCGCTCTCATATAAAATAATTTTAAATTATATGATTGTATTATTTTTATTTTGGTACCCGGAACTTAAAGACATGAAAGAGACTTTGAAAGAACACTTTCCGAAAAAAAAATAGAATGCTATGAAAGAAGTGCTTTGAAGCATGGACAGAATATACCAAAAGAACAACTGAAATAAAAATTCAAATAAGAAATTCAATCGGAACCTGGTGCAGGCTGATGAGACGAAGCGCAAGAAGTTGTTATAGATATGAAACGGATCTAGGCATCATTTAAATACTGCACGCAGAAATGAAAACAGTTTATTTCGTAGAATCAAGCAAGAAGAATAGGACTTCAAGAAGTATTCAAGATCGAGTAATTTGAACAGACCATTGAAGCCTTTTTAAACACATTCTCTTAACTGCTCCGGGAAAGCTCTCCGGTTTCCGAAACATATCACCCACTCCACGGATAAGGCTGCCAATGAGGTTATACAAAATCTGTGACTAAATCTTGGTAGGATGAGGAGTGTCGCAATGCTAGTACAGAAAAGAATGCCTCGCATCAGTGAACTCTGCAGTCGGAACTAACACGAGCTGATAGAGAGCGTTATCAAGAGAAACGGAGAGAGGAGAAGCGCCTATTCAGACGCAATAAAAAGGAGCACGAAAGGAGGGAGTTTGAGAATGTTGAAAGGTTATGTGACAGAAATGAAGCTCGAAAATTTATCAAAAGGTCAAGCGTCTGACTGACGCTTTTAAACCTGGAGTAACTTTCTGTAAGGATGACAATGGAAATCTGGTTAGGGATAAACAGGATTATGGAGAGGCGGTGAAGCGTAAAATTCCGCAGAATCGGGTATCAGAAATCTGAAAAATAATAAAACGGCTGGCTGTGATGAGCTCCAAGCTGAGTTATTCAGAACCGGCGGCGAAGAGTTGGTAAGGAGTATGCACAAACTTTTATGCAAGATATGATCCGATGAACCCATACCCAATAACTGGAATCTCAGTGTTTTTTTTGTTCTATCATTAAGCATGGTGATACGCTGTCGTACGGTTTTTTCAATCTGCTCATGAAATATATCCTACGCCAGTGCTCGTACATAAAGAATATGTCGGGTTAGATCTTCTAAATCGATTGATATTGATATAAATGGCACGGAAGAAAAGTTCAAGTTCTCTCTCGAAAGATGAAAATCAAGATCTAAAATACGCCCATAATCCCGGACCTACTGTATGGCGCAGAGGCATGGACTGTGATTAAGTTAGTCTAAATGACATTGGAAGTCCTGTTAGTGTCGGCGACGAGTTTAGGTCGCGGCAGGTCCCTGCTAAGGATCACTATGGTGTGCTAGCTAAATCCGATGAAGATCAAGCTAACATCTTCGCAACCAATTTGGAGGCCAGGTTTACACCTTTTGCACTTGCTGAAGAGAATGACGTAGCCAGAGTGGTGCACTTCCTTGAAGTCCCTCTTCAAATGGACTTTCCAATGAGAGCATTTGCCCAGAAATACAGCACCGGGTCACGACAGAATTTGTCATAAAACCTTAAAGGCATTGCCAAGGTGTGTGTTCCTTTATTTAACATTAATATTTAAGAATGTTAAGAATGAAGCATTTCCCTTGCAAGTGGAAACTGGCGACGATCACTTTGATCCATAAGCCTGGCAAGCCTGAAGGTATTGCTAGCTCATATCGTCCAATAAGCCTTCTACCTTTACTGTCGAAGGTTTGGGAAAGAATTTTTGCGACGTGCGTCGTAACAGAGCTGGGAGTCTACCAAAGGGCTATACCTGAGCACCATTTTAGTTTTCGGTGTGCTCATGGCACAGCTACTCAACTGTTAGTGAACCACATATAAAAGGCGTTTGATGAAAAAGAGTACTTTAATGGAGTTTTTGAGGACGTGCATGAAACCTTTGACCGAGTATGGCACGCTGGTCTTTTAGCGAAAATCACGGCTATCCTACCATCCCCTTTCAACTTGATGGTACGGTCTTACTTGGAAGACCGTCATTTTCAAGTAAAAGTGCAAAATAAGCTCTCAACTGTCCATCCCGTGAGAGCCGGAGTTCCAAAAGGAAGTGCGCTGGAACCGTTGCTGTACTCCTTGTTCGCTGTCGATCTTCCTGTCGCAATTCTCTTCAACGCCAAATGCGAATACGATGCAGCAGAAGGTGAGCAGGAGTATGTCCACGAGCTGTAGAATTGGACCAAGCGATGGAGTATTTAACTAAATGCAGGGAAGTGCATAAATGTGTGTTTCACGTTTAGAAAAAAAATGCCGCCACAGATTTGGCTTAAGAACATCGCCTTTGATCAGGCAAACGACGTCAAGTACCTAGGTATGACGCTGGATAAGAGGCTTACATTTGCACAACATGTCCATATATTATTATCAAGATGTCGCCTCAGACTAAGACAGCTCTTTTGATTGATCAATAGGAGGAGTAAGCTACCCTTACGCTACAAGCAAGCAGTTTAAAACTGTGCGGTGGCTTCTATTTGGAGATATGCGATACAAATATGAGACATCGCAGCCAAAACACACAGGCAGCGAATCCAGAAAAAGACTTCATGAGATTACAGGCTGCACCTGATACGTACGCAACACAACAATACACCGAGACTTGAGGCGGAACACCATAGAACAAGAAATCATCCACCACACAAGCCACTACAATTTTAGGCTGCTAAATCATGCTAATAGGCTTGCAAGGAGTTTGCCACATAGGAGTCCAATAAGAAGATTAAGAAGGACTAGTATTGGAGTCGGCGCTACACCTAGTAGACGGAGATGAAACACTATCAAAATAATTTGTACAGCTTGGAGATTATAATAGATGGGTTCGACATGTGGTTATAGAATATACCGATACCTGATTCCTATCAAATAAAATAATTATATATAAAATTCTAGCTGCTGCACTAGGCTGAGAACATCATTCAAATAGATGATGCTCGCATGGCATACATGGCGGGCCTATACTTGATTGGTTGACGAGGAAGTAGAGGACGACCGGGCACGCGTTGGAATGACAAGGTACGGAGAGATTTTAGTATTCAAAACAGCTGGCATCAACGCGCAAATGATTAGAGAAGCGGAAGCGCCTTCCTAAATGCGGTCATGGGCGAGACACGGTTGAAGTAAATAACCAACTAATAAAATCCTAACTTTATTACCAAAATCTTTATATTTGTAGCTAGACTTCGCATAGCAACGTTGATATCAACCAAAACTAATTGCATTATAACACAACATAGTCATTATGAATTTTAGTATTAACAACATATGTAATAATGATTGTCAATATGCGGTTTCATCGAAGGTAATGTTGTCTCTAATTTTCTATATTAAGTCTATATTTTATATAACTTCCAGCTATCCGGTGAATGGCTAATACATCTTCAAATTCATACAAATGAATCTTAATCGCTACCAATTGTCGCAAATAAATCGTAAAAAATTCTAAAGTTCCAAACAAAACATAATTCTGAATACTAATTCTTAAGAATTTAGATATGATTCCAAGCATTCTTTAAAATTCCCAGCCCATATGCTAAATGACTCAGACTTCTTTTAGTTTATGACTTTATGCGTAAATCTTCTGCTACACTTTCAAATAATTTTCAGGCAGTCTACGTTTTGTAGTCACTCGAAATTATATGCAACCAAATATCAAAAATGATTTATGTAGTCTCCAGCGCGGTTTTATTGCGCCGACACACTAATCCCTTTTCAAAGCCAGTCGATGGACGTAACGAAAAAAAATAAATAATAATAATAAATAAATATATGCCCTAAAGTGTTTGGAACACATTGAAAATGCTAATAAAAGTATTCAAGCGCGACCAAAAAAAAAAAAAAAAAAGAAACATGTTTAAATATTTTGTATTGGCATTTGATCACAGTCATATCCTGTGCTGTTTTTTTTTTTTCACTTTTATTTTTCGGCATTCGTTGTATCATTTGACAGCGCGCATAAATCATAAAATAAACACTTTGAAGCACTTTGTTAAAAGTGGCAAAATAAAACCACGAAAAAGTTTTGTTTTGTAAACCAGACATATGTGAAAACATGTCATTAAATCGCTCAAAAAATAACAAGTTACGGAAATTTATGACAGTAAAATACTTTTGATTTAGCGCGTTTTATATTTGTGTAGTGTGCTTCAATTCTGTGTAAATTATGTGGCAAGCATTGTTGTGAAATATTGCAAATAGAAGGGATTTTTCTTTAATTAATTAAATAATTCTAAGCTGCAACAAAGAAATTAACTAAGAGTTAAGTTAACAAATGACAACGTTGCATTTCTGCACTTTCAGTGCTGAGAAAAGTGTGCAAAAAATAAAAAATATGCAGCACACTACGACCCGCATTACTTTAATAGACAGCAGACAGAATTAATGTGCAGAGAAAGAAAAGGAAAAAAAAAAATAATAATAAATGAAAAGCAGAAGGATGCCGTGAGATTCATTCGCTCGTTTTGCGGTTCAACTGAGCGTATACGAAACGTGTTTGAATGTTAGCCCCTAGCTTAGCTTTATGTCGATGTCTGCAGTTGGTATTATCCTTTTGCTACACCTGTGCCGAGAATTTGCCGAGTTGCATGGCAACAAAAAAAAAAAAAAAAAAAATGAGAAAAAATGCGGGCCTTAATAATGGCAAAAATAGAAAAAGAGTAAATTTGTAGCACATTTAAAGCAAAAGTTAAATAAAAAATAGCTCAAGTAGCAATGCGGCCACCAAAAAGTAATCGGGCAGGGCTGCTAAATTTTCTTACGCTCGATTGTATTTCCAACAATTTTCCTCCATTTTTATATAATTTTTTTTTTTTTTTTTTTCATACAATCGACCTCTGCTGCTTTATTTATGTTTGGCAGACGCCAATTTTCATGACTGCGTTCTTTGCGTCCGACTCAGTTGAGTTCTGTCGTTCTGTTTTATCCTTTGCTATCCTGTTGGTCGTCGCCGTTGCGGCCTTTTAACGCTAAACTGACAACGCGTGGATTCACCTGTAGCGAATGTACTCGAATGGTAATGGCGGCGGGCAGTTAAAAATAAACAACGAAATGTCAGTCGAGCGGAAAAATAGATATATTCGTAAATATATAAAAGTAAAAACCCCGGCACAATGCAAGAAAAAAGTATTCCACAAAGAAAGAAAATAAAAAAAAAAATATATAAAGTTCTGGAATGGTTAGCAAAGTTGTAGCAAAAGTTGTAAGCTGCACCTTTGATTGTCTTAGTCCTTTGCTGTTGCCTTTCTTTACTTTGGCCTTAGCATTGCAAAAGGATTCGATGACGTCGTCGTAATGCTGGTCAGACATTTCGTTTCCTTGCTATGCCGTTTGGTTTGTAATAAAATCAAGTAAAAGAGCTGTGGACAATGTTGTGCTTATGCTGAGCTAAGTTTAAGGTGGTCACTGAAAGTTGAAAGAGAGTATTAGCGATACACTGTGCAAATTGAAAGAGAAATTTAGAATATAATAAATAATTTTAATGCCTTGTTCCCAACACACTTTATTTCGTTTCCAAACGTTTCAGTTTAGCAGTTTAGTTATTGACAAATCAAGATACTAAAACCACAATAAGCGTCCGTCTTTATAAGTATCGAATGTAGGTAAGTCAAGTCACTATCTGTTCTAGATGTCATTAGGCCCTGTACCGAAGGTACAAGAGCCTATTGGTTTTGTGCAAATGTATGTAACAGGTAGAAATAATAATCGGAGACCCCCCAAAGTTACCCCCATTATGGTCAGGAGCGATAGAGGAGTCGATATAGACATATCCGTCTGTCCGTCTGGCCGTCCGTATGAACGAAAGGATCTCGGAAACGGTAATAGATAGAGACTTCGTGTTTTTTGCATTCGACTAGGACTGCTCCGGAATTTTACAAGTTTATTTTAAAAACTTGCCCCTCCCCCCTTCCCCATAAAATCACCACCAAGGGTAAAAATTTCTTCGGCACAAAAAAAAGTAAGTATGCCAGTATAGAGATATCGTCCTTCTTAGCAAAAATCCGATGACGATTTTATAACCAATTGAATTTGAGCGACCCCCCTTTTCGTTTCATACATAAAAAAATGGTTTAAAAGGCACTTAGTCGTGCAGTGAGAAGTGGTCATGTGTTTGGTCATAAGCTTGGGGAACATTTAATGTGTTTGTTAGGCGACCTGCACTGGTACAGGGCCTCTTACAGTCGGTTACGCCCGACTGTGATTTTCTTACTTGTTTTTTTAATACTTTTATTTGGTGCCAACCTAAATATCTGTCACTTCCCATCAATATCGAAGTGTGCTCTTACAAACCGATTACTATTTTGCTTATATTCACAAAACTATTTGAAATCTTATTGCTTAAAAGAGTATTGGTAATACTTAGTGAACGGATTAATATACCCAATTACCAGTTCGGCTTGAGACGTCACCTTAGAAAGTCATACATCACAACTTTAACGCTTTTGATTATTCGCTTCTTGGATATCTTGCAGTAATTCAGTAATTGGAGTAATTTCTTAATCTTAGATCTTTTCTTCTGCTATGCCCTTCAGACAATGCAACCAATATCTGCTGGAGTCCAACTCGACTGACACCAAGACCGACTGACCATAACATGCTGCTTGCTACTTATGCTAAGAAGCGAAATCTTGTTTCCATATATTCGAATTTCGTTCAAGATTTGTTGGTCCTCTTTCATCAATAGGCTTAGCGCTAGAACATAAAAGCAGAAAAATGGTTTAAAAAAAACCTCCTTTTTCATACAAAACCTAAAAAAGGGGTGGTGCATTTGTGTGAGATCTACCTTTAAAATTCGGCGCTGCACGCTCAATGATATATATGCGAATCTTCCTTTCATAGTACACCACCACATCGAATTCTAAACTAATAGGTATACCTCGTTAAGTATTTTTCGTATGGGGGCATACTTTACGGCGTTTGAAAGATGTTTAGTACTACGCTCTTTTGACAGCACTGCGCTTTGATAATTCAGTTCTGAGCTACAGCGCGTCAAACATGGATGTCTCGAAGGAAAAAAATCGCCATATTTTACATTTTTACTACCTGAAAGGCCAAAAGCAATCGCAAACGGCACGGGGCCGATATTTGTTGTGGAGGAAGTGGAAGATGCACCACGAAGAAGTCGATAAAATAAAGGAAATGATCGAGATAGACCGCCATAATAGTATCCGTACCATCATACCTTTCAAAGGCATTTGAAGAAGCTTGGCTACACAAAAAACTCAATATTTGGTTGCCCCACGAATTGACACCAAAATGCCTTAAACGTTCGTGGGTGAAGGGTGGCGAAGCGGCTCAAACGGTTGCCAAACCCGAATTGACGGTCAGGAAGGTGGGATTGGCAGAGAATCATCTAATATGAACTGCTTCCCAAATGCTCAATTCGGTCTTCTACTGTGAACATCTGAACTACTTGAAGGCAGCAATCGCTCAGAAGTGGTCATTTTTGGCCAATAGAAGAGGAATTGTGTTTCATCAGGTCAACGCCAGACTATACACTTTGATTGTGACGCGCCAGAAACTCCGGGAGTTCGGATGGGAGGTCCTTATGCATCCACCTTATACTTCGAACCGGGCACGGATTACCATCTCTTCCTGTCAGTGTCGAACGATTTAGCTGGCGAGAAATTGACCTCAAAAGCAAAAATCGACTGTCTCTTTTGTCAATAGGGAAGCAAGCTTTTATGTGCGGGGCATAATGAATTTGGAAGTCAAAACGGCGCTTATTTGTACTAAATCCGATTATTTTACGCAATTTTATAAAGATTTGAAATAAAGGCGAAAATACTATCGACTTTTTGGTACCATCCAATATTATAGATAAAAAAAGTTTTTCATACAAAAGTATCTAAATCTTATATTTAATCTTAGAATATAGCAAGTATCGATACTTTGTTTTAGATCGATATCTGAAAACCAAAAAAAAAAAAAAAAAAACAAGTAAGGAAATTTCAGTCGGGCGTAACCGACTGTAAGAGGCCCTGTACCAGTTCAGTTCGCCGAACAAACACATTAAATGTTTCCCGAGCTTATGACCAAACACATGACCACTTCTCACTGCGCGAATATGAATGAAAAGAAAAGGGGGGTCGTTCAAATTAAATTGCTTATAAAATCGTCATTTATTATCCGATTTTGATGAACTTTTCGGATTTTGGCTAAGAAGGACGATATCTCTATACTGGCATACTTACTTTTTTTTGTGCCGAAGAAATTTTTACCCTTGGGGGTGATTTTATGGGGAAGGGGAGGGAGGGGCAAAACTTTAAAATAAACTTGTGAAATTCCGGAGCAGTCCTAGTCGAATGCAAAAAACACGAAGTCTCTATATATTACCGTTTCCGAGATCCTTTCGTTCATACGGACGGACGGACGGACAGACGGACAGACGGACAGACGGACAAACGGATATGTCTATATCGACTCCTCTATCACTCCTGACCATAATGGGGGTAACTTTGGGGGGTCTCCGACCATTATTTCTACCTGTTACATACATTTGCACAAACCCAATAGGCTCTTGTACCTTCGGTACAGGGCCTAAAAACATCCACATACACGGATATAGCTTGTTCAACCTGAACAACGAGAACTTGGAGATTATAAGAGATATTACTTTGAAGTATGAATGTTTAGACTGTCCTATTCCTTCTTCAAATAACTATTATACAATAAACGTAGCACCCTTCCCTAACACATAGCGTGTATATTTCTGTGTGAAAATATTTCTTGTTGGGACAAGTTATAGTTGATAATTCTTTATGGTAGGAAAGTAATATTTATGAGTTATTGCTAACGGGGTGTTAAAAGTTTGGCAAGTTGGTGCTGGAGTTTTGTTAATAATAGGTTTTGTGGGTATTGGAGACTAGGCGAAATTTGATTGCATCAAACGAATAGTAGTTATTAGTGAGAGTAAGTGCGTAATGGTGACGCTAAAAGATGTGCCTGAGTATTCTGTCGGAAAGAATTGTAGTTCGAGGATTTTTGCGCGGTATATTATTGGTGGGATTGGTGTTAGATTTAAGTGTGAACTGTAGGGAAGTATTTATTCATATATAGTGGTTTGAGTTACGGAGAGATACAGAAAATGTTGGGAGATTTTTTTATGTTCATTTTTTTTTTAATCAATGCAGTTAAGGAGAGAGATGCAACTGCGTTAATGTGAAAGAAAAGATTATTGAGCTTTAGAGGTGGTGTGTTTTTTTTAAATCTTCTTTATTATTAATATTGTAATATCGTCGGCGTTGGCTGTAAATTCGAAGGACTTGTGTTTGGCTATTGTTATTTGTTTAGTTTGTTTGTTCCAGGGTAAAATATATAATTTTTCTATATTACTTTTCGGTAAAATATTTTTCACCGTGTATTTCATTCGATATATGTAACTCCGCATTGTAGACCATCACATTTTTCCAACCACCTTGATATTCAGTCGCAATTTTCTATAAATATTTCAGTAACATATTGAAGTTCTTTAGTAGCGTCGAATGGAAGGAAACTCCTGTTCTGCGGTTAAAGTAAAAATAAGTTTTTACTTAAATTTAACAGAAATAGTTTTTAATTTAAGATGTATTTCTGTTATATATCAGTGTTTCTATAGATTTAAATTTTTTTATAAAAATTTTCTTCTACAATAAAGGCCAAAACTTTCTTTCGCAAAAAAAAAAAAATATAAAATAAAATAAATAAAAACCGACAAGCAACCAATTGATTAAAATCTACAATGCCTTAAAATCAATAAAGAAAATCAACTTAGCCAAACAAACCTACAACAGCTGGCCAGAAATCGAAGTCATCTAATCGGCGCTATCTACTCCACCCACTCGCAGCGTCTCCAACTTTCTCCAACTTCTTCAACACTCGAAAGCATCAAAGATTTTTGCCACTAAAACCGAAAATGCAAACCGCAAAATACGACCACTAATGCGCTGCTCAAGAGCACATAGAAATGCTGAGCGGAATAGAAGATAAACATTCGAAGGACATAAATTCAAGATGTGGCCATAAGATTTATGACGATTACGAACGTGGAATTTCGGTGAGGCCAGTCGAGTCAGTCAGTCTGCGCGCGCTGTGTGCAATGCAGATGCGATTGGCCAATGTTGTAAAGTGTAAAAGCGAGGAGAAAAAAAAAAAAAATAAACAAAATAAGATGTTACTTTGGGTGGAAGTGCAACTTTAATACGCTACACAGCGAAAGCTCAAAAATATTATTTAGTTAATAATTATTATAAAAAATAAATATAAATAACAGACAAAAATCTAAGTTTATTGACCGTTCAGCATGAAAGGGGGCACAACTGTATATATTTTGTACATATGGCAGTTATTTGACGTAGTTGGGCACCGTAAGAAATAGGGCCCTCTGGAAAACTTTAAATCAAAATCGTAAAGAAGGTTTATCGAATCTTAGTGGCAGTTTATGGCGAACATACTCTGTCTGAATAATTGTGGCCGAGATAGATTATTCGCTTTAAAAGTGTTGATTTTGAGTTCGAAGTCAAATAACGGCCGAGTTAACCCAAAAAGTTTGACTGCTACGAATTAGAGTCATTACTCCATGTGCACCAATGCCAATTGGTTCAGAAAGGAGTGGACGAGTCGACAGTCAGGCAACGCCTAAAAGCCATGGGATTGATTCATAAGAAAAGGTAGTTTTGATAAACACGCTAACCGCACTTCCTAAAGGCGGTTGGCAGTTACCATGGAAATGTACTTCATTTTCTGTATTTTTGTGCGAAAGAATTTTATTGATGCTAGTTTCATTATAAACATGAAATTGGGTTACTTTACAATAATTCTATAAATCAATTTATCAACTTCAGCATCTGTGTTTGCGCCGCTGCACTATATTTAACGAGATGTTCTGGGAACTTTTCCTCTTTTAAGCAAAATCTTTAAGTATTGACCACTTTCAGGTATTACAAGTTCTAATATCGTTCCGATATTTTATTGCTAAAAGAACCTAAAAAATGTTGCATCATATAATATTTTTTGTTGAACTCATACTTCGATGGCCTTCAACCATATTTCTATCATGGCCACATTCAGGAAGGCATAAAAGCCTCTGCTTCTGCGTCTTCTGCGCTCTGTTGCCAGCATTTGTGAATGCCGCGTATGCTGAGATCACTCCATTCCTGATCGTTCCAGCTCGTCCTCTATTTCATCGTCCACGAAGCAACGTAAACCATGCGTGCTGGAGCTATTTAATCTATTCGAATGTGGTGATCAGCCCAGTGCATCCACTAAAATTTTATGCGCTGAACTATGTCAACCCCAACGAATAGCTCATTCAGTTTGTGTCTCATACGGGACCTAAACCTGTCGCCGACTATATTAGAACCAAAAATCTTGCGGAGAATCTTCCTCCCAAAGACTTCTAACGCCATTTCGTCTGATCCATGCCCCTGCGTCATATAGTTGGATCGGTAGTATGAGCGTCTTATAGATCTTGATTTTCCGAATTGATATCCGAATCGAGACATAGAGGGTTCCCAGAATAGTCGGAAGTGACTTTGAGAAAGCTCTGGCGGTCTGTTCTGATTGCAACTTGGGACGAAGATTCCTGTAGTGCCTTGATACGATCACGGCCAGGCTCTCGTCAACAATCGTGAATCTAGAGACGAGGGTGTGTAGTTTCCTAATCACCACGGAACCGCATTCAAATTCACAGGATTTTTTTTAGCGCAACCCTGTCCAACCCATCATATTTCCTGGATTGCAGTAATGTCGCCTTCTGAGACTTACCTCACCTTCGAAAGGCTTTTCAGAGGTTACCCAAGAGATATGTGTCGTTGCAGACGTTGTGAGCTTTTGCAGAACTCATCTCTGGTTATATTTCCGTAGCTCTTCAATGAAATTTAAAGTATACCTGGATCGAAGTAGTTTGTTGAGCACAGGCGGACTGGAGGTCTTTGAGAAAAAGGTACACAAAAATGCATCGATTGTTGCATAGTTTCCCAATGGCCTAGTTCGCCCCTGACTTTGAGTCATTGAACATTGAACGCAGCTCATCTGGTAAATCCGCCTGATCTTTATATCGTTTCTCTATTAAATCCTCCTAAAATGTTTGTTTGGGATTAACATCTTTATATGTCACAAAACACTACTTAACAGAGGCGTTGTTTCCTTAGGACTAAAGCATATACGCTTAGACAGCGGACAGTTTGTTTTCGCTAAAAATTGTTTTTTTTTTTCCAGCTTATATCACGATATAATCAGGCATATTCTCGATATCGCCTTCAACTGAAAAATATTCGCTTTTATGAATAATCGTTATTCTATTTGATCACTTTCTAAAATAATCGGTCCGAAGTTGACATTCTCTAAGCGACACATACGATAATATTTACTTTGCTTCGTGTCTCTATTCGATGCTTTTGATTTTGTTGCCGTTGAAAGGCGATATTTCGTGAATGACAATCAATTTAAGTGCTTAGTGAATATTTTATTTAAAAATAAAAACAATTGTTCTGCCCAGTCAACGTATTTTATAGAAATTACCAATTGCTTCTATTACAATCGATATTTAACGAACCGTCGTCTTTCCTCTCATAGACAATGCCGACATAAAGGACGATAACACGAATATAAGCATCAATACATCTTTTTATAAACCTCAAAAATCTTATTTGGCTTGTTTCAAACTTCATACCAAAAATAATATATTCAACAAATTACGCTATGTGTGCAGGGTATATAAAAGAAGAAGAAATAAGTGTAGTGCGAAGCTTTACTGTAGGTGCTGCCGCTGCTGCCTAAGCGTAATTTTCATTGGAATTTAGATTTGTTTTTGGGAAATTATATAACTTTCATCTATGCTGTTCTCTTCTGGTATAAAAACTTCGCACAAACTGTTTTGAACTTTGCACTCACGTCGCACGCGGCGTATACGCTATACCTACTTATTTCTTTTTTATTTTTTTTGTTTGTAGGCTGTAGTAGGGCGCTGCACTAGATCTCAGGCAGTCCATGTGCCGCTTTACGCATTTTAAGTTTCCATTTCATAGTAGCCACAGCGAATTTATGGTTTCACTTTACCGACACATAAAAATCGCTGCTCGACTTTACGACTTTCGCTTGAAATTTCACGCGGCACCCGCTTCAATATCGGCGGCAGCGGTTGTAAAAATACACTTTGTAAATTATTTTATTTCTATCTGCGACTCACCAACGTCCATGCGTCCATTTCGGCTCTAAGTGATTCTTGACATTTCTGCTGTGGCACATAAAAATCATTAGAAATTATTCAAAATTATTATAGTAGAAGAACTTCCTGCCGCATTTTGCTTTTACGATTTCATATTGACTGACTGCCTCGTTGTTGGCAGTAGCAGCAGCAAATGCGCTTAATGAGCTAGGTTCAACCATTTGAAGTCGTAAAGCAATGCGTTAAAGTGTCTATAAAATGAATACTTATTAGACTTTTTTTTTCTATTACCACATTTTTATTTTATTTTTTAACACTTGTGCAAAATTTGTGATGCATTATGTGACGGAATAGTGCCATTTTTTAAATAAGGCCGGAATCAAGTAAGAATACGTCTACATTAATTAATCGTATAAAAATTATTTGAATATTCTTATGGGAACGCAAGTGAGTCACAATTTGGACTGCTTAATGAACAATTTGAACGCCAGTATTATGCATAGCAGAGAAAAAATGAATTCGTACTTTATTTTAGCTTACAATAGTCCTTCATGTTTCTAGCAAATTTAAAATACATTGTTGCTTTGAGCAATTTTTACCCAAAGCTACAAAACTGACTAATTGCATGGGTTCTTCTAGGCACAATCAGTATCGGCAATATAAAAAGTCGCCTTCCGGTGGTGGCAGTTTCTTTTTGATTCAGGAGTACAAGCAGCAACCTGGATTTGATGTTCATACACAGTCGATCTCAAGAACTATTCGCTTTTAACTCACCAATTCCAATCCTCGCGTGTTATAGCAACCTGATGCACTGCTCTATAAATTGTTTTAGGAAGAATTCTACACGAAGTCACTGCGAACTGTAATTCTTCAGATTTTATCTACTAGACACTACATTACAGGAACAATTCCTTGTTGACGAGCGCTGCAGGGGTTTCTTGTATTAGGACTGCTAACACAAGAAAGCCCTCTTAATTAAAGAGTCCAAACTATAATTCTGTGTTGCCAACTTTGAAAAAAATGTATTGCTGTAAGAATGGGCAAAAGAAGGAAAATTAATGTTAAAGATTTCGACTTCGAATTTCGGGTTTCAGTGATGTTCCGCTTATTTAAGTTTCGGCAGCGTGTGTCTCGACATCAGAAGTTCATCTTAGTATCTCTTTAAACGTGTCATTCTTAGTTGAACTGAGAGCAGATGAATACCTAACCATGATAATTATGCTTATATCATTGGGTGCTTTTCTGCAAAGTATTTCCATGCGTCCATGTGCCTTGTCCGTCATAGTTGCAGTTTTTACTCCGTTACTTGTTTGGTCATTTAACTTCTCACCTTGGTACAGAGATTGTAGACTCTCTTAAGCTACTGCTGTTTGTGACAATAACATTGATAATAGAGATTGTGACAATCTCTCGTTGCAATGCAACTACAAATTGGATATCGGATCGAATATTCTTTCCGCAAATGAATATTAAACCACATCCACGTTGCTGCACATATATACTTCAAGGTTTATCACTATTGCTTCGTAATTAAGTTTAATCAGATTAAACAGGATTACTTGCAAGATTTGGTTCCAAACAACCGCGTACGATTGCTCACAAATACCTCCAGGTTGCAAAATATATTCCTGGTGAAGTGATATAGAGTTGTCATTTTAATAAGCACTTTATCCAATATGAAACATCGGAATGAATCATCATTATGTTTCCATCGTCAAACTCTGTTACGCATCCAAAACTTCATGAACGACAAAGGTAACTCTTTGTGAACACCGTTACGATATATTTTTTCCTCAAGAATCTTCTTCCTGCTACCATACCAGTGTAATAATATTGGAGAACCGGTTCGCCTTCCTCGAAACTTTACAATTAACAATAGACGCTTTTATAACCAGTCAGTCACAGAAACACTCTGTGTGTTGTCGCTAGGCTATTATTCGCCAGACTGCTAAGCCAAACAGTCTGTTATACCGCAGCACCTCGTTGAGGTTATAGCCATCGATACCAGCCAGGCTGGTGAGGCACCGATTTATGCTTATCCTATATCTGGTCTCGTTAAGGTACCATTGATACAAGTCCACAGTTGTTTAATGTGCACAACTGCCATGTTGGCTTAATTACACGGTACGGAGTTCGATATGAAAACGCCATATAACGATCCCAACAGAATAATTACTAAATAGATCCTGCTGTCTATGAAGTTGCAATAGTAACAGTGGATGTGAATATAAAACAGCATTGGTTGCAATGCAACTCCACATGAATCAAAGTTATGCATTCCATCAATACGCCTATTTACTCCTCAAGATTACAATCCATGACCGAACTGCAAACTTTATGAACAACAAGGGAAACTTTTGTTAACACCGTTACGACAGCATTGCTCGCTCATTAGAACCCATCTTCATGCTACCAAAGCGTAAGACTTTGGAGCATTGTAGGTTTCTTATCGAAACCCACAATGAACAACCAAATGTTCCACAGCTCTACTACGGCAACAACTAAGTGTTCATCAGACGCTTTTATTATTTGCACCAAAGCCTCAACTTTTTAACAACATTTCACTGACCTTTATCGTTAGCATCCGACCAACCAAGACTATAGAGGTGCAACATACTAACGCAGCTGATAACGAAGACCAGCCATTCACAGAAACACTGTGTTTTGTATCGCTAGGCTATTATTCGCCAGACTGCGTTGAGGTTATAGCCATCGCTACCAGCTAGGCTGGTGAAGCACTGACATGCGCTTGTTCTATATCTGGTCTCGCCTAAGGTATCATTGATACAGATTAACTGCGCATGAGATGTCTAACAGATGTCAAATAGATTAACAAACCAATGACAAGTTTAACAACTTCATACATCCAACCGCTGAAGTTCTTCAATCGCCAATCTTCGCTATCCTATTTTTCAAAATTGCGATTTTTTGACTGCGAAATTATTATTTCTTCTTCTTTTTTTTACATCTCAGACCCATTAAAAGGCTGCAGAAATCAATAAACACAAGTAAGAAAATTACTGTCGGACGTAACCGTACAGGTCGCCGCTCGAATTTCTAAAACTATTAAGTAACTAAATCCTTTCCTATCAAACATAACATGTTTCCCCAGCTTATGCAACAAGGAGTGCATAAGGACTGCATATATTTTATGTATGCAAAGAAAAGGGAGGACGGAAGTATCGTAGGTCGCTCAAATTCAATTGCTTATAAAATCATCATTTATTATCCGATTTTGATGAACTTTTTGGATTTTGTTTTAGAGCAACGTTAACTCTATACTGGCATATTTATTTTTTTTTGTGCCGAAGAAATTTTTAGCCTTGAGTAACTTTGGGGGTCTCCGACCATTACTTTTACCTGTTACATACATTTGCACAAAACCAATAGGCTCTGGTACCTTCAATACAGTGCCTAATAAAGAAACTATTCGTTATAATGGGAATCTAGAAACAAATTCAATAAAAAGAGGAGTTTTGTTTGAGAAGGTGGCACTGATTCAGACCAAATGTGTTTTGATTAGTTCGCTAAGGCTAGAAACCAAAATATTCCTATATCTGACCCGATTATAAAAGAAAAAACAATTTAGTAGCAGAAATTTTTAGTTTGGGCAATCTACCGTCGAGCATTTTGACATCCCCCTGTCAATGGACTACCATTTGATTGGAAATTTAACAGAAAAACATGGATGATTTAAAAATCATGTTGGAATGGCTGCAGTTCTTAAAACCAAACATGCTCAGCCTTCTGCAACTAACGTGGTCCAATTTAAAGTAAATTTTTGTTTTGAAGTTTCTGATTGCCGTCTTGTTGACCATTCTTATTCGTAACAATAAACAGTTTTGAAGCTAACAGAGGATAAAAGTTCAAAATGAAACACTTTTTTAAAAGAATTGTGTATTTTATTTGGTTTATTTATGCTTGAAAACAATTATCCAGTTAACTTAGATTTATTTTTTAGGTAAATCGCGCAGTTAGATAATATTTTATACAGTCTTAAAATTTCATTTTTTTCTTGGCAGTTTTTCAGAGAAATACGGCAGGCATATAGGCTTTAGGCAACCACATCAGATGTATTTGGTTTTCCTTTTTATTTAAGTTGGACATATATGACATAGTTTTCAGGCTGAATTTTTGGAGGTGGAGTTGGCAAGTCTATGTCCAGAACTCGATTGATGATCATACACAATTCTCTTGTTAATCTCTCGTTGTATACACCGGCTTTCATGAGTTCTAGCATCATTTCTCGAGCCATATTTGACCTAAATATACCTCTTCTTAATTTGGATTCCATAATATCACTTTCTTTATAGGCAACAAAACAGCTGATACCTATCGTATCCAGTATTGAGCGATATCATCAACGCCTCCCTTAGTATGATTATAATCTACAATCATTTGTGGTTTGTCTATCTCAGTATTCGGTTCTTACATGTAATATGTCGATGAAACGACAAGGACTTTATTTTTCTTTAGAACAATGGATAATAATGTAGTCCTTGTTGATTCTTCTACAGTCAAGCTTAGATTTGCGGAATGAAACTAGACTAGTTGTCTGCTGAGATTGGAATTTGAGCTTTCAACAACTGCCGCGAATCTTAAGACTGATTACGATGGCACTTATAGCTTCCTCTCTTCTTAATTTAGCCCTACTCCATCATAGTATATATAAGCATTTCACATAAAATCATGATCTTCAGCCAATATTTAGTATATTTTTATGCCATGTAGATTATTAATCTGCAACGATTTCTAACTGAAACCAGCATCTCGTCAATGCACTAATCAGATGGTCATAGGATCATTAAATTGCAAACAGTTGTTTAAAATCGCAGTACGCAGCGAAATATTTCATGCCCTGTTGTCATTAGAAAACAATGGAGTCATTGCATTTGAACACCGGCGAATAATATAAGAGTCCAATAAATGCTTTGATTTCAACTTCATTTGTGTTCATAAGCTCTGTGCGACTGCTATTTCTGAAGTGGTTTATAAATATTCTAATTTTTGTATTCGTATTAGCTATCAAATTCAAGAGCATAGACTCATCAAAAAATGTTATTCAAAGATCGACGTAACTTTTAAATATTGAGGTAGTTAGAAGGTTTGGTTGCCGTATCTTGGACCCTCAGCAGACTATTGAAATCCTTCTCTGTTTGAATGTCCGTAAATTGATAACTATCCACTTGAAAGTCACCATCCATAGAAATTTCAATGCTCTCAAATACATTTTCTTCTGAATTTTATGGCAACTTATGCTAAATTTACAAAATGGTTCGCCGGATTTGACAAATTTTGACAAATCGACTATAGTATTTTAACTGAAGACAAAAATATTGAAGTACAATTTAAAAATCATGCGCTACTTCAGGGATGAGTGAGTCTGAAGAGAAAGTTGATGCTGACCGCACAATTTCATTTTAGCAAGTTGCCCATTTGAAACATTTTTTACATCAAGAATGTCGAGACACATTTTGCAACCCAACATTTTAGGCTGAGCCAATCAATGTTAAGACAATCTACTTTTATTAGATTTTTAGGCACTGTACCGAAGGTACAAGAGCCTATTGGTTTTGTGAAAAAAGTCAGTCTTTGCCGGAACTCTTCTCAAACTTCAAACGAAGCTTGCATAACCAGTAAAAAAACTTATTTTTATTTTCTTATCTTTGAGCATATAATTAGTTCTTGAAAAAAAATTTTACTTCAATTTCACTTTTGAAAGAAAGTTTCTCCGGCATCACAAGTATTGCTTGTAATTATTATTGGAATCTCACTTTAAGCACACTTGTCGTCGTGATAAATTTGTGCCATTTTCAATGCGGAAATATTTTTCCAACTCATTTGCTATAAGCCGATGTACACATATATATGTATATATATATGTATAGCAGCACATCAATTGCCGTCGTAGACTTCATCGTCCTATTCGACGATGTCCTTTCAGCAGTAGCAGGCTTATTATGCAAAATATATGTGCCCACTCCAGCACCTACACTTCGCGCGCTTTCTATATGCTTCTCAGTTAATCTTGCTTATATTTCACTGCCAACTTGCTACGACTCTGACTGAGAGTGAGGCTTTGCAAATGCGTTAACAGCTTCGCATCTTGATGATGCCAATGATGATGACTTCGTCGCCATGACTGTCGCGGACAATTTCAGCTTCAATTGAAATATTTCCGCTTCCTTAGCTTATCGTCATTGCCATTTCCATTTCCGGCAACAACGCTTTCAACTCATTTGTCGCTTGTTTGTTATACATATATGTTCCTATATGCGATGTACTTCTGCACTTCGGTTAAATTGCTATCAGTTTCGCATATTATTTAAAAAGCCATTCCGTGGTCATAACTATTTGCTTTCTTTTGCTTACTACTACGCAATCTGTTCATAAAAGAGATCCTACTCGAGTGTAAAGTCATAATAAGGAAAATAATATTTCATTGTCTTGTGATGTGAATGTGAGTGATTTTCTTTTTTGTTTTAAAATGTTCGTTAATCTTAAAATCTTTAAATTGAATTTCAACCGTATTTCAATTCCTGGGAGCCACAGTATTGAGTGCTGGAAACACTATAGGGACTCCAATAGTGCTAAGCTGCCAGTTTGCGCAGTCATCATTTCGTTGCGGATTTGAAATCAGAAGTCAATAAAATTAGATTTCAGGCAGTTCAGAGGCACCGACTCAAGCATGGTTCTGTATCTTTTTATATACCCCATTCATAAAATCTTATTGTTCTACCTTACAGGGCATTTCGGAACTTATTAAAAAGAAATTTCAAGGATGATTACAATATCACATGCAGGTCGGACAGAAACAACTCCTAATCATCTCTGTTCGGGGTCTTCAGGAGAACAAGTTGCGAGTTAAAGGTGCGATAGCATCAACATGAGATCGTTGTTAGGCAAAGAACAGCTTATGATGCATGTATCTCTAAGAACATTACAGTGTTAACTAATTTTAACAACACTGATTACAGCAATGTGCTTCTGTGTTAACACTAACGAATACTGACAACGAAATAAAATAAAATATACAAAAAAGTTGAGGGATTACCGAATCAAAAACAAAAGGGTTGCCAATTAGGAGGACTTAAATTCAAAAGTTTTTATTTGAAATGATGTCTATGCTTCCTAAGAGTTTCATCTACTTCTCTCAATAACTTTGTCATATGCAGGCTTTTACGTTTCTAAAGCTAAAATGCTAGACTCATAAACTTAAATTTTGTTCATTAATTTCAAAACGTATTCCTCTATAATTGTTGCGGCATATTCTCCACCATTTCTGCTCTTGTTTTATTTTTCCAGTTTTCTTTTGCGCATCATTCTCAACTGTTCCAATGCGCGTGGACGCCTGAAAGGCATTGTCATCTTATGTAGCTGAGCAACAACTTCAGGCAGATATTTAGGATGTTCGACTGGAAAGAAAAAAATCATTTGATAAACCACAAAACGCTTCAATTTCATATTCTACATACGATGAACATTAAAACTTCCAGTTGCATAGATTGCGCAGCAAGCCTTTGGCTTTTCCATGCGATAAGTGATAACGGATGCATTCAAGTCTGGCTCATATTCGAGTACATCCTTATTCGCACTCACAAAATTGCCCACATGAATCGCCCAAGGCAGTATGCAGTTGACCAACGTGTTCACCACACGGTAGTTGTACACTTGTACATCGTAGCCGAGACGTTGTATAATTCGAGCATAACGTCTAGCAGCGATATGTGCATCTTCTACGGAATTGGCACCCATGACTGAAACAGCACCGGTCTTCCAAACTGTTGCCATGGTGCACGGCTTAGGTAGGCGCAGTCTAATGAATGATTGTTTGTCGTTACCTTCAACGTTCATTGCACGTGTGCCAATGTCCTTGAGATTCAGTTCGCAGCCAAGATTGTAGGCAGACACCACATTGCATATATAGTATTCAATATTACTTGGATCGGTGTACAAATCAATGGGTTGTTCGGGCTTTGGCAAGCTGAGATCCAAAGGGATTTCATCGAATGGAATGAGACTTATTTTCTTCTTTGGTTGCATTTGAAGCAGTGGCATTGGAAAACCTTCTCTGATGTTATCATTCGAGCGATTGTTTTCCTTTCTAGTGCATAGATTCAGTGGCTTCAATTGTTCTTCTTCCAAATACTTAATCTTTGGCCCCGCAATCTTCAGCTGCTAAGGTGAAAAAAAATTTTGATACCAAAAATTAATATAAAACTTTTTATAAGGCATTTATTCGTGCAGTAGGAAGTGGTCATAAGCTTGGTCATAAGCTCGGGAAACGACCAGAACTGATACAGGGCCTCTTACAGTCGGTTACGCCTGATTTTAACTTTCCTACTTGTTTAAATTGGTTTGGAGCTATGAAATTCCAACTGCGCGCCACCTAGAAAGGCTCTTTGCCAAATTTAGTTCCACCAAGTTTTCTCTTAGTCAACAATCTTTTCTCTCAAACAGTTTTAAAAAAAAATATCTTAAAAAATGCCAAACTTATAAAAAAAAACACCCTCTCTCTCTCCCTCTCTCTCGCATTTTCCTTACAATTCTTGCTATACAATTCGCGTTGGATACTTACACGTCTTGGATGTTTGGCCCGTATATCCTTCAGCATCTCCCACTCTTTCTGCATTGCTTCAAAACGTTCCTTTTCTATAATGGGTGACATAGCCCAATGTTTTATGCGCACATTTTCATCATTTCCTAGCTTTCTAGTACACAAGTTGAGCGGCTCTGTTTGTGCGACATCATCCAAGGCCAAAGCATCAGTTATTTCATTACCCTTCTGAAATGCATTCTTATGTACTGGTTCTGCATCCGGCAATTGCTCCATAACCATGTATTGCTTCTTGTACTGCTGCAATATCTGATTCTCTTTGTCATCTTCGGAATCAGTAAGATCTAAGTTCATCTTTAAATCGGCTGCGGTACTTTCTTCTTTATTACTTCCAAATATTACCTTGTCGTCTTGTTTTAAAGATTGCACAAAATTATTTGTAGAATCCATTATTTTGTGAGCTCAAGCAAAGTATTGTCACCGCACGACAAAAATTGTCTAAAAAGCTATTCACATTGAATAGTTGACATTTGCGACGTTGTTTAATTTGTTTTATTTAGTGCCGTATGACACTTGCTAAGAGTCGTAAGAGCCGCATTCCACTTGCTTAAAATCCTAGGCAATTTATTGGCATAGCATGACATGGTATGAACGCATCACACCACAACAAAATTTACTCGATAACAATTTGTGCAAGAATTTGAAAGCAATTAGTTCGAAAAAATCAGCTAAAAGCATCTATTCGCACTTTTCGAGCGAGTCCAACACGCTTGATGTATGCCTT
Organism: Leucophenga maculata; assembly: GCA_035044805.1. NCBI lineage: Eukaryota > Metazoa > Arthropoda > Insecta > Diptera > Drosophilidae > Leucophenga > Leucophenga maculata. The sequence goes on along the minus strand of JAWNNP010001101.1, from coordinate 2,793,769 downwards.
TTGTTGTCTGTTATTTGATCGGGACTAAGCCATGAAGCCTTGTGGATGTTTAGGTGTTGAAATCTGCCATATTCCGACCAGCGACGAAATTGATTATCCTCACTGTATTATTTTAGGTGATGTCATAAGGGCCTTCTTACAATTTTCTCACCTTCGAACGGCTGTTTATAGGTTACTCAGCAGATTCATGTTCTAGCGGACGGTTGTGAGCTTGAGCTTTTTTCACAAGAATCATTGTTCGCCATTCCCAAGTGAATGGCAGTCAACAAATTTTCTTAAAATATGACAAACTGCCTCCAGAAAATCACTTCATGAACGATGGTGCTGCATAAGTATCAACCTAAAGTGGTTGGAGGTTCTTAGCATCACTGCATATTTTCTGAACTCTCTCTCACATTCAAGAATTGACTGCAAATCAGTTAAACAATGAACTCGTGTGTATGATGGAGATACTTATAATACTTAGATACTTTAAAAAGTACTGGAATTATTCAGATCGTTGAAAAAAATGCTGCATAGTTGCCTTGAAGTATAAATGTATTCCAACGATCGAGAAGCAAGTCTTTTTTTTTCTCGCCAAAATTGATCTTATCAGGAATGCATAATATGTGGATATCTTTCGAATAGAAGCAGCTAGTATTTCGCTCTAATCGGATTTTTCATCTTTTATCTTTCAGTTTTTGTCGACAGTTTTGTGCAACCTATCGTCCCTTGCTGCCCACCGCGTGGCATTTTTTGATTGGTTAACTCGTCGATATTGTCATTTACAGCGAATATCTATCTATCAAAAGCAAAAGTTAAACTAGTAATCTTTTGTTATTCTATTTCACACAAGTCCACATTGGGCCAGGATCGCCGATTTTTAGCCAAAAATTAATAATTTTTGAAAAACAAGTTTATGGCTACTGAGTTTAGTATCTACGGGTTTTTGGGTCGCTGATTACGTATATGACGCCATATTTTCAAAATTCAAAATTGCGGAGCCAATATGGCGAATGAAATAAGTTTTAGAGCTTATGCTTATGTAGAAATAGTCGGATCTGAAGAATCCATTACCTATAAAACAAGTCTTGTAAATTATCTATTCTACTAGATTTTCTGTTACGTTTGAGTCTATAATTTTTGTAATCTTTGTTTCGAGATTCTGATTCTAACATTCCCACTGGTAAAGTACTGTTTTGCATAACTTGTCCAGTATGTAGTAGAATTTTGTGACCTGTGGCTGACATTCGAATCCATGAATAGAGTGAGTCGTATTATTCTGCAGTTTATGTGCAACAATTTTCAAATGTTTGTAAATCCATAGAAATTTGAGAGGAAAGTTTGATGACAATCTTACCTTTAATTTATATTCCAAACGATGATCAATATCTAGACAATCAGCGAAATCGTCTGCATTTTGAGAGTTGTTTTTCCATTGTTAATTCAGCCACTTCCACCACTCTTGGGTTTATCAACTATCATAACAAATTTTTCATGCAGACATTTTTACACGCGTAATTCTGATCTGAAACCATTTTCTTGGTTTTCGATCCTCTTACTTGCCACTCGACATGATATATGCAAAAGGGAGATACTCCGAATTGAAGTAAATTTGTTTGTGGAAGAAACATATCAGTTTCTCGTAAAATATTCTTTAAATTATTAAAATATTTTGTAGTTGACTTACAAACAGGAGAAATTTTTCATCAACCAATGAATTGGCTTCATGTACAGTCCTGCGAGTTGGCCACCAACATCTAGGCTCCATGGGTTAATTGAAAGAACTCCCCCTAACGACAACCCGTACCTGTTTGTATGGTAATGTTGGTGTCATTCATGCTTGTTTCAGAACCTCTCTACCTATCTCAGATTTCCTTGGTATTTTTAGGCCCTGTACGGAAGGTACAAGAGCCTATTGGTTTTGTGCAAATGTATGAAACAGTTAAAAATAATGGTCGGAGACCCCCCAAAGTTACCCCCATTATGGGCAGGGGCCATAGAGGAGTCGATATAGACATGTCCGTCTGTCCGTTCGTCCGTCTGGCCGTCCGTCCGTCTGTATGAACGAAAGGATCTCGAAAACGGTAATAGATAGAGACTTCGTGTTTTTTGCATTCGACTAGGACTGCTCCGGAATTTTACAAGTTCATTTTAAAATTTTGCCCCTTCCCCATAAAATCACCCCCAAAGGCTAAAAATTTCTTCGGCACAAAAAAAGTAAGTATGCCAGTATAGAGATATCGTCCTTCTTAGCCAAAATCCAAAATCATCAAAATCGGATAATAATAAATGACATAAAAAAAAATTTTTTTAAAAGGCAGTGAGTGGAGAACATTTAATGTGTTTGTTAGGCAACCTGCACTGGTACAGGGCCTCTTACAGTCGGTTACGCCCGACTGTGATTTTCTTACTTGTTTATAATGTTTCCGTTTAATTTTATAATGCAATGTATTTGAAAAGTTGCAAAGGACTCCGATAGTAGTGTCTATCTAATATATATGCATATCAACTATTCCATCGTTGATTTAGAAATGATTATATCGTTTCTCGCCGCCTTTGGATCAAATACTAAGTCGCGACTATCCTATGGTTTGGGATATGCGCTGTTATTAAGTTGCTACCAGCTGAACTTGTTTTGGGAATATACCAACTATTTTAGATTTAAAGAGTTCTAAGGATGACATAGCTCACCTAAGTTTTTTCATAATTGATTACCGTTTTTTTGTTGGGATGCTTATACTCGCTCAGTTTCTTAGTATTTAGCATAGCCTTTGTTCTTTTAAAATTACTGATTGAATGAGTACATCAGTGCAACTTAGTTCTTGGTTCCTCATGTTCCTCATGCAACACAACGATTATAGCGGTCTTACAATTTTTCTATATCATTTTTACAGTACGATTTGTTTTTGGCCTCAAAAAATAGGTTTCACTTACGGTATTTCCTCTTCATCGGCGCTAAATTTCTTTCCAGCGAGCATTCTCTTGAGGTCTGAGAAAATGAAAACAGTTTCTGGGGACCAGATCTGGAGAATACGGAAGCAGTTCGAAACCAATTCATGCAATTTTTATATTGTTTTCATCGATTTGTGACACGTTGCATTGTCTTGATGAAACATCGGTTTCTTCTTTTTCAAATTGGGCCGTTTTTACGCGATTTCATCAGTCAAAACTGATCGGTTTTCCCTTTTTATAATAGACGCTGAATATTATACCATGCGCATACCAAAAATACTGATGCCATTACCTTGCCAGCCGACTTTTGCGACTTTCCACTCTTTGGAGTCGATTCATCACGTTCATTCCATTCTGCTGACTGTTGATTGGACTCCGGTGTGAAATGATGGAGCCTGCTTAGAATCATCAATTCGGTGTTGTTTTTGATCGATTTTGATCGCACGGCACACACTTTGAACACAGCTTTCGCATTCCCAAATTCCCAATATTCATTCACGATATGTCCAACACATTCCTTTGATAATTTTAAAATCCCAGCTAACTGGATCAACTTCAATTTAAGGTTATCCAAATGATTTTGTTGACTTTTTTTCAGTCCACCTAGTTTATAAGGGATGTTCCTATAGAGCATCCTTTTTTTAAATGCGTTTAAGTCGGTTTTAATTCAAGCGATTGTGTAATATTTTTTTAAAATTCTCCTTCTTAGGTTTTATAAGCTTCTTTCCGCCTTTTTGGGTTATCTTGCATCTCTCATATGTATACTGATATGTAATTTGTCTTATAACTTCCTGACCTAAAAGACAATTCAAAAAAAAAAAAAATTTGTTCAGCATTAAAATCCAATTATTTATATCCGTCGGTAGGTTCGGATTTATTAAGTGTGATATCCAAAACAACATTTGATAGTTCTGTGACTTCATTTAATAAATAATATTTAATTTATTTAAATTTTTTATTTTATTTCTATATTTGTATATCCGAAATGCTTTCACCTTTCTATACGAATGTCATTTTAATTAAAATATGTTTTTTACTTCAACATGTTTTAGAGTAGCATTAAAATGAACTGAAATGCCGAGATTGTTTTCTAAGCCCTCCCAACTCTTGGTGAGTTTAACAAAGAACAAAGGCTACTTCAAACATGAGTGCGTCTAATGCATTATTTTATTTTCGTTTCTAAGCTGCTTGTTTTGCTTTATTTTTGCAAAGTAGAAACGTGTGTGTAAGTCCAGCCGAGCATTTGAAGCACAGACAATTAAAAATTGTCTACATTGTGCCATTTTGGGTGTGAGTCTGTGTGTACAGATTACAGTTTTACTACACAAAATGTACAGCGAGGCAAACAGACAGCGTCCAGCTGAGTGAGTTGAGCAGGATTACCGAAGGCAGAGGAAAGATGCATAAAACAGGCAACACAACTGGAGCTCTACTGCAGTTTTATTTACATATCTTTTCTGTTTTATTTTTTTTTTTTCGTACAGAGTCCATTTCAACATTTCCGTGCAATCTCTGTCCCTGGTCTGCTCAGTAAGTGTTGTGATTTTTATGACGGTCAATGTCTGCGCTTGTTGCTAGCTTGTCTCGCATCGTATACGTATTTTAATGACATTGCAGCACTTACACTGAGTTTTCATCTTTCCGAAAGTCATTGTCTTCATTTAGTACTTGTACTTCCACTGCCTACCCTGCTGCTCACTTCAAATCCGTATGAATGCAGCGCTCTACTGTTTGATTGTAAAAACTTATGATAGCTTAATTTTTAGAGTTTTTAAATCTTTTTGTGACTTTTACCACTGAAAAGTTTCCTCTTTCTTTTTGTTTTTTCCTTTTTTTTTCTGCGACGTCGCACAAAGCCACATTAAGATAAGCGCTGAAAATTTGCGCTGTCTGCAGCATTTGCTGTATGGTATTTTTAATTAAGCCTTGCAGGCTTTTGGAAATTAAACTTGTTAAAGTCTGATCGAAGTAATGCTGAAGTAACAAAAGCAGATACCAAATCCTTGAAGACTTGTCTCGACAATAATCCGCAGCTCAATGAGCTCAACTAAATGAAGCTATTCGCCGTTGTCTACGCTGTGTGGAATTCACAGCCAGTTTTAAGTGCCCATTTTTAAGCTTATTAAATGTAGACAGTAGTAGGCAGGTAGGTAGGTACTTAAACAAACGCCAGCACAAAACCAGTTGGCCACATTACATGGAGTCGTACAACAATAAATGTCAATAAATATTGGCAACAGTGGCCACTCGGCATCTGCAGTGCAGCACAGCACAGCACACCAGAGCATCGTCAACATCGGCATCATCATCATCCGCGAAGCTATCAATGTCACAGACACATGTCAACGCGATCATCAGAAGCATGTCAATGCGAGAAAATTTACGTACGTGTATTATACCCTTTAAAGTCTTTGGTGATCAAAAAGTCATGGTTCCCTTACGTCCAGTGAAGTGTGTCTGTCTGGTCTGTGGCACTCGGTCAAACGCATACTTTGACAGTTAATGACACATGAAATGATCGTTGTTTCACTCAAGAAATTGACACTTGAGAATAGCAATGAAGTGGATGCTGGTGCTGGGTTTTGGCTGTTGACTAATGCCAGCAATGAACGTTGGAAATGTTTAGTCAACAAGGTGAATTAAAAACGCAGAAAATGTTCTTCCAATGTTTTAGAAAAAAGTTTTGAACAATTTTCTACAAAATACTTCACAAACATACTTCGCAAAATTAATTTCATGATCCACTAGATGATCCACTAGCGCATTCATGACATCAGACTGACTGACAATGTCTGAATTGTAGGTTATATTTCGTCAAGCAGTCAATTATTTCGGTAAAGCGAGCCCATCATCGGTTTGCATGGCTGATGATTCCCGAAAGTAATTCATTCTCTGAGGTGAATCAACGATTCTTGCCACTCTTCGATTCTCAACAGCCCATAGCCGTCGCAGTTTTCGTCTCGCTCCATAAAATTTCTCTTCAAAATTTGATAAAGTTTATAAACTGCAGCGTGCATCGTGCAGCGTGCATAGGGATTTGCTCTGCAGCAGCGCTGTCTGCACACGTCAGTATAAACTTTCGTGTGGTGTCACTTATACGACATGTTTCTGTTAAGACGCTGTCATGACGCTGTAATGCCGCTGTTGTGGCGAAGCAAAATCAATCAGTTGCTGTTCAGCCGTTGTTGATGCTGTTAACATTCTGTTAATGCGCACAGTAACGCAATGCAAACATATGACAGCGTTGGTGCCGACAACTGTTCTATATGCTTATGGGGGGTAACCCCTAAAAGTATGCAGCATCGTCTCCATTTTCGTTTCGTTTTATTTTTTCATTTAGCCGACTATATAAGACGCTGATACTATGGAGGCTGGCGCGCCTTTCTAGACGGTTGACGGCCATATAAGTAAGTAAGTAAGTTGCACTCGCTTCCGTGTGTTTTTAGCAGCAATTCCGCATATTCCCCTCTATCTATATGGTTGTAGACTGAACAGCCGGTAAAAAAAAAATAGAGTAAAGCACACATTTCTGCATATGGAACAGTTATTCTTACGTACCATCGTTGTGTCTCTAAAATATTAAAGTATTTCTCAGTCAGGTCTGGAACACCAACTTTGTCGGCGTAAGTAGCCAACATAAATTTTTTTGAGTGGATGTATATCTCATCATCTGGTTCTGCCTTAGAAAATCCCAACCATGACAGTACAGTCCGTGATTTGATACTAAAAATGTGTACCTCCAGGTATATACAGACTTTGTCTTGACCAATAGTTCAATGGAACATACTCAGTCAAAATCAATGAAAACAGCTTTGCTTCCTTCTTTGAGCTAAACGTTTGGAGGATATGGTTTGTAACTCGGTGCACCTCTCGTAAGCCGATTTGTTGCCCTGGGAATAATAAAGGAACTCCACGAGAGAACCGCGAGACAACCAGTCTCTCCCAAACCTTTCAGATCGAAGGCAGGAGACTATTCGGCCGATTTGACGTATGGCCAATCTCTAGCTTACCACGTTTATGCATAATAAAAACTACAATGAATTTTTACACAGTAGAGATATATTTCAATCTTAGGGTCGCGTAGAATAACATCTAACTAAAAATAATGCATAATTGCACAGTTCGGAATCGATGCGCTACCTTCTGCCGCTGGTATATAACCCTGCCATTTGGCTTTCCAAATGAGCTACATTTCTGAACTGATCTTGAGATACGCTCTACGTTTGCATACAATTTTTATAAGTGTATTGCCATGATATCATCCAATTTTTGTAAATCCAGAAGTGGCTGGTACAACATTAACGATTTCTACATGTCTTATATATAACAAAAATTCAAAACCAAAGTGTGCAAGTATTGTGCAAATGTACATAAAATTTTATGTACAAAGATTCTAAGAAACTCGATCTCAAGTTTGCAACTCCTCAGTTAGACACCTCTTCGTGAAGCATGTAAAACAAATTTCTTGTCGTGCACAATGAGGTATTTCTGCGACCTCCCCAAGACATTCAACCTCCTCAGGTTTAATCGGAATCAAATTTGACGATGACTTTTGAACCGGTTCGTGAACGATAACATAATTGTCGCAGTCCATTGCATTCGACGAAACTTTCTAGTGTGAATTCCGGAGGTAGAATGGTTCGGTGAACTGTTAAAATACTCTTTGTACTCTGTTCCCATAAGAATAGATGGATTATTTAGTTTGTGGAAATATATATTTAAGAAGTGGAAGCACGTAAGGTACTTACTATGCAATCCTACTTATTCTGAGATTTTGGGTAAACAAATTTTATTGAACTTTACGTTAATCCTTTTAAAATGTTCTATTTAGGTCCACATCAGACCACTAGAAAGGGTGGCCCCTAAACAAATCTATTCCACCTTTCATGGATTTGTAGGAAAACAATAAATTGTTGTTGTTGTTAATTCAACTAGAAATGCCAAATTAGATGTAGTTTTTGTTAATCCTTACAGATTGGACCTCTACAAGAGGTAACCCACCATCCCCCCTTCTATAAATAATAATAAGAACTGGTAGACCATGAAAGATAGATCCTTCAAGATTGTATAGTTAAGATCTTCAGATGAGCTCTATTTACGAAACGTGCCAATCACTTTTTAAGGGTTAGTATCCATAAAAACATACTCATCCTCTTTGAGTTTTTGTATAAAAGAAATTGTATTTTTTTTTTTTTTTTTAGCAAAATGCCTAATTTTATCTTATTTAAATTCAAATGAAATATTGCATTTAGGTCCATTACGGACCACTAGAAGTGGTAGCCCATCATACAAATCTGTCTCTCTTCCTGCGGACTTGTAAGAAAATTATTATCGTGGTTGAGTATAATTAATTCCAGTGAAATGTCCTAATCGGCTCAACGTATGAACATATTCTGAATTCTCTAAACAGAGGTCATTTTAATATAAACAGTCCCTCGTATGGACTTGAATTCTGACTGGTGAACCTAGTCTAATCAGCTCTCTAGACTCGTTTAATACACAATAATTAAAAATTGAAGGTCACTTGGATTTCCTATATCTAACACGCCCAGTCTTGTCTATATGACTATACACGCCTAATGTAGAATTGGTCCAAAATACAGCTGAAATAATTTCACATCTTGCAAAGCTCGTACCAAAGACTTTTGCTTTTGATGTTTTATCTTTTCCACACGGCTTAGACAATGACTAGTCATAACTGATGCAGAGTCGACCCACGTCTGGTTGGTGACTGGTTCATGCATTGCAAAGTTTAAAGAGCCAGCTTGCCTAGAATATTGTCATTTTAAAATGGTAAATGAAAATTTTTTGTGGCTGACTAGTACGAGGGACTGCGTTAACTTTGTTAGACTCATCAGCTGACTAGTCATGTGTCGATCTGCATTACAATAGGAGGTTTATTCATACAATTGACATAAATGTGGAAAATTTTTACTAACCTAACCTTATGCATTTTTCGTCTAACTACCTCTCTTCTCACTGTATCAATTGCTTGCAAAACTTAATAAGCGCCAATACTTTTTGAGAGGCATGTCTAAGAAATATGTTGCTTTGAGCATGTTTTGTCTGAACGGCTGTTTAGAAACAATATTTCTTCTTTCCTTTGTATTTCTTTGTTTTTTCTTTGATAACCAAAATGGATTGTAATTATTAATGCACACTTAATATATTATTAATGAACAATTTTTGTTAATTGCAATTGTGAATCTTAACGCCTTTGTTTTGAAAACTTTATAAACTCAAATCGAGTTTAATTAAAATTTACCCAAAATTAAAAGCAAAATGACGCTTTGTATGCACAACTATTTCCATCATTTCATTCAGAAACAAGTGATCCAAATAATTACACTTTTTTGCTGCACTCTTTTGCGTTTGTCCAATTCATTTGCACTTTGTGCCAAAACTAGTCAGTCTTCCATAAAAAAATCACATAGTTTTCTATACAAGTTGGGGAAAAAAAGTTTTCCATTTTTGCGTTTGGTGCGCACAGATTTTTCGCAAATGGCGAGTGACATAAAAAGTAATTGTAACTATTCTATAGCCAGATACTTTACGCTTTTTTCCATAAAATCGGTAGAGCAATACTCCATTCTCTTCTTTTTCTCTCTGTGTCGGCCATTTAGTGTGCTGTATTTTCCAGCGATTCGCTGCGATTTGGTGACATTTTGTTGCAAGCTTCAAATGAATACCGCTCCAAATGCATATTGAGTGGCGCTATCAACAGCATCTGCTGACTCTACTCTACTCTACTCTACTCCACTGTGCTCTACTATTTTGTATGTGTAGAAAAATACACTTGTGTCCAGTTCGGGCAACGCATGATGTTCATTAAGTAAGCAAAGCAGAAAGAAAGGTGGAGTTTTTTATATATGTATATGCAATATAAATACATTCACCTGTTTTGCCTGCTGAGCCACTCCCGCTTCAATTCAATCCCAAATTCAAAACCAAATTCAAGCCATGCCATACCTTCCTACCTACCAACCCATTCGATGCTAAGCGATATGCTACGCTTTTGGCAGGTATGTGACTCTATTTTGATGTCGGCAGATTTAGCGCACGTAGCATTTTAATAATGCCAGCCAATTGTCATATTTGTAAAATGCGACACAGAACATGGAGCACGGTTCGAGTGAGTGGTCGAGGTATAATGTTAAAGGTTCCATTCGTTGTCCTCTACCCTGAGTCCATGGCTGGCCCATGGCATTGTGCTGAGTTGGAGTTGTTATTTTCTGCAATTAGTTTTTCAGTTTCGTGAGTTTTCCTTTTGTCGTTCATATTGTCGTCATCGCCGCCGTCATCGTTGCAAAAGAAAACAAAAAAATGAGCGCGTATTCAAGTACGAATGTAATTTCACATGTTGTGTTTGCACATATGTATCTATATACAATATAATAATAATAAATAATTGTGGTTTGTACGTTTGCACGCATTTTAGTTAAAGTTAATTGATATTCAAAATTTTTCTTCGGCAAAGTGCCTCGTGTATCATAACAATTTATATAAAGCAAAGTAAAATCTTCAATTATGTGGAGACGTTGAGTGAAGGCTTTTTAAGAAAAAAGTATTGTGTCTGCAGGATAAAAAATATTTAGTGGGCAGCACTTTAGTATGGCATTAGCACTTTAAAAAGACTTTCTCTATTGTCTTCCGTTTTGGGTGTTGGATTTGCTTGGAACTTACCATGCAAACTACTCCTCATACTGGGTATTGAAGTTAACTCCGGAGAAGATATTGACTTTGCTTTAGAAATTTTTTCAAATAAAATTCAAAATGCCGCTGCTGAGGCCCTTTATGTGGCTCTTTCACCATATCTTTCGAGCTACGAGCTTTGTAAAAAAGGAGCAGCTGCGTAAGATTTACCTGCGAACTCAATATCCTTGGAATAAATCTGTGTGGCAAGCTTCTTGTAAAAAGCTTAAATAGACCCTTCAGAAGCATCGAACTATCGGCCATATGCTGGAAAGTATGAACACCAGCAATGACGCTTCTTTTTCGCTATGGAAGGCCTCTAAGAAAATCAAATAACAATTGATTCGGCAGGTAAATATATTCGACGCATTTGGAAGTTGGCACCGATCTGATGACGAACAAGCGAGCCTATGCAACGCATCTAGCCAAGCGGCTTATGCCAATCAATTTAGCTACCAGAGAAGAAGTTAGTGAAACGGAAGGCTTCTTAACTTCACCACCCAAACTAAATCCGTCTCTCAGAACATTTAATTTACTTGAAGCCATACAGTGTCTGAACAAAAAAAAGCTACTTGGCACGACGCAATTTGCAACGGAATGCTGAAAGTACTACCGGAGCAAGCAATCCTTTTTATAGCGTTAATCTTTAATGTTTAACACTGGAATGATTGCAATGATTTCCATGATCCACAAGTCTGGCCAGTCGGAAAAGAACCTCGAGTCATATCCACCGATCAGTCTCCTGCCATTCATGTCGAAGGCTTGGGAAATACTGTTTGTCGCTCGGATTGCTGGATTCGTGAATGCGCGGAAATTTGTCTCGGACCAACAATTCGGACTTCATGCTGAACATGGGACACCGGAACAGCTACACCGTGTTGTAAACAACATACTCAGTACCTTTTATACAAAGAATACTGCAACAGCGCCCTTATCGCCATCATTTATTGATAATAAGCACTACAACTTTCTTAAGACTCTATTCTGTATTCTATCTTTCCAGCGGAAAGATAGATGCAGAGACTGATATCTTTGCAGGATTTCGAATGTTTGAATTGCTTGCCGTTCCCCACAATTGCAAGGCATATGTCCATACAGGTTTCAGAACTACTTTATAGAGCCGAATTTTTATTTTCCAAGCTAAGTTGAGAGTGTGGTCCTAATAGCCAGTGCATCTTTCTGATTTTGGTTGCTTTCAGCTGCATTTGCTTTGATTTAAAGTGAGCATTGCTAGTAAGTCTCCGGTCTAAGTACGCTGCCAAATACTTTACAGTCTCTTTAACTGGTATCGTAGAGCCATTTAAAGTTACGAGGCGGGCAGTTTCCTTTTCTTAGTAGAAAAAGTTATTTGAACTGATTTCTCAGTGTGTACCACTATTCTACAGTTTTTTAACCATTTGTCGACCATGCAAAGTTCTTCTTGCAAGTGGCATGATGCATTGGCAGGATTCTTGCTAGTAGCAATGATGGCGGCATAAGTTGTTACCATAAAATTATTGTATTTCAGGTATATCAGCCGTGAAACTTGCGTATAAGACTAGGCACAACACGCTTCGCTGTAGTACTCTAGCATTAATAGTGTACAGTTTAGACGAGTCATATTGTTATTGGACATAGAAAGTTTGATTACTGAGCTTCGATTTAATGATTAAGAAATATTGTGCAGCTAGCCATTTCTTAATTTTATATGGAAGCCCTTGATACGAGACTCTACATTCAAACGCATTTACGATAGCTTTTGCAATTCAATGACATTGCTTAATAGTTCTATGCGCCCTTCTAAACTCAAACTGGTGTTCGGGTATGCTATAGAGATCGTCCAACATAGGTGAAATTCTTCTAAAAAGTATTTTTTTCGAATACTTAAGAGAATATCACAAGCAAACTAATGTAACGGTATGACTACGTGCAGCATTCCTGTTTATTCGGCTTTGGAAGCATAATTACTTCGGCACATTTCCTTTGACTCGTGAAGTAATCTAGTCTGATACATTTTTCAGGCAAGTTCTTTATGATGAATATATTTTAGATATGCCGTATCCAATAAACACATAGAGTTTAGTTGGTTGGCAAAACGAATATCGTATATAACGCATATTTTCTGTACATTGCCGGGTATTTTAACTAGTTAATACAATATATAAACTATCATTGTCATCAGCAAATACAACAACACTGCACATACATAATCCACGTACATGTGTACGTACATACGTATTGTGAATGCATCCATGCAGACAGTGTACAGAGTACAGAGTTGCTTTGACCATTTGTAAACGACTCATTGACTTTGTTGTTGTCACAGTTGTTGGCCATTTTGGTGCTATACTTCATGTTTGCGCTTGCATTATGTCCTCAGCGTTGACGTTCGCAATTTTATTTGTTAGTACAAAGTATTTCTCTCATTTATTTATTTATTTATTTCTGCAACAATTTTTTCTTCTTTTTTCCACTCAGTGTGCCCGCCTGTCATATCAATTGTCAATTTTAATTGCTGGCAGTTGTCATAACTTGGTTGTTAATTTTACAACTGTTTGGAATTGCCGGCTCTGGCAGTTTTAATGGCGCCTACAATTTGATTTTTTATGGTTATGTCGTTTCGATCATAAAATTTTTTCTTCCATTTTTCTGCAATGAATGCGAATTTCTTTACGCTTGATTTGTATAAAAGCTAATGGATTCGTTTAATGTGAATTGCCAATTGCCAATAGAAGTGAAATGCGAAGGATTTAATTGTGTAAAAAATTCGTCTGACATATTGAATTGTTTCAGCAGTTAATTTATTTAAGTTCTTGACTTTAGTTTGTGTCATGACGTTTTAAAATATTTATAGAGCGCACAGTAAAATCAACTCAGTTTTTCCGTTCTTAGTGTAGCTAAAGAAGAAAAATAAAAACATTTTTTTGCATTAATCTAACTCTTCAACCAGACAAATCAACTCAAAAGCCACCAAAGTAGACAATTCATTGATTTGAGCAAGCAAACAAATCATAGACGTGGGAGTTTTTGTGGCTTAAGCTTTCCAAATGCAAGAATTCCTGTAGGTCTGTCATTTTTCAATGGTAGAACAAAACGGCTGACAATGTCATTCAATATTCAGAAACCACAGAAACGGCAAAGATAATGCAGAATTGTAAGATTGAGGGCGAAAACAAGAAACAAGAAGTAAAAACCAAATCGGCTCAAAAGCAGTATTAACTTCAGAACAAAAGTCAAAGTCGTTCTTAAAGTAGCAAGGTGTGATTTAATAGTTTTAAAACTACAAACTTATTTTATTTATAGTATAAGACTTAAAGAAACTACACAAAACATATTTGTAGCAGTATATATGCTAAGCATACTAGATATATTCAGTCCAGAAAGCGACTTCTCGATCAAGCTATATCCCTCTAACTGGTTATCTATTCAAATGTATATATATGTAAGAGACGACATTCCCTATTTAGTGTAAAGTTACAGCTATGACTCTCTATAAGACCATTCTTGCAAAAATGCTCCAAAATTTTATATATTGCATCCATTGCAACTCAGATGTGAAAAAAATCCTGAGCATTGAACATGTATGTTCGATATGTTTTGTTGTACCCCTTGAGTTGCCTTAAAAATTGTATTTCCTATATATTCCTACAATAAAAAAAAATATCACAAATGCTGTACTCCCATTATCTGAATCTGTGTTGGATATTTTATTAGGATTTGCTTAAGATTCAGAAAAATTTTTCGTTTCAAACCAGATTAAACCATAGCAAATGGGTTTCCCTTAAAAAAAAAAAAAAACAGTAGGGGACGGAGTTGAACCGGGGCTACCTCCTCTAGTGCTCCAGTATGGAACTATATACTTTTAAGGCCCTGTACCGAAGGTGCAAGATGCCTATTGGTTTTGTGCAAATGTATGTAACCAGGTAAGAAATACATGAGTCGGAGACCCCGCAAAGTTACCCCCATTATGGTCAGGAGTCGATAGAGGAGTCGATATAGACATGTCCGTCCGTAGACTGCTCCGGAATTTTACAAGTTTATTTTAAAATTTTATAATTTTGGTTTCTTAGCGAATGCGACGGAAGAAGGGACTACTATCTAAATTTGAAGGCGCTATCTTTTATAGTCTGCAAGGCCTTCTTGTTCATAAGGACAACCAGACACGACCGACACGTCTATATCGATTTGACTTTCAATATGGTGGCCATCCCTTCTAGTGGCCCCACCTAAACTTTTGTGGAATATTTTAAACGATTAACTTAAAATGGACCAAATGGTGTTTCTACCTGAATTAACAATATATTTGTAGTTTTTCATACAAAAATTCAGAAGTAGATGTAGGTTTATGGGATAATTATTATTTGTAACTTTCGCCTCTAAGAATAAATTTGTAAAGATTTTTGAATGTTTTTCAGTTATATTAAAGCTTGATCCAACTTAGGACAACATAGCTCGATAAAAAAAAAGTAAGGCTGAGCATAGCCGTCCGTCTGTCGTTTTTTGCAATTAATTTTATTCAATTTCATAGATTGTTTTAAACCGCGTACAACCTGGTAATTCTTTATCTGGTTCTGTAAATTTTTCACTGCCTTCATCCAAAAATATAAGATTTTGGTGAAAGTTCAAGATATTATTTATAGGTGCTCTTGGATATCAGCTTATTTCTGGAATTCTTAACTAAATATATATTCTATGAACTCCTGCGTATCTCTTTTTTATATTTTTTTTTTTTATAAAGCGACAATCGGAGCACAAGCTGCACTATGAGACACCGATAAACTATTTGAAGGTTTCGTACAAGAAATAGCAGAATTAATTCATATTCAAGTTTAAAGTATTGTTTAAAGAACCATAGAATTCACACGTTTCCTTTGGTGAAACAGCAGGTAGATGAGGCAGCTGAAGCGTCAAATTAAAAGATGAGAGGCCTAACATTTTTGCTTAACATCTTTGTTCGAATTTCCATGCGCATGAGTGCAGCCAGCCAGTTTGCATAGGCTGGAAGTCAAAATTTGTAACTGCTCGAGAAAAAGGATAGTGCAATTGTGGAATTTTTATAAGTATCCACTCACAGCCGGCTATTAAGCGTCTGCGCTTTATTCAGTAATATTTATTTTCGATTCAAAAATTTCGATTCCGTATATCCTCGTTGAGTACCAATTTTCTTGTAGGCTGCCCTCTTTTATACAGTAGGAGTTTTCTTATGAGTTTTCTTAATCTGGCCTAACAGGTACCTGAAAATATAGTAAAGTGATCCCTAAAGATTAGCTATTTATTAAAAAGAAGACAAAGTTTTTTAGTCAGGTGCATCACAGAGCCATTCATGTGTATAGCCAGATTGTCTATTTAAAGTGAAAAATTTGTACGCTTCATGGCACTTCGGTACACTATAAACATTTTGCTAGAAACTAGCTCCTTGGCCGCTACCCTCTATAAGTTGCAATTAAATAAATTATATCATTGTGTTATTCAATAATTCTAAATATCAGTTCCTTAAGACAAATATCATTAATTCACATAAACCGATAGGACCCATATTCAATCCATATCTATGTTAGCCAAGTTATAGTCTATAAATTTTTTAAGGCTGTTGTTGTCATTCCAAGATTTAATACCCTGTTCCCATGGGGACAAAAATATTTTGTATCTGTCTGCATGAATATAGATTTATTGAAGACTATTATATTATCATATTCATTTATCAGATCATTTGAATTCAGTGAATCTGCTTAACCATACTCATTTCCATGCAAACCTACACCTCATTTGAAGTTTTTGAATATAAGTTTTTTCTTGAGGGTACCTAGAAGTCGAGCATACTCGAATGCAGTTTTCTATCTTATTTACATGTGCTTCTACCACTTTCACTTTCGTTGTTTTTTTTTCGCTGGTGCATAGGTATCACCCCGAACCTGAACCACACCTTTGAAGTGCAATCGACGATGGTTGTCTTCGATTTATTGTTGATATGCACTGTCATCAGCTGTCCATTTCCTACGTGGCGCATTGAGTTGACATATGTGTGTTCAGCTTCTTGTTTCTGGACCTCTTGAAGATCTAGAAGACGCTCTGCCTTTGACCGTCATGATTGGACGACATTCCCATATTCCCAGCAAAAGATTGCGTTCTTCGGTTTCATTTGTTAGTAGTACCTGTTTATAATCGACGGTAATACAGCTATCTTTTTGGTCTTCATATTATTTTCGGGACTCCGGTAACTTTCTTGCTGCTAGTATTGGGGCTTTCCATCATCCTAACCTATTATATACCTATACCTCCCACACGTGAAATTGCAGCGCACCTTTGTGTTCATTACACATCAATTTAAACCCAATGCAGAAGATCAAATTGGTCCGCCAGTTTCAAGTTTGGAAGCCCCACCAAGTGAGTTAAAAAAAATGGCCAAGTTGCCATCTTGAATTTATCATCAATGAGTTCCAGATGGCAAAAATGTTTCTTTTTTCAAGCGATTGGTTATGAGTGATAAAAAGTGGAAAATATCGTGTGAATGCGATCGTGCTGAACCACCAGCAAAGACACCGAAAGACAGATTGCAACGAAAGAAGGTTATGCTTTCTATTCAATGCCATTGGAAGGATTTCTATGTGCTGCTGCCATCTAACAATGAATTTATTTGGCTACTACCCCCAAATGGCTAAATTGAAGCTGACCCTCTACGACACATGTAAAGAATAGATGAATCGAAAAAGTGTGGTGTTCTAAAAGAACAAAACAAAAACAAATATTTTATCAAAAATTAGTGGAACTGAACTGGTATGTACTGGCCCATCGAATGTACTCACAGGATATTCCAGCATCTGCTTACCATCTCTTACACTCTCTGCACCACGTTTTGAATAGTATTCAGTTTGCTTCTTCAGATCTTCACGAAAACAACTTGGTTGAGTTTATCGTATAGAAGTACCAGAATTTCTACAAGAAAAGTTCCAGCTGCTGGAGAGTTTACCAAAAGCCATCGACAGCTACGCAAATGTTAATTTCTTACAAGAAAATATCTTTTTTGAAGCAGACCTTGTAAATATGAAAAAGTTGACGGCGAAAATCGTAGAAGTAGATGCAACTGAAGCCAGAATAGGCACATAAAAACAGGCAAATGTCAAAATGACGCGCTTTGTTGTTTATCATATTTACCGCACCATATAAACGTCGACAACAACAATAACAACAAAAACAACAACGGCGACGACGACAACGATGAAGTTGAAGTTAAAGTCGAAGCCAAAGTTGAGTCGAGAACTTGCTTAAGCAGACAGGCGCAGAAAAAACGCAATTAGTATTCAAATCTAAACACGGCGCGCGCTCATAAAAGCTAAATAGTATATAGAAGAAGTCCAAGATGGAGCATGAGGTGGAGACAGCGCAAGACTTCTATGGGTGATGATGATAATGACGATGGCAATGGCGATGGCGATGGCGATGGCGATGAAGAAGGTTTGCTAGCTGGCTGTCTGGCTAAATATGAAAAGGCCAACTTGCATTTAGGCGCACTCGGTAAAACGTTTTGTGTCATTTTTAGCCGATGGATGCCACGAAACCTGAGCTATTGTTTGCTTGATGGTGGGCCTACACACAACACACAACACACAACACACAAAAGGAGCGTAAGCGATACACTATGAAAAAGTATCTTAAGCCGCCTAGCCGCATTGTAATATCTACAACATGTATCTGCGTTTATCTCGAAAAGCCTGTGACTATCTGGTGCTAGGAATTCGCAGTAATTTATCGCACGCATTTTGCATTTTTAATTCGATGACGACGTCGACTAGGACGATGACGACGATGATGATGATTTCGACGACTTCTGATTATTTTTACGCATACAGCTTTGTCGGCAGTCATTTCTATATGTACTGGCTATGAGGTGTTCTAAACAAATTTGTTAAATTGTTATAGTTCTGGCGAACGACTCTGCTTTGTATGGCACAATACACTACAAAAAGAATATATAAAATTTGCTAAGTAGTTTGTCGCAAACAGAAGTAGGAGCCAATCTGCCTTTACAATATAATTCGTCAAGACGAACATGAAAGTTGATAGCTTAGCTTATGGTGTAGACAGTCTGATATTTCTTAGAGTATTTAAGTTTAAATTTTTTTTTTGTTTCCAATCTCAATGCAAAAATGTGTATATTTAGCGCATCTAAGTTTCGTTTTTATCCAAGTTAATATTTTCTTTTACTATTTCTATTAAATTTTTTTTTTTTTTAGCTCAGCATTCACTCGTTTCATTGAAATTGGTGTCGACTAATTGCGTTCAATTCTGTAGAAATCCTGAGCGTGTCCAGCGCATGCGCAGCTTATCACCACAGATTAGGTAACCATTCTACGGAGCATATAGTAGTAGTACACTGGTTGCGCGTCGTCTTCGTTTGGCTCTGGCCACAACCGTACGTGCTTATGGCTACATCCTATGTGTACTGTGGCATAGTTAAATGATTTAATGTATGATTTCTTTCAAATCATATCTACGTGACTCTTAACTCTCGACGTGATATCGATGCGTTTCACATTTACTATATCGTGATTCATTAATTTAACTGGTGGCGGCGCAATAGATCTGATGGCAATCGCATCGTCCAACAAGATGATTCAATATGGCAACAAGTTCAAGGTGCCCATCTGCATATTAATGGAAGCGCGCAAGTGCGTTGTGAGTAATCGAGGTATTTATTGTTTTTAATTTTAAAGTCTAAACAATTTTTAAGTGAACTTTCGACGTTATATGATGTCATACTCGTAGTGCTAGGCCTTTGGTTTATGGTTTGTGATTTTATTTTTTGTATTGTTCCAAAATATAAATTTGTTATGGAGTTTGTAGTCTGCGAGTCAAATCAATTAGGCAATGCACAGCTTATGAGATATCAAACTGAAATTCGTTGTCCACTTTCTGAAGATAAACTTGTAACAGTTCGGCCTTTGGTAAAGTGACATATAATTTCTCCATAGTGTGGCATATAGAAGTATTTTACAGTGAATTCATACCGACTCACAGAATGACGAACATATTTATAATCGTTTTATTTCTCAATTTATACTCCATTTGGCCTGATAGTCCAACGTTTTTCCAATTTATTTAATCCATACAAATGAAAAATTTTCTCAAAGTTCTCAAAATAGTGTTTATTCGACCCAAATATCAGGGGGTTTACAACTGGAGAATATGTTGGTTGGGGTCCCAGTTCATAGCCTAATTTATGTATTTTTGCCATGGTGACTTCCCATTTGAGCATTGTCTTGATAAAGCTGCACTTTTTCCTTTGCGCTCGTTTCAGCTTCAACTCAATATCGAATTTTTCTAAAAGATCTGAAAAATATTCGGCGATAAACGATTTACTCTTTTCAAGGTAATTGATGTTAATAACCCCGCGTGCATCTCAAAAAACTTTTATCCGTGAGGAACCCACGTGGGAGAAACCCTCTATCTTGGTTCTTCCTTAATTGGTGGATCCGGTAACGTAATGCAGTAAAAACTTGTTTGAATGGCGGCTGACCATTGCCAAACACTCCTTTGAAGTAGTCCCACGGTTGCGCTTATGGTCGAGTTTGGGAAATCATGTAATATAAAATGTATCCGTACAGTTGAGATACCTACAGCCTTACCCACCTCGCATTTTCATTCTCTGGTTGTTCAATATTATGCCATGAAGTATATTTATTTCTGTCGTGACTATCCACTTCTTAACTATTGAAATTGATGGTGCGGTTTGGTGAGGGTTTTCTACGCAAGAAATAAAACTTAATTAGAACACTTAATTTTTTTGTCCATTTTCATTAAAATTTCCTTTTAAAACCTTTCAATAGAAAAATCGCATTGCGCTTAGCAACGACTGAGTCACAATTTGAACGGTTTGCCAATTTACAAAACCAAAGCAACTTTATTTTTTTTCTCGGCCTGGACAAGCGTTCAATCGTTTTAAATTTATTTATTTTTACAATCTGTCTTAGCAATAATAAGTAAATTTTATAAGCTGTAATTATATGGCAGAGATATATGTTCTCCAGTGAGAATAACTATTTACAAAAGGATTTATGCTTATATAATTGCATAATTTTAAAATACTTGGGTAAAATTAAAGGAAATTTGCAATTAATTAATTTTTATAGTCTGACCCGAAGAAACCCACTTTCTAATATGGCAAATCTAAAATGTGAAATCTTTTCAATCTTCTAACAACTTCGCTATTGTCTAATAAAGTCATTGGTAAGGCTATGCAGTCTTTCAATATACTTCTGGCTTATTTTAATTATTTCCTCTTTAACGAAAGGATTTCTTAAATCTTTATAAACTTGCTCATCAGACACGAACCATGGTTCACTATACTTCTTAGAGTTTTCGATTGATGCCGTTGGAGAACTTCTATATTTGATTTACTCGCAGTTTCCCACAACTAAACACCATAAGTCCATACAGGCTTTAGTATCGTTTTATATATGCGAACATTATTATCAAGGCTTAGTTGTGATTTATATCCAAGTAAGCAGTGCAATTTCTTCGTCTCGTTCGTATCGTCCCATAACATTGTGTGTTATTGGCCTATCTGCAGTGAAAATTATATAAAGAATTGGTCCTAAAACATTTCCTTTTGGTACGCCTGCTTTGATTGAGAGAATTTGGGATACCTTATACCTTTCTTTCACAAAAAAGTTCTATCGCTTAAATAAGACTTCAACAGAAGAAAGTATGGAGCTGGAAGTAAATATTTTTCTTTGTACAGTAGCCCTTGATGCCAAACCTTATCAAAAGCTTGTTGAACGTCAAGGAAAACTCCCGTGCAATACATTTTATTAGGCCCTGTACCGAAGGTACAAGAGCCTATTGGTTTTGTGCAAATGTATGCAACAGATAGAAATAATGGTCGGAGACCCCCAAAGTTACCCCCATTATGGTCAGGAGTGATAGAGGAGTCGATATAGCCATGTCCGTCTGTCCGTATGTCCGTCTGCATGAACGAAAGGATCTCGGAAACGGAAATAGATAGAGACTTCGTGTTTTTTGCATTCGACTAGGACTGCTCCGGAATTTCACAAGTTTATTTTAAAATTTTGTTAGGTGACCTGAACTGGTACAGGGCCTCTTACAGTCGGTTAGGCCCGACTGAAATTTCCTTACTTGTTTTCTAGTGCATCTGTAATTGCTTTAATGATTCGATGACACTGTTCTGGTGTTCCGTGAGCGTGCCTAAACCCGAATTGATATTCTATCTGTCTTATCTAATGAAAATTAAAATTACTGTACGACAAATACTTCTAAGATACCTGATTTGTTAGATTTAGTCGTATATAAAGGAATTCCATCACGCCAACTAGGAATAATTGATTCTAATGACCTCAGCTCAGATCACTCGCCTATTCTTCTCACATATAGGCTTGTACTTGCCGATACAAGTAAAGCATGTAGAGTATTAAATTCTAAAACTGAGTTATTAACATTTAAAAAAAGTGTCTCTGAGAACTGGGCAAGAAATTAATGAAGCTGTTTAAATGCTTAGAAGTATAATTCACAGTGCAGCATGTTATTCAACTCCACAAAATGTGAACAACGCAAGTCAAGTTCTAATATCTGCAGAAGTTAGAATATTAAGAAATGACAGCTAAGTAGATGACCGGAAGATAAAATGATATTTAACAAAGCGTCAAAGCATCTTAAGCAAGTTTTGAAAGATTTAAGAAACGATTCAACTGCTGAACTTCTTAAAAAACTCGATCCAAACGCAAGGAATTCTGGCTACAAAGTACTTAAAGAGACGTTTAAAGCGCAATGTTCCAATCATAGACAAAAACGGAGGCGAAGAAATATTAAATTTCTTGATGTCATCCTGTCAGATGGACCTTCCTGTCAGAAACTTTTCAATAACCGAAGTTAGAAATAAAAAACTTAATGACAAAAAGGACCCTGAATATGACAAAATAGATGCGCGCGATCTTAAAAAACTGCCGCGAAATTGTATTTATTTCCTTACAAATTTATACAATGCAATGTTATGGCTGGGATAATATCCGACTCAATTTGAAGTGTGCGGAAGTTACACTACTTATATATTTAGGGAATTGGCAACTTTAAAGTCAATATTTAAAATCTGGCAATACTAAAGCTTGTCATTTTTTAGTATCAACGCACTCTCAACATTTTAATGTACAAGCGGTATTTGTGTTGTTTACAGTGAGTTCAAAAAATAAATTTGGCCAAAAAATTTAAATTTCAAGGGAAGGTTTTCGTTGGATCATTTTTCATAACATTCG
The DNA here is from genome assembly GCA_035044805.1 of Leucophenga maculata. NCBI lineage: Eukaryota > Metazoa > Arthropoda > Insecta > Diptera > Drosophilidae > Leucophenga > Leucophenga maculata. The sequence goes on along the minus strand of JAWNNP010001101.1, from coordinate 2,770,901 downwards.
ACGTGGATTATCTCAACAAGAGTTTGTCGATGAACTTAGTTCTTTGTATGGCGATGAAGCACCATCAAAAACCACTGTATTCCGCTGGTGAGGTGAATTCAATCTTGGTCGTAAGGATGATCATTCTGAAGGGTACACGACCATTTGTTTACCTGAAGTCTTCGGAGCAATTCGCAAAACCAACCGCCGAAGAGGAATGACCCTCCACCATGATAATGCAAGATGCCACACATCGGCTCTCACAAGAGAGTTTTTGTGCACTCAAAATATCGAATTGATGGGTCATCTGCCGTACAGCCCTGATTTACCACCCCATGTATTGGAGGTGAATCAATGAGTGATAAAAGTGCTTAGAAAATGTGCTTGAGCGAACGCAAAACTGCATTAGTTTTCATGAAGAATATTTCGAAAAACAATAAAGACATTTTCATTTAAAAATGTTTGTTATTATTGGTATTTCCGAGACATTAATAATGCCCCTCGTACCTCCCTTTCTATCTTCAGATAACTAGTATTCAACGAATGTGCCAACTAATCTCTAAGTGTTAGCTCTTATAAAAAGATTTCCCTTCTCTGTAGTTATTTTAGGTACAAAACCCAAATTTGGTGTATCCTAATAGAATATTCCATATTGGGCGATAATGAAACACTAGAAGAGATAGCCTCAAACAAAATGTTGTTATTTTACTTAGTTCATCTAGATTCTCCGAATTTAGTGTATTTGCAGAAAATCCCAATTAAATATTCCATATAGGTCCAGTTCGGAAGGGCATATATAAGATGTAGCACCCATACAAATCTGTAAATCCTTTTTAGGTTTTTGTATACAAATTTTATTGCTGTTTATAATTTATCGTTAGGCGAACCTTCTATTAATTTTAATAAAATAAACCACACAGATCCAGCATGGAATATATCCTCCAAAAAAAAAACACGTTCAAGAGAATATAAAACTTATAAACCTCTTGTAGACTCTTTTCGAATCAACTACTATATAGTTTGCCTTCCAATGGTACACAATATGATCCTAACATTGGCTTTGTTATTCTTTTTCATTTCCTAGAATATGTTGGGATCCTGGTACACATAACAGTAGACTATGTTGCGTTTATCGAATTCATTTATGAGTCATTTTTGAGGATGTTTGAATTAAATTCCATCAAAACCGCCTGCCAATTAGATAGAATGGCCTCTAACTAGATTCAACCACACACATCTAATTATGGTGCACAAATATGCCGTGATACCGAATGTTTTATCATAGGGCTTACTTCCGCTTTCCAACAGTGATCCATTACATAAATTATTCATCGATACCACTGACATCTAAGGTACGTAAATATGCATAGTTCCACAATTTATGCCCAAATTTCAGCATAATCAGCGACGCATCTAAATCAATGCAATGGCATTCCAAGGTTTTGAAATTAACAATATCCTTTGCTTATAATGAAACACAACTTGGCGCACTTCAGCGTTGGAAATGCATTAATAATTTGCAATTATGCAATGCAACTGCAAGCAAAACAATGCCTTGTGGTGAGCTCCTATGGTTGGCAAAATTCCTTGAAACTAGTGCAAACTTAGCAATAACAATGCCAAAGCCATAGGCAGTAGCAGCAAGGACATGCCAGTTCAAAGCAAATGCAAGCCAAGGCAAACTATCGAAAGTCGAAAGCGAAACCCTTAGCAATTTAACATTCAACTGATTGCTGCAGAGAAAATCAAGTGCAATGCAATTTAATCCTTCAGCTATTTGTATTGAAATAGCCAGCACAGATTAAAAAAATTAAATGCTGCATTAATTTTGCGCACAAAAGCAATTGACTTTACGATTGCTGAAATCTTATAGATACATTTTGTGGTAAATGTTAAAAGGGAAGATTCTACACTCAAGCAATTCATGCGCAAATTGCTTACTCAGCGCGCGCGTTTATCATCTTTATATGCTGCCGCCACGCCCCTTTCAACTCATAGTAAATTGACAAATGTTTGAGCGATGGAGCTAAAGAGCTACAACCATGAAAATGTCTTTGCCACTATTTAGCCACAATAACGTTGCAGCATTTTATTCTTTCTTTCGATTTTTTTTTTATTAAAAAGCGAGCAACTAAAAGAAATACTGTGCAAGCAACTTGCTTCTGCTTATTCTAAATCCTTTTTTATTTTTTTTTATTTTTGATTAAGTGCTCAGTCCTTTGTATGGTCTTTGTTTTAATCGCATAGCACTCCAGCATTTTGCCTTACTGCACGCGCTCTATGTGCATATATAGGAGATGCATAGTTGCAGCCAGACGACCCCATAGATTAATCGCTAATCTGTCCCTAGAGGGCGTCGTACTGATATTTTTAAAAAGTGCACAGCTCATCGTCTTTTCTAATACACTTCACAAATAGCGAAAAAAATGTTATAGCTCGTTTCGTTGGAGAGTTTGTAACGCTATGAAAACTTTAAAAATGATTTATTTTAGAGTTTTACCACTGATATCAAGTGGCAATAGCGGAAAGAGTTAATGTCTCAAAGACAATAAGAGAAAGAATAGTGCCTTGTGTTCCATCTGGATTTTTATCTGGATTTTGACTACCTTAGACCCAATAGTTTAGAAAAAATAAGACATTATGTACAGTTCCCCTTGAAAACCTTTCAACTTAAAAAAAATGAAGCACTTGTTTTGTTCTTAAGGGGGTCCAAGTTTTTTGATCTTGAGGTCATTGAACTCGATACCTTCGATCTTCTTCAAATTATGTTTGTACACTCTACAAAAGAAACAATTAAGCACGTATTTCGCTGATTTTAAAAAAATTATTCCTCAAAGGCTTCAAAATGTGGTCAAAAATTATATGGATCAACATTTTTTTTTATACGATCGTCTTCACTTCTGTTTGTTATTTTCCCAATCTTGAAATATTATATATATATATCCCAGAGATAAAAAGAGTGAAGGAGATAAAAAAAAAAATGGGGTCAACAATTTTGTAAAGTAATTTTTTTTTCTTCCTATCGTCTTTACTTCGGATGGTACATTCCACCCAAGAAATATTTAAACACGAATTTTTACCATGTTGAAAAATTTATACCACAAAGAGGAAAGGTGGTGAGGGAGGTCAAATTTTATTTGCATCAACATTTCCTCCTATCGTCTTCAAACTCGATTTCTATAGTCTAGAAAAGAATTAATTAATTAACAAAAGAAGTTATCTCAATTTTCCAAGGGACAACACAGAGAAGTTACAATTATTTGGGTGAATTTTGTTTTAATATTCAACCGTCTTCAAATAATAACGTGTACAAAAAAAAAAATAAAACGAACACATTTCTCTACCCGATTTTTATATATTTTTTTTTTCCCCAAGAATGGAGAGGATTTAATGGCTCAAGAAATTTTGTTTATCTGAATATTTTTGAACTGAGTTTCTTCAAACTTAGGGCACAATAGACCTGTAAAGGTCGCAGTGCGTACTACCCACTAATAATAATAATTCTTCAAACTTAACATCAAATATTAAAACACAATTTTAGAAAGTGGCACCTTAATGGGGAAACAGAGTGTCAGAGATTATATGGTCAAAATGGAGGTTTAAAAGTTCTATGGTGAATTTTTCATATTCGTCTTTAAATGTATGAACTCTATACTGGGTACTGCTGAGATTAACTGCCTTTGAATGCACAAGATATAAAATAGTCAGACCACTAGACACTAAAATTGGATGGACGTCAAAACAGGGGCAAACAGAAGCATTGTGAGCAAAGAGTTCTCGCTTAATCATTCCCAATAAGCAGATATTATGGAGGAAGCTTACCTAATCCACCGGTGGACAGCATAGATCGGATGGTAACTCAAATATTATGGAGGTATGGTTAGGAGAATACACATGCCGAAACTCATTTTTAGTTTAATTAGGAGTAACGGACTATGTCCTTTTGGGCGTGGATTTCTTAATGAACGTAGGACCTAAGCCAAAGAAGCAAAAACAAACACATCCGCTTCAAATAAAGCTAAGTATTCAAAAATTTTAGAAACAACCGGAATAGGCATAATTAGTGAGGAGAATTTCGGGATGCAGCTGAAAGTAGGTCCAGAAAAGCCCCAAACGATCTGGATTAACTTCGCGTAGAAGCTTGGTTTGGACAACATCGGCTCAGTCGTTTTGCTGGAACGTTATTACGAAATATTAGAGGACTTGATTGGGAGCCGTATTTAGGGGACAAATAAAGGATTTCAATTATTTGTCCTGCCACTACAGACTATGATGTGGCATGCCGGCTATTCGCCGGAGCAACAACTCAAACGGATCAAACGGAGAGTTCTCAGCGCTAGCAGAGCTAATGACAATAGCAGGAGAACTTGAGAGTCTGAGAGGTGGCATTCGTCAGCCAAGGAATACCACGACTACCGCACCTAATGCATGGTTAGCAGGAATCGCTATTAATGCGCAGGGACTTCAGAGACCTGATTCGGTGTCGGAGGTGTGAACCAGATGGACATGGAAAGCGTGAATGCAGTAGCCCACCAGGACGGTTCGGTTTAAGATGCAATACAAACTAATGATCCATTAAACTTTTCTGAGATAGGCAGAAAGGAAGGATTTTTTTTCTTTTTAGATGCTACAACGAGATTTACTAAAAAAAATTAATTCGCGACGTGTTTTTGCATTTTAAGGTTAGGATATCTCGATCTCAGATTTGGATTCAACGCACTAAAAGCCTTTAGAAAAGTATGTTGTAGCCGAATTTAGGATTTTTGACATGGTTATGAATCATCTTTTTATTATTCGCGAAATGCGCTTCTTTTTGCTTTAAAGCAAATTCGAATCCTTCCAAAAGCTGTGAATAATAGTTGCTTGTAATCTTTTGACCCTTTTCAATGTGGATGACACCGTGCACGTTCACCTGGAGAGTCCCACTGCCTTTATTATGCATTGGTCTCTTGTGTGGTGTGATTAATTTATGTATCATGACATAAAACGACGCAATAGACTAATTCGGAATGCGGCATAACATCGTCAATCACTCCTTTGAAGTGGTCCCACGTTTGTGCTTATGGTCGAGTGTGAGCAATTGCTTTTTCATGTCCAAATATTGGTGTCAAAAAATAGTCTACCCGTTTAGCTAAGATGCGTACAGCATCAGCCACCTGATACACTTTCATTCTACCAACATCCAAATAACATTCCATTGATTTTATCAACAATATCAAGATTTTTCTTGGTTTCTTTGATGGTCTTTTATGCAAAAAATATTCTTAATCAGCATTAAAAGTGGATTCAGTATAGCCATATTCTTTGTCCTTACATCCGTCTGTTTCTCCCACTGTCCGAATATATAGAAATAAAGTTTAGGAAGATTGTTACTCTTATCCATATGCAGAAGACATTTTATGACATTTCTAGGTGCCACGCCCACAAAGCACACCAAAGCTACTAAGCGTCTGATTGCAACTTGTATGCATTATATTTTAAGTTAAAATTTTTTTCCATTAGTTTACTGATATCTCCTGCATCCTAATTTTTTTTTTTTAATTTTGTATAAAGGCTACACAAGTTTCGGTGCCACCGAAGTATTTTTATTTTCTTGCTTTATCTTCCTCTTTTTAACTGCTGCATCCATGTTCTTGACATCGTTCTGTCGTTGCTGCTAAAAAGTGAAGGTTATTATTTGCGCAGCAGATTTCTTTACAGTCTAGCAAAATCCTGCAGCCTGGGAACTGCCAACTTGGTCGACGATTTAGCTAGAATATATTGTTCGCACCTTTTTATAGAGCGTGGTTACTTTTGTATGTACAGATTTTTGTTCGTTCTTCAGAATTTTTATTAATATTAATAAATGTAACCTTGAATTAATTTTGCTGTAAGCTCAGCACGTCTCAGAGCCTGTCTTGACTCTTTTAGGTTTGTTGTAGATTAATGTTTTAATTTTTCAGCTTTTAGATTTCTTTTAATGGATTGCGGCGTTGTTTCTACGAATTAATAAAGTTTTGTTGCAATTTTAAGTAAAACTTTGAGTAATTAAGTAGCTGCAGGGCGTCTGTTCGGTTGAAGTTATTCTTTGTTGTAATGAAGTGCATATTGCGAATTTTTTGAGTGTATGGAATGCAGCTGTGGAATGTTACACACATATTTTCAGTAGAGCTGTTGACTTAATACACTTTATATCAACTCTTTGCTACTTCATAATAGTTTTTTTTTTTTGCATATGAATTTTACTTTATTACACAACATAAAACGCTCAAAAATGGGCACACCCACGCCGCAAAATTGTGCAAAAGTGCAGCTCACACTTCAAAGTCAGTTTCGTGTAAGCCACTTGAGTAGCAGAAGCAGCAAACTAACCACAAAAAATCAACTGACTTAAAGTCAATGGAAAATAATTAAATTTATACCGCGTAACAAATCAAAATTCGAACCACAAGAGCCATAATTTCCAAACTTAAGCCATGTATTATATCTAGCTATATATACTTGTATGTGAGCTATAACGCCGACAATGATTTACTACAAACGACAAATATTTGTTAAACTTGAAGATTGCAGTTGGAATGGCTTTGAGATAGCGAATGAATTGGCCACAGCAGTCAAATATGCTTTATGCGCATAAATCATTAAATGTTCAGTGGTTCATGCGAGCGGTAGGCCTCCTTCACATTACAACTGTACAACGCCCAGCATTTGTGGTTAAACGATTTATACATATTAGAAAATTATGCTCACAGCTACCGACTGCCTGACTGGCAATCACTCACTCATTCATTCTTAGTATTCTATTTTGCTCTGCGGTTAGGCCGCAGATGGTTAAAAAAAAACGAAAAAAAAGAGTATTAACTACTTTTTTTTCAAGCCATTGTCTCAAGGTTATTGTCATTGCGCGCTATGCAGTGTTTCAACTGAAGCACCATCCTTGCATCAGGCACTCAGTCACGCAGTCATTTACTGTGTTACTCGCCCATTCAGTTCAGTCAGTTCACTCATTCAATTGGAGTGGGCCGCCGTCATTCTTTCAAGCCACATTTCACATCTCTTTCGATTTTTCAGCATCATTCGGTGGCAGCTTGTCATGTCACCGCGTAGGAAACTGTCAGAATTTGAGTTGCACTGTCCTCATCGCCGATGCAACCGCCGCTGCGTGTTGTCGTCGAATTTTTAATCAGTACGTCTACCCTGTGTGATAATTACCGACCATTTTTTCTGTTTGTTGTCTGCAATGTTTGAATACTATTCGCTGCTATTCCTTGCATAGTTTTTTCATTATTTCTGTTTAATTAATTGACCAGTGGTGAGGATTTGGCTTTTGAATTCTATAATTATTCGTAAGTTCAATGTGCTTGTGTTGCAATTGTTTGGCGGAATATAGGTTTATGGTAGAAAACTTCGAAATAAATACAAGCTGCAGACATCTTAACTAAATGGATACACAAAATTTTACACGAATGTTTGGAGATGAGAAAGCTATCCACTCCAGACCACTCCAAAGATCCAGGGGGGTTTCTCTGCTTGAATGTGTACCAAAGAAGACCAAGGTGGGTCTATCGAATATCAAGATCATAGCCACATTTTCTTGCAATATTCACATTGATAACCTTTAAAAGGATAGCACGATCACGTTCGAGCATTGGACATATACGATATTGGTTTCATGCAGAAACGACAGAATTTGGTGAAGAATAAAGTAATGTTCCATCAATGTTATGCACTGCTGCATACGTTTGTAGTCACCATGGCATGGGCTAAGAACAGTTTATGTCCGGAAACAAAATGCTTATTTGCCGAAAAATAATTAAATTTCATTAAAGTGACTGACTTATCAAACATCCTCGTATAAAAGATGGAGCCTTCGATCTAAATATTTAGTTTCTCCCATTTCTTTTTCAGATTAGTATTTAATGAATGTGCTAACATTTATGTTAGTACCCATAAAAAACAGCCTCAACTCTCTGAGTTTCTCAATAAAAAAAAATTATTTTTCTTGGTTTTTTCCTAGAAACGCCAAAATTGGTTATTAAACTTAACTTAAATTCTAATAAAATACTCAATTTATGTCCATATTGGACCACTAGAAATAGTAGCACGTAGTAGTAGGTTTAGTTAAGCTTCAAACAATAAATTTGGTGTATCTTATACTTATTCCATTAAAATGTTCTAAACGGATCCAGAAAGGATCCATATAAATTAAAGTGTCTATGGATGTACAGGACAACTCGAAGTCGAGTCCTTTTTTTTTTGGTTTTTTTAAAGACTGTAATAGATAGAGCCTTAATATTTTGATATTAAGAATGTCATATTTTTGAGAAGATCAATTGTATTCGATGAATGTCCATACCTCCGCTTCCTAAGTGGGGTTGGGACTGATTCTGTTACTCAGTTTCAGTTGTTTATGAAAAAATTTCAATAAAGTTTAAAAAATTTGCTAGAAATGCCAAATTTTGTTTCTTTACATTAATCCTTAAAAATATTCTATTTCGGGCCAGAGCGGTCAACTAAAAGTGGAAGCTTCCAAACAAATCTGTTCCACCTTATAAATGGTCCAACAGTCGGTCGTTTTATCTGCTGTTGAAGAAGAAAAATTGTTACTCGATGGTAGATACATTGAGGTCTTTATGTAAGCTGAAGTTGCGAACTACTACTCAAGGCAACTTCCATTAATATAACTTTAATCCAATCATTTGAAAAAAAAACGTCAGCCCTTCTCTATATCAATGCTACACCCTACAACGCAACAATGTAGTTTTAATTCAATTACTTAATCAAAACTAAACCGATTTGTACAAATTCGCTAAATTGTCACCACCACCAGGACGACGGCGACACATACAGCGAATTCAATTTTTGTTTGTCAACTTTCAAAGACTATCGAAAGAAACGCAAGGATAGAACTGTCTCTCTACACATCATGACAGAGCAAGCAACAGGCAGCAATCGACACTTAAACCGAAAATGCCATAAAAACCTAAATGAAATAAAATTGATGAGGAGTACAACAAGTTGTGTGTAGCTTCATATAGATGAAGGTGAGAGGATGCAATTCCCTGCGCGCAACATTAATTAGCAACGTTATGAGGCCAATAACAGCAAAGGAGTCGCATCGGAACATGGACTTGATCAACGCTTCTAGCAATTTGCCGACAAACAGACAGGAATTGCATGTACGCAGCTCATCGACAGGACTGGATGTTAGGACAGGATGACGCCGATGACAACGATGACTGCGTACAGCTTCAAGTGGTTTCATATATAAAAATTGCGGCATTAATTATCAATAGCCAAGAACAGCAACCAGTGTGCACCGTGGTGTGTGGAGTGCAATCAATTTGTGGTCAGACAAACATTAATGACTGCAAATTGCCAACTGCAGGGGCCAAAGGCGAGCAGCACGGATCCAGAAATCTTGTAAGAGTTTGAGTTTTAAGTCGTTGCGTTGATATTGCCGCACATTGGCACATTGTTTAAATGTTTAGCTTGTTTGTTGTCATAGTTGCTCCATGTCGAAGCACTGCAATAAATGACAATAAGCATAAAAATTATTTAATGAAATCTTATACAGGCGCAAAGTTTCGAAGCGCGCTTTTATATATTTATTTCGAAGTTAAAGCATTTATTTTTATTAGTTTTGGCACGAATATTTCTGTGTCTACGGCAGAAATAGAAATATGATATTAGTAGTTTTTATATGCTTACATATGCACACTTAGAAACTTTAAAAACTAATTGGTAAACTACAAAAATTTTGTGCTTTGTATCGTATGTTAAGGTATGGGGTCGTTTGCAGAAGTCCACATCAGTGGGGCATATTATAATCATCAATGCTGGAAGAAATATTTCGTGCACTCAAGGCCAAGTTCGGGCATTTGATGCAGGTGCATACAAAAGATTTAAAAATTGCAGATCAAATAATGCAGCTTTTTATCAATTCTGATATTAAATTAAAAGAAACAGATCTAGAATGCAATCAGATTGACAACCAAAACCAACAGATAAAATTTTAATACTCTAACATCGTTGAGATATCATGCTGCTAAGACGTATCTATGCAGTATAGGCTACTACAAACTGATGAGTTATTAACTCCACTTAGTGCATAATTCCGATGAGAACTACATGCATGTAGGAGTTGAAGTAGTCATTAATTTGGTGTTTAATTTGGAGAAATATTAATAGATTAATTTAATAATTTTTCTAGAAGCTTGATCCTAAATTCATGGCTGCTGGTGATTGAAATACTAAAATTCATGTGGGTTCAAGACGAACCGAAAAATCGCGTAACTATTTTTGGACTCTAAAGCCAACAATAGTTTGGTCGTACTAGCAGAGGTGGGCCGACTTACTACTCATATGATGGCAACTGTCTTTCCAATACATTGAACTTTGCAATTATACTATTGCTCTATCCAACAGTCTATGTATATGCAATGCTAGAAATCTCGGATAATTTGGCGCTTATTGATGTTGGTACATTTTCTGCGTATTCCTATGTACTTAAGGTGAGGATGTATCGAATGTATTCTAACTTGGCAATCTTGAAATAGTGACAAAACCAACTTTGTCAATTTAATCACGAAGCTTTGCTCTGCTAAGTGATTAATAAATTTGAATTAAAGAACCGAAATATCTATGTGCCTGCTGAATTTGCTAGACTGAACTTATGAAATGTTCTCATGCCTGATCCAACCCAGCTTACATTGAAAAGCTGTGACTTAGTAATTAGTTAAGCTAACAACACTAACAACACTTGGCCTTTTGCTGCTGAACTCGAAAGTTGATACACTTTTTTAACTAGCTGATGGGCGAGGAACACGAATTATTCTGGAAGACAACTGCAAAAATATGAAGCTTATCAATTCTATTTCTCTGCAAGAGGTTCGGCTGCAGATTAAACTGGTTAAGAAAACGGGAGTCCCAGTACATTTAGTTTTCTAGAAGCTCAGCATTATTTAGATAGGGGTACGGCTCGAAGGTTTTGCTTTTTAAGATCAAGTTGAAACTACCAGCCAAACATTACCTCCGTTGGAAGTCATAACTGCTACCACGTTTCCCCTGGAGTAAAGAAACTGTCCATTAATTATTGCTAAGCAACTAAACAGCTTTACTTTAATTTTGTACTTCAGAGACATGGCACATGGCAAGTAGCAAAGCTGAATGAGCTGTATTGGTTATTAATCCGAAGTTTAATTCGAGGCGCCTTTTCCTCATCTTTCAATTGTTGTAGAACAAATCGTGCACACACTTTCCTGAAACCCAAATGATCGACCAAAATGCGATGGATTGATTCTTTGGACAATCCCAAATTCCGATTTAATGAACCACAATGACGATATCGGCGCATTTTTTAAGAATTCACGGACAATGTTGATGTTATGTTCGTTCACTGAAGATTCGTACTTTTTGCGGGAACAAGAGGAGCAAGCTGATGTATTTGCAATGGCGCAGTAACCCCTCAGATTCAATAGATTCATTAGTGTGTTGCGAAACGAAATTCAACTTAGATCCGCTCGATGAGACAAATTGATCTGGCTATATCCTTCTGCCTTTGGTTGGGTTTTTTTTTTTTTTTTGTACAAGCTGGGCAAAATCTTGTAAACGAACTTTATTTTGCTCTAAGAAGGTATAGTATCCATATTTAAGCCCCAGGGTGAGGGTATCCCATATACTTATGGGTTTTTTTATGATTACGTCTATATTTAAGCCAATTCCAGCTTAAAAGTCTAAATGGTGGCTATGAATGGACAAGAATATATACAAGTAGCCGTGCCGTGGACTAGCTCTTATACAAACACTCTACCCACATTCTTCTTTTTCGATGCAGAACTTCTTTATTTTAGTTAATAACACTTTTTAGTTCGATATGCTGGTTTATACGAATGACCACTAAATGACCCGACTGTCCATTTATGGGATTTTATTTGAAAAACTTCGATATGGTGGCTTTTTATGGAGGTCTACTCAAAATACACATATTTATTGGCATGTCCCCCTACTTTTTGTTTAACATTCAGCTGGCAATACACTGGTTCAGGTTCGTGCAACAGCCTTCTTCTTTAAAGATTTCATATTCGTCTTTTTGTTTCTATATGTAAAACTGAGACTCATAAGCAGCCTCTAGTAAAAAAAAAAAAAAACAAAACAAATTGGGCTAATTAGAATTTCAATTTATTCAAATAAAAACTTGATTAAAGTACGACATGATTAAATGCTTATGAAAATGTCTGTCCTCCAATTCATGTCATTGTACAATAAATAAAATTAAATTGGTTGCCTTAACCAACATTTTCATCGCATTTGCGGTTTACCTGCCAAATAACAAACACAATGAACAGAATAAATTTTAAATTCAATTTTGCTTCTATACTCAGTCGGGCACATCTCTCAAACCAACACTTTTTGCAACAAAAAGCCACCCACTAACCTTAATCACTGCACAAATTTGCAAACGTGTATCGCAATATATCGCGACAATACACGCATAATCCCATAATGCCGATAAAAAATCGCGCAAAGCTCGTTATAACTTTAATTGCGGCGGTCGTCGGAGATCACCATAACGGTCGACAATTGAATTGAACGGCGCTGCCACAGCTGGAGTGCCAACTGTATGCAAAGCCGTGTGTGTGGCAACAATTGGAAAACCATTCAAAACGAATTTGTAAACGAACATGTAACGCACATGGCTTATAGAGACGCTGAAGATCGGCATAGAGTATCTCCATAGCACACGAGTACGAGAACGAGTCAGTTCAGCTTCAAAGTTCGTTTTGTTTGGTGATTTGTTAGCGCAAATGGTCTGCCACATGAGGAAATCTTTTTTCAACTCATTTTAGTGGGTGAAGATTTAGCTAGGCGATTTGTTACCACAGATCGCCACAGATTTATCATATGTTCGCAACGGTTAATCTTTTGTCTGTGTTTAATGCGCAGAGATTTTATTTATTGCACGACACAAATATTTCAATGCGCAGCAATTTGCATCTAATTTATTTTACAATTGTTGTGACATTTGCAGCAAGTTTTTGAATGTTTATTTGAAGCGTTCGACGCTTGCGCAAGTAGGCAGCTCTTGCAGCTGAATCGTACAGCAGGTTGGCAGCTTTGCAGAACTGTCACTGTCAACGCGAAGCTGCCTCACGCTCGTGGGAAATTTTACTGCGCTATATCAATGTTGTTTTTTTTTATGTCAAAGCCAACTTTCACTTAGATCCTCGATGTGCGACAATAAGGAAGAGTTATAACTTTTTAACTTTCATTTAATTTTTTGTACTCACTTTTTGTTTCGTCTTCTCTTCTTTATTCGTTGGCTTAATTAAGCCATTTCAATTTTCTCTGTGGCTTGCGCTTATCTCCTTAGAAACAATAGTTTAATCTATTATCGTTGTCGAGACTGTGAATTGGAAAAATATTTGCCAAAGGCATTAAATGCAACCAGTTGATCGTTGCCAATCCATTCCGCCGCTCCCCAATTAATGAATGTACCGACTTCATTTGCGCCCGAATCAACTCTGTTGGTTAATAAGTATTTCATTTCGATCTAAACGTCTTCGCTGACATCTTCTGAGTCGGTTTTGCGGATTTTGATGCCAAAGTCTCTTAGACATTGGCTGGCTGACTGCTGCTGCTGCTGCTGCTGCTGACCTTATTGCCAACTGAGTCTCGAGCTGAGTCTTGGAAACTCTTTCGCATAGCGCACTGCCTGCCGCATTGACAATTGGAAATTGTTAAATGTCAATTTAGCTATTTTAGGCACTATTAACAACAGCTTCGACTTGGAAAAAAGCGTCTGCTGCCGCTGCTCGTTGCAAGTTGCACGTTTTTCCATGATTCCATACAGTCCTTGCCGTTCCCGCAGCTGCCTTATGCAGCAGCAGCAGCAGCAGCTCGTGTCGCTCCAGTTCGATTTTCAAGTCGTTGCTGTCTTAGACAGTCTCAAAGCTCGTTTGTACTTAAGAAAATTAAATCGCGATTTATTTGGTAACAATTTTTCACGCCGTTATTGGCATCTTAAATAAAAATTTGCTGCAGTTTAGTTCATGTCAGTTGCTTGGTTTGTTGGCTTGGTGCGCTCGCTCGCTCGCTCATTCGTTCGTTCGTTCTTTCGGTTTCTATCTGCTAAAATTTTTGGGTAGGTGGGCCGCATTTGAAACTAATTCCAGGTTTTCGTATCGCATTCGATTTGCTATTGTACAATACTTCATAGCGATATGTCTCATTTGTGTTTTCGATTCGCAAATATTTGAGAAAGTCTTGTAGCGCTTGTTGTGGGTTTGTTTCTAGACTAAGTTCGTGGTTTTTGCTTGTTACACTGAGCGATAATAATTTTTTTTCCGGAAAGTTTTTATTAGTGTCTCCAACGATTCTGAAAGAAATATTTCTCTATATTTTAGCTAATTTTGGAAGAAATTATATTTGTTAAAGGTTTACTATTCTAAAGATTGTAGCCATGAATTTAATATTGTTTTTTCGGAAATACTATATTGAAATCCTTTAAAAATTCATTAGTTCCAGAAAGTTTAAAGAACAAAATGTATTTTGACTTAAGCATTCTGTAGAAGGTGTCTCTAGAAACGAGGAGAACAGCTTCATTACTATGGGTGCTACCGCTGCTAGTGGTTCGACTTACACATTTCTAACCAAATAAACAATAAAAAAGGTTTTTTAATATAAAAAAACTCAGAAAGGGGCACTTGTTTGTATAAGGGTAACTCCTCTAGTGCTCCTATTTAGACTTACTTGCTGCGGCTTTTCAGGATTGTAGTAAGATGCACCAAATTTGGTATTTGAAGCAGAACTAGAAACAACATTCGATCAAAGCTCTTCGAGTGGTTCGATCTTCGCTTTTCTGAAATATTTTATTACGATTCACTTAAGATACACCAACTTTGGTGATTCTAGTTAAACTAAAAACCGCAATAAAAAATATTCATATAAAAAAAGGGGGCTACCGATTATATACGTACAGCCAGACGAACATGTCTATATACACTCGAATCAAGAATGTATATACCTACTTATTTTCACTTGCCTCACCTCTTTCGATTTATTATCCTAAAGGTATGAGAATTATAAAAAACCTTTTAAAATTTTTGAGAAACATAATACAATTCAATTTGAGGTTTCTTCACCATGGTTCAAGAAATCCATTTAGAAATAACTAAGCCAATCACAGCTTTATCATACAATTTTAATTTTTTCGAATTAACTAAGTCCATGAGAGAGTTAACGAATAAACAGTGGCGATTGCGCCGAGCTAACATGTTTCAAAACAACTCTTACCGGAATATTAGTCCAAACGGACTACTGATCTCTGAAACTCTAACAGGAACAACATTATGTCGTTGTCGAGAGTTCTGAAAGGTTGAATGACCATTTTTTTTTGCATAAAATCCAAAAATTATGATAAAGTGCTGTAACTTAGCACATTTGATAATAAGCTCCCCAAGGAAACTGTCAATCCGTTCTATCTACGCCCTCACCTACCGCCCACAATTCAATGATTTTTGCAATGCCCAGTGAAAACTAAATAATTGAAAGACAATTAATTTTTTTTTATTGTTTATGTTTTTAATATTGTTTAAAAATTATTAAACTTTTTAATTTGCCTCCAAATCCAGCTTAAAGGAAATGGACTATCAGAATCGGATTCAGAACCACATTGTTTCATTTTGATTGTTATCGACGCTTGTAAACTCTATACTAATGCTTGGAGTTTCTTAAAGTTCGATCACTTCATGTGGCAGAACTTAATTTTTATTTAGAGTTGACCTTTTGTTAAGATAAAGCCAAGACAACAATGAATCAGAGGAGTCCATGGACCTTTGGATCATATCCTTTGCCTTTAACATTGTTTTTTCTTTGCTGAAAGTGTAGCTGGGTGTAGCAGCAAACTTGTGATATTATCCTCAGAATCAGGCAGATCAGATGCCAACTTATGTACCAGGCGTTTTTCTCCATGTTCAAATATTATTTGTGGACGTCCTCGTTTGACATGAGGTGGAGAGAGAAAGTACACTTTTTAGGCTTAAGCCGATACTTATTGTCCGAATGAAAATGTCAAAACTTTTGGTTTTTCTCAACATATTTATATTCCAAGTCAAGCTCTTTGGTGCTGAGTTGATCCCGAATGAAATTATATACAGATTCTTTATTCCGATTATTGCGACGCCAAAGGTCGAACATCGTGTTATGCTGAACACAACATTGTCTTTAGTTGGATGAAGAGGGAGAGGGTGGCGGAGACTTGCAAAAAGTGTTGACAATGTCATAAACTTTTTCCCAGAAGTTGTCAGAATGTTTAGTTTTACTCCATGATACACAGATAGATTGGTTACAATTTTACTACTTTAAGTCATAGCAAAGACAATTCATAGAATAATCAGGTAACACATATCTACTTAGATTGTTTCACTTATATTTGACATATCTTGAAAAATATTGTCAATTTTTTTTTTGTCCAATTTGGCGCAAAAAAGAAGAAATGCTGAAAGCTCAAAGTCCGTCTTTAGTTTTGCGCTTTATTCTACGAGCAAACAGTTGGTCCGTCAATGAACTTTGCCGCCCTAGTAAAAATTTTATGATCCAAATATTCAACTAAAAGTTATGGATTGTATGAAGTTGAACTTTGATTTTATGCCAAAAAAACTTGGTCATTTCGACCTTGGCCATTGGCCATATTGCGCAACGGAAAAAGGAACTTTATTGTAGTTGTATTACTAAAGAGAAGTTTGAAGTACGCAAGGTTTGAAGTACTCAAGGTGTCGAAAAAAACCGCTGAAACATCTAACACCAAATAAATTTAAAAAAAACACCACTTTAATCAATTTTATCGAATGGTTTTATTCGCCTAACCTTACCCAACGGGGCATTTGAAATGCTGCGGAGGAACTTTGCCTGGAGCACCCTTATTTTGTTAAGATGAGTTCTAGCTGCGATGCCAAATACTTGTAATCCATATCGCCAGACCGGCGCGATTAAGACCTTGTCAATGTTAACCTTGTTTTTAGGCCCTGTACCGAAGGTACAAGAGCCTATTGGGTTTGTGCAAATGTATGTAACAGGTAGAAATAATGGTCGGAGACCCCCCAAAGTTACCCCCATTATGGTCAGGAGTGATAGAGGAGTCGATATAGCCATGTCCGTCTGTCCGTCTGGCCGTCCGTATGAACGAAAGGATCTCGGAAACGGTAATAGATAGAGACTTCGTGTTTTTTGCATTCGACTAGGACTGCTCCGGAATTTTACAAGTTTATTTTGAAATCTTGCCCCTCCCCCCCCCCCCCCCTTCCCCATAAAATCACCCCCAAAACTAAAAATTTCCTCGGCACAAAAAAAAGTAAGTATGCCAGTATAAAGATATCGTCTTTCTAAGCCAAAATCCAAAAAGTTCATCAAAGTCGGATAATAAATGTCGATTTTATAAGCAATTGAATTTGAGCGACCCCCCTTTTCGTTTCATACATAAAAAAATGTTTTATAAGGCACTTAGTGGTGCAGTGAGAAGTGGTCATGTGTTTGGTCATAAGCTAGGGGAACATTTAGTGTGTTTGTTAGGCTACCTGTGCTGGTACAGGGCCTCTTACAGTCGGTTACGCCCGACTGTGATTTTCTTACTTGTTTTAAGGATAACTTTTGGCTCTGAGGGAGCTTACCATGGTAGACGCCAAGGTATTTGTGCCTGGGACAATGGCTCAGCGGTTGATCTTGGAGGAGGACGTTTGGACAGTCATCCAATTGCAGGGTGTGAGTGTCGTAAGCAAATTTGTTCAGATTGATACCTATATTCCACTCCCACTGCCAGAAATCATGCAAATCAGTGGCATTTTAGACACATATGTCTCTAGACAGGAATGCTGTTTCGTTGGCAAATGTGGCTAACACTAAATCTTGTGGATCATCCATACGTATTAAATATCCAGGAGGCATGTCGTGTGTAAAGAGCGAGTACAGTGTGAGACCAAGCACACTTTCTTGAGGTACTCCAGCTCGGATGACTTTAACACTCGACTCTACTCGATCCAGGACAATAGAAAAGGTTCTATCTCTAAGAACAGTTGGAGCGGCAACATACTTTTGAGTTTAGGAGTTCAGGAGGCCATCGTGCCACACTCTATCAAAAGCCTGCGTTATATCTAAGTAGGCCGCTACCACTTACTCAGCCTCAAAACCTCCCATAATGAAACTGACCACTCTATTTAATTGCTCTGGAGTGCCATGGGCTTTCCGGAATTCAAACTAGAATTGTGGTATCCGTTGTTTAATAGTTTCAAGCTCCAGCATCCTCGTCAACAGACTCTTTTCAAATAGCTTGAATCCACTGTCGATGGGCTCTTTCCTGATTTATGGATCATAAAGATTTCAGCCTTTTTCCACTGCCTTGTTATATGACCTAACCTCAGTACCGCATTAAATATTAGAACCAGGAAAAGTACTGCTTTGGCTGGCATGACTTTTAGCGAAATGTTATCCCGCCCATCTTTGCCTGAGGTCTTCCTTGTCTGGAAAAATTTTATATGTGTAATGTAATGGGAGCAACTGCCTTGGGCTGTCTAGCGTTAATTTTATTTTTCCTTTTTGTTTCTGTAGACGTCGTGTCGAAGTGCTGGAATCGTGCCTCCAAATTGTTTGTAAAAGTTTTAGCACGTTTTTGCGAGAATATGGGCCAGGTACCGTCAGCTTTCCATAACTTTTATTGCTCATGTTAATTTATATATCTACCTTACATTAATTCTTATACAATTTTCTATTTAGATCCAGATAGAACCACTAAAAGTTGAAGCCCCCATACAAATCTGTTTCACCTTTCTGGGTTTTAGTGTGACGAAAATCTTATTGTTTTGGTACATTCAGCTAGAGACACCAAATTTGTTATAACTTGTGTCAATTCTTATAAAATATTTCATTAGAGTCCAAATCGGATCACTAAAAGTGGAGGCCGCCCTTCAAAAAGCCTGTAAAAGATTCAAATTGGTATATTTAGTTTCTCCTAAGGTGGCAGAAGCAGCTATTGAATCAAAATATATTTCTTTTTTAATTTAGTCACAATGCCAAATATGGTGCATTTTGTATAAATTATAATGAAATAAAGGTCTATATCGAACCATTAACATGGGTCTGATATGAACACTTTTCTGGGACTATGAAAGATAAAGATGTTGTAGTGTATTTTTGTTTGAAACGACAAATTTGGTGTATCCTACTAAAACGAAATACGAAATGTCCCACACTGATATGGAATATATAGCCCAAGCAAATTTAAATTTCAATGTGGGTATAGGGCATCTCGAAGTTCTGCACACTCGATTTTTTTATATCAATGTCAAAGAACAATGTATTTAAAGCAACCAATTTTGTTTCATAAAGTCAAAAGCAAATTTTTATTTATTTTTCATTAAATAATCTTTCTGATTGAGGCACATTTTCATCTCTGCGGATTCTTAAAAACAAAAGTTTCGTTTGTTGAGTTCCAAAAAAACTCTAAGTTCTCTCAGCAATATGCATCCATAATCCTCAGTCTTGAGTAGTCATTAAGAATATATTATCAATCAGTTTATGTAATTACTTAATCGCATTGAGATGCTATTTAGCTGACATTTGACTTACTGCATGTGCTTTCCATATTTTTCATTTTAATATATATCTCATCATATTGAGACAATTAAATGTCAGCAATTTCTTTCAGTGCAACAATAAACTAAATGAATTACATATCTACAACTTAGCTAAGTAATTCAATGGCTAACAGCTCAGAGCTTGTTTCGCTGCCACCACTGCTCCAGCTCGACTATAAGTTAGCAAAACAAAAATCATTGAAATTGTTATTTCTCTCGGCTTCAAAAGACGGAAAAAGCCACGAAATAAATTTCATTTGAATTAAAGATTTATGCGCATTGATATGTCAGTCTTTCGCGCGCATTCGAACGACTAAACGAGCTCAAAACTCTAAAAGCAAACAGCTCTTACTGAGTACAGCCAAGTTTTTCTTTTTTTTTTTTAAATTTTTTTTTTTCTTACCATAAGTTACCATAAGCATGCAGACTTAGGACTTGTTAAGAAATACTTAAAAAGCGAGAAGCATTCAGAAAACACAAAACAAAAACCAGAAAAAAAATCTCATAAAATGCAAAAGGTAATTACAGAGGAATGACTTCAATTTCGTGATTATTAAAACTGGGTTAGGAGATTTTGGCTGCGCCGTTGCTTTTATTGAGTTTGTAGTATAAGTTTTTTACACTAGACTACAGTTTAGGTATTAAGTAGGTACTACTATAATAATTAAAATTTTAAATGAGTTTCTCGAGTTTTAATATTTTTCTCAATTGTTATACGTTCTATATTGTATAGTGTATTGAATTAGGAAGTAATAGCTGCAATATTTTGTAAATTTTATTTTGCTTTTTTTGAACGAACAATTCAAGGTGTAGACAATGTATTTATATATGCGCCACAAGAATAAAATGAATCCCCAGAATAAAATAGTCTCAATTCAATATTTCGTGCTGTTGAATTCCGAAGTTTGGTTTGATCGTTAATTTTTTCAACGTACTGAGAAGGCTATCGAAAATCGTTCAAATTATTTATATTCCTAAGCAACTAAAGATATCTGACTGAAACCCGGTATGAATGCTTATTTCGGCCAAAATCCTACGGATTACCCTTATAAAAATGCCACGATCGTTTTTTTGCATAAAACATTTAAAGTTTCCACACAATTTTTGTAAGTTTGTCTCAACGAAGGGCGAGTTTATCAACAAAATGTTCCTAAACATCATTGCTATCCACAAAAATTTCAATAAGGCAATTCTTGTAGCTGTGGATCACCTCATCCTCAACGTTACAAATAAAAATCGAATTGAAGACAAAGGAATTTTTGAAACTCTAGATCTTCATAGCTTGTCACCACACAAATTACTACTGAAGAATTCAAAATCTGAACCAACCAAAACTTTGTAGCGTAACACGTTCTGTGGTGAGATTCATGTGACAATCCACAAAGGAAAGTTGAGGAAGTTTCCATTAGGTGAGTGTTTGTTACCTAAATAAAGAAATTAATGTTCATATATCAGCAAACCATACGCTTTTGTTCGTCCTTAAGAAATCTTAAGTTCTTTGTGGATCTCCATCATATTTCTGGCAATGTTCGATTGATACCGCTGAAGAATTTCGATGTTTGCGTTACTCGTTGTAATACTAAGTTGGATGAAGTAAGTCTAAACCGGCTTAGATCAGTTTTGTACAGATTTACATTGTTTTCCAGACTGAATAGATATTTTTTTTCCATAAGCCAGTTCATATGGTTGTAGTTTTTTTTTTTTTATATTAAAGACTCGCTTTGATTTAGGGTTGGCAAATAAATTTTTGGTCGGAATACAGATTTAAATTCATTTTTAAAGATTGCAGTGCTATATTTATTATCCGGTACCTATTTGTAGGCTTACGAATATTTTCCATTAGTTGAGCTATTTCCTTAATAATTATTAGAAGCTTCTAGAGATTAGTCTAGAGTACAAAACGCAAAACCTCACCTTACAGATTTCTCACGTTGATAGACAGAAGCTGCCACGCCTTGCATCTGAACATAAAGCAGGGATTACTTAACTAGGATATCATACATACAAAATATACTAGGGGAGCTGCTTTTTATGCACTGTTCCCATAAGACCCCCCTTTTCGTTTCATACATAAAACAAGTAAGGAAATTTCAGTCGGGCGTAACCGACTGTAAGAGGCCCTGTACCAGTTCAGGTCTCCTCACAAACACATTAAACGTTTCCCGAGCATATGACCAAACACATGACCACTTCTCACTGCGCGAATATGAATGAAAAGAAAAGGGGGGTCATTCAACTTCAATTGGTTATAAAATCGTTATTTATAATCCGATTTTGATGAACTTTTTGGATTTTGACTAAGAGGGACGTTAACTTTATACTGGTATACTCAATTTTTTTTGTGCCGAAGAAATATTTCTCCTTGGGGGTGATTTTATGGGGAAGGGGGGGGGAGGGGCAAAATTTCAAAATAAACTTGTGAAATTCCGGAGCAGTCCTAGACGAATGCAAAAAACACGAAGTCTCTATCTATTACCGTTTCCGAGATCCTTTCGTTCATACAGACGGACAGACGGACAGACGGACGGACGGACAGACGGACATGGCTATATCGACTCCTCTATCACTCCTGACCATAATGGGGGTAACTTTGGGGGGTCTCCGACCATTATTTCTACCTGTTACATACATTTGCACAAACCCAATAGGCTCTTGTACCTTCGGTACAGGGCCTAAAAATGTTTTAAAAGGCACTTAGTCGTGCAGTGAGAAGTGGTCATGTGTTTGGTCATAAGCTAGGGAAACATTTAATGTGTTTGGTAGGCGACCTGTACTGGTACAGGGCCTCTTACAGCCGGTTACGCCCGACTGTAATTTTCTTACTTGTTTTTATTTGGCGCCTTATGTGATATGGTTAGGGGATATACCTTAATCTTTTCGAAGCTTTGCTGATAGAGTGAGCCATTCTGAAATATCCATTCAGCTGTTAATATCTGTGTCTGGGTTGGCTGAGCTGGACAATTAAAAGAAAAGTGTATGCTTGTCTAATCCCCTTTTAGACAAAGTCGACGCTCAATCCATTTGGTTGAGATGATATCTGAGTTAAAGGTGGCCCGTAAGATTGCCAGTGAAGTTTCAAAGCAGCAGAATTCAAAGTAGCAGAAGTAAGTTAAATTAACCATGTCCAGGGTATCATAATCAGTACAGAAAGGCAGCTGTTCTGAAATAGTTTTCAATGATTGTTTTGACCAAAGTCCAACTAAGACCCTTGAAATATTTAAGACCTACCAAGGGTGTATCAGGCGCGGAGGCAAAGTTCAAGGGTAACGCAGATGCTCGAGTATTAGACCGCAGCTAGTCTGGAATCTCAGTGCATCAATTGCCGAAGATGTTGGTTGGAAAATATACAGCGGGGGCAAACCAAGAGATCATTTTTTGTGGAGATAAACTAAGTCCGGCCAAAAAGTCAGTTACTTGTCCAAGGGGCTCTATTTGCCTTAGCTGGCACTAAATATAGATATGAGTTCTAGTTAAGATAATTCTCCTTATTTTGACTTCATCGGAGAATTTTCAAATAATATTCTGAATATAAGCTGGCTTGTATTTTTGGGAAAATTAAGATTAATGCTGTGGCTTTCGGTGGTACACCAATTGGTCACCACTGGAAGAACTGAACACAACACATCAGAGACGTATTGCGGTACAACTTATATAGCGACTACTAAGTCATTTGCATTTCCAAAGATGCTATAGCCTAGTTCACGGAGATTGTTAAGGAGATCAAGAGTCCAGAAAAGTTGAGAAAAAACGTGCCCTTTGTTGGCTTTGATGTTAACAATCACAATGCCTATGGAGGACGGTACGGCCCGCTGATTTAACTTACAATTAGTGTTCACTCTGGTTATAGTAATACCAGCTAGTCCCCTTCGTGCAAGTGCTCTTGTGTTATTAGTTGTAGCCAGTAGAAGCATCTTTAATATAAAGAAAAGCACGCAGTGCGACTGCATTTGACTGTAAAAGTTTTTTTATTCGATTATGCTGACTTAGTGATGAAGTACTTCTAAATTTCAACTTCACTTAATTAAGACGAATTGGTTTCAATGGGACAATCGTTTCTTTCCGCTTTAAAGCGTTGATAATTTGTTAATAATTTTGAACTTCCTTTGACTTCAGCCTTGAGCTCCAATAAGGGCCCAGCAATAGGTTTTGGAATATATTTAAAAAAAAAATTCGTTTGTATCCATCTTTTTTATTGAATATCTCGAAAGAAAGTAAACTGCTGTCTATATTAAATCAAAATGCTTACAACTATCTTAAGTTGTACCAGCTTGTATGGACTATTCTCCCACACTATTAATTGTATAATATTAACCCGATTTTTTAATAAATATTGAAGTTACTAAATGTGTTCTATATGAATAAACACTAAACAAAATTTCCCCCTCTATAAAATGAAAAGCACTTTACACCAAACAAAGTAAGCCGAATAGGCTGAAAAATTAATATATATTAAAAGTAGAATCAAAAGACTACTTCAGTCGAAAGAGCATTGGAAACCCAAAAAATAAAACGTGCAACCACTTAATGAGATCACGTCCTAATTACAAGACCACAGCACGCTTTGGTCTGCCTCATTTTCCGCGCAGCAGAAGACCACAGAATGATTTTTTGCAGACAGACAGTGAGACTTACGGTGAGGTAAATGCTGCATGAAGCTGTAAAAGCAGTAAAAGCAGCAGCTAACAGCGGCTGCAGAAGCTGAAGTAGAAGGCGACACAATAGGCAGCAGCAACGGCAGCAGCCAGGAGACGTGGATTTCTTACACGGAATAGTCTATCTTGTAGCTGCCAGTTGGCAGACTGCATCAGTTAGCACACCTTCTTGGCAAAGCAAAGCGTTTATTTAATTTTATATTTTCATCTCGTCATCATCATCAGCATCGTCACAAATTCGGTCATCGCATTCACTTCATCTTCATTTCGAGTGAAGTTTATTTTCTCCTTTTCGATTTTAAGATTTTATTTTTTTCTTTTCTTTTCCAAGAGATGCTTTAATCGTGCAACATTGAATATTTTGCGCTAATTCTGACACTAAAAATGAGTAACAGAATAAAAAAAAAAAGGAAATTTTCTTGCAATTGTTTTTGTTTTTTTTTTTGAAAATTTTATGAGTTATTGCGAATGCGTTGCACTTAAAATCGTATAGGTTTATATTCGATTACAACAAATTTATATTGGGTATAATTAGGTGCATTAAAACGGTTCAAGTAGTTTATATAAGCGTTTCATATTTGTGAGTAATTGTTCTTAAGTGAAAATTATGGCAGCGGCTTGTAATTTATTTGTCGAAATTTAATGATTTTCAAATGAGTGTATCCGCTTTTCAGGTGTTGGTAAACTTCGCAGGAATAAGAGAAATTTTGCGAAAGAGTTCAATTTGAGTTAAATGAATTGAAAACGATTAGGCATATATCTACATGAATGTGAACTGGTGAAAGTTAGTATGGAAATACAGTTTGGTGTGAAATTGAAACTAAAAAATTTACAGGATAGAGTTAACATGCAAAAAGGATCGGTTTTAGAAGCGATTGCCTGTGTTCAAAAAGCAACAAATTTGTCCTTTCAACAAGTAATAATCCACAACAAAATGTTTTTTAAACAAAAAACCCATTTTGGAGTTTCTAGCTCAAGAAAAACCACAATTTTTTTAGTTTAGTTTAGTTTCTTATTTTATAAGACAAACATTAGGTTGGAACAAAGATGTTCGTATTTTCGCCTATTGGCAAAAAAGTGAGACAGTCGATTTTTGCAAGCTTCTTTTATTGGCCTCAAAAGAAGCTACTCGTCAGCTAAATCACCGGACTATAAGGTGGATGCATAAAGACCTCCCATCCGAACTCCAGAAGCTTTTGGCGCCTAACAATCGAAGTGTGTGATCTGGTGTTGACCTGATGAAACATAAATCCTCTCCTAATGGCCAAAGACGGCCGCTTCGGGGCGATTGCTACCTTCATGCGGTCCAGTTGTTCACCAAAGAGGACCAAATTCAGCGTTTGATCATAGTAGATGATTCCTTGCGAATCCTACCAAAACCACAGCAAAACCTTTTTGACCATAATTCGTGCTTGTTAACCGTTTGAGCCGCTTTGCCACCCTTCAACCACGACCGTTTGCGCTTCACGTTGTCGTAAGTTACCCACTTTTCCTGGCCAGTCACCATTCGCTTCAAAAACGAGTCGATTTTGTTGCGATTCAGCAGCGATTCGCATATGGAAATTATGTCCAAGTGGTTTTTTGGTGTCATTTCGAGTTTTTTTGTGTAGCCAAACTACTTCAAATGGCTTTGAACTGTCGTATGACAGATATTCAACTACCGGGCGATGGTACGGCTGCTACTATGGCGGTCTATCTTGATCACTTCTTTGATTTTATCGACTTCTTTGACGACAGGTCTTCCAAAGCGTGGAGCATTTTCCACTTCCTCCACACGAGAACGGAATAGAGTGAACCACTGCTTTGCTACGAGAATTAAACAAGTATGGGCCCAGTAAACATCACAAATTTTTCAGGTAGTCAAAATGTTAAATATGGCAAATATCATCCTTCGAGACCTCCATGGTCGTCGCGCTGTAGCTCACAACTGAATTGTCCAAGCGCAATGCTGTGAAAAAAGCGTAGTACTCGACACTCACATATACGACACTCATTACTCCTTAGAAAATATTGTAGTAAGATCCTAGTGAAGTCAATATGGACATGTCCGTCTGTCTGGCTATAAGCAACAAGAATTTGAAGATTTCAAAAGATAGATCCTTCAAGTTTGGACCTACTTCCTATTCAGATAGGTTATATTTGATGAACTCCTATCCAACTCCATTGTAAGGAGTACCCACAAGAATCTATACATCTTTTCCGAGTTTTTTAATGAAAAATTTACGATTTTTTTTTTTGGTTTTTTTTACTAAGAATGCTAAATTTTGTGTATTTTAATGTGTACTTTAAATCTAATGAAATATTCCATATAGGTTCACTAGAAGAGGTAGCCTCTATACAAATCTATCTGCCCTCCTGCTAGTTTGCAATAAATTTATTTTATTATAAACGAAACAGTTTTATATTTAATTCTCACCTATATTCCCTTTTCAGACAACTACTTAGTATTCAACTAATATTAATTTGAAAGAAAAACCGGTGGATATCGATTGTTTACCCTAAAAAAAATACAAATAAGAAGCCGTAAAGCCAATTTAAAAAATTAATAATCCAATTCGAATTCTTTGGATTTCTTTTGCTAACATTTAGCACTTCAAATCGAGAAAAATATTCAATAGTCCATAATTCACAATTAAAAGAAAACTAAACTGAAATTTTTCAAAAATTAGATTCTTTCCTGATTTCTGGCATTGTTTAAACCTTCTTTTAAGATGAAAAATCCATAATTTATCTCTTAAAACGGCGGCTTTATTTTTATTCAAAGTAGAGGTAGAGTTCACCCTATCGAACACAGCTCTGTAAAATTCGACTTCTTTCTAATACTACACGACAAGATTTTAAGAAAAGTGAGGGTAAAGAGTCCAAAAAACGAATTTTTAGGGTTTATAAAATTTTTCTTTAACCAGACGTCCTTAAGACTTCCCAAAGAATTCAAGCTTGAATCGTGCACATCAACACCCATACACCCAAAAAATAAATTTTGTGAAACTTGGTGTAAAGACCCCGACAAATTTGTATCCGCTATTTTAAATATCGGAGTGATTTCTAATGTATTTTTTCTTACCAGAACACGATACCAGGTCCCAAAAATGCACGTCAGTATTTTGAGAATTGTGGTAGTAGGCAAAGGTGGCACATGGTATTAGTCTGTGAAATTAATATTCAATTCGTGAGTAATATCATCTTTTTCTTTTGTCAAAACTGCGAGATGTTGATTGTCTTTTATAAGGTCTGTTGGAGTCATCTTTTTCGAGGTTCCAGCAGTAATCTGCAAGCATGGTTGAAATCCATCGTCCTTGATTTCTTCGTTGCATACCCTTGATGTCTTGATAAAAGCGTTCGCCTTGCTCTTTGCTTACATCATCTAAAATTTCAGAAAATAAATAAAATTTGAATTCAAGAAGTGAAGTCTAAAGCTCATATTACATGCAACTTATTTTAGTTGATCGTCTTTAATTTTGTTTTCACATTATGGCGTCTTCTAAAAACACCTTTTTTTGAGTCTTTACCTGCCTTTTCTCAGAATACTGTCGTGATGAACAGTTTCGGGACGCGGTTTCGTGCTCAGCCGAAAAAAATACCATGCAGGCCTGTGTAATCAGACAATAATTGACAAACAAACAATTTGTTTCAATCGAAATTGACCGTTTGACGTTGTTCAAATATAAGGTTATGATATGACTATTTTAGGTATAAGGCAACTATGTCCACGAAGACCTTTTGTTGGCTTTGGTTTGCCTTAAAATATTCCCAACATCTAACTTGTATAAATGCATGATTCGTAAGCTTCTTTCTTTGCACCATTCGACACAAGTCTTTTGCTGTTCTATACTAAAATCTGATTTAAAAAAACTTTAGCAGCTGAATTTTCTAAGCATTGATTCGATACAATTTCAATAACTCTTTCAAAGCTGTGTTCATTTTTCATTAGGATGGCTTCAGTCCCAATAAAACTAACCCTCTTACACAAAGCCCTTAAGTTACTTAAGTTTTGTTACAATTTAAATAAAAATATGCATTTAATTAGCAACAGAAGCAATAGTAATAGTCAAAACACTTTGATCTCTCTGTTTGAATGATGAGCTCTACTCTCCACTGATGGCAGCAGCACTGTCACGTGTAAATATTTGACATTAATTACAACTTTAATACATGGCGGCTTTCGCACAGCTGCTGTCTTTCAGTTTCCACTTTTGCAATATATCTGCAGGACAGCAGCACGCTGGAGGCATGACAACAACTTTGACGACGTAATAACTGTGAAATTTATTTAATATTCACTCATGAAATGAGATTTCCACTTTCCAGCGGCACAAAGCACTTGTTTGACATCCTTGTAGCATCCTCATGGCGTTGGCGTTGGCGTTGTACTAGTCGTCGTCTCGAATGTGTACATGAAATTTATATAATTAAGACTGCAAGTGCCAAAAGAGTTACTCATTAATATAAACTTAAGAAGTCTCAGATTCAGCATCGAGCGAACATGGCGCATATCAATTATTTAAGCCATTCACATGTACACACACACACACACACAAAATGGCCGCGAGCAACATTTGCAAAGCGCATTTCCGGCGCGTTCATACGCTCGCTTGGGAAATTAACCGACTCAGAAACTACCCGCCTACACGCCTTGAGATCAAAGCACTACATAGCTATACGCACTGCGTATGTAAACAGCTGCCATACAAACTTTTTTTGTTTATATAGCGTGTCCAAGTCCATGTGCATCCTTTCCAAAGACTATTACTACTACTTGTATCTGCTGGCTGGGCCAACTTTTTTAGCTTATTTTTTTTTGTAGTTGAAACATTTTAGTAGTCTAAACGCTTTCAGCTTTTTGTTTGTTTGTCTCACTGTTTGTTTGCTCAAAAGCTAACTACATGAAAAGTTTGCTAACGTACAAATATTTGTCTGATACCTACAATACGGGTATGTGGAACCCTCAATGGCATAATTCATTTCATTTCGTGTAGTGCACACGAATAAAAGAAATAAATGAACTCTTAATTATAATTAATTACCTATTAGAAATGTGCATAGTTTGCGTTTGGTCAGTGTAAAGTTTTCTATGCGCAACTAGGATATAGCAAAATTAGCAGATGTGAGGTCCTTAGCCTGAAATGCAACAGACTTGATTTGCATGGCGTTCCTTTTTTTTAATTTTTCTATATTAATTTTGCATAATACAAGTAATTAATTATAAATAATGTGACGGTACGTTATTTTTAATTAATTTGTAATTTGTAGCATTGAGGTAGATATTTGTTGAACAAGTATGTTGAATTAGTAGAGATGAAGAGTTTGTCCATCAGACAGTAATTCGCCATCATATACCTTGCACATACCTTCATAACACTTAAGTATTTTGATATTCTGATAGTATCGTTGTCCTTTTTCCTCACTATAGTCTCCAGTATTTTGTAGAAAGTTATCTACATGAAAATGCAATAAATGTGGCTTTAAATTCATCAATCAACACATATTTCTATAATAAGCTATTAGTTATTTGTAATTCTAACTTTTATTATTTCCTAAAAAGTTGTCCAATACCTTAAAATATCATATTAAAGTATCATCGCGTAACATCTTTCTCCTTTGTTGCCCGGATCCTTTTTGCAATTGTTTTAGAACTTATTTCGCTCAGGAGATTCTCATTTAATCTTTCAAAACTTTATCTAAAATATTGCATATATTCAAGAGACTTAAAGGTGTACAGCAAACTGCTCGGCTTGCCCATTTAGTGGGCTTCAAAACAGGGTCATCGCTATAGAATTTTTGCAAGGCATAGAATTGTAGCATCATGTTATGTAGGCTCAGATTTCCACTAGATACTCACTGGACCCAGAATCTATCAGGGTTATGCTTTTGTGCCATATAGCAGGACTGAAATTATCATCATCTTTTAGATCTTAACTTTCAAGAAAGGGTTCACTTTTTAATAATTTTTTGACCACAATTTGGATCTATTAGCAAGCGTGAATCTTCGCATCATCTTCAGACTGCTGCTGTTTTTGCTAATTATTTCTGATTCGAAGTTAAGAGAGTTCTAACAGCCGAAGCTCACACAAAAGGCATGAGGATTTTTATCTTTGTGAAGGAGATGTGGTACAGTTCCTTTTTCTTTTTCTTAAAGTGACTTTCTTTGATGTTTGCTCAATTGGTCACTGGTACTGCTGTTATGGCTTCCAATTTGCTCTTTAACAGTAAGTGAATTAAGGTTTCGATGCAGCTTTGCATTTCTTACGTACCACGTGTAGACAGATTACTCCGATTAAGGGCCCGATTCTGCAGCTCCTGAATACAGTTTTACAGTTTTTCGGTGCAGCTATACCCCAAATGGGCTGGGTGTTCTTTCTATTGAGCAGCCAAATGAGTTTAAGTATCCTCAGGATGGCATTCAGGTGTTGCCGGAAGGTCCACCTCCAAGTTGATGTCCACATAATTTCCTAATAAAGGCTGCTACAGATATTATCCTTCAATGTGGTATTATGCTGGAGTGGCGATGCGTTGAAACATAGGTCATGGGATTCATTAATATTAAAATTGCAGCGTCTATACCAAGCTGCCTATCCGTGGAAGTAACTCTGAAGGCCATCTGCTGCCTTGATGTACTATATTAAATATCAACTTCGTTGGCGACCTCGATGTAGTTGTCGTCAGGAATAGGAATTTCAGAATAGGAAAAACAGTCTAAATGGGCTACCCTACAGAACTCCAGCTCTCATCTGACGGGACATCATAGGTGTATCCGTACTTAACTTAAAGTTCTCGCCCTTCCAGATAAAATCGAAGAAGGCAGAAGTAAGGCGCTGGCAGGAGTTCATATGGATCACGGCTTTCTTTCAAATCAACGCCATATAGAGGATCGCACTTGTCGGCATGCCCTGTCCATGCCTAGGACCTTTCTTTTAGTCAATTCTTGAATTAAAATCTCTTGAGCCTGCGTAGGCCAAATAGGGATGGACATCTCCAAAGGTGTTTCCAAATATTCGAGAATCTTCTTTAACCTGATTCAACGTGGACTCTGCAACTATAATGTTGAAACTATCTGTGGTCACCAACTGTTCAAGGCTTTGTAACGGCGTCGTCATTGTCTCTTTCTCTACTAAGCCAATGAGTCGGGACTGTTATCCAATAACTGGTAATACTTGGCTCGCTGTTCTTGTGAGCCTATGATGTCAGTGCCAGCCATTATGGCAGTGTCAGTTCCTTCTAGATCTAGCCTGACATAAGCCGTATATATGTACATTGGCGAAGGATGTACACCATCATCAAATGAAACAAATCTCATAACCCAGTCTAAAACCTGTCTTGGTATTGAACTGCTCGGATATGTTCATTCTCCCACACCGATAATGCTTGGCGTGTGGTATAGCTAATGCAGATTGGGCATCGAAAAACTTCATTCGAGTTTGCGAATCTAAAATCGCCAATAAGGTGAAGTGTATCTTTGTTAATTTGGCAGGTGTTCTTTAGGATTTGTTAAAGTGTGAATATTTTTTAACTGGTCAAGCTTTTTAGTCTGAAGTCACACTGTACCATCAGTGCATTCGTATATGTATCTCTAAACACAGTACGCGTGAAAAAAAGGATCAATTGATGGACATGCATTCATTGGAACATATCTTCCTTATCGGAGTATTCTTCCTTGTTTCTTTTCAGTTTTTTAATAACTGATTCGATATCATTATAGACCGGTGGCTAAACATTAAAGCCACTGCGGGCATCGCTTCTCTATCAGCTAAATTTTGTCCTTCATCGTCTCCAAGTAAGCTATCGAAGTGACTTCTACATATTCTCTGTGACTCCTGTGCATCCGTTCTCAGCCTAGAGTTATCGTCTTTGCTTTGAATTTTGATAGAATTTTCGAGTTTCATTTCTATCGCAAAACAAATCAACATTTTCAAGCTCAACACATTATTTTTGCTGCTTTTTCATGCATCTGGACGTGACTTCTTCCTTGCATCAATTCTTCTCGAAATCGCTCAAAAATTCTCAGTTCGCGTTATTCGCATCAGCAGAGTTCTTTTATACGCCAAAATTCTACTCTGCAGAAGCATTGCGTCGTTTCTCATCACACCAAGAGTTACTCACATGTCTGGCGTAGCCAATGGGAGCCATATTCATTGAGCAGATGATATATCTCAGTAGTTGAGACTCTGACTGAGAGTGCCGACGTTTAGTTTTCGTTGAGCATTAGGTCGTGTAGTTTGTACCATTCTTAGCGTACCTTAGCTGCGAGTCCAAGTGAATTTTTATCATGTAGCCTTTTGTATGTTAAGTTATTAGAAACTGCTGCAGCTAAGCATGCTACTTGCGATGAAATTAATTAGCATCTCTCCTTTGTTGGATGTAGTATCATGAAGTCTAAATTTTCCGAGTGTTAGGTCCTTTGACCTAACATTTTTTCAAAATAACGACATTCCCGGCTCTCGTATTATACATACTTGTCATCGTAGTCCCTCTCTTCCGTCGTAGAGTGTGCTTGGAATTTTAACCCCTAATGCGTAACGCGGCCAAGCACTCGTCAATATGTGTGAAATTGGACACAAGGCGGCGTGGTTTTCTAATTATTTTGCATTCGCATACAAAGTCGTGCTTACTTTTATGGCTGCTATGGTAAATGACACAGAGCACCCTGATCTTTCTAATGATTTTCCTGGATCACAGTGACGTCAGCTTGCGATTATTCCTTTCAATATCAATCTCCCATCTCCTAGTAGTGATACTATATATAATTGAATTTTTTTTTAGTTTTGTCTCCCAAAGTATAACAAGCTTCTTTGAGATTTAAATATATTGCAAAATATTTAAACCTATTTTGAATGAATATTTCATTGAAATTCGTCACAAAAGTCGTCTTCACATTCAATCCACAGTTTGCAAAGAAGTTTTGCCAAAGCAGCTTGTTAAAAAGAGCTTCTTGATGGTGCAGAAATATTGACAAACTGTTTTTATTTATTCATGCAACGCAATCCTTTTGCGAAGAAGCTTTTCCGTATTTATTTAGTATTTTTCTAAAATTTTCTTTTTTGTTCGCAGAATTTTTATATTTTTCTTCAATTCAAATTTATTTTTCTTGCAGAGCAGCGTTTGTTATTTTTCATGCATTCTCATTCGCTTTTTCGCTGTCGTTTTACTTCCGGTCTTCAAATTTGCTTTGAGACTGTTTATGCCAATTTCAAATCGTGAAGGCTTTAAATGAACAAAAAGAAAAAATAACCTGTCAGCGCCTTAACTTTGTACAACGCAGTCTTTTCGTTTATACGAGGGTAGTTCTTAAAGTAGTATACAGGAAAATTATTTAAATAATATTCACGGAATTTAATTGTAATTTTAAAAGCAATATATCTCCACTGCACCCCTTGAATTTATCGAATTTTTAATAAATGGATATTACGTTTAGGAGTTTTCACTTATGAAACCTAGAAAGCAACCTGTAACCACATCCAATCTTTAATTTGAATGGGAGATATATATTTGCCATACAAATTTACGATCATGATCCGTGAGACATATTATTTGGGATTAGTTATTTGTCTTTTCAAGCTAAACTAAACCACAAAAATCCAGAGAGAGGGACAGATTTGTATGGAAACTATCCTTTTTAATGGACTATCCTTTTAATCTCTTTTTTAATTGTTATTTTGTCATTTTTTCAATATTATTTCACTTATAATATGTATTATATATAAAATTCTACGACTCTGTGACCGATTGTCACTTAGCATATTTTTCTTTGAATAACTGATTGTGAAACACTTATAGCGTTGCCCTCGTACAGCATTACTGTCTTCGCACAATTGTTTCTTGTTACTTTCAATTTGTTTCATTCAAGTGGAAGGAATCAGCAAGAATGAATGACTGAAGGGAGCTTCGAATGAATGAACGAATGAAAGGATGAAAACTTCAATTGAATTGAATGAATTTGAGTGGCATTTAGCGCGTAGACAAGCAGCAACATCCTTTCTGCCTGTTTACCTTTTCGAATATTTTTTGTTCTTTGTTAAACTTAAATTTGGAAACAATGCGCGCACTTTTGTTTATATTCTAAATTTATTTTGCTACGTTTAAGTCTTTAAGCAGGAGTATTTTTTTCTTAAATATGGCCAAAAAGAAATGCCTTTCATATCCTGTCATATATATATGCTATATACTATATAGAAAACCGTTAACATGCCCAACAATTTCCGGTGCCGACGAGATTTTATGGCTGCTACTGCTGCATGCATGTTTCAATTACTTTTTATATATGTATGTGTGTGAGTTTATCCTTATATGTAGTGTAGTTGCAATTCGAATGCGTTTGCAAATTTAGCATGGACAATAACCCGTTCAGCTAGGACACATTCACTTGGCTATCGTGCACATACACATGAACACACACACTCACACACGTTGCTGTTATGGCGCTGTTAATGCTGTAACCGGAAATGGCATACAAAATGCATTTGTAAAACACAGTTTCCGACTTCCGCTATCATTTTAAACACTCTCTCTCTCTCTCCTTCTCGCACACTCACTATCTGTCTGAGTGTATGCGTTGCGTTTCTGTTATAAGCTCCTCGATGCGGTTTCGTACTTAATACACATGTGTGAGCTTTTACACGCATGCTTCTTTGCTATATTCATATGTGTGTGTGTGCTTGCGTTAAAGAGCTTTTAAGCTTTTCACACACTGCACTTTCCACTGCATTTTAAAGTGTATCGATGACATACATCCTTTGTGGGTGGCTATAAAACTTTTTAGAACTTTAAACAGTGGCGTAGACAGTTTACAAAATTGTGGCCAGACTTTTGAGCTTACAAAGACTAACGAAAAGTATATATAATCCTTGCTGTTAAAAGCTCAATTTTACAATATTTCAAGATCATAGCAGCAATGTGAATCTTTAGAATAAGTTCTTATGTTTGTTTTAATTTTTATTTTGTTCATTTGACCTTGAATTAATAATGAAAGATTTTTTATCGGAATTTATAGATTTATTGTGCAAAATGGTGAGAAATATATTATTCAAAGTAATGTCCATCGCTGGCCACAACTTTTTCCTATATTTCTTCTAATTTTCGGATACCAGCTCGGAGTAATGACGTCTTCTGAGACCATTCAACCATCGACCTATTTATATGATGTGAACTTCTGTTGGACATGTAATGTTTCATTGACCAGAACATGTAGGCGAAAGGAACGATATCTGTAGCATATGACGGGTGGGGTGTTGTCATGCTGCAAATCAAAACGTTTAATTCGGTATAAGCACCACTTTTAAAGCGATCAAACCACCTCCGAGACGATTCTTCTTTAGTATAGGCATAATACATCTATCCTAAAATATGACAAACGTAATCCAGAGTTATTAAGACTTTATGGAAATTAATAAGAAAAAATGGTACTACCGAAAAGTATTTTGCTCCTCCCACTTCTCATTCCACGAATAAGTGCCTTATAAAACATTGTTTTATGTATGAAAAGAAAAGGGAGGACGGAAGTATCATAGGTCGTTCAAATTCAATTGCTTATAAAATTGTCATACTGGCATGTGCCAAATAAATTTCAACCTTGATGGGGATTTTATGGGAGAGGAGGGAAGGGACAACATTTTAAAATAAACTCGTAATATTCCGGCGAAGTCCTAGACGCATGCGAAACGAACGAAGTCTGTATCTATTACCGTTTCCGAGATCCTTTCGTTCATACGGACTGACAGACGGACATGGCTATATCGACTTCTCTATCACTCCTAACCATTATTGGGGTAACTTTGTAGGGTCTCCGACCATTATTTCTACCTTTAATTTTTACAAAACCAATAGACTTTTGTACCTTCGGTACAGGGCCCAAAAACATTCATAATATCGCATCACCCTGCTTTAAACCTGGCTTGGTAGGAGCTTTGTGTGTTGGATACCGTCGTCATGCAAAGACGAATTATCTCTGCTGGGTAATCTAGTGTCTAGATTGGTGAGCCAACAAAGCAATAATTAACTGATGTCTTTAACTTCTTTGACACCTCGCTCTTCGTGTCCTTTATCATCTCCAATAAGGTTCGAAAAGTAGCTATACTCGCAGTGACTCCTGAGCATTTGTAGCCAGACTTTTATTTTCGTCCTAACATATAGAAGCTTAAAACCTTCGCTCAGACGCATGACCTGTTGATTTAATTGTTGAGCTTCATTTCTATCACATAACCTCTGAACATGCTCAGGCTGAAGTCGTTTTTCTTCTCTCCATTTCACTCAATATCGCTCTATAACAGCTCGCGTTGACAGTTCCTGTCAGCAGAGTTCTTTGATAGGCGAAATTCTTCTGTGCACTAGCATTGCAATATTCTTCATCACAACAAGAGTTAGTCACAGGCTTGTTGTAACCAATGACCTCTTTGGCAGTCTTATGCATGATGCACTGCTCACCTATATATATTCAGAATGCGAATACGTTCCTTGAAGCTATCGAGAGAGTCTGTCTGTTTTCGTTCATTGGGTTGTGTAGCATTCACCACGCAGAAACAAGCGCGTACCTTGACAGCGACAAGATAGTGGTCTGAGTATATATTGGGACCTCGCGACTTTCGCACGTTCAACATGCTGGATGCATGCCTTCCATTTTTAACAACATGATCAATGTGTTTCCGTGTATTTTGATAGAGAGTAGGCTATGTTGATATCTGGTGCCACCGACCTGCCGACCTGCAGCGAAATAGATTGGTCTCTCCCTTTTGCTGCAGGTAACATCATGAATGCTAACATTTCCACGACAAAGAATCCTTTCCACACCAGTTTTGCTTTAAAATCGCAAAGCACGATATGTTCCAATCATACGTACAATTGACCCTTTGGCTCGTCTTCTTTTTCTTCCGTCGGGGTGTGTCACAAATCAGCCCTAAATTTCAATGTTTAGACTAAATGCGTATCGCGGTCAGGTGCTCGACTCGTGTGAAATTGAAGACGAGGCTGCATTAAAACCTAAACACGAAACTGCTTTCCAATTCTTGCTTAATCTCATATCAGCTAAAGTCCTTGTCACAGATTATGTTTATTGAGCAGGTATGATCTATGCAAAATATTTGTATGTTTGCTTCTTTCCTACTACGGGTGTAGACATTCTAGTTAGATATTCTTAAATCAAGGTCCTTAAATCATTTGAGTGCGTTGCCCTCATTAAAAATGGACGTATCTGAAGCTTCCTATGTGACTTCAATTGTTTCATTGTGGCAGGTGAGCCAAGTTTACTAAGGGATCTGCCTTACACAAAATAAATGGTAGTCAATAACTTTCCAAACTATTGTAATACAATAGTTCACATTAGCTGGTAAGCTTGTTGTCGTCCGCATTTAATGATTCTACTTTTGATTGTTATAATAATTTAATAATTTAATAATACTTAATGACATAAATGCGCTTTAATTGCAGTGTTGGCAAGTGCTGTAGATATTTTTTATAACAAATACTTATGACACATCTTTACAAAAGTAGAGTTAAGCCGTGTTTAGTTAGTTTAATTTGTAACTTCAAGGTAGCTGCAAACATTAGAAATCAATTATAACAAATTTTTTTCTCTTCAATTCACTGCCCCAGCGTATATTCGTGCACTTTTCAACACTATTGCGCAACAATCGTGCTTAATGCATTAGACAAAAAGTATTGTGTTATTTCTCGAATTGTGAATTAATTCATTATTAACA
This sequence comes from Leucophenga maculata, assembly GCA_035044805.1. Classification (NCBI taxonomy): domain Eukaryota; kingdom Metazoa; phylum Arthropoda; class Insecta; order Diptera; family Drosophilidae; genus Leucophenga; species Leucophenga maculata. Next base: position 2,732,981 of record JAWNNP010001101.1, on the reverse strand, counting down.
ATTCGCAGCAAACGCCTTTGAGTTGTCGCCTAGCCTAAGTTAACTTAACTTAAAAACGCGGTCTCCAAATACGAATTGCGGCGATAATAAAGACATCATAAACACATTTTTAGCCCGCTGTAAACTTAATATTGTACAATGTAGCTGGTAAGCGTTGTACGTAAGTGCTTTGGGGCTTTGCATAAATTGATTTTCGTTATTTTTCTATGATTTTTGATTATTTTAATGATTCAATTATGCAGACAGACAATGCTTGTGGCATATAATTAGTCATGACAATATGTGAATGCCGAATCGTGTGTGGGTATGTGGAAGTGCAATAACAATTGTGGGTAGTTGAGGTCTATGGTATATAATTGTAGTGTGTGATTGCGACGAAGGTGTTGTTGTTTATGTTCGACAATTGATTGAATGGAATTGACTTGACTTGATGTGTGATTATGACAGGGTGTTAATGTAGGCAAATGTACTCATATGAGGCTATTTCATACTATTCGATGTAAACATTCAAGCTTTAAATTTAAATTAATTGATTTAAAACCACCTAAACAATTTGAAACGACTCAATAAAAACTATCACACAGTTTTGTGGTATGTACATTAATGAAACTGTATGCAGTGGAAACTATTTTTAATGAATAGCAAAACTATTTCAATATTTGCACAAAATAAATGCTGCAACTCAAATATTGAATTTTCAGTTGATATAAGCAATATTAATCAATTACATTCATCAAAAATCTATCACTCAAATATAGTTTTTCTCCGAAATTGCAACACATTTGACAAATTTCTATGGAATTAAATGCTACACTAATTAAATTGAAATTTTGACAATATTTAAAGCATGCAAACTGTGCTGCATCGAACTAATGCTTTTCATATTTACACAATTATTTTGTGCATATTTTCCGAGCGTATTTGTTTATCTCCTACTGCTGCCTGCCATGTGATAGTTTTCTCTGCTTTTGTGGTTTGTGTGTTTTAAAATTTATTTTCAACAAATTTATTCTTGATATATTCGCACGTAGTTTTATGCTTGTTTATTTAGTTTTCCAACACTTTGTAATTAATATTTCTGTAATTATTTTCTGGTGCGTGATTTTTGGTTGAAATTCATTTTGTTGTACCATTGTGTGCTATAGTTTGATAAAATTTAAAGTATATTGGTTTCAATGTGAAATAATAGTTTCTAATTTTAAACAAAAGCAAATGCTGTGCGCAACAAAATGTAAAATAAAAAAATAAAAATAAATCTATGAAATGTGGGAATATACAAATTTAAAAAAAAAAATAAAAAAATATGCCCTCCAAGGGAATTTTTTTTATTTTTTTGCTTAAAATGTTTACAATTTCATTTAATGACGCATTTTACTGTTTTTTAAACACTTTAGAAGTGTGTCAAAAATTCGTAAATCAACATTTTAACACATAAACAAATATTTAATTACCCTAACGCTGTACACACCCTTTTCCAAATTGTTTATTTAACGCGCATTGCTATTGTGCCAATTGTGTCAATCGAACAAACAATCAATCAATTCGTTCAATCATAAATCATTAATTAACTAACAAACAGACTTGTTATTTATTTAATTTTTAATTATTTTATGCGCACAGCAAACTGCACAGAATATTGATGACTATGATGACTATTATTATTACTGTGAATATTTTGTGTAAAGAATTTAATATACATTTTTAAACAGTTTATGGCAAAATGTTTACAAAAACAATTTCCGTTGATAAACGCTTTTCCGTGCTCTCTGGGGCATAAGAATTAATAAAGACATGCAGAAAATCTGCTACCGAAAAATAATTTAAGCCAAAATTTTGCAGCGAACGAAAACGTTGCAAGGCATGCATGCATGCAGCATGCAGCAAAACAACATAATTACATAAAAACTCTGGGACGGTGGCACTTGCGTACATTTCGAAAGCAAAGACAGATGATGAGGTAGAGCTGTGTGGACTTCGTCCAAACAGTCTGTCGCTTGATTATTAATGATCTTGGCTGCAGGGTGTCGCGTAAAATTACAAGCGCGACAGTTCAGATTGCCGTCGAGCGCAGACTTCTCCAGTCAGTTCAGTGCCATCTCAATCCAACACTCAGGGCACTCAGTCATCTTTTTTGTCGTTTGTGCATGTAAAATGTGTCTGCAACAAGCAAATCAAACGCCCAAATACATGAATAATTACCGCGCACAAATGCAAATACCGCCAGCAACTGAGTCGAGCTAAACAAGCCAACCATCCGACCATCCGAGCAACCAACCAACCAACCAACCAACCAACCGGGAAGCAGCTCAATGGCATGCATTGCTTCGCTGTCTAGATGGCTGAATGACTGGTTGTAAGGTGTTTAACTCATTGAAATCGTTGCGCCTACGTACAGAGTGAGTAAGTAAGTAGTTTGCTCACTCCCGTTCTTTGGTTTGCATTCAAAATGCTTGGCATGCGGTTATTTTAGCACACTTGACTGCATCGAAAGGCTTTCTGGCTTTTTGACTGTCTGGCAAAAAAAAAAAAAAATAAATAAATAAATAAAATACTATGCAAATTTTGCTTAATGCTTGAGATTGTCGCTGAGAGTGGGTGGCTTTTGCGGCTAAGATTCGCAGACGCTAGTTGAAATTGATATAACAGTGCAATCAATAGTCATTTATGTATAAAATTTAGTCATAAAGTAGCTGAAGAAGAAAACTTTTAGTAACTGTTTGTCGTTTTACACTCAGAGAAATACTCTACCGAAACATCTTTCTTTCGAAGCCATCAGTTTGCATGATTATTAGTTCATTGTGATTTGAGTTAGAAGTACAAAAATTTAATTCCTTTTCGAATACTTTACAAAGCAGCCGAAATCAAAAACACTACACATTTGAGTGTTAGTCCTTAATATACCATTTACCCAAAGGAGCAATTGTTGTTTGTGCCAACTTTCATACACTTTACAAGAAGCTAAGAGGCAAAGAAGAAGAAATGAAGCGCATTCAGTACATTCGAATGCATTATTTTTTTATACGTTCAAAAACTTTCGAAGTTTCGAAAATTCACTGGTTTCAAAAAAAAAAGGTTAGGTTTGGTTGCGATGTCCGATGATTCTTACATTACACCGTAAATTTGGGTATTTGTGGTCCATTGTGGTACCATCTCTATTTCCTACTATTTGATCCAAACTCTTGCGAACCTCTGCGTTTATTAGATATCTCCGCAAGATTATCCAACATTATGCTCCCAACTGAGTCTATTTTGAGTCTATTTATTCATACTTAAGGCCGAACAGTGGCACAAGATCAAGAAAAAAAACAGCTCTTCCGACTCTGCCATTAAGTTTAGAACCATCAATTAAGATGTTTATGGCTTTCGCTTTGTAGTGAGTAAGCCTAGCCCATTATAATCTGGTAGGAATTGAGACGCAGATAGTAGTAATCTAAGCTGAATGGGAGGAACTTTTGAGAATGAAGTCAAGTAGAGTTTTTTCTCAACCGTAGGGCACTGTTAGTAGCTATGTGACTAGTGAAAAAGAATGAATATTGCATCCCTTGGTATAGTTCAAAGAACTACAATAATGCCGAACAATGCACTTCCTTCCATGAACACCGTGTATTTCATTCTGAGTGGTTGACCTTATTATCACCCCCAGCTTCCATGCGCCGTAACAGTTGAATAATTTTGATCACCAATAGAAATAGTAGAGACTACGTTTCCTTGAGTGGTCTCACTACCAACAAATCTCTAAGCCAACACCAATTGTATGTTTCATTTAGGTTTCCCATCAGAACAGACTATGCTAGAACCGAATAAACGCTGTTTCGTGTGTTCACTTTAATTAAATAGCCTGCGAATCGGTGTCTCATTATTCATATTGAAGGTGACTAAGGCAGGGCGATAGATGCTAAAAATTATCAACTTTTAACATCCTTGTAGAAACTGCAGTAGAAAAAGCTCTGCCAAGTCAGGTTTCGTAGTCCGGTTGCAGATGGTTGTACCTCCTGATGAAGCATGAGACTTGCTCCTCGGTAGCCAAATACAGCAATAGACCAAAATTTGAATATAGTTGATCCAAACTGGAGTGTTTAATTTTTGTTCCACATGGGAAATTTAAACTCTAAACTAGAAAAGTGACTGAGATCCTCATACGAGGTATGGATGACTTTTTAAGTTAGTATAAATAATATGTACTCTTTTAGGTTAGGTCCCTAGTGAGAATTCTTTATAAACATATTTTCATTGAAACTTCTGTATTTCTTCTATGGCCCAAAAGGCATACGGCTTGCTGGTTAGGGTGACTGTTAAGTCTTTCTGTGGTATATTTGTAATTGATGTCCCCGATTTTTAGATCATGCTTTATATTGGCTGTGTGCTTGTACTAAGGTGCTCCTGTTAGTCTGCGAAGAATCTTCGCCTGCAGAACGCGTTTCTTAATTGGATGTATTTGCATTCAATCCGTACACTGCCTTGTAAATGTGCACCTTGCAAGTCCATTTTGTTAGTCCTAGAGTATAAGTATTTAAAGTCCACATTGATATATGTTCCAAAGGTGAGGCACTTGTCTTGGTACTCTTCTAAATATTTATAACCAGCCTTTTGACCAATAAGCTGACTCAGAAAGAAGGCCGCTGGACATACATCACTGTAGCACCTTTGTTAAGGTTTGTACCGATATTCCGATATGAAAAGTGGTATCCTCTGGTTAGCCTCTTCGATCGCCAGTAATTTTTTTAACAGGCATATCTCAAAATATTGCTCCACGGACGACTTCAAATTTATGTGTCGGTGTGAGCCAACGATTGACGGGCTTTTCTCGGCTATATGAAACAAAACGATTTGGTCTTTTTCAAAATTGCTGAAAGGATTTGGCCTAGCTTCCAGCTGCGTTGCGAATGGTGTATTCCTCTTACATCGCTTCTTAAGAGACCAGAATCAGTAGTCCATACTTACGTTCGGAGTAACCTTGTATAGAAACAGTTCAATAACTAAGGACGATGTTCACTAAGCTGTTCAGGTATTCTGTGTCCTCCATGGAACCCAAACATTGAGTTTGATTTTTAGACACTGGTTTAGAGTATGGAAAAGGGAGAATATTTGAATCCAGATATATTCTCTCTTTTTTTTTTTGTACTTGGTTAGAGTCCTGCTATAACTAAGGACCATTGTCAAAATCTTTACTTCTGTCAAGAAAAGCATACATGCTTTCGGACGATTTTACAAGAGAAGCAAAGAATTTTGTGCTATATCCCAAAGCAAAACTTTTTAAGGGAAAAAAAAATTTCCTATTAAAATTTTTTTTATTCTCTTTTGCGAACTAAAAAGTTTATAATTTTTAGTAAATATGGTCTTTATAAAGCTATTAAAATATTTCCCTCGAGTCACTTAAAAATTTTCATTACAGGGACATTTTTCTTTTCAAGCACAGTTCCAAAAATAATACCGTGTTACTAATACATAGACTAGTTTTAGGCATTTTAGCAATTGCATTAAAAAAAAAAAATATTCCTTGAATCAATAAAAATTTCCCTTTTAGGGAAATTTTTTTTTTCATGCACAATTTGTAAAATAATACATTATAACGACTACATTTTAAATTTTACCACATACACGCACACACTGGAGCACATTAATGCAGCGATTACACACAAAGTAGCTGATTTATGCAACGACTTCTAAGCCAACCACACTTCTTGCGCGCGGAACCTAATACTACCGTTCAGACACTTGCATTTGTGCCATAATACCCTTGAACACCGAATACCATTGAGCTGCGCAAGTCAAGCAGTAAGTCGTAGTCATAAAACTTGAGGTCTTTTGATATGTAAAAGCACAAATTATGACTATAACTGGAATCAAAGCTGGTTACCAGCGCCATTAATCATCTGAATGTGCCACTATTGAGCGGCTAGCGAAATATTTGTAGAGTGTGTGGTGGAATGGAATGGAATGAAGTGATATGCACTGAATTTGTGGCATGTGTCGTGTACCTAGCAAATAAAGTCAATAATATGCTAAAAGTCGGCTCAAGTGCGCGCATTTAGTTGGCATTACTTGAGAAGTGAACATATACAAAAGTTCAAGTATTCTAGTTGCAGACACGTGTGCACTTGAGAAGGTTTGTTCATAATTATTGAATAGCTATAGTCAAGGCGATTATTTTTTTTTGCAAAAGTATATTCATGAGTGTGGAATATTATTAATTGAAATAACTTTTGATTGTATGAGTGGAGTTTGGTTGTTTAGGGATATCAAAAAACACTTAGAAGGTTTAGTCAAGCACTTGCCAAACTGCACTTAATTCTGTATAATTTTCGCACAACAAATTTCGCCTACAATACAAGCCACTTAGACAAATTATTGTTATATACGTACAACAACTCAAACTGTCTTGTCTGCCAAACATTTTTTGTATTACTTGAACAACTTCTAAAATTTCAGAATGCCTTTAAAAATGTCAAAACTATTTTGCGCCAAACTGGCAACATACATTGGAAGGTGCTTTGCTCTCATTGCTGCTGGCGCCTTATACTATGTGGTATGTAGCCGTGCTCCTGCTGCTGCTCGCTCTTAAGTTTGTCGCACTTCATCTCAAAAAATTTATCTACTGTCAACTGTGCGACCATTAAAAAAGTTATGACAGTGTCCTTGTTGACTCTGCAACAATTTTTCTGCCACGTTCTGTTTGGCTGCATACAACTGCTGTTTCCATTACACTCCTTCACTTTCATGTTCCAGAATTCATCTTAAAAAGTTGCTGTTGTCCTTGCACAGGTTTGTTTATTTGTTTATACGGGCGAGTTGTCTTTCGCTCACAGATTCTTGTTTGTTTTTCTTTTTTTCTTTTCTTTTCTTTTCGACATCGCCATGCTTGTGTTCTCGTCGGACAGTAGAAGCCAAAACGCAATAAATGATGCAAAGGTAGACAGGAAGTCGACAACGTCCTCCAGGACTACGACACAACAGCGTCGCGGAGGAAATTCTGCTCGAGATATGCACCAGTTATGCACTTAAGTGGTTCTAAGTTGGCATCTTGTAGCGGGTTTTAATGTTAGAACTTTGCGTAGAACTATGTTTATTTTTTGCAATAATTTCATATATTTTTTTCGTATCTTGTAGATGTTCTCATCCAGCGAAACTTGAGATTTATAATGTCTGCTTTGCAGCTGCATAAGAAGTAGTCAAAGCAGTAGTCTAGATTGCCCCAAGTTGTTGCATATAATATGCTACAGCAGCATGTAGCATCATTCTAGGTGTGGGAGTGGCTGGAAGAAGACTTGAAAAATGTTGCACATAAAAATTGTATTTGCATTTTGTTTTCGTTCAAGTTGAAGTTGAACGTGTTTTCAAGTAGTTTATTCTGTTCTTGCTTTTTAAAATTTATAACTTACTGCGACTAATGAATATATGGTGGACAGTTTGAAAGAGTTTGTTTGGCAAGTAGGTCAGCGATAATGTTCTTCAGCTGAAATATATGCTTCGAAACACTTGCAGGAATAGGATGATCTAAAAAGTTCCAAGCGCTTGTTGTGAACATTAAAATTAATATTAAAAAGGGTCTTTGGTTATTGAGTTCACACCTTAAGTTTGGGGATACAAGTAAGAAAAGTACAGTCGGGCGTAACCGACTGTAAGCGGCTCTGTACCAGTACCAGTGGCCGTTCGATTTTCCTAACCTATTAATGTTCAAAATCCTGTCCTAACAAACACATTAAATGTTTCCCTAGCTTATGACCAAGCAGTGCAATACAAAAAGGTAGGAAATTAATAAAAAAAAATGGTACTGACGAAAAGTATTTTGCTCCTCTCACTTCTCACAGTATGAAAAAAAAGGGAGGACGGAAACATAATAAGCATAGGTCATTCAAATTTAATTGCTTATGAAATCGCCATTTATTATCCGATTTTGATGAAGTTTTTTAATTTTGTCTAAACTGGCATACCTAATTTTTTTTTGTGCCCAAATTTTTAGAATTGATGGTGATTTTATGGGAAACGGGGGATGAGAGACCAAATTGTCAAATAAAGTCATAAAATTCCGGCTAAGTCCTAGTCGAACGAAAAAAGAACGAAGTCTCTACTTATTACCGTTTTTGAGATCCTTTCGTTCATACGGATGGACAGACTGGCAGACGGACATGTCTATATCGCCTCCTCTATCGCTCATGACCATAATGGAAGTAAATTTGGAGCTCTCCGACCATTAATTCTGCCTGTTACATACATTTTGCACCTGTTACATACATTTTCACAAAGCCAATAGGCACTTGTACCTTCGGTACAGAACCTAAAAAAGCTTAACCAAACGCACTTATTACAGATGACACTCTCTGGTTTCAATCTGTGCTCTTTGGGACATCATATAAACGAGATTTCATAGCTATCTTATAGTAACCCATTTAAATACCCTTTTTAGCTCTTCTTAGAATGCATATAAAGAATTTTTCAGACAAATTAAGCTATTTAATATAGATTTAGAGTTTCATGATTTTCAACGGCTAATATCTAGAAGATTCGTTACTCTCTATGTAAGGGATTTAATATAAGTAATTGTTTGGTTTGCTAAGTAGAACCAAATTAGTGTCTTTGGCAAACAGATATCTGTCTATGTCAAATAAATTAAATTTTCCAAACAGAGTACAAGCTTCAGTTTTCCAACATTTAGAAAAATTTCCCTTGAATGTAAAAAAATTTCCCTTGTAGGGAAATTTTTGTTTTGAAGCACAATTGAGTAAATAATTAATTTTTCGTACTATTTATAAAAAAATTTTGCCATTTTAGCAATTTTACGCACACATATACTTGAAAATTATCAAAAAATGGATCATTATATACATATCTAAACAAAATAATCTTTCATAGCAATACACTTTCTCTTGCAGTCCTCCAATTTGTAGATGCCTTCCAAATAATTTGATTTACCATGGTCCTCTAAACAATTACTTCATCAATAGATGATCTACTCATTTGATGGTATTCTATTTTCAAAAATTTTGTTTGCTTTAAATCAGCATTTAATCGACCCAACAGCTTAGAACAACATTTCTGCCTTATTCACACAAATCGATATTCCATGGTCATCCCAAAATGGCATCGCCATCTTGATACAACAACCTTGGCGCATATCATTATTGGCGATATAATGGTTTTTCTTCTGTAAAAAAAAGATATATGGTATAGTTCCTTAGTTTCTTGGCTATGCCGATTAGCTTTCAACCTCTCCCAGTATCTATCATCCGAACCAACATTCTACATTATTTCAGACATTTGTTTTAATAGATGTTTCCACTGAAACTTCAATCAATCAGATCAGTCTTTTTATACTATTTGCACATAGTGTCACAAAATTTGTAACGCCTTTAAAGTTGTATCGTAAACCACATAAAAGATATATAGTGAACTTTTCTAGCTATATCTGTCTGTCTATATGTATAGTATGCGTATAAGCGCCCCAGTTCCAAAATTTTTGATATTTTGGTTTGAAAGTTTGTATATCGACTGTTTATAACCAGAAGGAATACAAATTACGATGTGACCACTAGAAGGTACAGCTCCAGTATAAGCGCATTTTGAATATGTTTTAGTATTAAGAATCTTTTAATTTACCATGAAACTCATTTTGAAATATTCAATTGGAGTACAAAACGAATCATTAAAATAGGTGGACCCCTATAAAAAAAAAAATCGATATAGACATGACTGTCTTTCTGGCTATAAACAATTTGAACTTGGAGACTGTCATAGGTCGGGCTTTTTATTGCCTCTTCAGATAAGTTATGTTTAATAATCTAATAAAATATCCATAAAGCTCCATATCGGCACACTAGAAGTGTTACCCACCTGTAAATCTTATTGAGGTTTAGTTTAACTCGAAACGACAAATATATTGTATCGTATAATAATCCCAATAAAATTTTCTACACGGATCCAGATGGAAATAAGTTCCTAATACTAATTTAAGGTTTAATGGAGCTAGCGTTGTATAGTTACTGAGAAGAACTTATGAGCCAGATTCAAGCCACCCAAGTGACTATTTTAATACAACCGAATGCAGCAATTGTCAAGAATTGTCCGTACTACTCATTGATCCAAGCCGGAACTACTACTGAATTTTTGTTCAATGCTCCGATTCTTGAACTTTCTTTGGAATGCAGAAGTTCGTGACTTGTAGATCTCAAATTTCCATAGACATATAGGTCAAATTAAGGCGTCGAAGAAACTAATGCCACAAAAAAACATTGGGGTTTTGTTCAACATTCTTGCAGAAACCATGGAACTTGTTGGTCGTGAAAAGTTCTCTGGTGAATTTTTTGAAGTTTTTAGAGTTATATGTCGAAAATTTTGATTGATTTACTAAGCACATTGAGAAAATATTACGAATGTAAAGCTTCGCAAAAAGAGCTTGTTCGGGTAGTGTTTACTGAGGCATGTTAAAAAGCATCTTGAACTGATGCTCCAATACCACATTGACTTAAGCTGAGCTGACCACAGTTGGCAAAATAATATTGATGATGATATACTTAGCTCAGGCGTCGTAAGTAGAAAAAATTTCTGAGAGAATTATATTCTTTCACTATTTTCGGTGATAATTTCGAATAACACATATATTCCAGTTCGACCAATGGAAATACTACTAAGAATATATTATAAAAATTCAAAAAACCGTTGCTAGATTGAGAGTCGTACTCGTGATATATAGCTTTTCTAAAATAAGAATCTTAATATTCACATTTATAGCTGTTCAAATTATATTGCCAACATTTTTATATAAGCTTCATTTGCTAATAACCATTCCAAAATGATCTCTTAATATTCCGTCATCTAACTATTTGTAATATTATCTGTGTTGCATACTAAACAACATTGGACATCTATGGCAAACTCATTACAGTTTTTAAGAAACCATACACAAGTGAGCCATGCCACTCCTCGTACGCATCCATCAAGATCTTTTTCTGCAGTACCAAAAACTTTCGTTCTTGTCACAAACTCTTTCTTTGTACATCTTTCTTCATTATCTCTAACTCAACGAATAAGTCACACTAAACTTTATGGCAAATGAACTGTTTCACAGCAAAATAAACTAAGTAAACTAACAGACTGAACCCGCGTTTAAGCCAACAAATAGACAGACGAACGGATGGACAGACGTACCGTCGAATAAACAAACATCATGCATCCATCCAAGCAGTTAACAGACCAACAGCCCATAACCAGTTATGGCGACACGAGAATGATGTGACATGATTGTAGACAGATTGCAATATAAGCCAACAGCAGACCAGACCAAGACCATGGACAACAAACGTAAGACAGACACACAGACAGACGGACAAGTACTACAGCAATGGTCACAATGATGATATTAGCTGCCTTGAGAACATATATTTTAGCAGTTCTACGCTCGTTTCCAGTCATACTCGCTGGTAGTCATTCAAGCCACTAGCACAACACTAGCTATACAAGTTGTCAACCACGACGTTGACAACAGCTGCCACTCTGCGCCCGGCTCTGTCCGGCTAACTTGGCACAAACTGTGTGCCTAAAAAGGTGGTCCAGGCAACCAGACAACCACCAAAGCACACCAAACCAAACCAAACAAAACCAGCATAGAAGTCAACAAACAAATATATGGTCAATGGAATTTTTATAGATTTTCACTGCTTTGCTTTTTTGAGTCCAGCTGAAAGCTGCAGCAGCCGCAGCAGCAGTCAAGATCGCCATGAAGAAGAAAAAGTGTGCAACAAAATTAAATGCATTTCATAATTTCTTCAATAGCTATGGAGTGTTTTTATTTCTCCCCTCTATTTTCCTTTGACATTGTGCATGTGCCTGGCTGAGTCGGACTTTGACTGCTTGCTAGCATTGTTCCATTTGACAGCAATGTCATATAGATATGCTCTATTCTACGAGGGTCGTTTAATTATAGATTCAGAATTATGCTATTAAAAATACTATAAAAATCTATGAAACGGGTTGAGAAAAAAGAAAAAACACACCAGTTGAGTGGGGTCGCTTACGAGATATCCTGTTTCTAACGATTTTAATTAGGGCTAACTCTTCTTTAGATCCAATATTGGCCTATATGGAATACTTGCTTAAAAATCAAATTTAGTGTTTCTAGCTAAATAAAAAAACCACAATGAAAAACTTTTCATACTTAAACTTATAAACGTGGGACAGATTTATATGGATGCTACCCATTTTAGTGGCCGGATCTGTCCCGTAATGGATTATTTTACATGCATAACCGAACGTAAATGATTCTCTTGTGACATGTCCAAAACATGATCGATCTCTCTTAAGTTTACATGGTTTCCGAAATGATTTCGCTCACTTTATCAACGTTATCGTCGGTCACACACTTTGAAGGCAGTCCAGAACTAGGCATATGTTCGATGGTCTCCCGACCATCCTTGAACGCTTTATCCGCGATTTTCTTCCGCAAGAAAATTGAACACAAATACGTTGATCAATATTTTCACTCATTACAAAGAATTGCCAAGCACTACTGAATTTGTTTGACAGACTATAGAACATACCACATTTATGGCTTTTGTGGACGAAAGTTTCACACCTTCTTGCTTAGGGTTTACACACCATGAATACACCACCTTTAGCGCACCTATTTTTCTTTTTTATTTCGGGTGCAGGTTTGTATAAATTTATTTATACAACGTTTGTGACTCGACGAGACTTTCACTTCATACTCTTCTTCTTTTCGTAATGTTCACGAATATTATGTTTAGGTTTAGTTTGGCTTAGGTCATAAAGCTTGTTTAAAATATGTTCCCGAGTTATCAAAAAATTCGTAGAAAAAATTCGACTCTACTTTCAAGAAGATAATATTAACAAAATTACACTTGATCTCTATAATTATGATAATATATCATTAGATCTTCATAAATTTCTAAAACTTCTCTCTTATGTTCAACGCTTGACTATCCTTTCATTGCCAGCCGTAGCTAGCGATCGAGCAATGTTGCACTGTACATGGTTGCAGCAAGTGCAACATTGTCTTTGCGTCTGTTAACTTATTGGCACCCATATTTGGATTGAATCATTAATGGTGTGGCTGTATATGCGCCATGGTTAGCTCTGGTCTTTGTGGATGTTGCTGCTGCAGCTTCTTCTGGCAGCAACTTGCCTCATTGCTGTTGGTGCTGCTGCTCCGTCTCAATATCTATTTGTGGTTATTTATTTAGCTATTGTTGTTTTGGCAAATGTTGCGGGAAATTGTCGTGAATATGCTGCTGCTTTGGCAACAATTGTCAGCAACATTGCCATTGCCATGGCAATTGTTGCTGTTGCTCCTTTTTGTAGCTCGATCGCTGCTACATTAGACAAATTTTATTGGGTTACGCATGCGCGTTGACGTTGACAATGTGACCTTGTCATCATTAGTGACATTTGCTGTCGTTGTGATCATTTTTTATCGAATCGATTCTGCACTTTTGGCGAGTGCCCGCCAACTGCCCGAATGGGTGTGTGTGCTTTTTAGGTAAACAGATTTGCAGTGGGCTTAGCAAGCAATAATTTTTACGGTTTAATTGGTTTGAATATTTTTCTTTTATTATTGAATGCCATTTTTGGTTGGATATATTTGGTTTAATTATGACAATTACAAGCTGGCTCGTAACTTAAATAAAATGTACAAGTTCTGGGATAAAGTATTAAAATTTTCTATTGAATGACTTTCAAAAGCTGTAGTTTAGATTGGCTACAGTTTTATTCTCAGTAGAAATTTTTTGTTTTGCATTTAAGGAAAAGATGTGTTAAATTTTTGCATTTTACAAATTATGTTGGCGTGTAAGTGGGTAATTCAAATTGTAATTTATAATTTTTTAATATAAGAATTTCCTTTATGATAAGCTAATAATGATTATGATCTAACTAGCAAGATAAAATTTCATGAGTTCAACAAATATTATCCACCATTGATAAGTATGTAGCCATAATTCCAGCTCTATGTTCTATTAGTCATACATCCTAGGTTTAACTATTCTCCTAACAATTTGAATACAGGCGCAAACATATTTGTTCTGAACAACAGAACCTCAATGCATATAAAATTTTCAAATTTGAGTTTTCAGATTCGCCTGTTGTTAAACTCTGTTATAAACGCAAATCAAGCTCTATATTAGGCTCCAACCTGTTGTGATTATACTTGCCAACATGCTTTTGTATTACATGTTGCAACCTCAACTAATGATTGCTGACTTTATTGGATATCTATTGACAATAAACTTCGTTTGTTCAAGTTCACATTGTGAGAAAAGTTGTTGACAGTCATTCACATGGAAATGGCCAACAATGATTTCAAACGCTCCAAGCAACTTACACTTCCGTTAGGATACGTATCTCCTAAGTAGCTTCTGAACGCCCGTTCAGTGAGAAGGCAAAAACCACCCCTACTTAGGGGTTGGTGCGCTGGGCTTGGGACCCGCCAGTGTAAAAACAAATCTCCAATGAAAACTAGAAGAAGGCCTCGGAAGGAACACTATGATGTCGACCCCCGCAAACGATACAAGGATCACGATTTACGGATATGCATCTGGAATGTCCGCAACCTTAATTCGATTGGTGCAAATATCCAGCTGGTTGATGTCCTCGAAAGATGCAAGGCTGACATCACCGCAATCCAAGATATCCGAAAGATAGGACAGGGTTGCTCTAAAAAAGCAACCTGTGACATCTACTACTAAATACTTGGCCTCGTCTCCAGGATTACGCCTGTTGAAGAGCGTCAAGCCGCGATACGCATCAAGGCTAAATATTTTAATATAAGCCTGTTTTGTGCGCACGCCCCGATGGAAGAGGAAGACGACGATGCTAAAGATGAGTTCTATTAGCGCTTGGAACGTCTGTACGAGCACTGTCCCAAACACGATGGCAAAATCGTGCTTGACGACTTTAACGCCAAGATTCACGACACTACCTCCAATAATGCAGAGAGGCTAATCGATTTCGCCGCACGTCGGAACATGGTAGTTTGTAATAACAGATTTCAACACCTTAACACCCACAAGGCTACATGGCTGAGACCAGATCAAATAATACGCAACCAAATTGATCATGTTTTGATTGACGGAAGGCACGCATCGAGCGAGTTGAACGTGCGAATGCAGCGTGGTCCTAACATTGACTCGGACCACTATGTTGTCGCAGCCAAGGTATGCACTAGGCTCAGCGTAGTGCACGCTGCATGTTCCAACATGCAACGAAAGCTAGACGTCGGCAAGCTGCAATCAGAATAGACCGCCGTACCCTTTTCAAACGCACTGTCCCGACTGCTCCGGGAATCCTCTCCGTCTCCTTGAGATATATGTGAGCAGTGGAAACTCCATGGATAGGGCTTCCAAGCAGGTCATTATTATACAAAATCTGTGAACAACTCTTGGTACGACGAGGAGTGTCGCAGTGAGAAGAAAGCTTCCTAGGAGCGTAGGGAGCAACGCGAGTTGTTAGAGAGCGATATCAAGAGAAACGGAGAGATGAGAAACGCCTTTTCAGAAGCAAGAAAAAGGAGCAAGAAAGGCTGGAGTTTGAGGATGTTGAGATGTTACGTGACAGAAATAAAGCTCGAAAATTCAATAAAAAGGTCAAGCGTCTGACTGAAGGTTTTAAGCCTGTAAGGGTGACATTGGAAATCTGGTAACGGATGAACAGGAATCACTGAGATTATGGAGGAGTCAACCTACTCGGAGGCGATGAAACACACAATACCGCAGAAATGACACCGGAACCACCAATTAATGATGACACTATTGTAGTACCACCGGACTATAACGAGGTCGATTCAGTTATTAAAAAGCTGAAAAATAAAAAAGCGGCAGGCTCCGATGGGCTGACAGCTGAGTTATTTAAGACCGGCGCCGAAGAGTTGGTTAGGAGTATCCACCAACTTTTATGCAAGTTCTCTGTCCTATCTTTAAGAAAGGAGACCCCCGCTGTTTGTGCCAACTACCGCGGAATAAGTCTCCTATCCATTGGATATAAAATTCTGTCGCGTGGATTGTGTAATAGACTGAAGCCGTATACGGATTCACTGATTTGACGATATCAGTGTGGCTTCAGACCAAAAAGGTCGACCAGTGACCAAATATTCACATTACGTTAAATCTTGGAAAAGACCCATGAGTTCAACAAAGACACTCACCACCTATTTGTCGATTACAAAGCCGCTAAGAGCGAAGTTCTTCGACGCCCTGTCTGCACCAGGTATCCCGGCAAAGATTGTTCGTCTTTGCATGGCGACGCTATCTAACACACAAAGCGTTGTCAGGGTGGGGAAAAACCTCTCCGACCCCTTTGATACCAAGAGAGGTTTCAGGCAGGGTGATGCTCTTCTCGATTTTTTCAATCTTCTGATGAAATGCATCCTACGCCTGTGCCAATACATACAGAGTATGTCGGGCTCGATCTTCCAAAAGGAAGTGATGCTGCTCGCTTACACCGATGACATCGATATCATCGGTACGCAGGAGCGGCGAGTCAGCAAGGCGTTCTCAGAGATTGAAAAACAGTCTCGGCTCATGGGTCTAGCGGCGAACGAGGACAAGACGAAGTACTTGATGTAGTCTCTCACTCCGTCATCGCGTCTTGGACGGTCAGTGACGATGGAGAATTTCAACTTCAGTGTTGTAGAAAACTTCGTCTATCTCGGAACAGAGGTCACCAGCAACAACAATGTCAGCCTGGAGATCAGGCGAAGAATCACGCTTGCAAACCGATGCTTTTTTGGGCTGAGCAAGCAAATGAGAAGTAAAGCCCTCTCTCGACGGACGAAAAAAAAGATATATAAGACGGTGATACTCCCGGTCCTACTGTATGGCGCAGAGGCATGGACCATGATTGAGTCGGACGAGACAGCGTTGGAAGTCTTCGAGAGGAGGATCTTTGGTCCTATTAGAGTCGGCGACGAGTTTAGGTCCCGTATGAACCGCGAGCTGTACGAGCTATTCGATGAGGTTGACATAGTCCAGCGCATAGAATTCCAGCGGCTGCACTGGGCTGGGCACCTCATTCGAATGGATGAAAGAGCTCCAGCACGCATGTTCATAGCGAGGCCTAAATTTGATTGGAGGACGCTGAAATAAAGGACGACCGGGCACGCGCTGGAATGACCATGTATGGAGAGATCTCTCTGTAGTTGGCATTCAAAACAACTAGCGCCAGCGTGCTTAAGACTATGGAGGCTGGAGTGCCTTCCTAAATGTGGCCATGACCGGAAGACGGTGGACGGTCATTTAAGTAAGAAAGTATGCATCATTCCTCCAAGGCCAATTGTAGCATGCCTTAAATAAAGCAGATTGCTGCTCTTGCAAGATCCCGGGCTGTCTATGATATATCCGAATTACCACCCTGTACAAATACCTTAATATTCCTTGTATTCTGTTTCCTCTCAAGCAAATATAACCAGGTCATGGTATACCACTTAAACCACTTGGCTATACTACTTGCTCAAGTAGCTTTTATCAGACACCTGAAACAGTTTATACTTACGTCTTATATTTAAGATGATGTCTCGTCGATTAAATAGTTTACATTGCCTTAAATTGAATTTATTTTAATTTCATATAATATACATTTGACTTTCGATGCTGATCAAGAATATATAATTTTTAGAGTCTGACTCGCCTGCTTACACACATTTTCATACATTTTATATACCCTTTGACACTATGGGTCCTGTACCCATATAAATATTTTATTTAAATATTTTAAAGATAAGAAACTAATTGAGATCACTTAAAATGCTTTTTTAAAATAGCTTTTCATATCCTGTTGATGTGCATCAAATCTTATTTATTTAATTTAAAAATTATCGAAAAACGCCGCAATAAAAAGTAAAACAATATCTAATCGCCTACTTTTATTTCATTCGCTAGAAAGCCTTACAAAGTGATTTGTAAGTTTTACTTATCACAGTACATTTTATTGCTGCAAATTATTTTTTATATATACTCGTCAACCAACTTAATAATCGATTAGATGTGAAGACCCTAATTAATTTAAAAACTTAACTAGCTGATATCTTAGTGCATAAAAAAAATATATTTGACATCCCAGTTAACCGAAATTGCAGTTCTACTTCCTTAAACTACTCGAATGCATTTCGTACTCGTATATTTCGTAACCAATTTACATGTATCACCATTAGAACCAACTATCACAGTAATTTATCACAGATGGCGACTTATTCTCTTCACAGCATATCAACAAATCTAACCTTATAAAACCTACAGCACACATTCTTCGACTCTGTTAGACTATCGAGCACTTATCACTGTGATATATCACTAAAGCAACATCATTGGCAACTTTTTCTTCTACACGAAGCCAAGTGCATACCATAAAATTACATGCTACAAACGAACAAACTAACTCAAAATCAACGCGTGTACATGCAACATATCACACAGTCACTGACTGCAATGGGGTACAAAGCGAGAGAAAGCAAGCAAGCAGACAAGCAAGAGATGGAAGACAGTGCAAACACGCCTTTATCACTTGTGATAATCTGAGGACATTATGTCAAACAAGTACACATGCCACAACACAGCAACAGCGACGGCACTGCGTACACTGATGAATTTTCCAAGCCAAAATGTTGCCGAGTAGCCAGATAAAAAAAAAAGAATATATATAAAAAAAAAAAATAAATTAAATGAGTATAAGAAGTGAGTCAGTAAAGAAGCATGGCAAGGCTGATGTTTGCGCTGCGATTGCATTTTAATGCACCCAAACAAACAGTGAGTAAAACTTGCAACACTTGCACTCGACTGCATCCCGGTTTGGCAGTGCTCTGCTGATTTTCTGTGATAGTTTTCAATCGGATTCGATTCGAATCGACTTGGAATCGCATTGAATTCATGCGAAATGCGTGCCGCTGCTGCTGCTGCTGTTGCACAAAATGATCGATTGCGCGCAAACGCATTGACATATCGACATGAATCTTGCATTATTAAGCAATGCTGAGAATTTTAAATGAAGTCATGGAGCAGCAAGCAGCAGCGAAAGCAGTAGCTACGAGGGTTCACTCATATGTATTTGAAATGAACTAATAGAAAATATTAAATGGATTTTTAAAAAAATTTTGTTAACAAACAACGATTTCCGGTTTCGCCTCCCAAATATCAATCAGCAGAAAAAAGCTCTTTTGACGGAATAAAGACAGCAACAATGAGGCCGGTCAGGCCTTTTTTATTTATTTAAAAATCTTCCACACAAACGGAACAATTTAGTAATTCTAAAAGATAAATTTTTATTTTCTAATTACAACAAGGCAAATTAATTATGGTTCAGACGGTATAATGTGTCATCACTGAGCGGCCTCAATGACATAAGGTTGAGTGAGAGAGTACTTAGAGACGCGATCATCAAATAGTATAGCCTCTGCTGGTATCGAAAAATGTTCACTTTGCAATTTATTTTTAATTGCCGGGAATAAGAAGAAGTTATTCAGTACCAAGTCAGCGGTGTAAGGAAGAATACACATTAATTCCATGTCTTGAGTATCGAAAAACCCTATTGTTTGAGCCGATGTGTGAGAGCTGGCATTGTCGTGAAGAAGGACATTACGTCCTCGGCGAATGGTTTTCCTTAGTTTTCTGTAAGCAACTCTGAAACGAATAGTTGTATACCAACTTTCACAATCTTTCAATGCCACATGGCCAGATTTCCAAAGAAACGGGTAAACATTTGCTTTTAATTTTGATCTCTCGTTTTGGAACTCCCATACTATCGATTGCTGCTTTGATTCGGGCTCTTATGCATGTTTTCAGGATTCGTCACCTTCTGAGATATTAATAAAGTGTTTGGAGTCACAATGACATTAAAATTTCTTGGCACCAGTAAAACGTACCAATATCCATTCCACCGAATTTTAAAGCATGAATTCAAAACCCAATACTTTTAGTGCAACCCTCGTACTCAGTGTATAGGAAATGCTGCTACATGTCCACTTGTATGGCACAGCATTTAGCAGTGATTGTTATCGTAATAATGATAATGATGCCAGTAGCAGAAACCACAGATTCAATGAACCAAGGATTGAAGGCATCCTTCACAACGTCATCCATTGCCCATTTAGGGATGCAACGCTTTGCGCGATAGCTCGATTGTGTCATTTAATGCATTTTATTGCGTATTTAAGCAGCACAAATTAATAATTTTTCGATTTTTTTTTTCTTCTTCATCTTTCTTCTGTTCCAGTGTTGTTTATGTTGCAGTGATAATTTTTTATCACACACTCACATCACAGCCAGAGCTACCAACTTTTCAGCAAATGACAACAACGACGTTAATGTTGGCAAAGACAATAATGGCTATAAATTATATTTTATTTGTTAAAAATGCTAACGAATCTCAGTTCTTTAGCGCAACACTGGTTCGTTGCTGCCGCTGCTGCTGCTACTAGCGTTCATTTGCTCACTTGGGGCAGCTGTGATACATCATCAGTTGTTGACTTCAGTTTCAACTCCTCGCTACGGAATTGTTTGCTGCTGCACAGCATTGATTTCAAATGTTTATCGAAGCGTAAATGGCAACACTTTCTGCTTCTTTAAGTGCAAAAATTTAACGACAATCGTTTGTACATACAATTCAAACTTATACAGAGCGGCTTGCTCGGTGCTCCATCTTGCTCCAAAGTACTCGCCGTAGCAGTACGGCTAAAAGGCGTGTTGTGCTGCTTTCCGTACCTTGGCTGTGATTTATTTCAATTTTATTGAAATATTCTACATTGGTTTGTGATTTGTTCTTCATTTAATGTTGCTGCTGCTTATTGCTGCTTTAAAAATCCATTTGTATGCGTTACTCGCTTCCGTTTGGCGTTGGTAATGATTTCCTTTGGCCATTTCACTCCTTCTATTATCTTTATATTGTATCTCTCGCTTGACGCACATGTGAGAATTGTGTATGATTGAAATTAATTACTTTATGAGATCTTTAAGGAGCGTTAAACATTTGCGAGTTAATGGTGCTGCATAGAAGTTGCTAATGGGTGAGTGTAAAAGGAAGATTGAGTTCATTGGTGCAAGTAAATATTATATGTGGAAGCTTATTTTGTTCTACTATGGGGAGCTAAGAAAGCATACTCAATGTATATAACAAGCAGAAGAAGGCGTGGCAGGTGCTATGTAATATACTTATCGTACAGCTTTAATAATCGAGTCAATAGATCTATGCCTGTATGTCCTTTTTTATGGTGAACAAGCAGATGTCTGAGACTATAAAATAAATATTTGCCAAATTTTAACTTCAAGAGTCACCTGAAATATACGCAGCTTACTAGCTAAGCAGTACTAAATTGCAGCATTGCCAAGCTAAAAGCAAGTGCGAAGTGTATCTAAGCCTTGGTTTCACCAAAATCACCAATTTCTTTTATTTGTTATCTTTAATTTCTATAAACGCTCTGCTAAACTATGAATTATATATGTATATGATTCACAAAAATATTTCTTAAGAACTCAGCTCAAGAACAACTTCCGCACATCGTCAGTTTCTAACCATGCGAACCCCCAACGCCAAGCTCACCTGTCGTAAATGCAGACAACTCAACTCATTACAAGCTATTCGCTGTCAAATCAAAAATAATTTATTGTGCTTCAACACTTGAACCATTCTTCTACATCCACATCATCCAATCTCTGGCCACATGTCGCCAAGAGTGTTTAACAAAAAAAAAAAAAAGAAAAAAAAAACAACAACAACAACAAATGAAATCCAATGCAATGAAATCCAATGCAATGCAATGCATTGATTTATGTTGGCCTCGTGTATTTCTCTGTTTGTCCGCCGCTGATAGCTGACAGTAGTCTCTGTTGCAATCAAAATTGGACAAAGTTGTCATAAGAATCAGTTTCGATTTGATTCTTATTCGCTCTGTCGCGATGTACAAACCAAATCAAAATGCATAAAAATACAACGTACAACCTCATGCAACCTCAATCATTTTATTGTGACATCTTTTACGCCCTTTTGGGAATTTTTATTGCAATTTTATGCTGCAGACAATTGTAATTTGGAAATATGTCAGCGCGTCAATAAATTCTAATTAAATAATTCTCTTAACGCTTTGACGCGTCGCCTGTCACATAAATTTACGCTATTGAAATTCTTTCGCTAAAATGTTTCCTTCTTTCTATGTAATATAGTATTGAATATTATTAATATTTATATGCAATGCAGGTATTTTGCTTTTTTTTTGGGAATATGTCCGAACCGATTATGGTGTTAGGTGTCACAAATTGATGTAGTGCATTGGAATGCAGATATTTTATAGTAAGTATTTTATTTTATAATGCATGCAAGTTATCTCGGTGATAAGAACGTCTTTTAGTTATTAATTTTATGATTGGTTTTTGGAAATATCAATTTGTAAATGGATATAAATATTATTTAAGTCAAAGTAGATGCTACCAAAAGATTAAAAAGATATTAAGTTCTAAATAGAAGGAGCTAACTTTTAAAAATAATTTTATAAGATCCAGAAACAGTTTTGAGTAAAACTTTATAGACAGATATACTGTCTAGTCCTCAATTCTTTATTTCGATATAAATGTACAATTTATCCAACATTAAAATTTAATGTCAAACCTAATTGGATTCTCCATTTATGTAGTGGACAAATGTGTAAGCATTTATTATTGTAAACAATAACGAACGCTGCGCTCGATTTCCAGATACCCTATACCCCCTTTGCAGCAAAAATTTGTGTTAAAGCATTTGCTATTTGGATCCGTATGGGATATTTCATTGGAACAACCATATCAAGCTGTCCCCCTTTTCAGGATTTTAGTAAGAAAAATAATTTTTTGTGTCGTTAAACATATTGCACAACAATATTTTTTTTATAAAAACCCCGAAAAGGGAACATGCCTTCTGTTGGTCCGATCTGGCCCAATATGAAATATTTTATTTGAATTTAAGTTACATACAACAAACATAACAACAACATCTCCGAAAGGAGGGACTTGTCTTAAAGGGTTATACTTCTTACAGAAGAGTTGACACGGTAAGTTTTCCGTGGTGGCTATCTCTTCTAGTGGTCTGATCCGGACCTATACGAATTATTTTATAATGATTAAGGTTAACCAAATTTGGGGGTTATAGCTGAATTTACAACAACAATATTATTTGTACCATCCTTCACTTAGGAAGGAAAATTAGCAAATAATTTGAATACAAGTTATCTGGAGAAAAACTTGCAGAAACGAAATATACAACCTCGAAGGCTTTATCTCTTAAAATATAAGTTCTTGTTATTCATGTGGATAGTCTGACAGGCAATCACACGAACATGTCTGTCTTGCCCCTTCTATATGTTACATACGAATTTTCATAAACACTTTTAACATTGGATTATAGAATATTCCACAGGCAATTGCTTTTAAAATCGTCATTTATTATCCGATTTTGCTGAAGTTTTTGGATTTTGGCTTAGAGCGACGTTATCTCTATACTGACACACTTAATTTTTTTTGTGCCAATGAAATGTTTACCCTTGAGGGTGATTATATGGGGAAGAAGGGGGAGGAATGGTCTCCGATCATCATTTCTACCTGTTATATACATTTTCACAAAACCAATAGGCCCTTGTACCTTCGAAACGGGGCCTAAAAACTTAATATTAAAAAATCAATTTTTTTAAGCTACATTTGAAGGAGAAAAAAAAAGAAAAAACTACTATTTTAAGCTTATTGGAACGCCAAATAATTGATATCTTTCATTCACAAGGACTATTCAATAGAAACATTGCCAAACAGATAAAGCACAGCTCCAGAGCTGTTGATAGATATTTAAAAGAGCTGAACATAAAATTGTGAGAATTGTTTCCAATTCAAGTAAGTCAGCAGCTAAGATTAAGGAATTAACCTGAGTAAACGCAAGCCTTTCAACTATTCAGCATACAATTAGAAATGCAAAGCATCTTAAGCTTCAAACAATCAATCAAGAAAAAAATACTTCTGAATGCTTTACGCAGAGAAATACGGCTTCAAATTGCGAGGGAATACATGACGTGGTCTGTTCAATCTGACATTATCGACTTTATCGATGAAAATCGTTTTAATTTAGATGGCTCTACTGGATCGGTTTTTAAGGCACCAACACAGCCGTGAAGGTGGAGTCATGTCTTGTGGTGCGATCATATTTTATCGAAGTTAATTTGTATTAACCAGAAGATGAACGGCGAGTACTTCAAAAAATTGTTGGTGTCCGTACTTCTAAAATTAAATGAATTTTTTGGACCAATCCCATGGATTTTTCAACAAGATAATGTGCCTATTCTAAACGTTCGATTAGATAAGTCATTTATTTCGAGTCAAAATGTAAATATCATTACTTGACCATAATATTCTTCAGATGTTAGCGTGCAGCAATTAAACTTGCTTGGAGTGAGACTTCGCTGAACTACATTGACTATCTGCATTATTCTATGAAGGACCGAATATATGACCTGACCGGATATACTTTTCCAAACAATTAATTAATTTAGGTGCGTCAATTCTAGTGACCAAGAAAACTATGTCTTATCTTAACTAGCTTTAAGAAATGTTTGAAAAACACAATTATGTTAAATTTGTATAATCTTTCGCATATTAAATTAGAAGAACAATTTTTTGCAATCAACTTTTTTCAATAATTTCCAAAATAGCAGTTATTAAAAAAATTTTAATGCATATATGGGTGCATCTAACTTATTGACCAGCAGTGTATATATAAAGGAGTAATAATCTTGTTTATGAAATTCAAATGAATAGGTTTGGTATTGTAGCTTTCATTCCTTTTTTGTCCCTCAAGCTTACTCGATAATTCCAGCTTGTGATATTATTGTTAAGTCTTCATTTGTATATTATATTGCTAAAGTCTCTCCTGTCATCCGCAAAAGTTGACATATATATGCCTGATAATTGCGGCATATCAATTCCGTACAGAAGGTATAGCATTGGACCAAGTAATATTAGGCAGCCTTGCTTCACATAGAAAAACCGATTGCTTCACTAAGATTTAAGTATTTCGGATATTTCAACCAAGATTGAACATCATATTTTAAACAGGTGCCCAAAATTTGTCAAAAGCCTTTGATATATCAAGGAAAACTGCTGTAAATATTTGTTTTGCTTTTAGTAGTTGCTAAACTACGTAGCAAATCCTGTGAGTTTGTTTGATCGTTGAATGAGTTTTCCAAAAGCCAAATGCTGAGGAATTAGCGCATTCGTCTCCGTTATGGATTGCATTCTATCTAAAAGAAGCCTCTCTCTAAGAGATAGTGCGCATTAAAATCTACTCTTTTCTACTCCTTATGATATATTTCATATAGGTCCATATTAGACCATTGCTCCATTGACCATTGTACATTAAAATAATAAAGCTAGAGATTTCGTACATTGGATTGTATCAATGTTCATAAAAATTTATCTTTATTTAAGACCATTCCGACCACGTCTACTCTTACCGCCCTTATAAGCTACGTTTGTTTCTACTAATTTTTGAACCATAATCCATTATACTTGGATTTATTCATAAAATTTGTTCAATTAATTATTTTTACATGTTAACTTAATACTAATAAGGAGACTTAGGTTTTTTAGTACTTAGTACTTAGGTTTTTTAGATTACAAAAAAAAAAAAAAAAATTATTGATAATTAATTAATTAATGATTAATAATCTATTTCTACGTCTATTTCAATTAAAAAAGAAATTAAGTTTCAGAATCTGATCTTCTCTGTCACAATTAATACCAGTTTCTTGGGAAATATTCTTGTTATTATAATTACTACAAATATTTTCAAAACTTGGTGATTCCAAAAGCTCAATTACAGCTGCTGGCAATGGATTTTTTTTTATTATCACCCAATCTTTTCGACAGATATATGCTCGATACCAAAGGAGCTGAGGACTCCATTGCTCTTTGGAAAACATCTGTCATTTTGTTTCGTCGTGTATTCTTTCGAGCATGTAACCGCCTGCCACTTGTAATATTTGTTGTAAGCTTCTGAGGCGTTTTTCTCAAAAAACACCTACAGACAGAACAGATGCTTCTGTTATTTGGAAACCATGCACTAAAACTTTATGGACTGTTGCCGACATCGGAATTTTTGGCAATATTTTTGAAATTGTTTTACATCAATAGACAGCTGGCAAGAAATCGCAATTAAAATGTTGTGAAAAAATGTGATGAGATTCTCATCAAGACCTAAGATTTCAGCCAGAAACTTAGGTTTTGCAAAGGCTCGCCTTGCTGTATTGCCGTCGTTGGTATTTCCACTCCCATACTGTTTAGGCTTGTCGAAATGTAGAGCCATATTCTTCTACATTTTCTTCTGAATTAGTTTTTCCTGTTTCGCCATTTAATTTTTTCCATTTTTATCTCTAACATGCTATTTTTTAGGCCCTGATCCGAAGGTACAAGAGCCTATTGGTTTTGTGCAAATGTATGTAACAGGTAGAAATAATGGTCGGAGACCCCCCAAAGTTACCCCCATTATGGTCAGGAGTGATAGAGGAGTCTATATAGACATGTCCGTCTGTCCGTCCGTCCGTCCGTATGAACGAAAGGATCTCGGAAAAGGTAATAGATAGAGACTTCGTGTTTTTTGCATTCGACTAGGACTGCTCAGGAATTACACAAGTTTATTTTAAAAACTTGACCCTCCCCCTTCCCCATAAAATCACCCCCAAGGCTAAAAATTTCTTCGGCACAAAAAAAGTAAGTATGCCAGTATAGAGATATCGTCCTTCTTAGCCAAAATCCGAAAAGTTCATCAAAATCGGATAATAAATGACGATTTTATAAGCAATTGAATTTGAACGACCCCCCTTTTCTGTTTCATTCATATTCGCGCAGTGAGAAGTGGTCATGTGTTTGGTCATAAGCTAGGAAAACATTTAATGTGTTTGTTAGGCGAACTGAACTGGTACAGGGCCTCTTACAGTCGGTTACGCCCGACTGAAATTTCCTTACTTGTTTTTGAGTTCAATTTATTAAGCAATTTTAAGAACAATCTCAAAAAATCGAATCAACGCGTGGAGTGGACTCATGCCATATTGTAATGCTTCAGGCCTAGCCTTAGTTTTGGTGAGTCCATATTGTCACTTTCCATAAAATCTTTTGGTCTTGCTCCACAGATGGCACATAATTGGCAAGATTTAATTTCAGTCAGACTATTCCGTCTATTTCCTGTCATATGCAGGTTATATTTTACTGTAATTTTCATCCATTTATAGTCATTTGAAGACAAATCTTTAAATTGTTCGTCCAATTTTTTTTTCTATTTAAGAATATGGTCTTTGCTCTTTTTGACAAATTTAAGTTTGATTGACCTACAAAATCTAATGGACTGAGGAGTACGATTTATCTACAAAATATTTGTTCCGAAAAGGGATTGGTCAAAAAGCATCGGATAGCAGCCGAAAAAGTTTTGTTTATAAGTCCGGCTTTGTCCGGTTGTTCCGTCATGTCCATAGCTTGCAATAAGAGTCACACTTGATATATTTCCAAACTGCTCAAATAAATCTTCTTGCATATGTATTATACGGCAACTAGTGTGATCTAGGAGGCTTTGTAACGGGACTTACGCCACTATATCGGTTACAGTAATATCAAGAGGCCTACATTTGGATTTTGCTTCTCTCACTTTATTGTCAACGGGAATAAGATCACACGATCGGCTATTGCTGAGCTTGCCAAAGTTTTTGTATTAGATTTAGTTAATGAATTTTCAAGCAGAAATTCTAAAGTCTCATCCGCCGTTAGTGGTACTGACTCATTGTTTATGGTAAAATGAGGTTTTTCTTTGCCTTGTTGGGTTTACCTGGACTAAGAAATGTGTTTTATAACACTAGTGCGGTATCTTCTTGGGCCGAAACTACAGCAACATGCACAAGTAGAGATGTGTTGTGACCTTGAGTACCAGCTAAATCGGATGCCAATTTTCGCATCACACGGAGTCCAGCATTTACATACTCAATCTGACGCTTACTGACGCTTTTCCATTGAATGACAACGTTGTATCAACTTTTAAAACCGTTTTAGATAAAAGCCATTTGTTATGCTTTTTCTTACTTCTGCAGCATTTTTTAAAGGACTTTCTAATGTGTAAGTCAAAGCTTCTTAGTTTATTATTAATTTAATCCCTTTTCCCGCCTCGAAACAGCGGGAAACATTTCGATAATTTTCTATATAATGAGATGAATTTTAAATTTTTATTGCTATAAAATTGTACGCGTTATAAGCAGCCAATTAAATGGTTATGCTTTGTCAGTTTTACTACATATTTAATCAAAATTTTTAATAACAGTGCAACTCCTTTTTCTTGTATACAAGTCTCTCCATTGTAACGAAGCAGCCACACACAGCTTCGACTGCCAGACCAATATGTGGCTGCCAAAAGAATAAATGTTCACTCATAAAAATGTCATATGCTCTAAGCGTTGACAAGCACTCGTGAATAAGAACAAAAATAAAAGAAAAGAAGTCCATATAATATCCCGAAAATATATTTCACACACCAAGCATAAATTCTGCACAAATTCGCATACTCATATATTGCAACCGAAAAGCTGTCAGGGCGTGTCACAGACGCCTTTAACGACATTTTTTAAGTATGGTGATGAAAAAATCAAGTATATAGAATATATAAAGCGCGATATGGTTTTTCGCTTAGCAGCCAAGTTGGTTTCGCTTCACTTGGCGACAATTGCAAATGATGTATGCAATATTTAATAAAAAGAAAAAAAGAACAAAATTCCTAACACAGAATATATTCGAATTTTTATTAGAGAAACGTTTTAACATATTATACTGGCACTCTCTTGGGTAAAATTTTAACATAAAAATTCAAAACGCTGACAGCAGTTTTGACAGCCAGTAAAATTAATATGCAACGTTGGAACTTATTAGTAAATTTATTATTTGTATATGTTAAATGCACACAAAATGATTAAAAATGCGCAATGAATATATTACATCTTTTTTTTGTTTTTGTTCAAAATTAAACACAATTGCATGCCTGGTTTATAATTTACACCTCTGCTGTTGAACTGGCACAAAGCAGCACGGCGCGCTGTGTGGCATACGTAAGTGGCTGCGGTGCCGCGATAGTGTTGCATGCCTGCGAGCTATAAAGGGTTAAATTTAAACATAATATTAAATTTTTAGTTTTATAATTTTCTAAACTAGCTTTCACTTTAGCTGTTTATTGTAGCATGTACGTGTATGTTTATATATTTTATATTTATACAAAAGCTGGCTTAAGACAAGCCAGCAACAATATCCCACGGCATTTATTAACACTGCCAGCCATGGCAATTGGCATTTTCAATTCATTTTTCAATCACTGCGACACGTTGCGCGATCAGATAAAGTTCATCAAGTGGCAAATGTGCAACTTCTTGGATATACCAGTATGTCGACTTGACTGACTGACTGACTGAGTTGAGTTTCTGTGTGGATTGACTGACTGACTGAGTGACTGACTAAGCCAGACACCTGCCGCGCAAAATTTCTTAACACGTTGGCTTAAGACGATGTCTGTCCGTTTACTTTGACGATCAATTAATTTGACATGCAACAGCAGCCGTAGCCGCCGGCGTAGTAAACCGAATCTAAAAGGGTAATGAAAGCGAAAACTGCTCAACGCCGATAAGCGCCCAATAATATCCTTTCACTTTTCGCTGAAATGCTGCCCGATATAATTCGATTGGATTCATGTTGTTCGCGTGTGCTGCTGCAAGGTGATAAATTAAATTTGTATTAAGAGGAAAATTATTTTGTTGTTTTATTTTTATTTTTTTTTTTTGCCTTTTCTTCGCTGTTGCATATTGCAAGTTTGCACGTGAATGGATTTAAAGCCTGCGGCGTTTTGGCGATCTAAATCGAAGCAAAGACTAGGCGTCCAAGCAAAGCCAATCGAAACGAATACGCTGTATCCGTTTGGGTTGACTCAGCCTTGGCCAGGCCACTCGATCACTTACTCACTCACTCATGTCGATCTATCTGTCCGTCCATCTGTCTTGCAGTCTTAGATCGTTTGCCCGCGATTATTTCATTTTGATGGCTCTGAGTTGCAGATTGCTCTTATAAAATTGGCTAAAAGCGAAATTCGTCTGCTGTCGAGCGCTGTGCTTTGATCGCTCGACTCTTGCCAGATCGTTTTGTGTATTTTTGTACAATTTTTCGGCTTGGTGTTGATGGCGTTTATCATAAGCGCCGTCGACTGTCGTTTTGGCAATCAATCAAATGTCAGTCAACCGTGTTGTTGGATTTTTTTCTCTCGATTTCTATCGGCTACTGTTCGTTGAATGTTGCCAGTTATTTTTAAAAGTCCTGAGGCCGTTTTTCGTATTGGACTTGAGCGTGTTGAAAAGGATTAACTAATCAGAGAAAAGAAAGCGCATTCAATAATTTGTTGTTCAACTGTTTTTGAACATTTTAGTATTATTTAAAAAATAAGGCTCTGTTTCTATAAAGAAGGTATTACGAGATTTATGGAATATATTATCATAAAACGCATTAAAAATAAATTTTATGTTCATATCATGTATATTAATAATTAGACTTCAGTAGTTCGAATATTGTTTGTAAGTCTAAACATTCTATAAGCAAAAAAAAAAAACATTTCCAAAATATTTGAACATTTTAATATTGTCTGACAACAACTGCCGATTCGGCATTAACTCAAAAAAATCAAATTTGACGATGCTCTCGAGTGTGCCCGACTTTGGTGTATCATAAATTCTAATAAAATATAAACCCATGCAAGCCCATATCGGATCACTAGAAAGGGTAGCCTTTTGATTTTGCAAGACGAACATTTTATTGTGACTTTGTTATATCTTTCACTAATCCCATTAAAATAAAAAGTTTCACACGATCCAGTAAGGAGTTTACCCGCAAACATATTTAAGGACGGGATTTCTCGGATTTATATTCTTTTATTTATATTTTTGGAAATGTTTTTTACAGGACAGTTGAACTATATTTGATCAAATGGAAATTAAGAATAATAGGCACCTTCTTGTATATTTCCCAAGTCAAAACTTTTTTCCTCTTAGAATTGATCAAATGTTGCAATGATTGTAACGTCCAATTTTACCTATTCCTGCAAAATGATAAATTTAAACTGTTCCAGACTTTCATATGTTATAGGTCTGGTGAGAGAGCAGGCTGGCCAGTCCATCCACTGGACATGCTTCCAAAAATGCTCTCGCCTGACGATTTGTATGAAATAGACTATTTTCATGCATGAAAATGTATTTTCGCCACCTATTTTTTGTTCAAAATTGGATCAGACTGTGATCCAACAGCACCACATATTGAGAACTATTGATTCTGGATGATACTAAGTTCTTGAAAAACCACCCCACACCATTACGGATTCTCCACAGAAATTTCGCTTAGAAAATATTTGTGGTTGTTTCCTTTATTCCCTTTCAAAGTATCGAAATCGATCGGGACCAACCAAATTAACATCTTTTCGTCAGGAAAAATTACCTGATTAAAATAGAATGCTTTTGTGTGTAAAGTGTTAAAAAGTGCTTAAAGAGTGCCAACAAGTTGCCAAGTTATTTCAAGCGAATTTAATCTGAGGTATCAAAGAGCTCTTTGGATAACACCTTTTACTATGTTTTGTATTCGACTTCTGCTAGATACGCCACACAGTCATATGGGATATTGGGGTGCAGCTATGTGCAGTAAGTTGGCTACACGACGCTGTGTAGTTGCTGGCTTTTTTCAAAATTATTCGACTATCATGTTTGGAAATCTTTGGCTTTCTCCCAGAAAGTCAACAAAAATTGTTGATGACACAGCGTTTTCGAACAATATGGCTAACATTATGTCAAGACCACATCTTTATTTGTTTGAGAATTCGAAGTCTTGTGAAAATGTGAAAACTGACTTTTTAATCGTAATCTGCGGCCGCAAAATATTCCGAGTATCGAGTTTCATAAAATGAAATAAATTAGAATAAAAAAAAATTTTAATTAAAAAAAATATATATATTTTACAATCCTACTGCGACGATTCAAATATGTAAGTTCGTTTTTATTATATTTATATAATACTAGCTATACCCGGCACGCTTTGCTGTGCCCAGTAAAAGTTATTTCCTACTCGACTCCAAGCACTTCCTACTTCTTTCAGCAATATTCAAAACCGAAAAATCAAAAACCTTTTTTATCTTTTAAACTACGAAACTTTATTCTATTTTCTTAACTTGATAACTTCATCCGATCCCATTAACATGTATACCAAATTTCATCCATGTACTGCAAATGGATGCAAAGACATGTTGAATTTTGTTTATTGCTTGTATGGGGGATGGGACATAGCCCCCTCCGATTTTGATCAAACTTTACTCAAACACTCTGCTGAATGAACTGAAATTCGTCTGTGAAAATATGAACTTAAGCAAACTTTAAAATCAAACCTGGTTTGAAATAAAATACTCGGTGTGAACAGCGTTATAATTCGGTAAAATAATTTATAACTCATCGTAGAGCCCATAAATACATACATTAAGTATGGAATATATTCTTGTCATGTCCGTCTGTCCCTATGAGAGACACTAAATTTGGCGATCTTAGCAATCCGTCTGTCTGGACAGCAAGAACTTGGTGACTATAAAAGATAGAACCTTCAAGTTTGTATATTCAGACACTTCTTGTTCAAATCACTTTTATTACAATTCAATTCAAACCTATTCTTTCTACTGAGGATTTGTATGGAAAAACTATTGTTATTATTAAAATATTCCTTATAGGTTTGAATCGTACCCCTAGCAAGTTTAGTCCCCTCTATAAATCTACCCTTCCTTTCAGGATAGTTGTATGAAAAAATTTTTTATTATTCTTAAATCAGCTAATAACGCCAAATTTGTTCTGCCTGTTACTTATAATTATAAAATCTTACATGCAGGTCTAGATGGGACCAATAGAAGGACTAGCACCAATACAAATCGGTCCTCTTCTTTCGGAGTTTGATAAATTTTTTACTATTATTAAATTAGCTAAAAAACCGTTTGAAGAATCTTATATTAAATAAAAAAATTGTATATCTGTGCCATATCTATATGTTCCCTCCCACAAATTAAGGTTCAATGGAGTACAGTGTGTTATGAAATCGAGCATACTCGACTACAGCGGTGCGTTTTAATAGAATATTTTTATTGTTGGCATTACTAGTCCTTTATTTCCAAGCGAAATCTATAAAAAAAAAATCACAAGAACAAATAATTATTTCGAATTTCGGAATCCCTAAGCTCCGTCAAACTATTATTATTATTTTTAAGAATTGTGGACTTTTGAATTATCAACATAAGATTCATTATTGGTTCTACTTGGATGATACGCTTTAACCCTTTGTACTGTATAGATCTTAATATTTTTCTAGGATCTAAGCCTTTCAACTAATCTGTCATTTTCAAGGGACAGCCTACTTTCTCTTCAGACTAAAGGTCAATGGAAGCTACACAAATTGGGATGAAGCGGTGTTTAATCTAGAACTATTTCTAATGCTCGTGTGCACTGTGCTTTTGTATTCCTCATTCTTCTGTTATATTGTCATCATCCGCATCACCCTGACATCTTAAGCCATTCTCGTTTAATCTACTCAGAAGAAGTCTTGTGGGCAACCCTAAGTGTATATAAATTTGTACTCAGATATTGGAACCATTCTTGCATGTTTCTACTGTTCTTGAGTGTATCCAATTTACTATGACTAGAAATATTGACCAAACGCATATTCTATCCTTCAAAACAAATGCTACAATATAAGTTAAGAAAAACTTCCCAAAACTTTTAATCAATTACTAATTATTTTGAGTAAGATCAAATAGCTTCATTAATTTTACTTGCTGGGAATTTCTTGACTTTTCTACTCCAGCCAACGCACATATTTCTTATATAATCTCATGTCGTCCTCTAAGCTTTTTATCTATTTTATAAATATCAAACGCTTAAATCAATCTTGTTCGCTTGCTTTCCCGCTGCCTCTGCCAAATCGCGCCAGTTTCTATGATGCAACAATCAATAAAAAAATTATTTTCTTTCTTTTTTATAGAGAAAAAAGTCAAACAACTCTGTATAGGAGTAGTATTTGAGTTAAAATTTTATTGCGTCGCGTGTCTGGGTTCGTTCGAATCGACTACGACAGATTGATATTTGCAGCGCATGCGCGCGAAATGCGTTTGGGAATTACTACATCCATAAACTCGCATTGCAGTCGGCAGACAGACTGACAGACAGACGGACATATGGATGGATGGATGGATGGATGGAACAATCGAACTAGGTACAAGAGTTACAAATAAATTGCACGAAAATAAATTGCCAACGTTGTTGCGGGGTAAATTCGGTTAAAGGTAGTGAAAAACATCAACAATTTTTGTCTCATTTATTGTACAAGCTACAAAACAGACAACCGAACTGAACTGAACAGAGCTGAGCTCAGTCGTTCGAATTGGTTCCAATTGGCTTGAATTGCGCAAGCGTCATCCATTTGAATGCACGCATGCGTAGAGCTGAGGTGAGCCTGTCTGCGTGTTTGTCTGCCTCCGTACTGGCATACTGACGCATTTGGCGTATGGCACACGGTGGACCAATGATGGACGGACGGACGGACCGACACATAACTCTACGCAAGTACATGACAGTTAGGCATTTGTGTGTCACTCGGTTGCTTGGCTAGTTGGTTGAATTGGTTTGTATTGACTCGATTTCACATTTGTGCGTACTTATTGGCATTTATATCTATTTTTTTTTTTGCTTAACTACTCGAAAAAATCGCTTCGTAAAAGGAAAAATTATGGTTTAATTGGAGTAATTTCAATTAAAAATAGTATTTACCAGTTGTAAGAGTAAAAAAGTCTCAGTTTAGTATTTGTCGAAAAAACGTGAGTTGAAATTTCTTAAGTGCATCATTAAAAGTTAATGATTAGCAAAGTAAATAGCCAAAAAGATCAGCGCCATAAACATTAAATGTGTATTAATTATGGGTCCTAATTTTAATTAGATTAATACAATCTTAATAGAACTAAAAGATTGTCGGAAGTGGTTTTCGAAGGTTGTGCAGATTAGTGTATACTGCAGATTCTATAAAAAAGCATTGCGAAAGTTTGTGTATGCAATTAATATTGCTCCAAATAGAACTGCAGGTAGAAACATATTCATTACACTGATGATGCATTCCTTTATATCACATTTTATGCATCCAAAACTTGGTAAATTTTTATTCTGTATTCCAAATGTATTCTAGTCGTAAACTATGACTTGTAAACGTAGAATTAGTCCATCGAAAATAGTTTAAAATTGCTTCAAATAAAAAGTTTCGGTGACATTGTATCTTGTTTATAGCTGCACATCGATACCATAAGCGCATCATTGTCTTCAGATTTCAAGGGGTCAACAGTTTAAAAGTGAGTGTTTAGTAACGTACTCTGACTCCTTCAAAGCGCTTTGAAGTCTTTCGTCGTAGAACTGCTGACAGCTTGACTTGAACAGTTTGATTTGACGGAGGGAATGGGGCACTCACAAGTTACGCCCATATAAGGTGCACCAGGTGTTTTAAATCTCGCTTATATGCCATCATATATGACAAAAATCTGTGCGATGTCGATTATCTTCAGTTCCTCCTGGTATCTAGCCTGTATGGCACTTCTATGCATATCACTTGTACGGCGAGACAAGTCTATTCTTTTTGCCTTTCAATTTAATCGAACATTTTCGCAGCTGAGTGATGCCAGTTGAGTCAACTCAGGAACTACTTTAGCTATCTTACTTTCCAGAAATTTCATTTGCGGAATGGAAAGCGGCATCAGATATGCGTCCTTACATTTGGCTGCCACCAATGCCACATCTATGTTTGCTAGCATCGGCAAATGTGCGGAACTTGATGTGTTCTGCATTGTCTAACTTAGGCGAGTAATAAAGAGAAGAATAAGTACCGCGTAAAGAAAATTTCTTCAGACTGGACGTTCTCTTTTTGTTGCGAACTAGAAAATATCTACATCTACATATCTTAGATGTTGGATCCCAATACCCGGTCTCCTAGTTCTTTGTGGAATTGTGTTCTTGAATATGAGTTTTGCAGATTTTATAAAACTTTAGTAGAGTAGAATACCCAGTTTCTGATGTTGAAACCGCTGGCTTATGAGAGGTTCCTTTTTATATTAACAAAATCCTCGCTAATTGAGAAAAAAAACTCACTGAATGCTAAAATTCTTAAGGCAATGTTTTAACGTATAGATGAGTTATTTGAACCACAAGTCCAAGATATCTCGAAAAATGACATTGGGTAACCAATTAAATTCAATATTAGCTTAAATACATTTTTTTGCAAATTTAAAACAAAAAATTTTAACATTTTCAACAAAAAAGTTCCTCGTTTTTTTTTAAGTTTTTAATACTCATTGCAGATTTTTATATGCTGAGTTTTAAACAATGGAGACCATTTATCATGATCCACTGCTCTGCCGCTTACTCAACGATTCACTCCTTATATTTTTTTGTCAGGTAATACATATATTTACCCTGATTACAATTCATGATTTCCAGAAGTCAACGTGTATTTTTTACCACCCTTTATAAATTAGAACCCTACATATTATGACTCAGTCGTTACTAAGCGCAGTGCGCACAGACTTCCTTCGTGCCATACTCTATCAAATGCTTAATGTACATGAAGGAATACTTCAATATCGTGAGAGATGAAATCAAATGGTTGGAATGGAACTCAGCTTCAACTCATTCATTGGCCGATTGAAAAGAGTTTTATCATAAGAATGACGTCTTAACTTCAATGCTTTGCGCAATCTCCTGCGTGTATGAGCAGACTTTTAATGAGTTTAACCTGTTGGAATGGTTTGAACTTGCAACTGCAACGGAGTGGCGTAGCATCATCCAACTCTATTTCTGTGTTAAATTGAGGTTCAAGTTAATATTGCTTTCAATCGCTAAAAATCGTTTATCTTTTCGAAAGTGTTCAAATTTATCTATTAAAGTTAAGAAATAGAGAGGTGTGTGGTCCAAACTAAGGTCATCTGTGTCAATGATGTCAAAAAAAATCAGATTAGGTATTTTTAGGATCAGTTGCAGTGGTCTATTATACACTTGTACAATTGTAGGGTTGCTAAGACTTTATACCCACTAAGAATGTTTTGTCCTCTGCAATAATTTATTTATTTCATATATCTTCAAACAAATTTCTGTATTGCTGTGCGATGATTTTGTGACGCGAAGGAAAATATAACGAATATTTGATTTAAACTTAATGCGGGCAAACTAGATTGAAGGTAGTCTTACTGGATCTAGTTCTTCATATTCAATTTGCGACATAATTAATAATACAGATTCCACATGTGCTCTGTTAGAAGGATAGTTGGCTGATATGATATCATATCCGCTTTTATCAAACTAGGATTTGCAGTTAAAAACTGTTTGCGATATCAAGAAAACTTGTTCTGAATAGAGTAACACATCCAAACTTAAATATTTTCCGAAAAATTTCTGCCAAAAATTGTCAAAAGTTTTTTAAAGAATGAAAGCCTGTAAAGCGCAAACCAAAAAAAAAAAAAAAGTCTTAATTAAACAAAAATCGTTTTGAGCAATTTTCTGTATGCACGAAAGTTTCGCCGAGTTTCAAGCTCAAATCCTATTTTAGGTCTGCAAAAAAAAACCCGCTTCAGTCAAAAGAGTGAATTCGCATTTGATGATGTTGATTTTAGCCTGGATTTCAGCGAATCTGTAACCATGACAATGCCCAATGAAACCATAAACGCAGCATTGTGCAAAACCCTTTTTTTCAACAGCCGTACACAACTTCCTGCAGCTAACAAAAGTGGTTTCAAGTGCACATTTGACTTGTTGGTCCTTAGTTGCGCAATGCATTTTTGGTTTACCAAATCGTAGAGTGGAGGCACTCTATGATATGAACGTTGTGGAAGGTCAACAGTTTGATGAACTCTGCCTGAGCCATTGTAGCCTGCATCAGTGTACAACATAATATCATCACATGTAAACATGCAGTATTTATACCCTTAAGATATATACTGCAAAATGGACATTTTTAGTTTGATGGAAAGCTTGAAAGGCATTAAAATGGCCAAGGGGTACTGTATTATATTATATGTCCGTCTGTCTGTGACTATCTATCTTTTGGCTCAAATTTATAGCAAAAATATGGCATGGAGACTTCTTTCATTACAGACAAATTGACAGACCACACATAAGCAAAAATATTTTGAAAATATATATTAAACAGAAAATATAACTTATTGGGTGTTTTTTTGTTCATATTAAAACTCTTTCTGTAGTTGCGTAGTGGTACTAAAATTCTTAATATTTATACGGTCTGAAGGTCGCTATAATTCATGTTAATCTAAACTTCTCATTATACGCGAGCTGCAAGCTAACCCTCGAGTGGCTGCAAATTGAAATCGATTCAAGTATCTATAAACTTTGAAGTACCACCATTTTGCGACTACTAGCCGCAACCATTCGCGCCACTTGTTATTATAGACAAGAGAAGAACTCGTTAAATTATAGCCAAGCTATGGTGTATTACATTTTTTGTAACACGCAAATGCATTTAATAATTTGTTAAAATTAAAGCGTTCACTCAACCTGCTACACTGGGAACAACGCATGTCGTCGCCGTCCAAGTTAACTGAAGCATTCAACCCACTAACCATGCAGCGCAACTTGAAGTCCGTTGGCAAGACGCAGCGCGGAGTTTGTCTGGCAAAAGTTGCAACTGACCGCCAACGGCTAAATATATGCGACCGACGACGTGTACTTCGCCAACTAGGAATATGCATTAATAGCATTCATTATGTCCAAGCCAATCGGAGGCATTGGATCGGAGTCAGGCGGCGGCAGCCATGAAGCACGCATGTTGAAGGCGATGCAGCGGATAAGCTAGCAGCAAATGAAGCATCGAAGCAGCGTTGCATTCTGTTGCTTTTGCTGCAAGCGTTCTGCACATACTCTCTCGCTCGGTTTATATATTTAATATAAGTAGGGACTAACAAAAGTTCTGTGAGGTGTATAGAAAAGTATTGCTAATAAATTCCCAAAGTTTGTCAGTTTCAACAAAGCAGTTATCAAAGTCTCTACTGCCTTGGGAGAAACAGATTTTGGTGCAATTTATTGCTCCCTGCTTCGAATGACCTAAGTACAGTGGATTTTGAGAACATTCGCAACAATTCTGGACAACATTTTCTAACTGGCGGTGATTGGAACGCTAGACACTGGTTATAGGCCGATTATACAGCGAATCGAAGAGGTTATTTTCTGAGCTCAACATGAAATATTGGCCCTTGGATCACCGACTCGGCACCCAACCAGAAGTGGTGATAGAGCTTCGTGCCTAGACTTCGTTATGTATTGCGGAATTCCTGGCCAGCTCATGAGCATCGAAGAATCGTGAGACCTGCCTTCTGATCACTTGGCACTCGTAGTTAAAATAAATGTGAGGCAAACTGAGTCAAGAAGGACGACTTTTGTCGAGGCACTCCAAAGTTGGATTGTTTCAACTACATCTTAATAATGTAGTGCACGCTGATACTGAGCTAACCTACGCAGAGGACATTGATGACGCTGTTCAAATACTCATGCGTAACGTTCAGGAGGCAGCAGCTTTCGCTAGCCCATCTTAATATATCTCTTGCATCATGGGATCAGTTGTCTTTACCAATATCCCGAATTTCTTTCAATTTTTATATAATTTCACATATAATATATAAGTTCCTCACAACTAGAATGAAATATCTTTAAAGAACGCATAATCTATTGACAAATTTTTTGTTTTTTTTTTTGCTTCGATAAAAGCTTTAAAAATCAACGACCAGCTTGCTGAACTTCTATTAGCCACCATTGCCTATATGTAAAAGGATAAAAACGCTTGAGTTGACTTGCCGACATATTCACGCAAGAGTTCATCACAGTGGCGGCATCTCTTTCACTTGTGGCACGCTGCATGCGCATCCTGTGCCGCCCCACAATGCTCCTCTACTGCAACAAAATTTTAGATGATGGCGGCAAAATATTTTCGCTTTTGTTCTTATTGCTGCACCACATGTGCTACTCAACACAGTCATGCATCATAATCAGCGAAGCATTTTGCCGGCTTTGATTTTTACTGCGCGGCATATATACATTTTTTTTGCTGCCGCTGCCGCTGCTGCTGCATACAACTTAACACCTTTCAGCGTTTATAACAACTTTTAAAATAGTTGCACACTATGATTTCTTACTTGAGACTGCGAGAATAGAATCAGGCCGCAGAACGACTGCTTCATCATCGTCATCATCATCTTTGAGTAAGAATCTGCACCACGTTTCGCAAAGTGAGTGAGCGATTTCATGCTGCGAGCGACTGAGCGAGCGTTGAGCGACGTTGGCAGTGGGCGACTGCATGCTGAGATCGCGATTTGACAGCCCAGTCAAACAGCCAGCCAGACAGCCAGCCAGCCAAGTCTTCCAAGTGTTGTTGTCCAAAAGCAAAGCGCTTTTGCCGCTTTGTATTTGGAGCGCAACTTTAGCAGCGGACGTGTGTCTAAGTCAGCCTAGCTGCAAGTTCAAGGCGTTTGAACTTTGACATTAGGCGAAGCGTTAAATGCTTTGTTTTTTTCTTCTACTTACCACTTTTACTTCATCCCGCTGGAGACCTTCTTAGGACTGCACAGCATTGTTTTAAGCCTTGGCTTTATTTTTTATTTATTTTCATTTTTTTTTTTCTAGTCTGTTACTAAAATGCCAACTCCAAAGTGCAGCTCTGAGTGCTCAAAATGTAACAACTCGATTAGCGCGAAACAATGTCTTGCGGCTAAATGCGAACTGGAGCGTTAAAGTGTCAGCGTTGAGGTTAGATTTGGTGTTTGTATGCAACATTTTTTATTTTAGGTTATGTTATGCTAACGGTTACTCTGTAACGAATTAGTTGATTAGAATGCACTGATTAATAGTTTGAATATGAAAGAGTTAGTGCTTCGAACGACAGAATTATTTTTATAATAAGAGAAGGATTACTAGCCGTCAGAGGTTAGCCTTTTGTATTTAATATTATTCGAAAAGTATTTCTACTAAAACTTGCCTTTCTAACCAAAATTAGAATTAAGTTTTTTTTATCTTCGAATATTCTAATAAATTTTGTTTGTTTCCTACCATGAAATTTCTTCGATGAAGTGTTCTAAGTTCTCACTGGAGGTATTCCAGCACGTTGAGCAATATTCGATACGTTGGAAACCCGACTCAACTTCTACACAGTAAGCTAAACAAATTCATCGAAATCTGTCAATCCATTCTCGAGATATTAAAAAAAAAACCGTTCAATACAAAATTTATGAGAAAATCTTCATATTCGATGCGGAGACAAATCCAATAAATAAAATATCATACAAATCGGTCCAGCATTTCTTGGTCTATAAATGATGTCACTAGCCCGACTAAGTCTTATATATAGATTTTAATCTGTTCTTTAAATAAGTTAAAATCCTTAAAATATAGATAGTATTTCAAGGATGCGAAACCTTTTCAAATGATTGACAGTTTCCTTGTTGACAAAATTTTTAACTACCTCGTCTTAATGGCTATCTAAAGTTTCTTTGTTTTTATCTATCAAATAAGGCGCAATCAAGATAGCATCAACATCGTCAGTAGATGTCCATAATTTCTTCTGCGTAAACGGCGGGGGGGCCGTAGCCAGGGGGTCGGCAAGACGGTTGTAGTGCGCCAACAGTCGGTCGTTATATCTTAAACTTCTTACAGTTGCAAATATCTATATGAAGTACAGAATTTCGGACTTCACGGATTCAGCATGTCATTCTTCGCAAGGCGTAATTTTCAGTAAGGATGTACCTACACATGAAGGTCATGACTTGTAAATATATGGCTCTTTTTTACATAAGGGGAAGCTTGCTACGTCTATTTAAAATCCAGTCAAAGCGTCTTATCTTCGCTTTACATGCGAGAACGTTCTTTTAAATGTGGCTGGCGAGAGTTAGTTTTTTTGTCCAGAGTGACTCTGAGATATGAAGTTTCATGTTTCTGATTAAGGGCAGAGCCATTTAACCTTATGTGTGGGGGTGTCCTTTTTTTAGTGTAAAACATACATTTACAGATTTAGATGGGTTGATCTTAACATTTCATCTTCTGGCCCACTCTGCAAGTATGTCTAGATAGTACAGAGTAGCGACAGCGGCATCATTTTCAGCATTAATCATCTACGTAGGCAGCAGGGTTGCGCAAGTTGTTAGGTCAAGATCAGCAGCGTCCGGTGTGGGCAGTAAGCAGAGTAAACGGAAAGGGAGCAAGTACACTACCCTGAGGTACTTCAGCACAAAGCGTGTGGATAGAGGAAAGCTCTGTTCGGACTTTAACTCTGACTGAGCGTCATTTCAGATAAGATTGGATCAGAGCGAAATAAGGTAAAGGTAATCCGTTTTTCATTTTAGCGAGCAGTCCTCGATGTCACAATCGATCGAAAGCTTGGGCAACGTCCACAAATACAGCGTTACAATGCCTTTTTTTTTGCTCAACGGCCTCTAGTGCGTGGTTAAAAATTTTCTAATTGTTTTTTTGGCACTCTAAGCATTTCTTCTTCTACAAACGGTACGTTGAGGTCTTTGTGAATAGTAAAATTTGTCACATACCAAGGAGCGTCGAAATTACTTCGCAGCAATTTGCTTTGATAGCATCGAAGTATTTCTATATTCGAGATGCATTGAGTGTCCCACATTTGCAAAACGTATGTCCAAAGTAAAGTCAAATTTTATTTTCATTGTTCAACTGTGATTTAGCACCAAGCAGCCAATACATCCACGTTCAAGATGTTCCCCTAAATACTTGACGCAGATTGTTTGAGGTATTTCAATTCCATTTAACCGATGTTGACAATCTGATGACATTGGTCCATGCTTTCTTCCAAACCCAAACTGATGTTTTGGTAGATTTTGGCGAGGTCATCCAAAAACTGATAATAGTTTTCAAATACTGTAGAAAAACTGTATAAAAAGCGAATCGCACAGCATGACGAATTGTTGATTTCTGCTTAATTTGGCTTAGGTCTCATTATGCCCCGCACATTTCAATTTCAATGTATAGCCATCAATTTTATCAAACCCCAGAAATTTTATTATATTTGTTTAATCCATTTTATTTAAGATGCCACTTCTGCAAACAATGTTTGAGAAATGGTGAATCCAGAAAATGGAAGACATCGTCTTGAACATAAGCAGTTATGCTCTCAATTTTATTAGGCTTAAAAACTGTATCTGACCTACTGAATCACATCACTTCTATTTGTAGTACGCTTGAATTTTGTCTTTGTTCAGAGCCTATTTTGTTAATCTAATTAAGAGGGTCCAGCTGTCTCAAGTAATCTGCCGTGTTTTCATTTCTAATTTCATGTAGTCGTTGATTCTCTAACTTTCTTGTTTAACATCTTTTTATCAATTGGGCTATGGATGCTTCACTACTTTTTCCGAGATTCTTAATAGCCTACTCAACTCTACTGTTAGAAGAGCTTCGCGTTGGTTCACTGAGCAAACTATTGTATACTGATTGAACAAAATTATCTACTTTAT
This sequence comes from Leucophenga maculata, assembly GCA_035044805.1. Classification (NCBI taxonomy): domain Eukaryota; kingdom Metazoa; phylum Arthropoda; class Insecta; order Diptera; family Drosophilidae; genus Leucophenga; species Leucophenga maculata. Next base: position 2,689,403 of record JAWNNP010001101.1, on the reverse strand, counting down.
GTAATGCGTTCGTCAGATATTCAAAAGCTAAATCAATGTCAGTTTCAATTTTAGGTAATATGTTTAAGCTGAAATTGATCTCATAATGTCGAAGAATTTGTTATGTTCTTCCTAAGAGTTGCTTTAAGTTCAGTGGCAGCCTTTGGCTACCCTGCAATGCCTTTCAGAAGAAAGTCTGGTAAAGTTAAGACGCGAATCTGTTGATGCTTCGCATACTATCCTGGTAAAAAAATTCACTCCAAAGTCTTTATCTGCAGCCAAGTTAAGTTCAATGTCCGGTTGTGTGTGTGTCAATGTGCGGGTACGTGGTGTGGGACCATGTAGCCGAATCGTAGTCACTGGAGTACATGACATATTTATTAAACTCTAAACAGATATTTTCTGCTGCAAATTAGGCAACTGCTTTCTAGCGGAACAGCCTAGGTTAAGATTTTTAAAAAGATAAAATTTACGAAGGAGCCATATTAAACAAGTAAGGAAATTTCAGTTGGGCGTAACCGAATTTTAAAATAAACTTGTGAAATTCCGGAGCAGTCCTAGTCGAATGCAAAAAACACAAAGTCTCTATCTATTACCGTTTCCGAGATCCTTTCGTTCATACAGACGGACGGAAGGACGGGCAGACGGACGGACGGACATGGCTATATCGACTCCTCTATCACTCCTGACCATAATGGGGGTAACTTTGGGGGGTCTCCGACAATTAGTTCTTCCTGTTACATACATTTGCACAAAACCAATAGGCTCTTGTACCTTCGGTACAGGGCCTAAAAATTATCAAATATTACTATCAAAATTGTGAGCCCGCGGTTGCAACTTAATTGCCCGATTACTCCAATTTTTGTTGAAATAGTGGTCCTACCAGATATGCTTTGCACGCTGTGGTAGATACATTTGACTCAACATATCCTCTAATTAATTTTCCTGTGCTAAGTAGGAAGTATTAAAAATATTACAGTCGTAAGCGCATCAGTTCAAAATAAGCCAAATCTTTCGAGTCCACGCTGTGTACAGGAATAGGGCAATCCTAAAACTATATGGAAGATATGCTTTAATGCAACAGACACCTACTTGCTTCAAATGAATACATTGCATCCACAAGAAATCATTGTGTGTTGTGGATTGTATGCTGGAAGCATGATGGGATCATAGTGGTCGAAAATTAAAATGATCGCCATGTTATGATCAATGAAGTTCGCTATATTGTTCGGTTTATGAATATATGCTCATGCATTTTATTTTCTGGGGTTACACCAACAACTTTAAAGGAACAGGAATATAAGGAATAATATCGAAACGTTGGCTCGTGCCTTAAGATTGAAAGGGTGTTGGAGAATTGGCTCCAAAGAATCGATCACTGCAACGAGATCGATGTTCATAGTTTTTATTGTCTCTCTCGCTCGCATGCAATAAATCAAAGACTTTCTATAAAGAACAGACGGGTGAGTACGAGTGAGATAAAGAAATCGGAAACTATGGATCTGTCATTGATAATATATGGATAAAAGTCGTAGCTGTAATCGAGGTGAGTTTCGATAGCAGCATTAGTCCAATTTTTATTATTATAGATTTTTTGTATACCTTTTAGCCATACTTAGTTTGTGCAAATGTATGTAATAGGTAGGAGAAAGTAAGGCTGACCTCATAAAGCATATATTTTCTCGAAAAGATCATAAGTCAAGTCGATATAGCCATCATGTAGCTGCCTAGAGACAATATTGGCATCTGGGAGACTATAATATTACAGATCAGTTCGTACACTGAAAGTGGAAGCTCCTATACAAATCTGTACAAAGTTTCTCAGTTTTTTATATGAACATTTTTTTGTTTTTGTAGTTTATTTTGCTAGAAATGCCAAATTTAGTGTATCTTGCACGATTCCTAAGAAAATATTTCATATTGACTCTAATTGGCATAGCCCATATACAAATTGTTAGGAAACGAGTATCTTGTAGTCGAGTCCACTCGATTGCAGCGTTCTCTCTTGTTCTTTATATTTTAGCTAAAAAACATTTTTGGTGTCTAATGAAATAGAAGCGATATTCCCCAAACATATCTGTATCATTCCTATACGAAACGAATACAAATAGGAATATAGGCACCATATAAATTTAAGGTTAAATGGGGATACAGGATTATTGTTCTTTTTTTATTTTTTTTTTAATAGAGAAAAGAAGATCGTGTATCCAAAAAGCTATATATTACTTTCCGGAAATATCCCAAACAAGAAAATGACATATTTTAAAAACAAATTAATTTCAATAAAATAATTAAAAAATTAAAAAATTTCTATTCATAATTTTTAGGTTCCAAAAAAAGAAGTTTCTTTTGAATAAAATACTTTCCTATATAAAGCATTGCACACAGCATCTTGCCACAGCTTGTTAAATATTTACTTAATATAACACCAAAATTTGATAGTTCTTTAAACTCAACACTCACAGCAACTACTACTAACAACTAAAATAGTAAATGAAGCTGCTTACCACCTAAAAGGAACTTGCAACTTGCACTTGTGGCAGAAACTTATACGCGTTGCTGAAAACTTTTGCCGCACTTTGGCTTCCTGGCAAAGTGCTTCAATGGCAAATTTGTCATGAAATACTTTGCAAAGAGTTTAAATTACCCCACGAACCGAAGCTGTCTTGCTGATATTTTGACGCTGTTGTTAAGAATATTTGGTTTTTTTTTTCTTAGTTTCGCTCTCGAGTTCATCTAGAAAATTAATATAAAGTGCACTTCATGAGGTTCATTAGTTGAATTTACAAAACGAGGTACACACAGGTGGCTGGATTTCGGCTTCGATTCAGCTGTGTTTGATTTGTAGTACATGCACCCAAGCGGCTTCAATGCAACGAATCAAATCGAATCAAATCAATTCAAATCAATTATTGCAACTTCAATTAACCAATTTTGTTGTTTTTTTTTTATGGCATAGCAAAACAATTGGCAACAGAGTTTCAACGAATGCGCTGCATGTAATGCAAATTTCAATTGCGGCATAACTCATACGTCAAATCGATGTTAAAAATCGAGTAAAACTTAAAAACTACTCGCAAATGGAGAACAATAACGCACGAATTCAGTTCCGTTTCTAGTTGCCACAAAGGCCCGCAATAAAAATTTCAGAATGGAATATGTCGAAGGAACAAAACCAAAACAAAAAAAACAAAAAATCAAAGTTAGTATATAATTGGCATTTTAGAACGTCAAGGTTGATGGTTGTGGTAGTTGCTGACTGGCTTCATTGTTGTGATTCAATTTAATTTTTCGATTTGAATTTTTGATTTGATTTTTCGCTGATTTTTTTTTATTATTTTCCTATAGTCACATTACACAAACAAAAGCACAACTTTTTAGCTTTGAATGCGTCGAAATATATTTATTTTTTTTTTGTTGCCATTGCTATTGTTTGCAAAAAAAAAAAAAAATCATCGACGATGGTGGTAAAAAATAAAACAAAATTTTTATAGGTAAATAATTGTTGGTTGATTTCCAAACGAAAATTCGTTTAATTTTTTGGGTGGTCTTTTGCATGCGCTCACGCCTAAATGAGTTTTATTTGTGCTCGGGTTTGGCAAAGGTTGAAATGCGGGTTAATAGGTCAAAGAGGTTTTAGCCGCACAATATAAGACTAAGATAGACGTTGTCAAAAGTAGAGCAACAAGTTGTTATTGTGACCAAAAAACAGTCGATTTCTATTGAATGGCTACTCTTATGGATTGAATTGTTCAAAGGGCGCGGTTAAGTTTAAAGAATTTATACACAGAAATTGTAAACAAAGTAATTTTCCGCATGTAGATTAGCTGTGAGAAGCTTATTTAAATAATCTAAAGTGGTCTGACGAAAAAGGCAAACAAATTATTTAAATTAATAAGCAACGAAGCAATAATTGCATAGAAACATCAAGCATTAACTAGTTGTGGGCAGTACTGATCTGTTACCACTAACAAATCTTTAAATAAAAATTTTATATTTATTTAAAAAAACTTTAATAAAAATAAATAGGCAAATTCTAAACCTTACCATCCTTCTTAACCCTTTTAAACACGACATATTCACTTAATTTTTTCTTTATTTCAAAGATTTTTAAGAAGAGAAGTGCACATCGACATCTTTTTCCTAAAATGTTTGGGTCTAAGCAAGTCAACCTCCAGGTAAAGCTATCAATCAATCAAAAGTAGATATTCTCTCTCAATTTGCCCCAGAGATATCAGCTCTCTGCATTCTCTCTCATATGATTTATGAATAGTGTTGCCACTTATATTGTATAATTAGATCTGGATAACAATAAAAATTATCATTGTTGGCTTTTAAAGGTAATAAATCAATCAAGTATAGCTGAATGAGTCTATAGAGTAACATTTTGAAAGCAAAGCTTTATAGGCTGATAAAGGAAAAATATTAAATTCGAGTTTGAAAAGTGGATGAAGATATAAAGCGAATTAGAGAGCTCTTCAGTCACAGGAACAATTATATACAAATGAAAGCGAGGCATCGCCCTGTCCGATTATGACTAAACTCAGCAGGATTACTTCTCTCGATGGGTATCAAATTTAAAGTGTTCACGCCAGTTCGGACATCATATTTAGTTAAGTTTAGTTTTAACTATTATTTTAGCTAAGCATTAATTATTAGGTGCAATATTAGTTTAAGATTCGAATTGTAACGGATTTTATTTTCAAACAGTCTGGAGTATTTTGGAATTGGCGCAATTATCATTCGAATTTTGATTGGCTTACTGGAAAGACTCGAAGATAACTTCAAAAAAGTATACCCTATCAAGCAAAAAACAGAATTCTCCGTCTCCTAAATACGAACATAGAACTTTCTTATTTTTGAAGTCGCATATATATACAAATAAAGAAAAAAACGGAAAATATAATAACTTTCAAGACGATGAGGGTTGCTGCATATATTTCTAGCCTGAGCAACTAAATATGTTGCCAGATGCAATCTGACGTCTCCATCGTAAAGTCTGATATTTTTTAGGCCTAACTTACTGTGAACACTTTGACATACGAGCGCAATTTGGTTTCTTTATAGGCATCTGAAAAATTCATTTCGGCCAAAAATGGAATTAAACCGTAAACATTTTCGTGCGATGATTTATTTTAAATTTGACAATCGCTCAAAAGAAGACTAGTGTCGATTGGTGCAAGCAAATGCTGAAGAAATTCATTTGAGCTGCGTCAAAAGCCGTCTACTCAATCGTGACAGGTGACGAAACGTGGATATATGCGTATAACTCGAATCAAAGCAGTAGTCGACCGTCTGGGTATTTCAAGACGAGCTAAATCCAACAAAATGTGTTGCTTGTGGGAAGAAGGACGGTCAATTCTGAATGGTATACAACCATTTTTTTGCCTAAAGTGTTCGATGAACTGTGGAAAAGCAACCGACGAAGACGAATCATACTTTATCACGATAATGCGAGCTGTCACACTTCGACCGTAACAAATGAGTTTTTGGAGGCTCAAAACATCGAATTGATGGGTCATCTGGCGTACAGCCCTGACTTGGCACCAAATGACTTCTTCCTGTTCCCTCACATCAGCGGTCAGCGGTTTTCAACTCCCGAATAAGCTGTTGGTGCCTTCAAAACGCATATTTTGAAGGTATCTCTTTTGGAGTGTCAAAACTTCTTCACAAAAAGGTTCGGCCGAATGCGAAAGTGTATCAGTTTTAATGGTGAATATTTTAAAAAATAATAAAGCGATTGTTTTGTTTATAAATTACCGTTTTTTTTTTGTGGTTCGTCTAGATATATATGTAGCAACCTTCGTCTTCCTTCAAACAAGACTTTGTATGCAAAAGGATGTTTTTATCTATTTATAGTATTGCGGCTTGCCAAGCGTGTGAATCTTAGAGATGTCTCACCAATGCACCAATTTGGCTTCAGGGAAGATCACTTTGCTGTTAGATTTAGCAGATTCACAGGGTGGTGAATCATATCCTTAAGGCATGGTGTCTTTGTTGACGTGAAATAGGACTACTAGCAAAAATCAAGAAACACGTCCCAGACACATTTTATCTCCTATTCAGATCGTATTTGCGAAACCGCCAATTCTAGATAAAAGTAAGAGCTTCAATTTCCCTGCCCCATACGATGGCAGCTGCTGTTCCACAAAGAAGCGTGCAACATTTTTACAGCAGTTATACCAATCCCGCCAGTCACATTCAGAGGCAAATAACTGCTCATCTCAGATTCAAAATATGAAAGACTACAGTAAAGCTTTTGCAACGATCCTCGTACTATTTTGACTAATTTGACTAAGAATTTTACCATACGCTGATTCATTCTAATACTTTTATTGTTTGGCATCGATGTAACGAAATCCTTAAAATATTATATTATTAATTCATATTTCGCAGTAAATTTTCCAGCTGCGCTTGTTAGAGTTCAAAATTTCTTCTTGTATTATTTTCCCAAACCAACCCAATAGTACCAGTTAACGATTTCTAGTTAACTTCGGCTGTTCTATGGCTCTTTAGCCTTTTGAACTGCTTGCTTTAGTATTACCTGCAGTCTTAACTGATTTACTTATGCCATTTCTATATAAGATACAATATATACTGCACACAACGAGCGACTACTTCACTGGCATTGCTTAAGCATAAGAACTCGTACTATAGTGAAAAATTATTAATTTCATGCGCAATTTTTAATCTAGTACGTGATTTAATTCTCGCCCAATTCGAATGCAGGATGAAAGGTGCTGTTTATGTGCGCCAGTTTGCTATACCCGCAACTGCACGCTTAAAAAGTGACTGGCTTCGCTGGCTGGGCCGTCCCGTCCCGTCCGTCCGCCTGCAAAACTTGACTTTAAATACAATTTAGAGATTTTTCATAGTCTAGCCTCAAGTTAATTTGCAAATGGGTTTTTATTTTGCAAGCAAAGTCTTCGGTTGCTGGAGCTGCTGCTGTTTCCTGCTGTTGCGAACTAAGTTAAGTCCTTCTGCATTGTTGTCTAGCTTCGACTACTGGCTACTGGCACAAAACCTGCACACTGTGCAGCGCTGATTGACCACGTTTTGAAATTAGTACAGTGGAGCGGTTTTCCGCTGCCAGAGAACTTGTCCCGCAGTTCATTTTCATTGCTGCTAAAACTAAACGACGTCGGATGTCATAACTTAAATTTGTACACCGACGACGTCACTTGAACCATTTTTAGCCATTTGGCCAGCGCTGATGAAGTGGTTGAGCGGTTGAACTGCCGCTGCCACTCGCATTTAGCCAAGTCAATTACCGCTCTGAGGCAGTGACTGCATTTCGCACGTAGGAGTATTAAATTTGCTTCTGAATTAGTTTTGTACTCAAAGTAGTCTAATGCGAATTGTGTGTTGTTGTAATTTAAACTCAGCACCGCGCATATAAATTATTAATTAAGCACAGCAAAAAAGAAAAAAAAAAACAAAGCGAAATTCAAACCATGATTCGATGTATTGAAATTTAATTTACAATTTACATGAAAATGAAAATCAAATAATTGCGCATAGATTTCATTTGGTACAACCTGTGCCACAATCAAAAATAATAACTCAGAAATTCAATTAAAATGCTGCGCGCAAAAGCGTTTATCGATTACATGCAACGCACCCAAATAGCCATATAGTACATACATACATATATACAAGCCTATCATAATCGAATATTACAGTTAAATCCCGAAAACTGCAGCTAATCGGATAGAGTTGATAATTATTTTTCGTTCAATTGAATTTTTTTTCTAAATTGGTTACATTTGGGTCAATGCGGCGTATGTGCAATTTTTGAATAGTTAACTGCGGCAGTTTCTCATTTCCATGTGCTACTTTTTTGGTTTACTTGCTTTTATTTCTAACGACTAATTTTTCGCATAGTTTATGCCATGTGTACGTTTTATAATTTTCAAAACGTTTTTTTTTAGTTTTTCCGCCAAGTGAATGTCGCTCGTTCAGTTTGTTTAAATGCTGAAAATCGATCGACCGCCTGGCGCGCGTTTTGCTTGTAAAACATTTTAATAATCATTCAACAACAAATACAAGCAGATCTACAACAATTACGTCAACTGCAATGCAGACAGTCATTCGTCCATGCATTTGCAAGTCTGTCTGACCGTCCGTGCACAGTCCAATCATTCATTCATTCATTTATGCCGACATTTGATTTGCGATTTTCCGCGCTTTGTTAGTTTTTCCAAATGGTTTTTTTTTTTTCAAAAACATAAATTTTTGTATTTTTTTTTGCCAACTAACTACGTTTTGATTGCTGACTAATTGTCCATATGGCCATTCGTTAGTTTTCTATTTGAATTTATGAATATTTCGTTGTTTTTTTTAATGTTCGAAAATCTTTTTAAATTGGTGCACAGACATTTTGTTCAATTTGACTTTTTGCTAAGTTGTAAATGAGCAGCTATTAAATTTTAGTATGTAATACTATGTTAAATGCAATTTAAAAGCGATCCGATTTCATTGCAAACATAAAGACTTTATTGATGTTTATATATGCATATTTTGGTTTAGCTTTGGGGTAATTTAATTTTATAAACTATAAAGATTTACGATTGATTCTTGAGTAAGTATAATTATTTTATTTATTTATTGCATTGTGTATATCATACAATAAAGTTCTTAAAGAATGATTTTACTAACAACTAAGGCCTACAACATTTTTAGGCCCTGTACCGAAGGTACAAGAGCCTATTGGTTTTGTGCAAATGTATGTAACAGGTAGAAATAATAATCGGAGACCCCCCAAAGTTACCCCCATTATGGTCAGGAGCGATAGAGGAGTCGATATAGACATGTCCGTCTGTCCGTCTGTCCGTCTGTCCGTCTGTCCGTCTGTCCGTCTGTCCGTCTGTCCGTCTGTCCGTCTGGCCGTCCGTATGAACGAAAGGATCTCGGAAACGGTAATAGATAGAGACTTCGTGTTTTTTGCATTCGACTAGGACTGCTCCGGAATTTTACAAGTTTATTTTAAAAACTTGCCCCTCCCCCCCTTCCCCATAAAATCACCCCCAAGGGTAAAAATTTCTTCGGCACAAAAAAAAGTAAGTATGCCAGTATAGAGATATCGTCCTTCTTAGCAAAAATCCGAAAAGTTCATCAAAATCGGATAATAAATGACGATTTTATAAGCAATTGAATTTGAGCGACCCCCCTTTTCGTTTCATACATAAAAAAATGGTTTAAAAGGCACTTAGTCGTGCAGTGAGAAGTGGTCATGTGTTTGGTCATAAGCTTGGGGAACATTTAATGTATTTGTTAGGCGACCTGCACTGGTACAGGGCCTCTTACAGTCGGTTACGCCCGACTGTAATTTTCTTACTTGTTTTTGATAATTTTTGTTGGTAAATTGAGATATCCTAATTTATGTTGAAGATATTTCTGTAATTTGTCAGGCGATGGGAGTAAAAGAAGGACAAAGGAAAATGTATGTCAAAAATAGTGTGCTCTAGTCCCAACTAAATCTGGACAGTTGTCAAACACACGATCGACGGAAAAAGCATCGCCGCAGGAACTGTTTTGACATTCAACAGATATTTCTCGCTTTACAGCAACTACTACTGAAGATGATATTAAAGATTATATTAAATCTCAGCTGGATTTATTCCGAAATATTTCCGCATTATTTAAATTCTGAAGTATTCTGTGACAAAATTGTTTCATTTCGGAAAATTAGTTCTAATTGAAATGGGGTAGGTGTACTGATAACTGTTACATGGTTACGGCATTCAAATCATATTATAGTTATGGGAGATTTTAATTTATCCAATATAAAATGGTCTATGACTGATGATTCTTCCAATTTAATACCAACTGCCAAAAATATTTTTGTAGATAGTCTTCTTGATTTGTCTTTGTTACAGTGTAACAACATTTGCAATATTTAAAGTCGGTTTCTAGATCTGGATCTGGTATAACATTGGTTTTAATATATCCGTTAACAGAATACCTCCGGTAATTTTCATCCTACTTTGCAGCTTTCTTTTCAGCTCGATGAAGTTTCTCGTTTGGGGAATGTAACATCTCTTCAACTTGTCACATGTTTTAAGAAAACCGGCTACGCCAAGTTAAATCAGCTTTTTTTTCAGTACTGATTGGACAGTTCTCGAGGCATGCACTGATGTTGAGGCGGCATTGAATATTTTCTATTTAACAGTTTTTAATTATTTTGACAGATGTATTCCTTACACAACTGTATTCGTAGCCTCAGTCGTTAAAAAAAATATGAAGTCTCGCCTTTTCAAAATATATAAACTGGTTCCACTGTCCGTTCTATAGCACGCTCTAACTTAAACTCATTAAATAGACAGTGTTACGCTGCTTATTTATTCAGAGTTAAAAACAATTTGCGCAATAATCCTAAAAGCTTTTTTAAATTTGTCTATAATAAGCGTAAAAATACAGCTTATCCCGCTTAGTTTCGTCTTGATATTAATGAAGCATCCTCTAATTCTCATATATCTGATTTGTTTCTTTCTTTCTTTCAATCCACTTACACTAATTCTTCTCCTAACTGTACAACATCGTATCCCTTTTTTATCCCATCCTACGATTTTATATCATTTCTAGGAATTATCATATCTAAAGTGCTAATTTCTCTTTAAATCTATTACATTTTTATGCCTGCCCGATCGTAATAATATTCCTAGATGTATACTAAAACAATGTGCCAGCTCTATTTGTGCTCCATGGTCTTTTCTTTTTAAACTTTCTATAAAACAAAGCAAATTTCCAAGTCTTTGGATACAATCTTTTATTATCCCTTTACACAAGAAGTAAATCTGATGTCTCGAATTATTGAGGTATTGTTAAATTAAGTGCTATACCTAAATTATTTAAACAAATTATCACTGATCAATTGCAACAATCGGTTATAACATTGGTTAGTCGTAACATGGATTTGTTCAAGGCAGATCCTTTTGTACCAATCTTTTAGAATTCATTTCTATCGTAAATAAAGGTTTTATGTCTGGCCGCCAGACTGATGTTATTTATACAGATTTCAGCAAAGCTTTTGACAGTGTATGTCATAGTCTCCCTATACATAAACTGAAAGCTTTTGGATTTCCTCACTCTTTTGTAAATTGGACATAGTCCTACCTTGTAGGAAGGTCTTAAAAAGTCTTATTTAACAATTGTTTGGCTATATATATAGATGTGTCTTCTGGTGTTCCATAAGGAAGTCAGCTTGGCCATTGCTCTTTGTTTTGTTCATATATGATCTCCCTTTAGTAATAAAGCATGCTCATGTATTGATGTATGCGGATGATGTCAAACTGAGTTTGTCATATTCTGATGCTTCCCAACATAGTCTATTACAAGCTGATTTAAAACTTTCTTAATTTAAATATTTGTAATATTTCTCCGTCGCAGAAAACCTTATATTATGACCTATTTTTTTAGGTGTGCATAACCTTAGTAGGAATATTTGATTTAATGATTTGGGTGTCCTTATGGAACCTAAATTAAGCAACAACAATAAGATTGTGTGCATGGTTAATAAAGCTAAATGTGTTCTTGGCTTTATAAAGCAGTGGTCCAAGGAATTTAATAACCCTCATACTACTAAACTTCTACACACATTACTTGTTCGTCCGATCTGGAATTTGCATCATGTGTTCCAAACATTATGTAATCCAACACGATCGTATCGAGTCTGTTCAAAAAGCGTTTCTATTATTTAATCTCAGAAACCTCAATTGGACTTCTGATATGCATCTGGCTACATACACAGTTCGGATAAAACTTATTGATCTTCCGTTTCTATATGCTCGACGGTCAATGCTCTATGCCGTTTTCCTTCACAAGCTTCTTTGTGGGGAATGTTCCCTCTTGCTTCTTGTCGCTTCTTCTTTCGCCATTATGGCTATAATTTTAGCACAACAAACTATGCTTTCCAAGATTCACTTCGGTATCTCTGCTATACCTATAACAAATTTTCTTATCTATTCTCCTACAATCTTCTTTAAACTATATAAAAGAATCTGTCCTTAAATCTGTACTTCAATAAATTCTATATTCATATTTTCATTTTAATCTTTTGATTTGTAATTTCAACTGCTTGGACCACTCCATGGCTGTGAGCCGAGGCACAGTCCATCAATTGGGAGACCAAACAAAAACGTTTTTAGAAATAAGATTCAGTAGAAAATTTATTCTAGTCTAGATTAAAGCAACTGTTTAGTTTTTATAAAGTTGTAATAAATAATTTAAAAATAAGTAAATACTTTTGCATCCGTTTGGGGCCGTTCAAATATTTTCCATACCTATTTTTGACTGTCTAATAAAACATTTTCTTATCATCTATCTATCTATGTATCTATCTATCTGTCTATCTAACATAGATATATACCATAAAAAACAAGTAAGAAAATACAGTCAGGCGTAACCGACTGTAAGAGGCCCTGTACCAGTTCAGGTCTCCTAACAAACACATTAAACGTTTCCCGAGCATATGACCAAACACATGACCACTTCTCACTGCTCGAATATGAATGAAAATAAAAGAGGGGTCATTCAACTTCAATTGGTTATAAAATCGTTATTTATTATCCGATTTTGATTAACTTTTTTGATTTGGGCTAAGAAGAACGTTAACTTTATACTGGTGTACTCTATTTTTTTTGTGCCGAAGAAATTTTTACCCTTGGGGGTGATTTTATGGGGATGGGGGGGAGGGGCAAAATTTCAACATAAACTTGTGAAATTCCGGAGCAGTCCTAGACGAATGCCAAAAACACGAAGTCTCTATCTATTACCGTTTCCGAGATCCTTTCGTTCATACAGACGGACGGACGGACAGACGGACAGACGGACATGGCTATATCGACTCCTCTATCACTCCTGACCATAATGGGGGTAACTTTGGGGGGTCTCCGACCATTATTTCTACCTGTTACATACATTTGCACAAACCCAATAGGCTCTTGTACCTTCGGTACAGGGCCTAAAAACACTAATCCGTTTTGAGAACAAGACTAAAAAAAATAGAAACTTACAGACAAATTTGTGCATAAAAAAATTTCACCTACCTTATTTCACTTAGCCTAAGCATAAACTAGTTCAGAATTATAATATTTGTTCAATTAAAACAGCTACACATTCTCCCATCTCAGATCGACCACTCCTATAACAATTATATAAATTATGATTTATAGAAATTGTTGAGTTTAGCCAAGATTCCGAAATAAGGCTTCTGGCATTCCAGGTAACTGATTTTATCTAGCATTATGTTAAAGACTTGCAAGCAAGGGAAGTAATGACTTCTAATTGGTCCGAACATTTTTATATATTAAATTTTTATTTCCTCCATGGAATAGAGATCATCGTTGAATGGCATTGGACGGACAATATGAGACCAGTGAGGCAGCTTCCGCTTGTTATGTTGATTCGAAAGTTTTGAAAACGCTTGTAGGTTGTTAAGAGGAAGAGGTCTTGGTTGATTGATTAAACGATTTGACAGCAAATGCGCTCTGTCGTTGATGCTACTCTGCCTACTAGGGCAGACTAGGGCTCCATTGCAGTTGACGCATTAAGGTGTTATTTGATGACAGTCTGAGGTTTTGGACTTTAGAGTAATATAGCTTTTCTTTATTGTTTGGTAATAATAATTACTTCCCGAGTTATGTCATTGATATTCTTGATAACTGCAAAAGAAGCTTACAACATTTTTTCCAATTGGGTGCATCAGTTTTGTGTTTTGGGAAATAGGTTTATCTCGCTTAAACTGAGTGATTATAGTGATCCGAAAATTACATCTGTCGTATATTGAAGCGGCTATAGTCTATTGGCATCTGTGAGTGATGTATAGAGGAACAATTGTTAGGTGCACAAATTTAAACATACAAAATTTCCATTTGCTATTATATTGAACTTCTAATCTAAGGAACTATCTGAGCTTGAAAACTTGCTATATATTGTAATTGAACTTATTTGAAAGATACAAAAGGAAATAAATTTGTTTACTATCAAACTATTACCAAAAATATTAAATTAATTTAGTTATTTTTAATCAATCTTTGCTTTAAGCTTAGCTTTTAATTACGCTTTTGCCATTGTACTAAATAATTTTTGCTGCCACTTACTACTTGATGACAATGTATCTGAACAATAGGCCTGTCAACAACCAGCCCAGATACAGAATTTCAAAACAAAAAGAAAAGTACTATAAAATTTATATTACTCAATGCATCGCTCAAACAATTAATTTAAAACAAAGCCGTGTACTAATTGGAATCGAACCATTGCAATCGATCTGTCACTCCAAACTAAACAATTTCTCAACGCCCCAACTTCCGCCAGCCAAGCACTCTAATGATTCATATAACAATGAACTGAGCAATTCATTTATCAATAAAACACATTCGTGTAATGCATACAAGCCACTGAATCTAAAAAAAAAAAAATTTTAAAAAACCTGGCCAACCCATTCAAGAAACACCTCAATCTATAAAATTCTAAAAATAATGAAACGCAGCGAATGCAATTTGCCAAAGTGAATGAATGTATCTGCAATATTTTGCATGCGCTCTGCAAGAAGCTGAACAAAACCTAACGACAACGGCGGCAATTTGACAAATTTTTATTGTTAAACAATTTAAGAAACCATTATTAACAAACAACAACACACTCCTCAAAATCAGACACCAGAAAAGGGTTTTAATCAGATCAGAGTGCACAATGGCGTTGAATAGCGTTGCACACGATTTTGTATATATCACACGCGGAGCTGTCATTGGCAGCATGCGAAATATGATAAATCAATATAGCGCTTAATGTTTATATGGAATAAAATGGAACGTTTATGCGGATCAGGCATTGAGTGGAGTTTGAGGCTGTGGCTATGCTGTTGCTGTTGGGTTGTTTGGGGCAGGGCTGACTCAGTCAGTCATTCAGTCACTCAGCATGTTGCACATATTTTCTATATATTTATTGCTGCTTAATGCGCTGTGCAACACCTACACAGGCTTTCAAGTGTTGTCCAATGAAGTCGAATTGTATCTGAGCTGGTGTTGAGGTGAGAGCATGAGCAACAGCTGTAAGTACTACTTGTACGAGTATGTGCGCGTTTGATTGATTTTTATTGATTTGCACTGCTTGAAACTTGCTGACATTTTCAGATATTCATTGCAATTCAAAAAACCATACATAAATATGTCATATGCAAATGACTTTTTCAACACTTACATTTATGTCGATTTTTAGTGCTTTTTAGTTGCAGTTGTCAGCTGTTGCAGAGATTTTTTCTTTCGTTTTTCGAATTAAATGTTTTAAGTTAAATTTACTTTAAAGGTTTCGCGACTGCAAACAAAACTTTAAACAATGCCATAACATTTTATGGACTATTTATCGTTCATATTACATCAGCTGAGTTGAGAGCAAAGAGTAGTGCCAAAGCATGCTTGGATATCATATTTCGCCGACGTTTACCATATTTCAGCATAAATTCTGATAAGCGATTAGAATCGCACACCAAAAGTCAACTATTAATTAGAGCAAACTGGACAATGACAATGGCCAACTACCAACAGCAGAGAATGTTCGGTAGACATGCAGTCGAGTAAAACAATAAATGACTAAGCGAGTCGCCAGAGACTGACTGTGAAGTAGATTACACATTTGAAATGGCCACACGCCGTGTTCATTGTTGCAATGCAACTCTGTGTGTGTGTGTGTGTATCTGTGTGTGTATTGAATGTGTTGCAGAGTTGACAGTCAACTTGAGAAGTTGGCTAACTGTGGCGAGGTAGCCCAAAACTAATGCAAATTACATAGCGCTCAAATTGACCCCACGGGCCGCACAGCCGCCAGCCAACAGACTTTGAGCCGAGCAAACCAAGAATGACACATGCTGAGCTCAGTAGCTGTGTGCAATAGAGGGCGCTGTTTGAACAGTAAAACGACAGCGTTGCCAGACAAATGTCAACATATCAACGTACTATAGTAATAGAAAAATGGCTGCGTCTATTTAGCATGTGCTGTGCCGTCGACTCATATTGTAAAATGCAGTACTCCCTCACTGTCCATTTAGCGTCTGTGGTCATTTCGATGATAATCTTTTATTAAGCTTCCACTGAAATATAACGCCCAAAGAAACTACGTACTTCAAACACAATTCAGTTGCTTGGCATTTAGCGATAAAAATTCATTAATCTACATTCGAATTTATGCCTTTTTGCAGAGTTATAGCGAAATATAGTAAGCCGAATGAGTGGTGCGCCATAATTAAAACTAGCACCAGACGTTTTTTTTTTCTTTTCAAAAATTAGTATGCCAAATATTGTGTGCGGAAAAATGAAATTAAGCAAAAATTAAACTTCAGCAAAACCGACGCATTAATGCGCTTTGCTCAGATTTCGACAAGCAATTTGAATAATTTCGATGTGTATTATGAGCTCTTTACTGAGAATATTGATAGTTTTTTTTTTTTTTTTTGAAAAATAATGTTTTCCGTATATTTTCTAGTAAACAATTAAAATCTTGACGTTCAGCACAATAGCCGTAAATGTTGAAAATGAATCCATTCATTCCTAATCATGTTTTTCGATTAACTGATATGTAACCAAATGCTTGTCCAAATTTTAAGGTTTTTGATGGTGAACGTCATTTAATCACACACATGTTGACGACAACGAGTATTATTTGGTGGAAATACGTAGTATCCAACGCCAGTGTAAGGAGGCCTTTATATACCAGTGTTGAAAGCTTTTAAAATTTTTTAAATATGAAGATTTGCAGTTATCCTGCAGAAAATATACAAATTTTTACCACCCCTTTTAAACCGCCTAAACACAACATATTCGATCAGTTCTTTTTTTTTTGAAAGATTCTTAGAAGGAGCAGTGTAGAATATCATCTGTCTAATAGGTTGGGTCTAAGGTAGTCGAAATTCAGTAAAGGCCTTTTTTCTTTTAGTTTGCTTTAAGACATCAGCTCTCTCCGCTCTGTGATGGAATAATATGTATAGTGGTTGAATTTCATCTAATGGGCGGACTCTAGTTTTTATTAAAGAAGAATGATTCATTTTGTTTTCTCATTATAGCTATGATATTTGTCAATATTTTTAGCTATGAACTAATGTTGTTCTCATCTATAAAAAAATAAAAAAAATTCCAGAAAAAATATTAATAAATTTTTTTTTTCTTTTTTTTTTGGAATCAGGCTCTGAACCTATTTTGTAATCTCAATAAAAATATATATTAAGTTGTACATTAACTGTGTTGAACTTTCAGAGTATATGGTGATAAATAAGTAAAGAAGACAAATGGGCTATTTTTGAGTGAGGTTAAAATTATTAAGGCTTCCTGGCATCTATCAAAAGACATTACACTTAAATTCAGACTAATTTATAGATTATTTTTAGATATTATTTGTCAGCTAGTTTCGTGATTTTTGGTTAAATTGAAAGAAAATATCGGTCCGTAAATATATATTTTTTAATGATATAATATGATGAGACAAATGGGGCATTTTTCCTGAATTATTACATCAAAAATAATAATGTTTCCAAAATTGAAAGTAATTTTAGTCCTAATGCTAATGTTCGATTTAAAGTACATATAATGGACCTTATCCGAATATTTTTATTTTTTGGTGTACCACTTTAGGAATAATGCCTCAAATGTGATTTTCGATGCTGTCCACATGTTCACACCGATTAAAATAAAAAATATCAAAAAAATTACAGTCAGGAGTAATCGACTGTAAGAGGCCCTGTACCAGTACAAGCAATGCAAAACAAAAAGGTAGGAAATTAATAGGAACAAATTTTAATCACGAAAAGTATTTTGCTCCTCCCACTTCTCACTGTACGAATAAGTGACTTATAACACATATTTTTATGTATGAAAAAAAAGGGAGGATGGAAGGTAGTTCCAATTCAATTGCTTATAAAATCGTCATTTATTAACCGATTTTGATGAACATTTTGGAATTTGGCTAAGAGCTATGTTATCTCTCTACTAGCATACTTAATTGTTTTGTGCCGACGAAACTTTTAGTCTTGAGAGTGGTTTTATGAGGAAGGGGGAGATCCAAAATATTAAAATAAACTTGAACAATTCCGGCGAAATCCTAATTGAATGCAAATAGAACGAAATCTCTATATAATACAATTTTCGAGATCCTTTAGTTCATATAGACACCCAGAGGGATAGACGAACATGGCTAGATCGACTCCTCTATCACTCCTGACCATAATGGGGGTAATTTGGGGGGGGTTTCCGACCATTACTTCTATCTGTTACATACATTTGCACAAAACCAATAGGCTCTTGTACCTTCGGAACAGTGCTTAAAGATTAATGTCAGTTTGATATTGTCTCATCCATTTCCAAAGATCAAATTTTAGGCCCTGTACCGAAATGTCATATTAATTCAAAAATAACAATATTATTCAGTCAATGGACTTTTATTGAAATTAAATTTAAATTTTAAGGATTAATCTTGGTGATCTCTTTTCTCTGTTTATCCTCAACATTTAAGAAACCTATTAAACCCAATGGTTTAACTAATACATATGTCTAAAATCTTGGACGTATCCGGTGAAACAATACACAATAGTTAAAATAGAGAACACTCCACTTCCGCTGTTGATAACGGTGGGTACCAAATAAATCCGGATGTGAATGTTGAAACAATATTTGGAACTCTTGCGAGATTATAAGAACTAGAGACATCTATTTATTATTATTTTTTTTTCTTTATGGATTTAGAATTGTACCAAATTAATAGAAAAAAAAAATTTATTTAAATAGAGATTTCAAAAAGGGATTTATTAACTCCAGAAATTTGTAAGAGTTTGCTTAGGAATTGAATATTACAGACTATTACAGTCAATTCAATAATTTGAAAAATACAACGTGATTAACAGCTATGCAACAAGTCGGCAGAAAATAGTTAAAAGAAGGGCATCGGACTAACAAAATTTCATATGCCATATGTCATCAAACGCAAGACCTAAAGACTTGTATAGAAATGTTTTTCTTTGAGGAGCATGAACTAATATCATTTATACTGCATCAAAGAAAATGCCCGCCATGCAGGTACCCATATGGAAGACTGTTAAGTAATACTTTTAGATGCATTTGAAGGATCGCAGATAGGCTTTCCGGCAGTTTAAGTTGCCAGAAAACTTTGATTGATCAATTGAACTCTAGCTGCAGGTGCTGGGCTTTCCCCAAATAATATTTGAAAAGAAAAAAACCTTACTGTTTGATTTAGACTCCCTCTCAGAAACTTATTTCATCTGCAGCCCCAAGAACATTCTAGAGACGATCCTTTGTTTGTGTCAAAAACATTGTAGACTGACGAGTCCCAACGACCGCAAACCAAAATGTCACACATCTTTGCAGTCGTCTGTGTTGATCACCTGTGGATTAAGCTAAACAACTCGGAAATATTCCTTTAACTACTAGAGCTGAGATTATTATGCAATATAATGGTGTTCTTCCAAATTGGAGTTGGATAAATATTTCAATGAACGATAGATTAAAAGAAATGGATAACACGTTTTTCTAGATTATTACTTTGTTCAGTTTTAATCTTAAATATTACAAAATAGACATACTCATTCATCTCTCGATATATATCAGAAACCACCTTGTATATTCACCCAAAATATATAAGGCAAAGGTGGGATGAAATTCAACATTTCTTTAAGTTCCTGGCATAATATTATTAAGCTACCAAAGGGTTTTTAGCGTACTCTGAATGATCAGTTTGCTTGACTCACGAACCGTCTGAATCTGAGTTTAGTGAATTAAAGCTTGTTTAAAGAATTTTTGTTATGTTTGAAAGCTATACTCAGATCCAAATATATAGAATTCAGATAGCATATGGTGAAAACCAGAAAGTCAAAATTTATTGAAAAAGGAACCAGGAAAGAATGCAAAAAAAAAACACATTTCGAACAGCATATAAAGGGTATAACAAAAATAAACAAGTTGGCAGTACTTTTAGAAACGCAGCATGCGCTAGAGCTCGCTTCTTGTTTGACCCATATTTCGCATGCAACGCGATAATTTGCAGAAAACTCTGGACAATACATTCAGCCGTCTATCTGCCATCGGTCCGTCCGTGCGTCCCAAGTGTGACAATCTGCTGCTAGCTGCGAAATTTGCATATCAGTCGTCGACCATGTTGACTTTGAGTGTTGGAAAATGCTGTGATAGGCTGCCGTTTGGCGCGTTTGGCGTGTGCAATATTTTTGCGCGATTTTATTGTCGTCGCTGGAAGTTGTTTGCGTTTTGTTTCGATATGCATTGAATGCGTCGTTGTTACGCATAATTTTGGCGCATTTTGCATCTTTTTTTTTTGTTGTTGTTTTGTTGAGCGCGAGGTTAGTCGGTCGTTCGGTCGGTCGGTTATTCGATTGCTGGACGCGACTTTGAATTGCAACTGCAACGGCGTCATTGTCACCTCGGTCAATTCGAAATATGCCGTTCGCCCGGTTGCCCGTTGTTGCACGTTTATGGCCATTGTTGCCACTGCGTTTTTATATATTTGTGGCGACTTTTTTTTTTTGTTTTACTTTATTGCCGCTGTGTGCCGTTTGACACATAATTTGCAGTTGCATAAATCGCATAACTGTGTCATGTTCAAACAAGGTACACACGTAAAATTTTTTCAACGCGCTTGTTGAGATACTATTTTTTTTTTTTTTCAGTATAACGCGTAGACTGATTGCATCTATTTTGTTGTACTATATTTTTTTACTCTAGTTCGACACACAATACTTCAATTTTCAGTTGTGGCATAAATCAGCGCACATTTTGCAACACAAATTCCTCACGCGTGTACAACACAATG
The DNA here is from genome assembly GCA_035044805.1 of Leucophenga maculata. Taxonomy (NCBI): domain Eukaryota; kingdom Metazoa; phylum Arthropoda; class Insecta; order Diptera; family Drosophilidae; genus Leucophenga; species Leucophenga maculata. The sequence continues at coordinate 2,668,601 of JAWNNP010001101.1, read as the reverse complement.
CCGAATAGCGTCGGATGTAAGTGTTGTAAAAGGCGTGTGGAAGGCAGTTATTTATACTGGTTTATACTGCATACACATGTTGCTATTAGCTTCTATTCTTGCATATGGAACGTGATTGAAGTGTTGCTCAGTTGAACAATAAAAGTTGCCATTCAATACCGGTAGTTGGGAGATAGTAGTAGGCTTTCAATAGGGGCAATTTGTTGCAGTGTTGACAAATGTTTACAAAAAAAAAGAAAATGGTTGAAGTATTGCTTTATTAACTTTTTTTGTTGTGGTGTAAAATTGTGCTACAAAGAATTGTAAGCTTGAATAAATAAAAATTCAAGTATATCAATTTCTATAAGACTGTTATTGTATTAAAATATTGTAACATGGAGTATAGTAAGTGACTGATAAACAAAAAGACCATATATGGGCGTCCATAGAAAGATGACCATTGAGTCAGTATCTTGCACATAACTTTGTCTATAACTACTTTAACTAATAAATACTATATTTCTTGGTGAACTCTTTTTCCAGCGCATTTTCTGGTGGCGCCACCTCTTGGTGAGGTCCTGCGTTGGAAAGGAACATCTTTCATTGACAGTCCCTTTCAAATGTCATGACATTTGTTGCAAAAAGGAGTGTTCAACACAGAGACAATATTTAGTTTTGTTTTAAACCTGGTAAAACTTTTACTGAAACTTACGAATTGATGAAACAAATTTATGAGAAGAATTGTCCATCTCGTACCACTATTTACGAATGGTATACATGTTTTAACGACGGTTCGGGCCGGCTGAAATCTTCATTGAACGAACAAAACAACAAAATTGTCCGTGAATTCGTCATTGCGGTTCATGGAATAGGAATTGGGCTTATCCAAAGACTCAGTCCACCGCATTTAGGTCGATCATTTGGGCTTCAGGAAAGTGTATGCACGATTTGTTCCGCATTAATTGAAAGACGAGGAAAATACACTTCGGATTCGAAAGCATCATTAAAGATGCCAAAAAGAATCAAAATTTCCTTAGCAACATTTTTATTGATGACAAGACGAGATGGTGTTTTCAATAGGACCCTGAAATCAAGCGTCAAAGTACCGAATGGAAGCCGCCCGATGAACCAAAAAGCCAAAAAATCACATTTGAAAAAGTCAAAAGTGAAGACAATGTTGATTTGTTTCTACTATTCGAAGGGCATTATTCATCAAGAGTTCGTTCCACCGGGCCAAACAATTAATGCGCCATTTTTTCTTGGTGTTATGAGGCATTTGCTCCGTCTTATTCGGCCAGAATATCGCGAAGGAAGGAAGCGTTTGTTGCACGATAATGGGCCATCTCATCGATCGACACTTGTGACCGATTTTCGCCGTATTCCCCTGATTTGACGTGATGTGCCTTTTTTCTGTTTGACAAGCTGGATTTATCCATGAATAGTCGGCGCTATGCCAATGTGGAGGCTGTCCAAAACGCGTGCACCAAAGTCTTAAGGATTAAGTATACATATTCCCAAGGGCGTATCCAGGGGTGGATGGGGCAGGGAGGAGGGGTCCTTGAAAAGTTCGGAGAAATAAGTATTTTATTACATATTTCGCACTTTTGCCTACTAAAAAAAAAAAAAACAAGTCGGCCCCCCTTTCGGAGACAGTGACCCCCACAATAGTTAAGTTTAAATATTTTAAGTTTAAATATTTGTTTTTTTGGTAACGCATTGGGTTATCAGATTTTGTACACAGTTTATCTGTCTTAAAGCATTTGAAATCCTTGTATAAAAGGTTATAAATGCGGAAGTATCCAAGGAGGGTGGTGGGGGGGGGGGGTTGTAATGGGGCCATTGCGAGTCATCCCCACCCTTCGAGGGCTACGCACTTGTATGTATCTATTTACGGAAATTGACTACAGAAAACCAAACGGTCTCCGCTTTTTCAGTGGATCTTACTTCTCCCAGTAACATGTACAGCAAATTTCATCCATACACCTTAAATGGGTGAAAATATCGGCCGATACCGTAAAAAACTTATGATGTTATTTTTCTTCTTCTAAACCCAATAACACGTAAACCAAATTTCATCCTTGTGCCTCAAATAAACACATGGACTGCCTTTACATACCTTTTATATGTGGAGATCGTTCCGATTTTGACCAAACTTGATTTATTTTTTTTCATTCATATGCAATTACTTCAGATAACTTTCATAAAATGAACATGCCTTCCATCTTAATAAGAATAAGCCTCCATAAAACCAGTCCTTTCGAAACAAAAGGTTATAATAAAAAATATCGCTTTGCCAAAAATTATCCCTGAGCGGTTCAGACCAAAACTAGCTTCATATAAATATAAGGTTCAACCCTGTACCGTGTATCTTTAATCAAGCTCCCTTGAATGTAACGTTTTTTCCAGATCTATCATATTGCCATCATATTATTATTCAGATCGGCATTGTATTGAGATATTTTTATTGTTTTAGGTATAACACAAAGAGGCTCTGACAGCGAAACAGCAACCTAGCGAATGGGAACTGGCGAAAGTGACTAATCACCAGTGATCGAAGCATTTACTACCATGTTCTGTGTTACTCAACAATAACCGAACCAATAGAACGAAGTGTCACATTTAGAAACAATATTAATGCAAAAATTCCAAATAAATTGTACGAAAATTCCACAAAACTGCTTAAAAACTTCACATAGAATCATAAAAATTCCGCAAAATTCTCGAGAACATACATCAACATGCTTATTGCAAATAACATTTGCGACATTTGCTGTCATTTTAAATTTTCTATGCTTGCTCAAATTATTTCTTTCGCAATGGAACGCAGTCGTTTCGCTGTTTGTTCGCTGGCAATTTTCCGCTTGCCAACAAATGTTAAATTATTACCGAATCATTAACCCACAACTGTTCGTTCAGACATTGTCCAGCTTGATTCTGTTGAGTATGTTTAGTATTATTTTTTCTTGATTTTTTTGGAAAATTTATTAGTGCACAGTAACAACGACATCAATCACTTTTCGCGTTTTGTGCCAACTGAAGCCAAACTGAAGTTGGGAAAAATATTATACAAGCCGCCCGCTATTTCAGCTCAATAGTTGCCGTCGACTCCGATTCCGATATGAATTCGACGACTTCAACTTCAAATGTGCGCCAGCTGAACGAAATTTTTCAAGTTTTTGAATGAAAACAAATGTTAAATTGCCGAAAAAGAAACCTTTGCATGGCGTTGGTGAAGTAGGTCCACGGGGAAGTCTGAAATCAGCGCATTTATCGCTTAACCATGCAAACATTTGTTGCACATTCGGTTAATGATTTCTTTTTAGATTTGTGACATGGCTAGTTGATCTAATGCAGAAACACAATTTTTGTTTGATAAAAAATTCTTTAAAAATTATACACAATCTCTGATCTTCAAACTGATCCAGTACATACTACGCTTTCAATTCAAATAGCCATTTTAACTTCACATACGCATTTTTGACCTTTGTCAAGTGTCAATGAAACCATTTCACCCAAAAATAAAATCTACATCTCAAAACTGACAGCACAATGGTCACTCTTACGTTCGAAATTCAACTCAACGAAGTTCGGAAGATTTTCAAGTTTTTGTTTGCGCAGTTTCATCCAAATAAAGATTTGCATATAGAGTTTTGTTACCTTTTGAGTTGTACTGTCCCGAGCTGTGCTGCACTTTATAATCTCTTAAGAGCTTCACTTCCGAGCTATCCCCTTGTTCGACTGACCAAAAATGGGAGTGGGTTGTCATGCAAATGATCAGGCGTCCATTGGGTACGTCCGCGTAGCTCAAGGAGCAACAACAGCGTAATAAAGTGATATGTGCAACAACATTGAAACAATGGATATATAAAATTAGCATAATAAAAGACAAAAAACAGAGAAATATCATCAACTGAACACTCACAATACTAGTAGCAGTAGTTGCAGTTGATACTGATGCGAAATGGCATTGGGAGCAGTCGTAGAAAGTCTTTGGGCGCTGTACTGTGTTGGCTTGAATGCAAAATTGTCGGAAAGTTCAATTTGAAATCAAGTCAAGGGAAATACATTTCAACAATGATGCAGCAGACATTTTGACATTTAAAGAATGCAGCGCGAAAGTACAAATATTCTGCTGAACTTTCAATGTAGAAGACCTATAGTGGTGATATGTTTAAAGTTGAGGAGGGAAGAGATAGTCTCTTTAGTTTTACTAACTACTGAAATTGAGTAGAAAAGCAACACTAATATAGAATAGTTAAAAAAAGCTTTTTTCTGAGAATGCAAAACTGTCAGTTAATATTCACATTAACAAATAATAACAAATTAGACAAACTCCTGCATTGAGGTTCAATTATAAGCTTTATAAAATCGTTGTATTTTACCTAACTAACTGTAATGTAGTCCTGAAATAAAAGAAACAAATAAGAACGCTTCATTCAAGTGTGCTCGAGAAACCCTGTAACCCCATTGAACCATAAATTTGTATGGAGATATATTACTATCTGTGACATATTTTATTGGGATTTGTGTAAAATTTACTGAATTTGTTGTTTCAAACTGAACTAACCTCAGAAAGTAATATATAGCTACATGGGGCTATGCTTTGTAATGGTCCGGTCGGGACCAAAGAATAATATTTATTTATAATTGAAGTAAGAGTTCTTCATAAGAAGCATGGAAAGCGTGGCATTAGATATAAGTCCCAATAAATCTCTAATCATATATGATAAACCCTTTGGAAAGACCCTTACACATTCAAATTAGCTATTCTACCCACCGGTTACAAAGACAAGAAAAAGTGCCAAAAAAAAAATAAGAACTAAAGGAATATAAGCTGGTAGCATTCTTAGGAATATAGGGTGGATTCTTTTACATCACACCAGCTGCCAAAACTGTAGTATTGACATATCTGGATGCATACAGCTCCCTGATTGACATCATTAGCCAAATGCATAAATGAAGAATTGGAAATATCAAATCTAAGCTAGAAAGTTCACCCACATTCAAATTCAATAGGCACTCCTCGAGGTGGTGTTCTCTCACATCTTTAATGGCAGAACTTTCTAAGTCGCATAGAGGAGAAGGGCCTATAAACTTATTGCATATGCGGGTGATGCTTCTATTATAATAAGCGACAAGCTCCTTCAGAATCTGGGAGATGTATAAGAACTATTTGGTGTATAAACTCTGTGACCTGGGCGAATTCTAGTAAGAAATATTTTATACTTACAAAAATATATAAGACTAGCTGTTCCCGGCACTATTTATTTTCATTACACAATATATTCTCCTCCTACTCGACACCAAGGGGAAGGGGGTCTTGTTGCACAGCCCCCTCCGATTTTGACCAAACTTAACACGATTACTTTTCCCGATTCCATTAACAAGTGTAAAAAATTTCGTCCCCGAACCTCAATTGGATGCAAAGATATGTTGAATTATTTGTATCGCTTGTATAGAGGTGGGGTATAGCCCCTCTGATTTTGAGCAAACTTAACACGATTACTTTTCTCGATCCTATTGACATATATACCAAATTTCGTCCCCGTACCTTTGATGGATGCAAAGAAGTGTTGAATTTTGTTTATCGCTAGTATGGGGGTGGGGCATAGCCCCCTCCGATTTAGCCTATGTTACTCAGGGTGTATGTAGCTTTCCAATGGTGAAAGGATTTTTGAAATCGACTCAGAAGTTTTTGAGTTTACTTATTACAAAAAATCAAATCTTTCCTCTTTATAATATTAGTATAGATTAGTATAGATATCGAAACTAAAAGAAATAGCGAATTCCGGAAATTTATAATATTAATGAAGAAGAAACTTCTTTTGCTAAATTTCTGTTTACTTATAGACTCTATCAGGTTTAAACGTTTGCGTTGTATTCTAGTGATCAGCTCTAGATAAGGCTATATCAGCAATCGTTAAGAACCGCACGGTAGCACTAAGTTCTAATTCTACTTCTAACTCCAGTAAATCTAGTACGGTAGAATATATCCTTTAACAACGCTATAAGAAAAAACAAATAATGAAAAGCGCTAAAGACATTCCACAATATCAACCTACACTAAAGATCTAACACAAAACATCGATTACCAAAAACTCCTCTTGACAAAAAATACATCATTCGAATTAACACTGGTCAGAGTCACCCACAAGATATGACCGACTCCGAAAAAGTGAGGAAGAAATTGCGAGGATATATAAAAGACCCAAATAAGGACATAGAAACATCATTTTGTCTTCCTTACAATCTTGGTCATCGTGCGATGAAAAATTTAAGAGAATCAATATTTTTATTCTTATAGTCGCTACATTTTGACACTCATAGAGCAAGTCTACCACATATAAATCAGCTCGATCTATGCAGATGCCTTCTATATAGCGAATAAAAGGAGGGCGGTAACTAACTACTGTGGAACTGCAAAAAAAAACTGTAAGATTTATCAAATCAGTTCATAGATAAGAAAGAGCTTAGAACATAATTTCAAGGTTTGCAATAGAAGACAATCTTCACTTACATTATCTTCTCCGAATTCCTCGGAATCAATAATACATACATCAAATAAACTCTGAAATGACCCTCATTTTTTAGGCCCTGTACCGAAGGTACAAGAGCCTATTGGGTTTGTGCAAATGTATGTAACAGGTAGAAATAATGGTCGGAGACCCCCCAAAGTTACCCCCATTATGGTCAGGAGTGATAGAGGAGTCGATATAGCCATGTCCGTCTGTCCGTCTGTCCGTCTGGCCGTCCGTATGAACGAAAGGATCTCGGAAACGGTAATAGATAGAGACTTCGTGTTTTTTGCATTCGACTAGGACTGCTCCGGAATTTTACAAGTTTATTTTGAAATCTTGCCCCTCCCCCCCCTTCCCCATAAAATCACCCCTTAGGGTAAAAATTTCCTCGGCACAAAAAAAAGTAAGTATGCCAGTATAAAGATATCGTCTTTCTTAGCCAAAATCCAAAAAGTTCATCAAAATCGGATAATAAATGACGATTTTATAAGCAATTGAATTTGAGCGACCCCCCTTTTCGTTTCGTACATAAAAAAATGTTTTATAAGGCACTTAGTGGTGCAGTGAGAAGTAGTCATGTGTTTGGTCATAAGCTAGGGGAACATTTAGTGTGTTTGTTAGGCGACCTGTGCTGGTACAGGGCCTCTTACAGTCGGTTACGCCCGACTGTGATTTTCTTACTTGTTTTTTTATTGGATTGGAAGTATTTATTATCCTATAGAAAAAGTAGTGAAACGTTAAATCGAAGTTAAGCCTTTCTAAGATTGTAAAAATAATCTTTATTGTAAAATTTATTTAATATTGAGGACATCAGATACCAATAATAGGTGAGTCCCATTCATTTTATTAGTGCAAGTTAACAATTGTTAAACTAATTGTTAAATGCCTTAATTGAAAGATAATTAAAAACAGCTGTTTCAACAATTTTAAAATCACCAAGTTAATCCTAGTAGTAAAGCTAAAATAACCGAGTTTCCAAAAGCCCTGGGAACAGCAAATCCATCGATTTTGTGAATCTTAGAATAACTTCTTTTTAGCTAAATATTTGATGTATATTTCCCATTTCACATTTTTCGTGGAAGTTGACAAAGAAGCACAAGCAAAACATAAAGGTAAATACTTAGACGAACGGTACTTTAAAGACAAAATAAGAAAGACCAGATAAAACCTAAAGAAAATTTGCTAACACATAGAAATCATAAAATTATTCGTGTTCCTACTCAAGTTAGCGGAAGTGTGTATAAACATGTCCGTCTGTCTGTCCGTCTGAAGAATTTTAGACTTTAAAATATAAATATCCAAGCATCTAGGCTCTAATATCTCGCATTCACTTTTCTGGTTACTAGCATTGAGTCAAGCCCAGTCCCTCTTTTCTAAATTTACATTTTTTTCGAATTTCCTAAAAACAGATTTAATGTACCTTCCATGTAGGTCCATATCGGAGTACAAGCGGGCGTAGCTCTCACACAAAGCGGCCCATTCTGGGTTTTTGAATGATAAACTTGTTGTTGTTTATTTATTTATTTATTTATTACAACTACATAAATTTCCACAGTTGCTTTGCAGATAATATAAGACCAAGTTACTCACTGAACATCTTATTTCTAAATCTTAAATGCTAAAAAGAGAAAGTTACGACAACTCAGACCCGTTGGAGATTTTTGTTTGTCGCCCAGTTGACTGACTGTACAAAGTTTAGTTTAGCTGAATAGCTTAAACTACGCCATATATACACAAAATTACACTTCACTGCATACAAACTCCGCCCAACATTAACCACTTGAAAATGCGTCATTAAAGGGTTAAAGCCCAAATAGGCCGACAGCCGTTCAGTATGTCAGTCATTCACACACTCGTTCATTGTGCGCAGAACACTTTAAATGAGTGAAATACATTTGGGCGACGCCCATTATTCATGCTTTGACTGCGCGTATCACAAACAATTCTTTTATTTTTCCAATTTAATGCTTCTTGCTTATTGTATTGTAAAGTGTTTCTTTTTTTTAAGTTTTTTTTTTTTTTTTTGCGGAGTCGTCGCGGTATTATTAAGTTTAAACTCTGTGTGAGCGATTTTGGCAAAGTCAGTTTTGAAATGCTAAATGGAGATCGATGGCTGAGCGTGGTCTCATTAATCAAATGACAAGCGGGCGAATGACTTCAAGCGAATAACGACGATGACGACGAGTGAACGAGACAGTCAGACAGCCAGACCTGATCAGGGCAGGCCAGCGAACATATGAATGAATGAATGTTTGGATGAAATGCGTTGTTACTGGAACAGGCTTTTTTTTTTTTTTGCTTGGAACTACAGCTATAGGTACGGCTTGGGCAAATTAAAGGTGAATGCTATTGCTTAGGTTCCAATTGAATCGAAGTGCCAGAGCGGAAATGTAATGGCGCAAGCATTCGCGCATTCTCTTTTTTAAATTTTTTTTTTTTTTTGTTGTATATCTCGCACCCAAGTGATCAATAATCAGTGCAGTCTATAATGAATCGGTGCAGCAATGAAAAAGAGAAAAGTAAAAGAAAAGTATCTACCATCTTGATAAACGCATGAATTTCACTTGTATACAACTGTCTCGCCCTCCAATGGCAATGAGCAATGACTTCTGATCGTTATACTCACAGCTTGCGGCTTAATTAGAGTTCGGCAAGCAACAAGTGACAAAGCAGGTGACTTTCTACCGCGTAGTTATTAATAGGAGCATTAATTATGTATCTGTAACTCTTGTAGGTAAATATTTTTAAGAAATGTTATTAGGTTCTTAAGTCTAAAAAGCACTGCACTTTCTAAACATGCACAGTACCTGCTACATAACGGCAATGTGGCATGCATCTTTAACTCGATTTGGTTGACTGCACTGCATGCGTGTTTCCACATGCCACACCTCGTCCTCAAGCAGTTGAAATGCTGCTGCGCATGTGTGTAGGCCTGACATATTTCTTTGGTCCTCTGCTTAGACCAGGCGAAATTCATTTCTGCGCCACTCCAGACTTGAAACTTCTTCCAGATACTTTTGCTGCTTTGTGCCTGTCATGTGCATGTCAAATTGTTCGCTCGCATGGCGGCGTTGAAAATCTTTCATTCGAACAGTGGTTAAATTAACTACTAACGGTATTATAAGGTAACATAATAGCACGATAGACCCATACAGCTTGAGAGGGACAGCACAGATTGATGCTGTACTATATAAAAATGTGCTGAAAATAAAATAATTGCAAAAGTTCAATATTGACAGTTGACAAATGTGTTTGGCATGTGTTACACTGAAGAAAAATTGAGGACAAAATTTATAATTTTATTAATTTGAAGTATTAAAAGAATAGGAAAAAATTCAAACGTTTTTTTGATGTTCATGGAAATTATTTTTGAAAACAATTCGACCATTATCGATCATATGTGGATGATGTTCCATTTTTAGGTTATAAATAGCAATGTGGAAGTCAACTTCACCCCCTCCTCCGCCTTGTTATCAGCATCCATACATACCTACTCCTCTTTCTGAGTTTTTGTTTGAACTAAATTTCATTAATGTGGTTAATATAGCTAAAAAAGCCAAGTCTAGTTACGTTAATACTTATAAAATATTCCGTTTAGCTGCAGATCAGACTAGACCCCATAAAAATTCGTCCAACCTGTCTGTGTTTTTGTTTGGTAAAATTTTTTAGTTATTGTTAATTTGGCTAAAACGCTGAGTTTGATGTATTTTGCTTCAATGCTAATAATATATTCCATTATGATCTAAGTCGGACCACAAAGAGGGATAGTCGTCGTCTGTCTGGCTATGAAAAACTCAGAAACTACAAAAGCCAGAACCCCTAGGTTTGCATATTTAGTATCTCCAATTTCTTCTTTACATTAGTGTGTAACGAACGCCAGAGGCCAGACTCAATTAAATCTGCCATTCTTTTTGAGTTTTTGACTTATGCAATATAAATTTATAAATCTATTAGGGAGATCTAGTACGTGAAATATTTTCAGAAGCCTAACATCTCTACTATTATCTAGGACACTAAAGGCTAAATTATTATCATGGTTGTGAAGTCTGCTTATGTAATTTTGAGAATGTCTTTTTATTTCGTCTCTCACAAATTGCTTATGAACCAAGCTGCACCTGATATAATTCGCAGTGTCATAGACTGGTATCTTTGCAAGATTTCAATGTTGGAGTTACTAGCAGTTCCCCATAGTTGTATAGCATATGTCCAAACAGATTTTAGAACTGCCTTGTAACGATGAATTTTGTTTCCCAAAGTAAGTTGAGAACGAGGACCCAGTAGCCAGTACATTTTCCGATTTTTTGCTTTGAGCTGCTGTTGCTTAGATTTAATGTGAGCCTTGCTAGTCATTCTACGATCCAAGTGTGATCGCAGATATTTTACTGTCTTCTTAACTGGTATAGTATCGCCATTTAAAGATACGGGTGGGCAGTTTCCGGTTGGACAGTTTCCTTTTTTTCTGTGTATTTATCAAAATCCTCCACTTTTTTGACCATTTTTCTACCATGCAAAGTTACTCTTGCAAGTGGCCTGATGCGACGACTAGGTCCTTGCTCGTGGCAATGATGACAGTATCATCAGCATAAGTTGCTACCTCAACATTATTGCTGACAGGTAAGTCAGCTGTAAAAATTGTGTATAGGACTAGACCCAACACAATTCTCTGGGGAACGCCAGCGTTAATTGATTATAGTCTGGATAGGCTATTTTGCTCTTGAACATAGAAAGCACGGTTGCTTAGATAAGACTTCAATAACAAAAAATATGGAGCAGGTAGCCACTTCTTAATTTTATCTAATATTACTAAGTGCCAGACTCTGTCAAACGCTAAAACGCCTGCGCAGTAGTCCTTATGTTCAAATGAGTTTAGAATTATTCTCGCAATACGATGACACTGCTCAATAGTTCCGTGGCATTTTCTGAACCCAAACTGATGTTCGGGTACGATGTTTAGATCGTCCAGTACAGGAGACATTCTTTTATTTAAAATACTAATAGAATATTCTACATAGGTCCATCTCTACATACATATATCGGTTCATATCACTATTGCCCCTGAAATTTTGCAACGCTCAAATTTATAACTAATTCTTCATATTCCAGAGAATTATTTCTAAGAATTCTGAAAGTTTTATTTATCAACTTGGTTTTCCTGATCTGGTGGTTGAACATATTTAATTGCTCTGGCGCATACTTTTAGACCACACTTTAACAGAGATAACAGCTATAAGTGGACATTCTCGCACTGAATCGATATCGTAGAGGTCCGCTGCTTAACGATCTTCCATTTTTAACCGACTTTATAAAAATGCAGAGGCTTATCAAATGTCCTCTTTTTGTTTTATAAATATTTAGCAACGAGAACCAATTGTGATGATTTAATATTACAAAAAAGATAGTGCCGTATAAATTTGGTCAGGATGATGGAATAAATGACTAAAACTCTTTTTTTTTTTTTTTTAATTCCTTAATATTTTAATTTTTATAACTTAATATATTACTCCTAGTTGGAGCATAGGGCGTAAACAAATGCTCCCTAACGACTCCTATCAGCTGCTAGGACTCTTAGTTCTCTCCACGTTGCCCTGAACCCGATTTCTGAATAGAAAGTGCGAATCCATGTTTGACTGCTGCCTTGTGGGTTGGTAACGAAAGATTGAAGCTTTCCGCCAATCCTGTCTGAAACCAACCACGTTTCTGAGCCATATAATAGAATAGGTTTTATACTGGTGTGGAATATTTTTAATTTTGTTCTCAATGACAGCGTACATGGGCGCAATACTTTGTAGACTTAGGTCCCGCTTTTTGGGAATAGTGACGATCACCCCCTCCTTCCAGTCATACGAAATGGTCGCCGCCGATATCCATGAGATGGTGAAATGGTGTTTACGCTGTACTTAAGCAGTTCAGCCGGTAAACCATCTGGCCCAGCAGCTTTGTTGTTTTTAGCTCGCTTGGTGTTGGAGTTTCTGACTCAGTGTCATCGATTTCTAAGAACTCCTTCCAGCGTCTCAGTTGGTCTTCGACAGACGATAGGCTGGACCCGTCACTAGCCTTAGGAATATTTGGCTTAACGTTTTCTATTTCCTTTACCGCTATGTAGACACCGCGTAAGTTGTTGCAGTTTACTGCCTGTTCTGCCTTACTGTCTACGCTTTCCATATAAGCCCCCTATCAGAACGGACTGATTTTTTAATACGCCTTTGCACTTCGTTATATCATCCACGAATGTTGCTGCGGTCGTACATTGCACATGCATGCAGCTGAGCTTTCAATAGCCTGCGCTCCTCAATCAGAGTCCAGGTTGTGCTACTTATCCACGGCTTCCGTCTGAAGTGCTGCAAGCCGACCGTTTTCTCCGCAGCTTAAGAGCACGCTGTTTGGATTTGCTTGCAAGTTGGTGTGGCTGTTATTATGCGGTCAGAGATAGGCTTGTACTAATTCAACGCGTGTTTCAAGGTTTTGCCTATTATTATGCCTACACCATTTGCTCGGCTTTGAGTGGGGCCACTGTAGATGAAAAAGTGACCCTCCAGGGTGCAAGTATCGCCTTGCCCAAGCTATTTGTTTTCAGAAAATCAGAGAATGGGAATCTGGTAGCGCTCCATCTCTCTGTATACTTGCGCGAGCTTAGAAAGATCAGAAAGAGAGCGCACATTCCATGTTTCTATTCGAGTCAGTTGTTTAAAGCGAATTGTCGTCATCGTTGAACGGTTGTTGTTGTATCTGAGGCTTGTTTCCGTATCTTGAGTGAGTATAATCCTGTTTTATGTCTGAAGGAGGACATATTGACTTTTATTTAAGAGAGTTCGCTCTCTCCGCCCGACTACAGATTAGCCAGCACTTATAGAATGTAAAGAATAATTGAATTTCTAGAAGCCTGTTTCTAGCCGCCCCCGCGTAGAGGATATAGTCGCACTACCGTCAGTGCACACAATTACGGCACGTACACCGGCGTGTTACATGTTATTCACCTTGTGTACCTGATCGGTTGACGGCCAATATATCTATATCTCTTACAGTTGCTAAAGGAGGCAAGATAGTCGTCAGAAATTATATTTATTCTTGATCAGCTCGATGACACGAGTGGATATAGCTTAAGTTACATAACATCATGCAATACATATTCCTCTCAAGGTCTACTAGGCTTTCATTTAAAAGGCTCTCTCTCTCTCATTGTATCATTCAACTCAATTACGCTGGTCGACATGACGGATGACATATCCTCGAGTTTGTCAACAAACAAGCTACAACAGTTGAGCACGAGTGTTTACTTTACACACAACTTATCTTAAAAATAAAAACAATTGAAAATTCTCTCAGTGCAAAGTTTTGACAATATTATTGTCAACTGCGGGTAATAAGTCTTGTTCCGCTCTTACTCCCATAGTTTCAGGCAACGCCAACTTCTACCAACGCTTAGTGACAATTAAGATTCACATACATAGATTAGGAAAATCTCAAAGCGGATTTAGTTTCTCTGACTGCGAGAAAGTAACAAAAAAAGACAAAAGACGACGATAACGACGAAATGAACAGAAATGAAATTCGACGACAAAAAATTCGTGTATACGAATGCGACAAATGCGCAGGCGCACCTTTCGCTGAAAGACGGCTGAGCCTATGGCTTACTGCCAGCTTCCAGCTCCAGCTTAACTCAAGCTCAAGGCGCATGCGCAGACGACACTCAAGACGGTGCACCACCACGTCCTCGTCAGCGTCTACTCCGTTGGCGTTTCGGCCTGTGCGAAAATTGTGAACTTGTAAGCCGATTTTTTTTTCGTTGTTGTTTTTATTTGCAACATAAAATTTCTCTCTTGACTTGGTTTGTGTCATTTGATTGTAGGCGTTGCACGTTGACATTAATCCTATTTCGATTCGCGCAACATGTTCCATGTGGCAAGCGCAATCTGCAACAAGATTCTTACTTCGCTTCAACTTTTTTATAGTAAAAACTTACTTGTGGGTGGTTTACATTCGTTTATTTTTAGCAAAGTCTGTGCTACTTTTCCAAGGCATTTTAATTGATTTGTCGTTGCAGTTCTTACTGCGCCCCCAGTTGCTTCTATCTGGACGCCTCATCCCAGACAATCGTTAGAAATTGTTATTGTCGCTTTATTGCCGACTTGGACTGGCTGGCTGAATGGCTGACTGGCTGCCTGTGCCTGCTGTCGCTTGTTAATGTTCCTCTAAGTGCCTGCTCCAAGGTGTCGTAATTGCCATTTGTCGCGCAATTTTTTCCCCCACAACATTGACAGTTGCTTGTTGTGAGTAGTATATAGATTTTTTTTTTTTTTTTTTGTCGAAGGAGTTTGGCTTCCTTTTACTTTGACTCAAGCTGTTTGCTATGTCTTGTCTTAGCTTGGCTTGGGTAATTATCGCAACTATGAACATTTTGACAGTTGTTGTCAGCTGCTACTCAATTTTTATCATTTTATCAAACGTTTGATTAGTCGTTGACCTAATGGTACAACACTATGGAAGGGAAATCACACGTTTGTCAGTGTTGAAATAGGCACAAACTAATGAGCTGCAACAACGCATGACAACATTCAAAGGGCAACATTTGAAATAAAACAAATATTGCAAAAGATACTAAATTTCTTCATGTGAATTGAACCTCTGCTGTACTATTTGCCAACATTTTATATAATATGAAGTTGTCATGTTGTACATTTGAAATTTAATAATAGTTAATCAGATAGACTCGACGCTAGCTGTAATTATTTATCAATTGTAATAGAAAACGAAAATAATTAGGCTTATGCGTTTATGGATACTCCTACGTGTGTAAGAAACTGCGAGATAATCTGTACACATTTTAACCTTGAGCTATATCCACCTTAATTTATCTTCTTAAATAAGAAAACATAAGAAATCAGAGAAGATAGAACCTTAAGCCAATCTAAAGCCCGATTGCTAGTCGTGGGAAAATTGTAGAGCTTCTATAATTTAACATTCCTAAAAACTATTCAGTAATACTAATATCTCCGTGCAGCACGTTCCAAGAGAAGCCTTCAATCTTTTCTTTAGCATTTAAGCTTGAATCATTTGAACCTTGTTGCGGCTAGATTTAGTTACAAAACCCTACACTTGGACCTGTGGAAAACTCTTACTTCGTCTGCATAAGAGATATACATTGTACCCAACGTAGTCAGGTATAGGAAGGACAACAACAAACATATTAAAATGAAAAGGAACCGAAGAGAGAAGAATAAAAAAAACAGAATTAAAATTTACAAACGACACCATTTGCGCGTAATAGAATGAAAATAAACTGATTGCGAATTGCAATTTTTCATACAATTGTTGGTTATTTCTAAACGATTTAAAAAAAGATGAGTTTATCAGTTGTTGTGCTGGAGTTTATCAGTTCATAAAAAGTTTTTTATGTACTAGCTTATCTGTTAGGGTACAAGTCCGACCACTAATAGAGGCGGCACCCATTCTAAAATTCAAGCCGATATACACTAATACCAATACATGGGTCTTCCATGCCCGTTGAAGCGTACTTAACAGCTATGAAATGCATATAACACATAGAACAAAGTAAATTTCTAGCTACTTAATAATATCACAATGCTTCAGCATTGTACTGCATTATGTGGACATAAGAAAAAACACATAAGCACACTTGGTACGACCACTGTTAATCTTATTTCTCCTAACTAGTCTCAACTACAAACCAATTTTCATCATTGTTTATAATAAATTAAAAAAAAAAAAGAAATTACGCAGCTAAAAAAAACTTATCACAGATCTGTGATAATTTATTACACACGCAATTTAAATTGCGTCTGCACCAAATCAACTCAACCAAAACCTTCAAGGGTGCAACTGCAAGACATGATGCAGCTTTAACGCAACTTATCACACAATTATCACAGTCTACAATCGTGCTAATCCGAGCTATAAGCAACACAGCTTCCTAACCAGTTGAATGAACTGGACAAACTAAAATACAAAATCATATGAAAACCTTTCACACACATTCGAACAATTTTCTGCACGCACTGAGCCGCAAAGCGTTAATTACACTAATTATAAAAAGGCCAAAACGAATATATATATAAAATATATATTTTCTCGTGCTTTAACCAAAAGCCAAACTTAGCCAAATACTACTACTTCAAGAAACTGACTCGAGAACCATTTGAAATGAAAGCAAACTGCTGCGGCGCTTGGTCTTTGAAGTGAACCATGGACACACCTCAACCAAAAAAATAAAAAAATAAATACAAACTTCATATTTACACGCCGCAGTATCAACTCTATAAGCCTAACTGGGGGTTAAAAATAAAAGAATTCAAAAGCAATTATATTATTTTCAAAATATTAAATATTGAAGTCATTCCGAGACATAAATCTTCAGCCCGGAAGTTGAATTTAGCTCCAAATCACTTCGAATGATAATTTTCATTGTTTTTATTTTTTCGGCGTGCAGGCCTATAAATTTTATTTTTGTTGTCGTTGTTGTTGTTGTTGTTAATAATTAACATTTTGTTATAATTGCTTATTTGCATTTTTGAGATAATTTTTCATATTTTTTTTTTTTTTTAACAAAAAAACTCCCTTTTGCTAATTGCTCGTAAAGTTGCTAGCCATGTTTTTTGATATCATTTGCCAGCTAATTTGACATTGTTTTTGTTTTTATTTCAGTCCTCACTAATTGTTGTTGCAATTGTTCTGTATTAATTATGCGCTCTATATGATGGCATTATGCCAGCAGAGCTCCAATATAATCGCTGTCACAATTTAGTTCGCACTTAGACCTATTCTGTCTAGCACGAAAATCATATATGCTGCACCGAGAGAGATTTTACGTTAAATTATTCGGTCTGCCTGAAGTGATAAAATGTTGCGCATGTGGCATGCGATAGTTGCAGACAGTTGAACAAACGGACGGACGGACAGACAGATATACCGAAATATGTTTCACTACAATATTGCAACATGGACAGAGGCATGCAATTTGCATACACGTGATGCGACAGGCAGTAGTGTTGGTATTAAATTAATTGTCATTGCTACAAGTCACTGGAAATAGCTAAAAATATGTCTTATGATTTATTGCAATTATGATCCTTATAGAGCAGCTGTCTATGGGGTCTACTGGGAACAAAAAAGTCCAAGAAACAAGAGATTGCAGCAAAGCATATTTCAATGTTTTTTTTTTTGTAAATAATAATATTTGTGTGATGAAGTAAACATGAAGTATTCATAGACTCTGTTGTATTTATTAAAACGGTGAAGAAGGCTTAAGAAAAAATGCCTTATGTCCTTTACCTTTGTTTTAGGACGCGCTTAGATAATATATGTAAAGAAATTAAAATTGCTTTTCCTTTTTTTTTTTTAAAACATTGTTGCAATAATTTTGTTAATATGTGCAAGAGAGACAAACAGCTAACACAAACGTCAAAGTAGCCGTTTCAAAGGAATAAACATATACGAGGCGAACTATTAATATTTCGGTAAGTGGCAATACTAATGTCTAAATGCAATTCTAAAATAAAGTTTGATATTTTTTAGCAAGAACGTACTCACAACGTGAATGAGGACAATACGAAGCACTTTGTGTCTTCTCGCAATACGTCATCGCGTCTTGAGCATCCAGAGACGAAGGAGAATTTCATCATCAGTGTTGTAGAAAACTTCGTCTATCTTGGAACAGAAATAACCAGCTACAACAACATCAGCCTGGAGATCAAGTGAAGAATCACGTTTGCAAACATATGCTTTTTTGGGCTGAGCAAGCAAATGAGAAGTAAACCTCTCTCTCGAAAGACAAATATCAATATCTATAAGACGCTGATACTTCCGGTCCTATTGTATGGCGCAGAGGCATGGACCGTGATAGAGTCGGATGAAACAGCGTTGGGAGTCTTCGAGAGGAAGATTCTTCGCAGGATTTTCGGACCTATTAGAGTCAGCGACGAGTTTAAGTCCCGCATGAATCGCGAGCTGTACGAGCTATTCGATGAGGTTGACATAGTCCAGCGTATAAAATTCCAGCGGCTGCACTGGGCTGGACACCTCATTCGAATGTATAAAACAGCTCCAGCACGCATGGTTAACATGGGGGCCCAAACTTGATTGGTTGACGCCGAAATTGAGGACGACCGTGCACTCGATGGAATGACCGGTATTGAGAGATTTCTCCGTACTTGCCGTTCAAAACGACTGGCGCACTAGACTATGAAGGCAAGCGCGCCTTCCTAAATGCGGCAGACGGTTGACGGACATTTAAATAAAGTAAGTAAGTGTACTCACAACGTTTTTATGTACAAGCGCTATTTGTGTTTTTTACAGTGAGTTGAAAAAATCAATTTCACCAAAAAATGTAAACTTAAAAGTTTTCGTTGGATTATTTTTCACAACTTTTGGCGTGGATTATCTCAAGAAGAGTGTGTTGATGACCTCAATTCTTCGCGTTGGATTCCGCCAAATTTGACAATTGCTCAAAAAAAGTCTGGTGTGGCTTGGTGCAAAGAAATGCTGTGCTACAAAAGACGTTTGTAAGATCGTCACAGGTGACGAATCAACGATATATGCCTACGAGCCGGAAACCGTGTGGGTGTTCCAAATCCAACAAAAGTTGTTTGCGCACGAAACACTGCGAAGCAAATGGTCACCTAGTTCTTCGGCCGAATGGGTCATGTGGTCACAGTTCCGTAACATAGTACGATCAATTCTGAATGGTAGACGATCATTTGTTTGCCTGAAGTCTTCGGAGTAATTAGCAAAACCAACCGCCGAAGACGAATCACCCATCATCACGACAATGCCAACTGTCACACATCGGCTCCGACGTTCAGACCTTATATATCACCCAATAATTTCTTTTTATTTCCAAACATCGAAAATAAACTGCGTGTTGAACGTTTTTCTACGCCCGAAGAAACTTTTGAAGCGTTCACAACCCATGTTTTGGAGGTGCCTCAACTATTCTGTGTACTATTTTCAGGATGTTATAGATGAAGTATTCGATTGTTTCAACATTGACTTACACTCAACACAAACTTCAGCTCATCACTGATGTAAAATTTTACTATACGAATTCGACAAAGTACAGAGTATATGGTGCGACACCTTTTATTTTTGAGGTGGATCATAATTCAGCCATATTTATTTACACATATACAAAATATCATCCTTCCACGTTTAAAATTGGCTGAGTTATGATGAATTCGATTTTTTCTTCTATGTGGAATAAGAAGACACAGTTTTGGGAAATTTTTTTTTTATATTTTATAAAAAGGTTTTTATATGCCAATGCAAAAAAATAAAAAAAAACAACAGACGAACAAACGTGATCGAGTTTTTAATTGCAGTTATTTATGGAACTCTTACCATAAATCAGAAGAACCTATATGATACCTTCTACTACTCCATAATTTCGACATATTATAAAAGATATTTTTTTCTAAAAGTACATGTGATATTTTTTAAATGCGTTGCATCGCACAAAATATTTCCAATACATCAAACAACGCATTACAAATTGTGCGATTCACTCAATTTGTAGACGTCAATGGACTTGTTGACAACCAATGCTGACAATGAGATACATTTTATGTAGTTTGAAATATATCACAGCAGCGATTATCACAAAAGTAGAATCTCCACTCACAGCTTCTTTGCATATATTGTAATTTTTTCCAAGTGCTGCAGCCACAGTAAACAAGTGATGAAATAAATCATCACAAGTGTCATAGTGGCATGTCTGCCTGGCAAGTGCGAGTGTCAATTACATGTGCTGTCAAAAATGTCAATTTTGTTGATGAGTTAGCGAGCGAGAATCCCAGTGTGATAGAGTCTGCCAACAAGCAAAAAAAAAAAAACAAAAAAACATAGGCTTCATATGCGTTAGACCCCAAGTCGTCTGTGAGGATGGCAAGCAACAGCAACCAACATCATCATACGCTCTAATATCATGCGTTGCTACGGCCAAAGTTATCATCTCTATTGCCAGCATATTGCACGTCCTGTCAACAGGCGTCGAAGCCAGCGTTATACTTCGCCTCAGTTTATTACATCAATTTATGCTATATATCAACGCATTGACATAGCAGACACCCTCAATGAACGACCGTACTAGCTGCGCGAGATGAAGGAACTAGCAGCAGCAGCAGCAGCAGCGGCAGCAGAACACATCACACAATGTATGGATGAGAAATTTGATACAAATGAGTTTTCACACTTTCCACACCGCGTATAAGCCTTTGTATCACATATGCACTCCTCTCGTGTATCCCTGTGGTATCCTTTTCCATCACCATTTAAATTGTGCGCTGTCAAACTGAGAGCGATGAAATGACATGACATCATGCCAGCGAACGAATGAACGAACCAACCAACCAACCAATATACATAAGAGCGTACATCATATTGCTTTGTTAAATTAGATTTCGTTTAGCTGCCATCCAGTTTTCCACTTAGGTTTTTATTTTTTTTTTTTATTTTGTCGTACACACAACTCGGTGAAAATTGGAAAAACTCACTTATGTGTGAAAAACATTACGAGAATGTAAACAGAAAAACATTATTAGCGACAATGGTGAATCTGCAATACGCTACATTCTGGCAAATAACCAAATAATATCTTTTTATAGGTAATATTCGTATGGAATTAATACGTAAACATGAGAAAAAGTGTTCACACTTGCTCAAAGAAACGGTGGATATTTATTTTTAAAATTTAAAAAGGTTGTCTAATAGTGAACTCTCAGACATAAGTCCTATCTCAACTTTCGCGCCTGATAAATTGAGTCTACAGCTTAGTTGATTGAAGCTAACTATTGCCTTTGTCTACGATGGAATTGATGGCAAAGTTGCTTAGGCTTATTCGAAATAAATCTTGATGGTGCTTGGTATTACCACGGCTCGCATTCACTACTTCCCCTTGCAATGGAAGTGTACTATGATTCCGAAACCTGCTAAACTGAAAAATCTTGTTGCGTTATATCAACCAATAAGCTTACTGACAACGTTCTCCAAATTATTCGTAGAAATATTTCTTGGACGAATGCTAGCAACAAATGACATACAGTTTGCCTTGCCTGACTACCAGTTCGGCTTTTGACATCTTAATTGTGCATCAGAACCGATTCATCGAGTTGTGCAGCATGTCCTCGATAAACAATACAGCTCTGCCGTTTTTCTGGATGTCCACAATCGTTCAATCGCTTCTTGCATGAAGGCTTGCTCTTTAAGCTAAAGTCTCTTCCCCCCGCTGCTAAGTAGCACGTGCTTGTATCGTACTTGGTTCAACGAATTTTTATTGTTAAGGTCCGGCAAAAGTGATCGATCATCCGCTGTATTAGAGCTGGTGTACCTCAGATCAGTATACTTAAGCTTGTCCTCTACAGACTGTACAGCGCTGACTTACCAGCACCAATTTCCAAACCTACTCAGGACTTCCTGGATGATGTCTTTCGCAGGAAGTATACTAGTGGATCATAGCCGTCGACAGCACAAAATCTCTCGCTTAAGAGAGACTCCTGTCCAACTGTTTCCCAACAAAACTCAACGCTAAGGTAACATAGTCCGCTACCTGCACATACTCTTGGACAGGAGACTCCTGAAGAGAACTGTCTCCTACGGCCTAGAAGTGAACTTCGCCTTAGCAACAAATAGATTTATAAGGCTACAGTGAGACCGTCCTGGACATATGGTACTCCCGTATAGGAATGTCGAATGTCCAATTCAAAATATGTAGATCTTTGCAGCTTGGACACTTCCCAGATCACATTTAACCTTTATAACTGTGTCTAAGTATTAAATTAGCTAAATAGGCTTTTTTCCCATTTGTACCGATTTGGCCCCGAGAATGTCCGAGAACCGGAACCCGAACCCGAGAAAATCTGCAACCGCATGTCGGTTGCGGAGAGTGCTGTCCTTACTATAGTGTCGATTTTCACTGGCATAGAGAGGTTGCAGTATTTTCCGACTGTGTGCAAGAGAGCGGTCAATGCCTGGTAAACTGGAGATGGATCATGTATCATACCGGTCGATTAGTCTTTCTTCGATCTCGAAGGTTTGCAAAAGTCCCGAAACATGATCACGGAGCATAAGTTTGGCACGGTAGAGGTCCACAGAATCTCTGACCATATAGATCCATCAGATATTCGATCGCAATGATTTATTTTCCAGGACCGGCGGATCCTCTCGAAACAAACATCATAATAACAGGTACAAGGACAGGCTGAGAAGTCATGTCAACAGACTATAATACCTTTAAGAGAAGCCTCAATCGCTTTCACCTTAATGATCTTTGCATACACGTGGGCAAAAGTATGACGGATTGCCCCTTTCTGAATTTTAAATTTTTCTTATCTTATCTAAATGATAAATAATAAATTTCTTAATGGAACCAATCCACAAAATTTGGTAGCTATATCTATGGATTTTTATCTTATAAAGATTGCTTTACACTGAATCTTGCAAAGTTTATACAATGCAACTACGAATTCACTTTTGCAAAATTTTCTAAAATTTGAAATCCAGAAAATATGAAATATTCCGCATAGCTTCTCTAAAAATTTAACACTGTGTTACAAAATCTATTGCATACCAATCATACTCATGCCAAACTATATATGTAGCGCATGAAAACTGAAATGTGGAATTGTGTGTCGCATATTAATTGCTGCTCATTTGAATGTCTCGAACCAATTCTCTTTAAAAACAGTTCTCACAGCATCTCATCTCGTCATTTAGTGTCAAAGTACTCAGATATGTAATTAATATTTGTCACTAAATGTTAAAGAATCGTGGAAATCATATTTTTTTTTTGGTTGGGAGCATTTAAACGAAATTAAATATTTTAATTATTTCTCACCGTAGGTACACTCCATTGTGGGGGAACTTTTAATAAATAAATTTAACTATTTCTCTGGCAATTAATAAAGCTTTGAGTGGGTAAACACATTTTATAAATTTTTATAATCAATTCCTGTTGCATGACAATCGAACGAATTGGTTTAGTTTTCAGATTTTCTAATCAGTTTTCATTGATTTTCATATTCCACTGTATTTAGTTCGTATAGTAAACGATAGATGGCAGCACTGTTACCAATAGAGTGCGCCACAGTTGAAATCGTTCCAATTCGAATATAAATCAGTGCAGGTAAAAAATACCAAAAAGTAAACTACGAAGTATTTTATTGAAATACTTTTAGGCTGTTTAGAGTTGAATTTTTCCACAAAAATTTGTCTATTTTAATGTTTATCTACTTGAGCTGTGACAGCGCTAAATGTCCAACAATGATTCTGGAAATGAATTTGTACCCGAACGAAAATTTAGGAGAACCCATAAAAATCCAACATAGCTCTATTTGCATGTAAAAGAGCTTTTTGAAAGAGATGGAGATTTTTTTCAGCTGCAGTATGTTGGCAACACATAGCCCTTGTTAGATCGATCCTGTTATATGGAGCTTGCATCTGGAGATCATTGCTCGGCAACTGCCTATGTTTTGGGCATAGGAAAAGGTTCGGCTTATATACATACACACAAAACTTTTTTTTGACTTGGACAAAGTGGCCTCGGCTTTTGCTGTGCTGCTTTACACTGTAAAAAATAAAAAATTTAAAAAACTGTAGAACAACGATAATAGTTAGCCTGTAATCAGTTCTGATGTGTTCACAGCTTATCGATTTTGGGTATATAGACAGAAGCAGCGAAATGTAGGTAGCTCATTTATAAAAAAATTTTTATTCTTTTATCATTTGGTTATTCTTGTTGCTTTCCTTTTTTCGAATAAGTCAAATTTTTCTCGGTGCATTCTAATTTGCTTGCTGCGTCCAAGCATTTAATACCAAACAAAAATCTTCGCCTGATCACCAGGCTGATGAAGCTATCTTCAACAAATTCTCCATCGTCACGGACCTTCCACGGTGTGATGAGGGCTTGCGAGAGGATATCAAGTACTTCGAATTGTCTTTATTCACCACGCCTTGTTCGTATCAGTGAAGTGTAGTGTGAAGATTTGGTCACTGGTTGTAGTTTTTGGTCTGCAGCCACACAGATACTGAGCAACCAGTATAGCCGTGTCACCAATGCCAGATGTTTCTTGTATCGCTTCCCTATCGCCGGTTATAAAAATCACAGCTCCATATACTCAGAAATTACTGTGCATCTGTAACCCAGCTTTTGTTTTCATCTTTGTAGAAAATAACTCCGAGTTTGAAGCCATCGGTTAGACGTTTGATATATTTTCCCAGTATAATTTGTATCAAATAACCTTTAAACATCTTCAAGCTCACAATTTTCTTGCTCCTTTTTATGTGCCAGAAAAGACGTTTCTCTTCCCTAAATTTTTCTCGTTATTACACTCTAACAGCTCGCGTTGCTCCCGACTGCAGAGATCGTTGATTGCGACACTCTTCATTGCACCAAGATTTAGTCATATCCTTGAAGCGGGTGATTTGTATCCACTGTTCACAAATATCTTTTCAAGACACTTGTTCCAAACGGTACTCACGCAGAGTTTTTAGATATTAGGGAACCTTTAACCAAATTGAGACTAATACAATCCTTCTGAGTCTACTCCAAGTAGAGACATGTAGCGAAGACTGTAGTGAAACACTAATCAATTATACCCTCGGAATAAGTCTTCTTTCCATCGGATATAAGCTTCTGTTGTGCGTATTGTTCATTAGGCTGATGCCGCCAAAAAAGGTCGACCAGTGATCAAATATTCAAATTACGAGGAATCTTGGTAAAGACCCGTTAGTACAACAAAGACATACATCACCTATTTTTAGGCCCTGTACCGAAGGTACAAGAGCCTATTGGTTTTGTGCAATGTAACAGGTAGAAATAATAATCGGAGACCCCCCAAAAGTTACCCCCATTATGGTCAGGAGCGATAGAGGAGTCGATATAGACATGTCCATCTGTCCGTCTGGCCGTCCGTATGAACGAAAGGATCTCGGAGACGGTAATAGATAAAAACTTCGTGTTTTTTGCATTCGACTAGGACTGCTCCGGAATTATACAAGTTTATTTTCAAAACTTATATAACCGCTTTCGAGAGGCCGATACGATCGAAGTTTTTCGACGCCCTGTTTGCACTAGGTATACCGGCAAAGATTGTCCGTCTTTGCATGGCGACGCTTTCTAACACACAAAGCGTTGTCAGGTTGGGGAAAAATCTCTCCGACCAAGAGAGGAGAATTTCAACTTCAGTGTTATAGAAAACTTCGTCTACAGAGAGAACAGAGATAACCAGCAACAACAACGTCAGAAGAATTACGCTCGCAAACATATACTTTTTTGGACTGAGCAAGCAAATGAGAAGTAAAGGCCTCTCTCGAAAGACGAATATCATGATCTATAAGACGATGATGCTCCCGGTCCTATTGTATGGCGCAGATTGGAAGTCTTAAAGAGGAAGATTCTTCGCAGGATTTTCGGTCCTATTAAAGTCGGCGACAAGTTTTGGTCCCGTATGAAGCGCGAGCTAAAATTCGCAACGGCGCATACAATTCTAGCGGCTACACTGGGCTGGACACCTCATTCGAATGGATGAAGGAGAGATCTCTCCATACCTGGTCATTCAAAACCACTGGCACCAGCGCACACAAGATTATGGAGGCTGGCGCGCCGTCCTAAATGCGGCCATGACTGGAAGACGGTTGACGGCCATTTAAGAAAGTAATTAGGTATTTATCGAAGATTGTAGCACTCTTTCCAGGGAAAATACGTTTTCACATTTCATTGGTTCTGTCCGTAAACTTCTTGAAATATCATGATGATGTGACGTGGTATGCTGATGATGTTATTTCGTGGGATAGTCTGACTAAGAAGGCTTCGGCAGCCAGTTGTAATTGCAGCAGGGTTGTAATTGTGAATTGTCAATTACATTAGGATCAACTTGGTTGTGAGTATTTTTTATCGGGACATGTATTCTGGTGCTGCCAACTATCATGTTCCAAACTCCAACGACGTCAATTAAGCTTTCATATTGCTGGGATGATGGAGTTGGAGTTGCCGGCTTCTGAAAATTTACTCACCACAGTACATTTGTTCCGAGTTTACCTAGGGGATGTTTGTGCCTTTTGCAGAGCAATCGATTTTGGCTATTCCCATGTGAAAGGCTGTCAATAACTTTCCCATTGTTGTCGAATTCTGCAAATTACCCTATTATGTAAACAGAAAAGCCGCAATATACACTTGAATAATCCATTTGATTTATAATTCCTGAGTAGAATATTGCAATTAAAATGAATGCCATTGTAATTTAAGTTTTTTAGACAGCTCATCCATGTTATTATTTGGTTTGAAAAATAAAAAACTAAAAAATATTGCAAAGAAATGCTTATTTCAATGCAATTCGTACGAATCTAATTGTTCTGCTTTATCTTTCACATAGAATAAATCTACATAATTATATGCTCTAAATACAAAGTAATTAAACAATCTAGTTCAAGTGAAGCAATCGAGACCATTTATAACTTATCTCGAACAGATTGAAATAAATTAAAGCAAAACTTTGATTGCGAAGACAATGACATACGACAGCTGAGTATTAGTAGCTGCAAGGGCAATCCAATTTACTTGATTATAAATTTAAAACAAATGCGAACACAGCTTGTTTGCTTATTTTTCTGCTCATATTATGTAAAAATCGTGAAGCAGCCTCTTGCATTCATACATGCGGCATAGTCAAATTGTCTCTTGAAATGCAACTATGTAAAGTTTCGACAGCTTAGTAATCCATCATTTGTTTAAATGGCATAAACTATGACCATACAAGAGCATATCGTCGGACTGCAGGCATGGCGCAACGTTTGTCCAATTCTAAGTACTTATTTATAAGGGCTGCCCTTTCGTATGCCGAAAATTATGATCGCATGCTAACAGTAAAGTTATCAACAACCGATTCGGACATGCATCTGCATACATTCATCTGTCATAACTGAAATACTGGATGAATATGTTGCTGACATCACAAAGGAAATGCGTGCAGCAATGAGAAAACTTCTGATATGGAAATGAGCTTTGCTGTACATCATTTACAACATTTTGAAATGAACATTAAGTTGCATTGGTACTGCTTCATGTCATCGTTGTCTGTCTATAAATTGAGATTTATTATTTGTTTGTGCCAGAGCGGAATTTCAACGCCCACATTTTCGTATAGAATTAACTTTTTCTTTTTATTAAAATAAAATTCGACACTCATTCATCATGCATTCTGCTGTGGTAAATTTTGAGTTATGCTATTTGTTTGTTGTTGCGTTTTGTCGACAAATTAATGTCATCAATCAAAATTAAAAGTTCAAATATTTGATGAAATAATTAGCTATTTGTGGTTGAATAATTCTATTCAGGAAATATGAATTCAAGTCATATGTGGCAAACTCTTGATATGTACGCCAGCGCAACTCATTAAAAACTTAGGAAAACTAACTTTTAATACGCAGCTGCATATCCTTTTTTACTAATCAACCTAATCAATTATACTCGTATAGGCAGGCGTTGCCAAGCAGTAGTCTCAGCGGTAGTTAACTGCGCCGCCCATTTTCATCAAAAGAAAATACGTACAAAATGGCAGAACATTTTTATGTCGTCAACACGTAGATCATAAAATTTAGATAGTGCTCTGAGTTATGCCCCTAAGTCAGTGTACAAGTAATAACCCAAAAGTAAAAAAGGACTATTTGTAACTTCGGCGCTAATAAGCAGCAGTAGTCGCCGCAGTTGAGTAAAAATATGATTACTACTATAAACTATGACCCAGACTAAATTCTGCTACCATTTTGTACTAAGACCCATGACAGCAAAGTATTTATGTCGCGCAGAATCTTCCACTTCAAATCTTCAAACAAGCAAAGTATGTGTTTATATACTCATATACTTAGGGGCGAGAAGTTTCTAAAGAATTTAGCATTAGTAGCCTCCAAGGCAGCTTGCCATGTATTACTATGTGGAGTAGGTTCGAGGGTAATGCTAAAAGTTTTTTTGTTTTCATTTTGATATTATTTGATTTGATTCTCACACACTTGTCCGAATTGCTGTTGAACAAAGTCAAACCTTCTTATAGAGTTCTTACATGATTTGTGGGATATCTAGTTTTGGTGAGATATGACGGGCAGAAAAATGTTGTATTTTGTTAACTACTGTAATATATTGTATTAAAACTTAGTACATGAATCTATATAAAAAAAAATTTTTTTAAAATCACTTGAGAAAAGCTTATATATGTCCCCCAGATGTTCGTAATATCTAGTTCGAATAGAGATTTATGGAGGAATACAATTCAATGTTACCCAAAATTTTTTACGTTTTTTTTTTTTTGTATCTCTAAAACGTCATCTTGAACTTAGAGACGTGGCCACTCGTATTTATTCTTTAGCTTTTATATGTTCAATTAATTGGGGAGCATGGCAAGTCCAATTATTCTCCTGAATTCTCATTTCTTCCGATGCCTTTTACACACATTCAAAAGTCATATTTAAGTATTTATAAGAGAATTAAAAGCATATGCCTAACTTTTGTAGTCACTCTCGTAAGTAAGAGATCAAGATATGAAATGTGTGTCATCATTAGTTCCAGGCTATGTGTGCATTGTGTGTGAGCATGTGTAAAGTATATACTTATGTGGACTTTCCCTTTCTGCTACACAAAAACGCGCTCACCGAGTTGATATCCTTATTACACAGTAGTAGACCTCCATGTCTGCATGTCTCCTGTGCTGTTTGGTCCTCTGATCCGAGTTCCTTGTGTCCGTTATGCAATAAAAAATATTTTGTGTTTTTTTATTTCGTGGCAACTCATATAAAAATATTATCTTCATAGCAACTCTCGCTTCAGCACTCATGTGGAATAGTGTAATAGTTTGTTACCTGTTTGTTTGCTCGATCCACACTCGTAAACCTACAATCACACACACACACACACACATACTTGAAGTGCTCTGTATAGTGCTTCTTCGTCCTTTTGCTTGTTTGCTAGTTTACTCTGACAATAGCCCGAAAGGATACTTAGAAGGGGGTTTAGTTGCCACACATGCTCAACAACATAACACGTATACGGTTATTTATGTTTATTGACATTGTATGCGGGCTGCTGCAATCCTTGCAGCCCCTTTGCTCTCCTTAAACTGCATTCAACTATTTTTTAAGGAATTTTTCTTGAATTTCCTCATTTGTTATCCATTTGTGCTGTTTAACATAATTTGATAGGAAATCTTGTGCATCAACAATAACGAATTGAATGCTCATTAGTGTTGTTGATGCTAATCATTTGTTGGCTTGATTGGTCAGGTATTTCAGTTATTTGAGAACTTTCAAAAAATATGCACTGTAGCTAAACAAATTGTTCTTTTTTACAATAAATTCGTTAAAGTATTCCTTTTTCAAAGACTGAGAGTATAGGGAGAATACCAGAATGTCTCTAATTGATGATTCGAATTGATACTTGGTTGGGTCAGCTAACTTAAAATTGCGTTTGTATTTTTAGAGTTTTACTTTTTAAAAAGAAATAAAACAAAGTATTGTAGAAAACTTCGTCTATCTTGGAACAGAGATAACCAGCAACAACAACGTCAGCATGGAGATAAGGCGAAGAATCACGCTTGCAAACAGATACTTTTTTGGGTTGAGCTGGCAAATGAGAAATAAAGCCCTCTCTCGAAAGACAAAAATAAAGATCTATAAGACGCTGATACTCCCGGTCCTATTGTATGGCGCAGAGGCATGGACCATGATTGAGTTGGATGAGACAGCGTTGAAAGTCTTCGAGAGGAAGATTCTTCGCAGGATTTTCGGTCCTATTAGGTCCCGTATAAACCGGAATCTGTACGAGCTGGGCACCTCATTCGAATGGATGAAAGAGCTCCATAGAGGACGACCGGGCACTCGATGGCGCCAGCACGCACAAGACTATGGAGGCTGGCACGACTTCCTAGACACGACCATGGCCGGTAGACGGTTGACGGCCACATAAGCAAGTAAGTAAGTAAGAAAGTAACTGTGTCACAACAGTGACCTGTGGTTGTTCTTCACCCAAAATTCGGAAACTCATTGAACTCATACTGTCTACTTGAAAACAATAATAATTTACAATAAGTTCTGTGATTCCTCAAATAATTTTTTTTTATATAACAATTTTTGCTTAAACTTATTTTAAATTTTATGATGCTGAGTTTTTAGGCCCTGTACCGAAGGTACAAGAGCCTATTGGTTTTGTGCAAATGTATGTAAACGGTAGAAATAATTGTCGGAGACCCCCAAAAGTTACCCCCATTATAATCAGGAGTGATAGAGGAGTCGATACAGCCATGTCCGTCTGTCCGTCCGTCTATATGAACGAAAGGATCTCGGAAACGGTAATAGATAGAAACCTCGTGTTTTTTGCATTCGACTAGGACTGCTCCGGAATTTTACAAGTTTATTCTAAAATTTTGCACCTCCCCTCCCTTCCCCATAAAATCACCATCAAGACTAAAAATTTCTTCGGGATAAAAAAAATGGAGTAAGCCAGGATAGAGATAAAGTTCTTCTAAGTTAAAATCCAAAAAGTTCTTCAAAATCGGATAACAAGTGACGATTTTATAAACAATTGAATTTGAACGACCCCCCTTTTCTTTTCATTCATATTTGCGCAGTGAGAAGTGGTCATGTGTTTGGTCATAAGCTCGGGAAACATTTAATCTGTTTGTTAGGTGACCTGCACTGGTACAGGGCCTCTTAATTTTCTTACTTGTTTTTTTTTTTGGTATTCCAAATTGGTAAGTAGGGTATTATAACATCAAAAAGTCTAGCCGATGTGGATATGTCCATCAGTCCTTCCATTCGGTGTACTATGTGATATTCTTAACGAAATATTTTATAATATTTAGGTTCAAATCAGATCCCTATATAGGATTGACCACATGCAAATATTTCCCACATTTCATGGTTTTTGTAGAAAAAATAAGTATATTATTGTTGTTAATTTAGCTAGATATGCTGATTTTTTTTTATTTTTTATCAATCCCAGATAGCAACATATCTTTATAGGGTTCAATGGGGTACAGAGTATCTCCAAGTGGATCACATCCGACTACGGCGTTTTTTTCTTGCTCTTATTAATAACTTTAAACGCCTATTTTTTCTTTACCAGTCTGCCGCGCGACCGTTCACCAGCACAAATAATATCGTATATTTTGATTTGTTGAAATATCGAACTGTATATGGCGAAGAAAACCGCGTAGACCCCATAAAATACATATATATATATTCGTCAAGGTTTGCCACCTGCTCTAGCCATATCCTAAGGCTCGTCCTTCAGTTTACTTGGTTGTAAATTTCTTAGAGTTCAGAAGCACGAAATAAGCATCTTCAAGTGTTCTACTCTAATAAGAGTTTCTACAAATTTTAAATTTCGCATCCGTTTCACCATAATAGTATAAAAATATATACTTCAAACATGTTTGGATATTTGTTTGAGGTATTTTATAGCTTAACGTGGCTTGAAAAGCGAACTTTGTAACTTAGTTTGTATAAAGCGATAATGGAGTTAAGTCAAGAGTGTCTCACACCAATACTTTAAGTACAATGACAGCGATATGGCCACTAGAAGATACCGCTCCCATACAAACCTTTTATTTTAATTTTATTAATCCTTAATAAAAAGTGAAATATGCGCGAAGAAAAGTTAAAATGTTGTATGTTCTGTCGAGCATGTTCGGATCGCACGATGTGTGCGTGAACGACTGTTGATAAGCTAAATACCACATACTCCTTTTTTTTAATGTATAACTACTAAATATACTTCCCTGGTTTATTTATATACTTCAATACAGTTCTTGTTCTTCAGCTAAACCATTATTTTTGATCGCAGCATTTAAAGAGATACCGCGTGCAGATAGCGCCGCTTAAATTGTTTAATACTCAAAGGAATACAACAAATGCCGTCACAAAAACTTCAAAATCAAAGCAAGATGTACTATTCTATTGAAAAATCCTTGCTATGACTCATTGTCTCGCACCATTGAAGCGAATGCCAGCTGTTGCGACAAAGTTCCTTAACAATTCAGTGCACACTTATGCCAAGTAAAGTGCGCTTCAGCTATTAAAATGCAGCAAGAAAGCCGTGCCAGTCTCTAAATAGCAAAACAAGATCAGCGATAAGTCTGCATTTCAATTGCAAGTACAAGCAGAAATGCGGCTTGATTACAGCAATTGTGCACAAAAATCAGCAAAGATTGCAGATAAATCTGGTATTATGGCATTAGAGTTCTACTTTGCGTAAATTGATATTTTTTTTGTTTGTGTCTCACGATACGTACGCAAGCTAATGATAGATCGCTTGTGGCTTTGAGGCAGCTAAGTAAAATCGTAGGGAGTGAAGGCGGCAGTTGACAAACCCAACAAATTGATTTTCGTCTAGGCTGCTTGGCTAGTGTCTGCCTTGCTTTGTTTATTTCTCTCGAGTGATCCTCAAAACCAAAATAAAATTGATCCTAATCAGTATCTCTATGTGGCCCTACCCAATTCTACCTGTTCAGTGCATATTTCCAAAGATACTTTTCAGTTTCTCATCAGCATGCAGTGTCGTAGTCTGTTCTTTTGTCAACTCAGCCCAAATATTTAGTTTGGTTTGTACGTGTTTTTCTATTTTTTTATTTTTAGGAACGTTGTCCTCGTCTTCATATCATTGTTCTTAGCGATATCGATCATTAAATATTTCGTCTATTTTTCTTCGTGGCATTGTCTCAATTTCTGTCTATCGAGTGACATTGAATTTGTTGAACAGAGGCTTGTACGTGTGTCCTGCGTCATCAATTATTATGTAAGTTCTTTTTCTATTTAAGATTTCTGAAGGTTTCTAGGCCCACTCGCACACGTACAGATTCGTAGAATTTTTAATACTATTTTCCTGTAGAAATGTTGACATGTTCTATTATTTATATGAAAGAACTACACAAACATGATTAAGTATAAACACTGAGCCACAATGTTTTTGGTTTTCATTGGATTTTGATTTAAAGTAAATGAATGGCGCTTCCAACTCTGATATAAAGACCACCTGGAAGGCATGTTGACATTTGTTTGTGGTTTTTTGTATTACATTCTTATAAGCCAGTCGCTTTGATATTCAATCACTCAATTTCATTTCAATTACTCACTTCGAACATAATTTTTTTATTTTTTCCTGCAGACTATCGAACGATTTATCCATCAGTTAAACAATCTCATTGTGCGCTTGCATGTCGTCAAGTAAATTATTATAAATTTCCGTATTGTTGTTATTGAAAAATCATTAAGCCTCTGTTGGTTTTTTTTTTTTTTGGAAATTGATACTTTTTCTTCTTGAATATAAAAATTTTGCCACAAATAACTCAATACTTCACTATTCGGCTGCGTGCAGTAGCTGCAAAATGCTCAAAATGATTTTTGCCACAAGTGCAATGATATCGTGTCACATGCAACCGTGTGGCAAGTTATAGTACTGGACTTATGCACCACAGTACACATAAGTGCCCAATGAGATAATCTATGCTGAGACTAAGAATAAGAAAACAGCATCCTGCAGTCGAGACGCATTTTAAGTGGCCAGTGTCCACTTTGGCACTTCGCTGTCTTCACGCTTTATTGAGTAAAAATTTCAAATTAAAGCAAGCTGCAAGCGTTTATCACAGATCTTTGATGGTTCGCATGTGATCAAAATATATATATTTATATATGTATATATATATATATATATTCGTCGATAGTTTCTTTTTTTTTTCCAACATAGCGGACATGCAGCTGATTGAATTTCGTTGCTATATAGTTTTAAAGAAGCTGAGAAGCTCAAACTTCTTGAATTACTTTGTTGCTAAATTTTACAACACTTGAACTTTGGCTGCTTCAAAAGTTTGCATGATCAGTGTTGACCAAGTTCTATCATATTTCAATAGAATTAACTGTTAGTTAGCTAACATAGACCAATGAACTTGGTAATATATTTTGGAGCTATTCACAGAAAAGCGTAAAATATAAGACGCGCCAAGTTATGATCTAAGCAGTTAAAAGCAAAGCGAATATGAAACTATTAAAGATGTCAACTGGCTATAATCATATTTACTTCTTTGTAGAGCCAAAAGTACTGAAAACAATGACAAAATACTCCTTAAGTATGCTCAAAAATCCAAAATCCTTATATTTATCTGAATACAGTTCCGTTTTTAGTAGAAAAATACAAAAAAGATAAATAGAATCCAATACAAAGATAAATAAAGCCATCAAATTTGCATTTCATCCAAATTAAGCAAAAAATTTCTATGGCTTAACAAAATATTTTATCACTTTCCTTAATTAAGACTTTGTCTTATTTTAGATGAGTTGACGCACTTGTTAAATAATAATTATTCAAAATCATTTTTCATCCTGTATATCCTCTCTATCTCGTGTAACAATCCATACACTATAGTAATAGACAAACAATGCTCTCCAATGCTTCTAAAAAATTTCACCGAGTTTAAAATGGGAACCCAATAATATCTGCTATAATTTTTCAACTGATGCTAAATGCATAAAACCGCTTTGATATATCTATTTCCTTTGGACCAAATATCATAAAGTCAGCCGATTATCTTTAACATTGGTTTGTAAAACTAAACATGTAAGGAGTTGGAAAAAATTGTTTTCGTATTTCGCTATCTATTTTTTTCAATCAGGTATATATATTAAATATGCACCACGCTCCTGTCGTCGAAGACCTGTCGTCGAAGAAGTCGATAAAATCAAGAAAGTAATCGAGATCATCGCTCGGTAGCTGAATATCCGTCATATAACCATTCAAAGGCATTTGCAGAAGCTTGGCAACAAAAAATACTCGATATTTGGGTTTCTGAAGCGAATGGTGACTGGCGATGAAAAGTGGGTTACTTACGGTCGTGGACGAAGGGTGGGAAGCGGCTCAAACGGTTACCAAGCCCGGATTGACGGTCAGGAAGGTTTTGTTGTGTGTTTGTTGGGTTGGGCAGGAAATCATCTACTATGAGCTGCTCCCCTATGGCCAACCGCTCATACAAATCTATACCCAAACCTGTTGTTTATTTTTAAGATTTTTAAGAATGAGGTGCAAATAAGAGGTTATGATCTTAAAAGCTTTGGACAAAATTTAGATTTTCAGCTACCGATATCTACCGATATCCACTATCTTATTCAAAGAGCAGGAGGCTTATGTTTCTTCATCCATTATAGTTGGTATATCCAGATCAGGAAGAATGTCAAATCCTCCAAGCATAACAAATAAAACGCAGTGTCTTATTCTGCAACACGTTGTATTTTAGTTCTTGAGGCTATGCCCCAAAGTTGTATCCCGTATCTCCACAGCGGCACAATGATCATTCTATAGATTAGAAGTATATTGCTTAGCCGTAGCTCAATTAGTGGACTTAAACTTCTTTAATTTAGCATGACATGTACAGTTTGACTTTGTTATGTGTTTATTCCATGGTAATCGTTTATTTAACAGCATATACCTGAATTAATTAACCTGGGGTATGGATGAATTGTTCGAAGTGATAGTGGGGCATATACTATTTTTCAAAGTAATTTTATCACTACCTGAAAACAGCGTAGGTAGGTGCATCCTGATCTTTAACAACAGACCCTCAAGCAAAATACGGCCAAAAGTCTACTTTAGATCCAATAAGACAGCAGATCTGTGTTGCATTTCTTCAAAAACAGCAAGGATGTGATGAAAGACTCTGTGGACTTGCTCTGGAGTGCCATGCTGATGTCTGATACCATACTGATAATCTGGAATAATATTGGAAATACTCTGTTAAGAAATATTCTTTCGAATATCTTTGAAAATATTGGCCATAAACTAATCGGTTTATATGAATCGACCAGGCCTTCGGGCTCCCCATGTCTTTAGTCCCATCGTGATTACATCACATTCCCAATTAGATGGAAAGTGACAGATATGTAATACGGAGGGCTATTTTTATTTTAACGAATGGAATGTTGAAAGATCTGTGGATATTTTTATTGTACTTCCTTGCAGTATCCCCTAGTGGGGTGCTGTATGTCCATATTGGCTTTGTATGCTGTTGGAAAGAAGCACTCTCTTGATGAGCTAATCCGCATTGATGGTTTTTAATACTATTTGAGTTTTTTTAGCTTCAATGTATTTTCGCCGAATCGTCGGTCTAGTTGTAGGTGAACAGCTAAGTATGTGACATCGATAAATTATGGAACTAGCGCCTACTTCAGAGTGATCGGTGGGCAAGTAGCTCTCTTAGCGAACCATTTATCAATAATGAGTATAAAGTTCACTGGATGCAACAATACCATATTAGTTGGTATATCCGAGGTGAATAATTGCTATAGTATTGGTCCAAACACACTGCCTTGGGCTACGGCCTTCTGTATGGCGAATGCACCTGAGATGTGATCTTTGTATCTTACTTTAAAACATCTGTTAGAAAATATGATTAAATTAACTGATGTGTATTTTGAGGAAGCAACAGTTATACACGATCAAATGCTTGTATTATATCGTAAGACGTGCTTATTTGGTTCGTGATTCGGTTCACTTGTTCAATGGTATCAAACTTTTCCAAAAATACAAACTGATGCGTATTGGATGTAATTTGAATTTGTGTTGGAGTAATTTTTCAAATAGGTTTGACAAACATGGGAACATGCTTATGGGCGTGTGTGATTCTGGCATTGCTTTGCCTAGTTTTGGTACCATTATGATCAATGGCCAGTGAGAATTATTGCATTGAAGACTTATGATAGAAACTAAGAGCTGAATTGGGAAGCTCTATTTTGACTTATATCCCATCTTAAAATAAATGGCTCTCTACACATTTCCCAAGAACCAAAAACTGTGCAGAAATCATCAGCTGCCAATAATATTGTATCCTCCCACTGTTCTAAACGGCATTCTTAACAAGCTTTTCAATTGATATTCACATTAATATGAAATGCGTTCAAAACGTATTTAAGTTCCAAAAAGAAAACCTAGTTCTCCACCCTACCTTGCGTTGACCAGTTTATTTTCGTAGTTGTAGCAGTTTTGCATTAACTGATGTATTTTGGGCTCTGTCTGTTACAATAGTCATTGCTGTATCATCGAAATATTATCCTACTATGCTACATATGTCTTGAAACAAACCAAAAAAAAGAAATCAAAGTCAACTCAAGCAAGTCTTGAAATATTAGAGGATGACACATCTCCCCTGTGATCCGACTCACATTAGTTTTTATTTTTTTAACTAGAAGATGCACTTTGCCAATTTATACGTGGCTTACTATTTATATTTCTGGTTCAATAGTGAACAAAAATTGTATTGTTTTCGAAGAATTGTCCACCCAGATTATTAAAATTTATTAATGCACTTAAAACAATTTTTGTAAAACTTTTCCATAGCTATTACATATAAGGTTCTGTAGATGTAATACTAATGGCCAAAAAAACCTCAATCTGATATCACATGACGGTCTTGGTTTGTCGGAACACGCATCGATGTTTTCTGGACGATTTTGGACGACATTTATGGAATTTGTCCTGAAGCAAACATCAGCAATGATTGAAATGGTTCTAGAGTTTGAAATTTATATCGAAAAATATGAAAAGATATCGCATAAAGCTATCTAAATTTTTGCTATATATAGATATTATTTCCAATGTACATCGCCCTATGGAGACATGCCTCGTGACTGAGTACTCCATGCCGAGAAAAAGAATTATGTTACCTAATTGGACCCGCAAGACACAAGTCTAAAGAAACTCCAAAAAGAAAACTTAACTGGAGGCTAGCGAACATCTCTCCGAGGGTAAAGAAGTCATGTACTGAAAGAAATCAATAATTTAACTGTAATGGATGTTCCATAAAAAAGTATGTGCCCAAAAATATAGCTGCTATTCCCTATAGCTACGTCTGACTTGTTTATATTTCAATGAAGCAGGACCACATATGAAACAAGAAAGTACACTGCAGTCTTGTGTGCTAGACTTCGATATCCCCATTGAAGCTTCAATTTGTATGGAGATATGTTCCTATCTGAAAACGTAATAGATAAATTATTGGAAGTAGCATAAGATTCACCAAATATGTCGTTTCACAATTAACTAAAACTAAATAGCAAAATGGGAAAGATTTTTATGGGACTTACCTTTTTTAATGATCTGCGCAGGATCTATGATCATTATCAAAAGGTATTCCAAATTTGGCGCTTTTTGCCAAATAAACAAAAAATAATATACAATTTTTCTCCAAAAAACTCTGAAGGTGTGGTTGGTTTGTATGGTTAGTGCCACCATCCTTCCTCAGAGAGGATGGTTTGCAACATACATTGAATACAAGTTATTTGAAGAAGGTATAGCATCATCTGCATATATAAACTTGAAGGCTCTATTTTTTTATTCTTCAAGTTCTTGTTGTTCATACAAACATACGGATATATCTATATCGACTCGACTGTTAATGCTGATCAAGAATAAATACTTTTATGTGGTCTTCATCGAGTTCTTCTACCTACTACATACATTTGTACAAACTTAATATATACCATGCGTAGGGGTGTAAAAATGCTGCAGGTAAAGCTGAACCAAATGCTTTATTACGGTTTTATCTATTTTACATTTTATCTTTAAGCCATATATAAGAAATATATAATGGACGTAGTCATTGAAGAGTAAAATTTAGGAAATAGCTACAAAAATATACTCACCGCATTTATTCAACCTAAAAAGCGGTTGTAATCATACTTCATTTAAATATTTTCACAACTATGTATTTGTTTACACCAAAAAGGATCTTATCAACAGCATCAAACAACAGTTGTTAGCGCTCAGGATAAAACATTTAGAAAATCCAACTAAAAAAACCTCAAAGAAACTCTAAGAATTCGAATTTGACACACGTATGTATACGCACATATGTTGCTGCTACAAATATGAGCTACGAAAAAAAATGCGAAGTATCGATAACGATCGTTGCAAGAGGGCTCATCATGTGGTTGGGTTGACACCTACAAAGTATAAACACATCGTTGAAAATCTGCACATGTTGTAAACCAAAACTAAATACGATCGAGTGTGATTACAGCCAACTTGCGTGTAAGCAGTGCAAACAGGAAAACTATTCAAACTGCCAACATACACGATCACAATCTAAACTCCGATCTTCGCCTGAATTTGTGGTTAAGATATGAGCGAGAAAAAGTGAAACCCAAATTGCGTTGTTCATAAAAATATGCGTAGCAAACAATGGCCGGGCAACAAAAGACAACACATGTTCAAACAATGAACTTATCGCGATCATAGGCCAAAGAGTCCTTAGAGCTCGTTTCGTCTTGTTTCGTTTAAAGATCGTCTATGAAAAGAGTTGATAAAGTTCATACATAGATATTTGTTTTTTTTTTCTGAGGCTTTAAAATGTCATATGAATAGTTTAGTGCTAGATTACTAAATAAGTACCTACTACCAGAGACCAGTTTACATATAACATGTGTCAGATCGAGCGAAAAGATATGTTATACATGTTGATGCTCAGCTATGCCGACCAGCAGGAAGCAGCTGTTCCATTCACTACTTATTTTTCTACAGGCAGTCAGTCCATCACTCAAGCTGCATTAAATTCATATAAACTTCAAGGTTAATTCAACACCTTAAAATTTGCGAAATCGGACAAGATGCGAGGTGTGAAGCTGCACAACCTGTAATTACGCGCCGATAAAGCGAAAATCGCGCCGAAAAAGGGCCTCGCATACCGTTTAAGTTTTTGGACGAATGCAATTTCAGCAGGTGTCAAAATAATTAGGCGCCTACTTAGCCCAAGTTTTAAGTTTGAAATACTTTTGAACGTCTGTTTTTCGTTAAGTGTTAAATATAAATTCACTCAAGCCAATGAACAAAACAATAATTTTCAGCGAACTGAACTGTTGCGTCTGGTTCAGTTAAATTCAGTTGAAGTACCCAATTAGAGTTAATTATCGTCAACACCTTGCATTCAAGGTGTCAAAATGTGCGCAGGGCATCATGCAAAATGGCAAAAGGCACTAAAACGTCATGAGGCGCGCCGCGCTGTACTGATCCGACAGACAGACAGACAGTTAGTCAGTCAGTCAATCCATTCCAAAAAGTCATTCCATTCGCGCACCTTCAACACGTTCAACACTAATTATGTCCCTCAGTGCGAATCTTCAAAGTATCTCTTCAAGAATTTGTAGAAATGCATTTGGAAATTATGTATGTATTTCATTTTAATCATTTTATGTCGTTTCTTATTTTTATTTTTTTTTTTGTTCATGGTAGCCAGTTGAAGTTGATACGAAAGCGCATTCATTAATCATTTGTTAACAAGACAGCCGCGCTCAGACTCGTTTACTTGACTTGACTGGTTGCTTGGATAGTTGGTGCTGAAGTGTACGGTTTTGAGTTTCGAGCTCGGTCGCATAATCTTTAAATAATGTCAGCTTTTAGCGATCTGACACTGACACTGAGGGTTTAGTTGAGCATTTAGTTACATTTTCTGCATTGCTGAGCAAGTCGAGATAAGTGCATGAGTGAAATAGTTTAATATATGAATTTTGATGGAAAACTTTATCTATCTAACTATCTAGCTATAAATATGGAGAGGCACTCAAAAAAAAAAAAATTTGGTTAATTGTGGCTTTTTATTTATTTGTTGGAAAAAGAAAACAAACCAAGAAGCTTCAGCATTGTTTAGAGATATTTTATTTGTTTATTTCAGAAAGATTGATTGCCATGAAGAAACATAAATCTTCTGCTGAAAATTCGGAAGAAACAAAACCAGCAAAACAACAAGCTTCTTTATGGGTTTTGATATCAAATATAAAATGACTATCAAACTGTATATGAAACTAGTTCGCCATCTATTAAAACTGTTTTCAAGTGCTTTGGAAAATTCTGGATTGTAAATGGTAGACAGGCAGAAAGAAATGTGACGCACTCCACTAAATCTATATATTTTTGAACAGCATCAAAAGTCGTTTGTATATAAACATGTCCGTCTGTCTGGTTTTTCGTATGTACAAAAAAAACTTTAAGACTATAAAAGAAAGAACCTTCATATCTAAATATTAAGACTCCTATATATACTAGTATTGAATGATTAAGCCAAGCGCTCTTTAATAATTTAATACTAAATTCTTCATATATCAGAAACAATTCGATGCTTAGAGATGACTTTGGTACGTATGTGAAGGGTACCAAAAGAGTCAATGTGTCCCATATACAAATATACAAAAATCTTCATATTTTTAAAAATATAAAGCAGTATTCACGGTGCTCAAAGGGAGTTCGAAACTCTGAGGTAATACGATTGACTTGTTCAATGGTGCCATGCTTTATCATTCGGTAGGGATGATATTTTGAGTGAACTGGCTTATTTTTGTGAGTAAAATCTTTTCGAAGGGCTTGTACAGAGAGGATAAGAAGACTTATGGGTCTTTATGACGCCGCCTGAGTTTTATCTTTTCCGGGCTTCGGGATCATGACAATGATTAATTTTTTTCCACTGGGTGGGGAAATAAAAACTTTTTAGAATGGCATTGTAAAGCTTAATAATATAATTAATAGCTGGACTGGGGAGTTCCACGATCATTTTTGGGGAAATAAGATCATGACCTGCCGCCCTTTTTTGGGTTTAGTTGATTTTTTATGATGTTTTTTACTTCATGTGTGTGTATTCGGAGGGGTGCTGAATAGTTCCGAAAACTTAGAGTTTTTTGGTGAGAGACCTTCGATGTATCTTCTCTGGGCGATAAGCTTACCCTCAATTTTGAGGGCCGTGGTCAGCTCACAAGTAGCTGTTTTCAGCCTTAATTTTGCAACTTGAGATCTCAAGTTTTGCCATTCTCTTTTTAGGCGGCATTTATTTGCAACCAGATGTTCAATGAGACTATTTTCTATGGCTTGTCGTTGGGGATGAATTAAGTTGTGGTTAAGAGTGTTTTGCTGCAACAGCTAGAATTGAGTTAAGGGCACTGACAGAGTTGTCTATATCCATTTCGCAGTTGAGTCCAGGGTTCAATGTGGTTGCTTATATTTGTTTGTATTGTGGGTATTCCAGTAGATTAAAAATTATGGGAGAGTTATTCGATGCAGAAATTAATCTGGTGAGATTTTTTGTGTAACTGCAACATCTATAAGATCCGGTATTTTCATCGAATCTGTTGGCCAGTATGTGGGACCGCATGGTGAAACATAGTCCAGCTTGTTTTGAGTGTTTATGAGTGCTTTATACAGCTATTTCCCCAATGTGTATGTTTGGCGTTCTAATCTCCTGCAGCTAAGAAGCGATCACCCAATGTGTTAAAAAAGTCTATGTGGGCCGATCTGAATCTATTTAAATGTTTTATCGTAAATAAGGCAAAATTTTTCATTTTAATAAACAGTTTTATCTAATTTTGAACACTCTATTATAGTATCCAAGTTCTCAATTTTCTTACGAACATACAGAGAGACAGACGGACAGACAAACATATCTATCTCGATTTGCCTTTGAATTCTGATCAAGTATATACATATTTTATGGGGTCTGCCTAAAAAAGAGCTATTCTTTCTCTGTCTCTCTCTTTCACTCGTACCTATGAGTCTTGAGCTCATTTAAAAGCTTGTAAGTGGGAATGAAATAAATAATGCTAGATGGCAGTGTTGCCACTCTATATACACTCCACTTGTGTCACACTTTTCAGTTTAGTTTGACTATTACCACTTTTGATTAATGTTTATCTTGCGCTAAGGTTGCCGCCTCTTCAGCACCAAAATAAAAAATAAAAAAAAGTGCGTAGTAACAAGTGCTAAAAAATTTACACCTGCAACACTTTTCGTTAAAGTAAAACAACAATTAAAATTGCAAGTCAGTGAAGCGCCGAAAAAATCAAGTAAAATAATAATAATGAAAAAAAAACTCAGGGCAGACGCACAACAGGAAGCCATAAATAAGAATTTCGAGTCAAAACTATTTGGAGAAAAAAAAACGAAACGGCCCTCGTACAAATGTATAATTTGAAATAATTTCCAAACAAAATAACTAACACCAAACGCTTCAGTTTCGTTAAGTCAGGGTGCAGTTGGTGTATTTTCGGATAAGAACGCTGCAGGTGAATTCACACTCGTCGTCTCCAGTCTCGATGATTGGCTGCTATTTAACGCTGCGTGA
This sequence comes from Leucophenga maculata, assembly GCA_035044805.1. Taxonomy (NCBI): domain Eukaryota; kingdom Metazoa; phylum Arthropoda; class Insecta; order Diptera; family Drosophilidae; genus Leucophenga; species Leucophenga maculata. The sequence continues at coordinate 2,624,977 of JAWNNP010001101.1, read as the reverse complement.
GTTTTGCCTTAAATACATGCAACGATCTAAAACTGGCGCTTGCCGGTCAATTGCCTTTGAATTTGAGCATTTTCTAGGCGTTAACAGTAATTTCTCTGTTCCTGGCGGAAGCCGCGTCACCGAGCTGCATGTAACGCAGCAGGACTTGGCACCTTAATATCTACGATTCAGACTGGTTTTGGTTTTTAATTCAACAATATTTCTTCAAGATTTCAGTTGGTTTTCGAAAAGTGTTTTTAAATTATAGGTTTGCATTTGTAGGTAATTAAATTGCATTTTCGGTATAGAAAAGAGAGTCCAGTGTTGATATCCTTGACTAACACCTTAACTGGCATTGCTTGAACAAAACATTAAAGGCCGCGTTCAAGAACAAGTTTTGCGGCATATCGAGGCTGTAATTATGCGCGGCGCCTTCGGGTAATTAGCCTCTTGTTATAAGTTTTATATAAGGTTTATATGATTGACTGACGGCAGTTGGTAGTCGAGAAAATATACAAAGAGGCATACAAATGTTTTACACTGACAAAATTTAGGCATTGAAATTTTGAAAAAATTTTAAGAAGCAGCTGCCGCTTTAGATGATAGAATTACAAAACTGAAAAAAAAATTTACTTGCACAACTAGTTAGTCATGTACCGTTACTTTCTTGGCAGGGCCTACAATATCATCGCCATTGAACATTTTCTTCCAGCTATGAACTTCATAGTCACATCGATTTTAGAATGCTGATCATAGCCAATAGTTGTTCGACAGTGCACTGCCCAGCTGGGAACCCTAACTGATGCACAGGAATAATTCCCCAAGAACCCACAATCCTAACAATCCTGGCGGCAATCAGTCTCTCGAACACCTTCGACATGGACCGCTGATACGACGCAGGGTTCCTTTCCGGCTTGCCCGGTTTGTGAATCATAGCAATTATACCGAGCTTCCACTGAGCAGGGAAGTATTGCAACCTCACGATTGCGTCGAATATCAACTTTTTATAGAGGATCGCACGACTAGGCAGTGCCTTTAATATGGCATCGTATATGGCATCATGACCTGGTACTTAGCTTCCCAAAACGAGTGAGTCGCGTCCTTGTCTGTACCAGTGTTGGGCAAGCGCTTATCGAACCAAGCAGTTATTTGATCCACCAGTGCCCATCGGATCCTTTTTCAAGCTTTGTTTGTCCCGTGGGTAGCGAGACTTCATCCATCTGGAGCGTAGGAGTCGCTTTTCAGCGATGAGTTGTAGGATCTCATAAGTTATCGGGATTTGTGCTGCTGTTGACTTTTAAACTGACTTGACACTTTACCTTGTTAAAAATGAAAACCTTGATATTGACTGATCTCGAAACCATTTTATAATAATATACAAATTGGTTATGTTCCTATTGGCAAACTCTTCATATATGTACGTACCATAGGTATTGTGACTATAAGAACTGATATGCAATACTGCTTTTTGTTGTAATTTAGAAAACATTATTAGAGCCATTCAATGCAAGTATCAAGGATGACTATTTCTCTATGTTTCTGCTAACAATCAGCATAGCTAATATCAGCAAATTTTCGCAACGAACGATTTCGCATTTCAATGCCTGACGACCTCATTAAACCTAAATCAGTGCATGCTGCAGTGCAACGCTTGTACCACATTGGCTATGAAACACAATTACCAAGGTAAATACGAGTGTGACCAACTACCGTGCACAGTTTTGTGGCTGAACCGCGATGTTTTCATTAAATGGGTCACACAAACACTGTACAGCATGCAGCCTGCAACGAATGCCTTGAACCACCTGCAATCCATGGCCATGGATTCAGTATTCAGTAACAGCATTCGACCACTTGCATTGTGGCCAGCGAACGCTAATTAAGTGGGCGTGGCAGTGCGTAATATGCCAACGCTTGTTTGCTAGTGCGTATAGTTGTTGGTTTGGGTTTGATGTGGGGTACTACATGAGGTGATTCTCATTATTGGCAGCGACCAACTTGTGCAAGAGTACTCAGTACAGTTTGACTGACACTCTCAGTTTACTAGTCAATCGGTATTCTCTACTATACGGACCGACCTGACTGGCTGTCATATGTTTTGATGGCAAGCTTGTCACAGCAGCTGACATTTGGCGGTTTGCATATTGAGACAATCGATGTATTGAATCGAAACGAAGCAACCGAAATCGAGCCAAACCGAGACCAAAGTGCACTCTGCATTAAAAATTGTATGTCCTTGTGTGGTTTTAACAAAGCGCAGGAATGGATTTTCATAATTGAAAAGGTTTGCTTTTTTTTTTTGCAGTTTGTATTGGGTAAAACATTGCTGAATGTCAGAGTAGCGCAAAAATCCGGCAAAATAGGCTTTGAGAGCTTTGAGTAGTCAAAAATTAAATTGTGAGTTTATATCAATTTCTGATATACATTTGTTAGGTTTTGCGGAAACCTTCTTGCGCTTGAATAATAAAGGTGACTTTTACGTTTAATGATGATTTAAAGAAACTTTATCAGGTCAGAAAAATAATGAGAGCATGTGTGGATACATGTCAGTAGAGCAATGACTGCGGATAGCTGTAACAGTTGAACCTAATAGATTAAACCAACTACATCAAACCATTTTCATCGCTGCTGGCCAGCAATCCTAGATATTTAATTCAATCTGTGGCGAATCTTCTTGTTCAAAAAGAATTTTTGTAAATGGTACTCGCTATTCACACAATGCCGGGAAAATTTTAATGAATATGCCCGTCCTAGACGATCTAACGTGCCGATAAAAACGTTAAAGCAGTGAAGAAAAATTTTATTGAGAATCGCAGGATCTTTATTAGAGAAATCAAGCCATGCAATTTTGTCGGATGGCCTGTACATGTAACGTGTTGGCGCGCAGTTTGTTTTAAAAATGATAAATTTTGACCAAAAGTATCGCGGCATGTTGGGAATAAGTGTATCAACATAACCAAAAAAAAAAGAAAGTATCTAAAAATTAGGGACACAATTTTAACATTTTGAAACTCCAACAACTGCTGCAACATTGTATGTGAAGTGGAGCACTTCCTAGAAGCAAAGTGCCAAATGGACTTGCTTGTAGCTCACGTCACACCTTAAGAGGCTTTTAAGCAAATTGAAGCTCTTAATCCTACAAAGTCGCCTGGTCTCGTCAGTGTTGATAGCATAGTTAAAGCGCTTCCAAAAAAAGGGAATACTGTGCCTAACAATGACTTTTAATGTCATGACAATGGAAGTGTAGTGAGGTTGTGATGATACCTAAACCTGGAAAACCTCAAGAATTTATTATATTCTGTCATTCAATTAGCCTGTTGCCAGTTTTCTACAAAGTATTCGAAAGATTACTTCTTGGTAGAGTACTGATGCTACTGGATAGACGCAAAATTATCCGAGAATACCAATTTGAAACAGTGTGATAGATTGGTGAACAAAATTATTGAAGCCCAAGAACACCGACATAAGTGCTTTGTCGTTTTCTTAGATGTCAAACAAGCTTTCCTGAAAAATACCTGCCTGCGCCATATTGTTGTTTCTTAAAATCCTATCTGAGCAAAAGAGCTTACCGAGTTGTGGTTAGAGATAAAGTATCTGACATCTATTTTATCAATGCTGGAGTACCATAGGGTAGTGTGCTAGGTCCTATTCTTTCCACTCTGTACACATCATATATGTCGACTTCCAGTGACATAATTCTTTGATCATTCTATGAAGCGGCTCTTAATGCATCTAAATGCAATAGCTGACTGGTTCAATAACGAAAAGTCAGCACATATTGATTGTGCGAACAAAAAAGGCAACTGTCCTGTAGTTAGATTTAACAGCGAGACAACACCAGAAGTCACAGATGTCAGGCACCTCAGAAAGATGATAGAGGTCTCACATGGAACAAACACATTATCACTAAAGCTGAACATATAGCACTGACTCCTGCTTAGACGAGGTCAGCTTAACATATCGCACAAGCTGCTGCTTTATAATTTGATGATTGTTCCGGTGTAGACATATGGTTTGCAACTTTATAGAACATCCTGTCACAGTCAGCAAAACAAAACTTTGTGAATGATACCTATTGCACTATAGTACGTTAGCATACAGAGATTTCGAAATGAAATTAATTGAATAAGTACGCCAGATAAGCAAAAAAAAAAACATTGATCGCCTCCATAACCATCCTGTTATCGCGTTGCTTAACAATAGCTCTATACTTCGAAGACTTAAAAGTAGGCATCCTTTGATTTTCTAGAAATATAACAAAAGCAGGTTCACGTTACTAAGATATCATTTCAGCTGACAGGAATTCGCTATTTGCAGAAATTTTTGACTTTCATGATTTCATAGTTCTTATGTATTTTAATTAGCCATAATTAAAGGGTATTGTATTAGGTTTGTGTAAATGTATGTAACAACAAGAAGGAGGCGAGGCAAAATTCAAGTCGATGTAGAAATGTCCGTCCGTCCGGCTGTATGTATGATTATCGAGAACTTCAAGACTATAAAGATAGACTTTGCAAGATTATATCCTCACCTACATATATTCAATGAACATTTTAAGTTCTCTTCCCTACGGCAGGACTTTTACTATGCAAGCCTGCACATCACGAATTCTTACAGAATAATCCGTTTGGTGCAGATCTGAACACTTGAACTTGTAGCCCCATATAAGACTGTCCCACTTATCTGAATTTTTGTACGTTAAAAATTTTGCTCAGATAGACACTCCGAATTTAGTAAACTTTGCGACAATTCAAAAAAAATAATTCATTATAGTCTAACTCGGACTACTAAAATAGTCCAGTACAGCAATGTCCGTCTGTCTAGCTATGAACAAACATTTTAAGACTATAAAAGATAGAGCATCAAGCATTTATGTAGCCTATTCCCCGCCATCTGACACGGATTAAAATATGAATGTATGTCGCATACAAATATGAAGTTCAATCTCGAATTTAGCAATTCAAAACAGCAGTTTCATAGTTTTCACTATTTTTATTTCTAAGAATACTGAATTGTATGCTACCTCTACTAATTCCATTCATTCAGTACAAGATGTGGCATTACTCATCTGCACCCGCCAGAAAATGCCCACAAACAATTATGTATCAAAACTATTAAACTACATATTACTAACCACAAGTAATGGAGCAATTTGAACCATTGTAAGTCAAACTAAAGAAGTGGACAGAAGGCGCCCAACACATGAACAATTCTCACAAAAGCGACCACAAATATGAAAAGAATTCTTTTCCCAAAATGAACTTCAGAAAGTGCGCCAACCACAAATGAGCGGCATTAGCTATAGTTGGATAAAAATTAATAAATTAAATGTGCAATTAGAGCAGTTTACCTTTGGGACTTTGAGTTTGAAAATAATTGGAATGCATAGAAAATACTTGAAAGATATTTGAGCGCGTGCAAGCGAAACAAAAGCGTGGAATTGTAAGAATTTTGTTACAGAATTGAAAATTTAATGTGGTATGCCATATAACAATGGAAGAATTGCTTGTAAATTGTTTAAATAAACCACAGCAAAATAATCAAAATTGTACGTTCATGTTGCCGTAGCATGTAGAGAATATCCATGCCCAATGCGTAATGCTAATTGAGGTACAAAGTTTACACTAGCTAATTATTATATAACATGAAAATGAAGAGGCGTTCAGAAAAATTCTACCAAGCCGTGTTTGCTTAGAACATGTGAAATTTTCACTTAATAACTACAAAATTTGAACTGTAGCGTGTTGAATTGTAGGCAGGTAGTATTCAACCTGTCATAAAATAGATAAAGACTTGGTTTTTCCACAGACACAAGCACTTGTCACAATAGAGATACAAAGATACACAAATAAAAATAATAATCAACAAAATTGAAGCATTAAAAATGCATTTTGACAGGCGGCAACAGTCGAGATGCGACGCGTCGCGACGCATGCATTCGTCCAACTACCTGCCTACGTACCCAAACCTTGAAATTGTCGCCCGACTAAAACCGCTCATAAAACCATTTTGCGGCTTTGATCGATAATCACCAAAATGCGCTAAAAATGTCTCTGTCACGCTTCGGCATAATAGCATTAGACTGCAACAACGTCCTACGCAGGATTACGCGCTATTTTCATAAGCGCATAAAAGGACATTGTGGCCAAGCAGCTGTAAAAAGAGTGACAGAGACAGAGAGAGAGACATGCCAAACCGCACCGAATGCATTTATCCTTTAATGTGCTTTTGTCTGCATCTTCAGCATTGAGCAAATCCTTTCAGGTGCAACCATGCTGCATCAGATTAGAACAGGTTGCCAGTTTGCTTTGTCTAAAACTGCAAAGTATCTACGTATTCGTCAACATCAACTGACATTCTGTAATCCTTACGCTTGGGCTGCTTCAAAAAAAAAAAAAAACAAAAAAAATATATATATAAGAAAATAATAACTTTTGTTGGCAACATTCAAGCGACTACCACAGGAATTTTTGCAACATTAATTCTATTTGCCTTTTTGTCTTACCGCCGCTGTTTTAAGCCACTCGAGCGTTTGCAACGCGTACAAATATGAAACTATTCTCTTGTTTTTTAATCTTGTTGACTGTGACCAGTTTGCAAATTTGTTAAAGCTAAAAACTTTTTAAGCTGCAGTCAAAGCAGCGACAGCGCGAATGGTTGCACTAAGCAGATTTGTCCGATTCGTGGAAGGATAATGACAACGAGTTACTTTAGCACTGATTAGCGCAGCGAATTTTAATTCGGAATGAGTTTTGGAGATATCATCTGTAAAGTACTACGTTTGTTCGGCAAGCAACAAAATTTTTTTAATTTTACTATAAGATACTGGGCTATCAGTTGTGGAATACTTGTATGCTATTACGTGGTGGTTCTGGAGTATCAGAGTAATTTTTAACAGTTAATGCAAGCAGCTTGCTTCATTCGATGGACACGCATCTGTTGACTATTATCTGATCAGCCATTCGGATATGAGCCGAATGTAAGAAGCCGACAAATACCCGCCTTAATAAGTTGTGGGTGCGCTAGGATTGGGATCCGCCACCGTAAAAAAATATAACCCATTTAAAACAAAAAGGAAGCCTCGGATGAAACCCTGCGATGACGACCACCGCAAACGATACAAGGACCTCGAATTACGAATATGCACCTGGAATATCCGTACCCTTAATTGGGATGCTACAAATATCCAGCTGGTTGATGTCTTCGAAAGATGCAACGCTGAGATCAATATAATCCAAGAAATCCGATGGATAGGCAGGGTTACTCAAAAAGCATCCTGTCACATCTACTATAGCTGCCACTGCTCCGGGAAACCTATCCGTCTTCTCAAGATATATGAAGGCAGTGAAAACAAATCACCCGCTCTATGGATAGTGTTGCCAAGGAGGTCATTGGTTACACAAAACCTGTGACTAATTCTTGGTACGCCGAGGAGTGTCGCAATGCTACTGCAGAGAAGAACCCTTCTATCAGCGAACTCTGCAGTCGGGAACAACGCGAGTTGTTAGAACGCTATATCGAGAGAAACGGAGAGAGAAGAAACTCCTTTTCAGACACAAGAAAAAGGAGCAAGAAAGGCGGGAGTTTGAGGATGTTGAGATGTTACGTGACAGAAATGAAACTTGAAAATTTTGTCAGAAGATCAAGAGTCTGACCAAAGCTTTTAAGCCCGGAGTAAATATCTGTAAAAACGAAAGTGGTTACAGATGCTCCGGAATAACTGAGATTATGAAGCAGTAATTTTTCTAACCTTCTTGGAGGCGATAGAGAAATGACATCGAATGCACCAGTTAATGATGGCACTATTGTAGACATCGGTCTGTAACTAGGTCGATTCGACTATCAAAAAGCTGAAATATAACAAAGCGGCGGCTCTGATGGGAGCTGGGAATCTCACTGATAGGACAATCAGTGTGGCCTTAAACCAAAAAGGTCGACCAATGGCCAAATAGTCGCATTACATAGGAACCACGAGTCACCAAGGCGTTTTGCGAGATTGTAAAACAGTCGGTTCATGGATCTAGCGGTAAATAAGGATAAGTCGAAGTACTTGGTGTCTTGAACGCCGACTTCGCCTCTTCGACGGTCAGTGACGATGGAGAATTTCAACTTCAGTGTTGTAGAAAACTTCGTCTTTCTTGGATCCGATATAACCAGCAACAACAACGCCAGCCTCGAGATTAGGGAAAGAATCACGGTTGCATATGGATGCTATTTTGGGCTGTGCAAGCAAATTAAAAATGAAGACCGCTCTCGGAAGAAGAAAATCAAGACGCTGATACTCTTGGTCCTTCTATATGACGCAGAGGAGAGGTATGGAACGTGATTGACTTAGATGAATCAGCGTTGTAAGTCTTTAAGAGGAAGATTCTCCGCTGGATTTTTTCCTATTATAGTCGGCGACAAGTTTAGGTCCCGTATGAACCGCGTGCTGTACGAGCTATTCGATGAGGTTGACATAGTCCAACGCAAAAATTCCAGCGGCTGCCCTGGGCTGGGCACCTCATTTCAGCATGCATGGTTTACATGGGGGTATGGTGAGATCTTTCTGTACTTGTCAGTAAAAATCATTGGTTCCAGCGCGCACAAGATTACTTTAGCTGGTGCACCTTCCTGAATACGGCCATGAACGATTGATGGTTAAAGGCCTTCTAAGCAAAGTAAATGAGTTGAACGCCTTCATTGTCCTTTCAATCTCGCCCGTTTGTATGATCGTGAAAGTGTTTTACTCAGAGTAGCCTTAGTCAAAACACAAATTTTTTTCCTACAGCTGCTACATCAACAATAATACGTGAGACATTCGATGAGTCTAGTTTCTCGAAGTTTTCTCGCCTAAGACAAATAATGTCTCAGTTGGACATAAATCCAATATACCCTGCTAAAAATATTTGTTGATCCGGGTATAATAAACTCGACTCGAAAGGGAGCCCGAATTGATATATTTTTGAAACGTCTTTGAATTAATATCAATTTTCCCAATACACAGTTCAAAAGAAAATTTAAAAAAAATATCAATTTATTATAATGCATAATCCTTTGCCAACTATTTGCCAGCAAAATACTTTTCCCAGCATATCTTCAAAAATTTCTCATAATCATTTTTTCTCAATACACCCCAACGTTTAATAAACGAAGCCACCAAATTAACTTTACTATTTTCTCGTAAACGCTCGGAGACAGAAACACCGGGTGTTCTATGCAATTGTTGCCAATTAGAATTAATGCGTTTTTTATAAATTAAAGAAAGTTCAACTTGAATTTCCAACCAACCAAGCAAACATGTACTGTCAACTCTGTAGTATAAAAAACTGATCGAAGAGCAACAATGAAAGCGGAGATGACTGCTGGTGCAAGTCTGCCAGTAATTTCCTCGCAGTAAATCATCATATTGACTGTCTACAGCAGCGGGAGACTGGCTCAGCCAAGCAACCAAACGACCAATTCGACTGACTGACTGACTGACTGAGTGCCCCAACTAACGCTCGAGTTGTGCGTTGAAATTAAAGGCGGCGAACGCAGCGAAAATTGGCGATTTCAGCAACAGCTAAGGGCATTCGGTTGAAGTACGAGTATGTTTGGAGCGTCAGCAACGTTGCTGACCAACGCTGCCGCTGGTGTTGGCGATAATTGTGCGTTGGAGGTGCAGCAGCCGAAAGAGTCTGCAGCAGGAAGTATTGGAGCAACTCAATTTTCACTGCAATTTTTGTAACTGCAACAGCAATTGGAGCACTTTTCGATGAGTTGAACTGAACTGAACTGAGTTGAGTTGAGTTGAGCACTCGACGTTGGCGGTTCTACTGGGTTGTTACTGCTGAGGTTAGTCTCTGGCCGCTGGAAGGGGGTCTAATTGCTGCAACTTTTTGACGTTTTCGATTGCAAGCATAAAATATGCGTTGAACTTAACGTGCGGGCTGAGACGACGCTCGAGCCATCCAGTTGAGGTGGTGTGCTTGCGAATGAAATTTTAGAACGATATGGTGTGATAATTGAGCGCTTGTTAGTTGCTAATCAGTGATATTTGTTGTTATAGCTGCAAGTCAACAGGGTGCAATTATTACATTTGACAAACTACTCATCAGCACATAAAGCTGTTGATTGTTGGTGCTACGAGTAGATTAGAAACGCGATATTAATTAATTGAGTTTTGATGAAGTGACGAAATGGATGCGATATCACGCTGAGGTTTCTTGTGATGTGTGCATTCATAGAGTTAGTCTATGACATAAAGTGTTTTAGTTTAAGTGCAACCAATACGTTTAATTATGGAAAGAGCGAATTTAATTTAATCAAGTCTCTAATAAATTAAATCTTTAATTATTGAAAATATTATTTTTGTGCTGCAGCCACACTGAGGCGGTCTGCCTCACTAGCGTGGTCCAACACAATGTTTATTTCATTTTAAATTGGTAAACATTTTTCTTTTCTTTTCAAAATAGTACATTTTTGCTGTTGTTCCTGACAGCATTTGAACTCTTTTAAGCAGTTGAACTCATAGACTGAGTGAGTGATAGACAGACATACAGTCAGACGCACAGACAGTCGCATCATTAAACTTTTGACACTCTTAATGTGGCAGTTGGTACAACAAAAGCTTCACACATATACTGCAAAATGAACGCCCCCTAATATAGCACCTACGAGCACATATAAAACTCATCTACAGCATCAACCCATCGACGCCATATTTGCGCGCAGAATGCGAACGCATTCATTTAAATTTATATAAAAAAAAAAAAAATATTTGGAATATATTTTTAAACTTATTATTTTCAACAATGTTGGCTGATTTAAACTAGCTGCCTCGCCGATAAAGTTCAGCCACAATTCAATTAGCCTAGCTGTCAAATTTTCATTGTTTGGCTGTCCATCACAGCAACAAGTAAGGAAATTTCAGTCGGGCGTAACCGACTGTAAGAGGCCCTGTACCAGTTCAGTTCGCCTAACAAACACATTAAATGTTTCCCGAGCTTATGACCAAACACATGACCACTTCTCACTGCGCGAATATGAATGAAAAGAAAAGGGGGGTCGTTCAAATTCAATTGCTTATAAAATCGTCATTTATTATCCGATTTTGATGAACTTTTCGGATTTTGGCTAAGAAGGACGATATCTCTATACTGGCATACTTTTTTTTGGGGGAAGGGGGGGGGGAGGGGCAAAATTTTAAAATAAACTTGTGAAATTCCGGAGCAGTCCTAGTCGAATGCAAAAAACACGAAGTCTCTATCTATTACCGTTTCCGAGATCCTTTCGTTCATACGGACGGCCAGACGGACGGACGGACAGACGGACAGACGGACAGACGGACATGGCTATATCGACTCCTCTATCACTCCTGACCATAATGGGGGTAACTTTGGGGGTCTCCGACCATTATTTCTACCTGTTACATACATTTGCACAAACTCAATAGGCTCTTGTACCTTCGGTACAGGGCCTAAAAAAGGGGAGCAAATTCTGCGCATTTTCCGTGCTTTAAAAGCAGCCAAATTAAAAAGAAAAAAAAATATATATTTTTTCTCTGAGATTTTCTTTATATATTTTATTTTGTTCTTTTTCTAGTTTTAGTTTGGCAATTTAATAAATTGCCATTTGTTGAACGTTTTGTGGTAATGAAGCAATTAATTTTTCGGTGCAGCCGCAACCAAAAATGAACAAGAAGAATCCAAGAAGCCATTAGCCCAAATTATTTCACACGCGCCTCTGTGAATGAATGAAAGCAGAAGTCGACTTCGACGATTTGCTGTTAAAAAAAATGAAGGAAATGCATTGTTAATTTTGGTGGAAACGAAGCATTATTACGCTATATATGTTCCACACAGAATATGTTAACGCAATTTAGATGAGAAGTGTTCTATTTAGATTTGGAGAACTTTTTTTTCAGCATACAGAAGTATTTTGAATTTGATGATGTTATAATGAAGGAACATAATGAAAATATTAAATTTTCTTGTTTGAACAAGAAATAAATTACATTCAAATACTATGATCCATAATCGAATAACATATTTGCATACTCCAGTTAAGATAATTAGAAGTTTTGCCTACACTAAAACCGCAAGTAGATCCTTCAGTTCGGAACTATGTGATATGGGAGATTCTTCTGCAATATACGGATGTATGAAAGTTCCCAAAAATCAGCAGCGTGCTTATGTGGGTTCTATACTTCAAAATGGTTTCGGCAATAAATATTTTCGTATTTGATTTCCTTAAAAAGAAATCTTCATGGCATGTTTTGAGAACGAAGTCTTATTGCTACATCGTCTCCTCAAGCAAATCAAATATGTGCGCATACAAACTACTCCTAAAACTCTTAATACCCAATTCAAACTATATACTGAAGTGTACAAAAGAAAGATATATTGAGTGAAAAGCTAAGAAAAACTTCTCAGTTTTTATTTGCTCCAATGTGCATGTTTCATTTAAAATGTCGCTGACTTTGACATTTCTTCGGTTGATATTTTAAGTGCAACTGTAGCAGTTTTTTCTTTCCTTCTTTTCAGTAGTCACTTAAATGAAGAATTTTATGCATTGCTTGAGTAAATGTGGGAAAGCTTCATTGTTCCATAATGCAGGTCAGTGAGATGAACTACTCAAGTAAAAAAATAAGAAGAAATGGAAAATAAATCTTTGTTTTAAACTTTTTGTTACACAATCGCACTCAGAAAACATTATTAAGCAATTAAGCGTCATTCTGCTCACTTTTTTTCGGCAACTAAAGTTCAACAGCTGACCTGGCATAGTTGAAACAATTCAATCGTACTTGCAACATTTCGGTTTATGATTGTTTAATACGTTTTGTTGTTGTTTGTTGTCCGAAACAAACGCAATTAGCACCAATTCGCTAATTACTTTTGCAGCATCTAAAATTTTCAACTATTTAAAATTAAATTTTTTTTTCTTTTCTTTACCGACAAATTTTCTGTTTTCCATCAAAAACCAAAAACAAAACAAAAAAAAATATCGTTTGAACCTTAACCGCCCGCCATTCGAGCACAAATATGAGAAAAGCGTTTAGCGTCTGTCGCGCCGCCGTCTCGGTTTGTATCAGTTCGACTGGGGCGTTCGAATTCGTTCAAGTTCTCATAATGTTAAGCGTTGAAGTCGTAGGTGCTTCAGATTTTTTTGTTACCCTTTCCGCGTTTACTCAGACGTTAATGAGTTTGGCTTGCTCAGTAGGTTTGGAATTTGGGCTTTGTTTTCCGCAATCTGTTTGTTTCTACTATTTGGGTCAGTCTTTCGACGGAAATGCGAGAAAGATATTGTGTAATCGCTGACTAAGTGCAATGGTAACTATGAAATAGTTGTTATACCCAGCCCAGAGAATACTTGGTTTTTGCAAATAGAAAAAGGCGCTTTAAAATATAAATAATCGAGTCAATATAGCTATGTATGTTGTTCTAGCTCTGTCCCTCTGTCGCTATATCTGCGCACTAATTTAAACGTGATGTGTCCACTAGAAGGTACAGCTCCAATGCAAAAAAATGTTATTTATAATATTGTATTGAAAATGTTTTAATATAAGCAATTAATACGTTTTACAAATAATTACATATTACGTTGAAATATGCCATCAACCTAGAAAAAGTGAACCCCAGTTGGGTTTTACACAATGTTTCATTAATGAAAATTGATATTGTATAAATTGTACATCCTCTCAACCATCGAGATGACAAATTTTGTGGCAAATCAATAATAAATGAGTCATTTAAATAATATATCACCTTTAGAAATTTTGGAAGTTATAGTCTCTGTCTCTTTCCTTGTGAAGTCTATACACGAATTTCAAAATATCAAACAAAAGAGTACCCTGAATTATGTTAGGAGTTGTGAGCCTATTGTTTACCTTGACTTAATAGTAACAAACTGCGTTATTATGTTTAAGGTACTCAAGATAGGTTAGTGCAGCAATGTTAACTTATGCAAGATGGAAGCAATGAAGCAGTAATGAAGCAATTCCTTAGAATGATGATGAAGCGATTTGGGACATTGGTAGATCCTGATGAGCTGTTTTCATATAAAACATCGCTGTTCGAGACGAGCTGAACATGGATAATGAATCACTGTACTTAGAATGAATCACTGTATTTATTTTTGGGGCGCAGTCAAAGAATTTAAGCAAAATGAAAAAAATTTCCAATAACTTCATCAAAGGACCGTCCCAAGGTCAGTATCGATATTTCTCAATATCATATCCATAATCGGATGAAAGCTAATCACCCTAGCGGAGCAAGAACTTAAAAAACACCAGTCTTCATAAATAAGAGAAAATATGATTCGGCTTAAGGAGAGCTGCTAGCATATTTCAGAGGAATATTGATGACATGCACCATCAGTAAATCGGCAAGAATTGTTACATCTTTACTAGCTGTATTGATCGTAAGGCTCTTTTCAAATATTTTGAAATAGGAAAATGAAAGTAAGAGCATGTATATATAAAAAAAAATTGTGTTCAACGGAACTCAGCTCTAAGCATTTATTAAATGAAGAAGTATTTGGGAGTCAGTAGAAGTCTCTCTCTCGAGATCTTTAAAGACGCCGATTTGATGAAAAACATCCAAAATATGTATTTGAAGGTCCACGCAAATCAGCTGCAACACCCAAACTGGAGCATTCGAATGCAATGTTGCGATAAGCATAAAATACATCGATGGTACTAGGCTGAAAGTTCCACATGCCATCATAGGACTTTGGCAGGGGCACGTAATAACGAATACACAGTGGCCTATCATGTAGAACTTGGTGTAGCTCAAATAAAATAAACGCAGCAAAGCAGGAGGTCACAGCTGACAAAGTCGCTGCTGTCATCATGTGACTGGTTGTGTGTACGATGCACAACTGTGGAGTAGAAAAAGCGCAAGGGAAGACGCTGAACTATAAGGCTGTTATATAGTCGCAACAATTAGACAGCAATAGGCCTTGTGCAACAATATGTTCACTCTTACTAACCAAGCGAATGGAAACAACAACATTAAACAAGGCTACGCTGAGGGAC